>OX941092.1:43392500-44812500 GCA_954870635.1 Arctium minus | reverse complement strand
AACTCTTAATTACAAATTATTAGACACAAGGTACCATCATTTTATACAAGATTTTAAAAATCTCTTAATTTACAAGTATCAAATCACAAGATACATATTACTACTGCATGCTTCTAACACCCATCAATTTGATATGTGCAGGGTCTTCCTTTTATGCAGACTTTTCCATGTATAACTATTAATTAATATATTATATTACTATAAATTTGTTTTAATTATATTATTATTAAATATGTAATTAGTTATTTTTTCTAGATGTCATTAAAATATATAAGATAATCATTTGAATTCTAACAAAATACTTAATTTTTTTATATAAAAAACATTATATTATTAAGCCTAAATTAAACAAATTTATAAAAAAAACATTATCACTTTATCAAAACCATTCAAAATCGTACTGTAAATCGATAAAAAAATAAAAATGAAACATTAAAATCATGATGTATCTCGCTGCATTGCGCGGGTACGCTTCTAGTATGAACATAAAAATGATAATATCATTATATTATTAAATAATAAATAGAAAATAGAGTAAACTACGATTTTTCGTCCTTGTGGTTTGTTGTTTATAACCATTTTCGTCTCTGACTTTAAAAGTTGTTTTTTTAGTCATTGTGGTTAGTAATTCCTTTCCATTTTCGTCCTCAAAACTAATTTTCTCAGAGACTTAAAGCGAAAGGAGTTGCAAATCATAAGGACCAAAAAAGCAATTTTTAAAGAAGAGGGACGAAAATAGTTATAAACAACAAACAACAGGGACAAAAATAGTAGTTTACTCTAGAAAATAATAAATATATATGTATATATATAATTATATATTTGACATACAAATTTGTTGCTTTATGTCACGCCTTAAAAAAAATGTTGCATCCTTGCCGTGACACGTAAAGCGTAAGGCTTTGAGCTCGCCGCCACGCTATACCTCGTCTCACACCATTTTGAAACTTGGTTACTTCATATCAAAGAAAATGTTCAGAAAATTTCCTAAACCCCGCACTTGCCATTTGGTTTGTCGCGAAAAAACAACTATCTGAATCCACCAAAGGCTGACCGAAAACTCGAAACATGAAATATATTTACCAAAAAGATCACTTCTAATGTGCTATTTACACTATTTGCTATCGAAAATCGAGTTATGGGCATCAACAAAAAATCGTATAAGATTTCCCATCGGGTTTTTTTTCAAGAACCAAAGACGAGCTATAACAAAAGAAAGAATAGGAACAAAAGAAAAAGAGACGTTTGAGGCGAATAACAAAAACGCTTACTGTAAAACGGTGAACCAAAAGAGGTCCGAGCCGTGTTTTGGGTCCGACCTTGTAGCCCAGCCGCAAGGGCAGGAGGAACGTTGTTGGGGTTTAAAGGTGTCGAACGCGAATCACTTGAAATCTCAATGTCATAACCTTCATCGAAAAACAACCATCAGATATTGATTTCCTTTTCTATTTATTTGGCAAATTGTATCATGTAATTCTAACTTACAATCAGACTTCTTCCAGCCAAGAACAAGTTCTTCTCTATCAAACACGATACGGTAGCCAGTCATGAAGTTCTCTGTATAAGGATCAACCAACTAAGGTATATATACACGCAGATATGTATATGTATGTATGTATAACAAGATATTTGAACAGGAGCTCTACTCTTTGAGGGGAGAAGTCAGGTTTGCATACATAGACCTCACCTTACGTTATGTATGTATGTATGTATGTACGTATGTATATATGTAAATGTTCATGCATGTATGTACATATGTATGGGTAATTGAGGACTTACGACCGATGATGTTCAGTTCTGCACTTCTGATAACAGCCAGACAGTATACAACTTCCCGCTGCATCACAAGTAGGGCAATAATTATGAGCAGGAAAGCCGTCAATATATGTTTCAAACATTTATCACGTGACTTACATTTGTGGAGATAACAATAACCGGATCGTAGATGAAAAATTGACCTTCCCCTTTCATTGTCAAGCTCATACTCGGGATCAGACTAGTATTTGCATTAGGACTACACATAATGAACAGATGATCAAATAAAATTCAGCACCAAAAGACATGGAAATTTGAAGAAAGAGGCAAGATTAGAAGTATACTTCATATCATAACAATATTCAAAAGGAATCCTTTGATCAGTTGGATGTCGTGAATCTTTTGTCTGTGCATGGAACTGTGGAAGAATGAAGAGGCAAGTTTAAAAAAAAGTGTATAAATGTGTAAAACAAATCCCAGAAATTCTTTACGTTTCTAGATTTGCTTACCCTCTGTGTTAGTCTCGTATAGTGTGGGTCGACCAGGTAGGTGAAGGAGGTGCCCGAATCAAAAAGAGCCGTGAAACACGAGTCAATAAGAGAGGAACCAACACGAAGCTGCGTTACTGTAATATTATAGGTCGGACTGCATGAGAAAACCAAATTTAAACATTGAACAATCGGATAATGGAAAAAGTTCAGAATCAAACTGTAAACCAAACCAAATGAATCCCGCCACCTGGAGGTAGGGTCTGGGCAGGGTAAGACGTAGGCAGACCTTACCTAAAGAGTAGAGCGGTTATTTTAGTGCAAAGTGTGAGAAAGAGATAATTTGCAACTTACTGTGATGAGTCTAAATTAAAGGGTGTGACTTCCTGATCAAGGCTTCCTTTATCACCGAAACTAATCCTACCAGTTCCGTCATGTCCAAAACACATAGAGAAAGAATCTGCTGTGTAACCTTCTCTTGATAAAACGCTAGGAACCGATATTTTTTCAAAACCGAGCCCAAAAAGACCATTTGGAGCAGCAATGTCCAGAAACGAACCACTTTGCACCTGCCCACATCTGCAAATTTCAAATATAATGACAATTATAGCGAACAGTAGGACCACACCCGTTTCATTTAAATGAGAAATTATGTCTACTTAAGGAAAGGGGATATAAGGTATTTACCCAAAAGTGACAAAGGCATCAATGATTTCACCATTGCTATCCTCTGTTTCTAAGTGCAGAAGATCCTCCATTAAGATCCCGGAAGTTGAAGTTTGAGATGAGACATAAGAAACAGAATAGGGGCAAGTATTAAATGCTTCGCTTCCTGGACATTCATGGCGATGGGTGCACATACTGTGGTTGCACGTAATCTTTTTGCTTGTTGATGATCCCGTTGGGCTGTATATGCTCAACTTAAATTCCTAAGGAAATTACCAATAGAAGAAAATAAGATGTTAATGAAACATTGGTGATACACTTAGCATAGTTCAATAGCATGGTTTCTCTGTTCTTGAGAACCATTAAAGCATTTAACCGAAGAATTCCATTTTAAACGGTCTCTCTACCCCACCTTGGGTGGGGTAGAGGTAAGGTCTGCATACATCTTATCCATTTGGTCGGGTTTGGTTTTAGTTAAAAGATTCCATATGAGAAGGAATCTGATCATTCAGAAAAGACGGTTACACCTACTTCGTTAAGGCATTTTGGCACCTAAAGTACAACCCCCCCCCCCTCTCCCTCCCTCAATGGTGCCAAAGTTGGAGATGCATTTGCAGAATGTACCATTAAGTGTAGCTAAGAATTCTGAGTGATGCTAAAAAAGGATTCTACTCAGCTTCATAGTTCATCCTAATAAACTTGCAACAATTTTCATCATGGGACACCCATATTAATTGCAACTTCTCTTTTTCTGGCAAATTTAAGCCACTAATTTATAATTGTTAGAAATACGAAGAATTGATGATATTGACCTTGGTTTGTCAGGATTGAAGGGTATTCAACACAATTTACTTAGGACGTAGGGACAATCGTATGATCTATTCTTATGGGATGGACAAAAAGGAAAATGATATCCCAAATTGTGAGAAAACAGAGAAGAAACAAAAGTAACATACAGAGCTATAAGCTGTGTTATCAATGGAGGCACATCTACTGCAATCACATGGCACCCAGAATAGATCACTCCCGGTATCAAGTGCCACCATAAACTTCTGGCCTGGGGTCCCCAATGAAACCGTTGTGTAATGCAAACTACATTAACAAAAAAACAACACATAAGTAGAAGCTGTAAACAAAAAAATCTTGTTTAATTGTCATTTCTGAGCATTGAATTGAAGGTTTGATATCAGAATTAGAACTCCATTTGATTTAAATTCTGCACTAATTTATTAGTATAGTTTGCTTCAGTAATACTAGCTAACACAATCTGTTGTTTGATGGTGTAATAAATTAATGCATCCACCCCCAACCCCCTAGAGGAAACCCTAGAGTGAAGTTAATGTAAATTACCAATAAATATATTTTAACATGAAGAAGATTTATGGATTGACTTTTTTACTTCCTAAATTGTAACATCTGATTTCACAAACCCTAAATCAAGAAGTTGAGATAAAAATAGGAAAGAAAACAAAGAAGAAGGAAATAATACGTACAAACCCAAGGAGCTGATACGAAAACTAGAATTCCCATCGGAGAAGGTAAGGCGTTGTTCGCCGGAATCGGAGAGCCTCCGACCTCGGAAAATCTTGTCATGGTTGGCCAACTGAGAATAGTATTCAAGACTGCCTTTGGCCGGAAAATCAGCGGGGGTGAAGTTGTTGATACCTTCCGACCACTTTTTGACGGGGTCGGAGAAGCGGTGGTGCATCTTCAACGTGAAAACGCAGGCATTAGAGGCCCAGATTGAAAGAAAAACGATGAAGATGATGAAGAAAGATTGCATTTATTATTAGTTTGTTGAAGTAGGTTTTGTCATGTATCTAGTTGGATGAAATTTTGGGAAGATCTGGTAAGTAAATCGGAGGGAGGAGATGGTGGTGGTGGGAGTGACGGTTGGTGGGAAGGTTTCCAGATTTTTAAAACTCTAAGTATGAATGATTGATTGATTGAACCTTTTTCACTTTTCTCAAATTAAATAATATTATTATATATTCTTTTACATTTTTTTTATACAAATGTCTCGTAAAAATAAGTTAACGGGTCTTTTACCAAACGTTTATAAAAGGAATCGGTTATATATAATTCAAGGTTTTTATTATGCTTTTATCTACTTAAATATATTATTTAAAGTGTATTTCAATATTAAATTTCAAAAAAAAATCATATATAACATTTTGGTTAAAAAAAATCTAAAAGATTAAATCTATCTACTGTATTATTAAAATTCTAAATCGGTTATTCAGTTTCTTGGAAAGCCATTTTTATCGCTCCACGACTTCCTCCCATGTCTCCTCTCAAATTCCCCGATCCCAACTCAACCCTAGAACCGACATCTCAATTCTGATTTCTCGATTCAGGGGTAGTAAATCAAACAGAGTACACTCCATTCTCGATTCCACATCTCGGTCCGATTCTCCATTCTCGATTCCACTCTCGCATCTCCAACTGGCAAATATCTCGTCTTCATTCGCGATTTCTCATATCTCCATTCTCGGTAAAACATTAAACACCTCTCGAGTTCTTGTTTATATTGATTTCAGAGTCTGATTTCTCTGATTTTCTTTGCTATAATGTTATCCATTTGATAAACCAATGTTGCTACATGGTAATGTGGTAATCTCATTTTGTTTATAGTTCTGATTACTTGATTTTGTTGAATCATTGTTGATTTGCTTCTGTAAACCACTGTTGGTACTTGTAATCTGATTTTTATGGTTTTGATTTTGATGGTAATGTTGATTAGTTGATTTGCTACTTTGTTGGTAATGTTTTCATAAACCACTGCGGAATCACTATTGATAAACCACTGTTGAATCACTTGATTTGATTTTGTGTGGTAATATTGATTGCTTGATTACCTACTTTGTTGGTAATGTTTTGTTTTAATTTGATTGTTGGTAAACCACTCTCGACAGCTATGATTTTGTTTGCCATTGCTAGAATTGGTGATTAATTTTTTAATGTTGCACTAATTTGTGCGATAGAAAAAGGATTGCTTGCCAATGTTACAAATGAAGATGTAATCAACCATTTTCAAAAGATGAGTCTCAAGAACAGTTATAAAAGGTAACTCGTTTACCATTTTTAATAATCACTACCATTGGGTGAGTAAATCTCATAATTTCTACATTAGCAGTTGGTTTTATATTTTTGATGATAAATGTTGACATTGTGAAGGCTATAATTTGAAATTGCAGTATTGATTTTAAGATAAGAACCTTTGAACTTGATGGCAAACGAATCAAACTCCAAATTTGGGACACAACTGGTCAAGAATGCTTCCGGACAATTACAACTGGTATGCTTTATCTTTCTTTTTATTGATCATGTTAACATGGCTTGACATATCATATACAAATCCATCATCAAAAATATGTTACTGGATTATAGTGTTGATTCGTTCAACCTCTGAGGGTTGAATCCCAGATTTAAGATAGGAAAGAAGCGTTGTACCCCTGAGAATTGCTTTATTTCATGTTCAAAGCATCTTAATTTGTTATGTTGTATTCCAGATTAGAGTACTATCTAATTTACACACTTTTCCTCCAAAAACTTCAACTTATTACAGAGGAGCTACGGGTATATTGTTGGTGTACGATGTTACAGACGAATCATCTTTCAATAGTAAGGTTTTCTTCGCTCCACTTTGATCACTGACATATCACTTGGTTCCTCCAGTTTTCTTCTTCGTTTAGTTGGTTAATTGATGATTAATAATCACTGTTGGAGTTACTGTCTGTGGTGTGGTGTCATCTAAAGTACCATTTATTGGGTACAACTTCATATATTTCATAGACACAATGTTGGTGTGCAAATAATCTTTTTATAAAGGATATACAGCACCATGAAGGTTGTGTGACTTAAGAACAAAAACATATCATCCCATGTTTGGCGCTACATTTGACTTTGACAAGACGAGACTGAGTGGGACAAAACCAAAATAAGTGGAACAAAAGTTAGGGAGATGGGACTTGGGACAAGCTTGGTAAATTACTAAACTACCCAACCCTACTACATTTCAAAGTTCTTCCACTAACTACCTCACTCTCGCTTGTCCAGTCCTGTCTCTGTACAAAGTCGAAACGCACCTCAGATTGAAGCTTTTAATGTATATTAGTCACACGGAAGAATCTTTTTGGGCCCACTATCTTCTTTCTTATGCACATTATGTCCTTGTGGTTTACTGATCTTGTTTTGTTCTTTTTGCTTTGTTGTGTTGCCAGACATAAGAAACTGGATTCGCAACATCGAGCAGCATGCCTCCGACAATGTTAACAAGATCCTGGTCGGAAACAAAGCCGATATGGATGAAAGCAAAAGGGTATTCTTTAGTTTTCAAACTGCATAATTTCTGACTTCAATTATGCAACCTCTTAGGCTTGTGCAATGTTGATAAATGTTTGTCAAGCAAATGCAACCATGGTAACTTTCATACGAGACAAACAAATTTCTTGTTGTCTGCTAAATGTGTTACGTAGAAATGGCGTAAGGTCTCGTTCGGTTTGGTTTGATTCAGTTGATGAATCATGAAATTTGTATGCTGATTTTTGATTCAAGTCACTAATTGACAACTAGGATTTTAATAGAGCACTGCCTAAGAGACCTTTGTGTAAACGAGCCGATCCCAGTTGAGTAGTAGGTTAATCGAGCCGAGCTCAAAAAATTAATACTGGGCTCGAGCTCGACTCGAGCTCGATTAACTTTTCAATGTACGGCTCGAGCTCGAGCTCGAATATTTTTTGAGTTATCGAGCTCGAGCTTGATGCTCGTTTATGGGTTCGAACTCGCGATCGATTAACTCGTTTATCGGTTCAGACTCGATAATTTTTATATTTTTATCGTATGATTAATAAATATATGAGCATGTTTGGCTCGAAAAAGGGTAATGCTCGAATGGCTCGACTCGGCTCGGCTCGACTCGAAAAATTTGAATCGAGTTGTCGAACGAGCCTGTTAGAACATAAATATGTTCACTTTAGAAGTTTTGAGCCGTCAATTCATGAAATGTATTTATCTGAATCTTTTCAAATTCAGACTAAAGATGATATTATCATAAAGGAAGAGAAATTTCAAGTTGTCAACAAGCAGATCGATTTCAAAGTGAAAGGCAATATCAAGAGAAAGATAACTGAAAGGGGAGAAGTTAATGTCAAGAAGTTACAGTCAGATGGCTGATTGAGAAAGTGAAAGATAGTTCAAGATTTGAAAGTCAAAGTGAAATCCAAAGCAAGAAACATCAAAAGAAAAAGAATGACAAAGTGTCAAAGATTTGAAGTTGTCAAAGCTGAAAAGTTTGTTTGCTAAAGATTGTTGAAGATAAGAAGACCTGAAGATAATTGTCAAATTTTTTTTAATCTTGAATCCAAAGGGGGAGATTGTTAGATATATGACTACGACAATACTTGTGACTAAAAAAAAAGGAGTTGAAGCTGGAGCTGATCAGAGAATGATTACTTTACAAAACTTAGGGGGAGAATGTTAGAACATAAATATGTTCACTTTAGAAGTTTAGTAAATTAATCAATATAAAGGTATTGGGCCTTGTATATGGGTTTGGGCTTAAAATGTATACAAGGGCTTGGGGGTATAAATAGGAATCATGTAGCCTAGTTTAGGTTAAGCATTTTTCATTTCAATGTAGACATTCGACTGTTATTCTTTCTAGTAGGTGTAGTTTTACTTTTCGTATGAATAAACTACAGATTTCTATCCCTTAATCCTTGTTATTCTTTATCAATCAATCCAATCATGATCTCAATGGACCTAACAAGTGGTATCAGAGCTTAACAGAGATATATTTCTTTGCGCGATTGAGATCTGATTGGTATTGAATAGAACAGTCTCTGTTGAAAATTCGATTTATGGAATTGTTGCTTGATTGATTGTTATTTGTTGTCAAATTGATTCAGAGGTTATTGCAGATCACTATTGAATCAATTTCTTGTATTAATTTCATTCCAGAAAGTCGAATCTGTCGATTTTGAGTATTTTTGTTCGAAAACTTTTTATCACTGTGGTTGGATCGAATTGATGTTTAGAGACAAAATTAGACAAGATGATCAACTACAAATATGCTCAAAAGGTGTTTTCGAACCTACGTTCAAAGTTTCAACTCAAGATTCGATGTATTGAAGGTTTTATAGAAGAAAGTGTGAAAATCGTTCCAGATCCAAAAGAATTCGTAGGATTTAGATGAAGAACCCGCAGAAATGGAAGAACTCGCAGATGTTAGAAAGAATTCGCAGAATGAAGGTTTTTGAAGAATTCGTAAGTTTAAGAATTTGCATGGAACATTTTTGGACACAACAAAATTTTACAAGTGAGGAATTCGCAAGTAGTTATGTGCGAATTGTGAAGAATTCGCATACTACTGTGCATTTGTTGTGTGCGAGTTCTTAGGAATTCGCAGGCCACCGGATACGAAATGTCAAGATTTCGCAGAAGTTGTCTATGCGAAAAATGGCTTCCAAATATGAAAAATGTTCTAAGTAGAGGATTCGCATGCTAAAGTGTTGCGAAAGTTAAGAATTCGCAAGCATGTGTGATACGAATTCTAAGGATTCGCAGATAAGGTGTTTACGAAAGGCGAGAATTCGCAGATAGGCACTTGCGAAAAGTCAAGGATTCGCAATGCAAGCCTATGCGAATTTTGGGAGTTAGGCTTAGTCCATCTTGCGAATTGTGCTTCATTGTCAATAGTGATCTGCGAAAAGTTTGTGATTTTTGAGAATTCTGACTGTTCTAAACCCATTTTGATAAAAGTTTGCCCTGTTCCTGAGCTTTTTACGCGGAATGCATATGTGACATCACTCTTATCATATGTTGGTGTAACACCCGATATTTTTGGTTAATCCTTAATTCACCCTTATCCGGTTAAGCCATGATTATAGATCTTATCCAGTTGGTATTCGTGGGTTTTGAATCTCGGACCGAGAGCACGTCGGGTCGAAAAGTCAGAATTTTGACCTTCGGGGTGGCCTGGGCGACTATGCCCGCGATTGTGACAGAATGTCACTCTCGCGGGGCATTATCGCGGGAGGTGTACCGCGGGTCTCCCCCTTCGGGCGACTATGCTCGGCGACTATGCCAAGGGCATAGTCGCGTGGCACTATCGCCGACGGCCCCCGGTCATTTTTAAGCAGCTTTGAGCAGCCCCTCTTCATTTATCTCAACCCCTTTCACCCTTTTTCTCTCTAGAAACCGAACCCCAAACCCTAAAATCGGTTTTATGCATCAAAGACACCAAATCTATTATGTCCCAAGTGTTCCTCCTTCCACCCATCAAAGATTGGAAGCTATGGTCAAGAAGCTTCATCTTCACCTTCAACCTCAAGTTCATTTTGGGTTTTCTAGGTTTTCGTCAAAACCTAAGTGGTTTTGGGAGCTCGAGTTGAAGAGTTGGATTGGGTGTCCTCGGAAAGTCTCATCATCAAAAAGGGTTTTAGAAGCTCTCGGCTTGAGGATTCAAGTGGCCTTCAAAGGAACTCGTTGGGTAAAATCTAGATTTAGCCTAAATCTAGCAAGGTGAGTTCAAGTTGATTTGTGAAAACGTTGTACATGCCAAAATGTTTATTTTAAAGCATCTATGTGTTTTACATGAAATTATCAACTGTTGAGTTGTTTGGTAACTTTCGATTATTTGAAGTGTTTAGCTTATTAAACCTTGTAAAACACCACATTTGGGATTTTGGGATATTTTGATAAATGTGTCACAAAGGAATGTGACTTGGTGATTTATTGCATAAATGGGTATTTGGTCAAAAATGCACTTTTAAGTGTTTGTCGGGTTTTATGCATCATTCATGAAATGAGATACTTTGAAAAGTACGAAGGTGTGAGTCCTTTGGTTTTGGGTCGATCCCGACTTTGGGAACGCTTTAGAAAATGATAATCCTTCTTGGGTTTTGGGCCGAAGGCCAATTGTGACTTGAGAAACAAAGTTTTGGGAAAGATGTATTTTGGTTTATGTAACCACTTTGGCTCTCCTATTTTAGCCGAACATACATTGTGCCTTTTGGGGCTTGGTTTGCACTCAAATAAGTCTTTGGAACATTTGTTCAGTTTTGGTAGCCTGTTAAGGAGCCTTGTCGCGTGGTGCACCTAGTTGCATCTCATTTGTGAGTTACGTGTATTGGATGCGTTAGTTCATCCGTTGGAGTCATGTGATGTGTTAGGTTGTAACGCAATGGATCCATGGGCATAGAGGTTGGTTTTTATCGTGTAAATGGGATAAGATTCCTGTGTTTTAATCTGGAAATAGGCGTTGATGATACGATGTAAGTCCTACATAATCAAGTGTGTCAAGGATGGAGAGATCCCAAGGTAAAGATCTGGATAGGATTGAACTTGGTGATTCTTTGGAACTAAAGACTTGGATAGAGTTGATGTTCAAATAACTAAAGACCTAGAGAGGGTTGATGTCTATTATGACTAAAGACCCAGAGAGGGTTGATGTCTATTATGACTAAAGACCTAGAGAGGGTTGATGTCTATCATGACTAAAGACCCAGAGAGGGTTGATGTCTATCATGACTAAAGACCTGGATAGGGTTGATGTCTACCGTGACTAAAGACCTAGATAGGATTGATGTCTACCGTGACTAAAGACCTGGATAAGGTTGATGTCTACCGTGACTAAAGACCTAGATAAGGTTGATGTCAATGGTTGTTTATCATTGAAGATACACTTATAACATACATCTGTGGCTTAACTTTGTGTACCCGCCACATTTAATAGAATCGGGTCTTCCCCGTCACCGAAAGGTGTTGTTTTGGGTACTGAGTCTTGTGTCCATGTTTTCGGTGACATATTGCATATGAGATTTATTAACCATGATTTATGGGTTGAGTGTTATGCCCCACCCGTGCTTTGGGTGTTATGGGATGTGAAGTGTTATTCACGGTATCACAATTGGGAGTCGATTTATATTCACGTTTTGAGTGAGTTTTGGATTACATCGTTTTATAAAGAATGGTCGTTTTGGAACGTTGTCTTTAATGGTGTAAACTGTGGAAAACGAGTCGTCTCTATTTCTAAAGTAAATTAGTTTGAAAGATCTTGATTTGAACTGATTTCCTTTCTTTTAAAGATATACCTATTCATGTTAAAACTCTTGAACGCACTAGGCGTTAGCCTAACCTTTTATTTGTCGGCATGTGCATCAGGTTTCAGTTGGGGTTGGTCCTAGCGGTGCTATGAAGAGGTGAGCACTAGCTTGCGTGAGAGTGAGTAGCTTGGCGAAGTCTTCCGCACTTTGGAGATAGCGACACTTATTGGGTTTTAGTAACATCTGTCCTCATTATAGACTGTAGGTATAGAATGAATGTATGTATGGAGGTTAAATCTTAAATTATGGTTGTAGATGAATCATTTATTGATGTATTTAGAAAATTTTTTAATTAGTTGCTATTTCCAGAATTTAGGGTGTTACAGTTGGTCATATATCTTTAACAACTGATCAATTCTTACACGAGTGCTCATGCTTTTCAAGATTTTCAGATTCTGGATTTTCAGATTTGGTCTCTGCTTGGATTGAGTTAGCTGCCTGAGCATCTGCAATCATCAGTCTGGAAAGCTTCTTGAGTTGTTAGACCGTTGAGAGCACTTTATCATTCTTCTGAATTGATCACTCAGTAGTGTGAGCGACTGCAATCATTGTTATAATGCTTGAGTTGTAATTCAGAATCATGAGTGCTTATAATCATCCAGTTGATTCTTGAAGAAAGGAGTTCTGGATTTGATTGTTCAGTATTCTGGAAAGCAGTCAGAAAAATGAGCAGCCTTCATCAGTTGTTGAACATTGCTTGCCTTCTTACCTTTGCCTTGTAGTGTTGCTACCGGATGCTACCGCTCGTAAGCTTATCAGATGAAGTTCTTAAGCTGAATTCTTATTTGAACGTATGTAATTTGTAATTTGTAATATTATTTGTTATTTGATAAAATTCTAATTAATAAGAAAATTTGATTTTTTTTTAAAAAACAAATGTGTAAGGCAACATATGCAAATATAGTATGTTGTCTAAGTTGATTCTTATAGTGACGATTCTGAAAAATAAACGTCACCATATATTATGCTACAGTGACGATTTTAACAAATAAAAATCACCACATGTCATTTTACGATGACGATTTTGAAAAATAAATGTCACCGTATGTCTTGATACGGTGATAGTTTTAACAAATAAACGTCACCATATGAACTTCTACAGTGATGGTTTTGGAAAATAAACGTCACCATGTCATGAAAAGTTGACGATTTTAAAAATAAAAATGTCACCATATGTCATGCTATAGTGACATTTTTGATAAATAAACGTCATCGTATGTCATGCTACAATGACAGTTTTGACAAATAAATGTCACTGTATATCATGTTTAAGTGACGACTTTAACTAATAAACGTCGTTGTATATTATTCTACGGTGATGGTTTTGAAAAATAAACGCCACCGTATGTTATGTTATAGTTATGGTTTTGAATAATAAACGTCACCGTATGTCATATTATAGTGACGATTTTGAAAAATAAAGCTCACCATATGTCATGCTATGGTGATGGTTTTGAAAATTAAACGTCACTGTTTGTCATGCTACCGTGACAATTTTAACAATTAAAGGTTATTGTATGTCATCCTACAGTGACGATTTTGACTTATAAATGTCACTCTATGTCATGCTATGGTAACGGTTTTGACAAAGAAATATCACTATATATCATGCTATTATGAGGGTTTTGAAAATATAACGTCACTATATGGCATGCTACGGTGGCGGTTTGAGGAAAAACATTAATTTTTTATAAACCTAAAGTGACGGTTTTTTAAGTTATTGTAACGTTTTTTATGTGATTTCGTAACGTTTTTTAAATGTAACCAAAAGTGTACCAAAAGTGACGACAGGTACGGTGACGATTTTTATGTCTATGAAAACCGTTACCGAATATCTATGGTAACGGTTTTTAACCGTCACTAAAGACCTTTTTTGTACTAGTGTCAGATGTTATACACTGAAGATGCACTTGATTGTCATTCCAATATTCAACACATATCATTCTTGTGGGCATACGGAATGTGTTAGGTTTACAAGAGTTATAAGTTGTCTTTATGTGCACTCAGTCAAGGTTATGGTCTACATCAGATCTGATATTTCAGTTGAAACTCCAAGGATAAGAGATATTTTCAAGGGGGAGCTAGAGGAGATTTGAAGTTTATGCAGCGCTAAGTTTTATAAAGAAATCAAGGGGGAGATGAGCTGAAGTTGGAGATGATCAGAGGATGATTACTTTACAAAACTTAGAGGGAGAATGTTAGAACATAAATATGTTCAGTTTAGAAGTTTAGTAAAGTAATCAATATATATGTATTAGGCCTTGTATATGGGTTTGGGCTTAAAATGTATACAAGGGCTTGGGGGTATAAATAGGAATCATGTAGCCTAGTTTAGGTTAAGCATTTTTCATTTCAATGTAGACATTCAGCTGTTATTCTCTCTAGTAGGTGTAGTTTTACTTTTCGTATGAATAAACTACAGATTTCTATCCC
Organism: Arctium minus; assembly: GCA_954870635.1. Taxonomy (NCBI): domain Eukaryota; kingdom Viridiplantae; phylum Streptophyta; class Magnoliopsida; order Asterales; family Asteraceae; genus Arctium; species Arctium minus. The sequence continues at coordinate 44,798,051 of OX941092.1, read as the reverse complement.
TTAATCCTTGTTATTATTTATCAATCAATCCAATCATGATCTTAATGGACCTAACAGAGCCGAGTCGAACATTGCTGTTATAAAGCTCAGCTCGTTAAGTTAAACGAGTTCTATTTTGTGTTCGAGATCGACTCGAGCTCGAGAATTATTAAGCTCGAGCTCGGGATAAACGAGCTCGAGCTCGAGTAGCTCGTTAAAAGCTCGACTCGTTTACACCCCTAGATGCATGTTACCAAGATGTAATAGATTGTTCAAATACCCTTGCTAAGGTATGTTAACTTTCTCAAGTTCTGATTTTTGTTTACAAAAATGATACTGATGTTTGAAAGATTTTATAGTTACTTCAAGTGAGGCCAAATGAAATATTGATAGAATCAACTGGCATGGTTGGTGAACGAATAAAGAAGGTAAATGAAAGCAAATCATTTATTGGGAGCTTCTTTAGTGTGTGATTAATTTATTATGTTATGTGTAGGAGCCTCTTCTCAGTTCATTTCCTAAATTAATTAGTTTGCTTTCAACAAGCATAAAGGGATAATGCACTAATTCATCTCACTCAACTCAATGCAATCGAATTTTGTTTGTATGTTTCATCTTTTTCATGCATTTTATTCTTTTCCTTCGGATGTTCCCTTTCATGTTGATGGTCCTTGTACTTAGGTAGAAGTATTATCTTGATACTTACAAATGTTCTTTACTTTCGAGTATGTATAAACATAAATTTCTAATTTTTATTTTTAACTACAAGTTACAAAAAGTACAAACTATTAATGCATAAGTCGGTCGTTAAAAGATAGAACAACCAATGTCTAGAGTTTGAAAATCCCATTATCCATCTATTCCATTTCAAAATCTTTGACCAATCTACCATATTAACCTTCAATTTATATACTATCATATTTGCAATATAAAACCACATAGATCCATAAAATTAACATTGAGAAGGAAGGAAAATAAAACAAAAAATGAAACATGATTGTCGTTTCGAGTTTTTGGTTTCGATTTCGAGATGTTTCGTGCCGTATCGCGCGCGAGTATGTAACTAGCATCTTAAAAAAAAACAAGATAGGTTCGGACCGGTAACCTAGATTGGTCCTATGATTTTCTGTTGGGATCGGTTTTGGATCATTTCTACTACTGACCGCTAACATCTAGATCAATAGTAAGTAAACGATAAACAATAAACATGTCTTAAGTGAAAACTTTAATAAGTACATGTTTATTTATTTATTTAAGATGATATATACTTTTTAGAACCAATGCTTAATCCAATTATTACGATTTAAGGCCAAATTAATCCGGTTAAAATGTTTACGGTTATGATTTTATGATTATTTAAGATGAAAATGACCTAAATGTTTTTTTTTAAATTTATTATCGTATAAATAGGAAATATAACTAGCTTTAACTTCAAACACCTTATTATATGATAAAATCTTGATATTAATTCCTTGAAATAAAGTGACCCATGATGTGATATGGTCTGGCGGTAAAATCAAACGTCAAGCCATGGTGAGGTCATGGTGTTTTTCATAAAAGACTTATGTCACAAATATGTGTATCATATATTTGGCGAAGGATCGAGTGAGAAGCTGAGGCTAATGTGAGAAACGTGAGAAGTGAATCTGAACCGTTGATCACTTTTAATCTCATGCCCTCTCATGAATTGCGACTTAGAATAGAATTGATCTGATGCATCTCGGTGCATCTCATCTTAATGTGTGTTCATTTCTCATCCAACGATTGATAACCATTTCTCACGCTTCTCACCGTAACCCAATCCTCATATATATATATATATATATATATATATACTTGTAAATTACTTTTTCCGTCCATGTGGTTTGTTAAAAATTACGGATTTCATCCCTATGGTTTTGAAATTTTGGTTTTCGTCCCTATGGTTTGCAATTCATTTCTTCATCCCTGAAACCAAAACACAACTTTTTAAGTATGAAAGATTAAAATAGAAATGAATTGTAAAGCATAGCGATAAAAAAAGCAATAAAATTTAAATCATAAGGACGAAAAAGGTAATGAATTATAAACTATTAGGATGAAAATCGTAATTTCAAAACCATAAGAACGAAAATAGAAACTTTCAACAAACCGCCGGGACTAAAAATGTAATTTACTCTATATATAATTATATATATATATATATATATAGGGGTTAAATCAAGTGAGAATAAAAAAAAGGTTGAGAACCGTGATAACCGATCTAAGCCGTAACTTGGTTTTGATCCTATGGTTTTAATTAAAAGTTGTTTTATCATATGAAAATGACATAATCGTCATTTTCTAACAGAGATTCACTAGATGAAACACGTACTATTTCACCTCATGAAATAAAACATAATTTTCATAAATATGATGAAATCCAAACATAATGTTTGTATATATGTTATTTGACCACATGAAATCAAACATAATTTTCATCTCTAATCTATTTCATCCCATGAAATCAAACACAATTTTCATCTCCAATCTATTTCACCCCATGAAAGCAAACACAATTTTCTTCTATATGTTATTTCACCTCATCAAATCAAACACAATTTTGCGGTTAAATCGAGTGAGAATCAAAAAGAGGTTGAGAACCGTGATAACTGATCTAAGCCGTAACTTGATTTTGATCTTATGGTTTTAATTAAAAGTTGTTTCATCATATGAAAATGGCATAATCATCATTTTCTAACATAGATTCACCAGATGAAACACATACTATTTCACCTCATGAAATAAAACATAATTTTCATAAATATAATGAAATCCAAACATAATGTTCGTATATATGTTATTTGACCACATGAAATCAAACATAATTTTCATCTCTAATCTATTTCATCCCATGAAATCAAACACAATTTTCATCTCCAATCTATTTCACCCCATGAAATCAAACACAATTTTCTTCTATATGTTATTTCACCTCAGCAAATCAAACACAATTTTGGGAAACAAAAAATCCCAAATCAACCGCAACCGAAGAAGATGTTTTCCTAATCTGCTCTCTGCCATGGCACACCTCCTTCGAGCGAGCATTATTCTGAGTCATCGAATTCCTTTGCTCTTCCGATTCCTTAACGATCTTGATTTGGATCTAGAAACAAAAAAACTCAAATCAATCGCAATCGAAATTATAAACTGTTAAACACAATATTGTTCTTATGTAGAAGAGGATATACTTGTTTGTTTGATTTGGTTTGCTTTCTCTACAACAACACTAATTTGTTTGCCTAATCTATCTGTATTTTTTTTTCTATGGTATCTCAATTTTTTTTGATGATTGTACCTTCCATCAATTGTTAAGCCAATAATTCAATTTCATAGATGCGGCAGAAAATCAATTGCAATCAAACCCTAATCCTTATTTCAATTTCAACAATGTGTACATAGTTATGATTTATGAATGTAAAATACTCGGTGGAATCGAACAGCAGAAAACTATCAATACTTTATATATACCTGCAGTGTTCTAGGCTCTTGAGCCTCTTGAATAGCTTACACAAGTGCAACGGTGGCGAGTGCCTCTATGCTTCGATTCCTCAAACAAGTCGCCGAGTGGAGAGGTATTGAGAGGAGTTTCACCGGAGTCGAGAGGGATGAGAGGAGATCGGGGAAGAGGGTCGTCGGAAAAAGGGGGAACGAGGAAGGAGCTTCACCATCATTGCCATCGTAGATCTAGAAAAGAGGAAGGGAGAGATCTGGGAAAGAAGAAGTCTTGATGTCAAATTACGTGTGTTAGATCACAGATTTATTGGATTCAAGATCATCAATATTGAAGACGGAAATCTGAAGTCAAAGCTGGAAAAGTCAACTCTCATTAAATAGTCTAGGTTATTTTGTAATAAATGTCAAAGAATGTTTTTCCTTGTATTTTGGGCCTTTATGGATTTTTCCTAAAATAGGTGTGTGGGCCTATTAGGCTCTAGGGTTAGGTAAGCAAGGGTGTGCTCATTTAGTATTATTCAGCCGCCAAAGTTAGAGAGAGAGAGCTTAGAGAGAAAAAATATCCTTTCAAGAGAAAAACCTTGTAACCATTTGGATTGAATATCAAAAACAGGTTTGTTTAATCTCTTGATTGTGATTACATTGTTTGTGTGATAAGAAACTGAATCTACAGGGACAATCAACGTGAATGCCCCTTTCTACTTGTCATGTATTAAATAATTAGTTTCAAATTTCAAAAATATCACAAAAATGCTATTGCCTTTCATAGCCGTAGATTAAATTCAATTAATAATTGTGATTGGTTCTTAAGGTTCTCAACCTTTCTGTGGTTCTCATTTGATTACCGTACTATATATATATATACACATACACACAAATGTTCTATACTACTATTCAACAAGTCCATGATATTGAAAATTAAATTTACAAATCCCTAATCTAAGACAATAACAAATAGATCATACACTAAAAAGGTAAAAAAAAATTAAAAAGTAAAAAAAAATCAAATTATGCCTTATAAAAATTGTTAGCTTAAATTAGCCCCTACTTTAATTGAATGTTTTATAAAGAAATTGTATTTTGGGCTTTGTAGCCAGTTTATGGGCTTGAGACTTTTTATTGTAAATGGTCCCTATATAAAGGTGCCCATGGCTCATTTGCTCATTAGGTTTTTGGAGAGAACACATATTACACACACAGACTAGGTGAGCCTTATGAGAGTCGACTAAATGTTTAGTGTGGTGTTCTTCCAATTTCCCCTCCATTGATCATCAATCAAAGCATATGAGATGAGTTCTTGATAATTATTGTTGTTAATTTCTCTCTTATATCTTCTATTATATGTAGTTCTTCTTTTGTTGTCTGTATTGGGATCTAACAATTGGTATCAGAGCCTATTGAATAAAATTTTCTTCAATTTGATCATCTATGGCAACAATTGAAGATTATATGATTATTTTGTGATTTTGGTGGTTAGATTGATTCAATCACATAAGCCTTAACCCAAATATCATTTCTGTGATTTATTCACTGTTTTGTGCTTATTAGAAATCCATTTTTTTTATTTAGATGTGATTTGGATGATCTTTGATAGAATGTTTGTTTGATTCTACACAAAATCTGAATTCTGCACACCACATGTTTGATGAAATGTGTTTGTGAAGATTTGATTCTATTTGGATTAATTTTGATCAGTTTTACGACATGTGTGTGTTTTGATCCTTCTCCTTTATTGGTCTAACATTTTTGCACTAAGTAGATGGTTGATCTATGATCCCATCCTTGTGTGTGCTTTGGTCCATAGCTTTTATGGCATCTTGGACTCAAGGCTGTTGATCTTTGATCTGGCTTTATTTAAATCCAAGATTTAACTCTCTTTAAATCAGATTTTGGTTTTTAGGGTTGTGGTTGTGGTTAGTAATAAATGAGTTTTGTTGTTGTTAAAAAAAAAGATTTTGGTTTTTATATTGATTATCAGGTATTTGATCGCTAGAACACTAACATATCAGGGAGAATTGTTATTTGGTGTCAATTGTGGTATCAGTTTGGAGGAATAAGGATGGAGATTTAACCCTGTACCAGGTTTCACAGCATAGAACAGATTGTTATAATATGTGTTTTTATTGAAGTTTAAGGTTCTTCTTCGATCGATTAATGCATCAATCAGATTAACAAAAAGACTTGTTACCAGATTTACTACTAGCAGTTATGTTCGAATTCCATTTCAGATATGTGCAGAATTGATCATAAGGCTGTCTAGTTGCTGTTGGGGTTATGAAAATAGAAAGTTGCTTGACAGGGTCTGTTATTGGTTTTGATTTTCTGTTGGATATTCAATGTGTGCAACAACAAGTAGCTGCTGTTTGTATTCAATTTTGAAAGGTTGCTAGTCCAAAAGCAATAATATGCAATAAATGATTTTCTTGAAGGAGTTTAGTGGAAACATATTTTAAATAAGGCAAATGCAGTGGGTAAGGGACTTACAAAATTAATCAAAATTTTAATATATGTGTTTCTGTTTGTGGAGTCCAAGAGTGGTGATATTAAGCAAAATAATTAGCAAGTGAAATCCCTTGGAGCATGGCACCAACATGGACCAACTAATGTGCACCATGAGAAATCAACAAAGTCTCAAAAAATGCCTTCTTGCTGATTAATGGATTTTTTTTAAATTTGGACATATGGCTACTAGTAAATAGAATTCAGTGTTTGGTTATCTCGATCAACTGTTGTCAATCATCCAGACTAGTCAAAGTTGTCTAAACTTATGCTTCCAGAATTTTTTGTTGTCGTGAATTTAATGAGTGCAGCAGCAGATTGCACTTTGTTGTTTGAAAATAGAGTTGTCCATTCGAAAAGTGCAGCAACATATCTATCACGGTTTCAATATATCACAGTTTGATCATGGAGCTGTCAAGAATTAGCATATTGGAGCATGATTTTACAGAGTTATGAACAAAGGATTTTCAAGTTATGATTCCAGGAATTTGTTCACGTTATTCCAAGAAAAAGCAGATTTTGCTGCTGTTTGTATTCAAATTCTGAAGAAGAAGATCTACAGTTGCTGCTGTTAGAATAAAAACAGAAAGTTTCTTTTTTGTTGTCCAAATTTTCGTTGATCGTTCCATTGAGGAACATTCAGACAATTCAAAGAAAAAGGGAAGATTGTTCGATCACACAACAACTTGGGGTCACATGTTTCGCTGGATATGCTGCTGGATCTGTTGGCAGCATCATTTCGAATGCTGCAGAATATACTGTTGCTTCTCTCAATAACAGAAAGGCTGGTAGTCTGAAGCTGGTTGTGAAGAAATTGGGTCTGCTTGTTGTTGTTTGTTGTTGTCCATGCCAATTTTTTTTTGCAACAATAGTATCAAAGATTGTTCAGAGTGTTCAGATCTGGATGTTGTGTTGTAGCAGACTGTATTGAGATCGAACAACCCCCTCTCCATTGTACTAATCTGTGTTCTTACATATTCTTAATGTAAACCTGCTGTGTTGTTTGAGTATATGCAGAAGCTACAACAGAAGATGTAATCATAGCTCTGTTCTTGTTCAAAGATGTTCTCAGGCTGTCCATTTGAAGTGTTAACAAAAGGATGTTGTGCAGAGCCTTTAGAAGGTTTGTCCAGAAGCTCTGTGGCAGATTACAGAAAGCTGTTTGTCCAGAACTTGCATAGAAGAAGTGAGCATAATCAAATTCAAAGCCTTTCCAGATTTGAAAATGTGTTCGAAAAGTGCATTTCCTGTTTATGTTAGTTAATTTCGAAGAGAGGCAACAGAAGCTTGTTCCTGTTTTGATTCGATGTTTGAATTTTAAGATTGATCAGAGTGTCGACAACAGATTATGCAACAGATTCCAGAAGATCGACTGCTGTCCAGATTCAGAAGAGTCCAGAACCGTTTCTTGTTGTGCGCAAAGGCTTCCAGAGCTTCTGTGCACGAGCAGAAGCTGTCCCGAGCTCGAATATCCATGTTTGATTCCATATTTTTGAAGGAAGTCTACTCAAATTTGAAAAGTATTGCTGTAGATTACAGAAAGTGCAGAATAATATGTGTTTATGATGTTTTGAAGTATATCCACAGTTTGGGTAATGCAATCAGAAATATGATGTGTGCTTCATAATTCGAGCCAAGTGTTCTAAGATGTGCAACAAAATCCAATCACAGGCCGTCCATATTGCTCAGAAATGATTCCTAAGTTGTCCAGAATACAAGTGACGTTGCCTCTACATCTGTCTTCTGTTGTGTAAACAAAATTTGTTCTTAGTGTTCATGTGTTCGAGAAAAAGTGCAACAACAGTCCTATGTGTGCAGAATGATGAAACATATTTCTGTTGTGCAGAACCTTGACAACAGATAACAGGACAGGTCCAATTTCTGCAGAATTCGATCGTATGCAGTCAAAGAATGGTAGTCCAAACACATGCAGAAGCTCAGAGGCAGAAAATACACCTCAGAGGCAGATTGCAGAGCCTATGTAGGTTGTCCAGAAAGTTCGTGCAGGAGTGACTTCCAGATGCTCTTAAGAGGCACAGAGGCTCTTAAGTTGTCCACAGAGCCTTTGTGGACCAAAACCTCTGAAGAGCAGTAACCAGAAGAGGAGAGGACCAGAGGTAGACCCAAGCATGCATATCGGAGGTCGATGGTCCAGAGGTCGCCATGAGCCAAGAGCCCGAAGCCCGAATTTCTTTGATTTTCTGACAGCTTTGCGCTGTTTCAGAAACACGTGCACAACTTTTTACTCGAAGCTCCGATTTACATGAGTCCAGTTGAGTTGAATTTATAAAACACAGACATATGACTTTGATGTTTTGAGTTTTCTCAAATTTCGTGAGCTGATATGCCAGAATCTATGTCAAAGTCTGCATACGAGTGTTGGACCGAAAGCATTGCATTCACTCGTGCTCTTTCCGCTTTCATGAATGGTGTTCTCTCGTAGGTTCTTCATGGTTTCAAGATACATATGTGACATATTGATTTTCACTCCCTTCTATGTTATTCAAGTTTAAGGCTCGGTGTTGAACGCTTACTCAACAGGATCTTAAGAGTCAAATTTTCTGTTTTGATGACCGTTATGCGCATCTGAGGGAAAACTTCCACAACTCACTCAATTTTCGTCCAAAATGGATGAATCAAAGCTTGTTGAAAATCTAAGAGGCTAGAGTTAAATGTGCATGCTTTATGTTTTCTCTCAAACATGCTCCTTGATGGTCAAAAACAGCGGTGAAGTTGAGACATGAAAGCTGGAAAAAATGGGGTAATTTATCTAAGTCTTTCAAGAAGATGGGCCTACATTTGAGGGAGAGCTTGTGATGCTTTGAAGACTCGAAGAATGGTACACCAAAGATTCTAAAGAAAGCAAGGGAGAGACTATATGATTATGCTTTCTTTGTAAAACATTAGGGGGATATTGTTAGCTTCAATTAGCCCCCAATTTAATTGAATGTTTTATAAAGAAATTGTATTTTGGGCTTTGTAGCTAGTTTATTGTAACAGCCCTCGTTTCCGCCTCTAAACCGAGACCCAATGAAGGGTGTTACGAACCGAGTCTCAACCATTTATATATAATTAAAATAAAACATATTACAAAAATGCGGAAGCAAAACATAGTTTATTTATATAAAACATACCACGATGGATCATAGTTACAAAGTACATATTTATCTTCTAATAAACACATACTAAGCTAAGTTATAAAAACCAAATTATACAAACCAAAACACCACCCGATTAAACCACGAAATGAAGCTTTCGATAATCCCTTCGAGACTTCCTTTTCACTCTCAAGTAATCTTGTCCTCAACTGAGATACATATTTATAATTTTTAAGCCATTGAATGACTTGTGATTACAAATCTCATTTCAATGCATAAAATATTTAGAAAATCAATTCATAGCCTCAAATAAGCTATTGTATCATGTATATGCATATAAAACATTTAAACATTTATACTTTCCAGATTTAATCTCTCCCGGTGGGTGTCGCCCCTTCCGGCTTTTATTCGGAACCCTTCGTCAAGGATCCGGGACCGTTTCTACGACCCCTTACCGCGGTTATACCGTCTCGGTGATTCTTATTCCACCGGTGATCAAATTTGTTCCTTTATCATGCGTTTTAAAAATACATATAACATGTTATACATAGCTATATCATTTAAGGTTGTCCATATTCTTTATAATAACCAAATATGAACAAAACTTCATGAAAACATGTACACAAATATGTATCTCAGGTTTGGAAATCAAACCAAAAGAAAAGATAAGTAATCACCTTGGCTTTTGGCTAAATGAAACTAAACTTAGCAGCCCTCTATCCTTTCTTGCCAAACTTTTCTTTCTTCTAACAAAATATGGAATTATATGTGTGTGTGTGATTGTTTTTCTGCTGGAGGTTCACAAAAGAAGAGAAATAACAAGAAAAGACTACCTATTTATACCAAAATTTAAGGAGCTTGGAAGTAGGTTAGTCACTAGTTGATGTGGCCTTCTCCCATGCACCTTATGCCACCTTAGAACACCTCATGCTGCCATTTTCCAACCCCTTTTTCCAGCCTCCTTTCCAGCCCCCCTTTTTTGTTTTTAGTTCTTTTTACTAATAATTAGCAGCCCCCTTTTTTATTTATATTTATTTAACAATTCTTTATTTATTTATATTTAATAATATTCAGCAGCTTCTTTTTTTTCTGTTTTATTAAAATTTCAGCAACTATATATATATAGTTAAAACAGGCTGCTACAAATCTTCCCTCCTTACAAAAGATTCCGTCCTCGAAATCTACTTTCTTTAGAATAGATAGGGAAACTTCGTCCTCATTTCGTTCTCATTTTCCCAAGTGGCATTGCGACCTTTATGATATTTCCACTGTACTTTAACCAACGGAACCTCTTTATTCCTCAATCTTCGAATTGCTCGATCAATTATCCTTTCTTGTTGTTCCACATATGTCAGTTTTTCATTCACTTGAATTTCATCCAATGGAACCTTCATTTCTTCATCAGCCAGACACTTCCTCAAGTTGGATACATGGAATGTATTATGTATCTTTTGTAGCTTAGCAGGCATTTCTAACCGATAAGCCACTTCTCCGACCCTTTGAATTATTTGAAAGGGTCCTATATAATGAGGACTCAACTTTCCTCGCCTTCCGAATCTAACCAATCCTTTCCAAGGAGCAACTTTGAGCATAACCCGATCCCCCACTTGAAATTCTATATGCTTTCGTCTCTTATTTGCATAGCTTTTCTGTCGGTCCTGGGCTGCTTGTAGCCTTTCCCGAATTTGTTTTACCTTTTCTGAAGTTTGTTGAATTAGCTCTGGTCCCGTCATTCCTCTATTTTCAAAGTTATCCCAACACACTGGGGTTCGACATTTTCTACCATACAAGACTTCATATGGAGCAGCTTTTAGACTTGTGTGATAACTATTGTTGTACGAGAATTCTATTAGGGGTAAGTGATCATCCCAACCACCACCTAAATCAATTACACAAGCTCTAAGCATGTCTTCCAATGTTCTAATGGTTCGTTCACTCTGTCCATCAGTTTATGGATGGTAGGCTGTACTTAAGTTTATTCTTGACCCCATTTCTTTCTGAAAACTTCTCCAGAATCATGATATAAATCGGCTATCTCTATCTGATATTATTGATAATGGTACCCCATGCCTTGAGACTATTTCATCACCATACAGTCTTGCAAGTCGTTCTACTGTATAACTTTCTTTAATTGACAAGAAGTGAGCTGATTTGGTTAACCTATCAACGATTACCCAAATTGAATCATTACTTTTCTTGGTTCGAGGTAATTTCATCACAAAATCCATAATGATGTGATCCCATTTCCACATTGGAATCTCTAAAGGTTGTAACCCTCCAAAAGGTTTCTGATGCTCTGCCTTTACTTGAAGTCAAGTCATACATTTCTCAACAAAATTCCTAACATCCTTTTTCATTCCCAGCCACCAGTATAGTAACTTCAAATATCGATACATCTTATCCATGCCAGGGTGAATGGAGTATTTGGACTTGTGAGCCTCACTTAACAAGACCTCACGGTGACCGCTTACCAATGGAACCCACAATCTTCCATTAAATCTTCTACATTCCTTGTTATCACTTTCTAAGAATTTGGCTTGTCCTACCATACGCTCTTTCTTAATGTGTTCTTCGGTAAGTGCACTAGCCTGAGCTTCTTTTATTTTTACTAAAAATTCAGGCATCACATCTATTCTCAACGCTTTAACTCGTGTGTGCTTCTCGTGTTCCTTTCTGCTCAATGCATCTGCTACCACATTAGCTTTGCCAGGATGATATCGAATTTCACAATCATAATCTTTAAGCAATTCCATCCATCGTTGTTGTCTCATGTTTAAGTTCTTTTGACTAAACAAGTATTGCAGACTCTTGTGGTCAGTATAGATGATGCAATGAGTACCATAAAGGTAATGTCGCCAGATCTTTAGTGCAAATACAACTGCAGCGAGTTCTAAATCATGTGTCGGATATTTCTTCTCGTTTTCCTTTAGTTGTCTTGACGCATAAGCTATCACCTTGTCGTATTGCATAAGTACACACCCTAGTCCCAGTTTTGACGCATCGTTGTATACTATAAATCCTTCTGTTCCATCTGGCAATGATAGAATGGGTGCACTACTTAGCTTTCCTTTTAAAGTATGAAAAACTTGTTCTTGCTCTTTTCCCCATTCAAACTTCTTACCCTTTCTTGTCAATGCCGTTATTGGAGATGCTATTTTGGAGAAGTCCTGAATGAATCTACGATAATATCCTGCTAATCCCAGAAAACTTCGTATCTCTGACACACTTTTCGGAGCTTCCCATTTCATAACGACACTCACCTTAGCAGGATCTACTTGTATTCCTCGTTCATTAACCACATGTCCGAGGAATTGAACTTCCTTCAGCCAAAATTCACACTTTGAAAATTTGGCATACAACTTCTCCTGCCTTAAAAGACTCAGTATTGTATGTAAATGTTTTCGATGTTCACTCTCATTCTTGGAATAAATGAGAATGTCATCTATAAACACAATCACAAACTTGTCGAGATATGGTTTACATACTCGATTCATCAAGTCCATAAAGGCTGCTGGTGCATTTGTCAACCCAAAAGGCATGACCAAAAATTCATAATGGCCATATCTTGTTCTAAATGCCGTTTTGGGAACATCTTCACTCTTGACATTTAGTTGATGGTATCCCGACCTCAGATCGATTTTTGAGAAGCATTTGGCACCTTGTAGTTGGTCGAACAAATCATCGATTCTAGGTAGGGGATATCTATTCTTGATTGTTCGTTTATTTAATTCTCGGTAGTCGATGCACATGCGCATCGACCCATCCTTTTTCTTAACGAATAGGATTGGTGCACCCCATGGTGACGTACTTTCTCGGATGAAACCTTTATCGAGTAACTCCTGTAACTGACTTCTCAGTTCTTACATTTCAGATGGAGCTAATCGATATGGAGTTTTGGCTATTGGTACAGTTCCAGGTACTAAGTCAATCCCAAATCGTACCTGTCTGTCCGGAGGCAATCCTGGTAAATCTTCTGGAAACACATCTAAATATTTCTGTACAACCGGTACATCTTTTGCTTTTATCATTTCTGATCTTCTTTCACCTATAACATATGCTAAGAATGTTGGGCACCCCTCCCTTATACAACGTTGTGCTCTAGCTGAACTTACTAGCATCATCCTAGTTTTCTGTTCGTCCCCGTTTATCACTATTGTTTTTCCTTCAGAAGTTCTAACTTCAAGTTTCTTTTGATCACAAATTATCTTGGCATGGTGGTTCCACAACCAATCCATTCCTACTATGACCTCGAATTCACCTAAAGTCATGGGTATTAGGTCAATGGTCATTTGATGTCCGTCAATTTCTATTGTACAATCTCTACAAATCTTATTGATCCTAACATGGCTGCCATCAGCTAGTTCAACCTCAAAGTCTGGTTTTAGTTCCTTACTATCTACTTTCAACTTTTGACAAAATGGAAGAGACATAAAAGATCTCAGGATACGAGCAGGTTGATTATTGATAAGGTGCGTACCTGTCACTACGTACGGTGTTTCATTTGACTCTTTTTCTGTCATTTGAAATGCTCGAGCCTTCGCCTTTCCCTTGTTACCCTCTTTAATATTACTGTTAGCCTCTGGATGTGGCTGATTTCTATTCTGTTCCCCGTTACCTTGAGGACAATCCTGTTTTAAATGTCCTTGTTTCCCACACCGAAAACATGCTCCTGTCTTTGCCCAACACTCACCAGGGTGATTCTTACCACAATGGTCACAAGGTTTCTTTTGATTTATTTTAACAAAATTCTGAACCCCAAACTTTGGTTTCTTATTCCAATTTTGGCCAACACTTTGTTCTTTTCGCTTTATTTGGAAAGAGCCCTGATATGTAGGTACCATATCCTTCTCGACTACCTTGGCAATGTAGACAGCTTTCTGAAATGTTTCTGGTAGTCCAGCCACTACAAACCTTCGAATTTCGTTTCTTAATCCTGCAATGAAACAATCTGTTTTTCTTGCTTCCGTTGCTACTTGATGCTTCGCAAATCTTGACTTCTTTATAAATTGAGACACATAATCTTGTACTGATAGGTTTCCTTGCCTAAATTGTAGGAACTCCTGTTCCATACGCTTACGGTCTATGGTTGAACAATATTCATTCAGAAATATTTCTTTGAATTGATCCCATAACAAAGGTGTAGTTTCCTCGGTATTTTTTATAGCTTTTACCGAATTCCACCAGTGCAATGCATCTTCCTGAAGTAAGGTAGTTACATACCTTACTTTTTGCGTTTCCAAACATTGGCATGTTTCAAAGTTACTTTCTACTCCGGTTAATCAGTCCATGGATTTATGAGGTTCACGTTCACCTTTGAATGGGGCTGGCTTGGTGCTCATAAAAGTTTTATAATTGACTTCTTTTGAGAGTATGTTATTTGGTTCTACCCTTGCATCTTGTTCTTTTGGGGTATTTATTAAACGGGTTGTCTCTTCCCTGTTTTCTTTTAATATTGCAGGTAGAACATTCTTCAAGAGTGTTTCTAAATGTCATGAGCCCTCCTATACGTTTTACATACAGCAGGGAGGAAGGATCGTAACAAGGCAGGGACCACTTAAAGAATGCATCACCCTCTTGTTGAGAGTTGGTTAGTGGAGTCTGTTAGCTGAGGTCTTTTATGTAATTTCTCTTTGTTGGGTGGGATGCTAGCTATAAATAGGTATTTGTGTTTGTAATAGGGTATGCAAAAATTAGTATTCAAATTGGGAGATCCTCTAGCATCTCGAATGGCTAGTTAAACCTCTATCCTGTTTCCCTGTTAACCACAAGTTATCAGCCTCAATTGCCAATAAAATTCAATTGTGCCTGATCGATTTTACTGGTTCTTAACACTAAATCATTGTTTTTACTTATACTTTTAGTCCTATCATTATCTCTCATCGTCTTTGGTTCGGTGCTACTTGTTTCTGTTCCATCCAATCCTTTTCCTCTTTGGTAAGTTTGTTGAAACTGTGAAGCCATTCCCTGAGATAGGATATAGCAATATATACACGTTATCTTATGTTAGTCATTACTTTTTAACTAGTTTTTTTATAGAAATTTTAATACACCATACATAACAAGCTATTTCCAAAAGCACAAGTACTTATACAAACATTTCCTTTATATACATATATATTTTACATCAGTAGGAAATTACATTCATTGAGGTGGCATCTTTTCATGGGGTACAAAAGGTATTTACATAGATCACACCTCATTGTACCAAGATGTCCTAGCCTTTCTAGGGCTCATACATACAAAGACATCTCAAAAAAAAATAATATAAAAAAATACTAGTCCATAGTTAGTTGTACTTTCCCAAAAACCGGCTTAAAGCCATACAAAAACCCTTTCACATTTCATACCCTAGTTGGTTGCCCCTCATAGATGGTACTTAAGTCGAACCCATTCTCTATACGACATCACTTGGGTCTCCCTATAGAGATGAACACAGAACCTAGGTCGACGAGATATCCATGCAACTAAACTCGGTAGATAAGTGTATGAACCGACAACAACCTCCTTGATCATATCTTTAACATAGTATAATTTATCTTTCACAATTGTCCTTAGTCCTCTGCTTTTTATGATCAACTCACGATCCATCCAACGAATAACACATCGGTAATGGTTCCTTTGATTAACTAGCTCAGTCATCTCTTGAACTAATGCTTCAGTCACCCTTTGGTTATTGTTTTCTTCTATTTCATCATCACTAATAATGTAAACCTGTGGTGGTGGGGGTTCAATTATATCCACATCTGTGAAATAGGGGTCCTTGTCAGTGTTCATGCTAGGATCTGTTTCGGAAGAAGTTGACATACCTGTTACACATGTTCAAGTGAGTCAAACAATTGATCATACCTTATATTTAGTCATTTTTTATACTTAACACACTTTTACATTCATAAAATATACTTCCAATAATTATGTACCAAGTTAAAACCTAAAATAGCCTAAAACTCACTAAACGGTCCCTAAACAACCCCTAAACAGCCCCTGGACAGCCCCTAGACAGCCCCTGGACAGTCCCTTAAACAGCACCGAACAGCCCCTGGACAGCCCCCCTTGACAGACACTTGGACAACCCTTTGTCTTAGGTTTAAACTCTGTTTTTATCATTTATCATTTCAGTTACCCTCAACTTGTTATTTGGTCCCTCATCCGTCCTAATAGATAACTTGATCCATCGGTTTTCAAATTTTCGTGTAGACTTTGAATTTGAAATTTTCAAATCCCTCAAAAAGTTGGCTCTGATAACAAGCTTGTAACAGCCCTCGTTTCCGCCTCTAAACTGAGACCCAACGAAGGGTGTTACGAACCGAGTCTCAACCATTTATATATAATTAAAATAAAACATATTACAAAAATGCGGAAGCAAAACATAGTTTATTTATATAAAACATACCACGATGGATCATAGTTACAAAGTACTTATTTATCTTCTAATAAACACATACTAAGCTAAGTTATAAAAACCAAATTATACAAACCAAAACACCACCCGATTAAACCACGAAATGAAGCTTTCGATAATCCCTTCGAGACTTCCTTTTCACCTCTCAAGTAATTTTGTCCTCAACTGAGATACATATTTATAATTTTTAAGCCATTGAATGACTTGTGATTACAAATCTCATTTCAATGCATAAAATATTTAGAAAATCAATTCATAGCCTCAAATAAGCTATTGTATCATGTATATGCATATAAAACATTTAAACATTTATACTTTCCAGATTTAATCTCTCCCGGTGGGTGTCGCCCCTTCCGGCTTTTATTCGGAACCCTTCGTCAAGGATCCGGGACCGTTTCTACGACCCCTTACCGCGGTTATACCGTCTCGGTGATTCTTATTCCACCGGTGATCAAATTTGTTCCTTTATCATGTGTTTTAAAAATACATATAACATGCTATACATAGCTATATCATTTAAGGTTGTCCATATTCTTTATAATAACCAAATATGAACAAACCTTCATGAAAACATGTACACAAATATGTAGGAAATCAAACCAAAAGAAAAGATAAGTAATCACCTTGGTTTTTGGCTAAATGAAACTAAACTCAGCAGCCCTCTATCCTTTCTTGCCAAACTTTTATTTCTTCTAACAAAATATGGAATTATATGTGTGTGTGTGATTGTTTTTCTGCTGGAGGTTCACAAAAGAAGAGAAATAACAAGAAAAGACTACCTATTTATACCAAAGGTTGAGGAGCTTGGAAGTAGGTTAGTCACTAGTTGATGTGGCCTTCTCCCATGCACCTTATGCCACCTTAGAACACCTCATGCTGTCATTTTCTAGCCCCTTTTTCCAGCCTCCTTTCCAGCCCCCTTTTTTGTTTTTAGTTCTTTTTACTAATAATTAGCAGCCCCCTTTTTTATTTATATTTATTTAACAATTCTTTATTTATTTATATTTAATAATATTCAGCAGCTTCTTTTTTTTATGTTTTATTAAAATTTCAGCAACTATATATATATATATATATATATAGTTAAAACATGCTGCTACATTTATGGGATTGAGACTTTTTTTGTAAATAGGCCCTATATAAAGGTTCCTATGGCTCATTTGATCATTAGGTTATTGGAGAGAACACATATTACACACATAGGCTAGGTGAGCCTTATGAGAGTCGACTAAATGTTTAGTGTGGTGTTCTTCCAATTTCCCCTCCATTGATCATCAATCAAAGCCTATGAGATGAGTTCTTGATAATTATTGTTGTTAATTTATCTCTTATATCTTCTATTATATGGAGTTCTTCTTTTGTTGTCTATATTGGAATCTAACAAAAATTGTGCATCAAGCCATAGTGTGCCACGAGTGTTAACATGGTGACGGAGACAAGCCTTGCGCCACAACGGATACCATGAAACATATTTTAGATCAATAACTTGTAGTTGGTAGCAGCATCATAAATGACTTTATTCAATATAGTTTTTCGGCTTTCAAAATTTGGAAATATTCTCACCTACCACCACTTACATCATCTACTCTGATTTACAGATCTTCGATTCTTCAAAATATCTCATTTTCATTCAACTAGATTGACAAGTCACCTCAATAAACTAAATGCAATCTTTCTTTACCATCTTCATCGCTATTCTTTCAATTTGGGACAACAATCTCATTCATCATTCTAATATTTGTGTCTTTAAGTTGAAGATGTGTCACAACTTCCCTAGTTCAATCAATAAATGACGATATTGACAAGCTCATGCACAACGATTTCCTCCACCAATGGTAGTTTTGGGTACTATTCTTAATTGGTCGACCACGATATGTAACACCACGAATTTTAGGTAAGCGAAATATTCCCTTAAATATGTATATTGCTCGTAGTGTTAGTTTTAATTTTTACTCGTATTTCTTGATTAACGTAGTTTTTAATTCTTGGTTTTACCTGGAGTTTCTGTCCTAAATCGATGTTGAGCGAGGTAGCCGAAAAGAAGACGAAAAATGTCAATAGTGTTCCGCACGCCTATCCACGCAAATCGAATCACGCCATCATCCGCGGGAGGCTCTGTTCTTTCATGACTCCAGAGCTCGGCGCGCGCCACCGCACGCGCGCGACCACTGTGTGCATTTAAAAGAAAAAAATCGGCCTCCAACCTCATTATTTCTTATCCCCTTCTTAAATGCTCCCAACAAGAAAGCTAGGGCTAGGAGAGATTTTTGATCTTCATTAAAGTGTTTCAACTACCATTTCCTCAAGGTCTTCATCATCATCAACCTAAGATCAAGTCTAGGGTCTCTATAACTCCATAGCCACCTCTCTCTTCAAGAAACACTTGGGTTTTCTAGGGTTTTCAACAAAACCCATATTGTGAGTTCAATCTTACCTTTTTAAAACCTTATACATGTCAAACTACATTTTAAGACTTCTAATCATCTCATTGTTCACATTTTCTTTGTTGGAAAATTTTTGACCTAACTTGAGATTTTGGAGATTTTGGGGTTTCTTACCATTTTGAGATATGATGAAGTATACTATGTTTTGAGCTATAAAATGTGCTTTGTTTTACACATTTGTGGTTAAATACCTAAATAAATGCATTTTGATCATATTTACGATTTTCATATATCTTGGGATTTTCTTGATAAAAGTGTTGTTGGAAAAAATAGAACATATGGATGCTCGTTGGTTTCAATGGTGATTATTGTCAAATTTATTACAGTTGGAAAACCTATTCTTGTGAAAGAAAGTAAACTATTTTTGGAAATATTTACATGAACTATACGTGTGATTATAGTTTTGGTCACAAAGGTAATTGTGACAAGCCTTAGACTATTACTAGTGGATCCATAGGTATAGAGTCGGCTTAATTTTGGGATAAGTCCCGTTTGTAACTAGTTGAGACATTGGACTCTCGGAAGGCAACTTGGTATGGTTATGTGGGACCGGATACTAGTCATGGGTGGTAAATGTAAATCCTAGAGAATGAGCATGACTAGGATCATTGGGTGCCCTCCCCCAAATCTGAGTACGAGCCGGCGAGTTCGTGGCATTGATCCTAGTATGGTGAGCTCAATAACTTGGAAAGTGACTTGCTTTTGTTTTCCACCACGATCCTTGGAAACCGGGTCTCCCTCGTCATCGCAAGACATTTTTGGACCGAAAGGTTCTTATGTGGTTGTTTGTTACACTTTATTTATCCAATCCATTGAATGCTTAGTTATTTGTATTCCAAAGCATTTACAAATTATTGATATAAATTGTTTGTTCTCACTAGGCGTTAAGCCTAACACTTTTTCTCAAATGACGTGTATAACAGGTTCCCTTAGCGGTGGGTCGCCCAAGGTTTGAGGGAAGGGCGATGGGTCGTGGAGCCATTTTTGGTGCACTAGTACAAAAATGGTCAAAAGTGACGGTTAAAAACCGTTACCATAGGTATACAGTAACGGTTTATGTGGACATAAAAATTGTCACCTATTTTGCCGTCACTTTTGATACAATTTTGGTTACGTTTAAAAAACGTTACCAAAACACAATAAAAACCGTTACCATAAGGCTAAAACCGTCACCTTAAGTGTATAAAAAATTGATTTTTTTTTCTAAAACCATTACTGTAGCATGACATATGGTTACGTTTATTTTTCGAAATTGTCACCATACCATTTCATATGATGACGTTTATTTTTCAAGGTCGTCATTGTACCATGACATACGGTGACATTTATTATTTAAAACGATCATCGTAGTATGACATACCTTAACGTTTATATTCAAAAACCATCACAGTAACATGACATACATTGACATTTATTTGTCAAAACTCTCGCTATACCATCACATACGGTGACGTTTATTATTTAAAATTGTCATCGTATCATGATATATGATGACGTTTTTTTAAACCACCCCACTATATCATGACATACGGTTACATCGATTTTTTAAAACCGTCACTGTATCACCATATATAGTGACATTTATTTTTCAAAACCGTCATCATAACACGACATACAGTGACGTTTATTTTTCAAAAACCGTCACCATAGTACGAAATACGGTGACGTTTAATTTTTAAAATCATCACTATGGCATAACATATGGTGATGTTATTTTACAAAATTGTCACCATAGCATGACGTACGTTGACGTTTGTTAATTTGAACTTTCACCTTATCATAACATATTGTGACATTTCTTTAAAAGTAACATGACTTACGGTGATGTGTATTATTCAAAACAGTCACCATAGCAGGGCATACAGTGACGTTTATTATTTAAAATTGTCATTGTAGCATACAAACGGTGACGTTCATTTTTCAAAATCGCCACTGTAGCATGAAATACGATGACTTTATTATTCAAAACCGTCATCAAAACATGACATATGTTGACATTTATTATTTAAAATCGTCATCGTAGCATGACATATGGTGACGTTTATTATTTAAACTGTCGTCGTAGCATAACATACAGTGACATTTATTATTTATATATGTCATCGTAGCATGACATACTGTGACGTTTACTATTTAAAACCGTCACCGAAGCGTGACATACGATGATGTTTATTTTTCAAAACGTCACCGTAGCATGACATACGGTGATGTTTATTTTTCAAAACCGTCAGCATAAAATGACATATGGTGACATTAAATTATCAAAACTGCTACCATAAAATGACATATGGTGACATTCAATTATCAAAACTGCCACCATAAAATAACCTATGATGACATTAATTTATCAAAACCATTATCATAAGCTAACTTTTGGTGACGATTTTTATCATTCAACTGTAAATGAAAATAAATTTAAAAACTCATAATATGAATCAAATGATTAACATTACATATTAAAACATTAAAGTAATAATATACATTATATGAATAATGTATGAGAAAACCAATAACAAAACTACTAAATATCTTAAACAAATGTTTTCTTATGTAAGTTATACTCCTCGTTTGCTTAATGTCTTCAGCATAACTTAATAGTTGTATAATGGTTGTTTTGCTTCGTATGTTTTTGCTTCTCGCTATTATGATTAAAAGTTGTTTGTGGTACCTGTAAGAAGATATATCCCAATCGATTGGAAAACAACAACTGATGAATACAACAAATTACAAAATAGTGACAGTTTTAACATACGATTAAAGAAACATAATTAAAGATAAAACAAGTTTGGACTTATAAATATTGAAATCAAAACACTAGAAAAGAACAATGACTTGTGCATCACACCCCAATGAATCCTATTTTAGACCCAAAACCGAAGGAACTTCTAATGGTTGTTTTATTATAGGGCTTCTGATTTCTTACACTTTTGATAGTGCATGAGATTTCTGGCTATCTAATATGTTCTAGCTAATTTTCTGATAACCTTCTATGAAATGAAAGCTAAAACCAAGGGAATTAGTATTCAATCAAATCAGATAACCACATGTCATTACCATAAGTAGCCATTATGACATTCTTTTATGTGTTGCATATAATTATACCTACACAA
Organism: Arctium minus; assembly: GCA_954870635.1. NCBI lineage: Eukaryota > Viridiplantae > Streptophyta > Magnoliopsida > Asterales > Asteraceae > Arctium > Arctium minus. The sequence goes on along the minus strand of OX941092.1, from coordinate 44,776,048 downwards.
TAGATGATAATATTTTTGTCCAAGCTCTCCCACAAGACACTTGTTTTTGTGCATTGTGATGGCATATATATATATATATATATATATATATATGTGGTGTATGTTGCATTCTTCATGATTTCTTTAGCATTAGAGTATATGCAAAGATCAAAATGACATCTGAAGTAGGTTGAAGGATTGTTCATGCAACTATATTTTACATAATCCTGGAGAATCATTGTTGATTAATCAGAGGTTGATGGGAATTCAATTGACAGCAGAAAATTGATTGGTATGTTGCAATATTGTGGAAACTCCTTTTAAAGCAGAAAATTGATGTAACAAGATTGTAATGGATGAAAGAAATATATTATAATCTTAAAAATAGGAATCTTGCATCTAAGTGAGTTCTAAGCATTTTACTTCGCATAAAAACCTAAAGCCACGGTCCAGAAGGTGGGAGCTAGAACATATGTTTACAGGAGTAACTTTGAGAAAAGTTGGTAGGAGCATATGTTGGAGCTAGTTTGCTATAATAACATCAAGTGGATGAAATGCATAAATATTCTAAATATGAATGTATCTAGATATGCCAATGCTCATAAGCTATGTTGACTTATTATTTATTGGAACAACAACCGACCTTTACCAACATTCTTACAAACACAGGGGAATGACATCGAATTGCAATTATTATCAAAATCAAAGGTATAGTTTTTTTGTCTCCCTCCTGTTGAACTTGTATCACCATTTCTTGAATATAGGAAATTCTCATGTTTGAAACCTTGGGTGCATGGAGCAAATCACAGATCAAAAACAAGTTAATGGATTGAAAAAAAATAAGATCCAATATAGTTTTCGTTGAGATATACTATTGAGTTTGTACCAATTTAGAGAGCTGCCCCACACAATAAAGGATCCTAGTTTTTCTTCATCTTCAAATCTGAGTTATCATGTATTAAGATACTTGGTTAATCAAATAATTTAAGAAGAAAGCATGATGTAGAGGATCTACATCCAACTAAAGATTGATACATAAAGTACTAATGCCAACTTAAAGTACTCATGTACTCATGCCAACTGCTGATAGACTGCCTCTCTTGTTTGAATGTGATTGAAGTAAAAAATATTATTGGTTTTGGGTATGTTCCCTACAAGTAAGATCAGAGACTGAAAACTTTAAAAAAGGATTAATTACCCAAACAAACCCCACAATTGATATAATTTTGTTGAACCAACAACATTATAGCCTGTTAACCTGGACAATGTCACGTTCATACTAAACGGGTTATTGCTTCCAGATGGACAATACATCATTGTGTAATTTAAGAAAAATGTTTTAGATCATTGACAGCAAAACCAACATTATAGTCTCGTTATGTTAGGGATTATCAACAACAATTACAAAAAATCTCAGACAAATTATACACCTAAAGTAAAACCAATAACAACTTAAAACCAAATGTAAGAGATTAACAATATAGAATACTAAGAAAACCAACATCATTGTTTATGTGGCAACAAGCAACAACGTAGGAAAAAATATTAAGATTTCTAGAAGCAATAACAAATTTTGAGAAAAAAAAACAAACCCAATCTACCAGAATTTGAGTAAAACAAACAGCAAAATCGAGTCAGGAAATAGCAACCTAGCGAGAAAAGGAAGTCATGCCTGGAAAAATGGTTTGTTGTGACACAATGAGCAGAATAGGGAAAGCGATAGACAAAAATTGTGAGAATCGCACCTCAAGAGCATGAATCACCTTCTTAAGAGCAAGCCAATGAGCAAGTGCCTGGACCAAAAAAATCTAACAAGAGTAAGAAAAAAAACCCTAAGGCAATTAACTTATTCGGTGAAAACACATCCATGGGAGCAGATTGAGTGATGAGAGATCGAGAAAGAGGACCTCATACCGGAGCAAATTAACGCTAAACCTCATAGGTGGTGCAGGGTGAGCAGCAGAGCTCATGGCGGTGGCTAGATGGTGTAGAACGATCACGATCGCAAGGAGAAAAAAAGGATAGGGGTTTTAGGGTGTGTTTGTTAGTAGGGGTGTACATAAAACCGTCAACCCGCGAAACCCAACTAACCCAACCCGCTCCCAACCCAATTAAACCCAACCCGCGAAACCGCCAAACCGCTAATTAGAAGGGTTGAAATTGGGTTAGGAAAACTCAACCCAACCCAAACCGCCAACCCGCCGCTATTTTTTTTATAAAATTATATTATATATATATATATATGCAGTTTATTCACAACCCAAATTAACTTTAAGACTTATGGATTATAATTTATAATTGAATGATTGTAATTAGAGCTGTAAACGAACCGAACGTTCAGTGAACCGTTTGGCGGGAAGTTCGTTTATGTTCGTTCATTTAATAAATGAACGAACACGAACACATTTTTTTGTTAGTTTAGTTAAATGAACGAACATGAACAATGGTCTCGTTCGTTCATTTATGTTCGTTCATTTATGCTCGTTAATGTTCGTTCGTTTGCATTCGTTTATGTTTGTTTACGTTTGTTTACGTTCATTTACGTTTGTTTACGTTTGTTTATTATATAAATATATTTATATATTATGACATTAATATGTAAAATCATTAAGTAAATTGAATTTTTAGAATTCTTTTTTTATCGCTCATAAGTTTACACAGTTTTTCATTTTGTTATGTTAGTTTTTAGGAACGGAATGATGAGTAATGGTGGTTGTTTTTTGTTCATTTATGTTCGTTCGTTTATGTTCATTTAAATTTATTTATTTATGTTCGTTCGTTTATGTTTGTTTAAGTATATTTGTGTTCGTTTGTTTATGTTTGTTTAAGTATATTTGTGTTCGTTTGTTTATGTCTGTTTAAGTCCATTTATGTTCGTTCATTTATGTTCGTTTAGCATCTTAACGAACGAACATAAACGAACACGAACAAACACATTTTCTTAATGAATGAACATGAACACAAAAAAATTCATTTTTTTAAGTATATAATATTTATATACGACAAATGCAACAAATAAACTCACACACCCTCCTCACCTTTGGTGAGGTTCGAACCTCTGACTTCCTAGGAAGTCAAAGGCTCTTTTATCACTAGGCCAAAGGCCCTTTGTCTAAAAAAAATTCATTCGTTTACCGTTCGTGTTCGTTCGTTTGTTCGGTTAAGTTAAACGAACGAACACGAACAAGCCCTAATTGTAATAACTAATAACTTTGTTGAAAATACTTTTAGTATTATTTATCGTATTTCAATCGGCAAATTTATGTATATTACTAACCCGTCAACCCAACCCAACCCGCCATAACCCGCAAGGGTTGGGTTGGGTTATATTTTTGAATGAGTTAGGTTGGGTTGAGATTTTTCAAACCACCATAATTGGGTTGGGTTGTAAAAACGTCCCAACCCAACCTGCGTACACCCCTATTTGTTAGAATATTTTGTTGGAGATTTTGGGTTCACGGAGGAGGGGCTTGAGACGGAGGGAAATCAAGGAAAAAAATTGGTAGAAAATTTGAATCAATTTTTCTCCAATTTTCTTTAAAGATTTTAAATTTTAGGATGTTTCAAATAAATATCTGACCTCTATGAATACAATGTTTATAAGACCATCCACATCCCAGCAATTCATTTTCACTTTCAATTGTGCCACATCAACTTTTGCAATTACCCTCTACACACATGCAATCCACCTATACTTTCAAAAGTGGTCCCCACTACAACATTTATTAATTATTTTATAAATTATTATATAAATTTATATTTTTTTAGTTAATAACATGATATATAATTATTTATTTTAATTTAATGATAATTAAAATATAATTTTTTTAATTTCAAATAAACGATTAATATATAATATAATAATATAATACAATTATTTTATTTATATTGTATTTATATTTTATTTAAAAAATAACATATATACATATATAGATTTTTTTAAACAAGAATGATTAATTTAATTAAAAAATAAATTAAAATCATTAATTAATAGAAAATCTATACTTGAAATTTATTTAAATTAAAAAAAATCAAAAAATGATTATGTAATGGCCACATGGCCTTGCAAGTAGAATTGCAAATTTTGCAATTATCAATCCTATGTGGCAACTTTTTTCAATTTGCAATTCAATTTGAAACCCCATGTGGGTGGTCTAAATTAATGAAGTGTTTTAGTGCTAAATTAGTATTTTAAGATTCCAAAAGTTATCAAAATATTGTTAAGGTGTTTAATTGGGAATCCAATCACAACTTCGAGAATTCCATTTTTAAAGGGTATTCAAATATACATAAAGCTTAGGGGGTGTTTGGTTCGTAGGACTCCGATGGAATTCGGAGGAATTAGAATAATCAATTTTATTGATCAAATTCCATTCAGGTGTTTGGCTTATGTAACACCCCTAAAATTTGAAAATAACAGACAATTTAAAACTTCTAAAAATCCCTTAAATACATAACTAAAGACACAAATATCTAAAGTTACAAGGGAAGAAACATAATAACATGTATCAGAATTCTAACGGAACTATCTAGCCCCACAAACGGGAACAAAGTCCGACGAATGTTACTACAATCACCAAGTCCGCTATCTTCTCAAAACCGGATGACGTCACTAAAGCCATCCTACCGGAACTTCTACTCAGCTCCACTCGCCACTCAGATCCATCTAAGACCTGATATACATGTCGATAAGAAAAAGTGTGTGTCCCTGTTTCAAGATTCAAATCACAATTAATCAAACAAACAATATGATCATACTACCTGATTTGATTTCAATTTCAAAATGCAAACGATTACAATCTGTTCTTGACTTTCTCTCTCTAAACTTCCTTTTCTCTTTCTAAAACTCTTTCTGGAATTGTATCCAAGACTTCTAACCATCTATCTATTAAACATCAAATAAAACTATGTATACCCACTACTAAAAACAAGGAAACAAAAACAAATACAAGTTAACTTTGACTTTATTAACACATAGACTTTGACTTTCCATGAGAGTTGACTTTCTCAACTTTGACTTCTTGTACTTTGACCTCTAGTCTTCATGATATTGTATCCAACATATTTCTGCTCTAACAATCTCCCCCTTTGGATTCAAGATCATCTTTGAAAGATGTAGCAGTTCAGTCTTCTCTTCAAGCTCAAAAAATACAATCTCCTTCTTTGAACTAAAATTCTTCAATAAGCACAAACATTGCAATCTTCTCTTTCTTTGACTGTATTCTTCCCAAGTCTGTCTCTTTGAAGAAAAATAACAATCTCCCTAAAAATATGGTAGAAACAATCTTCAATAATCTCTCCAGAATTATCACATAAACTCTTTCAGACTTTGGAAATAAATTATCTTCAGAATTAGCTCAGTCATCTTTAACAAAATAATCTTCAAAGAAAATTTCTGAAAATCAACACATCTTCAAGCATCTTTGACTTTGCTTGAACAATCTTTCAAACTTTATCTTCTTCAAATGTTTAACTTTGAAATTTCTGAATCTGACATTTCTGTAAATCATCTCCCCCTTTTTGATGAATAGAGCATCTATAGCATCAAAACTTTCTCGAAGAAATGTCCTTGAAATTCTATCTGACCACTGATCTTTGATAATAAGCCTCTGATTCGTTGCTAATTCGAACAATGTATTCATCCAGATCTTTGCAAATCTAGACAAAATAGAAATTTAACACCTGAATCAACAAATGAATCAGTTAATATGCCTGTCAGTAACACAAAGTTACTGTGTGTAACGAATACACATAGGAAAGGAGTTTTTTGATGTTCACTCCCCCAAGGCTTCCATCCAATCATCGAAACACCACAAAGGAATTTTCTATGAATGTTATGACAAGAAAACAAATTCCTTGTGTGTTCGTGCAAGTGTAGAAATAATTAAGCATATGATGATTGCTCTTAATAAGGCTCAACATTGTGTAAACCACTGAGACAACAGTAGATAAACACAGACTCAATGTGCATGATTGAAATGCGAAGGTGGGGCAGACTTCCTTCTTTTTCAATATCCATATTTTCCAAATGAAAACCAGATAGATAATGTGCTGCGTCCCAAGAAAAATATGAAACATTTTCTTTTTAAGAAGAAAATGAGTGGCTGGTGGGATTTTGTCAAGAGTTGGCATGGGCTAGTTGCCTGTTTCAATAATGTTCACGAAAAATTGTGAAACATTAGTAATGTGGCTGCCCGGCTCAGAAAGTAGTTGGTGCAGAGTTTAATATTCTTTTACTCTGTTCTCACACCCTCTTTCTTTTTAATCATTTGAGCTCACTGCTAACCAAACTCTCTTTTCCATTTTACCTCAACACACAACCCACACTCATTTCTTTTTTACTCCTCACACTCAATCACTATGGATTAACTTCTTGGGTAGGAGACACTGGTAATCGTGAATCCATAGAAGTTCATTTAAGTCCTAGCACAAAAAACCCATATTTCCTATAAAGCATATGTTGCTCAATATGGTTGAACTTGAACAGTTAAAGTTCAAATACAAGTCAGATATGTATATGCTCAGAAATATAATCATGAAGATATGAGCATTTTTAAACATGGAAGTATTTTCAAACAAGTATATTAAATGAATATATAAGAATGCAAAAGACTTGTTTGAAAATATGACATTGTATGAAAATGACCAGAATCAAATGATATAACAATTAAGGCTTAAGGTTAAGAATAATGGATATTGTCTATACAAAACTAAATATAGACACTCTTGAAATGAACGCTTCCAAATGAAATATCGCTCAAAATTCGTTGAAATATAATCGGGGTGTCTTACCATCGAAAAATATGTTTAAAATTTGAGACATGGTAAGAACATTTTGAACAATAAGTCAAACCGGTGTGTGTGAATACTTGAAAGTATAAAGAAAAGACAATACGGAAATATTTATCTTTGGAAACACACGATTTGTAATCATGTAAGCACAAATAAATCTTGAAAAACATTTAAAATCATACTTCCAATTCATGAAATCTGTTTAAGAATCGGGAAGTGGTTTGAACATTTAAGAACATGTGTTTCTATGATTGAAATGTGTCATTCTTTCAACCATATATGAGATTAAGATAAGAAATTAACCTTTTCGCTTCGTCTTAAATCTTATAAAGTCATGCTTAAGTCATAAAGATATGATCTTGTAAGCTTCTCTCATCCTGCACAAGTCTCAAAGTCATGTCAAAGCAACTTTATTCACAAATTTATTGAAAAATAAAAGACATAAAGCAGTAAAACATGATCAGTACGAGTTCTGATAAGAAGTAATCAGAAATCATATCCTTACTCCTTTTTGTTGTACTCATAGACTCCCCCTAAAATCATGCATCAGAAAAATTTAACAGATAAGTAAATACAACAAGTCTATAAACTCCTCCCCAAAATAATGTTGATCATCTTATAAGCTTGTCTCACTCCCCCTGAGATCATGAACAACATATTAAAGTGCAGATATCCTTTCAGAAATAATGATAAAGAAATGATGAAAAATTACAATAAAAGAAACTTTAATAGGTAATCTCTGATTAGACCTTGAGATTTAGCATACCAAGCTTAGATACAAGAAAATTGAATCTCTTTTCATCTAAAGGTTTGGTAAACAAACCTGCAAGTTGATAATCAATTTTTACAAAGTAAAGTTCTATTGTACCTTTTTCTACATTATCTTTAATAAAATGATACCTGACATCAATGTGCTTTGTTTTAGTATGCTGAACAGGATTAGCTGATATGGCGATAGCGCTCTTCGAGACACAATAGATCATTATTTTATCAAACTTGAATCCATAGTCTCGAAGCTGTGTCCTCATCCACAAGACCTGAGAGCAGTAACTGGCAGCAACTACATACTCTGCTTCAGCAGTCGAAGTGGAAACACAAAGTTGTTTCTTTGACGCCCAGCTAACGAGCTTGTCTCCAAGGAATTGAATATGACCTGAAGTGCTCTTCCTATCCAACATGCACCCTGTATGATCTGCGTCTGAATAAGCAGTTAGTTCAAACCCTGTATCCTTAGGATACCACAGACCAAGATTTGCAGTCCCCTTTAGATATCTAAAAATCCGTTTGACAGCAACCAAATGGGATTCTTTAGGATCAACCTGATATCTAGCACACAAGCATGTTGAAAACATTATATCTGGACTACTTGAAGTAAGATACATTAAAGAACCTATCATGCCCTTATAAGTCCTAACATCAACAACTTTTCCCGAAGGATCAGTGCCAATCTTAGTACCTGGTGCCATTGGGGTTCCAATAGGTTTGCAATTTTCCATTTTGAATTTCCGAAGAATATCAAAAATGTACTTAGATTGATTAATGAAAATCCCCGTTGAAAACTGTTTTACTTGTAATCCGAGAAAGAAATTCATCTCTCCCATCATACTCATTTGAAAACGTGACACCATAAGGTTAGAAAAATTCTTACAGTATTTAGGATTAGTTGAACCAAATATAATATCATCAACATATATCTGAATAAGAATGATATCGGCTTTTTCCTTTTTGATAAACAAAGTGGTATCGACTTTACCTTTTAAAAAACCTGACTTGACCAAGAATTGAGATAAAACATCATACCAGGCGCGAGGTGCTTGTTTCAGACCATAAAGAGCTTTATCCAAGATGTATACGTGATTTGGCTTATCTGGATTTACAAACCCTATTTACAAACCCTTCTGGCTGAGAGACGTAGACTTCCTCCTTAAGAATGCCATTCAGAAAGGCAGTCTTCACGTCCATCTGGTAGACATTGAAGTTCTTGTGAGCTGCGTAGGCTAGAAACATGTGGATTGCCTCTATACGCGCTACTGGAGCGTACGTCTCGTCATAGTCTATGCCTTCCTCTTGCCTATATCCCTTGGCAAAAAGTCTTGCTTTGTTCCTTATAACAATACCATCTTCATCCTTCTTGTTCTTGAATACCCACTTAGTGCCGATAACGATTTTTTCTTCTGGTTTTGGCACTAGTCTCCAGACCTTCAGGGATTCGAACTGGTTTAACTCTTCTTTCATAGCAGACACCCAATCCGAATCAGAAAGAGCTTCTGATACTCGAGTAGGCTCTATTTTGCTGAGGAATGAGTCATGCATACATTGATTCAAAGTTGCTGACCTAGTTTGCACCGGTTTGTTGAAATCTCCAATTACTTGGTGAAGAGGGTGCTCTTTGGTCCAGCGATGTTCATGAGGGAGTGGATTAGATGAAGATTGATCATGATATTCATCCAAAAATCCACTATCAGCTTATTCAGTTTGTACATCATGAGGGAGGGATTCAGTTGAAGTAATTGGTGCAGAAGCTTCAGTAGGTATAGCTTGTTCAGTCTGTTGATCTGTCATTACAGCACATCCTACTGACTCAGCATCTTCTGGCTCATCATTAATAGATATAACTTCAACTATTGGAGTAGACATCTGAACTGGAATATCTTGCCGAATCAGGGAATTTGATTTAGTGGAAACATCTGAAGTGGTTGGATGATTAGCCGTTGAATCTTCCATCCTGTCAACCACAATAGGTTTATGCACATTAGACCTAAGATATTCATCATAAAACAGTTCAAATAAAAGATCTAAATCAGATAAATGAGCAGTAGACGATGATGATTCATCTGATTTGTTCTTTTCTGGTACAGGTTCTGAACTGAGTTGTCCAGAAGCTAACACTCCAGTTATCACGGGTTCTGAACTGACTTGTTCAGAAGCCATATCCTCATCAAATGTGACGTTTATGCTCTCGATAACAATCTTCGACTTCTTCAAATATACTCGATATGCAGCAGATGTAGAAGAATATCCAATGAAGATGACCTTATCTGCCTTAGCACTGAACTTGATGAGGTTCTCTCTGTCGTTTAGCACAAAACACTTACACCCAAATATATGAAAATATTTGATAGACGGTGTTCGGTTGTTGATCAAAGCATACGGAGTCTTTTGAAATCTGCGGTGTATCATGGAACGATTTTGAGTGTAGCACGCAGTCGAAATAACTTCTGCCCATAAAAATAGAGGTAACTCTGATTGGCTGAGCATAGTGTGAGCGGCCTCGACTAGCGTTCGATTTCGCCTTTCGACTAATCCATTCTGTTCTGGTGTACGAGCAGCAAAGTATTGATGTGATATCCCGACCGATTCGAGATACACTTCAACAGTTCTGTTTTTGAACTCTGTGCCGTTATCAGTTCTGAGAAGCTTGACTGGTTTCTGCAAATTCACCTGGGTCGTCTTCAGAAATGTAATGAGTACTTCGGGCGTCTCATCTTTTGGTCGTAGAAATTTGACCCACGTGTATCGCGAATAATCGTCTACGATAACTAGAACATATTTCTTTCCGCCTAAGCTTTGCGTTCTCATCGGACCACAAAGATCCATATGCAACAACTCTAATGGAGAACTGGTACTAGGTTCAGGCTTTGGTTTATGTGAAGCTCTCTTCATCTTCCCTTTTTCACATGCTGCACACAAGTGTTCTTTCTCATATCTCAGCTCAGGAATACCATTCACTAATCTGCCTTTGACCAATTTGTTGATATAACGAAAATTCAGATGTGACAGCCGTCGGTGCCAAAGCTAACTTTGCTGCATCGAGGCTTTTGTCAGTAAGCAAACCTGATTGTCAGACTGGACCTTTGAAAGATTGATGGTGTAGAGGTTTGACTTGCGAGTACCAACTAATAGTTCTTTGTCGTCTTTAGTACATACTGAGCAACTCTTAGCTTTGAAATTTACCTCTAACCCTTTGTCGCAGAACTGGCCAATACTAAACAGGTTGTGCCCTAAGCCTTCGACATAGCTCACCTTCGTAATCGTTATGTTGTCTTGAATGATGTCACCAAATCCTAAGATCGGTGAAAACTGGTCATTCCCAAATCGAACATTGCCACTGAATTTCTCTGTATAATTAGACAATAAAGCTTTATGCCCGGTCATATGCTTGGAATAGCCGCTATCCAAGTACCACATATGTCGGGTCTGCAAGAGAAATCAGGAAACAACAGATTTAGGTACCCATTTAAAAACGGGTCCTAACAGATTATCACAAGATTTTGGTATCCATTTGAATATAGATCCTCTTTTCTTTTGAAAACCTTTGAAAACATTTTGTTTAGAAGAATAAACATGATAAGATCCAAACCAATCATTAGAATAATGACGATAAGCAAAATCATTCCACCGATAAGTATAAGATTTAGTAGTAGTAGGATATAATTGGAACAATTTCTTGATAGAATATCTCTTGTAATGAATTACAAGGTTTTGTTTATTAGAAGCAACTTTACCAACTACATCATTAACACTACTATCAAATCTATCAGTAACTACATCAGGAATTGATTCTGCCTTTTCATCAGTCTTCTTTTTAGGTCGCCATTCAGTTCTCTCTTCTGACCTTTTCTTTCTTATACCTGAAACAAATAATTTAGATTTATTAGGAAAATCTGATTTCTGAGATTGATTTTTCTTGTGTTTACCAGTGTTGATCCGTTTCTGTGATATCTGTTTCTTATGTTTCTTACCTTTAGCATAGTAATCAGCATTCACATAAACTGATTCACCAACCTTAGTTGATGATTCACCCTTTTCATGAACACTTGGTAAAGCTTCTCCATTAATCATAAAAGTAGAATGATTTGGAAGTGGAGCATTAAAGTCAAACATATCAATTTCCTCTATACACCCTTCATCAGAATTTAAGAAATCATTTGTAGACGCAAATAAATCATCAAAATCTGTTTCAGAAGTTTGAGGTATTTTAGAAGATGAAGAACACACTTTTGTTTCAAAATGAAAATTTGTGTTCTTTAATACTGTAAAAAACACAGCTTGTGTCAATTCACTCAAAATTCTTTCCTCGGATAAATTATTTTCTAACTCAATTATTTTGCTTTCTAATACTAGTGGAGGAACATAAATTTTAGCTTGAATAGGTTTTGCCTCCATCTCAGTAGAAGAATAACTAGCAAAATAATCAGTTGAAAGAAATTTTGGTTTCTCAGAAAGATAACTATCATTCAGTCTTTCATAACAGAATGGTAGTTGCATTTTCTTTAAATTCATTCTTTTCTCATCTTCTTTTGCCTCAACTTCTTTAAATGATTTTGTGATAAATTTGAGTTTCAAATGAGGATATTTATCAGCAGCATACATAAAATTTGCATTATATAAAGCTGGTTGTTTTCTGATAGCTTTTTCTAGGTAATGAGGATTATCATAACCTAGTCCCCATTTTTCTTTAAAATCATCTTCTTCTAGGGGTGTTCAAAAAAATCGTTGGATCGCTCAAACCAAGTCAAACCGGACCGTTTTTGGCGATTTGAGCGGTCTGGCGGTCTGGTCTGGTCTGAAAAATAGCCAAATCGCTCGGTCTGGTTTGGTCTGCGGTCTGACAATTTTTTGAGCGGTCTGGACTGAACCGACCGCCAAAAATATGCATGTTTTAATCATATTTAGTTTCCATTTTGTAGGATCGACTTTTGTGGCTCAATTAAAGAAAGTTTGTCAAAGAATTATGTCTTTAATTTTCATTTTCTCAATTGATTGTGTTATCTAAATTGACAAAGTTCTAAGATCCGTTTAAAATTCAAATCTAAATTCAAATCGTCTTTCGACTTTCTCAATATCTGTCCAAAATTCAACCATTGTTGTCCACTTGTTTAACTTTTTTTCAACCTGTTCAATATTTTTTTAATTTAATATATAAAGTTTCTTTTATAATTCGATATACTATTTTTAATAATGTTATGTTGGTAGAAAATTTATTTTGGATATAGAGTTTATGTTTTTTTTAGTTTAAAGCCCATAAGAGGCCCAAACTACCTAAATCGGTTTGACCGGTTTTGTCACTTGCAAAATTTCATAAACCGCCATTTGTGGTTTGGTTTGTGGTTTGGGGGGTTAAACCGCCCAAACCGGACCGCGAACACCCCTAGCTTCTTCATTAGGTGTATTCAAGAAAATAGTTTGATCTGTTTGGCCTCGAACATATAATTTTGCTTCCAAACCATTTATCTTTTGCTCTAAAGTCTTGTTCTCAACCTGCAGTTTAAACGCTTTTAGTACACATTCTTGTTTTTTAGAATCAGACTTAGACAATTTTGTTTCAAAATCAGAAATCTTATTTTCAAAACAAATCTTTTCATTTTTAAAATCAAAAGCAGATTTGCGTAGAGAATCAATTAAATCTTTGTTCCCAATAACTGATTTATTAAGCTCAAAGATCTGTTGATTTCTCCTAGCAACTCTGTCTTTTTCCTTTTTCAGTTTGGATTGAAGGTCTTGAAGTTCGACCATCATGGCTTCCATTTTGGTCATGAAATCATTTTCAGTTAAGTTCATTACCTCGTCAGCAGTCTCATCATCAGAATCATCATCTTTCACCTCTTTTCCCATCAAGCATAAGTGAGCTGACTCTTCTTGTTCTTCCTACACATCAGAATGATCCAACCAGAATTCGTCTTCTGCCATTAATGCCTTGCCAGCTTCCTGTTGCTTGGCCAAGAGCATTTTGTTTTTGTAGTACTCCGAGTTGCGAACCTTTGGCTTCCGACAATCTTTTGCGTAATGTCCGACCTTGCCACAGTTGTAGCATTTGATCAGATCATCACCTTTCTTTTCAGTACTGGTGTAATCATTCACATACTTTTTCTTTTCTTCCGGCTTCTTCTCAACAAATCTACTTCCTTCCACTCTTTCTCTATGCTCGTGGTTCTTTGATCTTGATGAAGAATATCTCTGAGAATTAGACCCCGATTTCTTGTAAATTTTATTTTGAAAAGCACGGGTCAGTAAAAACATTGCTTGATTAAGATTCTCTCCATCATCTCCATCAGATTCAGACTCTGATTCAGAACTGGACATCACTATCTTCTTCTTTTTCTTCTTCTCTTTCTTTTCCTTCTCATTCTCTCCAGCCACCAATGCTATGGAATCAACAGCCTTCTCAACTTTCTTTTTCTCGGATCTTTTCTCCTCAACCTCATCCTCATTCTGTCGTAGAGTCTCGTAGACTTCATGTAGTGGAATCTCACTCAAATCTTTCATCTGCTTCATTCGACGAGTGTGCTTTTTCCACTCGGGTTGTAAGATGCTGAGAAACTTGACATTGTTTTCTATCTGCTTCTTTGTGACTTTATTCTTGGAAAGCTCATTGAGAAGCAGTAAAAATCTTTCATAAGTATCCTCCAAACTTTCATTCTCTTTAGCCTTGAATTCTTCATAATTGTTGATACAGTTGGCCACCTTCATTTGATTCCCAACTTTAGAACCCAACATCATCTTTCTTAGTTGATCCCACATTGATTTGGCAGTTGCATTGTAGCTATCTATTTTCACATAGATCTCATTGGTCATGCTTTGTAAAGGCAAAGATCTGGCTTGTTTATCAGGATTGAACCGACTCTTCTGTTCAGCAGTGAATTGAGCAGAATCTTTATCAACTTGCTTTGTATTCTGAACTCCATCTGATTCATAACCTTCAGTAGGAATCTTCTCAGTAGGTCTTTTCATTGGAACTTCTTTGATAGATGTTAGAATGTTCTCTCCATTTGTTTGTCTATCAACAAAATCCAGAAATCTGTCTTTCCATTGTTCATATTCCCCTTTGAAACAACACCGGGGGCTTGACATCAGTGCCAATTGAGAGAGCGTCTCTTGAAGTCATCCTGATTTGATTAATAAGCAATAAGAAACTTGAAATTGACCGTTAGTCCAAAATGAAATCACAAGAATATTGAAAAACACTGAAATGAACTACACAAAGAAAATCTAAAATCCACTAAGTCTAAAATTCGCAGCCTTCACTTAAACAACAAAGAATTAGCAAAAATATACTAGAAATTCGCAAGCTAGAAGATACAAATCCAGAATTCGCAAGAAATGAATTCCAGAATTCGTAAGCTCCTAGAATTCGCAATTACAAGCAATTCAACCTCAAAATTCGTAACTAAGAGATATTCACTTAGAATTCGCAAGATTCAACTAGAATCCTCAGATAAGACTCTTACGAATTCTACTCTTTTCGCAAACTAAAGATCTGCGAATCCTTAGCTTTTCTCAAGTATAAAGATTACGAATTCTATCCTTGGTAAAATTTTCTCTAAAAAACCTGCGAATTCTCAGCAAATCTCAAAAACACTTCAAACTTTTCGTGAAAAACCACTTTGCGAAAACTATGAAATTCCCAAGTGACACAAATGCGAATTCTCTGATTTTCGTAAACAACTTGATCTGCGAATTCTATACTTGTGATTTTCAGAAAAAACAACTTTACGAAAATTGAAGACATTTTGTTCAATCTACGAAATCTGTTCAATCTGCGAGTTCTCTGAAAACTTGCGAGTTCTTCAGATCTTCTTACGAGTTCTTCAGCTTTTCGAAAGAAAAACAATCTGAATCACCTAAAAACCTATCTAGACTTCGAATTACAACTCGAAACTTTGAGAACTCGACCACCTAAACATCTAGAACAGATTACAACCATCGAATTTCAATAGAAAACATACACAAATACAAATCAATCTATAACAGTGCTCGTGAAACTCGTGTATGAAAAACTCGACAAAATCAAAAATCAAACTCCATTACAGTGCAAAATACAAATCAAATTACACAAACTCGATCTAAATCAATATACGAACACATTTTCATCAATTACAGATACTAATTCACACAAACATTCAAAATCAAATCTGAAAAACCAATGGAACAGTGTCGACAAAACTTTCTTGATTTGATTTCGATTGGATCTGCTCTGATACCAATTGTGTGTCCCTGTTTCCAGATTCAAATCACAATTAATCAAACAAACAATATGATCATACTACCAGATTTGATTTCAATTTCAAAATGCAAACGATTACAATCTGTTCTTGACTTTCTCTCTCTAAACTTCCTTTTCTCTTTCTAAAACTCTCTCTGGAATTGTATCCAAGACTTCTAACCATCTATCTATTAAACAACAAATAAAACTATTTATACCCACTACTAAAAACAAGGAAACAAAAACAAATACAAGTTAACTTTGACTTTATTAACACATAGACTTTGAATTTCCATGAGAGTTGACTTTCTCAGCTTTGACTTCTTGTACTTTGACCTCTAGTCTTCATGATCTTGTATCCAACATATTTCTGCTCTAACAAAAAGTGGTAGGCTTAACGCCTAGTGAGTTAAAGCAGCTTAATCATTTATAAAACATAAAACGTTTTAAAACCAATAACTCACTCTAAAGGCATCCATTCTTGAAACATAAGATATAAAAGGTTTTACTTTCAAATCATGTCTCTACTCACCTCTTTTTAAGCAAATAAACGCCATTTAATATCTCCCAAAATGCACCCATGAAATATTACATCGAAAGCCAATTATATAATTAATGGTATGTTTCCACACCGAAAGTGAGGGTAAGGGAATACCCGAAAATAACACCATTCGGTGACGGGGGAGACCCGAATTCCATTGAATGTGGCAAACACAAAGTTAAGCCACTTATCGACGTTCATGAGATTTACTACATGTCATGGATCCCCGTATACGGATCCATTGAGTAACCACCGCAAGATACCTAAATGACCCTAGTCTACTCGACCTCTAGATGGGTGTCACCACAAAAGTCACAAGTCTCTGTATCCTGCTCACCATGGGCACCACCGCAAGACTTAGCTCCATATACAACTCTACAAAAGCACCACCCCAAGCTTACATAATAACATGGCTTGGGGACCACTCACTAGACTCAAACATGGACAACAAGACTCCATGATGAACAAACGACTCTTATGCCTATGGATCCATTGCATTACAGTCTAACCAATACGTGACTCCAAATGAATGAGCCAATGCATTTCAACATGTAATAACCAACATGTGTATAATAGTTACCTTTTCCAAAGATGTTCCTTTGAGTTATTTAAACTGGACAACGTCTCAAAACTCCTTAGCGTATAAGCCAAGTCATAAGAAATCATATAACACTTGGAAGTTAAATAAAGCCAATATGGCTACACACGCCAATGTATTACATTTCCAAAATGGACAATTACTACGCATATAATTGGCCAAATGCCTAAGCCATAAAACTCATATTTTTCCAAAATGCACATATTTATAGAAGATCAAAGGTTGACCGTTCCCAACGACTCACACTTTCAAAGTCAAATGAGTTTAAAGTTCTAATATTCAAAAGCCCGTAAGTTGGGGAAACACCAAAATTAAACCATCATCAAATTACTTATCCATGAGACTCCAACCCTTGAAACCTTTCCATTTAAAACCCTTTTTGTAACCCATTTTACAAGTATTAGGAAGCAAGCGAAATGAGTCACCCAAAATCTTTCAAGCATCCTATAGATCCCAGTACAGTGCAATCAACAGCAAATATTCAATGATGAACAATATTTAAGCCACAACTACTAGTCATATGATTAATATGAAATCAAAGGGTTACAGGTTTACAGAAAGGATTTCTGATCAGAGAAAGTAAACCTATTGACTAGTAATCTGGAAATATGAGACTTAACTATAATATGTCTAATGAAACGTTTAACCTAAATAATGAACTAGAAAAGCCTTTATATACTTAGGCTTACAACCATATAATGGGCTCATGGGCTTGGGCCCATCTAACTAAATAACTATTAAAGAATTACATTTCGAACACTTATAAATACTTTAATCAACTTTCAATGCACAGGACTTTCAGTCCTAACAATCTTCCCCTAAAGTTGAATAAAGCATTTATCAACTTGAAAAACTTCAGACCTTGATCTTCTTTCCCTCTTGAATCTTTGAAGAACTTTGGTGTTGCTTGACTTCATGTCTTTCAACGCTCCCCCTTGAATACAGCTCTTGGTCTTTATAGTATCAACTTTGTAACCAGATTCAATGTACAGTAGCCTCGACTGAATGCACTATCACGCAACTTTTAACTGTAGAAACTCAATCACATCGGATCATCACACAAGAAAGATAATGTGAGAGTAACGTGACTTTCCACGGTGCATCTTCAGTTTAAAACAAAGAATCTATCTTTGACCCGCGAGTTGAATAGACTTTCAGCTTAAGAACTTGTTTCAATCAGCTCATAGGAGGAAATGACTTAGCAAACACCATATGCTATCAAACACCAAATGATACGGGATAGAAGAAATACAATCTTTGAAATCTTCATCTTTGAAACATTGAAACAACATCTTCATCTGTTTGATCTCTAGACTGTCTTCAAAAAAACAAACTTTCACGAATCATCTTCATTCAGAACCAATCTTGAAAAACTTGAACTTTCTTTCTTTAAAACTTTGAAATTGAACTTTGAAAAATTTCTCCCCCTTTTTGATGAGTGTGAGCATCAAGATCATCAAAACTCTTCAATTACAACACATTCTTTGATCTCCCCTTGATAATATTACATTCTCCGCCCTGTGATCTGAGTATCCGTCAATTCATGAAATGTATATATCCGAACCTTTTCAAATTCAGATATACTAGGAATTAGAAACCTGAATCAACAAATGATACATTTAGTATGCCTGTAAGTAGCACAGAGCCACTTTGTACAACAGATGTACATTGGAAAGGAGCTTTTGTGATGTTCACTCCCCCAAGGCTTCCATCCAATCATCGAAAAACCACAAAGCAATTTTCTATGAATGTTATGACAAGAAAACTCATTCCTTGTGTGCTCGTGCAAGTGTATGAATGATTGAAGCTACTTAGCTTGATCAGGCTCAAATTGTGTAAACTGTTGAGACAGCAACAGATATTACACGGACTCAATGTGCATGAAAGAGGTGCGAAGGTGGGGAAACTTTCCTTCTTTTTCAATATCTAAATCTTTCGATTGAAGACTAGATAGCATATGTGTTGCGTCCCCAATGAAAATGAAACATTTCTTTGTTAAGAAAGAAATGAGTGGCTGGTGGGGTTAATGCAAGAGTTGGCATGGGCTAGGTACCTTTTCAATGATGGTCACCAAAGAATATGAACCAATCAGAAAATGTGGTTACCTGGCTCAGAAAGTGGTTGGTGCAGAGTTCTGATATTCTTTTAACTCTGTTCTCACACCCTCTTTCTTTTTAACAATATGCTCACGTCTAACCAAACTCTCAGTTCCATTTTTCCGCTCCACACAATGAGAAAAACTCAACCGGATGAGTTATCTCCCCCACTCTTTGATTTATGACCCCTCACCCCTCAAGCACTCTAGGATAACTTCCGGGGTAGGAAACACTGGTTTACGTGAATCCATGGAAGTTCTGTTTAAGCTCACACATGAATCCCATGTAAGTCCTAAAAAAATATTTGCTCAACAGTTTAACTTGTACAATTAAGCACAAAATGTATGATAACATTGTCAAAATGTATGCTCATGAGATTTGAGCAATTGAACTTTGAAGATTTCTCAAAACAAATAGATTGAATGAAAGAAATGAAATCAAAAGAGTTATTTTGAGAATCTGACAATGTATCAATCAGATCAAATGAAATGGTTAGGGTATCAAAGAACTGAATATTTCGTTTATATGAACGAATATAAACAATTTTGCAATGAAAGCACAAGATTAGGAATGACGGTTGATGCTCAACAACATTGAATTGCAAACGGGGGTATTACCATCGAAAAATTGTTTCTTTATGAGACATGGTAATAACAAATACAAATGAAGTACTGAACCTGTGTGTGTGAATACGTTACAGTATAAAGACAAGATAATACGCAAGTATTGATCTTTAGAAACACACAGTCAGTTAAACATTAAAGCTCAAAAATTGAAAAACATTTAAATTCACACTTCTAGATTCATCAAACCTTTTGAGAATCAGAAGTGGTTTGAACATTTTAGAAACTGTTTTTTTTTCATGCTTGAAAGTTGTTCTTCTTTCAAACAATCAGAGATCTAGATCAGAAGATATTTACCTTTTAGCTCCCCCTCAAATCATGATAGAATGATTTATGTATTTTAAGCTCCCCCTGGATATTTGCAAAATATCCAAGTCTGACGTTGAAGAACGGGTCATGATCTGTCATGTGATCAGAAGCCAAACTTCGTTGAAGTACGGGTTCAAAGCTGATTTACTTAGAAGTCATCGTTCTTCTACTCCCCCTTGACAGTAGGTACCTGCAACAAAGAATCAATTTTCGGCTTTGGTACCCACTGGTATTTGGGTCCTCGAATGTTAGTTGCAGTTCTTGTGGGGAATATAGAATAAGAACCATACCAGAAATGATCACTGGTTTTGTGAATGTGATCATGTGTACGACAATAAGAACAGTGGTATTTCTTACCTGACAACTTGAGTAATTGATCTCTTGAGTAGATGTGATCAGGTTTACCTTTACTCGCATTGTTCTTCTTTGCATTAAACGCATGTACACACGATTCTCTTTCTTTCAGCTCATTTTCAACTGGTTTCTTCTTCCAGACCAGTTCCTCTTCTTTGTATCTCCGTCTTCTTTGATGTGTACCCGAACCATCTATATTGCTATAATAGAAAAGGTTAGTTTTACGAATCCGATCAAAAGATTTAACTGACCTTTGTGAAGAGACAAATTTCTGATTTGAACTTGATACAGTCTTTTCAAGCACTTTAATCGTCGATGCAAAGTTGTCTCTTTCTTTAACAAGCAGGTCAATCTTCTTCGTGAACTCAGACTTTGTTTTCTGCTCTTTCAGCGCATTCTCAGATAGTTCAGATAACTTGGCAGTCAGCTTTTTAATCTTCGTCTCAAACATGCTTCTCTCTTCTTCAAATCCCTTCTCAGCATCATTTCGTTGGCAGGATATTTCTTTGAAGAAACCAACATTCTTTTGTTCAATGGCCTTCTTCTCTTTGGCAAACTTCTTTCTTTCAAGAATGATTACTTTCTCGAAAGCAGAAACTTGCTGAGAAAGTTTTATGCATTTCAGCTTCACTTCTTTCTTCTCATCAGCACATTTTCTCGAAAAATCTGAGAACTTCTTTGCGAACGATTTCTCAAACTCGGATTTATCTTTAGCATGCTTTTGCTCCAAATCAGATATTTTCTTTTGAAGATCGGTATTAGCATCTTTCAGCTCAGAGATCTTTTCCTCATAACTTTCAACAGATGCTTTCTGGATTTGGTCAATCTGATCTTCCAGGTTCAAGATTTTTCTTGTCAGCTCTTTGTTCTCAGTTTCCAAACTCATTGTTTTCTCATTACTTTGCCCAAAAGTCTTTTTCAGAAGATCTTCATTAGTCTCCATTAATGCACTGGCTTCTTCTTTCAGTATGTTGCTTTCATTCTGATACTGTTGTGATCTTTCTTTGTAGAAAGCAACAAATAATTCAAGATTTTTGTTCTCTAATTTGAGATCTTGAACTTCAGAAAAATATCCCATTTCGACTTATCTAATTCAAGCTTTTGAAAAACTTGACAATAGATGAAACTTGAAAGTGCAAGGACCAAAAGTGACAAAGTGTGAAACTTGAAAGTTTAGGGTCACAAATGACAAACTACTGAAACCTTGAAGTACGGTGGCTAAAATAAATGCACTGCAAAATGATCGTGAGACAAAAAAATTTGACCTTTTTTTTAAGCCAAACCCGGTCGAGCAAGGGTCCGGTCGAAGCAAAGACCCGGTCGAGCAGGGTTCCGGTCGAACAGAGGATACCGGTCAAGAACCTATATACCGGTCAAGAGCTATGTATCGGTCAAGGTAATGCCGGTCGAACCAAAGGACCGGTTGTACCGGTCGAACCAAAGGACCGGTAAATACACGGTCGAACCAAATGACCGGTTGAATAGTGATCGACCGGTATGATTAGTATCGGATGAATAGTGACCGACCGGTATGAATAGTACCGGATGAATAGTGACCGACATGTATGAATAGTAACCGGATGAATAGTGACCGACCGGTATGAATAGTACCGGATGAATAGTGACCGACATGTATGAATAGTAACCGGATGAATAGTGGCCGACCGATGAGTAGTGAATCGATGAATAGTGAATCGATGAATAATAAAATCGATGAACACAAATAATAATAATTAAAACAGATAATCGATTAAGGGTTTTA
Source organism: Arctium minus (assembly GCA_954870635.1). Taxonomy (NCBI): domain Eukaryota; kingdom Viridiplantae; phylum Streptophyta; class Magnoliopsida; order Asterales; family Asteraceae; genus Arctium; species Arctium minus. Next base: position 44,754,011 of record OX941092.1, on the reverse strand, counting down.
GACAAACCTTTTGTGGATCAAACCTTCAGTCTCTTAGCTCTGATACCAATTGTAGATCCCAGTACAGTGCAATCAACAACAAATATTCAATGATGAACAGTATTTAAGCCACAACTACTAGTCATATGATTAATATGAAATCAAAGGGTTACAGGTTTACAGAAAGGATTTCTGATCAGAGAAAGTAAACCTATTGACTAGTAATCTGGAAATATGAGACTTAACTATAATTTGTCTAATGAAACGTCTAACCTAAATAATGAACTAGAAAAACCTTTATATACTTAGGCTTACAACCATATAATGGGCTCATGGGCTTGGGCCCATCTAACTAATTAACTATTAAAGAATTACATTTAGAACACTTATAAATACTTTAATCAACTTTCAATGCACAGGACTTTTAGTCCTAACACATCCAATAAAACGTTTCATAGTGGGTCAACATCATTTTTGGTGGCCAAAATGCCCAACATAGTGCTGTAAATCATTTATAACATTTGGCAACTCAATATACTCAAGAACACCAAAATACCTAAGACATCATTAAGTATGAAGCGAACACATGAATGTAGGTTTAAAACCTAAAACATTTATATTTTGACATGTATATAGTTTTGTAATGCAACTAAAACTCACTTTGCTAGATTTAGACTAAATCTAGGTTTTACCCACAATTTGAGTTCCTTAGACAAGATTTGATTCTTCCTCTAGCTCCAAGTCTTCCACCACAAACCTTAGTTACAAACATTTTTAGGTTAAACCAAGTTCCCATAAATGGAAAGGAGATGAGAACTACAAAACCCTAATTTGTTAGGAGAAGAAGAAGAGAAGGTTACCTTATCCACCACTTGTAACCACCAATAATATACTCCTAGGGTTACTAATATGACATCAAAATCAATCTCTTCAAAAGATGGGAGACAGATTGACGAAACCCTAGAAACTTAGAAATTCTTGAAATGAGACGAAATGAAGAGCTTCACACCCTTGCTTCCAAAACCCCACTTAAAATGTGAAGAATCTCCTTACAAAACACGGGAAGGCACCTTAGAGACTCCAAAATCCGACTTTTAAGGTGAGGGTTCGGTTCTTAGGGGAGATGAGTGAAGTGGGTGAAGATAACAAATGAAAAGGGGCTAAAAATTCGAGATTTAAAGCAACCAAGGTCCGACGGCGATAGTGCTCGGCGATTGTGCCCAGGGCACTCTCGCATGGGATGTACCGCGGGCACTCCCCCGCTAGCGATTGTGACCTTGGTCACTCTCGCATGGTACTATCGCCTGGAGTGAACCGCGGGTGGTACCACCCCAGCGAGAATGACATGGTGACATTGACTTCTGTCACTGTCGCGGGCACTGTCTCCCAGACCTTCTCGAGCCCCGAAAATGACCTTTCGAGTCAAAGACACCCCTAACTCGATCCACAACTCGGAAAGGAACCTTACCAAAGAATTAGACCCATAAGGAAAAGATTTAGGAGAAAGAGACGTGAACTAGAATTTACCAAAAATCCGGGTGTTACAATCCTCCCCACCTTGAAAATGATTTCGTCCTCGAAATCTCGACCCAGAAGTACTATTCAAGAGTGGTCCACAAAACTTCCCCAGACATGGATCATTCTGACGAAGTCTGAAACCACCATAAGCTTTCCATCCCACGATTCGGACTCCTCGGCCAAATAACATTATTCCCCTCATCACTGACATACCCTACCAAATGAGTAAACCTCTGTCTTTGGTGTACGAGAGCTGATTCCACCACCTTCATGGGCGGTATCTGTTAAGTCTAAATATTGTATCCAAGATTTAATAGGAAAGTCAAAGATGTAAAAGTCAACATTGTCAAAGCTAGTATTAGTTTTACTTAGCCTTTAAGTCTTGTATTAGGTTGTGGTATAAATAGGTTTTCTCCCTTTTAATCATGTAACTACGTAGAACCAGATTCGTAAGACTTGTGACTAATGCAAGATCTACTTTCTCTCTCTAGACTCTCTCTAGTTCTTGATCTATATTGTCAAATATTAAGTAATTGCTTGATTTGATTGGGATTTAATGATTAAAAATTGGTATCAGAGCTGAACCAAACTTTTCAGGAATGATTTGATCATGATTTGAATTGAAATCTGTGTGTTTTGGATCGAAAATTTGAATTTTTCGAAAGTTTTTCAAGAAAACGAGTTCTTCACTGTTCAATCTGATTTTGTGTGTAAAATTATTTTTGTTGCAAGAAAATGAATTCTTTGGGATCGATTTGTATTGGTGATTGATTCTTGTTTGGATTACATTTCGTATTTCGAACAAAATCGATTTCAATTTTCAATTTTTCTAAATTTTCTTGAACTCGAGTACGTTCTCTGTTCATTATCAAAAATGTGCAAATTGTTGTTTTCAATCTGAATTTGTTAGTATATTTGAGTTTCGTACTGTTTGTTGATAAATCTGACAAGTTTTTGAGATCAAATGCACAGGTTTGAATCGATTTGAGAAAGTATCAGCCAAAAACTCGACTTTGTGCAAGTTCATAAGGTTTGCGCAAGTTTCATCTGGTTTGCGCAATATTCATAATCTTTTGCGTGAGATTATCCGAGCTTTAAGAAGAAAGTTTAGTTTGCGTATCAAGTCACATTTGCGTATCTTTAAGCATACACAAAGTCTCTCTTGCGCATCAAGGCAAATACGCAAAGTCCCTCTTGCGCATCAAGGCAAATACGCAAAGTCCCTCTTGCGCATCAAGGCAAATACGCAAAGTCTCTCTTGCGCATCAAGTCTCATACGCAAAGGCTTCCGAGAATCAAACTTTGTGTATCCCACTGGTTCCGAAAACCTAACTTTGCGTTACACATTGCATACGAGAATCTCTACTTTGCGCATCTCGTAGCTTACGCAAATCTCAATCTTAAGCAGACAGTGTCTTTTCCATATACTTAGTCAAAATTTTCAAAACTGTAATATGTCCTTTAAATGTGAATTTTTTTTCTCTAGGGGCGCTGCCCCCAGACCCCGCAAGGGCGTTGCCCCTTGACCCCACCCGCTAACCGGGTAGCGGGACCCCCCGTGCTAAGTCTGCGGAGGGGGACAAAAGTTTTTTTTTGTGCAATATTTCAATTCTATCTGATTTTTGATTTTCTGATATATAGTTTGGAACGATCATTCACATCAAGCTAATGAACTCTTTCAAAATGGGATATTTTGCAGAACTTGAAGAGAAGATTAGAAAGCTGAATTTAGAGAAAATAAATCTGGGTCATGCCGTTGACTTCCATTCGCAAAAGTCAAGAGAGAATTTTACTGAAATCATCTCTCTGAAAGAAGAAATCAGTGCCTTAAAGAATATCAATGAAGATCTTATGAAAAGATCTTCTGGGCAGAATGATGAGAAGATTCAGAGATTGGAATCTGAGAACTCTGAACTTAGAAAGAATTTATCTAATTTTGAAAAACAGCTTGTTGAAAATAAAGATATTTTTGAAAAAGAAAAGAAAATTTTTTCAAAGAAGTTCTCAGATTTCTCTAAGAAATGTTTTGAAGAGAAGAAGTCAGTTGAGCTTAAATGCATCAAATTTTCTCAACAAATCTCTGATTTTGAGAAAGTACTGATTTTGGAAAGAGAGAAGTTTGAGAAAGAAAAGAAGGCCATAGAACAGAAGAATGTGGGATTCTTTAAAGAATTATCCGGCCAGAGAAATGATTCAGAAAAAGGATTTGAAGAAGAAAGATCCATTTTTGAGTCTGAAATCAAAAGGCTGACTTCCTAGTTATCTGAATTGTCTACAAATGCGCTGAAAGAGCAGAAGATGAAGTCTGAGTTCTCAAAGAAGATTGACCAACTTGTGAAAGAAAGATACAACTTTGCTTCAAAGATCAAAGAACTTGAAAAGTCTGCTTCAAGTTCAAATCAGAAATTTGTCTCTTCACAAAGGTCAGTTAAATCCTTTAATCAGATTCGTCAATCTAACATTTTCTTTGATGAATATTTAGATGGTTCAGATACATATCCAAGGAGAAGAAATTACAAGAAAGAGAAACTGGTCTGGATGAAGAAATTTGTCAAAGATGACAAGAAAGATGAGCTAAGTGGAAAGACATCAAGTGTACATGTTCATAAAGCAAAGAAGAACAAAGAGCATAAAGGTAAACCTGACTTGAAATACTCAAAAGATCAATTACTCAGGTTTTCAGGTACTAAACATTATTGTTCTTACTGTTGTACACATGATCATATCCACAAGACCAGTGATCATTTCTGGTATGGTTCTTACTCCATAACCCCTACACAAACTGCAACTAACATTTCTGGACCCAAATACCAGTGGGTACCAAAGAAGAAAACTGATTCTGTGTTGCAGGAACCTCAAGTTAAGGGGGAGTAAGAGAACAATGTCTTTTAAACACAGCAGTTCAAAACCCGCACCTCAATGTCAAGATTATGGCTTCTAAGTAACTCAGCTTAGGACCCGGACTTCAAAGATCAAAAAGCCCTCTACTCCCGTGATATCATAAGAGATCGTATTCCAACTCTCAAATGAGGACATCAACCTTCAAGGGGGAGTACACTCTTTCTGCAATAGAGAGATATGATGGACTACATTCCAGAAGGAATTTTGGATCTCTATCCTAGACTTTTCATTGATAGATTTTCCTGATATGACGGACCGCATTCCAGAAGGAGTTGTGGATCTCTATCTTGTTTTAATTGATATATCTACTAATGCATAAATTATAGGGCGAGTACAGGTGATGGATTCTGATCACATAACAGATCAGGACCCGTTTTTCAACGATCAAAGAAGGATATTATGCTAATATCCAGGGGGAGCTTAAAAGATATAAATCATTGAATCATGATTTGAGGGGGAGCTAAAAAGGTAAATATCTTCTGATCCTAGATCTCTAATTGTTTGAAAGAAGAACAACTTTCGAACATGAAAAACAATTTCTTTAAATGTTCAAACCACTTCTCTATTCTCAAACGATTTCATGAATTTAGAAGTGTGCTTTTAAATGTTTTTCAAATATTGAGCCTTAATGTTTAACTGACCGTGTGTTTCTAAAGATCAATACTTGTGTATTATCTTGTCCATATACTGTCAAGTATTCACACACACCGTATCAGTATTTCATTTGAATTTGTTATTACCATGTCTCATATCGAACATATTTTTCCGATGGTAATACCCCCGTTTGAATTTCAAAGTTGTTAAGCTTCAATCATCTTTTTCATATTTGTGCTTTTATTGCTAAATTGTTTATATTTGTTCATATAAACAAAATATCCAGTTCTTTGATACCCTAGCTATTTCATTTGATCTGATTTTAATCATTGTCAGATTCTCAAAACATTTCTATTCTTTCTTGATTATTCATTCATATCTTTGTTTTGAGAAATCTTTAACGATCAAATGCTCAAATTTCATTCATATTTTTAAATGAGCATACAAACACTGATATATGATTTCTTGTGCTTTTCATTTCAAGAAAATCATTGACCAGCATGTACTTTTAGGAACATGGGATTCAGTGTGAGTGCTTAATAGATCTTCCATGGATTCACGATAACCAGTGTTTCCTACCCCGGAAGAAATCCTTTGAGTGATTGAGGGGAGAGGGGTCTAAAAGAATTGAGTGTGGGAGTGATTTGAGGTAAAATGGAAATGAGAGATTGGTTAGATGTGAGCTTATATGTTTAAAAGAAAGAGGGTGTGAGATCAGAGTTAAAAGAATATCCGAACTCTGCACCAAACATCTTTCTGAGCCGGGCAGCTACATTACTGATTGGTTCATATTTCTTTAGTGACCATCATTGAAATAGGCAAATAGCCCATGCCATCTCTTGCATACAACCCCACTAGCTACTCATTCTTTTCTTAAAAAGAGAATGTTTCACATTTTCTGGGGAAGCAACACATAATCTATTGGTTTTTTTCTCTTGGAAGATACTGATATTGAAAAAGAAGGAAAGTTGCCCCACCTTCGACCCTTTCTCATGCACATTGAGTCCATGTACAATCATTGTTGTCTCAGTGATTTACATACTTTGAGCCTTATGAAACACAATCATTGTGCTAATTCTTTCAAACACAAGCACGAGCACACAGAAAATCTGTTTTTCTGTCAGAACATTCATAGATAAACCTTGTGTTTTTCAATGATTGAATGGAAGACCTGGGGAGTCAACATCAAACCAACTCCTTATAGTGACTCCGTGTTACTGACAGACACTTCTAACTGTTTCATTTGTTGTATTAGTTTTACTTAGCCTTTAAGTCTTGTATTAGGTTGTGGTATAAATAGGTTTTCTCCCTTTTAATCATGTAACTACGCAGAACCAGATTCGTAAGACTTGTGACTAATGCAAGATCTACTTGCTCTCTCTAGACTCTTTCTCTAGTTCTTGATCTATATTGTCAAATATTGAGTAATTGCTTGATTTGATTGGGATTTAATGATTAACAGTATCAAATCTCCCCAAAGTCTTTCATCCGTAAGATTTAGGCGAATTACTTGCTCACCAAACCTTTAACCATCCCTTGTTTTGCAAGGTTCTATGAAGGGTCGTCGCCCTGCCGATCCCCAAATATTAGAAAGACACACCATCAATTCGTGCCTCCTAGAAGAATCCTTCCACTAAATACCTGGTTAATAAAAATCTTATGGGTAACCCTTGCTATGAGAATCCCTAATGAGGTCTTAACATAGGGATACCTCCCACAACTCTAAGGTCACTCTTAGTAAAACCACCGATTCTAACTTAACCTTCGCTTTATCAAGCCGCAAGAAGGCCTACCACACTAACATAAAGAAAAACTTCAATATCAACCCAAGGCAAAATTCTTAACATGAGTCATCAACAAGATCACTAAGGTTCTCCAACTCTTCTTAAAGTAAAAAATCCTCCAATTCTTTCCACAACCCTTACGACATCTACAATCTTAGTTCTAATCACTTGCCTATAAGGTCTCACTAGGCTCCTAGACGGCTGCACTCTAACCTATCCACTCGGTCATACCCGACCGAGCATCGGTACCACTTAAGAATTGATCTAAACCTATCATGTCATGTCTGTGGGTCCCTTTCTTCCATTGCGCCAAAATCCTAAGTCTAAGATTTTGTTGGATCTGCAATCCACAATATTCTTGAGTCACCCAATACATGAAGTCATCAACTCTTAAAAGTTTCGCTCAACGGGGTCTTCCAAAACATCACACAGATCTCCCTCGCATGGTACAACTAACCATCATCTACCACTTCCTCACTACCTCCTAGGGAGTATAGTCACCCTTCTCATATCAGTCACTTGCAAAAGTCAGGGTGTGTTGTCCACATCCGACATCATAACCTGCACAATTCTTCCTACGGGTACGGGTGAAACATTTCATAGGATCCTCTAAGCAAATCTGACACTCCGCTTGCCTCAAGAGAATCTTCATCTAAGACATACTAACGTCTCACGACTCGGACTACTGATTCCTCGATCTACAATTCTTATAATATCCTCCCAACTAACTGAACAACATCGACCGACTACCAAAATCTGGAACTTATCTTCTAAAACCTCACGCTTCCTATTATCAAAACGAGCTCTGACCAAGAGACTTAACTCCTAAAACTCCTTACCGGATCTCTAGGACTCTCAAAAACACTAAAAACTTCGATCTCTAGCATCGGGTACCAGAAACTGGCATAACTTATCCGACAAACGAGGTAGCGACAAACTACTCTATCAAAGACTCGAACACGATAGCCTAACTATCTTATGGAATGCAACAAATGGGAACACACATGTCGTCACCGACATGCCATCCTAGCCTAGGCACTCGTGCCTGCTTCCTGATCCTTCACCGATCCCTGCACGAGGGCAGTCCTTCTTGACATGGTCCGACTCTATACACATAAAATAGATGGTGCCCTTGATGGAACAATCCCGGTGAGAGTGTCCTAACATTCCACACTTGAGACACGTCAGAGGGTTGGGATTACACCTCCCCGCACTCTCGACACCACTTTGACCTCCTGCGATGGCCAACTCTCTTCTCATATTCACAACGTTGATATTATTGGGTGGACTCCACCGGTCCTCCCGTTCCCTTTTTCCTGAAACCTCTGCCTCTTCTTCTTTACCCCGGGCATGAACGTCTTCCATGAATTACGATTCTTCTATTGCTTCCCGAAAAGTGGAAGCCTTGGAACATCGAACCATTCTTTTCATACCAACCGGTAACCCTTTTAGATAAGACTTAACTCTATCCTTCTCGCTTGCGACGACATGCCCTACCAAATCCAGTTTCTCCATGAAGAGGTTGGAGTATTCTCTCACTGTCATGTCACCCTTCTTGAGGGCTCAGAATTCCTCCTCTATTCGGTCGATCGCCCTTTTGTTACAGTATTCGTCCAACACCTTCCTTTTGAAAGCGTCCCAAGTTAGTGATGAGGTGATATCAAGTCCACGGGTGGATTTGGTAACATTCCACCAAGTAAGAGCTCGACCCCTCATCTTTCATACGTGATTTACCTAGACCACCGCCGCCGACCACCATCGATTTGAACCACCGTCGACCACCACCGATCTGACCATTGCCGATCAGAACCAACGTCGACCAACCATCAATCCAAACCACCACCGACCACCACCGATCCTACCGCCACCACCGACTACCAACGATCTGAACTGATTTGAACCTCCGCCGACCACTTATAAACTAAGCCACCTCCGATCTAAACCACTGCCGACCACCACTAATCTGAACCACCACCGATTTAAATCATCGCCGATCTGAACCATCGACGACCACCACCAATCTGAACCATCACCGATTTGAACCACCACCGATCCGAACCACCATCGATCTGAACCACTATCGATCACCGCTGATCTGAATAACATGTAACACCCCGAATTCTAGGCAAGCATTGTATTCTGGTGTTATTTTACGAACCGCTAGTGTCATGGTTTTAATCCCCAGTATTAGTCGGGTTCCGATGCCTTGGTCATGAGTTGAAATGGCAAAGTGAGAAACTTCTTCCAGTGTTCGGCGCGGGTTGCCGCGCGGGTTGGGCCACGCAGGCATCCGCGCCAAGTTCTGGCCGGGTGCCACTTCAGTGTTCGGCGCATGTAGTCGCGCGGGTTGATCCATGTGGGCACCCGCGCGCGGCCCCTGCGCAGATTAAAAAGGGGCTAGGTCGTTTATTTCAGCATTTACTCCATTTCTCCCATTTGGTTGGCGATTTTCCTCTGAGTCTAAGGTAAGAACTCTTCCCCCTTCATTAATTTCCCTTGAAGTGAAGGCATTGAATGAGATCTCATGGTTGACTTAGGTTGGTGGGGATTAAAGATCCAAGTTCATCTCTTCCCTTGCAAGTTCTTGCCAACTAGGGTTTGGTCTATTCCAAGAAATCACTAAGGTGAGTGTTTTATGGACTCTTCTACTCATGTGTAGGTTAACTATGTGCTTACAACTATATTGCTCACTAACTTTTCTCTTGATCTGATAAAGGCAAAGTTAACCTAAAACCCTATTTGGGGATATTGCTTCAAAAGAGGAGTATTAGAGTAAATGCTAGATGGTAGCATGTAATGAGTTGTAGGTAGCCTTTGGGTTATATGTGGGTCATATTTACAACTTGGTAAGTAGACTAGAGACTCGGTTTAGAGTTGATGTCACTATTAGACTAGAGACTCGGTTTAGAGTTGATGTCACTATTAGACTAGAGACTCGGTTTAGAGTTGATGTCACTATTAGACTAGAGGCTCGGTTTTGAGTTGATGTCATTATTAGACTAGAGACTCGGTTTGAGTTGATGTCACTATTAAACTAGAGACTCGGTTTTGAGTTGATGTTATTATTAGACTAGAGAATCGGTTTGAGTTGATGTCATTATTAGACTAGAGACTCGGTTTTGAGTTGATGTCATTATTAGACTAGAGACTCAGTTTGAGTTGATGTCACGGAAAGGCTAAAGACCCGGTTTGGGTTGAGTGCCCATGTAGCTAAAGATATAGTTCGGATTGATGTCATCAAGCCTGTTGGCTTGGGTGGAATTATATATATTGTTAACTAAATTTTTATGGAAATTTCGTGTTAATGACAGGGGAGCAAGGTGGTTGAGAACTATGAGTAATGCAATGTTTTCGTGTTGTAATTCTATTTCATCATTTATGTTATGATTGTACCTTCTCACTAGGCTTTAGCCTAACACTTGTTTCTGTGATTGTCATGTATGGCAGGGCATCCTAGTGGCGGGGACATTCGGGTATGAGAGGCAAATCAAGTGGTTGAGAACGGTCTTTTTGGGAGATGTAAAGACCGGTGTAAATGTGTTGATAGTTACCCATTTTTGGAAGAATAGCGACACCTGACCGTAATCTAATAGAATTGCTTAGATTATTAGGTTGTCGTACATTTATTCTTCATTATCTGAGTTGTAAACATTATGTTAAATTCCCCGATTTCGGGATGATACTTTGGGATCATTTTGGCAGATGATGGTTTATTCCAGGTTTCATTCAGTTTATAGCCATCCTATGGGCGAATTCTCGAATTTTAAATTCCCTTAATTTTTAGGATGTTATAAGTTGGTATCAGAGCGTTAGTTTAAGTGAAATAGGTATGGTCGTAGGATACCTAGACTTAAGCTGTGAATTTAAGATATGATTGAATGATATTGGATAGAACTCTTAAGATAGGATTGTCTTAGAGTTGGCGGAAACTACACCAATTGAGAGTTATGGTAATGGTAATGAAAATTATTATGTATCGCATGTTCATAATTTCGCCTAGCTAACGTTATTATGAGGATGTCTTACGTGATTATGCTTATTTTCCATTATTATGATGATTAATGAAGGTAGTAGTACGTTCCCTTGTTTATTATTAGTGTAATCTTTATCTCACCTATGTTCTCGCGTATATGTGGCAGAAAATGGTAAACACACGTAATAGGCCGGAGGGCCAAGAGGCGTCGACATCTACGACCGACCATCCTAGGGTTACAACAGCGGGTGTACCACCTCTACCACAAAATGTGTTGGGCGGAGAGCCCGAATTTGTACCTCGTCGCAACCTAGCCTCACCCGACCCCATAATGGAGGAAGTGACCCCAGAGACAAGAATGATGGACCAGATGATGCAGGCCATGAATGCGGCGATGACCCAACAACAAGAAATGTTTCTGAAGTTTCTGGAGGACCGAGACGCTGCTAACCGTAGACATGAGACGGTTGCGGAAAATGTTGAAGTGGCGGGATATGGGGGTACGGTACCCGTAATCCCCTCTAATGAAACCCCAACCCCGGAGATGAGGCACGCGCCAAAGGCTTGTACCTTCAAGACATTTCTTGGGTGCCGACCACCAGAGTTCAAGGGTACCGATGATCCGCTGGTGTGTATGAACTGGGTGCGGGAGATGGAGCAGGCTTTCAGGTCAAGTGAATGCGGAGAAAGTCAGAAGGCGATATTTGGGTCACAGATGTTGAGAGGGGCGACCCTAACATGGTGGAATGTTTACTCCTCGTCAATAGAGGCCACGGTGTTGGCCAAACTGAGTTGTTCAACCTTCAAAGAGAAATTGATGGAAGAGTTTTGCAACGAACGGGCCTTGGATCGAATGGAAGAAGAGTTCCAAAATCTGAGGAAGGGGAACTTGTCATTGAGGGAATATAACCGCCAGTTTATGGATAAGCTAGGATTGGTGGGACATTTGGTTCCGACTGAGAGGGAAAAGATCAAGGCGTACACCAAGGGGTTACCAACAGAAATGAAGAACCTAGTTCGGGTGTCAAAATCCTCTACCCTCCGTGGGGCGATCGAAGAGGCTCAATTAGTGGAAGACTCTTATGGATCGAGCAGAATAGAAAAAGGTGGACCGGTAGAGAAGCAAAGGTGGGAAGGGAATTCCGCACCTTCAAAGAGAACCAAGCCATTCAACGACAACTACCGCGGAAACAAATTCGAAAGAGAAGCTAAATGGTGCTCTAAATGACGGAGCATGCATTATGGCCCGTGCGCCTCAAATATATCAAATTGTTTCAAGTGTGGTAAGTCGGGTCACGTTCGTCGTGATTGCCCGGTCAAAGGGATTACGTGCTTCGAATGCCAGGAACTGGGACACATCCGAAGTGAATGTCCAAAAATGAAGACGGGGGAAAGTGGAACAAAGAAGACGGATCCTCCTAGAGCAACGGGTAGGGCGTTCCAAATGACCACCGAAGAGGCGAAGGCTTCAACTAATGTAGTGTCGGGTACGTTTCTTCTAAACTCCGTACCTACGCGTATATTGTTTGATTCCAGCGCAAGTTTTTCGTTCATATCAAATTCGTTCTGTCAAAAGTTATCTATGCCCACTAGTAGTTTAGAGGAGGCTCTAGTGGTAGAATTAGCGGACGGCGACCAAGTCGTGATTCGGGATGTTATTAAGGGTTATAAGTTGGAGATTGAAGGAAAGGAGTTTCCGGTCGATCTAATGTCGATGGTCATCGGGGGATTTGATGTCGTTATTGGGATGGATTGGTTAGCGGATAACCATGCCGAAATTCTTTGTGCAAAGAAGCTGATTCGAATTTCGACCTCGAACGGTGAGTTGGTAACCGTATACGGTGAAAGGCGGAAGGGCGAGGTGGCAATCATTAGCATGGTAAAGGCACGAAAGTGCTTATCGAAAGGATGCCCATCCTTTCTGGCATATGTTATAGATTCTAAGCTTAAGAAGAAAAAGTTGGAGGACGTGGAAATAGTAAGAGAATTCCCCGACGTATTCCCAGACGATTTGCCTAGTCTACCGCCCGATCGTCAAGTTAAGTTCAAGATCGATCTAGCACCGGGAGCGGCCCCGATAGATAGATCCCCTCCATCTGAAATGAAGGAAATGATGAGTCAACTCCAAGACCTTCTCGAGAAGGGATTCGTGAGACCGAGCTCGGCACCGTAGGGAGCACCAGTCTTGTTCGTAAAGAAGAAGAACAGCACTATGCGAATGTGCATAGACTATAGAGAGTTGAATAAGGTGACAGTGAAGAATAAGTACCCACTCCCTCGAATTGACGACTTATTCGACCAACTTCATGGAGCAGGATGTTTTTCAAAGATCGACCTTCGTTCCGGTTATCATCAAGTGAAAGTCAAGGAGGAGGAAATTCCGAAGACCGCGTTTAGGACACGCTATGGGCACTAAGAGTTCTTGGTGATGCCCTTTGGGTAGACGAACGCCCCGGCGGTGTTCATGGATTTGATGAACCGTGTGTGTCGACCATTTCTCGATAAGTCGGTCATCATGTTCATCGATGACATTTTGGTTTACTCTAAGGATGAGACTGAGCATGAGCAACATCTTCGCGATGTGTTGGAAGTATTGAGGAAAGAAAAGCTTTATGCAAAATTCTCCAAGTGTGAATTTTGGTTGAAGGAAGTGCGGTTTTTGGGACATGTATTCTCGAAGGAAGGTGTGAAAGTGGACCCCACAAAGATAGAAGCCATGATGAATTGGGAACCTCCTAAGAGTCCAACGGAGATCAGAAGCTTTTTGGTATTAGCGGGTTACTACCGAAGATTCATCCAAGACTTCTCTAAGATCACTTCGTCGTTGACAGCTTTGACCAAGAATAATGTGAAGTTTGTATGGACCGAAGCTCAAGAGAAGGCGTTCCAGACGTTACAAAAGAAGCTTTGCAAAGCTCCGATCTTGTCCTTGCTGGAGGGATCGGAAGATTTCGTGGTATATAGCGACGCCTCGAAAATGGGTCTTGGGTGCGTACTCATGCAGCGGGGGAAAGTTATTGCCTACGCGTCAAGGCAATTGAAAGTGCATGAGAATAATTACCCCACACACGACTTGGAATTAGCTGTGGTAGTATTCTCATTAAAGTTGTTGCTCTATGGCACAAAGTGTACCTTGTACACGGACCACAAGAGCTTGAAATATGTATTTGATCAAAAGGAGCTAAATATGAGGCAAATGAGGTGGTTAGAGCTACTTAAAGACTACGATTGCGAATTGCTTTACCATCCGGGTAAAGCGAATATGGTGGCCGATGCTTTAAGCCGGAAGGAATATAGTGGAAAGCTCCGAGAGAAGCTTACAAGGATTAAGTTAGTGTCAAGTCTCATGGAAAAGATCAAAGCGTCACAAAGCAAGGCCCTATTGGAGGAGAACCTCAAGGGTGAGGTGATGACCAAGCAACAGTTACTTTTGACCGAGGATAGTCGGGGGATCAAATGTTTTAACGGGGCGCGTTTGGGTGCCGAAGATTGGAGGAAATCGAGAGCTACTTTTGGAGGAAGCGCATAAATCCAAATATTCAATAGATCCGGGAAGTACCAAAATGTATAGAGACTTGAAGTTACACTATTGGTGGCCGAGTATGAAATTAGATGTGGCAAGCTACGTGGAGCGATGCGTAACTTGTTCGCAAGTGAAGGCCGAGCACCAACGACCGTATGGGAGTCTTCAATCGTTAGAAATACCCGAGTGGAAATGGGACAAGATCACCATGGACTTTGTGACCAAGCTCCCGAAGACGTTGAGGGGAAACGACACAATTTGGGTGATTGTCGACCGATTGACGAAGAGTGCTCACTTTCTGGCAATGAGAGAAACCTTGCCAATGGATAAGTTGGCAAAGCTATATATAGATGAAGTGGTCTCTAGACATGGTATACCATTGTCTATAGTTTTCGATGGTGACAGTCGGTTTACGTCAAGATTTTGGGGAGCCCTACATCAAGAGTTGGGTACTCGAGTGAACCTGAGTACGACGTACCACCCACAAACCGACAGGCAAAGTGAAAGGACGATCCAGACTCTAGAAGACATGCTTAGGTCGTGTGTGATTGATTTTGGCGGCAATTGGGACACTCACTTACCCTTGGTAGAGTTCTCTTGCAATAACAGTTACCACTCTAGCCTTAAGATGGCACCGTTTGAGGCTTTGTACAGAAGGAAATGTAGAACCCCCGTATGTTGGCTAGAGGCGGGAGAAAAAAATTTGTCGGGCCGGAGATTATGCAAGAAACGGCCGACAAGGTTAAAGTAATTCGGGAACGGTTGAAGGCGGCGCAAGACCGTCAGAAAAGTTATGCCGATAAGAAGAAGCGACCGGTGGATTTTCATGTGGGAGACCGTGTGATGTTGAAGGTGTCTCCCTGGAAAGGCTTAATCCGATTCGGAAAGCATGGGAAGCTGAGTCCCCGTTTCCTTGGACCGTTTATGATCCTTGAGCGCATTGGACTTCAAGCTTATAAGCTAGACTTACCGCCAGAAATGGAAGGAATTCACCCTACCTTTCATGTGTGTTATTTGCGAAAGTGTTTGGCGGAGGATGAGAGCGTCATACCGCTATCCGAAATTTGCGTGGAGGACAACCGTTGTGTCGAAGAACCCGAAGCTATTTTAGAGAGGGAGACCAAGAGACTTCGTCGTAAAGAGGTCATGATGGTCAAAGTACAATGGAGGCATCATCGGGGTACAAATGTGACTTGGGAAGCCGAGGAAGACATGAAACGTAGATATCCTCACCTGTTTTCTTAGCTTAGATTTCGAGGACGAAATCTCATCCAAGTTGAGGAGGATTGTAACACCCCGTATTCTAGGCAAGCATTGTATTCTGGTGTTATTTTATGAACCGCTAGTGTCATGGTTTTAATCCCTAGTATTAGTCGGGTTCCGATGCCTTGGTCATGAGTTGAAATGGCAAAGTGAGAAACTTCTTCCAGTGTTCGGCACGGGTTGTCATGCGGGTTGGGCCGCGCGGGCATCTGTGCCAAGTTCTGGCCGGGTGCCAATTCAGTGTTCAGCGCGTGTAGTCGCGCAGGCACCCACGTGCGGCCCCTGCACAGATTAAAAAGGGGCTAGGTCATTTATTTCAGCATTTACTCAATTTCTCCCATTTGGTTGGCGATTTTCCTCTAAGTCTAAGGTAAGAACTCTTCCCCTTCATTAATTTCCCTTGAAGTGAAGGCATTGAATGAGATCTCATGGTTGACTTAGGTTGGTGGGGATTAAAGATCCAAGTTCATCTCTTCCCTTGCAAGTTCTTGCCAACTAGGGTTTGGTCTATTCTAAGAAATCACTAAGGTGAGTGTTTTATGGACTCTTCTACTCGTGTGTAGGTTAACTATGTGCTTACAACTATATTGCTCACTAACTTATCTCTTGATCTGATAAAGGCAAAGTTAACCTAAAACCCTATTTGGGGATATTGCTTCAAAACAGGAGTATTAGAGGAAATGCTAGATGGTAGCATGTAATGAGTTGTAGGTAGCCTTTGGGTTATATGTGGGTCATATTTACAACTTGGTAAGTAGACTAGAGACTCGGTTTAGAGTTGATGTCACTATTAGACTAGAGACTCGGTTTAGAGTTGATGTCACTATTAGACTAGAGACTCGGTTTAGAGTTGATGTCAATATTAGACTAGAGACTCGATTTGAGTTTATGTCACTATTAAACTAGAGACTCGGTTTTGAGTTGATGTTATTATTAGACTAGAGAATCGGTTTGAGTTGATGTCATTATTAGACTAGAGACTCGGTTTGAGTTGATGTCATTATTAGACTAGAGACTCGGTTTGAGTTGATGTCACGGAAAGGCTAAAGACCCGGTTTGGGTTGAGTGCCCATGTATCTAAAGATATAGTTCGAATTGATGTCATCAAGCCTGTTGGCTTGGGTGGAATTATATATATTGTTAACTAAATTTTTATGGAAATTTCGTGTTAATGACAGGGGAGCAAGGTGGTTGAGAACTATGAATAATGCAATGTTTTCGTGTTGTAATTCTATTTCATCATTTATGTTATGATTGTACCTTCTCACTAGGCTTTAGCCTAACACTTGTTTCTGTGGTTGTCATGTATGGCAGGGCGTCCTAGTGGCGGGGACATTCGGGAATGAGAGGCAAATCAAGTGGTTAAGAACGGTCTTTTTGGGAGATGTAGAGACCGGTGTAAATGTGTTGATAGTTACCCATTTTTGGAAGAATAGCGACACCCGACCATAATCTAATAGAATTGCTTTGATTATTAGGTTGTCGTACATTTATTCTTCATTATCTGAGTTGTAAACATTATGTTAAATTCCCCGATTTCGGGATGATACTTTGGGATCATTTTGGCAGGTGATGGTTTATTCCAGGTTTCGTTCAGTTTATAGCCATCCTAGGGGCGAATTCTCGAATTTTAAATTCCCTTAATTTTTAGGATGTTATATAACAGCTGATCGTTGCTAATTTGAACTACCATCGATCTGAACCACCGTCGATCACCACCGATCTGAACAACCGATGACCGTTGCTGATTTGAGCCACCATCGATCTGAAGCACCACCCACCACCACCAATCTGAACCACCTCCGATCTGAACCACCGCCGATCTGATCCATCGTCGACCACCACAATAAGTTGGATTTCAGTTTCAAAAATTTTCAAAAAAGGGTATTTTGGTCATTTACCCATATTTCATTTAAGTTTCAAAGCTACATTATATGAACCAAACAGACATATTCCAATTCTTTTAACATATTTCATTCCAATATCTGTCAATCAAACAAGTGGTCAAGCCTAATAACATTTCATTCTAATTTTATCAAAGTCAAATTCATTTGATAGATTTAATTCCATCCAAAAACATTATGCCAACCAAAAGCCCTTTATAATTAGAAACTTATGTCAAAGTTTGACCTTTTTTTGGCAAGAGGACTAATTAGATTTAGAACTAAATGGTTGTTTATCGAACATTTATATGGTAAACTTTTGTCGAATGTCACTTACTTTTGGGGTGACATGAGATAGAGACATAAACAAGGATTAGATTAGGACAAAAAGGGTTTTTTGTTCCACTAAAATCGACGGAACGGGATGGGATAAGAATGAGAAATAACTCACCACCGCCGACCACCTCCATAATCACCACTACCTCCACCTCATCCATAAACACCATTTCCACGTCCTCCACAACTACTACCTCCACCTCCATATCCACCACTATCGACTGCCACCACTGTTTACCATTTCCACGTCTTTTACAACTACCACCTCAACTACAACCACTGCCCATTGTTATCACCACCAACACATACGCCTCTACGACTATTGGCTACCTATAACCGTCCATTACCACCTATACCTCTTACACATAGACAGTAATGCAACATCATAGCTATTGTCCAATTAAAAAAAATGTTCACTACTGGAAAATGCTTATTTGTTCAACAAGAAAATGTTAATAAAGCAAAGCCTTCTAACTTTGTTTTTAACCTCAAACAACTTATCATATTAGAATCGAAGAAATAATAAGAATTGTAGAAGATAGTTTCATTTTTTTTCGGTCTAGAATTCAGAAAAGAACCCAAGATTTTCTTTTCTCCATAGTCCAATTTTTAGAAGAAAAGTTAGACTAGAGTTTGAGTTTGATTTTTAAGCATAAGAATGATTTTTAATCTAGGGTTTGAGTTAGTGTTTGGTTTAGATTTTAGGATATGTTTTTTTATGGAGATGATGGTGGCCGGTGGATGGGGAGGGGCCGGAGATGGTGGTGGTCGGTGAATGGGGGAGGAGGAAATAGATGAGTGGTGGTCGATCTCATGATTTGTTTCTTCACATAATGTATACAGTGCACATTCCTTTTAAAATTTTACAATACATTTTTAGTAAAAATGATAAAATGACCAATATATCCCTAACTTAACGGAACTAAGATTAACAAATTTAAAGCAAGTGACCCAATTCATAAGAAAAGTGAAATCACGATGACCATATATGTAACTATTTTGTATAGGGACCTAATCCAAAATTTCCAATAACCACACAAGAATGAAATCTAGTAAATAAATGAAAAACTAAAATTTTAATCCCGCCCCTTATTCCCCCTCTTTCTCCATTCGCCTCTTTTCCCCTGTTTGGTTGTCGATCATTGTCTCTGTAGTCTTGTTAGTTTCTTGATATGAACGTTACCAAGTGTCCTCTCTCACCGAAAACCTCTTGATGTGTCTCCTCTCTCGTTCTCACTGTCTCTGTCCATCTTTGATCTCAAAGTATATGTAAAATATTTCTTTGAACTGCTGATCTATGTAACTCTTGAAGTGAAAGTCAATGTCTGCTTCCGTAATTTACCATAATCGTTCAACCGTGAATCTTTTATTAGCCCGTTCAAGAGTTCAATGGGCGGCATTGGACTATTGAACAAAACTATCATCTACTGTGAAGACTGATTAGCGACGAGGTTCGAACCTACTTCTCATAGTTGTTTTTCGTAGACTTCAAATTTAGCTGCTTATGTTAAGTTTCTTCAAACTTTTTGTGTCCTTTTCGTTGATTACACTATTTGTGTTTAATTTTTGTGTAGTACTTCATTGTTTTCTGAAAAACACCAGGTGTTCGATAAAATCCCCAATGAGAAATATTGGTAATGACTAATCCTTCATTTTTTAAATGATCAACCAATTAGTTGTTGGGTATTAGTTTGTTGGCTATTGTGTATATTATTACATATTTTGATACTTATAAGGTACAATCAATTTGGTGTTGATTCTAATGTTGGTTTCTTTTGGATAATCTTGGTTTTTGAAAAACTGGAGTTGGGTTTATGGGTGTTTTAAATTTCTTGGGAAAGAGGTATGTGTAGCATGAACCTTTCTTTAATTAAACATATTCATAGAAAGTCCTCTTATAATTAATATATATATATATATATATATATATATATATATGTTATCAAGCTCTATCCTCTCTCAACCCCTTGTTGTGATTTAGCCTTAGATTTTGGACATCTCGTGCTGTGAACATTGTTTTTCAAGCAACATTCAAATTGGCCCATTTTCATCAATTGAGGGAAGCAACTTTCATGTTGATTTGTTTCCTTCTTCCTATATCTATATCTTCAAATATGTCTCATCCGAGATATATTAATATGGATGTCTTAAAATGAATTACATAAGGATTTGTCATACTTCAAACATGTGCAAGGACTTGTCATCCGTCCAAGTTATCTGCCTCTTAATAAAAAGTAGTCAATGGAAGAAATATGCATCAAAATCATAGAATATAAAATATGCAAATAGCTTGGTGGACAGAACTGCGGATTATGTGTTGAGAGGTCTACAATCCGATTCTTATGCAAGCTCCACTCATTTTTTTTCCTCCTGGACTGTGGCAACTGGGGAATATGGTTAAACTTTGTGCCTTAGTCGTATCAAAATAGTGATGCATTAGAGTTAATTGATCCTCTTGTGATAGCCATCTAAATGGATGTTAAAAACATGCACCTGTTAAAATTAAGTATATGCATTAATGAATTGTAATTAAGAACTTAATGATCCATGCCTTATATAGAGTAAAGATAGATGTTCCCATGGACATTATATAAAGAATTATGTTTGTTATTCCTCTACCTATATCAAGGATATAGAATCTATTATTATAATGGCATAAACTAATAACTCAAGGATGCACAGGTTCAACCTTCATAGCAAGTGCAAAAGTTTTAAAAATAACTCAAACATACATGTAAATGGCAGAATAAACTCATCTGCTCTCTAGGGAAACTCTTTGCTCCATTTCAAGCAACAAATAGGAAAAGAAAAGTACAAAAACATTAAATAAAATTTTGGGGCAAATTCATTGTTCCAAGCAATCCTGCTGTTCAATCACATAATCAAAGTTCTCAGGTCGGATGTAAATATACAGTTCACAAGGTTTAGCAGGCAGGAGCCAAAAGAAAGTTCAAACAACACCAACCTTATGTAGTTGTAGGTTTCATCATCTAACATACTTGGGCCTGCTCTCATTTAATCTTAACGAGTCCATTGAAGTACGGCTTCTGAGCTGATATACTCAGAAACCAACTTTCTCTTACTCCCCCTTAACATTAGATGCCTGCAACTTAGAGTCAATCTTTGATTTTGGTACCCACTTGTATTTGGGTCCATGAAAGTTAGTTACAGTTCTTGTGGGAAAAAAAACTTGTTAGATTTAACATAGAAAGCACGAGAAAGATTATCAGATAAATGAACATAAGAATCAGCAGAAGAGAAAGCATAATCATCTGAACTAGAATCAGAGGAAGAATATGAGACATGTTTTGAAATTTGAATCATTTGCTTTATTGAGTATTTTGAAATTTTATTACATACAGCAAATGAATCACTTTTATATAATTTGTCTACATATCTATCATCTTCAGTCACAGATTCATCAGATGTCCGCTTGACTCTCCATATCTGCTTTGTAGATGTGCTCAAAGTCCTATATGAAATAATCGAATCAGAAAAATTAGAACTGTTAGAAATGACTTTAGCTTGTTTCTTTGACTTATTTGACCTTCTTCTTTTACGCTTTGGTTTATAATAATCATCGTTGAGCGTAAAAGATTCATCAAGAATTTTAGATTTAAGATTTGAATCAGAAGAAGCAATTTTACCTAAGAAACCCAACTGATCAACCAATAAATCTGAACTTGCCTCGGAGTCAGAAAAATTTTGAGAAAAGTTTTCAGATTTTAGAACTTCCTTTTTATTTTCTTTAAAATCAGAAGAAAGGCCAGAAACAGAATATTGTTTTTGAGAAATTAATTTTTCTTCAAGACTTGAAGTCATAAAAGAAAGAATAACATCAGATTCAATTTCTCTTTGAATATTTTGATCTTCCATTTTATCTTCAAGATCAATGATTTTTCCTTCTAATACTAATGGAGGAGTATATCTCTTAGAATCATAAAATATTGGAGAGATATTTTCCTTATCAGATTTAGTGGCATATATATCAACATAATCATCAGACACTGAAGACTTGATGGAAGATATGTCATTTAAACTTTTTCGGCCCTTCTTTGATTTGTCAGGAAAATATTTGGCATTTTCGCTCGTGTAAACAAAACAAATTTCCTTTTTCTTATTATTCATCCTTTTCTCATTTTCGGTTTTTAACACTTGCTTTTCATTCATCCAATCAATTTTAAATTGAGGAACATATTTAGCAAGAGTTAGATAATCGTATTTATATAAAGTAGGGGATTTTTCTATCACATTGTTTAAACAATGAGGATTTTCAAAACCATGTCCCCATTTTTCTTTTATAGATTCATAACTCTGCGGTTTGTTCAAATAAATAGTTTGTTCAGATTGAATCATTCGATATAATTTTTCTTCCAACTCATTTATTTTATCTGAAAAAATATCTTTTAATTTGGTCATTTCAGTCAAAGACTCAAGATAAGTCATATTTGATTTTTCTAAATCATCCAATTTCTTTTGAAAGATGTCTTTTGTATTATCCAAAATAGATTTTTCATCTTTCAAAGAAATTTGTAATTTATCAATCAAATTTGACTTTTCTGAATTTAATTGTTTTTCAGATAATAACTTCAAGTGTAAATCATGTAAAGCAGTTATAATAATGTTCATTTGAGAAGAAATAAAATTGAAATCAAACTCAGAAATTACCTCATCTTCATCAGTGGAATCTTCTTCATCAGCATCACTCTGATCATCTCCGATGAAGCACATATGAGCAGACTCAACATTATCAGCTTCATCATCGGAGTGATCCAGCCAAAATTCTTCTTCAGCTAGCAAAGCAGTTCCACTCTCTCTCTTTTCGGCTAGTTCCAGTTTCTTCCAATAATAAGTCGAATCTCGAACTTTCTTCATTCGACACTCCTTAGCAAGATGACCTGACTTTCCACAGTTGAAACATGCAGCAGGTTTCTTAGCCTCGGGCACTTTGACATTCTAAGACCCAGAAGTGAAGCGAAGAGGTTGGAACTTCTTCTGATAGTGCTGAGAGAGAAGAATCATCGCTTTCTGAAGTGTCTCACCATCATCTTCAGTGGCCCCGTCGTAAGCATTATCAGACAATGCTTGATTAGCCAGACGACTCGTTAGAAGTGCAACCGTGTCCACTGTTTTCTTATTCTTCTTGTCAAGTTTGGCCTTCTTCTCTGTAACTATGCATTCATCTGTTAGCAAGATCTCATACAGCTCTTGGATTTGCATGGTAGAAATCCTGACATCATTCCTCAAGCAATGGCAAGATTTATTCCATTCTGATTTCAAAGCATTGAGGAACTTCAGATTGGTTTCCAGCTCAGTCTTTTCTACTTTTATCTTTCTCAGATCATTTATCACCGCACATAATCTGTCATAAGTACTTTTCAGTAACTCCCCATCTTTGGCTTTAAATTCTTCAAAGTTGTTCATGTAGCCTGTATGCCGAAGTTGAGTTGCAACTGAAGACCCAAGCATAATCTTCTCTAGTTATGCCCACATTAGTTTAGGATTGTTTTTTAAACAATCAATCCTGTTGTAGATAGAATTTGGCAAAGCTAGCATCATATTAGCCTTTACATCACGATCGGCTTTGTATTGCACCAACTCATCGGGTGTATACTCTTTGGTAGGCTTTGATAATTCATTAGCCAGAGTGGGTTGTACAAAAGATCCTTCAGATAAAATTTTCATCATGTCATCCCCATTCTTTTGACGCTCGATGAAATTCAGAAACCGATCTTGCCACTGAGTAAACTCATTTTCATTAACTAGAATAGGAGGACGAGTTTCTGTGCCCAATGACATCATGAGATCACTCTTGTAGAACTGAGCTTGAAATGCAAACTTTTCAGAATCTATAGATGAAAATTTTCAGAAAATGCTAAGTCTTGAACACAGAAAAAACTGGTGCAAACTAGAAATATGCGTGAACAATGACTGGCGCAAACTTTCTTTTGCGCTTGATGAAGATGGCGCAAACTTAGATTTGCGCTAAGCGTTGATGGCATAAAACAAACTTGTGTGAAGCTTAGGTGACGCAAACTATGACTTGCGTGATGATGACGCAAAATAGACTTTGCGTGAGAAGATGATGACGAGAACTTTCACTTTGCTTGAGCAGAAGGTGGCGCAAAGGTAACGTGCGAGTAAAAGATGGCGCAAAACTGATTTGCGTGAGCAGATCATGACGCAAACTTTGACTTTGCGTTAGATGAGCTGGCGAGAACCTATCTTTGCGTGAGATGACTGTAGCGCAAAATGGATTTGCGCGAAGAACTTCTAGCGAAAACTTTACTTTGCTTGATAAAGAGATGGCGCAAAAGAACTTTTTCGCGAGAACTTGTTTCTTATACTTGGCGCAAACTTTAAGATGAACACATGCAAAACTCTGAAGAAACCGGATGAACTGGCGCAAACTTTGACGAACTAGCGCAAAGTTTGAATCTGGCACAAAACGATGAAAATACTCAGATTTCTTCAAAATTCGATTACTAAACCGAATTTAAAGAAAATTTCTTACACAGATATGATCGAAAACAAGTTTTTTAACACTTTGTAACAAACAATTTCGATCAAAAGCCACAAAATCAAGAAATCGTGAACCCAACAGTACGATAAACGACTTTTTCCAGAAAATTGAAAAATCTCAAAATTGAAGATTAAAATCAGAATTTCTTGCAAATCGATGTGAATCAAAAACGTTCTACTAGTAAAATCGGATCCAACGAACCAAAATACAAAGAAATTTGTTCAAAAAACAGTCCGAATTTGATGAAAAATCAAAAAATGAGATTTTCTTGAAAAAGTCAAGAAAATCAATCAAATTTTCTGATTAAACCACAAATTCAGAATTCAAAACAAGTTTCTCTCAATTTTCTTAGATTTAGAACAGCTCTGATACCAATTGATAATCCCAAAATCAACTAAATCTTTAGAGAGAGAAAGTAGAGAGAGGTGTAAGCGCAAAGTATGATGTATTGAGAATATGCGTGAGTTCCTTACAAAGACCAAAGCCACAAGGGACTTAAATAACCTTGGCAAATACAGAACAGATAAGCTCTCTAAACACAGTATTAGACCAAGCCTATAAATACAATGATTACTATAAAATCTGACTTAACATACACCCTCAACATTGCTAAAAAAACCCAAATAATAAATATCACCATAAGCCGTTGTCTTTTATTCCTTAGTTATAAGTTAGGTGCGTTGACAACATCTCTGCATTATTATGTAGGATGATTTTGATTACACTGATCTGTCGTTCAAATGCCCGCATTGCCTTTGTCAAGGAAATTAGAGATGCTTTTGCAGCGTGTCCACCTGAACGGGCACAAAATTTACACCAAATTTTTGGCCGCACATCTTTCGGGCCATGGCTCGAACTTACCAATATTGGGCAGGACCCCATCCTAGTCCACATGTTTTTATAGTTGGAGGTCGAGGTTGCGAGTGCAGAGCCGGAGGAAATGTATTTCAACGTGTGTGGGAATCTCATGCACTTTGGTCGTCGTGAGTTCTGTATTGTAACAGGACTCCTTTTCGGACCAACACCCTCCCTTCCTACCTTAATAGATGAGTCCTTTGTCAGTAGGGTTTGGTCTAGCCTTGCACCAGGTCTTTTGACATTGAAAACTATCATCCGGACGATGAGAAATGGCCTGCAGGCGATATCCGATGAGGATGTTGTGCGTGTTTGCTTGGTGGTGATGGCGGATGTGATGTTCATGGGTCGTGATCTAAGGCTGGTGGTTTCGTCTACTGTCCTTAGCGCCGTCGATGACTTTGAGAGGTTTAACAGCTATCTGTGGGGTAGCTACATCTGGAGACACTCATACAAAGGACTCCACTGTGCCATCGCCAGATGCAAGCAGAAGAACCAGAACAACAACAAGATGACGTTGAATGGGTTTGCACACGCTCTAAAAGTTAGATAAGTAGTATAACATAAATATTAACTCATCTCTATTTTGGCTACGGTTTAACGTACTTGTTTATGTTGTGTAATTCTAGGTATGGATTCTGGAGATGTTTCATGTATGCCTTCAAAATTTCACCAAGCGCTCCGACGGCTTGATTAGGGAAACCAATTGGGACCAAGATGTTGTCCTGAATAAGTCTGCATGCATTGGGATCTGCAACTCAGTTTTAAACGTACGCCCTCTTACTATATTTTTAATTGTAGTAATTAAAAAAATAATTGTGATTTATATGTCTTATAATTTTATTAGGTTGGGCATGGGCCGCTCGCGGAACTGAGGCCTACTCATGCTGAGCAGCATTCGAGTTGGTTTCAACTGAGCATCGCCTTTTTTGAAAGTTCGGCGGGCAGGCGACCGACAAAGATATCCCGACGTAAAGATCCTGATCACGATGACAATGATGACGATGATGAAGATGACGATGATGGCGCAAGATATCAGGCTCCCCCTAGCTAGAGATATTAGGCTCCCCCGAGCTCCTCCCATCATGGGGTGCCTAGTCTAGACCCATACCAACACAAGTGGGAGTACATGGACTCCATGGATAGACGCATAAGAGAGCTCGAGGCCCTCACCGCATACCTTCGCCACACTCACGTTAGTGTTTAACTTAATTTGGGGATATTACGTCTCATACTTGTATATTGGTTTGTGTATTGATATCACGTTCCATACTTGTATTAGGTGTCAACAAGCATGGCGCCACTTACACGTCTCCTGGGCACATGCATGGGTACACGCATGCGGCATCTGCGACCCCATCATTCCAGCAAAGTGTAAGTTACGGCGAGTGCTCATTGTAGTTCTAGTTTCGTTATTACGTTTGAAAAATCTTATTAAGAGTGTTCATTATAATATTTGTCACCAGTTTGGGATGGCAAGTATGACACCCATCTACACGTCGCCTGGGTACATGCAGGCGACAGCGGGAGGATTTGCCCCTTTTTCGACCCCATCATCCCAGCAAAATGTAAGTGACGACGAGTGCTCATTATTAATATATTTTTGTTATTACGTTTGAAAATTCTTATTAAGAGTGCTCATTATAATCTATGTCACTAGTTTGGGATGACAAGTATGACGCCCACCTATACGTCACCTGGGTACACGTAGGCAACTGCGGGAGGATTTGCTCCTTTTTCGACCCCATCATCCCAGCAAAATGTAAGTGACGACGAGTGCTCATTATTGTTCTATTTTTGTTATTACATTTGAAAATTCTTATAAAGACCTACGTCACCAGTTTGGGATGTCGGAGGCGGACTGTTACAGACCCCAAATTATGGAGTCAGGGTCGTCCATCGTTAGCGGTTTGGTGGAAGATTTTTTGGGAACTTTCATCCCGTATTCGATGGGGTCGGGGGTTGACACCACCCAGGCGCGGCTGAGAACTCCGATGGGTGATGATATCATCGAAGACCACTTCAAGGAAAATGACATTCCCATAAATGCGGCAGAGCGGGTAGTACTTGAGAGGGCGAGACAGGTCATTAATGCGGGGCCAACCTTTTGTTCCCCATATATCCAACAACCTTCGACCACACCTGTCTCTCCGAAAAAAACCAAGGCAAGGGTGAAGGCAAAGGGCAAGGGAAAGGTTGGGGGAGACACTACGATGACTTCAGTGGGGAAATCGATGCTTCTTACGGCGGCACAAATCATGGACAAATGTCTCAATAATCAACTCCCCCACCTGTTTTGTCCATTTTATGGCGGCCTTCAAATGGATGTCGGTTTTTTCATGAAACTGCTGGGTGTAGGTGGTAGTGGGGACTTCGAGGATCTGGTTAGTATTTAAATATAGTCATATAAACAACTACATTTCTAATTACAGGTCTAACAATCTTTTTTTTGTGTATAGCACATCGATGCTTGGGTCAGAATGATCCAAGAATCCCACTCTACACAAGCGAGATGGGCGGTGATGGACAACAACTTTTTTTAGTGGCTTACCCTGTCGGGCCAAGGATACAGGTCTGTGTACGAAACGTGCAATGGACTGGGACATAAAAACAATCCAGATTGGAAGGGTCTCGAGCGGGTATGGAAATCGATTTACATAACTTTTGTTTAACTTGTTTGTTACTAACTATTTGTGTGTTATTGTAAAATCTCAGGTATACATCCCCATATGCATTGTAGAAAAACATTGGGTGCTCGGGGTTCTGTACCTTAATGAAATGAAGATGGTCATATATGACAGTTTACTAGCAAAAAGGTACACCTTGCCCTTGGAAGACCGCCTTCGGAACTTCAAAACAGAATTGCCGAAGTTGTTAAAGAAGATCCACGACACGCATGCTCGTATCAAAGCAAACAAGAAATTGGAGGTTACCTATGAAACTGATGCACCACAACAAGCGGGAGCCCTTGGGGATTGCGGTGTGTGGGTGCGTTGTAACATATCCAAGTTTATTGAAGAATTGCACCCAACAGTTGCACCAGATGCAACTGAATATGTGGCCAGGGAATGGCGGGATTACATGACGGAGACTTTATACTCGTTGGTTGTCTAGATAGACGATTAGGTTGTTTTCTGTTTTTTATTATGTAGTCTGTAGCGTTATTTTTTTATCTACTCGTAGTCCTAAACGAGGTTCACGATGTATGTAATAAAACTTTTTTGAGTAAAAGGCCTGTAAAAGGCCTTACAGATTCGCATCGTCTTGTTCACTTTGTATCGGTTGTTTTTTAACTCTATCAATTTATAATTTTGTAGTAGTATAAAAATATAAACGCATCAAACCACAAAATACATTAGACGATTTTATTCATGAAACAAAAGCATAGAAAGTACAAGTACAAAACGACAACACTTAAACTCCGGGTACAAACTACCAACATAGGAAACTCCAAACACAAAACCAAAAACTCAAGCACCATCTAAGGATAAAGTGCTTTACATTGGTCAATCCAATTTTGTTTCTGGGTAACCTGCGCTTGCAGTACTGCGAACTCTTGCATAATCTTGTGACTTGAATGTTGTCGTAGCGAATACGGTCTTCTTTCTCTTTTATCTCCCTCTTCAACCTTCTTACCTCCTCCTTGTCCGCGTCAATCCTTCTCAAGTGTTCGTCCTTCTTGGCCATCATTTCCTTCCACTCTTTAGTGAGTTGTTCGATCTCCACTTCACTTTTCTCTATCGCTTTTTTCAGTCTCGAGGGAATTATTTGTGAAGATGGTGGGTTTGAAGATGATGCATTTCCAGCCATGTGTTTGGTGAAAGAAGAGACTTATGATATCAAAATGGTGTATGGATGTTGTGAACTTTATAGTTGGTATAACACGGGTATTTATAGCCACAAGGAGCAATTGGCTCAACAAAAAACGAATCGTTTCAGGCTTTGCAGGGGAATCGTTTCAGGCTTTGCAGGGGAATCGTTTCAGGCTTTGCAGAAGAATCGTTTCAGGCTTTGCAAGGGAATCGTTTCAGACTTTGCAGAAGAATCGTTTCAGGCCTTGTAGGGGAATCATTTGACCATTTGCAGAAGAATCGTTTCAGGCTTTGCAGGGGAATCGTTTGACCATGTGCACAAAAACGATCACGAACCTATCTTCGTATGGACTATAAATAGATGCTCTGGTGAAGTAGCAATTCACAACTTGCTATCTATCCTTTCTACCCTCTACGTCGTTTACAAACATTCTCTACATTTTCATAACTTAATGACTCGAGGTTCACGCTCTAGGGGGAAAAGGTCAGCGAATGGGGCTGGCACTTCACGCTCCGCCTACATCGAACAATTAAATGATGGAGCTACAAGGGTTGACCGGGGAGTACCAAACACAACGGAGGAATGGGCGCAGTTTGGGATGATTGCTTATGATGCACCAATTACGCCTCAGGAGTGGGAGCAGTTTGACAATGCACGAGAGGCATACTACACTGCTCATGGGGGACAATCCCCACCTAGGTATCAATCTAACCAAGGACTTAGTCTACCAATGTCTCAAGTATTGCCTGCAAAGTTGAAAGAGTCATATGATGAGGCAAATGCGGAGATACGAAATATAGGCAGGAACTGGCTACGCAATATGGAATTGCAGAAAGAGAAAGAGGCAATTATTGCGGTGCATAAGGAGTTCCTGGAGATGATGAAGCGCGATGTAAGGGAGAAGCAAAAGGAGATTAAAAAGTTAGAAGATGAAGTGGTAGAAATCAAAGACAACTACACCGGCATGGAGGAGCAGATGAAGGAAAAGGTTGGTTGGATCCGGAGGATCCGGGAAATCTACCCGTAGTAGGTTTCTCAAAGGGTGGTTAATCTACTCATAACGATGATTTAATGTTTTCTTTTCTGCATTAATGTTTACTTTATCGATGCTTTAATGTTGTATGGATGCACCTTATCGTTTTCTTTGATTTCAATAAAATGATGCTTTAATGTTTAACTAGTTTTTACACAGAATATAATTTCACAACCACGATAAGGTAGATGAAATCAACAATGAACATAAAAACTAGTTCACTTAGCATACAAGATGAGGTCGTTACAATCAAGGGAAGTCAATGTTAAGGTCAATGCTATCATGCCTTTGGGTTCCATGTGGTTCTAGGTTCGATGGCCCCTGAGAGCGAAATCTTTGGCTACTTGAAGCTCTACTTCTGGGCACGGTTGAAGGGGTAGGAATTGGACATTCACCACGAGTATGTCCTACTGCTCCACACCTAGTACACGTTCTCTGTATCAGATCCTCACCACGAGATGGACGTCGATCGTTCTTTCTTGGTCTCCCCGCACGTCTCTTGGTTATTAACGGTGGATAGCATGGTTGAAGGGGGACGTGTGGCAAAACCCATGATTGAGGGGGTCCAACAGGATAGATCACCTCATGATATGTTGACTGGTAAGTATTAGACTTGTAGTAAGATATAGCCAGATCGATGCAATCTCTACGATTCATATTCCTTGCAGCAGCGATGGCATGACCACACGGTAAACCAGAATATTGCCATTGATTACATTCACAAACACGATTGGCCATATCGACAGTCGCGTGATAATGGATATCCCGAACGTGGAACTTACCATGTCCAATCTCTCTTACCGTCCATGTCGCAGACTTTCCCGACCTTCTGCGAATTATCTCCTTCGCCATTGGTGTAAGATCATTACACATTTCATCTATAAATATGTGTTAATTGTGTTACGATTTATACAGAACACGAAAAAAGAAACTAACATATAAGTTCAAGATTTCATAGTTTATCAACCTCCCTTTTGTCGTCGAAGTTGGTACCACTCTTGTTGAAAATCTCAAAAGTACTCCATAAGGCCGACAATCGGTAACCTGCACGTAAAACGGGACAGTGCATTCACCGACTCTACACTATTAGAGGTCATTATGTTATACTGTTGTGCAGAAAAATAGGACATTGACCACCTCTCCTTACCAGCATCGTCCATAACTTGTGCTCCACGATCTACTTCATATCGTAGTGTATTCATGTTGATCCAAACTCTCTCAGTGATTTGATAAAGACCCTCTTTTATACTTAGTGAAAATTACGTTTAAACAATATGTATTAGTGTTTCATCATCAGCGATCAGACTGAGTCTGTTTAGTTATCACTGATGATCTTTCTTGTAAACATTCATATGTATTAGTGTTTCGCTATCAGCTATTAAATACTGAGTACGTTCAGTATCGCTGATAGTTTCTGATGTAAACAGTTAGACGTAATCCCTGAAGACAAGTTTCGCGTCAACAGATGTTCATAGCTGAATCGAAGACGAAGCTGTTGAACAAAGACAAGTCTACTAGTGACCTGATGCGGATATCAGTGAAGCAAAGACAAATCTACACACGCGAAGAAACCTGAGGAAAAGCTTCAGCGATAGCTGAACTTCTTTGTATCTCTGAAGGAAGAGATATTCAGCGATCGATATCACTTAGCTTATGCCTCAAGTCTCTTTTGTCTTTCCCTTGCACACCCAGTACGATGTGTCAGAACGGACATACCTCTGCCACAAATCGTACAACAACTCTGTCAACTACATTGTTCATGATACGACCGAAAGCATGTCTCCCAAAGTCAGACCCTCTCAGCCAAACAATGAAGGACACGTGTAAACTACCCTGCCATGCATTTAATGCATATGGTATAAATAGAAAGATCACATCTCCATCTGCAAGAAGCCCTAAGCCTTCATCTTTCTAAAATATAGAAACCCTTGCTTTCTATATCTCTCAAATCTCCCATTCTCTATATTCTTGTGCAACCATCTTAGTATTTTCTTAAGTTTGTTTAGATTGAGTTCTACTTAATATTATTCCGCAACAGACTTGTAAATTGTATTTGATTTATCAATAAACAATTTATTAAACTTTAAATTATGTGTTTGTATTCATCCCCCCCCCCCTTCTACAAACTTGTTAAGCACCTTCGGGACCAACAAGTGGTATCAGAGCAGACTGTTTAATCTAATAGACAAGATCTTGCTTTATTCTCTTCCTTGCTATTCTAAATGGCACTTAACACAAACACACACTACTATGATAATGGTTCACACTCTAAACCTCCTCGATTTAGCAGAGATAACTTTGCTCTCTGGAAGAATCGAATGATGCTATTTCTAGAAGGTGTAGACCCTACTATACCAGATTATGTAGCTAATGGACCCTATGAACCCTTTACAATCATAGTTGTCGTTCCCGTTACTGCTACCACTCCTGATGTCCCTGAGCGTTATGCTCTTAAGGAGATAAGAAAGTGGAGTGATGAAGACAAAAAGAAAGTAGGTCTAGATGCAAAGGCAAAAACCATTATCTCTATGGCTCTGCCTAATGAAGCTTTCCATTCCATCATGCATCTTAAGACTGCCAAGGAAATGTGGGACACTATATGTGTTCAATATGAAGGCACCACTGAAGTCCAAGAAACTTGAAAGATTAACTTGGTACGTCAGTATGAAAGTTTCATCTCTAATAAGAACGAATCTCTCTCCGATGTTCACCAGAGGTTTAACTGCTTAATCATCGATCTAAGAACTGATGGCAAGACCTATTCTAATTCTTAGGTCTTGACTAAATTCTTAGAATGTCTACCTGA
Source organism: Arctium minus (assembly GCA_954870635.1). NCBI lineage: Eukaryota > Viridiplantae > Streptophyta > Magnoliopsida > Asterales > Asteraceae > Arctium > Arctium minus. The sequence continues at coordinate 44,721,227 of OX941092.1, read as the reverse complement.
AAGCTGGGACAGTTATTCAATATGTCTCAAGCTGACAAAAGACTTAAATTCTCTTTCTCTCAGCACCTTGTATGGAATATTGCTCAACTATGAGCAATCAAATCTCCTGAAGAAGAATCTTGTTAAAGATTTTAAAGACTCCAAAATCACTCCTGTTGCTTTAGTCTCTTTAGAGATAATTCCATCTCAGCGATCTACTCTCACTATCACTGAGTTAGATTCTGAATCTGAGGAACTATCAGACACTGATCTTCTAGAGTTTGATGAGTCCTTAGCACTCTTGACAAACTCTTTTAAGAGATTTGCAAGAAAGAGCAATTTCAGAAGAAATAAGCCTCTCTCTCACTGACAAGCCAAAATCAACCCCTGTTGACAAGGCTACTGCTACTTGCTTTAACTGCGAAAAGATTGGACACTTTGCAAGTGAGTGCAGGTCAAAGAAAGTCTTCAAACCTTCTACCTCCAGAAGATCCAGCGATGACAAATACCTGAAGCTCAAAGAAAATTATCAAAAGTTGAAAAACTATAAGCAAAAAGGTAAAGGTCTCATCGCTGAAGAACATGACTGGGCTGAATCAGAAGAATCAAGTTTTGATGAAGAAGAAGTCGCTAATCTCTGTCTCATGGCCGAGATTAAAGAAGAAGTGGAAGAATCTCCAGAAACTTCCATGAGCTATATATCATCTCAGGTATCTATCTCTACTAATCCCCCTCTATCTGAAGCAGAGAGAAGTCGTGTTGTTGATGTGCTGACGATTGATCTATACAATGCTCTAAATGGAAAATCTCTAGCTGAAATAAAAAACATTGATTTAACTAAACAGCTAGAAAAATGCCATGAAAAGATCAGAGAACTGACTCTTTTAGAGGAAAGTTTGAAAGATTAAGTCATTGTTAATGAAATCATCAGCATAGAACGCGAACAAGCCATTGCAGCTCTAAAAGCATAGAAGGCTACTGTTGAAGGATGGTGCAAATCCTTAACAAAGATCACTGAGATTATAAGTGCTCAGATCCCTGCCAGTGATAGAACTGGTCTTGGATTTTGGAAACCACAGGATGAACCTAAAGAAGACAGTTCCATGCTTAAGTTTGGAACGTTCGTCTCTTCTATCCCTGACACTTCTTATGCTCAGTGCTCTTCTTCATCTTCTGATCTCATCCCTGAGGAAATACCTAAAGGCTCTAAGCCTGCAGATAAAAGAAAATCCATTTTCCATCCTCAGAAGGCCACCAAGAAAGCAAAATTGAAAGTTCCTTCTAAATCTTCAGTAAATCGATCCTCTAGCTCTATGATAGAAATCTTTGATCTCTGTCCTCCAAAGCTGAAGATTGATCTTAAGCCCATGAGATCTGAAGAAATAAAAATTCCTCCCAGATCCCATGCTAAAGGAATTCTTGGAGCTAGCCCTGCTCATCTAAAATTCTCAAAACCTGCTACTCATGGTCCTAAAACCACCTTCAAATATAGAAAATGCTATCACTGTTGATTTATTGACCATATTGCTAGCAAATTTCTAACTGCCACTAAAGCTGATAAAACAGCTAAAGTGAAGATTAATGCCTCCAAGGCTGAGAAGGTCACCAAAGCTGAGAAATCGACCAAGGTGAAGAATACCACTAAGGTTAAGAAATTAACCAAAGTGAAGGTTACCACTGAAGCTGAATCTTCATCTACTGTGAAGATTGTTTAACCTTCCATCTCCACTAACCCTAAAGGACCCATTGAAAAGTGGGTACCAAACAAAGCTTAATCTTCCTTATGTTTGCACGGATCAAAGGGCATCTGATATCTTGATAGTGGATGCTCTCGACATATGACAGGACAAAAAGACCTGCTCACTGAATACAAGGAAGAGAAAGGTCCCTCAGTGACCTTTGGTGGAAATGGAAAAGGATATACCCGAGGGTTTGGTGTCCTCAGCAATGGAACAACTACCTTCAGAAGGATCGCTTACGTAAACGGACTGAAGCACAATCTTCTGAGCATCGGTCATCTATGTGACAAAGACTATGAAGTTCGCTTTGCCAAGAAAGCATGTTCAGTGGTCAATGAGAAAGGGAAACTTGCTCTTAGTGGTTATCATAAGGAAAATGTCTATGTAATAGATATAGACTCTACTACCACTGAGAACGTATGTTTTATTTCTAAAGCCTCCTCTGATGTCAACTGGCTATGGCACAAAAGGCTCTCTCATCTAAACTTCAAAACCCTAAATTCTCTCTCATCTAAGGAACTGGTTTCTGGTCTTCCTCAACACTCATATGCTAAGGAATCTCTATGTTCAGCATGTGAAAAAGGAAAACAGACAAAAGCTAGTTTCAAATCTAAACAAGTTTCCTCAGTAACAAGTCCTCTTCAACTCTTGCATATGGATTTATTTGGCCTTGTCAACATACAATTTATAGCTGGAAAGAAATATACACTTGTCATTGTAGATGAATACTCTCGCTACACCTGGGTTATCTTTCTTCGCTGCAAGAGTGATACTCTAGAAGAACTAATATCTTTTGTTAAGAAGATGGAAGTGTTGAATAATCTTACTGTTCGTTCAATAAGAATTGATCATGGAACTGAATTCAAAAACAGTTCTCTGAACAATTTCTTTGAGAACAAGGGAATTTCTCACAATTTTTCTTCAGTAAAAACGCCTCAGCAAAACGGAGTCGCTGAAAGAAGAAACAGAACGATCATTAAAGCTGCTAGATCAATGCTCAACGATTCTCACCTCCCTACTCAATTTTGGGCTGAAGCTGTGAATACTGCATGCTTTACTAAAAACAGATCGCTGATAGTAAAGCGATTTGGAAAGACAGTTTATGAACTATTTCATGGAAGAAAACCCTCTATCAATTTTCTTCATATCTTTGATTGTCAATGCTTCATTCTAAATAACAAAGATCTACTTGGATAGTTCGATCCAAAAGCTGATGACGGAATATTTCTTGGATATTCCTCTGTCTCCAAAGCCTACAGAGTCTTCAACAAGATAAGAGAAACAGTGGAAGAAACAATTCATATCACCTTTGATGAAACTCTGTAACACCTTGAATTTTCAATCTTATGAAAAACCCCTCGTATCTCTCTATATTCTTATGTTGGGGATTAGGGTTCTTTGAGAGAAATCGAGGAAGAAGAAGAAGAAAGGAAGAAAAGGGTCTTTATTTCGGTGATCTGCAGGGCACACGGCCCGTGTGCCGTTCTTTAATATATTGGCACGGGTCGTGCCTAGGCACAGAAGCATTGGCATGGGTCGTGCTCTTTTCTTCACAAAATGGCACGGGTCGTGCTTGGCATCAGAAGGTGCAGCACGGGTTTAATGAGATTTTTCCCCAAATTTCATTTACTTCTCATTTCTATCTCCCAATTATTCTCTCTCAACCCCTCCCTCTTCATTTACTCCATTTAGGGTTTGGTCCAACCATCTTCCTTACCATTTATTGCTAGAGTTTAGAGCACCATCCAAGGATTCGGTTTTGGAAGCTTCACCATCTTCTCCAAGAAGTCAAAAATTTAGGTTTTGGGTTTCTTCTAAAACCTACTTGGTGAGTTCATAATTATCTTTCACTAAACTTTATACACATTGTTATTCCCAGATTCTAGTTTCTAATCACAAACAATTAATCAACAAACAAGTTTCAAACAATTACCTGTTTTGATTCAATTTCAATTCAACGATTACAATCTTTCTCTCTCTAGAACTCTCTCTCTCTCTACAGATCTCTCTCAAATGAACTTTCTCTCTCTCAATGACTTCTTCATACAACTTACTACCACTACAGAAAAACAAGACTATTTATATCTACAACTAAAACAAGGAATAACAAATACAAATACAATACATTGACTTTTATTACAAAAGACTTTGACTTTGATAAGAGTTGACTTTCTTTCAGCTTTGACTTTCTTGAACTTTGACTTTTGTCTTCTTGATCTTGTATCCAACATATTTATGCTCTAACACACATCAAAATGCATCTTTTAACTCCTAAACATCTCCTTGTTTAACATTTTCATTATTGATGAAATATTGACCTAACTTGGTATTTTGGGAGATTTTAGGGTTTCTTACCATTCTTGTAAAATGATGATATAATCTATGTTTTGAAACTACAAAGGGGTTATTGTTATATTATGTGGAGTAAATGTTCAACTTATGGCTTCTAGCCAAGTTTATGATTTAACTTTTATAGATTTTGGTTGAAAAGAGTATTTCATGAAAAAGGCCATAAATAGTTTATAACATGAGGAAATTTAAGTTCAAATAAAAAGGTTCTTCTATGGAAGAGTTTATTTGGTAAGGTAACACTTTGGAAAATTGAGATGGGAATCTTATGTTTTATATTCGGGCTTTGTATTTCTTATCAGCAGTTAACTACCAAAATGTGAATTGGGAGCTAAATGGTGTATTGAACAATATGGTTGATTATAGTTGGTCACATGTGTTATTGTGACAAGTCTAGACTATTACTAGTGGATCCCTAGGTATTGAGTCAGCTTATATGTTGGGATGTTTTCCCTTTTGTAGCTACGGATGCATTTTTACCCCTTTTTGGCCTTTGGTACGGTTATCTGGGATCGGTTACTAGCCATGGGTTAAATGTAATTATAGTGAATGAGCATGACTAGGAATCATTGGGTGCCACCCCCCACATATTTATTCGAGCTGGCGTGCTCGCGGCCTTGATCCTAGTATGGTGAGCTCAAAACTCAGAAAGTGGCTTACTTTGTGTTTTGCCACAATCCTTGGAATTCGGGATTACACCCGTCATCGCAAGATGAAGTCTGGACCGGAAGGTCATTACGTGTTTACCAAACCTTTTACAAATATGTTTATGAAAACAGTTTATTCTTTTACTGTCTTTCATATAAACTGTATGTTCTCACTAGGCTTTAAGTCTAACACTTTTTATAAAATGATGTGTATAACAGGTTCTCTTAGCGGTGGACCGTCAAGGGGTTGAGAGAAGAGCGTGGTCTCTTGAGGGCATTTTTGAATGATAGAACTTTTGGAAGCTTTTAGCATTGAAACAATTATTCATTTTTGGTATTGGGTTGACAACCGATGTAATCTAGCAATATGTAGTTTAGATTAGTTTGTTGTCGTTTCCCCATACATTATTACAAGTTTTTGAAAATGCTTACGCTTTATCCTTAATGGGTGGTTTTCCCTATTTATAAACGTTTCATTGCCGAAGTCTCAATTTTTAAAATTACCCGAAATTTTAGGGTGTTACAAACTCGCTCAGCGAACTCTAAACCAATCGCTGACAATAAAGAGCTAAATGCTTGGATGTTTTCTCATTACAGAGAAACATAACCTTTCTTCTCAAACCATCAGCACACAGATCCTCAAGTTGCTGATGATGATCCAAACATCATACCTCCTAATGTTGAATCCACCTCATGGGTTTCAGCTGAGCCTCTAAAGACACTCCTTCCATCAGATCTTCCTTCGTCTGAAAACCTCTCAGAAAACAATGGTCTGTCTGACACTCAACAGTTAATAGCTGATGAACCTCAAGCTTCTTCATCAGTGAACATTCCTATTGATGATCCAACTCCTGAAGTGAGCGATCATGTTCCTGCTCAGCGATGGACAAAAGATCACCCCATAGATCAAATTCTTGGTGATCCCGATGCAGGTATTCAGACTCGACGAAGTTCAGGTAATATTTGTCTCTTTGTCAACTTTATTTCTCTAATAGAGCCAAAGAAGACTGATGATGCCCTCAGAGATCCAAACTGGGTCAGCGTTATGCAAGAAGAGCTGACTGAATTTACTCGTGACAAAGTTTGGAATCTCGTTCCTAGACCATCTGATAAAACTGTTATAGGCACCAAATGGGTGTTTAGAAACAAGTTAGATGAACATGGAACTGTAACCCGTAACAAGGCTAGACTTGTTGCTCAGGGATGCAGACAAGAGGAAGGCATAGACTATGATGAAACCTTTGCCCCTGTGGCTAGGCTCGAAGCAATTCGACTCTTCTTAGCTTATGCAGTTTACAAAGACTTCATTATATATCAAATGGATGTAAAATCAGCGTTCCTAAATGGAAAGCTGAATGAAGAAGTCTATGTAGAACAACCTCCAGGGTTCTATGACCCTAAGTATCCAAATTATGTTTATAAGTTGGATAAGGCTCTCTATGGTCTAAAACAAGCCCCTCGTGCTTGGTATGACACTCTCTCATCTTTTCTTATCTCTGAAAATTTTGAACGTGGTAAGATCGATAATACCCAGTTTTTCAGAAAGATAAAAGGTCATATTATTCTTGAGCAAATATATGTCGACGACATAATATTTGGTTCTACTAACCCATCTCTATGTACTCGTTTCGCTGAAAGAATGAAGAAAGAATACAAAATGAGTATGATGGGTGAGCTAACGTACTTTCTTGGTCTTCAGATTAAGAAATCTGAAAAAATGTACTTTTATCAACCAATGTAAGTATATTAAAGATATTTTGAAGAAGCTAGATTTAACTCAAACTTCAGCAATGAAAACTCCTATGGCACCTCCTCTGACATTAAACAAGGATCCATCTGGAAAACCTGTTAATGTCACTGCCTATAGAGGAATGATAGGCTCCCTGTTGTATCTTACAGCGAGCCGACCTGACATCATGTACTCTACCTGTTTTTGTGCACGCTATCAATCTGAACCCAAGGAATCCCATCTGATCGCTGTCAAGCGAATTTTCAGATATCTGAAAGGAATTCCTAACCTCGGTCTTTGGTATCCTAAAGACTCAGGGTTCGATCTAATTGGATATTCAGATAGTGATTTTGCAGGTTGTAAACTCGATAGAAAGAGTACCACTGGTGGATGTCAACTTCTAGGAGGAAAGCTGGTAAGCTGGACAAGCAAAAATCAAAATTCATTGTCTACTTCCACAACTGAAGTTGAATACGTAGCCGCTGGAAGTTGTTGTGCTCAGGTCTTATGGATGAGAAATCAACTATTAGACTATGACCTTCAGCTATCAAAGATTCCAATCTATTGCGACAACACTAGTGTTATCGCTATAGCAAACAATCCAGTACTACATTCAAAGACAAAACACATAGAGATCAGATATCATTTTATCAGAGATCATGTGATGAATGGTGATATTGAACTTCACTTTATCCCCACTGACTATCAGCTAGCTGATTTATTCATCAAACCTCTTGATGATACAAGGTTCAACTTTCTCATCAGTGAGCTTGGAATGTTGAACCTTGAAGAATGATTCTTCATCTTTCACGCATTATGTCAGTGACTCTAAGTTCCCCTTTATCACTTACTCTCAGGTTTGTTTTCTCATTCTCAATCACTGAATGTTCATTCGGTAAGACTTTTTTCAAAATCAAAACTTTAATCATTGATTATTCTTCAAATGATTAAAAGCTTTTTGATAAACAAAATCTATCACTGACATTTCTCAACAGTGATCCTTTTGAAAAGAAAATCAATCTCTGACTTTTATCAGAGGTTCTCCAATGACGTCATTTGAACCGACAATCTACGACATGCCTTTTTCTCTGACACGTTCGCCCGTTGCCCTTCTATCCAATCAACTTCATAGGACGTGTCCATGTCATGACGAGCATTTGTTTTCCCGCCTTACTCATTCTCTTTCATTCTCTCTCTCTCTGTCCTCATATCAAAATAATGCCTTTTCATTCTTATCTTTTTACGCTTTCTGTCAGAATCGAAATTCGAAACAAGAATTTAAACTAAACACTCAGAAACTATGTTAAAGAAGTTGCGGAAAAACACTTTAACAGTAAATCAATGAAACAGTATATGAGATCAAATCACAAGTTATATTGAATTAACTTAATGATTACAACCACAGCCTCAATCTATTGAACAGACTCAACAGACGTTCAATACTTCTCTAAAGAAAGGATTTCTAAGAATCTTGAGGCTAATTCTCTCTAGAACAAAACAATACGTATTCTCTATGTATTATGTGTATCTCTATCTATCATAAGCAAAAGACTTCTAGACTATATATATACAAAACAGATTACAAGATAAATATGAAATTAAAGTTGATCTTCAGCATCTAGTCCATAATTATCTTCAATCTTCTTGTATTTCGCTTTAAGCAACCAATCCATCTTTATCATCACAAGCAGCATTAATCTTCAGCAGCATCTTCTAATCAATAGCAGTACTAACCATGCTTGCAGTAGTAACTTCCAACTTGCAGTATTAACTCTTCAAGCAATACTAACTACTAGCAGTAGTAATCCTTAATACTTCTAGCAGTAGTATTATTCAAGTAGCAGTACTAAAGTCTTCAGCAGTAGTAATCCTACAATACTTAGCAGTACTAACTGGACTTAGCACATTTTAGACCCAACAATATCCCCTAACTTAACTTTTCAATTCAAGAAGTTAAGTTCTTCAAAATAAAGATCTTCATGATGTTTTCAAAATAACTGCTTAATTTCCCAGATTAGGATCCAAACCTAAACTTTGATTGATGGTTCTTCTGATCACAATCCTTGCCATTTCTGAACCTTTAGGACAGACCAATTTTGCTTTCAGCATCCTCTACAACTTTACTGTGTTGTGGTCATATACCTTATCAACCAAGTAGTATTCATGGAAGCTTTTGTCAATGGTTATGACATAGACTCCAGATCTTTCAAAAAGCATCCAGTTATCAATACTTTTAAATCCATTTTCATGATGCACATCTTTGATAATATATTTCACTCTATCAAGTTCAAACATCATGCATAAATACTCCATGGCCATCTTTGTTATGCTCATCCCTGCTCCTTTCAGTAAATCACCATATAAGTTCAGACCAACCTTATACATCTCCTCCAAATCAACCCTTGTACAACTTTTTATGATCTTTCCCCAAGTTGAGTAAACCTCATATTTGTCACCCATTCTCTTGATTCTGAAGTACTCTGTTCTTTTATCCAACAAAGTATCTAAGTGGATGATTTCTGGAGCTTCTACTGAGATAGAATCAGCTTTAACTGGTTCTTCATCTATCACTGTCATATACAACTCAAGCTTCTCATCAGATTGTCTTGGTTGTTCTGAAGATTGTTGACTTGTTTTCTCTTGACCCTTCTCTTGAGTTTCAACCTGCTCAGCTTGTTTCTGCTCTGTCTCATCTTCATCAATTCTAGGCCTTTTTGCCTTTGTCTTGGTGGCTATTGACTTCATTCTCTTGACAGCTCTAATCTTTTGAGCTAATGTCTCTTCTTTCTTCACTTCTGCCTTTTCTTTTGTAGGAGTGCCTTCTTCACTGTCAGGGAAAGGCTGTTGAATATTCAGATCATGTCTTTCTTTCATCTTTCTTTCAAACTCAACCCTCTGACTGAAGTCTCCTTGAAGCTTGGCCATCTCCTTCTTGTATAATTCCTCTATTCTGCTGAAAGACATTTTTGTAAAGATTCCTTCAGGAACTCCAATAGATCCTTTCAAGAAGTTGATCATCTTTCTTCTTTCTTGAGTGGCCATAAAGGTCTTTGAAGGTTGTCTTTTCTTTGAAGCTTTCATAGTAACCCTCTTCACAGCAGTTTTCAAGCTCTTCTGATATTCTTCATTGAGCCTTTTTGCCAACTCTACTGCAATCTTTCTGTCTTTGGCTTTTTGGATTTCTTTCTCCTTTTCAAGTTCCTTTTCAAATTGTACATTTAGCTCCTTTGCCAACTCTGCATCCAAGTCAATTTGCTTCTGCTTCTTCACTGGTTTCTCAGGCTCAACCATCTTCTCTTTCCCTTTCTTCTTTGCATCTGACACACTGACCTTTGTCTTTTTCTTCTCTGACTCTCCTTCTTTGATCACCACTCCCTTAGCCTTTTGAGTGGCCTTGGGAGTGTCATTCTTTGCCTTCACTAAAGTCTCAGCAATCTCTATTTCTTCTAGTGACATTCCAGTTTCTGCTGCTGTCTTTTCTGTTTCTACTGCTTTGGCAGTTTCTACTTCTGGTTCATTTGTTACTGCTGCTTCCACAGTTTCTGCTGCTTTCTCAATTTCTGTTTCCTCCCCCTCAAATTGAAATTCCATGCCAACAGGGCTTTCCTTCTCAAATTCAGCTTCTGGATTCTCCCCCTTTTTGGAAGCATCATGTGTACTTCTCCTTTTCTTTAAGATGAATTGCTTTCTCCTCTTTTTATGCACCAAGTTAAGCACCATCTTCTTTAGTTTGGCTATCTTCTTCTGTTGAGAACTAATCACCTGTTTCATCTTCTTTATCTCCTTACCCTGATTGATGACATCCATATTGACATTTCCAATGGTTTCCATCAATTCATCATAGTTATATCTGTCCTCACCTCCTTTAGGTGTGTTGACCACCCTTGAAGGATCCTTGGATCTTTTAGTAGAGGCCTTCTGCCTAGCAGAAGCACCTACTACCCCCTTGGTTTCTTGGCACCTGGGACCCTTAGATGATTTCTCATCCAAAGTTGCCGTGGGGAAGGTCTTAGAGATGTTCACACTGTCCTGATCCACACCTTGTGTAGAAGCAGTAGTGTGAGCCTTACTGCCCACATGCTCATCCTTCTCCTTAGAGAGCACCTTCTTGGGGTTGGGAGACACCCCTATGGATTCCCTTTGGATATTCTCTGATGGAGAATGCTCCATCAGAGGGCTTGCAGACTTTTGGGGTGAAGATACAGGAAGGGAAGGAACCTTCTGTACCTTTTTCCTTACATATGTGTGAGTGATGGGGGAAATTGGCTTCACAACAGGGATCTGAGGAGGATCATTTGAAATGAATGGTGTGGGTAGGTCATCAGTAGGTTGGTCAGATGTGGGTTGTGACCCTGATGCCTCACCATGGGAATGAGACACAACCATCATTGTAGAGAACAATGGTGTGTCTTTTCCAGAAAAGTCCTTACTAGGCCTTTTCATGTTGGAGAACCCCTTCCCTTTGGGAGGTTTAGGTACATACACCTCTTCAAAAGAGGGTAAATCCGTCAATTCATGGTTTAGTACTTCTTGTACAAACCTTGGATACATAAAAAATCTTTTAGTTTTGGTTTTTGTATCCAAGTTTGACAGTAAATCATTCAGAATCATTTGTGAAAAATTAAACTTTCTAGAGGTAGCTAAGCAGACAAGAGCATAAGCTATGGTACTGTTGAACTCACTCCATCCAGTTGTTTTGCGAGAAATACAATGCTGAAGAGTATGAACAAAGAATCTCCACTGAGGTGAAAATTTTCTCTTGAAGAACTTATAAACCTCAGTAGGACCTTCATACGCCATTCTACCAATTTCAAGAAATAGGTCTTCCTTTGGGAGAGTAGATATACCTGAGGCATCATCTAGACGTAGATGAGTGCTAATGCAGCCTTCTGTGATTGTGACAGGTTTATCACAGACCCTGGATTGGATGACCTGATTGCCATTAACAGTCTGAATAGAGGCATTGGTACAAAATTGTCGCAGATGTTCCACATAGATGTTAGGATTGATAGTTAACGCATAGGCGATGTGGGAGGATTTTAGGAAATCCACAATCTCATGAAAACCCTCAGCTTGTTTGGGTTTTTGCAGCATTGCAAGCTCATTGTGATCGTCAACAAATTCCAGTCCTGCCATCGTTCTTGGGTTCAAATCAACACTAGGGTTTACGCACTGGGAAGCAAGAATTCGAGAAAGAGAGAGAGGATGAACACTCGCTGGAAATTCAAAGAGTCGTTTGGATTTTGGCGGTCAGAGAGGGTATTTATAGGTGGAGGGTTTCAGTTAAAAGCAGTACTAAGTACCCTAGCAGCATTAACAAGCCCGCAGTACTAACCCATATAAGCAGTAGTAACACATATAAACTTTGTAAGTATATCCTGCACATACTTGGATTGGCTTATGAAAATGCCATCTTTCTTCTGTTTAACCTATAGCCCAAGGAAGAATGTGAGTTCACCCATAGAGCTCATCTTGAATCTTTTGTGCATCAGCTCCTCAAACTCCTTGCACATATAATCTTTTGTGGATCCAAAGATGATATCATCCACATAGATTTGAACAAGTAGGATGTCCTTCTTCTTCCTTTTAATGAAAAGGGTCTTGTCAATGATTCCCCTTTCAAATGCATTTTCCAAGAGATAGGTAGACAGAGTATCATACCATTCTCTTGGTGCTTAATGTAGCCCATAGAGTGCCTTCTTTAATTTGTATACTTTGTCAGGAAAGTTAGGATTCTCAAACCCTGGAGGCTGACAAACATACACTTCTTCATCAATTTTCCCATATAGGAATGCACTCTTAACATCCATCTGAAATACTCTGAACTGCATGAAAGAAGCATAGGCTAGAAACAGCCTAATTGCCTCAATTCTGGCTACTGGTGCAAACACTTCTTCATAATCTATCCCCTCTTCTTGTGTATACCCTTGTGCCACAAGCCTGGCCTTATTCTTTATCACTATACCTCTCTCATCTTTCTTATTCCTGAAAACCCATTTAGTTCCAATTGCCCTTTGTCCTTGTGGAAGGTCAACTAGATCCCACACATTTTGCAGCTTAAACTGCAGCAGCTCCTCTTGCATTGCTTCTATCCAGCTTGGTTCTTTCATTGAATCATAGGCCTTCTTGGGTTCAATCTGAGATAGAAAACAAGATAACAAACCTGACTGCAAGTCTTTCAATCCTCCTAACTTACTTTGATGCCTTGTAATCCTGGGAGAATTAATATTACCAATCACCAACTGAGGAGGATGATTCTTCTGAGTTCTTGTTTGATGAGCAGCCTCCTCATTAAGATTTGCATCAAGATTGGATTCATTCTTTTCAGGAGTGTTCCCACCAAATATGAAGAGTTTTCTTCATCAGTATCATCTTCTGATAATGTGGGCATTTCAGGACCTGTGTTTCCTGAACCTGAAGGATGAGCATCCTCCTTATCACCTTTATCCTCTTCATCACTTTTGTCCTCTTCATCACCTTTATCATCTTCATCCTGTTCTGGTTCAGAATCCTCTGTTTCTGAATCATCTTTCTTTTCTTGTTAACAGAATTCAGCAGGATCAACTGTAGGTGTAGGGAACAGCACAAACTCTTGTCTCTGTTCTGGTAACTTTTCTGAGCTTGTTCCTGCAATTTGCTCATCACTAAAACCCAAAGAGTTAGTTAGTGAATCAATGTCAAACAACCAATCAGGACCTGTACCAATTGGATTTGGTGTGTTCTCATTGCATTTGACATTGTCACTTTCCTCTATAATCCTGGAAGAACTATTGAATACTCTATATGCCTTACTCTGAGAGGAGTATCCAACAAGGAATCCATCCTCAGCTTTGCTTTCAAACTTGCCTAAATGAGATTTGGTATTGAGGATTGTGCAAGGACACCCAAAATGTTTGAAAAATCCAATAAAAGGTTTCTTCTTTTTGAAAAGTTCATAAGGTGTCTTACCTTGGGATTTGACTACTAGAACTCTGTTTTGGACATAACAAGCAGTATTAACTGCTTCTGCCCAGAAAGTAATTGGTAATTTTGAATCTGTCAACAGAGATCTAGCAGCCTCAATCAATGTCCTATTTCTCCTCTCAGCAACACCATTTTGTTGAGGAGTCCTACGAGCACTGAATTGTCTCTCAATACCTTTAGTCTCACAAAAGTTGTTTAAGTCACTTTTTTAAATTCAGTTCCATTATCAGATCTGATGACTTTTACTCTTAGATTTGTTTGGTTTTCAATCCTAAGAACAAAGGATTTGATCAGTCCACTTGTCTCATCCTCAGTCCTCAGAAAATATACCCAAGTAAATCTAGAGAAATCATCAACAATGACCAAGCAATAGGATTTCTTACCAATACTCATCACATTTGTAGGACCAAAGAGATCCATATGCAATAACTGAAGAGGTGATGAGATTGTGTTTATTTCTTTGGACTTATGAGAAGTTTTGTGTCGCTTGCCTTTAAGACATGCAACACAATGATCATCACATGAAAACACTTTTTAGGGCAAACCTCTCACAAGGTTGTTTTTCACAAGATTGTTCATAGTTTTAAAATTCATGTGACACATCCTTCTGTGCCAAAGAGATGATTCATCTAAGGAAGCTTTTGAAAACAGACAATTAAGTGATGAATCAGATGAAACATTTTCTAGGTCCAAACAATAAACATTATCCTTTCTAGGAGTTCTAAGTAGTATCATATTTTCATCTACTACCTTGAATCCTGGAGCAAGGATAATACATTCAGTATCACTAAATAATATACCATGTTTCTTGTCACAGACCTGTGATACACTTAACAGTTTGTATCTCAATTGCTCAACATAGTAAACATCTTCAAAAGTCATCTTACCTTTTGAAACCATACCTTTTCCACTTATCTTACCTTCTGCTGGATTGTCACCAAAAGCAACACGTCCTCCATCAAACCTTTTGAAATTTTGAAGGCAAGACATGTTACCTGTCATGTGCCTAGAGCAACCACTATCTACATGCCAAATGCTCTTCCCCTTGAGCTGTTGGTTACCCTGCACATAAGATAAAACAGTTAGTTTCTTAAGGGAACCCAAGCCAAAGTGGTCTTGGGTTTCCCTTTCTCATCAACATACTCATATTCATTAAGCTTAGTCTTGATGAGATGATCAGAGTCAGGAATCTCATGGCTGGAATACTTTGTCTTAATTATAGGCCTGTCAGTATTAACACTGATAGCAGTACTATCCTTGTTAGCAATATTAACTTGGTCAGCAACACTAACTTTGTTAGCAGTACTATTCTCATTAGCAGTACTAACTTGGTCAGCAGTACTAACTTTATTAACAGTACTAACTTGGTCAGCAGTAGTATTGCTATCAGCAGCACTATTTCTGTTAGTAGTACTATTTGAGGTAGCAGTACTAACAGATTTAGTTTCTTTTGGGACCCAAATTAAGACACATTTGTTTGCTTTTCTATTCTTTGTGTTACTCCTTGATTTGCTTGAAATATCTTCTTTTGTTTTAGCAAACTTAGTCTGAATATGAGATTTTGCAGTACCAGTTTTCATTGGTGCTGTTCTCACATTCTCAGCCATGTGGTTCCTTGATCTTCTTGATTGCTTCCTATAACCAACAGAATTTTGTATTTTTCTTTGAAAAGTAATTCTTTGGTTAACAGGATTGAAATAACAGTGTTTGGCTAAATGATTTAACTTGCCGCAAATAAAACAAGGCTTTGGTTTATTGATTTTTCTTAGATCAATTCCTTGTTTTTGAGCCCACTGGTTATTTCTGTTTCTCTGATTTCCCCTTATTTTATCATGTTGATGGGGCTTGTTCTGTTGACAAGTACAGGGATTTACAACAGTAGTTTGCATATAGTGATCTCCCTGTACCTTTTCCTTCCCTTTCCTGGAGGTCTCAACTTTCTCACTCTTAACAGTCTCTTCCCCAATCTTAAACTTCTCTACTTTCTCACTTTTGACAAATGGTTTACCTCCCCTCTCATTTGTAAGAATATGGTTTTCTAGGGGAATTTCTTTCTGGTCTTCCTTATTCTTATCCTTAGTGTTCTCTTCTTCAGATTCTGCCTCAACCACTACTGTATCTAGTGGATCTACTTCTGTGGCTCCTGTAGGTAAGTCATTCTTATCTTGCCTTTCTAAGAGGTCTGAAGTGGGTGGAATATAGTTGTTGTTGTAAGGTGGAGGGGTGTTATTATATCCTATACCTCTTTTCAGTTTGTCATGAACTTGAGATTTGAGTAAAGTGTCCATTGCTTTAGAGGCATTGGAAAATTTCTCAATGTCTAATTTGGCCTTCTCAAATTCACTTCTGACTTTCTCACATTCTTCTCTAGCCTTCTCTAGCTTAATCTCTAACTCCTTCTTCTCCCACTTCCAATAGTTTTGATCATATGAATGTTGAAGTTCATTATCCTGATATGCCTTAATTTGTTCTTCAAAATTCACAATGATCAAATTAGACTCTCTCCTGTGTTGCTCCAACCTTTTAAGATCATCACACATGCTCTGATTGTGATCCCTGTACTTTTTAACAGTTTCAAAACAGGCTTTAGAGCATAATTTAGATTTTACCTCTGTGGGGATTGCAGTGCTTGAAGACTCTGAAACCTCAGCCATCAATGCTTGATTCTGGATTGCCTTATCTGCTTGATCACTCCAATCAAATCCCATTCCATCTTGTGAAACAAGTGCTTGAGATGGGTTCCTGTTATAGCTAGTGGACTTTGATTGTTGATTGTTGCTTTGAGAAATTCCTCCTCTGCATTCTCTTGCAACGTGCCCCAGATTATGACACTTGTAGCATTCCACCTTGGATTTGTCAAATCCAGCACCATCTTCTCTTCTCATAGCAAAGTTGTTTATTCCAGTTCTTTTACTGAATCTTTTGATTCTCATGGTGAGCATTGCCATTTGCCACTTGATATCCATATCTTCAAGATCATCAAAATTGATCTGCTCCAGATCATCATTAATAAGAGTAGTTTTAGCATGGCTAGCAAGGAAAGCTTCCAAAATAGAATCATTGGATCCATCCTGTTTTGAGCCATGAGCAACACTAACTGATTCAGTATTAACAGAAGAATCAGTAGTAGATGATAGAAGAGCAGCATTGTGAGAGTATCCAGATGGCTTCTTCTTAGATTCAACTTCTGCTTCAAACACCCTGAGATCATTGTAGAGATCATCTAGTTCCTTATCCTACATATTATCATTCTGTCTGAATGATACAGTATACATTACCCATTCTTCACCAAGAGATCTTAGAAACTTTCTGTTGACATCATCCTGCTCCATCTTGACACCAACAGTGGCCAATTCTCCAATCAACTTGTTGAACCTATCAAAGGTTTGAGTCATAGACTCATTCTTTGTAGACATAAAATTCTCATATTGTTGCTTGAGAATTGCTTTCTGATTTCTCTTAGTGCTTTTGGTGCCTGAAAACCTCTTCTCCAAAGCATTCCACAGGATTTTGGCATCAGCACAATTGCAAAACTGATGTTGATATTCATTAGGAATTGCCAAGAGCAGAGTGCTCAAGGCTTTCATCTCAATTTGCCTCATCTTTCTTTCTCCATTAGTCTTTGGTGGAGGTCTCTTGCCATCTGCTCCAATCTCTCCTACATTGGAGGGACCATTCTCAATGATATCCCACATTGAGTAATCTGTAAGAAGGATATACTGCCTGATCCTGATTTTCCACATGTCAAACTCATTAGGTTTGAGCATGGGAACCTTTGAAACAAGAACACTGTCATGTGATCCGTCCATGATGATTATTGATTTCTGAGTTTCTCTAGCTCTGATACCACTTGTCAGGATCGAAATTCGAAACAAGAATTTAAACTAAACACTCAGAAACTATGTTAAAGAAGTTGCGGAAAAACACTTTAACAGTAAATCAATGAAACAGTATATGAGATCAAATCACAAGTTATATTGAATTAACTTAATGATTACAACCACAGCCTCAATCTGTTGAACAGACTCAACAGACGTTCAATACTTCTATAAAGAAAGGATTTCTAAGAATCTTGAGGCTAATTCTCTCTAGAACAAAACAATACGTATTCTCTATGTATTATGTGTATCTCTATCTATCATAAGCAAAAGACTTCTAGACTATATATATACAAAACAGATTACAAGATAAATATGAAATTAAAGTTGATCTTCAGCATCCAGTCCATAATTATCTTCAATCTCCTTGTATTTCGCTTTAAGCAACCAATCCATCTTTATCATCACAAGCAGCATTAATCTTCAGCAGCATCTTCTAATCAATAGCAGTACTAACCATGCTTCCAGTAGTAACTTCCAACTTGCAGTATTAACTCTTCAAGCAGTACTAACTACTAGCAGTAGTAATCCTTAATACTTCTAGCAGTAGTATTCTTCAAGTAGCAGTACTAAAGTCTTCAGCAGTAGTAATCCTACAATACTTAGCAATACTAACTGGACTTAGCACATTCCAGACCCAACACTTTCTAAAAACTTCTCAAGCAAGAAATTTTCTCTCAAGGCATTCAAGCAAACAAAAACCCATTCAAGTCTTTGAATCTTCATCTTCTCACGATCAACAGGTTTTTGTTTCTTATATTTCTTAAACTTCTTCTTAAAATCCTGCATATTTCTTTGTCACGGATTTTACAAAGTTTCTCAACACTAAAATCATTTCTTTTGATTTTATTTTGTCTAAAAACTTTTGGTTTTCTACATGTTCTTTCTTCTTCACAAAGAACACTGTTTTACTCTGAAAATAACTTGATTTTTTATATGTTTTCTTCTAAATACAAAAACTGGTAAAAAATTTATTTATTTTTGGACTCTAAACCTTTCCCTCTATTCTACTTCTTTCTATATTCAGAAATGGCCCAAGCTTCGCTTATTGCTTCAAAGAACGTCAAGTTCAACATCTCTGAATCCGAGGTCCCAAAGAACAACCATCTCGCAAGGTTGGACTTTGAAGCTGACAAATACCCACACTTGGTGGAAGCTGCTGCATTTCTGAATCAGTCTTGATTGGCCTACGCTCTGAATGTGGACCCAAAACCTTCCAAAACTCTCCTACAACAGTTTTGGTTCACAACTGATGAAGCCACCATCACCAACAAAAAGGGTGAAGTGGTTCCCTCTATCTCATTCACTACTGAACTAGGATCAGGCATGCTCACTGCCTATGGTCTCAGGAAGGCACTAAGACTCCCTGAAAAGACAAAAGTTGGATTCGATGCCCTCCCCACTGACGCTGAACTCATCCAGTTCTTGGATGACATGGAGTATTGCTGGGACAACAAGTCTCGCTCCACCATCCCCAACAAGCGCCTAACAAAGATCTAGAAGGCAAACATGCCTTCTCAACTGAACTATATCTTCTCACACGTCATTCAAAGCATGAGTGGGAAAATTGGCTCCCTGGATCAGGCGAGCAAAGTTCAACTCCATATGGGCTATTCAGTCATCATTGGCAAACATTTCGACTACGTTGGCGCTATCTTTGATGACCTTAAGTCAAAGATAGAGAAGACGGAGAGGGATCCCAAGATCCCATACGTACGCTTTATCTGTGCATACCTACGGTTTCTATACGCTGACAAGTATCCAACTTCTCAAGATGGTACTTTTTCAAAGGTTGGTCAGCGCTCGCTGGAGGTCAAGTCGGTCGCCAACGAGGTAACTCTCTTAACCCTACGCACTCGTCTCTCTCTCCACTCTTCGCTTTCAGCGGCCACACAGGGGGTTTCTTCTCCTGCTATCCCTGCCGCTACCACCTCTCACAAACGACCATCACCTAGTCTTCATGGTCCTTCTAAGAATGCCAAAAAGACTAAGGAGACCGCCACTCCGGGTTCAATGCCTGAAGTAGTTTCTCAACAAACTACTTTGGATGCTTTTGTGGGTATCTCCTCCACAACTTCAGCAACCACCACATCATCCATACCAGCGACGCCACCCATCACCTCAGTTCTTCAACAACATCCTAAGGTAACTTCCACTATCCAAATTTCTTCTATCCCCATTACTCATCCTTCTTTTTCTTTGGTCTCTAATCCTCCATCTCTTTCACAGCAAACTCAGTTTGCACCAATAGGACCTGACAATCAAACGTTTGAAGAATCTATGCATTTTTACAACATGTTTGAAAACTCAGGTCCTACTCTGGCTACTGTTGACGCTCACGTCAACACACTTGTTGAAAAGGTGGAGTCTCTCACCATCTCTGTCAACGAATCCACTGGCGCTGTCAATCTCGCTGGTAAAGAGCTAAAGAAGTTGATTGTTGCCTCCTCCTCCAAAGCTGACTCTTCTCAGCTCACAACTGTTCCGGAGGACATCGTCAAGATCAAGGAAGACCTTGTCGGGACTCAGCAACAGGTCTATCTTATTCAGGGATTGCAGAACACCCTTAGAGATGACTTTAAGGACCTTTCTCTTAAGGTTGACTCCTGCACATCCATGCTTCAACAAGTACTCCTCAAGCTGACTGAACCAGCTCCAACGCCCACGCCTTCCTTTACAGAGAATGAGCGTACATCTCTGAACATAGTCGTTGAATTTATTCATCAGGCTCCTTCAGACATTCCTGTCATCGAGGGTCGTCTCGAGCGTTTGGAGGTTGAAGTCCAATCTCTGGCAACTACAAAAGCTACTCCTTCAACCGTTGAACTCCTTCACGCTGATAATGATAAAGTGGGGGAGAAAGAGCTTAATGAAGAGAATATTGAGGAAGCTGCTACAGAAGTCCAGACGGAAGAACCTCCCTCTCATGTTGAGGGGGAGAAGGTTGCTGACAAAGCCCCTCCATCTTCGGTGCGTGATAAAGTTCTAGAAGAAGAAGAGGAGGAGGAGGACGAAGAAGATCTTGATCTGCAGGATCAAGAGAAAGAGCAACAAGCTGATGATGATGATGATTAGGAAGACCAATCTTTCTGGTTCTCAGGGGCGAATGTCTCTTCTGCGACAGCTTCGAAAGGAGCTGTCACAGCAGGGGGGAGAAGGGAAACTTCTTCAGGTACTCCTTCCCAAGGCAAGCAGAAGGGTATAGCTGCCAAGGGAAACCTGAACATAGTCTCACAATCTGAGGGGGAGAATCCTTCTCAGGTATGTCTTTCTATTGTACCCATATCATTTTATACCTATCATACCCCTGTCTCTTTCTAAGCCTTCATCTTTCTCTTCCCTAAATATACACTAACTCCTTTTTACTTCTTGACCAGACAGTTCTCTCCCCCGCTTAAGGGAACAAAACTCCAAATAATCCCAGCTTCTACAGCTGAAGAACAAATAATCCCAATCTCATTCAGTGAGATTGATGAACAAGAAGAAGAAGAAGAAGAAGCTCTGCTCCATCCAGGAAGGCCCTCCAGACCAGCTCATTGGTCAGAGGAAGAACTAAACAGAAGAACAGAGATGATCTCTCATATGGAGAGTCAACGGCTAAAGATCCCTCTTCAAACTCCATCTACAGAGCTTGACTTCCTGACTGAAGCTGAAATTGAAGAATCTGTCAGAGTTGAGAAACTGATCGCTGAATGTCAAAAAGATGCTTCTCTAGCTCTCAAGTTTCAGTCTTCTTTGGTCAAAGACAAGAAGCTAAAGAAAAATCCAGTGGAAGTTCAGGCTGCTCTACTCAAAGAAATTGAAGAGGAGCGCTCAAAAGAACAAAAGGTCAGCGATAACACTGTCGATTGGTGTAAGCATAAAGTCGACTATCGCTCCGACCCATTGAAGATAACAACCGTTGTCATCTCTGGAAGAAAGAAGAAGGACCGAATTTCTGTCACAATGGAGGTAATCAGAGAGGATGCAAGCTCAAAGGCTATGTTCGTTTCAAAGCTTGAGAGTTTTGGCTACATGGAATGGCTAGAGTTCAAAGATGCGCTGAAGAAATCCAAGTCAACCTACAAAGGCTATGTCGAAGGTATCCTAGAATCCCTCATCAACAGAGTCTCTGCAGTCTTAAACGTGCCATCTGCTCTTCCTTCTAAGCCAATACAAATCAAAAGAAAGCCTGCTTCTTCCTCCTCTGAAAATGTCGCTGCTATCAGAAACGACACCTCCATCAAATTCTTAAAGGAAGCATTGCTCGGACCTCCTCTTGATCTCTCAGTTCTAGACCTATCACTGCCTCCTAGTGGACCATATATTCCTGGGCAAGTACTCAACAATCCTCATGGAATCTTTTTCAGAGATGATGAAGGGGTACTCAGATTTCAAAGAGTCTCTGAGATTCCCATCTACCCCCTGAGTCATCTCAAAGAACTTTTGTGTCCATGGTGTGACTTCTCTCCATCAGTTGATTCAATCAAATCAATTATTCGTCAAGAATCTTCAGATTGAAGGCAAAGAGGAGAAGAAATACCTGACTATATGATCAATATTCCAAAATCCTATCTAGATAGCTGATAGATTAGTCTCTTCTTGTAATCTATTAGTTAGACTTACAGTAGTTAGTTCTTCACTTGTACTTTATATTTTCATATCTTGTAATTCTTTCCTTGAATTAATGAAAATTTCAGTGAAGTACTTAACCCTATTAGTACTGTAAAAGATCCCTCAAAATAGTAATTGGGACATGTATGATATGAGTCCTGATTATTCCTCATTTTGAATTAAAAAGTAATTTTCTTCAGTTACTTTGTCATTATCAAATAGGGGGAGATTGTTGATCCAAACTCTCTCAGTGATTTGATAAAGACCCTCTTTTATACTTAGTGAAAATTACGTTTAAACAAAATGTATTAGTGTTTCATTATCAGCGATCAGACTGAGTCTGTTTAGTTATCACTAATGATCTTTCTTGTAAACATTCATATGTATTAGTGTTTCACTATCAGCTGTTAAATACTGAGTATGTTCAGTATCGCTGATAGTTTCCCTCCTTTAGGGCCCACGAACTTCACCGACATACACCATTCACAATTTCTTTGGTCACAGACAGCCTCGTATCTGGTTTTGTCGGATTTCTTCGCTCTAAACACGAAACCCTCTTGCAAGAACTTTAATTCCGAGCTGTATGGTCATTTCCTCCGTCGTATGAAATAGTTGACCTTCATGTATACTTGTACTGCGATTGTAAGGTGCGGGTTGGTAGGCTGGTATATAAGTCTCCGGGTTTGGAAGAGAAGGGGGCATATCAAAATAATCGTTTAACTCACCAAATGATTTATTTCTAGGGGTATATGTTTCTTCTTCTTCTTCGTCCTCATCATTATCGGTATCTGATATGTCCAGATCAGATATACCAGTTGTGAAAACATGGGTTTCGTCATCAACAACTCCAACAAACCGTCTTTTTGGGTCTTCTTCTTTTGCTTCTTCTTCTTCTTCTTCTTCTTCTTCTTCTTCTTCTTCTTCTTCTTCTTCTTCTTCTTCTTCTTCTTCTTCTTCTTCTTCTTCTTCTTCTTCTAGTTGTGTCTCCGGAACAACACCGGGACAAGAATCGTTAGAACGATATGCATGATCAGAATAAAGTGTGGTGTCGTAGGATGCCTGAAATTGAGAATCAAGCTCCAGTTGACTACCACCGACATGGATTTCGTCATCACCTCCGTCATCATCTTCGTCATCACCTCCGTCATCATCTTCGTCATCGCACATCAATGATGCGACAAACACAAAAAGTTCTAGAGGTCTTTCTGAATCGGTTTGCAAGTTGCATAAAACCAAGGATTTCATCATCGTTGGTTAGCTCCTTCAGTGAGCCATCTTCACGTCTTAACATCAACTTGCAAGCAGCAGAATCTTCGATTCCACACTTTCCCATGGCGTAATCAATAAACCTCTTATATGAAAGCATTATTGGAATATATACACCACGCTTTGTGTAGCCAATATAATCCCACTAATTGTTGTTTTGCACCCATTGACCATTGAAACATAAATAGAGCCTAACTCTTTCAACAGATGAACTCATTTTTTTTTCAGTAGTATGAAAAATGAAGCAATTCAAGTGGATGTGATGAACGAATTTGCATGTAATCTTACTGATCTTTATAGACAAGATTGAATGAAGAAGTTGAATGTGAACCACAAATTCAATGACAATGGTACAATTATCGTATGACAATCAGACCAAAGTGTGGAAAAAAACAGTAAAATCATGCAAAAAAAACGTGAAAAACAGTTGACAACACATGAAATAATAGACCCTGAAACCCTAATTTCCCAACCCCGTGTAAAACAAGAAAAACGCGGCCCCAACCCCGCGTTACACCATTAAAACGCGGGGTAACCCCGTGTTTTTTCACCATACGCGGACCAAAATCGTTCCACCCCGTGCAAATACCCCGTGTTTGATTTGAATACGCGGACAAAAATCGCAACCCCGCGTTTTCCATTTATACGACCCAAAAACACGGGGTTGTTGGGTATTTTGGCAAAAACTTTAAGATTTTGGGCATTTTGGGTACTGATTTTTGATGTTTGGATATTTTAATTAAATTCCCAATATTTTATATATTTAATAAAATATTAGAGTAAATTACGGATTTGGTCACTGTGGTTCTTTGAAATTTTGGATTGGGTCCCTCAAAGGAATTAATTACAATCATGGTCATCGTGGTTTCAGTTTTATTGCAGATTGGGTCCCTCCCCTAACTCCGTCTAAAAAACTGCCGTTAACCCCCTCACATGCCCCCCACGTGAGGGGCATTTATGTCATTTTAAAACCCTTTTTTTTACAATTTTGATTTTAAAATCGTAAAATTTTCTTGAATGCCCTCACAATCAACATTGAATGGGTCTCTGTTTTCTTCTCGGTGGAAGCTCGTCCCTGCCTCGCTCTTATCCTCGAATTTCCTACAAATGAAATCTACTATAACTTCACGTCAGGTTTGTGACTTATGATATTTACTTCATTGTTATTATTATTTTTCCACTAGTCGATCTCTATTTCACGATCGGAGATGACGATCGAGCACTCGATTTGTTGTTGTTATTATTATTATCATTATTTCATACAATCATCTGCTTATTCGTATAAATTTCACCTGTTTGTGTTCAATTTTTTGCTCCCTGCATTTCTTCAATGGAGGATTTTCGAAAAATTGCAACAAAAATTTTAGTCAATTGGTTTAGTATAGATGCATATTGTTATTATTATTTTTCTACTAGTCAATCTCTATTTCATGATCGAAGATGACGATTGAGCACTCGATTTGTTGCTGTTGTTGTTGTTGTTGTTGTTGTTGTTGTTGTTGTTGTTGTTGTTGTTGTTGTTGTTGTTATTTTATACAATCATCTGCTCATTCGTATAAATTTCACCTGTTTGTGTTCAAAAAAAATTTAAACAACAACAAACATTTATTACCAAACAAACAAAAAGTTTTACAAGAGATACAAAACGAGAAGAACAAAACCGCAAAATACAGCAACAAAAATTGTGCAACACCAAACACGAAAACGAACAAGGGTCAAGGAAAAATAGAGTTTGCGAGGGGAAAACAACCGTAGCAGCAATGATCGACCCTCAACAGCCTACCAAACCGCCGATAGGATTTCGGATAGGAGCAACCTTAAAACAAAACAACAACATCATTAAAAAAACACAACAGCGAAACAGCGCTGCCGTGACCATACATGCTCGAAACAAAGACGACCTCCGAAACCACTGCGTGAAACAAAACACCGAACTCAAGAGAACACAGAACGTCAAACACAGAACCGCTGAAACGAAATAGGACAGCAACAACTAACACATTAGACGACTACAACAACTACAACAGGCCCATATTCGAAAATTGTGAATTGTGATTCTTACGAGTACTCGATGCGCACAAAAATTGTGTTGGAGCGATACGATGAATTATGAATAGTTTTCGTTTTGTTCGGAAAATGGTGGAAATTTTCAGTACACAGTTCGTCTCGTTCCGGTGATTACAGAGCTTGACGATGATCACTTCACTGAATCTGCGGCGGATTTCCTGCCCTTCAGTCAACTACGAAAATGGCCAACGTTTTTCCGGCAACGCCATCACTCTTAACCTCTGTCGTCGACGACTGCATAATTGGTGCCTCGCTTCTCTTTCTGCGAATTCAAGCAATTCGTCGTCGTTCGAACCTTCTGTTGCTTCTTCGACTATCTTCACTTCCTCCATAGGATCTCCACCTCCGATTACCCCGCTCTCTCAATGGAATCTCACCCAGCGCCACATCCTCGTCCTCAATTTCATTGCTTGCGCGGTATCCCTTTAACCTTTTGAATTTAATTTTTCAGTAATTCGTTGTGTACCATGCAAAGTTTCAATATACATGTGAAGTTATTGTAGATTTCATTTGTAGGAAATTCGAGGATGAGAGGCAGGGACGAGCTTCCACTGAGAGAAAAATAGAGACCCATTCAATGTTGATTGTAAGGGCATTCAACAAAATTTTACCATTTTAAAATCAAAATTGTAAAAAAAAAGGTTTTTAAAATGACATAAATGCCCCTTACATGGGGGGCATGTGGGGGGGTTAACGACAGATTTTTAGACGGAGTTAGGGGAGGGACCCAATCCGCAACAAAACTGAAACCACGATAACCATGACTGTAATTAATTTTTTTAAGGGACTCAATCCAAAATTTCAAAGAACCACAGTGACCAAATCCGTAATTTACTCAAAATATTATTTATTTTACCTAAACATTTAATTTCAAAGTTTTTCATTAGTGGGATATAATAAAAAATCATTTATCTGTCTTGGTAATCAATTTTGAGGACATCTCTCTCTTATTTCTCCATTTTGGAGAAAGTTTTAGAAAATCAGTTGGAGCAAAAAGTTGCTAAAAATCTTCATTTTCTTCATTTTAGAGAAGCTCTTGAAGATGCTCAAATAATTTTTTGCATCATATGATCATTTTTAGAAAAAAAAACTTAGGTCGAAAAATGTAAATGAGTGGAAAGTAAAGGGACCATTTACTAAAATTTGCATATGTTGCAAGTCAAGGTTTAAAGTCTTGACAGTACTCGGTTACGATCCAAACCTCAAGAACCCTAAAAACGAAAGGAAGAAGATATGGCGAAATTCTCCATCGCCACAGTCTTCATAGCTTCGATCTCACTGTTACTTGCACTCTCCAACTCATTTTCTCTCGAGAACCCTACGGATCGGCGCATTTTAGTGTTGGTCGACGACTTGGCTCTCAAGTCTTCGCACTCGATCTTCTTCAGTTCTCTACAGACACGTGGATTTGAGCTCGATTTCAAGCTTTCCGATGATCCCAAGATCGCACTTCAGAGATACGGACAGTATCTATATGACGGCCTAATTTTGTTTTCTCCCACCATCGAACGTAATCTTGAAAGCTTATTGCTAAATAATCAGGCATTTGTTGGTGAATTTGATAAGAATGACGGATTTGGATTTTTCCAGGATTTGGAGGATCTCTGGATGTGGCTGCTATTTTGGATTTCGTGGACTCTGGCAAAGACTTGATCGTTGCTGCCGATGCGAGTGCGTCTGATTTGATCCGAAATATTGCCGCTGAGTGTGGAGTTGATTTTGATGAGGTAGCTTTTTTATACTTGTTAAGTGGCGAAACCGATCATCTTGGGACAAACTATTGATCTGATATAGTTCATTCTGAGTCAGTGCTCAGTAGTATGATATTTGTTGAACTGTATAAAGAGATGCTACCATCGAACGGAAGTTGTGTTTTGAACATGAAAGTGAATTTGTTATATTATTTGAATTAAAAAATGGTTGGTTGGTGCTCATAATCAGACACTCAAACAGAAGTTCCAAACATGACAGCCTTTATATGTCTTAGCAATGAGGCGTTTTGGATACAAAAGTATCCCATTTCCACTGCAGTCGATGGTCGCACACCTTCCTTTACATTCATTGATTTCAGTGACTGTTACCACTTTGACAGAAAGCTTTGACAAGTGGCAGTCCAAGTCGACAGATCACTCCATCTCTGTTTTGGGCTTTTGGCATAACAGAGATTTTCATTAAATAGAGAAAATCGGGAGAGGACCAATTTTTCATAGATTTGCCTGTATCAGTAGATAACTGAAAAGTTTAAGTTGTTAAAAAGGCTCAAGGCGCACTTAGGCGCAAAGGGGTCTCGGGGCCTAGGCGCAAGGCGCAAGTGTGAGGCGCGGGCCTCAGAAATGCGAGGCACATCTTATCAATATATATATGCACCACACAACTCAAATATGCAACGAGTTCGAATGCAGCAACCAACAGTAAAGCGTGAGCTGTGAAGGAGAAGTTTTAAGGTCTAGGTATTTATAGAGAAGGAAGCTTGAAGTTCTAATGACCGGGTATTAAATATTATGGTTTGACTTAGGTCATGTATTTAATAACTCTTTTTCTTAAGAAATTAGGAGATGAGAAGATAAGAAAACTTATTTAATATTAGGGTTTGACTAGGTAGTTAGTAACTCTTTATGAGGCGCGCCTAGGCCACAAGGCGCCTCGGTCGAGGCGCAGGGCCTTAGTGAGCCTTGTGAATATGCCTAGCCTTGACTTCAAAAAAGCCCTAGACCTTGAGCCTTATGAGCCTCAGAGCCTAGGCACGCCTGAACCGCGCTTTTAACAACCAAAAAACCAAAGGAACTATCTTCTATTACCTATATGTTCACCTCGTTCATTTTATAACCGAAGTTCTTGCCTTTCCTTGTATATATTTCACCATGATTTTGTTAAAAAGTAGTGACTTGTTTGATTTAGGACTAGACGTACAAATATTGTCCTAGGGGCTGTTTGGCAGTTGCTGAATGGTTTGGTGCTGAATGATTAAGTGGTCAGAATGATTAAGAGGCTCTTATGATATAGTGCGAAATGAAATATGGTTGTTTGCTAATTGTTCAGAATGAAATCAGGGCTCTTAATGGTTAAGGCAGGGTCAAGGTTAAGGCAGGGTCAAGATACAAAATCATGAGGGGCTATTTGTTTACCTCTTAATGGTTCCATTAAGAGGCAACCTCTGAATCGTTAAGAGGTAAATCTTGTTTGGCAAAAAAAAGGTCCGCCTCTTAATGGTTCCAAAACCCTCTGAATGATTTAGTGTCTTGACCCTGTCTTAACCATTCAGAGCCTTGATTTCATCCTGAACAATTAGCAAACAACCATATTTCATTTCGCATTATATCATAAGAGCCTCTTAATCATTCTGGCCACTTAATCATTCTGCACCTAACCATTCAGCAACTGCCAAACAACCCCTGAAAACCATGAATTTTGGTATATTTTTTAATTTCCTTTTGGTAAATTCATTTTTTTTTATCAAATAAGTATTATTCACAAAAATCTAATATGGACCAATCAGAAAGTGACATGTGGAAGATGAAGTTGGGTTTGTGATTGCAATTTGGGCTCGTGGGACGATATGGATCGGCTGAGATTGTGATTTATAATTGTTTTTTTCTTTTTAATTTCTATTTGTGTTTATTCACGATGTTGGGTTTAGGATCATGAGTTCGGGGCTGTTTGGCAATTGCTGAATGGTTTAGTGCAGAATGATTAAGAGGCTCTTATGATACAGTGCAAAATGAAATATGATTGTTTGGTAATTGTTCAGAATGAAATCAGGGCGCTTAATGGTTAAGGGAGACCCAGGATACAAAATCATTCGGAGGGTTTTGGAACCATTAAGAGGCAGAACTTTTTTTTGCCAAACAGGATTTACCTCTTAACGATTCAGAGGTTGCCTCTTAATGGAACCATTAAGAGAAAAACAAACAACCCCCTAGTCACTTAAAGCATGGTCATGTCTGTCATGAATGAATGTGTCTTCTGTTTATGTCTTTCAAGTGTATTTATTTTCCGTAGACTGCTAACTTGATAAATGAGAAGGCAATGGTTTCTTTTGAGGATTGAGCTGACTTACTCATTAGTATCTTTTCTTTGATGGGTAACCTGAATAGCACTCTAATTAATTCTTTATCAAGCTATGTTACATTCACTGATTTTTTCAAAAAAAGGAAGAAGCTTACTATGAAAAATTTTCCACTTCCATTGCACAGGATTCATCTGCTGTGGTAATCGACCATGGTAGCTATGCTGTCTCCGGAACTGAGGGAGATCACACATTAATTGCTGCTGATGATTTTATTCAGTCTGATGTACTTTTGGGGACTACAAAAATTGAGGTCAGTTCATGTAGTCAAATGGTTTATGTGATTACTATTTTTGTGGTCATGTATTGACCAGATATTCCCCTATCCCCTCTGCTAAGGGCAGATACATTGACGACGATGATTTAGATACTTGTTATTTATACCTACCACTTCATGTGTTTCTCATTACTGTTTTTGCTGCACTTGTCATTGTTGATGATATTGATATTACTACCGGAAAGCTTTTTAGTGGTGTGAAAATTCTTTTATCCTTCAGCTACCAATGCCTAGGGCTCTAGTGCCTTGCCTTTTGGTACATAATAATGAGGGTGATAATGGAGTGGGAAAAACATTGGTTGGACCTCAGTACTGAAATAGGAAATTCACTTGGGAATTCTGTTTAGGCAAATACCTTCTTTTAGGTTCCTTATTTTTGGGGTATTTTCATTCATTTTGTCACATAAAGAAATTAATTTTACAATATAGTCCTTGGAATAAAAGACAAGTAAGACCCATTTCGTCTCATTGTGTTCCGATTTCTGAATTTGTATAAATTAAACCAAGACAGTAATAAAGGGAGTGAAATTATTTATACACAAAGAAAGAATCATTCCATTCCGATTTCTGACCATATTTTTATTCATGTCGACCAAAAGGAGCATATAAGCTTGGAGCAGCGCAGATAACTTTTTGTTGGCTTTTCTTAGTAAGTTCTTCTTTGCATGATACAGGCTCCTGTTCTTTTCAAAGGGATTGGTCATTCTTTGAACCCGGCAAATAGCTTGGTAAGGTCAACATGCATCATTTGTTAACTTTCTATGATGTTGCTGGTTCACTTGTGGGACGAGGTTCCCTTTTTGATGTTCGACTCATTTTGCAGGTTTTGAAGGTTCTTTCAGCTTCTCCATCAGCATATTCTGCTAATCCAAAGTCCAAGCTGTCAAGTCCCCCATCTCTTTCTGGATCTTCCATTTCATTGGTTTCAGTTGTGCAGGTATTTTCTCTAATACAAGTTTACTTGACCTTATTATGTGCTTGCTGGTTCTCTTAAGCTCCAGCTTTTTCTTTGATCCAAGACTGACCGTAGTTTAAAATATCCATTTTTTTGGGGTGGGGTGGATGGGGGATTAGATATAGCCAAAGTGAATTGGGCTACTTGCGATGTAAGGTGACTAACTTAGTTTCTGATCGTTCTAATTTGTATCTATGTGTAGCATACATCCACAAATGCTTGCAATCTCTTCCAGTTATCAAGCTAGTGCTACTAAACAACAATAGCAAAAAGGAAGTAAAAAATTAGAAAAGAGAATACGATCAGGTGGTGGCAGTGACATGTGTAGACTACACTACCACTGATTATTACGACCTCATAGCATTGAATGATCATAAAATGGTATTGTAAAAGGCGTCCCTATAAAGTTGATTTAGCTGTATATAAATTTATAATTGGATAAGGTGATGGGGCAAGTGAAATCATGTGGAGAGGGTTCACTCTAATCCATAGGCATGTACATGAATTGCTCAATACCATTGACACATCCATCTGGCATCCTAAATGATTACTCGTGTGCTTGATTTTCCCAGCTCAATGTTTTGCTTAATTGCATCAGTTAAATGTCAATTGTGTAAAGGGGTTTTTAATATACTTCTTTTGATATTGCAGGCTAGAAATAATGCAAGAGTTTTGTTCTCTGGCTCTTTAGATCTGTTCAGCAACAAGTATGAAATATTTTTGCAGTTATGCGTAGTACCATTTTTACCATCATATCTTTTTTGGGTTGAAGTGGAACCGAATATTATGTTATGCAGATTCTTCAAATCACCAGTGCAAAAGGCAGGGAGCTCAAATAAGTGAGTATATCTCCTTACAATATTGTTTGCATGTTCACTGTAGTACACCAACCGTGTTCGTTACTCCAATCTTCTATTGTTGCAATATACTTCCAAATGATAATTACATTAAAAAAGAGAGGATATGTGAATGATGTGGCGGCGAGCTGGAGCTGTGGTAACTGGTAATTGAATGCGCGCCGAGCAAAACATTCATTTTAGGAAGCTTTTTGCTCTTTGGCAAATCAAAGCATGTCCCCTGTGTATGATATAAACCCCTTATGGGTTGTGATAGTTGGTCTTAGTTGGTAAGAATGTAAGATGTTCATAAGAGGTGAATTCTTATTTTAGGACAGAACTTGATAGAAATTTCATTTAGTAACACTCGAGGATTCTCCATCAGGATTTTTTTAAAACAGAGTTCAGTTTTATAGAATTCTTGTATAAAATGAATGAGCTTACCGTTTGGAACTCCAATTATGTCGATTGGTATTGGAACAAGAAGAAGATGAATTTATAATTTGGACTCGATGAGCCTAAGGAGGATCCTATTCCTAGCACAGCACACATGATTACCATTCTAAATTTTTGCATCTTGCTTCCAATTTCATGCTTTGATTTGGGAAATTTTAGCTTTCGCTTCATCTGGTTGTGCCAACAACTTAGCAACAGTTACTTGTGACAGATATGCAAAATCTGGCAATCAACAGTTTGTTACCGAGCTTAGCAAATGGGTCTTCCATGAAAGAGGCCATTTGAAGGTGAGACATCTACTAGTGTTCTTTCCCTGTTCTTTCTGTTTTCATTAATTGTGTTCCATTTTACTTTCTTTTTAATCTTTAATTAGGTGTGATTTCCAACTTTCACCCTTCCTCTGGACTGAGCTGAAAAGTATGATTATTCCATTTATTCTACTTCATTACAAACTTTTATGAATCTCCATCTTGAATGTAACAGGCTGTCAACGTTAGACACCACAGAGTTGGCGAGACTGATGAACCTGCTATCTACAGGATCAACGATGACCTGGTAATCTTTCATATTATACGTCAGCATTCTGTTTGCGGGAAGTTAAGAAACCTTCAATAGATGACCTTGTAGTTGACCATAGTTAAATTGAACTATTTCAGGAATACTTGGTAGAGATCTATGAGTGGTCTGGATCAAGTTGGGAACCATATGTCGCAAATGATGTTCAGATTCAATTTTACATGATGAGCCCCTACGTATTGAAAACCATGTCTACTGATAAGAAGGTAGCATTCTATATCTTACATTCTGCTTATGAAAGTCTTTAAATTTTCTATTCTCCTTATTTTTGCAGGGGTTGTATCATACTTCTTTTAAGGTGCCAGATGTATATGGTGTGTTCCAGTTTAAGGTTGAATATCAGAGGCTTGGATACACTAGCTTGTCACTTGCAAAACAGGTAAAGTACTAAATAGTTACACAATTTATGACAACACAGGATCATGAGATTGGAACTAATAAAGAGCAGGGTAGATTATTAGACGACCTAATAAACCAACCAATCTGACCCTGTAAATCCCACTCGAAAGTAGGGTCCACCGGGAAAGAGGGGGGGGGGGGGGGTGAGATGTACGCAGATTGGACCTCTATTAAGGGGGCGTTTGGTTTGATCGAATGGTTTTGAGGGATTTGGATTTCGTGGCAGGATTTGGAATTGGAGTGATTTGGAATCTTTGGTGTGTTTGGTTGTAGGATTTGGAATAGAATTGAATTCCATTATTTATAAAAAAATTATTAAATTACCTTTTTATTAAATGATTGTTAGAAAACAAATGTTTTATTTTTAAACATTATTATATACAAATCCTACGAAATCCCATGAAATCCCAACCACCTCCGTGGGATTTCAAAGTCCTATGTTTGATGGATTTCAAATAAATCCTAGGATTTCAAATCCGAGCAATCTTGCAAACCAAACACGGGATTGGAATGGATTTAAATTCCAAATCCCCCAAATCCTTTACATTCCTACAAACGAAAAGGACCATAAGAGTAGAGTGATTGTTCCCGTTAAGACCCCCCCGGGTTTGTGCAAGAGTGTGAGCGACTAGCACATGGTAAACATAGAATGATAAAACAATAAAAAAAAACTCTTCAACATTTAATTTTAATTTGGGACAGTTCTGCAAATTTGGAGATTTTTATCCTCTCTCTTGTACTTTTTCCATTTTGGAGCCTAAAAAAATAGGCAAAATCTTTATTTTTTTCGTTTTGGAGAATCTGTCGGAGATGCTCTAATTTTTTTATATATAAATTATGGTCATGAACTAAAGAGACTATTGCCTTATCCAACACTTACATTATTACTATGCATGCCTACAGATTCCAGTTCGACCTTTCAGACACAATGAATACGAAAGATTTATACCAACAGCTTTTCCATATTACGGAGCATCATTTTCTACGGTATTTTCTCTCGCTTTCCCAAAATATCGAACGCATGTGTTTCTGTAAGTAAGAACAATAGATTCTAACACCATCTTTGATTGTTGCAGATGGCTGCATTCTTCATCTTCAGCTTCGTATACCTCTACAGCAAGTAAACTTTCAATCTTCATGTTTTTGTACCTTAAGAGGTCTAATTTACAAATTTAGAGTTGGTAATTTGATTTTGTTGCAATTTTGGGGAACATTCGATCGAGATGCTGCTGCATTTTTAGTCGTAAAAGTAGAGGAATGGATGCTCAAAATGGCAAAAAATCTGATGAGACATATAGCTTTATATATGAAATGACTCATGTAGCGTGTTGCATTATTATCTTTGCTCGAGTTATGCTGCATTTTCTTTTTCCACTTTGATTCATTCAGTGTTACTTAATACGTTCTCAGTCCTAAAAGACAATAATTGTGTGTTTGGTTTGTAGGATTGGAATTGATTTGAATTCAATTGTTTATAAAAAAATCATTAAAAAATTTATGAAAAATTATAAAAGTAATTAAATTACCATTTATTTAAATGATTATTAAAAAACAAGTGTTTTTAACATATTTTTAAACATTATTATATAGGAATCCTAATGTTGGAGGGATTTCAAAGAAATCCTATGATTTTAAATCCGGACAATCTTGCAAACCAAACACGGGATTGGAATGAATTTGAAATCCAAATCCCTCCAATTCCAACATTCTGGCAAAACCAAACGCGCCCTATACCTTCCAATTTTTATTCCACAATAGGTGTAGTAATTATACATTTATCAAAGTGTCTTTCGTAGTGAACATTTATTTTGGGACGAAGGAAGTAGGTGCTTGATCTGTAGTTTCTTTAGTCATTATGGATTGTACCCGGAAAATAAGTTGAAATGATAACTCCATGTTACAATGTATAATGATAGTGGAATCACGTTATATGTCTGTATTCTGAATTTGACTTCTTGGGTTGTGCACCATTGTTGGTGAACTGCCGCGAAATCCAGGCTAACAATTACAAAGATCTAAGAGCATCTCCAACAGCTATGCTAAAATAGAAAGAAAAGAGATTTTAGCAATTTTTTTGTTCTAATAGCTATGCTATATCATATGCTAAAATAGAGAAAAAAAAAGAGAGAAGGTAAAAATCTTCAAATTTGGAGAAATATCTAAAACTCCATATTGAAGAGAGAGAAATAATATTTAATTATTTTCCACCAATAAGAAAAATTGAAGTTGTGTGTTTATGAGAGAGAAGTAATATTTTATTAATACAATTGATGATAGAATTGTTGTTGGAGTTGATGTAATTTTTTTTAGAGATTTTAACTTTTTATACTCTATTTTAGAAAAATTATAGCATAGCTGTCGGAGATGCTCTAACAATTCCATAAGCTCGAGCCTTTATTTCTGGCATAAAAACATCTCTTTTCATGTCTTCAGATATAACTTATAAGGGTTTACCCGTTCTTTGTACATATACCCTCCCACTTGCAATATAAACCTCCTATTGCTACTTTAGAAAAAGAATTGATGGATCATTAAGTACTCTGTTGAGTTTTGGAGATCTAGGTGCATTTTCTAACAAAAAATATTAGAGCAAACCATTATTGTTGATGTGCATTGGGTCCAAATGTTGATTGTGATGGTAATCTGGAATTATTTAATAAAATGTTTTGGTTCATAAAAATACATATTTGCCACTGGAATTCATTATCAATGTAGATTTCTAGGAATTTTTTGTAGTGGAATCACAAAATGATTACAATTTTTTTTTTTAATTTCATAATTTTTCATATAAACCCTTAGTCTGCCCCTGCTCATATACCATCTATACCCAGAATCTAGAAAATACATAAATCTTATTACTAACTTTCTCAAACCAAGATCAAATACCCTAAAACGGCTCTTCTGGCCTCAACGGGTGACGATCAGTCTCAGAGGAAGCAAGTAACAAAAATTAGGTATGTTACTAAATTTGGACATATAAACCAATCCATGTAAATCTACAGATATATCTTATCAAAAACATGTTTTAACTCATATTTCATAATTTAGCCGATCATTATTAGAATATAAGCAATAAAATGTTTGATAAAATATGGAAGAACTTACTTTGTAACCACAAGATGTGCTCACTGGATCGTGGCCACTAACTCTTTTATTGAAAACTCACCAATTACAGAGAAACAAAGAAAATACTGAAGTCGTAAAGAAAACTCTACTCCAGAAGAGAGACATCCCTCTCTTTAAATAGAGTCTAAGAAACTAATCAAGAAAACAGTTGTATCACAGCTGTATCAAAACAAAAGACTTTATAAAAGTCAACAGTAAAAAGGACTAAAAACCAAGGCTTTATGAAAGCATCTTTTGACAAATTGATACATTTGTCGGCCACCTTT
The DNA here is from genome assembly GCA_954870635.1 of Arctium minus. Classification (NCBI taxonomy): domain Eukaryota; kingdom Viridiplantae; phylum Streptophyta; class Magnoliopsida; order Asterales; family Asteraceae; genus Arctium; species Arctium minus. The sequence goes on along the minus strand of OX941092.1, from coordinate 44,685,060 downwards.
GATAAAAGGTACAATAGCTGGCAAATTCTTACTTTCCTTGTTTCAACGAATCTTTCAAGGTTTCTAGAGCATCGTCTAGTGAAATAATAATTTCTTCAGATCCTTCTTCACTTTGAGCATCTTGGTGTAAGTCTGAGTTCATGGATGCATCTGACTTTGAAGAGCATGGCCCTATGTTTTCTTGAAGATCTTTTTTCATTTCTTCAATATAAAGATCAATGATCTCTTCCTTAGAAAGAGTTCCTGCATATTTCTGAGAAATTTGCTGGAAAGGACTTGGAATGTCTGAGTCCTTCTTAACCTTTTTCTGCTCAAAATTCTGCTTATAAAGCTGAATTTTCTTCTCAATAGAATTGTAGAGATCAGCTCCTTCTATAAGAGTAGAACCAGGACAAATACGATCTAATTTATCCCAATATTTGGTTAGACCTTGCCTCTTAATACAAGGAATCATTAAATCATTATAACCAAAAATTGGTTTCCATTTCCAAATCCAAGGAAACCCAAATTCTATAAAAAATAAGCAGATATTGCTGCCTTCAATATTATACAAATTTTTACAGTCATTGACTGTTGACGAAAATAACATCCAATTTTTTAGATGTTTCTTCATAATATCTGGAAAAATATCTGAAGAGGTTCCAAAATTTTTCCACCATATAAAAAACCAATTAGGAATTGGTGTATGAAAACAATTTTCACAAATTTTTAAGAACCAAGAATGTCTTTTGTTCTCATTTTCATAAAAAAGAACATTTGAAAAACTTTGGATATAATCCCAATAGTTGAATTTAAAATTGAATTTATGAATTGGGGAATACCATTCTTTCTCTGCAAGGGGAGAAAAACCCCATTATTCAAAAGATATAATCTTTTTAATAACAAGTTTAGAAAAACTAAAATTGCCCTGAACTTCATCTTTGCTATTAGCAGTGTGATGAGTAATTTCCACAGATTTTGTGGAAAGCAAAAGACCTTCAAAATATTGTCTTTGCTTTAAAGCACCATGTACAAAAGATGTCTTATTAAGATATCTTTCTAGGATATAATCCGGGTTGCTTTTCCATTGAAGATCTTTTTCTTCAATAAGAAGTATAACTTCTTTAAATGCAGTCTCATGGAACTGTGAATTAGAAGAATCTTCCTTGCTAATATTGGCGTAGGAATTAGCTGATACAGCTACTGAAGAAGACTCTGCTTCCTTCTCCTTAATATAATTAAGGTATTCCTTGGCTAGAGGATGATCTTTAGGGATATTATCCATGAAGCCTTTTAACTGATCTTTGTCATGAGACAAGTCTGAAGCTATAAGCTTTTGTTTACCCATCTGGGAAATAACAATGTTGCCCCTTCCTCTATTAGAGAAATTGTTACCTCTTCCTCTTCCTGAGGAACTTCCACTTCCCCTATAAGAGGAGTAGGAGCTGCAATTAGAGCTCATACCTGAAATCATGATAAATATTCACGAGTTAAAAAATCAAGAAGATGGTTATCAACACCTTTAATATGTTGAATTATAAAATCGAAAGGAGCAAGATGAGCTTGCCATCCGGCAAACATTTGTTTTGAAACATCATGTTTAAAATCTCTGCTAAACATAAATTGAGCAGAACTACAATCAGTTTTGATTATAAACTTTTGATTATATAAATCATCTTGAAATTTTAAGACACATTTGACAATAGCAAAATGTTCTTTAACAACAGTAGAATAGTTAAGCTGAGCACCTTTCCATTTTCCAGAATAAAATCTAATGAGGTACTCTTGCTTAGAACTAGGATCAATCTGTTTTAAAATGCCCCCATATCCTATGTTAGAAGCATCAGTCTCAACAATCTTTTCCCAAATAGGATTGGGAAGCATGAGACAAGGAAGGTTTTTAACCTTTTTCTTAATTTCTTGAACAGCAAGAGTATGATCATCTGTCCAACTGCCAGAATTTTTTTTAAGACGATTATAAAGAATAGAAGTATAATTACTAAGGTTTTTAATATAAGCCGAAATATAATTTAGGCTGCCCAAAAACCTTTGAAGTTGGGTCCTATCTAGGATTTTATCAGGAAATTTATCTCCAAATTCTAGGCTTCTTTGAATAGGAATAATGGTTCCTTTTTCAATGTCATGGCCTAAAAACCTGATTTTAGTCTTAAATAAAGACATTTTTGGTTTAGAAATGACTAGACCATTCTGAATAACTAAAGTCTTGAAGATATTTAAATGTCTAAAGTGACTTTCAATATCTTTAGAAAAAACAAGAATATCATCAATATAAACGATAATAAAACTGCTATAAGGATAAAAAATGTCATTCATAATTTGTTGAAATTATGAAGGAGCATTTTTTAAACCAAATGACATAACTTTCCATTCATAATGTCCCATAGGAACATTAAAAGCAGTCTTATAAATATCAGATTTATCAATCTGTATTTGCCAATAACCTGATTTTAAATCAAATTTGGAAAAGATTAAAGCTTGAAAAAGCCTATCAAGAAGATCTTTCTTGTTTGGAATAGGATGCCTAATCCATTTTAAAACTTTATTAAGAGGCTTGTAATTAATTACAAGCCTAGGAACACCTCTTTCTTGTTCCGAATGTTTATTAACATAAAAAAGCAGTACAAGACCAAGGTGACTGAGAAGGACGAATAAGACCTTTAGTAATGAGATGAGAAATCTCATTCTTACATAAAACCAGATACTCATAATTCATTTGACAAGGTCTGGCCTTAGTCGGAATACTGGATTCATTGAATCCTTCTTCATAAGGAAGAGAAATAATATGCTTTTTTCTTTCCCAGAAAGCATTAGGATGATCATTACAAATTTTTAGAGAAAATTCATTATGAATGAAATCTATCTTAGATTTTAACCTAGGATTGGAAATCTTTTCTTCAATAGTTAAAGAATTTATTTCATCTTTAAGAGAATATAAATGAAAAGTCTTTCTATCAATCCTCTCTTGGAGATTATCTAAAAATCTTTTAATGGGTTTGTTTATGAAGTCAAATCTAATAGGCTTATTATTATACGTACCTGTAAGACTAACTTCATCAATCCTAGTTATAGGATATATATTATATAAAAAAGGTAAGCCAAGAATTATTTCATGACAAATATCTTTGGCTAGGAGAAAACTAGTAGAAATACAACTAGCTTGATTGCAAATTTTTGCATTTGAAAGCTTATATTTTATATTTAAAGGACCTCCTCCAGCATGGGAAAGAGAACAAGAGGTTTTTTCAAAATACCTACTAGGAATAAGACCCTCTTGTATAACATTTAAATCAGCACCACTATCAATCATAGCAGTAATCTCTTTTTTAAAATGCCCTCCTATAAGAAGAGTTATTTTGGTAAACCATTTCTGGGATATTATCCTGCTAAGAGTAGAAAGAACCGCCTCATCAGGTGGTTTCTTAGAGAAAGGTTCTTGAAAATCTTTAATATTTTCAAAATCATCTGAAACATTCTTATCAAGAATTAAGGAAATATGTTTATGAAGCTGAAGATTGTCACTCTTCAAAAATTTAATTTCATCTTTTAAAACATTCATCAGATAAAACATTTATATTTAAATCTTGAAATTGAGAATAGAGTTTATAAAACTCTTCTTCTTCATTTCCTTTATTGATATTATTAATATCTTTAGAACAATCTGCACAAGGTTTTCCTATAGCACAAACATCACAATTAGAAGAAGAATCCTCAGTGCTAGAAGAAATAATAGACTCATTATCATTATCATTTAAATCAGGATCACTATTAGTGTCACTCTGATTTTTCTCATTATAATTTAGAAAAATGTTTAAAAGAGAGTCTTTTATAGTTTGGTCAATATTCAAACTATTTATTTTCTTCTTGGTCCAACAATTTGTTGAAGAATGACCAATCTTACCACAATTTTGACAAATAATTTTATTTCTTTTGAAGTTATTAGATTTTTTAAAAAATCTTTTCTCTCTAAAATCATTTGATTTAAAATTTTTTTTCTCAAGATTTTTATTTTCAAATCTTTTCTTATGAAAGCGTTTTTTATAATGACGAAAATCAGTTTCCATATTATTTTTATTAGAATTCTTTTTAGGTTTCTTATAAGGAACCTCCATACCAAACTGGTCACAAAAATCTCCTAGCTGTTTTCTTTCCAAAAGATTTTGTTTCTTAATTTGATGATTTAATTTTAAATCATTGCACAAAGAAAGACCTTCAGCAACACAAGTGCTGATTAATTGACCATACGTATAATGATCATAGTTAACATATATGTTATCCTTTTTGAGAGTTTTTCTTATTTTCTCAGCAAAAAGATGAGGAAGACCATCAATAAATTTGGCTTTCCAATGGCTGTTATTACAGTCTTTGAGCTCAAAGATTCTAGATAGAAAGGTATCTTTGTACCATCTGAACTCAGTTAAAGTTTTACATCTCAGATTACTAATAAGAGTTCTAATATTCTCACTATCATCAGAAAATCTACCAGTAAAATGCTCAATAATAGTAAGAATAAGAGGATAAACAACATTTGTTGTTACCTCACCACCATCTTCGGTTTTAACAGAACTATAAATTTGTTCTTTTTGGTCCTGAGGGATGTAATTATCCCACCAACCTTTTAGCTGACCAGTAAAACCGGCGATAATCATTTTGGCAATATTTTTATCAGTATTACCAGTGGTTTTACAAACAGTGCTATACATAAGCATGCGATGAGCCATATTATAAATATGCTTATCAGTGAAGCCATCAAGACTCCATTCGTAAATACATTTACCATTATAACTATTATTTATAATGTACTCTTGTTCTTCATGAAGAACATCCATGGGAGTAGGACGACCATAATAATACTTATTCAAAGTAGGCTTGCTAGCCCATTTCATTTTATTTATTTGATCAAAATCTTGATTATTATGATTAGTATTTTGACTAATATTAGAATCATCTGAATCATTATCCTTATCAAGAATGGACACAGAAGGCTTGGAAATATAAAGACTGGCTAACTTAACATCAAGTTGGTCCATAAAATTCTCAGATTTGTTTTGCAACTTAAAATCTTTGATTTTAGGGGGTGGCTGAATAAAGCTTGAAGTAAGAATAATTTTTTTAGAGGAAGAGGGATCAGTATTATCCATTTTCTTCTGATTTTGTTCAATTTGACAAATTTTTTGATATATAGAAGAAATATGATCCTCCAGAGACGAAATTTGTTCTCCAAGAATACGAACTAATAAATTAGAATAATTTTGTTTTTCCAATAATTCATTAATATGAGATGAAGTAATAGAAAGAGTATCATCTTTAAGAAGTTTCGAAAAAGCCGAAAACTTAATAGTCGAATCATTTTTTGTTATTTGAAAAGACATTTGGGGAGGATAAATAGCAGTCCTGATTTCCCCTGTCATTAATTGATAACTCTTTCAATAACATTAATATAATGTTTAATATGAGTATTTATAAACCAAGGGATAAACGAAAAAACTTCATTCTCCTTTTCACAGAATTTATAAAATTCTTCAGAAAAACCTTTAATTTCATCATGAACAAAACTATCAGTATACCAAGTTCTAAAAGGAACCCATTTAATATCACCATAATAATCATTACAAACAGCCTGTCTAGCAGGTGATCCTGTGGAAAAGTCAATTTTGCCATTTTCCAAAAGCCAATTTCTTTTAGTTGTATTCATCATGGAATTATATGCTAAAATCAGACATAGTCTCTATTTGTTTATTTTTAGACTCTCTGGTATTATTATGAACAATACCATTTCTGTGAACTTTAAGATCATTGATATGATCTTCCAAAGAAGATCCTTGTCCTTCATCTTCTCTAGGAGAAGAAGAAGTTTCATTATCTCTTATATAAGAGGTAGAAGCCCTAGACGGTTGATGATCAACCATATAACCAAAAGGAGAAATATGATTATGAGCCAATGAATTGGATCTTAATAAAGATCCTTTTCCAGAGCAAATTTTTCTCTGATTATCATTGAATTGTATATTAACAATTCCTTCATTGGTTTGAGTGATATTACTAAAATCACTCTGAATAATAGGATTCTTAGGAATATTCCTAGTTAAAGTCCAATTTTCTGGGAAATTTATCTTATTCCATTTTATAGATCTACGAGTAGTAATATTAGATCTATTGAAATTGGTTTCTATAAGAATCGTTTCATTCATATCTTTATCAATTCTTTTACACCTAGGATTAAGTGTAAAAAGAGGTTTAAAATATATGCGATAACAAATACAAATAACTTCTGTTCCCGCCGCATAATTATAACCATGAGTTTTAACATTTAATGTTAAAAAGTCAAGAATATTAATATCAGATAAAGATAGACATAAATTAGGATAAACATCAAAATAGACTGGTCCATGGGCCAGACTAGATGGTATCAGAGCCATGTTTTTGTATAGTTATATCTTCTCAAACTCTGTTTTAACTCATTTCCTTCTAAATCATTTTTGATGAATTTATTCAGATTTGGAAATGATGAAACTGTTCATAACAGTATGACTGAGGAATATGATATTCCCCAGAATTTAGAACTTCTAAACAATTGGACTATTCCAAAGGTTGAACCCAAATTTATTTATAAAATTGGGACTTTTGAAAAACTAGGTTTAAAACATATTGTTAAAACCACTTAATCTTCAGTACCTCTTCATGAGGATGAGATGATGATTCGTCTTTTAAATAAACATGATATTTTCCCTTATTTAAAAACTCATAAGTTTTTACACATTGGTCTTGTCCAAATTGCTTTTAGACCCCTTACTCTTGAAGGATTACCTGAAAGTTTTCTTGCAGCTCTTAGAGATGGAAGAAATCTTGATTGACAACAATCTTTAATTGGCTAGGAATTTTTTGTAGTGGAATCACAAAATGATTACAATTTTTTTTTTAATTTCATAATTTTTCATATAAACCCTTAGTCTCCCCTGCTCATATGACATTGTCACTTTTTAAATAATAATAATAAAAAAAAAAGATGGAATATTGATTTTGGTAAAATAATAATGGAAGATGAAACGGTGTTTAAATTAAATTGTTGTTCACAACAAGAAAATAGGCTATAGTTAGACATGGGAGAGGATGTGATAGTCAATATTAGTCAAGAGACCATAATGGAGGGTCTTTCCAAACGCACTCCACTCTATGATTAACTTATGAAAACTATGTAATTATTATTATGACTTTATTAATTTAAGATGTGTAATCATTATTCTTTTTATATTTTTTTTTCTTTGTATTTAAAAGATTTAAGATTCTATGTAATCATTATTCTTTTTATATATTTTTCTTTAATATGTTTTTCTAAAGGGAATTTAATTAAAATACCCAAATTTTAAAAACTGGTTACTAAAATGCCCAAAATCTTGATTTTTTTTGCCAAAATACCCAATAACCCCGCGTTTTTGGGTCGCGTTTATAAAAAACACGGGTTAATGTTTTTGGTCCGTGTTTATAAAAAAAACGAGGGGTTAGTCCGCGTTATATGACAAAAACAAGGGGTTGAGCCAAAAAAAAGGGGTTGCCTGGAATTGCTTTTTTATTTATTTAACTTATAATTACATCTTTGGTCCCTATATTCTTTTGATATGTTTACTTTATACCTTTTAGTTTATATTTTTCATTTTATATTTTTATCATATTAACACATATAATCGTGTATTTCCTAAAATACGTTAAAAAAATACTTTTTAATTTTAACAAGTTGCACCATTATAATCGTCTTTTCGATATCTTCGAAATGAGTCCAATATTGAATATTTTTTAAGTTAATTATTTTATTATATATATATATATATATATATATACTACATAAAAATACCGTGTTCGTTTATGTTCGTTCATTAAGAGTTAACGAACGTAAACGAACGAACATAATGAATAAAAAACAACCACCGTTAATCATCATTTAGTTTGTAAAAAGTAATCATCATTTCGTTCATTAGACGTATATGAATGAATATATAGAGCGTACTCGTACTCGTAAATACGTTGACATATGATAATATAATTAAATCAAAAAAATATTCAATATTGGGCTCATTTCGAAGGTATTGACGAGACGATTAAAATGATATAACTTGTTAAAATTAAAAAAGATTTTTTAACGTATTTTAGTTAATATACGATTATATGTGTTATTATAATAAAAATGTAAAAATGAAAAATATAAAACTAAAAGGTATAAAGTAAACATATCAAAACAATATACGGACCAAAGATGTAATTATAAGTTAAATAAATAGAAAAGCAATTCGACCCCGCCTTTTTTCCAACCAACCCCTCGTTTTTGCGACTCAACCCCTCGTTTTTGTCATATAACTCGGACCAATCCCTCGTTTTTATTATAAACACGGACCAAAAACATTAACCCCGTGTTTTTTATAAACGCGGCCAAAAATGCGGAGTTATTGGGTATTTTGGCAAAAAAAATCAAGATTTTGGGTATTTTAGTAACCGGTTTTTAAAATTTGGGTAGAAAAATACATATATAAAGAATTAAAAAAAAATCATTATTTGTATTAATATATACATGTTATACTAATAGTAATTATATAATTATTATATAATCATTTCTAAAGAAATAAACTTTCGCTTAAAACAATAAAATCTTGTTCCAAAACATAACATGATTAGTATATATAAAAATTAATTTTTAACAACTAATCCGCTATATTTACAAAAGTTTTTTGAGTTGGCTTGAGTTTCTTATAGAATTCTAGACGTGTCATATATATGGTTTGCCATCCAGCTGCTGACGGGATTTTGTTACAGATCCATAATGCTGAAATGGGAGGCATTGGGTACTCTCCTTCTAACTCGACCATCACATAATGATTGTTGTTTACGTGTGAAATTGTAAAGACCCGATGGTATTGAAACTCTTCGGGACCTTTCCAGAGAGGAAAACAAGTCATAGAGCCTCTATTGGTTAAAAGGTGAAGGATCACACCAAACCTGTTGGCTATCGATATACCTGTCTCAGGCATAGTCATCCAGTGTTGCTCTGGTGCTGGCGATTCCTCAAAAGACAACGAAGTAAGTATTTCATCGATTCCATAGAAAACTGTAGAGTATGCCGCATATGAACTCATTAACTCGTCCAATAATTCATGACGAACATAGAGCCATTGGTCTTCGCCATACCCGAGACAAACAACTATTGATTGGAAACCACAATTCCCATCACCCCTTACATCTTGTATATTCGTGATGTATGGATGAAAGATTTCTGGAATTTGCTTCAACAATAAACTATGTCCCTCCGACAGTATCTCGTTTAGGACAATCTGGTGTGAACATTGGCTTATTGGTTCCTCGTTCAAGTCCATGAAGGATGAGTTATACCTATGTGGTTCCTCGTTCAAGTCCATGAAGGATGAGCTATACCTAGGTGGTTCATCGTTCACGTCCATGAAGAATGAGCTATACCTAGGTGGTTCCTCGTTCAAGTCCATGAAGGATGATCTATGCGTAGGTGGTTCCTCGTTCAAGTCCATGAAGCATGAGCTATGCGTAGGTGGTTTCTCGTTCAAGTCCATGAAGCATGAGCTATGCCTAGGCGTCCACGAGTGTTCTTCTTGACCGAAGATTCACCAATCAAATTTTTTGATGGATCCATTATCCCCCTCAACTTTCTTAAAAAACTGGATTTGCCATGATCCGGTTGATTGTTGAATATTTCTTTAAACCTTTGCATATCATGATCACAGTTAAGATCACCATATTCCACAGATATAGAAGGCGACAAATCAAGCTTTTTCCAAAAAGCATCAACCGAATCTAATGGAATGGGCATATATGCAGTCAAAAAATAAAATAGCATTAATAAGTAATAATGACATGAATATCAATTTTAATTAAATGTAGATATATATAAATATCAATTCAATCTTGTAGATTAAACATACCTGCACCGACGTATATTGCAAGTTCGTGCGCACACGGTAACCCAAAACACGTACGCAGTTGACAACCACAGTTCTCTGGAGTTAAGACAATTCCCTTTGATTGATGAAGTTCTTCTAAAATTTTATCCATAGCATACTCTGAAACAAAACTTTGTAGTTGCTGGAACAACGATTTGTTGAATTTTGGCTTGCGAATGATTGTGCATCTTTCAAGACTTTCTTTGATAGCAGTGTCTTGTGACTTTACAACTTCTTCAATGACATGTATGAATTTGTCTAGATTACATTTCCCTGAATCTAGATGTTTTTTCAACTTGGCGTGTTGGCTCTCAACTCTATTTGTTGTTGAATTTCCAAAATTGATATGTTTATCAGTCCACAATGACACAAATCTGTCTGCATACTTGTCTAGCCAAACACTACGAAGATAGGCAAAAACATCTACAAGGCGAAGAAAAATGAAAATCAAATGAGTGTGATCGAATGAATGGTTTTTACTAAACAAATCATGACATCAAAATATATATGAATGATACCTGAATGTTCGAACAATAATGCCTGGAGGTCTGCATAATTTTGCATGTATGCAGTGTGTGTTGGAGATTCAACAAAAATTTTCCATTTTGCTTGAAAAGAACCCCAAGTCTTTTGTGACACGAGGCCGACAATGTTTCATTATATCATTGAATATATGCCACCTACAAAGTAAATGATTACTTCGTGGAAATACTTCTTCGCATGCTTTCATCAACGCCAGATCTTTATCGGTGACGATAACACGAGGGCAGAAAGATCCATTAATAGTCAATTTCAGACAACTCAATGCCCACGTATAGTTGCTTGTCTTTTCGCTATGCATGAATGCGAAGGCTATAGAAAACGTCTTATTTGTAGACGTGACACCAACAATTTCCAAAAATGGTAGGTTATACTTGTTTGTTTTGTATGTAGCATCCATCAACACCACATGTGGAAATGCTTGCCACATCTTGAATGATGTTGGATGAATGAAAAACAAATCTTCCAACTGGTTAGTAATATCGTTTAAACGATACTCAAAATCATACCCCTTAGTTTGCAAAATGTGCATAACATTCTGCATGGGGGTTCTATCTTCTTGCTCACTCATGCGAAACTTGTGGCGAGCATGGTATATAGTTTTTAGAGAAGACACGTTATCTTCATTTCGTTCTTTTAGCGTTGACAAAATATCTCGTGGTTTCACATTCAGCCTTGTCAATTGTTGCACCAAACGAGACTCATCATCAGACAATCGCATTGCATAAGAATGACCCTCCATATACATTGCCGGTTTGTGATTGTGATAATCACATACAACCCACAACGTCCATACATCATGCCCTGTCAAATACTTTCCCACCAATTTGAATGGACAATTAATTTTTTTGGTTTCAGCATCTTCACTTCTAGATACACCACCACGATCACAACCAAGTACGATTTTAGACATGTATCCAATACGACTTGACTTAGATCGTTTAGTGACGATTACGAAACCTTGAGAGCGTGCCACATTTTGCACCCAAGTAAATAATTCTTTACGAGATCCAAACACCTAAAATTGAGAGAAAAAAATCTATGTTAAAAAATTACTAGATACACCAACTAATTACACACATGAAAATAATAATTAGTTTTTTTATTGAACAATAATAAAAATGGATATTATATTTGCTCGGTGGAAAATGTTGAAGTATTCGTCATCTTTTTTCCTGCAGATTTAAATGAAAAAAAGTTAAAATATATTATTTAGAACTATTAAAAAAAATACAAACTAACTTACAATTTTTTTTGACATGTGTGTTTGATGTCTTAAAACTTGCAACCACAACTTTTGATACGAGTGAAAACTCTGCAAGGTTTTTGGGGCAGAGTAAAAGAAGTTATGGAAAAGTATTTTGCATACTCCCTAGGTCCTTATTCTCCTCATACCGTTTGCATCCAAAATTAGATATGTTTGTATAAAATAGTTATTAATAATATTTACATGCTTTTGAATATTTAATTTTCATCTTGTTATTTTTTTTGCAGTTTATGTATCTCGTTGTGAGATAGAATCTACAAATCTTGAAGATGTATATTATTATTTGTAAAAATATGTAGATGTGTAAATCTTGTTAATGTACATTATTATTAGTTTGAATGTAATTGTAAAAAATTCTAGTAATAATAAAACCGGTGAATTTCAAATTAGAACCGTATTGATTCAAGCGGAAAACGGAAATTATTTACCGAAATCTTCGACTAACAAATAATCCAAAGCGTCATAACACCCAACACACATACGTAAATCAAATGTAGAAATTAAAGGAGAAAGACATACCGTATTTACGTGGAAACCCCAAAACGGGAAAAACTACGGGCGTAGGAGATCACCGAGAAATTCACTATCACGATATTTGAGTACAATGCTTGTAATGAAATTACAATGGAGAAATCGAAAACCCTTAGTCTAAATCTCTAGTTTCATATCAATTCTAGAGAGAGAGATGTATTTGTTTAGAGAAAGTGGGTGAGAAAAACCATATATATTGCAAATGAAACTACATTGAAGAGAAAAAACAAAATGAAGTTTGCATGAAATGTCTTTCAAAACACATTGGCTAGTGTGAGTTTGCATGAGATGTCTTTAAAAACATATTGGTTAGTGTGAGTTTCAGGTAAGTATGCAACACCCTTGTTTTTTTGAAAGAAAACCATGGGCTGAAAACCATGGATTTTTTAATAAATATTACATTAATAATATAATTTTATATCTCATTTATTACAAAGATATAGAATAAATATTATAGTTATTTTATATATATATTTTTTTTCTTTGTATTAAAATTTAAGATTAAATTAATATGTTTTTTCTAAAAGAAAAATACAAATACAAAGAATTAAAAAAATCATTATTTGTATTAATATATATATATATATATATATATATATTATACTAATAATAATTATATAATCATTTCTATTTTGTTTAAATTAATAAAGTTATATAATTATAATAACAATAATTACATAGATTTTAATAAAGTTAGAGCATCCACAATGCATAAGTCATTCAATGACTTTTTACTTTGCCACATCAGATTTTCACTAACTTTTTTTTAACAAAAACCTATCCTTAAACACCTTCTCCAATGCAAAAAACCCTTTCTAAAGCTTTTTAATCAATTACATTATAATCTATTCTCATCTATTTAAAATGTTTTATAAAAACCCCTCATTTAATTTGTCGTTTTAAGACACACGTGATATTTTTTTAAAACCATAATTCAAATATTTTAAAACAACACGTTAAACGATATTTAAAAAGTAGCTCTAAACCTAAATTCCATATCTCATTTTAGTTGGAAGTTTGAAATAACAAGTTGTATGTTAATAAAAGTGAAAGAGAAATAAGGGGTTAATTTTTTTTACTTCTATTTAATAAATTAGATTAATTAATAAATATTAAAAAAGATTTAAATTGAAAATAATATTAAATGAAGGGGATAATGTGAAATTTTAATTGAAGATGTAGAATTGAAAAGCGGGAAAAGATGAAAATTGAATAGTAAAAAGTCTTCTCAATAACCACTTATTCATTTATAACCTTTTCTTCAAAAACCTTTTAAAAAGTCTTCCTCTCCAATGCTACCAAGTCTTTATAAAAACTTTTTGTAAATAGTAAAAAGCTTTAATAGCTTATGCATTGGAGATGCTCTTATACAAATAAAGTAATAAAATAATAAAGTCAAATTGGACAATATGTATGATTACATGATTTTCATAACCTATTAATGTAGAGTGGAGTGCATATGACAACACCCAATTCATTTATGCTTTTAACTGTGTCACATCAGTTTTTGCAATTAATATCTATACATGTGCAATTCATCTACACTTTTAATTGTAATTTTAGATAATTAATTTATTTAAAAATTTATATATACACATACATATAATATTTTTTTAAAATAATTAATTTAATTAAAAAAATAAATTAACATTATTAATTCATAAAATATATTATTTTTATATTAAAAATTTAGTTTATTTAAATAATTAAGAAAAAAAAGAAAAATAAAAGGTGAGAATGGAGATGGTGATATGGCTTGCAAAGTGAATTGCATATTTTGCAATTGAAATCCCATGTCGCATAAGATTATGATATTTTCAAATTATACCCTTTTCAATTCTACTCTTTCAACTAAATATCACATTGCTCCCTTCAATCAATGTTATTTTCAATTTAAACCTCTTTTAATATTTATTAATTAATCTAATTTATTAAATAGAAGTAAAATATTTTTTAAGAACATATATCCTCTATATATAACCCTATATTTCTCATATAACTTTCTCTTTCACTTTTATAAACATACAACTTGCTATTTCATGCTTCCAACTATGTCCGACGACATCATCGAGCAACTTTTCATACAAGTGAATGAACTTATCATCGATGAATTGGCAGACGATACCGAGGAAAAAATATTGTTGATGCTTGCAGAGAAAGAAGCCCGAGATGAAGCAGAAAGTTCAAGCCGACGACCAAGAAAAAAAGATACATTCAACGAGGTCGTGAAGATGGACACAATCGTCTTGTTGCCGATTATTTTTCCGATCAACCGGTATTTCCACCCAACATCTTTAGACGAAGGTTTCGAATGAATAAAGAACTATTCAACAGAATTGTAGCCTCGTTGTCCAACCATTCAGATTATTTCAAATGCAAAGATGATGCCCTTGGAAATAAAGGTCTTTCACCGTTACAGAAATACACTACTGCTATCCGACAATTAACATATGGATTACTGGCTGACCAAAATGATGAATATGTAAGAAAAGGGGAAAGTACTTCTATTGAATGTCTAAAGAAATTTTGTCGGGGGTATAATTGAAATATTTGACCCTGTTTACCTGAGAAGACCAAATGTCGAAGATGTTGAGCGCATACTTCACTTGCATAAAGAACACCACGGGTTTCCCGGTATGTTAGGCAGTATTGATTGTATGCATTGGGCTTGAAAAAATTGTCTGGTAGCTTGGCAAGGTCAATTCACTCGAGGTGATCATGGTGTGCCGACAATTATGTTAGAAGCAGTTGCTTCTCAAGACCTTTGGATTTGGCATGCATTTTTCGGTGTCGCTAGGTCAAACAATGACATCAATGTACAGGGTCGTCCCTGGGCCTAGGCCAGTGGGGCGACGGCCCAGGGCATCACAATCTCTATGGGCATCATAATCTCAGCCCAAGTTTATAGGTACCTTCATTTAAGCCTGACAAAATAATTGTTACTTTATTATGTCTAAGCCCAAGGCCTGCTTCAAGGGAACGGATGATGCTCTCTGTCTCGCTCTCGCTCTCGCTCCTATCCACTCTCGCTCTCGCTCAATGCAAACGTAACAACACTCTCTGCTCTGCCTCTCGCTATCGGTCGACTGTCAAAGGCTCTCACTCTCTGCCTCTCGTTCTAATTCTAAACTGCAATCCTCACGAGTCATGACCTCATCGTCTCTTTTTCGATTCTGCAACCCGTTGTGCTTCTGTAGTTCTCCGTCTCACCGATTGCTGGTCTTCCCCACTGCGGGTCTGCCTACTGTCTTCTCGAGTCTCTCAGTCTCACATTTTGTCGGTCTACACATAACAAATTGAGGTAAAATTTATAATGTTTTAGATTTTGTATTTCTAATTCTGATTTAGGTTTTACCTTTTTTTGGTGTTTATATAAGCTTATTAGGTTTATAAGTTTATTGTTTATTTTTTAGACTTCAAATTTAGGGTTTTTTAATCTATTTGTTTACTATTTTATGCTTAAAGTTTTATTGTTTTTCTAGTTGTTTAAATCAATGATTTAAGTCATCCATGTCTTCAAGTTTTACGTCATTAAATCAATGATTTAAGTTATTTTTACTAATTCTTGTTTAGGTAAAATGCCCAATTTGTGGAAGGTTTGAAAGAAACTATTCTTGTGGCAAAGGTATAGTTGTTTTGGTAATGACTATATATATATATATATATATATATATATATATATATATATATATATATATGAATACCAAGGAGGCAATCTACAAAAATTGAGTATGAATACCAAGGCAATCTACAAATTGAGTATTTGAATTAGGTTTTACAATCAAGAAGTAGCTAATATGTTTTGAATTTGCTGGTAGGCCATATGCTTGTGGGATTATCATACAAATGATGATAAAACAAGCTACATCTTATTATGGAGTTCCACATTTGGAGAGAAATTGAAAAGACTTGGAAGAAAATTGTAAGTTTCTTTTGCTAATTTTTTATGCCATTTTGATGCATTTAGTTGACTTATACTTGTGCTTCTTCAATTCGTATGGAAATAGGATTGTATGGCTACAAATTCTTCAATTGAAATAATTGCACGAGTATATGTTAGGGGCACTGTTTTAGCTTTCCGCCATGGGCATCCGTGTTAGTGTATTATTTTATAGAAAGTTTTGCAAAGTAAATACATTGTAAAAGGCCTTGGGCCTATTGGGCTTATTTGTTAAATGGGCTTGGGATTAAATGTGTAACAAGGGTAGAGAGTGTAGTGGACTATAAATAGTCTTGTATTGTAATATTTTCATTTATAATTTTCATAATACAAAATGTAGCTCTCAAATCACATTGTGTTCTCTCTAGTTTAGATTTACTTTTCTAATAAATAAATAGTCCTCTCCTACCTAATCTTGTTACTAATACTTGATATGTTGAAGACCATGGACCTACAAGTGGTATCCGAGCCAAATCGATGAAACTTTTCTCGATACGATTATCGGATCTCGACATTTTCAAGTAAATTTGCCCGATCTACATGTAAGTGTGTTCAAATCTCTCATGCTCTTGAAGATTTGCTCGTTATACGATTTCAAATCATCTACAATCTTTAGAATCGAATTTCAACAAGTTTTGATGATTTTCGAATTTTTTTCGAATTTTTTTCGAGATTTTCGGTGTTCTTTGCGTCTACTCTTTAGATCCGGAAATTTCCTTGTGCATGAGTAGATTTAAGAATCTTATATCTGATTCTCTATTGATTATGAGGAGGGTGCAACAATCAGAATTGAATTCGGTCAAGAAATAAGTCAGATTTGATTTTTGAAAATTAACAGCTTGTTCTTCGAAATTTCATGAAGATGATTTTCAAATTTGAAGTTTGATATTGTTTTAGTTGAGTTAAGACTTTCATATCGATTTGGTTATGGTCCTAGAGCATAAAGCAAGTTTCGGTATTGATTTTAGTCAAGAAATGAGATAGATCGATGAGCTGGAAGTTAACATATCGGAAAAACGTTTTGGCCAGAATTTGAAGTTTTGTGCTGGAATCTTATTGAAACATTGTCACAGATCGATTTGTAATGTTATCTCAATCAATTTTCAATCGATTAATGCAATTTCCAGCATGAAATCATGTTTTTGTGAGTTGTTGGAAAACTTCGTCGGAAAAATGTAGTGGCCGGAATCTGCACTTCTTCGCCGGAAAATTGATTTTCTACCAGATTTATAATGTTTTTCATCTCAGATCTCTACATTGTCATATATCAAGCATTTGTCATGAAATTCCAGAAAGAAATCGTAGCTTTTTGGCTGTTGGAAGATCTCATCGGAAAAAGTTGTTACATAGCCGGAAATAGTCTGTTACATCGCCGACTGCCATCTGTTTTACAATGCATGAGAATTTTTTTGCTGAAAACGTTTATTTCATGATTATTGATGCAAATAGATGTAATACACAACTTGTTTGATCGTGAATGCTTAAAGAAAAGAAAAGAAAAGAGAAAGGTAACAAATCGTTGATTTTGCATTGTTGATGAAGATGAATAGTAACTAACGGACTTCCGTTAGTCCCGTTAGTTTTTCTAACAATTTTGGTCCAAATTCATTAGTTTGGCCAAATTTGTTCCTCAATCCCCTACCGTGTAGTGTATGCCCTATCGTTCCTCCTTCACGCGAAATATTTACGACTCTCAAGCCGAACTCCTACTCGACTCGCGGTTAACGACGGTTTCGTTGTTAAAAACTAAGGATGCACATGGTTTGTCACGTCAAATTCACTCGTTATCATTCTTGTGGGCTTATCGGAACGAGTTGGGTTTCTACATTTCGAGATGTGTTATCTTGTACTTAGTCGAGCTTACGGTGTACATCGGATCCGGTTTTTAAAGTCGAAAACGAAGAATGAGAGCAACTTTCAAGGGGGAGCCGAGCCTACAATTGCACTAAAGTTTTTTTCAAGCAAATCAAGGGGGAGAGGAGATTAGAGCTTGAAGATGATTTACTTTCCAAAACTTTAGGGGGAGAATGTTAGTGTATTATTTTATAGAAAGTTTTGCAAAGTAAATACATTGTAAAAGGCCTTGGGCCTATTGGGCTTATTTGTTAAATGGGCTTGGGCTTAAATGTGTAACAAGGGTAGAGAGTGTAGTGGACTATAAATAGTCTTGTATTGTAATATTTTCATTCATAATTTTCATAATACAAAATGTAGCTCTCAAATCACATTGTGTTCTCTCTAGTTTAGATTTACTTTTCTAATAAATAAATAGTCCTCTCCTACCTAATCTTGTTACTAATACTTGATATGTTGAAGATCATGGACCTACAATCCGAAATCTCAGGATCGACCCTGTCAATGTATTGAACCAAAGTACATTGTTCAATGATGTCTTACAAGGATATTCTCCGAAAATCAAATTTACTGTAAATGGAACAGATTACACGAAGGGTTATTATCTTGCTGACGGAAATCAAAACTCTCAAACGTATCATCATAAAATATCATCTTTAAGTAACCAACAAGTTTATCACCCAAAGAAAAATAAATGGATCCCACCCATCCAAACATGTCCCAACCCGATTACCCTAATACACCTAATTCTGATTTTTCTTCACCCGTTAGTTTTTCACAATATCATCGTCCGCAACAACCAACAACAATGTTTGGAAACTTCTCGCAACCACCAACAATAATGTTTGGAAACCTCCCGCAACAACCAACAACAATGTTTGGAAACTTCAATTATCAACAAGGAAGCTTCCATTCGTCGGGACCAAGTGACGATAATCCGTCCCTTTTCCGCCCTTTTCCAATGAGGGAAACCTCAATCCCTCCATTTTCTACCCAAGACGACTTGGAAAATATTGATCCTGACATATCAGTAATCAATACCCCAAAACGAAAAAAAGGTGAAAGTTGGTCAAATGATGAAGAGGAATTACTGATGAGTGCTTGGATAACTATATCCAATGACAGTACCGACAATAGGCAACAAGGAAAAGATTTTTGGCGTCGGATTACACAATACTACAACGACTTTAGAAAATCTTTTCCTTCAAGAACGTAAACAAAAGTAAAGGGGCATTGGTATCAAATACTTCCTTCTATTAATGAGTTCAACCAGATATTCATTAATATTGAAAGACAATATCATAGTGGATGGCCTGATGATCAGATAAAGGATGCCACAAGAAAAGAATATTATTCTAGAATCAAGAAGTCGTTCAAATACGAGCATGCATGGGCAATTATTAAGGATGAGCCTAAATGGAAAGGGGGGGGGGTCGTAGATGATGTTCACATGAAGAGAAGAAATACCGCATCATCTGGTAGTAACACATCATCAGATGCACGAACAAGCGTAAATGTTGAAGATGAGGAAATCGACGTCCGTCCCATGGGAACTAAAAGGGCAAAAAGGAAACAAAAAGAAATTGCGGTTACCTCGAATGCCGAAATAAAAGGTATGCAAGATCTAATCAATAAAACTAACACATTGCGGATGTCTCGAATAGATGAAGTGAATGAAAACATCAAAGAGTTGAAAGAATCATTCAACCGATCAAAGAGATTCGAAGAAATAAGAATCCTATTGCAAAGTACGGAAGGCATGACAAACGAACAACTAGCGTATCATAAAATGTTGTGTGACGAAACTAAAGCGAGATATGGAATTTAGGTTTAGAACTACTTTTTTAAATATCGTTTAATGTAATGTTTTTAAATATCGTTTCATGTAATGTTTTTAAATATTTAGGTTTAGAACTACTTTTTGAAGTATCGTCTAATGTAATGTTTTTAAATATCGTTTAATGTAATGCTTTTAAATATTTGAATTATGGTTTTCAAAAAAATATCACGTGGGTCTTAAAACGACAAATTAAATAAGGGGCCTTTATAAAACATTTTCAATAGATGAGCATAGATTATTAAATGTAATTGATGAAAAAACTTTTGAAAAGGTTTTTGCATTTGAGAAGATTTGTATAAATAAGTTTTTGTTAAAAAAAGTAAGTGGAAGATGATGTGGCAAAAACAGAAAGTTTTTTAAAGACTAATGCATTGTAGATGCTATTACATCTTCTTGTATTTGAAAGTGATATTTTTTTTTGTCTTAAAATAAATGTCCACAATAAAAATGACACACAGTTCTAGGATTGTGTAATTATAACATTTTTTAATCAAGTAAAAGACAATTTTACACTTAACAATAAAAAAAATTACATCTCATAATTAAGGATATAATGGAAAATGAACATTTACTTTTGAAAGTGCACTCATCAGAAACAAATTTGTAAGAAATGAAATTTAGAGACAATTTTTATTAAAATAAACAAACATCAAGGACTAAAAATGTAATTTTTTGTTTTATAAATACAATAATTATCGCTATTGGACGTTAATCAAATGAAAACCAAAAATAAGTTGAGAACCGTGAAAGCCGATCTAAACCATTAATTGATTTTAATCTATGGTCATTAAAGGCAATGACAATTTTGAAATAAATTAGAAGTAAAATGGCATATTGGGTATTAAAAATATGATCTGACTAAACCTCCATAACCTGACCAAACCCACCTTCTCAAACCCATATTTCGATTTCACATCCAACCTCATCGGAGCCATTGTTTCCGGCGAGTCCAAACCCATGTTTCGGCGAGTCCAACACCGCCACCAGGGTGAAACGTCTCGCCGTCTGAACTCGTTTATTATTCGATTTCTGGTTCGATTTTTGATTCGATTGCTAAAATCGATTTTTGATTCGAACCGAGCGAGGAGATCTTGTTGAAATCGTTGCTGAAATCCATTTCTGTTTCGATTTCAAGTCGATTTTCAACTTGTTTCTGATTCGTTTTCACATCGATTTCTGAGATGCGATGGTGGTGGTTGGTTGCAAATTCTCGATGGAGAGAAGGAGGAGAGTTGTCTACTGCGGACAAGGTTAATTATCGGTGGCGGATGGGAGACGATGGTTTAGGAGGTCCACAACCGAGAGGGAGGAGATGTTCGATGGATAACTGGTGGTTGGATTGTTTGTCATTGAATGGTGAGCAATGGCGGTTGAACGAAGATCAATCGCTGGTGGATGCGATGGTGGGCAAAGGCGAAAGGGATGTGGCTGGGTAATACGAGGAAGGCGGTGGTGGCTGCGTGGTGTGACCACGGTGGTCGAGTCGCCAGTGTCTAACGGTTGTGATGTAGAGGACGGTCGAACGAAGATGTATGGTGGATTCAAATGGCAGAATCGCCAGTGTTTGAATGGAGGAGGTCGCTTGTTGTTGAGGGGGTGGTTATCGGCGACGATGGTGGCTGACGGAACATAATTTAAGGTTTTTTTGTTTCTGGTTTCATGGTGTGAAATAACAAACAGGAAGAAAATTATGTTTGGTTTCATGTGGTGAAATAACATAAAGTGTTTTGTTTCATATGGTGAAATAACATATATATGAAATATCATATTTATGAAAATTTTGTTTATATTTCATGAGGTGAAATAGTATGTGTTTTCATATGGTGAATCTCAGTTACCAAAATGACGATTATGCCCTTTTCATGTGGTGAAACAACTGTTAATTAAAACCATAGGATCAAAACCAAATTACGACTTAGATCGGTTCTCACGGTTCTCAATCTTTTTTTGGTTCTCATATGATTTGACCCTATCGCTATATTCCCTCTTTCTAATATAAACGTATATATTACTATTTTAGTTTGTCCCAAAATATGTATCCACTTTCAAAAGTATATATCTACTTTTCATATTCTACACTTAATTATGAGACGCATAAAATTTCTCTCTATAATTAAGGGTAAAATTGTCTTTCTGCTAATCAAAACTGTAGTAATTACCTATTCTCAAATTGTGTGTCTTTTTCATTATAGACATTTATTTGGGATGGAAGGAGTATAATACAATGATTATTAACGCATCTAACCCGACATTTACATGTTTAATCACATGCATATCACATGATGTTGTTTGTTTAAAGACTACCTCGAACTCTTTCTTTTAGAAAAGTGAGAAAAACCCAAATACGATCATACATTGATCAATAGTTGCAATAACGGGTCTCAATAATATCCAAATTATCCTTTCAAAACAGGGTTACACAAAACCATCATGTCATAAACACGATCAATTATTATAACATCATAAAAACCTTACTATGTTTAAAAATATGTCATCATAAAAAAGTAATCAAAATTTAAAGTAAACTTGACATAGTAAAACTAGTAATGTCATCATAATAGTCAAATGTAGAACTGCCATCCACAAATACAAAATTAGTCACATGTTAAAATTTGTTGGATCAAACTAGAAAAATGATCGAAAAAAAAATAGAAAATATTGATAAAAAACCCAACCAAAATAATATGATATTGTTCAAAACTGAATACGTACTTGACTTTGCTCTAATTAAAAAAATATAAACATATTTCAAGTTCGAAAACAACAGTTCAGTTTAGTTGTGAACCGAATTGGACCGACATGTACCACAAACCGGTTTTTGGAAGATTATTTTAATCAAGAACCGATCTGAATATAACATGTTTGATCTGATCCGAATTATATCTTTTGATTTTATTGATTTAGATTGACTGTATTTTAAAAACTTCTTTAAACTACTATTATGACTTGTTTGACAAACTAGTTGTTAGCTAACAACTAATAACTTAGTTATGTTTGATAAAAGTTAAATGACTATGTAAAAATGACCTAGATATGATTGGAAACAAGTATATAAATGATTATGGGGCTTGTCAAAATGTTATTTTATGAGCTAGGTTAGAGCATCTTGTTGGATCCCAGATTTAATCTTATAACAATGATATAAACAATAATAGTAATGATAAGAACAACGGAAGCAATACAGTTTAATATCAAAGCAGATTCAAATATCACAGTTCATAAACAAATATATAAAACGTATAAGATCTTCTTTGAGAAATACTTTCAATATTAAAAGATTTATCAGATACAAGATATCTTGAAAATCACACTTTTGTCAAGGGAGTGATTGTCCTATTTATAGGACCATAAAGTAAACAGTGTACTATCCTGACAATTAGAAGCATGCTTGAACAGTGTCTTACCTAATAGGTAAACTCAAGACATGCTTGAACAGTGACCTACTCTAGAAAGTAAATATTATCACTAATGTTGAGTCATATGTTCTTCTGATACTTGAAGAAAACGAGATCAGCGCCATCTTCATAGAGAATGTCTTCAGAGCTATGAGGAGGTCTTCAGAGCCTCTGATGAAGCCATCTCTGATGTCTAATGCTAAAAGTCCCCATCTCTGGAATGTACTTCAGAGGCAGGTTCGTCCTCTGAAGTCTGTCTCTGGAAGTCCTCTGAAATAGGACTTAGATATTTTCAATACTTTTACAATTTGGAATTGGGGCTAACAATCTCCCCCTAAGTATTGAAAATAGAAAATACAAGAGTAGCAGAGAACAGAAAAAAAAATTAATCTAGAAAGCATAGAGGAGAAAATCATCCTCTTAAATATTACTTCTCAAAACATTTGGAATTTCATAAAAGAGAAAGTAACAATCAAAAATAAGGAAAATAAACTAGCACCTATCACTAGAACAGATTCTATGAAACTTTATAATAAGCTCTCTAAAGTTAATCATTGAGCCAATCTCTAAGTCCAGTTTCGCCAATAAATCTGCTCTATCCCGTTCTTCCTTTACATGGATCATCTTCTGCACACCTCTTAAGGTTTCATCAGAGTACTTTGATACTTCTGAAGCTAGAAAGATTTTCTTGATTTGGTTCACTCTGTAGACGAAACCTAGAGGCTCTGCAATTATTGATCCGATCTTCTGCTTGTCAAGATTCTCAATCATTTCCACAGGTTCAGTCACTCCTAGTTTTTCTTCGCCCAGATTCAGAGCAATCTGGAAGTCAAGTCTTGCTCTGAGTTTGACATACGCTTCCATTGCACGTCTAACTTCATACATGCCCATTCTGAATTGCCTTCCTTGATCGTATCTTGCAGAGTAGTAAGCATACAAATGAGGTAGATCATATGGATTTAGATTTACGAGATCATTATCATTGAACTCATAAACCTGTTGATCAGAGCGAATCACCTCATAGTGCCTGTAGATGATCTTGTTATAGGCAAATTTCCTTTCAGAGATTTTGTTGACTTTTATTATTGGATCATCAGAGAGAACCTTTACTCTTGGAGTTGTCTTATCTCTGATGAATCTTCGCTCGTAGTCTGGCATATTCTCTCTGATTCTTGGATTCAGAGGAATGACTAGCGTATCTTCTAGATTGAACTCACAGTAAATGTATCGGAAGTGATCTTCTATGGAAGCTTCAGGCTTGGAGGCAAGGAATGTGGGAGGTTGAGTGAAGACTTTAGCTGGTAAACCAATGCTTGCCTTCTGAACAAGATCCTCTGGAGGAGTCTGTTCATCGATAACCATGGTTATTTCTTCAGCAGACAATTGTGTTGTCTCTGGTTCCTTCGCCTGTGATTGAGGAATTTGTGAAGTGGGTTCAGAGATATAACCATCGATCTATGGTGATTCTCTTAACTTGGCTTCTGTTGAAGTATGATGTGGTTGGGCATTCTTGTATACATATTCTTCAACATCAATTACTTCAACTTGTTCTTCTTTAGCAGATCCTTCTTCTTTTTTAGAATCAGATTTTTCTTCTTCTTCAGATTCTGATCTGAAGGCATCTCTCATCACAATATCTGGTCTTTCTGGTGATGAGAATGCATCTTCGGATGTTGAGAAGTCCACCAGCTGTTCATCTTCATCTTCATCCAGAGCCCCAATCGTCTCTGGTATAGCGTTCACAATTGAAATGATTAGAGCCTCTGAAGTTGATGATGCTAAGAGGATGACAGGTACTGGAGATGCAAGAATCGTCTGATTGTCTTCAGCAGAGGTGGAGTGCCTCTCTTATTCTTTTTCTTGATCTATGTTGTTGGATCCATAGTGAGTTGACTCTTTGTGTGATTCAGCAACTTTGGGTGATTGAGTCTTCTCCCCCTTTTGAAGGCTTGATGATCCCTGAGGTTGATCATCATGGTCATCAGAGTCTTCAAATCTAGCCTTCTTTCTTGCCTCTTTAGAGCATACCACCTCTGGTGCCTTTCTTTTCAATGATCCTTCTGAAGATATGACATTTTTCAGAAGGTCTTCAATAGTCTTGTTTTGCTGACTGGCCTTGGTGACAAACTTGCTGGAGATGGTCATTATGTTGTTAGTGATGGATTTGGAGAAATTGTGGAGGTCAACTTTTGTAATGAGCTCTGATGATATGGGAGGATTTGGAGCAATAGTCTGTATTGGGATCTTGGTCATCGTCTCTGCTAATGTCCTCAAGACTTCCTTTTTGAAATGAGAAAAGTCTTCAGATGAAGGTGTGGGAGCAGAGGGAGGTGGGATGGCTTTGAGGAGCTCTGCCTTAGATTCCTGAATTTCCCTTGACAAGACAGAGGAATTGATGATGACAAGCTTTTCCAGAGCATCCAGTCATGAGCTCTGAGAATGGAGTGTGGTGCGCAACTCAGAGACCTCTGAAGTAAGCTTTGCAACTTCAGAGTTTGAGGCGAAGGCCTCTGAGGTCTTCTCCAGGTGAAGTTTAATCTCCTTCAGAGATCCTCTGATTTCATCACCAAAAACTTTGAACTCTTCCTTGGTCACATAATCAGAGGGGGTAACCTTAGAATCAACACATGATTCTAATTGTCCCTCGAGAACAGAGGGGTCTTCTTTCGGAGTTCGTTTGATGTTGACTCCGGAAGGACTTCCCCTTAATCCTTGAGAATCCTTTTTCAAGGATTTCTCTAAAAGGGTTCTAATAGGTCTGCGATCATCAGAGTCAGAGGTAGATGATGACGAGAACCTAACGTGAGTGGACACCTTGCTGTCCAGGCTAAGGAGTCCTTGTGCAAGAAGGTCGTGTCATTGTTTCTCTGACAGGAAATCCTTACGAGAGATCTGAAGTCTCTCTTGAACTAAGGGATGGTCCTTTATATTATGAGACACAGAGGCATCATGTGTGTGAGGAGGTGGCGTACTCTGGGGTGAATGAGTACTTTTGTTTTGGTTTAAGTCCTGTTGGGAGGACTTAGCCATATAAGAGGCTTCCCCTATTGTGCGTGCTTCAGAGGTAGAAAAAGATGCCTCTGAACGATTGGCATAGGAAGGGGTTGAGGTGTGCACCTCTGTTTCAATGTCCACTGGTGCTGGACCACCTTGGACAGTAGATATGTTAGCACGGGGAGTTGGGTTTTGGAATCGCTCATTTGTGCCATCAAGGACATCTTTTTCTACCTCACCCCTCTCGTCTCGGATTCTAGGTTCAAAAACTCACCCTCTGGTGTACGCTCTGACTTACCTTCCTCTCCTCTGACAGAGTGAGGCTCTTCCTCAGAGGGAGGGTTCTCTAGTTTTCTCTCTCTCACTCTCACAGAGCCACCCTCTGGTTGCTCTCTGTGAATATTTTGGGCAGTATCAGAAATGTCACTCTCTGATTCTAACTCAGGCTCAGATCCTAAGTGTGTTGGGGATCCCACCATCGGTTTTAATGATTGGGCAACACGACTAAGTAAGAGGCGGGTGTCAGAGTCAGCAGGAATGTACTGAAGCATAGTTTGTGGGAATCGTCTCTCATTTGGATAAGGAGGAACCACCGTTGGTTTGAAGGAGTTCATTATGAACAACGGCGTTCTTGGACCTTCTTCAGTGAGAGAAAATCTTTCCATTGCTCGTCGAATGACAACAGAAATGAAACGAGGAAACAATACTGAAATTGGTTGTTTCCCTTTAGCCAAATCCTTGTTCTTCTTATCCACTGCAGTCATCATCTCACAGAATAGTAGATTCGCCATAATGATGCTCCGGTTGAAGAAAAGAGCATACATAATTGCAAGTATTATTGGATGTGTCTGGTCTTGGCTTCCAATTTTACATGTAAGTGTGCGATTCAACACACTAAACATGAAATTCCATGTGGGAGGCAGGTATTGACGTCTGAACTGACTTAGGCGCGTGATCTCCTTGTTGTAGCCCAAGTGTAGAAGAAACTGAATGAGAACTTTCTGAGTGGGTGGTTTCTCAAAGTTCTGAATTTGAAGATCTTTAGTTGTGGGTAAGTTAAATCTGCGAGTCAGTGTGTTGGGTATGATTCTGACGTTTATGCCCTTTTCTCCTGGTCAATATACCCTACCAATCCTTCTTGATTGTCATTGTATTCGCTAGAATACCACCATTGTTGGACAAATCTTAGAGGAACATTGGAAGCATAGTCTGTGAAGACATCTCTCAGTTCACATTTGCTAAGAAACTCTAGCACAAGACAAAATTGTTCGTCGTACTTGGTGGGGGTGACATCTAGATGGTAGTTGTTTCCTTTCACTGGTACATCAAACTGGGCCATGTTCAGGCTTGGAACTATTCTGCTTGAGTCGCCTGAGTTTTGAGCTTGAGTGGCCATTGTTGCAGGTTTGCTTTCTTTGAGAGAGTTTGAGAGAGAGTTTGAGAGATAGATAGAGAGAGAGAGAGAGTATTTGGGGATGAATTTGTGAGGGCGTAAATAATAAAGGGATGAAGGAATGGGTTTTTATGGACAAGGGTAGTGAGAGAAAGGCAATGGAAACGGCGATTGTGTGTTCCAATGTCAGAAGGACGTTCCATCATTCCCCTAATAAATAGGTGACACGTATAGGAGGATATGGAAGGGACATTTGGTGTCAGATAACCATCAATAGGATTTTTGAATTAAAAAGAATGGTTATAAAAAAAGGTGTAACTTATACACATATTTATTTTCTCAAAAGAAATTCTGCTTTTCTAAATATTATTTAGAAAAAAAATGTGAGAATGAAAATCAATTCTGTTTGAGAAATAAACATTTGCTCAAATATTCCCAAAATGAGAAAAATGAGAAAAGATCAGAGACTCTGATATGAGTATCAGAGACTAGATCAGAGACTCTGAGATGAATATCAGAGACTAGATCAGAGACTCTGAGATGAATATCAGAGACTAGATCAGAGACTCTGAGATGAATATCAGAGATTAAGTTGAAAATTCTCTTGCTCCCCCTTGACAGATGAAAGGTTCTTTTGCTCCCCCTTGACCAAATAATGTTTTCTTTTTATCTTCTCCCCCTTGACAGATGCTTAGAGATACAAAAGAATGATTTTGACCATTTGTGAAAAATCCAGAGGCTCTGAAACTAGTCTCAGAGGCTTTGGGTTTAAACATGCTACTTATGTCAGAGGCTTTGATGAGTAGATCAGAGACTCTGATGTTCTTCTTTATGCTAGGTAGACATGTTCAACATTCCCAACTTGCTAATTAAGAAATTAAACCTTCGTTCATCTAAATCTTTTGTGAAAATATCAGCAAGTTGGAGATCAGTTGGTACAAAATACATCTCAATTGTTCCCTTTTCAACATGATCTTTCAGAAAATGGTACCTTACATCAATGTGCTTTGTTTTGGAATGCTGTACTGGATTGGCAGAGATGGCTATGGCACTTTTGGAATCACACATAATTGGAATTCTGTCATAATGTAAGACATAGTCTCTGAGCTGAGTTTTCATCCAAATTACTTGGGAGCAACACTAGCAGCAACAACATATTCTGCCTCTGCAGTAGAAGTTGAAACACAGTTCTGCTTCTTGGATGATCAACTTACCATCTTGTTACCCAATAATTGACAACATCCAGAGGTACTCTTTCTGTCTAGCTTGCACCCTGCATGATCTGCATCAATGTATGATGTTAAATCAAAACTAGAAATTTTTGGATACCAGAGACCCAAAGAGGGTGTGCCTCTGAGGTATCTAAAAATTCTTTTTACTGCAGATAAATGAGATTCTTTTGGATTTGCTTGATATCTAGCACAGAGACATGTTGCAAACATTATATCAGGCCTACTGGCAGTTAAGTATAGAAGTGATCCTATCATGCCTCTGTAGGTCTTGACATCTACAGATTTTTCTGAAGGATCAGAGTCAAGTTTGACTCCTGTGGCAATAGGTGTTTTCATAGAAGTTGAATCATTGAGCTTGTACTTTTTCAAAATGTTAGAGACATACTTAGATTGACTTATAAAAGTACCCTCTGAAGATTTTTTTACTTGTAAGCCCAAAAAGAATGTTAATTCTCCCATGAGACTCATCTCAAATTCACTCTTCATCAACTCTGAAAACCTGTCACAATACTTTTGATTTGTAGAGCCAAAGATAATGTCATCAACATATATATGTACTAAAAGCATCTCATTTTTGTACCTTTTGATGAAAAAAGTTGTATCAATTGTGCCTTTTTCAAAACCATTATTAATCAGAAATGTGGACATAGTAGCATACCAGGCTCTTGGAGCTTGTTTAAGTCCGTACAGAGCTTTATCAAGATAATAAACATGGTTAGGAAACTCTGTACTTTCAAATCCAGGTGGTTGCTGGACATAAACTTCTTCATTTAATTTACCATTTAGAAAGGCAGATTTAACATCCATCTGATATACTTTGAACCCTTTGTGTGCAGCATAGGCTAAGAAGATTCTAATGGCTTCTAGCCTAGCCACAGGTGCAAAGGTTTCATCATAATCAATACCCTCTTCTTGGCAATATCCCTTAGCAACCAACCTAGCTTTGTTTCTGATTATAATCTCATCCTTATCCTTTTTATTTCTGAAGACCCATTTAGTTCCAATTGCAAATTTTCCTTTGGGAAGAGGAACTAAGGTCCAGACTTTGTTTCTTTCAAACTCTTGAAGCTCATCCTGCATGACAGAGATCCAATGAGGATCTTCAAGATCTTCATTTACCTTCTTTGGTTTAATGATGCTCAAAAAGTTTACAAAATAGCATTCATTGATTGTGGCAGATCTAGTTTTGACTCCATCTGAAGGTGATCCAATGATTTGATCATGGGGGTGATCCTTTGTCCATCTTGTGATTGGAGCATGAATATGAGGTGGAGTTTGAGCCTCAGAGATGACAGTTGGTGACATCTCTGTTGTACTGTTCAGAGGCTCTGAAGTTGGTTCTAGAGACGGTGAAACAGGCTCTGAAGTCTCTTCAAGAGATGTCTCTGGAAATTCTTCAGATGTCTCTTGTTCATCTTCTGCTTCTGAAGAGAATTGTCCTTCAGTTTGTCTTCATTCATTTCTTGGACCTGCATTCAAGGAAACAGAAGTTGTGACTTCAGAGGGACCAGAGAGAGTTGTACCTATATTTTGAGGTTCCTCTAAAGTTGCTCTGCGAATATCTCTGAAAAGAAACTCTGAGTTTTCATCATCAAAGAAATCTTTGAATATTTTGTTTAGTTTAGATTCTCTCATCTTTGATGATTCAGAGATATTTTTGGCAGTAGAATTGATATCTTTGGTGGCAAGACTTTTGTCATCATCAAAAGACACATTGATACTCTCTTGGATTGTTCTTGTTTTCAGATTGAACACTCTGAAGGCTTTTGAGGCTAATGAATATCCAATGTGTTGATCCAAACTCTCTCAGTGATTTGATAACGACCCTTTTCTATACTTAGTGAAAATTACGTTTTAATATGTATTAGTGTTTCACCATCAGCGATCAGACTGAGTCTGTTCAGTTATCGCTGATAGTCTTTCTTATAAACATTTGATATGTATTAGTGTTTCACTATCAGTGATCAAACTGAGCCTATTCAGTTATCGCTGATAGTTCTGATGTAAACTGTAACGTAATCCCTGAAGACAAGTCTCGCGTCAACATATGTTCATAGCTGAATCGAAGATGAAGCCACTGAACAAAGAGAAGTCTACTAGTGACCTGATGCGGATATCAGTGAAGCAAAGACAACTCTACTTATACGCGAAGGAACATGAGGAAAAGCTTAAGCGATAGCTGAACCTCTTTATATCTCTGAAGAAAGAGATATTCAGCGATCAATCGGTCACAAAGCTTATGCCTCAAGTTTCCTTTTGTCTTACCTTGCACAACCAGTACGATGTGTCAGAACGGACATATCTCTGCCACAAATCGTACAACAACTATGTCAACTACACTGTTCATGATACGGCCAAAAGCATGTCTCCGAAAAGTCAGACTACCAAAGCCAATCACTGAATGACACGTGTAAAGTACCCTGCCATGCATTTAATGCATAGGGTATAAATAGAAAGATCACCTCTCCATCTGAGTGGGTGCTATATTCTTGTGCGACCATCTTTGTGTTTCTTAAGTTTGTTTAGATTGAGTCAGTCTTAATCTTATTCCGCAACAAACTTGTAAATTGTGTTTGATTTATCAATAAACAATTTATTAAACTTTAATTTCTGTGTTTGTATTCAACCCCCCCCCCCCCTTCTACAAACTTGTTAAGCACCTCTGGGACCAACAAGTGGTATCAGAGCAAACTGTTTAATCTGATAAACAAGATCTTGCTTTATTCTCTTCTTTGCTATTCTCAAATGGCACTTAACACAAACACTAACTACTATGATAATGGTTCACTTTCTAAACCTCCTCGATTTAGCAGAGATAACTTTTCTCTACGGAAAAATCGAATGATGCTATTTCTTGAAGGTGCAGATCCTACTATACCTGAGTATATAGAAAATGGACCCTATGAACCTGTCAGAATTATAGCTGCAGTTCCAGCTACTGCCACCACTCCTGCTGTCCCTGAACGCTATGTAGTTAAGGAGATAAGACAGTGGAGTGATGAAGACAAAAAGAAGGTTGATATAGATGCAAGGGCAAAAACCATTATCTCAATGGCTCTGCCTGATGAAGTTTTCCATTCCATCATGCATCTTAAAACTTCTAAAGAAATGTGGGAAACCATTTGTGTTCAATACGAAGGCACCACTGAAATCCAAGAGACTCGAAAGATTAACTTGGTAAGACAGTATGAAAGTTTCATCGCTGGTAAGAATGAATCTCTCTCTGATGTTCATCAGCGATTTAACTGCTTAATCATAGATCTAAGAACTGTTGGTAGGACATATTCTAATTCTGAGGTCTTGACCAAATTCCTAGAATGTCTTCCTGAATGCTGGGACAGTTATTCAATATGTCTCAAGCTGAAAAAAGACTTAAATTCTCTTTCTCTCAGCACCTTGTATGGAATATTGCTTAACTATGAGCAATCAAACCTGTTGAAAAGAATCTTATAAAAGATTCTAAAGACTCCAAAAGCACTCCTGTTGCTTTAGTCTCTTCAGAGATAATTCCATCTCAGCGATCTACTCTCACCATTACTGAGTTAGATTCTGAATCTGAGGATCTATCAGACACTGGTCTTTCAGAGTTTGATGAATCCTTAGCACTCTTGACAAACTCTTTTAAGAGATTTGCAAGAAAGATCAATTTCAAAAGAAATAAGCCTCTCTCTATCACTGACAAGCCAAAATCAACCCCTGTTGATAAGGCTTCTGCTACTTGCTATAACTGTAAAAAGATTGGACACTTTGCAAGTGAGTGCAGGTCAAAGAAAGTCTTCAAACCTTCTACCTCAAGAAGTTCCAGCGATGAAAAATACCTAAAGCTGAAAGACAAATATCAAAAGCTGAAAATCTACAAGCAAAAAGGTAAAGGTCTCATTGCTGAAGAACATGACTGGGCTGAATCAGAAGAATCAAGTTCTGATGAAGAAGTCGCTAATCTTTGCCTCATGGCTGAGATTAAAGAAGAAGTGGAAGAACCAGCTGAAACTTCTATGAGCTATATATCATCTCAGATATCTATCTCTACTAATCCCTCTCTACCTGAAGCTGAGAGAAGTCGCGCCGTTGATGTGCTGACTATTGATCTTTATAATGCTCTAAATGGCAAAACTCTAGCTGAGAACAAAAATGTTAACTTAGCTGAACAGTTAGAGAAATGTCATGAAAAGATCAAAGAACTGAATCTTTTAGAAGAAATGTTGAAAGATCAAGTCATTATAAATGAAATCATCAGCATTGAACGCGAACAATCCATCGCTGCTCTAAAAGCAGAAAAGGCTCATGTTGAAAAATGGTGCAAATCATCAACAAAGATCTCTGAGATAATAAATGCTCAAACTCCTGAAAGTAATAGAACTGGTCTTGGTTTTTGGACACCACAGGATGAGCCTAAAGAAGAAAGTTCCATGCTTAAGTTTAGAACGTTTGTCACTTCTATCTCTGACACTTCTTATAATCAGTTTTATCCTTCTTCTTCTAATTCTATCCCTGAGGAAAAATCCAAAGGCTCTAAGTCTGCGGATAAAGGAAAATCCATTCTTCGTCCTCAGAAGGCTACCAAGAAAGCAAAGCTGAAAGTTCCCTCTAAACCTTTAGCGAATCAATCCTCTAGCTCTGTGATAGAAATCTTCGATCTCTGTCCTCCGAAGCTAAAGATTGATCTCAAGCCTAAGAGATCTGAAGAAATCACGTCCTCCTAGATCTCATGCTAAAAGCATTCTTGGACCTGGCCCTGCTCATCTTAAATTCTCAAAACCTTTTACTCCACGTCCTAAAACCACTTTCAAATATAGAAAATGCTATCACTGTGGTTTTACTGACCATATTGCAAGCAAATGTCCAACTGCCACTAAAGCTGATAAAACAGCTAAAGTGAAGATAAATGCCTCTAAGGCTGAGAAGGTCACCAAAGCTAAAAAATCAACCAAGGTGAAAAATACTACTAAGGTTAAGAAATTAACCAAAGTGAAGATTACCACTGAAGCTGAATCTTCATCTGCTGTGTAGATTGCTGAACCTTCCATCTCCAATAACCCAAAAGGATCCATTGAAAAGTGGGTACCAAACAACGCTTAATCTTCCTTATATGTGCAGGGATCAAAGGGCATCTAGTATCTCGATAGTGGATGTTCTCGTCATATGACTGGACAAAAAGACCTGCTCACTGAATACAAGGAAGAGAAAAGGTCCCTCTGTGACTTTTGGTGGAAATGGATAAGGCTATACCCGAGGGTTTGGTTTCCTCAGCAATGGGACAACTACCTTCAGAAGAGTCGCTTATGTAGATGGACTGAAGCATAACCTTCTGAGCATCAGTCACCTATGTGACAAAGACTACGAAGTTCGCTTTTCTAAGAAGCATGTTCAGTGGTGAATGAGAAAGGAAAACTTGCTCTCAGTGGTTATCGCAGAGAAAATGTCTATGTAATAGATATGGACTCTACTACCACTGAAAACTTATGTTTTATTTCTAAAGCCTCTTCTGATGTCAACTGGCTATGGCACAAAAGGCTCTCTCATCTAAATTTCAAAACCCTGAATTCTCTCTCTTCTAAGGAAATGGTTTCTGGTCTTCCTCAGCACTCATATGCTAAAGAATCTCTCTGCTCGGCATGTGAAAAAGGAAAACAGACAAAAGCTAGTTTCAAGTCTAAACAAGTTTCCTCAGTGTCAAGTCCTCTTCAGCTCTTACATATGGATCTGTTTGGCCCTGTCAATATCCAATCAATAGCTGGAAAGAAATGCACGTTTGTCATTGTAGATGAATACTCTCGCTACACCTGGGTTATCTTTCTTCGCTGCAAGAGTGATACTTCAGAAGAACTAATATATTTTGTTAAAAAGATGGAAGTGCTGAATAATCTTACTGTTCGTTCTATAAGAAGTGATCATGGAACTGAATTCAAAAACAGTTCTCTGAACAATTTCTTTGAGAACAAGAGAATTTCTCATAATTTCTCCTCAGTAAGAACACCTCAGCAAAACGGAGTCGCTGAAAGAAGAAACAGAACGATCATTGAAGCTGTTAGATCAATGCTCAGCGATTCTCACCTCCCTACTCAATTTTGGGCGGAAGCTGTAAACACTGCATGTTTTACTCAAAACAGATCGCTGATAGTAAAGCGATTTGGAAAGACAACTTATGAACTCCTTCATGGAAGAAAACCATCTATCAGTTTTCTTCATATCTTTGGTTGTCAGTGCTTTATCTTAAACAACAAAGATCAGCTTGGAAAGTTCGACCCAAAAGCTGATGATGGAATATTTCTAGGATATTCCTCCATCTCCAAAGCCTATAGAGTTTTCAACAAGCGAAGACAATCTGTAGAAGAAAAAATTCATGTCACTTTTGATGAAACTCGCTCAGCGAACTCTAAACCAATCGCTGACAATGAAGAATTAAATGCTTGGATGTTCTCTCATTACAGAGAAACAGAACCTTTCTTCTCAAACCATCAGCATTCAAATCCTCCGGCTGCTAATGATGATCCAAACATCATATCCCCTAACGCTGAATCCAACTCATGGATCTCAGCAGAGCCTCTAAACACACTTCTTCCTTCAGAACCATCTTTGTCTGAACACCTCT
Source organism: Arctium minus (assembly GCA_954870635.1). Lineage (NCBI taxonomy): Eukaryota > Viridiplantae > Streptophyta > Magnoliopsida > Asterales > Asteraceae > Arctium > Arctium minus. The sequence continues at coordinate 44,649,529 of OX941092.1, read as the reverse complement.
AAGAAAACAATGGTATGTATGACACTCAACACTTGATAGCTGATGAACCTCAAGCTTCATCATCAGTGAACATTTCGTTTGTTGATCCAATCTCTGAAGTAAGCGATCATGCTCACTCTCAGCGATGGACCAGAGATCACCCATAGATCAAATTCTTGGTGATCCCGATGCAGGTATTCAGACACGACGAAGTTCAGGTAATATCTGTCTGTTTGTCAACTTTATCTCTTTAATAGAACCAAAGAAAGTTGATGATGCCCTCAGAGATCCAAACTGGGTCAGCGCTATGCAAGAAGAGCTGACTGAGTTTACTCGTAACAAAGTTTGGAATCTTGTTCCTAGACCATCTGAAAAATCTGTAATAGGCACCAAATGGGTGTTTAGAAACAAGTTACATGAATATGGGACTGTAAGGGATACAGACAAGAGGAAGGCATAGACTATGATGAAACCTTTACCCCTGTGGCTAGGATCGAAGCAATTAGACTATTCTTAGCCTATGCAGTCTATAAAGACTTCATTGTTTATCAAATGGATGTAAAATCAGCATTCCTAAATGGAAAGCTGAATGAAGAAGTCTATGTAGAACAACCTCCGGGGTTCTATGACCCTAAGCATCCAAGTTATGTTTATAAATTGGATAAGGCTCTCTATGGTCTCAAACAAGCTCCTCGTGCTTGGTATGACACTCTCTCATCTTTTCTTATCTCTGAAAAATTTGAACGTGGCAAAATTGATAATACATTGTTTTTTAGAAAGATAAAAGGTCATATTATTCTTGTACAAATATATGTCGATGACATCATATTTGGTTCTACTAACCCATCTCTGTGTACTCGCTTCGCTCAAAGAATGAAGAAAGAATACAAAATTAGTATGATGGGTGAGCTGACATATTTTATTGGTCTTCAGATTAAACAATATGACAAAGGTACTTTTATCAGCCAAGGAAAGTATGTTAAAGATATGCTAAATAAGTTTGATCTTACACAAACTTCAGCGATGAAAACTCCTATGGCACCTCCCCTGACACTTAACAAAGATCCATCTGGAAAACCTGTTAATGTCACTGCCTATAGAAGAATGATTGGCTCCCTGCTGTATCTTACAGCGAGCCAACCTGACATTATGTACTCTACTTGTTTATGTGCACGTTATCAATCTGAACCCAAGGAAACCCATCTTATCGCTGTTAAGCGAATTTTCAGATATCTGAAAGGAACTCCTAATCTCGGTCTTTGGTATCCCAAAGATTCAGGGTTCGATCTAACTGGTTATTCTGATAGTGATTTTGTAGGTTGTAAACTCGATAGAAAGAGCACCACTGGTGGATGTCAACTCCTAGGAGGAAAGCTGGTAAGCTGGACAAGCAAAAAGCAACATTCAGTGTCCACTTCCACTGCTGAAGCTGAATATGTAGCCGCTGAAAGTTGTTGTGCTCAGGTCTTATGGATGAGAAATCAACTATTAGACTATGACCTTCAGCTATCAAAGATTCCAATCTATTGCGACAGCACTAGTGCTATCGCTCTAGCAAATAATCCAGTGCTACATTCAAAGACTAAACACATAGAGATCATGTGATGAATGGTGATATTGAACTTCATTTCATCCCTACTGACTATAACTTGTTGATTTATTCACCAAACCTCTTGATGAGACAAGGTTCAACTTTCTCATCAGTGAGCTTGGAATGCTGAATCTCGAAGAATAATTCTTCAGCGTTCATGCATTATGTCAGTGATCATAATAAGTTCCCCTTTATCATTCCATCTCTGATAAACATTCTGACTCTCAGGTATGTTCTTTTCATCCCTACAACTGAATCTTCATTCAGTTAATATGTTTTTTTCAAAATATAAACTTTAATCACTGATATTTCTAGTCAGTGATTCTTCTTCAAAGAAAATCCATCCCTATCTTTACCATCAGGGATACTTTCAAAAAGAAAATCTATCGCTGATTTTTCTTCAGCCATCATTTAAAAACGGACAAATGAAACGTTTTTTTTCTCTCTTCTATGACGTCATTTGAACCGACAATCCACGACATTCCTTTTTCTGACACGTTCGTCCGTTGCCCTTCTATCCAATCAACTTCGTGGGACGTCTCCATGTCATGATGAACATTTGTATTCCCGCCTCTCTCTCTCTCTTACTCTCAAGCGTATAAAAAGAATGTTTTTCCATTCTTATTGTTTTTGTTGATCCAAACTCTCTCAGTGATTTGATAACGACCCTCTTTTATACTTAGTGAAAATTACGTTATTATATGTATTAGTGTTTCATCATCAGCGATCAGACTGAGTCTGTTCAGTTATCGCTGATGACCTTTCTGTAAACATTAATATGTATGTGTTTCACTTTCAGCGATCAAACTGAGTCTGTTCAGTCATCACTGATCGTTTCCTATGTAACACAGTTAACGTAATCCCTGAAGACAAGTCTCGTGTCAACATAGTTCATAGCTGAATCAAAGACGAAGCCACTGAACAATAGATAAGTCTACTAGTGACCTGATGCGGATATCAGCGAAGATCAGACATCTACTTACGCGAAGAAGCCTGAGGAAAAGCTTCAGCGATAGCTGAACTTCTTTCTCTGGAAGAAGAGATACTCAGCGATCAACGATCACAAAGCTTATGCCTCAAGTTTTCTTTTGTCTTACCTTGCACAACCAGTACAATGTGTCAGAACGGACACGTCTCTGCCACAAATCGTACACCAACTCTGTCAACTACATTGTTCATAAAGCGGCCAAAAGCATGTCTCCAAAAGTGAGACTACCAAAGCCAATCTATGAATGCCACGTGTAAAGTACCCTGCCATGCATTTAATGCATAGGGTATAAATAGGAAGCTCACTCCTTCATCTGAAGGTGTGATCAATCCTTGAACTCCAAAATAGAAACCCTTGTTTTCTATCTCTCTAAAAATCCCCCATTCTCTGAATTTCTTGTGCAACCATCTTAGTGTTTCTTAAGTTTGTTTAGATTGAGTCTGTCTTAATCTTATTCCGCAACAAACTTGTAAATTGTATTCTGATTTATCAATAAACAATTTATTAAACTTTAATTTCTGTGTTTGTATTCAACCCCTCCCTTCTACAAACTTGTTAAGCACCTTCGGGACCAACAAGTGGTATCAGAGCAGTTTGTTTAAACTAATAAACAAGATCTTGCTGTATACTCTTCCTTGCTATTCTAAAATGGCACTAAACACAAACACAAACTACTATGATAATGGTTCACTTTCTAAACCTCCTCGATTTAGCAGAGATAACTTTTCTCTATGGAAAAATCGAATGATGCTATTTCTTGAAGGTGCGGATCCTACTATACCTGAATATATAGAAAACGGACCCTATGAACCTGTTAAAATTATAGCTGCGGTTCCCGCTACTGCCACCACTGAAGCTGTCCCTGAACGATATGTCGTTAAGGAAATAAGACAGTGGAGTGATGAAGATAAAAAGAAGGTAGGCATAGATGCAAGAGCAAAGACCATTATATCAATGGCTCTGCCTGATGAAGTTTTCCATTCCATCATGCATCTAAAAACTTCTAAAGAAATGTGGGAAACCATATGTGTTCAATATGAGGGCACCACTGAAATCCAAGAGACCCGAAAGATTAACTTGGTAAGACAGTATGAAAGTTTTATCGCTGGTAAGAATGAATCTCTTTCTGACATTCATCAGCGGTTTAACTGCCTGATCATTGACCTAAGAACTGTTGGAAGGACCTATTCTAATTCTGAGGTCCTAACAAAATTCTTGGAAAGTTTTCCTGAAAGCTGGGACAGTTATTCAATATGTTTAAGCTGACAAAAGACTTACATACTCTCTCTCTTAGCACTCTGTATGGAATATTGCTCAACTATGAGCAATCTAATCTCCTGAAGAAGAATCTTGTAAAAGATTCTAAAGACTCCAAAATCACTGCTGTTGCTTTAGTCTCATCAGAGATAATTCCATCCCAGCGATCTACTCTCACCATCACTGAGTTAGATTCTGAATCTGAGGATTTATCAGACCCTGATCTTTCAGAGTTTAATGAGTCCTTAGCACTCTTGACAAACTCTTTTAAGAGATTTGCAAGAAAGAGTAACTTCCGAAGAAGTAAACCTCTCTCTCTTACTGAAAAGCCAAAATCAACTCCGGTTGATAAGGCTACAGCCACTTGCTATAACTGCGAAAAAATTGGACATTTTGCTAGTGAGTGCAGGTCTAAAAAGGTCTTCAAACCTTCTACCTCAAGAAGATCCAGTGATGACAAATATCATAAGCTGAAGAACAAATATCAAAAGCTGAAAAGCTATCAGCAAAAAGGTAAAGGTCTCATCGCTGAAGAACATGACTGGGCTGAATCAGAAGAATCATCTTCTGATGAAGAAGAAGTTGCTAATCTTTGCCTCATGGCTGAGATTAAAGAAGAAGTAGAAGAACCATCTGAACCTTCTATGAGCTACATATCATCTCAGGTATCTATCTCAACAAATCCCTCTCTGCCTGAAGCTGAGAGAAGTCGCGCTGTTGATGTGCTGACGATTGACCTTTATAATGCTCTAAACGACAAAACTCAAGCTGAAAATAAAAATGTTTACTTAACACAAGAGCTAGAGAAATGTCATGAAAAGATCAGTGAACTAAATCTTTTAGAAGAAAAGCTAAAAGATCAAGTCATTATAAATGAAATCATCAGCATTGAACGCGAACAAGCCATCGCTGCTCTAAAAGCAGAAAAGGCTCTTGTTGAAAAATGGTGCAAATCATCAACAAAGATCTCTGAGATAATAAATGCTCAAACTCCTGAAAGTGATAAAACTGGTCTTGGTTTTTGGACACCACAGGATGATCCTAAAGAAGAAAGTTCCTCGCTTAAGTTTGGAACTTTTGTCACATCTTTCTTTGACACTTCTTATAATCAATTCTATCCCTGTTCTTCTTCTAATCCCATCCCTGAGGAGATATCTGCAAAATCTAAGCCTGCAGATAAAGTAAAGTCTATTCTCCCTCAGAAGGCTTCCAAGAAAACCAAACTGAAAGTCCCCTCCAAACCTTCAGTGGATAAACCTTCTAGCTCAGTGACAGAAATCTTTGATATCTGTCCTCCAAAGCTGAAGGTTGATCTAAAGCTCGTGAAATCTGAAGAAATAAAAATTCCTCCCAGATCTCGTGCTAAAGGCATTCTTGGAGCTGGACCTGCTCATCTTAAGTTTTCAAAACCTTTTGGTTATAAAACCTCCATAAGATATAGAAAATGTTATCACTGTGGATTCACTGACCATATTGCGAGCAAGTGTCCAAATACCACCGAAGCTGATAAAACAGCCAAAGTGAAGAAAAATGCCTCTAAGGCAAATAAAGTCACCAAAGTGAAAAATACCACTAAGGTTAAGAAATTAACCAAAGTGAAGATTACCACTGAAGCTGAATCTTCATCAGCGGTGAAGACTGCTGAATCTTCCTTATCCACTAACTCTGAAGGACCCATTGAAAAGTGGGTACCAAACAAAGCTTAATCTTCCTTATGTATGCAGGGATCAAAGGGCATCTGGTATCTCGATAGCGGATGTTCTCGTCATATGACTGGACAAAGAGACCTGCTCACTGAATACAAGGAAGAGAAAGGTCCCTCTGTGACCTTTGGTGGAAATGGAAAAGGATTTACCCGTGGGTTTGGTGTCCTCAGCAATGGGACAACTACCTTTCGAAGAGTCGCTTATGTAGATGGACTGAAGCACAATCTTCTAAGCATCAGTCAGCTATGTGACAAAGACTACGAAGTTCGCTTTTCTAAGAAAGCATGTTCAGTGGTAGATGAAAAAGGAAAACTTGCTCTCAGTGGTTATAGAAGAGAAAATGTCTATGTAATAGATATGGACTCTACTATCACTGATAACTTATGTTTTCTCTCTAAGGCCTCTTCTGATGTCAACTGTCTATGGCATAAAAGGCTCTCTCATCTAAACTTCAAAACCCTGAATTCTCTCTCATCTAAGGAACTGGTTTCTGGTCTTCCTCAGCACTCATATGCTAAAGAATCTCTCTGCTCAGCATGTGAAAAAGGAAAACAAACAAAAGCTAGTTTCAAGTCGAAACAAGTTTCCTCAGTAACAAGTCCTCTTCAGCTCTTGCATATGGATCTATTTGGCCCTGTCAATATCCAATCAATAGTTGGAAAGAAATATACGCTTGTCATTGTAGATGAATATTCTCGCTACACCTGGGTTATTTTTCTTCGCTGTAAGAATGATACTCCAGAAGAACTAATATCTTTTGTCAAAAAGATGGAAGTGCTGAATAATCTTACTGTTCGATCAATAAGGAGTGATCATGGAACTGAATTCAAAAATAGTTCCCTGAACAATTTCTTTGAGAACAAAGGAATCTCTCACAACTTCTCCTCAGTAAGAACACCTCAGCAAAATGGAGTCGCTGAAAGAAGAAACAGAACGATCATAGAAGCTGCTAGATCAATGCTCAGCGATTCTCACCTCCCTACTCAATTTTGGGCAGAAGCTGTAAACACTGCATGTTTTACTCAAAACAGATCGCTGATAATAAAGCGATTTGGGAAGACAGCTTATGAACTCTTTCTTGGAAGGAAGCCTGTATCAGCTTTCTTCATATCTTTGGTTGTCAGTGCTTTATCTTAAACAACAAAGATCAACTTGGAAAGTTCGACCCAAAAGCCGATGATGGAATATTTTTAGGATATTCCTCCATCTCCAAAGCCTACAGAGTTTTCAACAAAAGAAGACAAACCGTAGAAGAAACCATTCATGTCACGTTTGATGAAACGCGCTCAGCGAACTCTAAACCAATCGCTGACAATGAAGAACTGAATACTTGGATGATCTCTCACTATAGAGGAACTGAACCTTTCTTCTCAAACCAACAGCACACTGAAACTCCAGCTGCTGATGAAGAACCAAGTATCATACCTCCCACCGCTGAATCCAACTCATGGATTTCAGCTGAACCTCTAAACACACTTCTACCATCAAATCCATCTACGTCTGAAAACCCTTCTGAAAGCATTGGTGTATCTAATGTTCAACAATTACTAGCTGATGAACCTCAAGCATCTTCATCAGCGACTACTCCTATTGTTGATCCTATCGCTGAAATAATCAATCTTGCTCCTGCTCAGCGATGGACCAGAGATCACCCCATAGATCAAATTCTTGGTAATCCAGATGCAGGTATTCAGACACGACGAAGCTCAGGTAATATCTGTCTCTTTGTAAACTTTCTCTCCTTAATAGAACCAAAGAAGACTGATGATGCCCTCAGAGATCCAAACTGGGTCAGCGCTATGCAAGAAGAGCTAACTGAATTCTCTCGAAACCAAGTTTGGAATCTCGTTCCTAGACCATCTGATAAAACTGTAATAGGCACCAAATGGGTGTTTAGAAACAAGTTAGATGAACATGGAACTGTAACCCGCAACAAGGCTCGACTTGTTGCTCAGGGATACAGACAAGAGGAAGGCATAGACTATGATGAAACCTTTGCCCCTGTGGCCAGGCTCGAAGCAATTCGACTATTCTTAGCTTATGCAGTCTATAAAGACTTCATCGTTTATCAAATGGACGTAAAATCAGCTTTTTTGAATGGAAAGCTGAATGAAGAAGTTTATGTAGAACAACCACCAGGGTTCTATGACCCTAAGCATCCAAATTATGTTTATAAATTGGATAAGGCTCTCTATGGTCTAAAACAAGCCCCTCGTGCTTGGTATGACACTCTCTCATCTTTTCTTATCTCTGAAAATTTTGAACGTGGCAAGATTGATAACACGTTATTTTTCAGGAAGATAAAAGGTCATATAATTCTTGTACAAATATATGTCGATGACATAATATTTGGTTCTACTAACCCATCTCTTTGTACTCGCTTTGCTGAAAGAATGAAGAAAGAATATAAAATGAGTATGATGGGTGAGCTGACATATTTTCTTGGTCTTCAGATTAAACAATCTGACAAAGGTACTTTTATCTGCCAAGGTAAGTATGTTAAAGATATGCTAAAGAAGTTTGAACTCACACAAACTTCAGCGATGAAAACTCCTATGGCACCACCGCTGATACTTAACAAGGATCCATCTGGAAAACCTGTTAATGTCACTGCCTATAGAGGAATGATAGGCTCATTGCTGTATCTTACAGCATGCCGACCTGACATCATGTACTCTACTTGTTTATGTGCACGCTATCAATCTGAACCCAAGGAATCCCATCTGATCGCTGTAAAGCGAATTTTCAGATATCTGAAAGGAACTCCTAACCTCGGTCTTTGGTATCCCAAAGACTCAGGGTTCGATCTAACTGGTTATTCTGATAGTGATTTTGCAGGCTGTAAACTTGACAGAAAAAGTATCACTGGTGGATGTCAACTCTTGGGAGGAAAGTTGGTAAGCTGGACAAGCAAGAAGCAAAATTCTGTGTCCACTTCCACAGCTGAAGCTGAATACGTAGCCGCTGGAAGCTGTTGTTCACAAATCTTATGGATGAGAAATCAACTATTAGATTATGACCTTCAGCTGTCAAAGATTCCTATCTATTGTGACAACACTAGTGCTATTGCTATAGCAAAAAATCCAGTGCTACATTCAAAGACAAAACACATAGAGATCAGATATCACTTTATCAGAGATCATGTGATGAATGGTGATATTGAACTTCACTTTATCCCTACTGACTTTCAACTTGCTGATATATTCACCAAACCTCTTGATGAGACAAGGTTCAACTTTCTCATCAGTGAGCTTGGAATGCTGAACCTCGAAGAATAATTCTTCAGCGTTCATGTATTATGTTAGTAATTAAAAGTTCCCCTCTCATCATTCTCTCTGATAAACATTCTGACTCTCAGGTATGTTTTCTCCTTTCTCAAAATTTTTTTAAAAAACTTTAATCACTGAATTTTCTTCAAATGATTAAAAGCTTTTTGAAAAAATACATTAATCACTGATATTTCTAGTCAGTGATCCTTTAAAAGGAAAAACTATCTTTTCTAAAAGGGATACTTTTAAAAAGAAAAATCTATCGCTGACTTTTCTTCAGTGATCATTTCAACGGACAAATGTACAGTCTCTCTCCTCTATGACGTCATTTGAACCGACAATCCACGACATGCCTTTTCTGACACGTTCGTCCGTTGCCCTTCTATCCAATCAACTTCGTGGAACGTGTCAATGTCATGATGATTTTTTTTCTTTCTTTTCCCGCTTCATTCTCTCTCTTCTCTCTCCTCTATCTCATCGTATAAAAGGTATTCTTCTCTCCTTTATACGGTTTACGCTTTCCAAACTTTCAAAGCAAGAAGCATTCTCTCAAGAACACTCAAGCAAGTAAACCCAGAATATTGAATCTGCAACTCTTTTTCTTCAAGATACACAGGTTTATTTCATGTTTATATGCTTTGTTCGTACGTTTTTATTCTTTTTAAAATCCTACTCGATTTCTATGGATTTTATTAAACGTTCTTTTTTGTAAAAACTAAAGATCATTCTTTCTGATTTTATGTTTTTAAATAAAAACCTTTTGGTTTTAAAGTGTTCTTCATTCTTTCTACCCAGAACACTATTTTTCTCCTAAAACTAACTTGATAGTTTTCCAGTTTCCCTTCTTTCATGGAAACTGGTAATCATATTATTTTAAATCTAAATCATTTCTTCTATTATGCCTCTTTCCATAACAGAAATGACACAGTCTTCAATCGTTGCTTCCAAGCATGTACGATTCGCTCTCACTGAAGTTGAGATTACTAAATGTAATCATTTGGCCAGACTCGACTTCAAAGCTGACAAATACCCACATCTGGTGGAAGCTGCTGAATTCCTCAAGCAGTCATGCATAGCTTACGCGATCACTGTGGATCCTAAGCCCTCCAAGACTCTACTTCAGCAGTTCTGGTTCACTGCTGATGCAACTGAACTTACCAACAGGAAAGGCGAACGAGTCACTGCTATCTCGTTCAGCACGGAATTAGGGCCAGGGAGCATGACCGCTCTTAGCCTCAGGAAATCTTTAAGATTCCCTGACAAACCAAAGAGTGGGTTCGACGCACTCCCCACTGATGATGAGCTGATATCCTTCCTGGACGCAATGGGCTATTGTTGGGAAAACAAACCAAGATCTTCTATTCCCAACAAGAAGCTCACCAAGATCCTAAAAGCTCAGATGCCATCACAACTGAACTTTATCTTCTCGCACATAATTCAGTGCATGAGTGGGAAGAGTGGTTCGCTGGATCAAGCCAGCAAAACACAACTGCAGATGGCCTACTCCGTTATCGCTGGTCAAAACTTTGACTACGCCACAGCCATCTTTGAAGATCTGAGGTCGAGATTAGAGAAGCCTGAACGAGATCCCAAGATCTCATACGTACGTTTCATATGTATGTATATCAAGTTCCTCTATCCCAACACCTATCCCACCAAAGATGATGGCACCTTTTCCAGGGTAGGTCAACGATCACTGGAGGTCAAGCCACTCGCCGACGAGGTAAGTATCTCTCTCCTTCGCTCTCGTCTCTCTCTCCATTCTTCTTCATCTTCAGCGACCACGCAGACGGTTCCTTCGTCTGCTATCCCTGTCGCTACCACTACTTCTAAACGACCATCAGCTAGTCCGATTGGTCCTTCCAAAAAGGCCAAAAAGACTAAGGAAAGTACACCCTCTAGTACTATACCTGAGGGAGCTTCTCAACAAGCTACCTTAGATGCATTTGTGGGTCTTTCCTCCACAACTTCAGCAGTCACTCATACTGCCATGTCAGTAATCTCACTTGCTGTCACATCATCAGTAACCCCACCTACTATCTCATTCCCTGAGATTAACCCCATCCCTACTTCTATCCCCAAAACTCTTCCCTTCTCTCCTCACTTGGTCTCTGAACCCGCCACCTCTTCTTTCCCTATAGGACCTGAGCATCAAACTTTTGAGGAATCTATGCAGTTCTACAAAATGTTTGATACGTCAGGTACACCTATAATCCTAAACACTTCTCTCCCCCCCTCTCCACATAAGCCCATATCTGAACTAACATTATTTTCAGGTCCTAGCTTGGCGTCTGTTGACACGCATGTCAACAGTCTAGGAGAGAAGGTGGACGCACTCACCAACAACATCAATGAAACCACCAGCGCCGTAAATCAGGCTGGTGAGGAGCTGAAGAAGTTGACCGCCACTTGCTCATCTAAAGCTGAGAACTCTCAACTTTCAGCTGTTGAAGAACAAGTCGTCCAACTCAGAGAGTCCTCTCGACTCTTTCAAGGGCGATTTGAGTCTCTTACCGCTGAGGTTCAGGGTCTCTCTTCAAAGGTTGATCTCTGCACGTCCCTTCTTCAGCAAATTCTACAGAAAGTGAATGCACCAGCTCCAGCGCTGCCTCCCTCCTTCACTGAAGATGATCGTACCAACCTCAACATCGCTGTGGAATTCATTCATGATGCCACATGCGACATCCCTGCGGTTGAAGACCGGGTTAAGCGTCTGGAGGCTGACGTTCAAGTGCTAAAAGCTTCAACAGCTACTCCAGCAGCTGAACAATCCCCTACCGCTGATAATGACAAAGTGGGGGAGAAAACTGAAGAAACTTCTATTGCTGCTGGGGAAGCTAAGACTCCAAAGGAACCTCCCTCTCAATCTGAGGGGGAGAAGGCAAAAGAATCCTCATCAATTCACTCCATTCTCTTTGAAGAGGATGAGGAAGAAGACGATGAAGAGGAAGATGATCTAGATCTTGATGATCAAGAAAAGGATCAGCCCTCCGATGACGACGACAACGATGAAGACCAATCTATGTGGTTCTCTAAGCCGAACGTCGTATCAGGGACAACTTTGCAAGAGGTTGTCAAAACAGGGGTGAGAGGTGATACATCTTCAAGTGTTCCTTCGCAAAGCAAAGACAAGCAACCGATCGCTGAAGAATGCTTGAGGACTGGATCACAATCTGAGGGGGAGCATCCTTCTCAGGTATGTCTTTCAATTGTACCACTCTTCTACTCTTTCCAAACCCCTATTCCTTTCTAGCCTTTATCTCTCTCGTTCTAAAAATACACTTATCCCTTCTTTCCTTCTTTTTCTAACCAGACAGTTCTCACCCCTGCTTAAGGGTTCTGAACTACAAATAATTCCAGCTGCTATCGCTGAAGAAATAATCCCAATCTCTATCGCTGAGATTGATGAAGGAGAAGAAGAAGATTCCTTGGTCCATCCAGGAAGGCCCTCTCGACCATCTCAATGGTCAGAGGAAGTGGTAAAGAAAAGAGTTGAAATGATCGCTCAACTAGAAAGTCAACGACTGAAAATCCCTCTTCAAACATCCACAGAGCTCGATTTCCTCACTGAAGCTGAAAGAGAAGAATCTGCCAAAGCTGAGAAGCTGATCGCTGAATGCAAACGAGATGCCCAACTCGCTTTAAAGATTCAATCCTCTCAAGTTAAGGACAAAAAGCTGAAAAGCAAACCTGTGGAAGTTCAAGCAGCACTACTAAAAGAAATTGAAGAGGAACGCTTCAAAGAACAAGAGATCAACGATAAGTCTATCGAATGGTGCAAACAAAAGATGGATTATCGTTCTGATCTTCTTCCAATATCAGCCGTGACTATCTCTGGTCGCAAGAAGAAAGATCAACTCTCAGTGACCATGGAGATTACCAGAGAGGATGGAACCCAAAAAGCAATGTACGTATCAAAACTTGAGAGCTTCGGATTTACGGAATGGTTAGAGTTCTGGGATGCGCTGAAGAAATCCAAATCTACATACAGAGGCTACGTTGAAGGACTCCTTGAAGCCCTCATAAATAGAGTCGTTTCTGTACTAAAGCTGCCATCTCCTCTTCCTCCCAAATCTTTGAAACTCAAGAGAAAAATTGGGTCCTCCTCCTCTGAAGATGTCGCCATCATCAAGAATGAAACTTCTATCAAATTTTCAAGAGATGCACTGTTTGGTCCTCCTTCTGATCTTTCAGTTCTGGACTTATCTCTGCCTCCAGGTGGTCCTTTCCAAGCTGGTCAAGTAATCGACAATCCTTATGGAATATTCTTCAGAGATGATGATGAGGAACTCAGATTTCAAAGAATCTCTGAGATTCCTATCTGTCCTCTGAATCATCTCAAGGATCTCTTATGCTTATGGTGTGACTTCTTCCCTGCTGCTGAAAAAATTAAAGAAATTTTCAGTCAAGAATCTTTGGAACGAAGACAGAAAGGAGAAGAAATACCTGAGTATATGATCAATCCTCCTAAATCTTCTTTTAATAACTGATAGATTAGTTTTCTTCTCTGTAATCTGTTAGTTGTACCTACAGTAGTTAGTTACTCACTTGTAATGTTTTTCATATCTTGTAATTCCATCCCTGAATTAAATGAAAATAGCAGTGATGTACTTAACCCTATCAGTACTATAAAAGATCCCTCAAAATAGTAATTGGGACATGCATTCTATGAGTCCTTTTTATTCCTATATTTTGAATCAAAGTAATTTTCTTTTGTTACTTTGTCATTATCAAATAGGGGGAGATTGTTGATCCAAACTCTCTCAGTGATTTGATAACGACCCTCTTTTATACTTAGTGAAAATTACGTTATTATATGTATTAGTGTTTCATCATCAGCGATCAGACTGAGTCTGTTCAGTTATCGCTGATGACCTTTCTGTAAACATTAATATGTATGTGTTTCACTTTCAGCGATCAAACTGAGTCTGTTCAGTCATCACTGATCGTTTCCTATGTAACACAGTTAACGTAATCCCTGAAGACAAGTCTCGCGTCAACATAGTTCATAGCTGAATCAAAGACGAAGCCACTGAACAATAGATAAGTCTACTAGTGACCTGATGCGGATATCGGCGAAGATCAGACATCTACTTACGCGAAGAAGCCTGAGGAAAAGCTTCAGCGATAGCTGAACTTCTTTCTCTGGAAGAAGAGATACTCAGCGATCAACGATCACAAAGCTTATGCCTCAAGTTTTCTTTTGTCTTACCTTGCACAACCAGTACAATGTGTCAGAACGGACACGTCTCTGCCACAAATCGTACACCAACTCTGTCAACTACACTGTTCATAAAGCGACCAAAAGCATGTCTCCAAAAGTGAGACTACCAAAGCCAATCTATGAATGCCACGTGTAAAGTACCCTGCCATGCATTTAATGCATAGGGTATAAATAGGAAGCTCACTCCTTCATCTGAAGGTGTGCTCAATCCTTGAACTCCAAAATAGAAACCCTTGTTTTCTATCTCTCTAAAAATCCCCCATTCTCTGAATTTCTTGTGCAACCATCTTAGTGTTTCTTAAGTTTGTTTAGATTGAGTCTGTCTTAATCTTATTCCGCAACAAACTTGTAAATTGTATTTTGATTTATCAATAAACAATTTATTAAACTTTAATTTCTGTGTTTGTATTCAACCCCCCCCTTCTACAAACTTGTTAAGCACCTTCGGGACCAACAGTTTTACGCTTTCTGAAAATACTTTCAAAGCAAGAAAACTCTCGAAGCATTCTCGCATTCTCAAGCATCTGCATCATCTTCATCTTTCAAGATCAACAGGTTATTTTTGATCTTCTTCTTCTTACTCTCATTCTAAATATTTTTAATCTAAAACTCCATTTATGGACTGCCATTATGGGTTTTATAAGATTTTTATCATATAAAATCATTTTTATTTTGATTTTATTCCTTCAAAACCACTGTTTTAGATTTTCTTCATTCAAAATCTTTTGGTTTTTTTTACTGTTCTTATATCTTCCTCTAAGAACGTCACATTAATCTTCAAATATGTTGGTTTATCTATGTTTCTTCCCTAAAAAAGAAACTGGTAAAACCTTATTTATTTTTAGACTAAGTCCTTTTCTTCTACTCTTCTGTTTTTTTTTCTCTTCATATTCAGAATGGCTCAATCTGCTCTCATCGCTTCCAAGAACGTCAAGTTCGCCATCACTGACTCTGAGATTCCGAAAAACAACCATCTCGCACGACTAGATTTTGATGGTGTCAAATACCCATATCTGGTGGACGCTGCAAAGTTTCTAAAGCAATCCTGCATTGCCTACGCGATCACCAAAAACTCTTCTCCAGCAACTCTGGTTCACCGCTGAAGAAACCTCCGTCACGAACAAAAAGGGTGATCCGGTTCCTGCTATTTCTTTCAGCACTAATCTCGGACCAGGGATGATGACTGCCTTGGGATTAAGGAAAGCTCTGCGATTTCCTGACAAACCTAGGAGTGGGTTCGATGCCTTGCCTACTGACGCTGAACTCATCCACTTTCTGGATGCAATGGAATACTGTTGGGACTCAAAGCCGAGGACGACAATCCCCAACAAGAAGCTGACTCTCATAAAGAAGGTGAACATGCCTTCTCAGCTTAACTACATCTTTTCTCACTTCATTCAGTGTATGAGTGGAAAGAGTGGGTCACTGGACCAGGCCAGCAAGATTCAGGTCCAAATGGCCTACTCCGTGATCGCTGGAAGAAATTTCGACTACGCCACAGCTATCTTTGACGATAGGTCAAAAATAGAGAAGACGGAGAGGGATCCTAAGATTCCCTATGTACGCTTCATCTGTGCGTACCTGAAGTTCCTCTACCCTGCCACTTACCCCACTATTGCTGATGGCACTTTTGCCAAAGTGGGCCAGCGCTCCTTGGAGGTCAAGCCGCTCCCAAATGAGGTAAGTATTTCTGATATTCGCTCTCGACTCTCTCTACACACTTCTTCTTCTTCAGCGGCCACGCAAGAGGTTCCTTCTTCTGCTATCCCTGCCGCTACCCCCTCCTAACGACCATCTGTTAGTTCCCTTGGTCCTTCGAAGAAGGCCAAAGTGACTAAGGAGACCATCGCCACTAGTTTAAGGCCTGAGGAAGTTTCTCGACAAACTTCCTTGGATGATTTTGTGGTCATCTCCTCCACATCCTCCGCACCTACATCTTCAACCGTGCCAGCGATCTCGGTCGCTGTCACAATAACAGTGACGTCCCCCATCATCTCAGTTCAGCAACAAACTGAGGTAACTACTCCTCTCCGTACTTCTTCTATACCCATCTCTAATCCTTATATCTCTTTGGTCTCTAACCTTCCATCTATTTCTACACAGCCACCGTTTGGAACCCTAGGACCTGATAATCAAACGTTTGACGATTCTCTACAATTCTACAAAATGTTTGAAAACTCAGGTAAACCTATAACCCTAAACACTACTCCCAACTCTCCATATAAGCCTGTTTCTCAGCAACTAACATTTTTTTCAGGTCCTAATATGGCCACTGTTGACGCCAATGTCAACAGTTTGGGAATCAAGGTGGATTCTCTCACGACAACCATCAATGGCACCACCAGCGCTGTAAATTCAGCTGGCGAAGAGCTGAAGACATTGACAGCTATGTGTTCAACGAAAGCTGAATCCTCTCAAATCTCCGCTCTTCAAGCCGCGATTGACCAAGTGTAGGAGGATTCCAAGCGACAGTTTGATGTCTTGTCTACCAAGGTTGATTCTTGTGAAGTTCTTCTTCAGCAAATCCTGACTCACCTGAAGGCACCAGCTCTGACTCCTACTCCCTCATTCACAGAGAACGATCGTACCTCTCTGAATATTGCCGTTGAGTTCATTCATCAGGCTACGTCATATCTTCTTGCGTTTGAAGGCCGTCTGGACAGTTTGGAGGCTGAAGTTCAGAAGTTGGCCGCTGCAAACACTTCATCTCCTTCCAAAGATCTCTCCCTCCGTGATAATGACAAAGAGGGGGAGAAAGCAGCTGAAGAAAATACGGAGTTAGAAGCTGCTGCTGAGGTCCAACAAAAAGAAACTCCCTCTCATGTTGAGGGGGAGATGGTTGCTGATAAAGCCCCTCCTTCTCTCGAAGATATGATGAAGAAGAGGAGGACGATGAAGATGAAGCTCTTGATCTTGAAGATCAAGAGGATCAGCACCCTCATCAAGATGATGATGATGACGATGAAGAAGACCAGTCTTTATGGCGTTCTTCAACCATCACATCATCAGCGATAACTTCGAAAGAAGTTGTCCAAGCAGGGGGGAGCCATGGAACATCCTCAGGAACCCATTCCCAAAGCAAATCCAAGGATGCTGATGCTGAGGGAAGCCTAAAGATTGTTTAACTATCTGAGGAAACTCCTTCTTAGGTATGCCTTTCTCTTGTTCCTATATCCTTCTATAAAACCCCACCCCTGTTTCTTTCTAACCTTTATCTCTCTTCTTCCCCAAAAATAAACTAACCTTTTCATTTTCTGACCAGATAGTTCTCTCCCTTGCTTAAGGGTAAAGAACTCCAAATAATCCCAGCTGCTGTAGCTGATGATCAAATAATTCCAATCTCTGTAAGAGAGATTGATGAAGAAGATGAGGAAGAAGAGTCCCTGCAACATTCAGGGAGGCCCTCTAGACCATCTCACTGGTCAGAAGAAGAGATGAAGAGACGAACAAAGATGATTTCTCATCTAGAGAATCAACGACTGAAGATCCCCTCTCAATCAACAGATCTAGAGTTCCTGACTGAAGCTGAAATAGAAGAATCTGTCAGGGCTGAGAAGCTGATAGCTGACTGTCAAAGGGATGCCACTCTTGCTCTCAAGATTCAGTTCTCTCAAGTCAAAGACAAGAAGCTGAAAAAGAAACCAGTTGAAGTCCAGGCTGCTCTTTTGAAAGAGATTGAAGAGGAGCGCTCAAAAGAACAAAGGGTCAGCGATAGCTCAGTCGAATGGTGTAAAAGCAAAATCGACTATCGCTCTGACCCAATGAAGATCATAGCCATTACTATCTCTGGGAAAAAGAAGAAGGATCAAGTTTCTGTCACTATGGAGATTACCAGAGAGGATGAAAGCTGCAAGGCCATGTTCGTGTCAAAGCTGGAAACCTTCGGTTATATGGAATGGCTAGAGTTCAAAGAAGCGCTGAAGAAATCCAAATCAACCAGCAGAGGCTATGTCGAAGGCATCTTAGAAGCCCTCATCAACAGAGTGTCCACTGTGTTGAAAGTACCATATGCTCTTCCTTCCAAACCAAGGCAATTCAAAAGGAAGCCTGTCTCCTCCTCCTCTGAAAATGTCGCAGTGATAAGAAATGAAACCTCCATCAAGTTCTCAAGAAAAGCTCTGTTCGGTTCTCCTCCTGATCTTTCAGTTCTCGATCTATCTATGCCCCCTGGTGGACCATATATATATATTTTTTTGTAAAGTGTATCCCAGGCCTTTGGCCCGGACCGGTGGACCATATGTTGCAGGACAAGTTCTTAAAGAACCTTTTGGGATCTTCTTCAGAGATGATGAGGAAGAACTCAGATTTCAGAGAGTCTCTGAAATTTCTATCTGTCCCCTCAGTCATCTCAAGGATCTCTTGTGCTTATGGTGTGACTTCTCTCCCTCTGCTGAATCGATCAAAGCAATCATCTCTCAAGAATCTTCAGATCGAAGGCAAAAAGGAGAAGAAATACCTGAGTATATGATCAATCCTCCCAAGTCTTCTTTAGATAGCTGATAGATTAGTTTCCTATTTCTTGTAATCTATTAGTTAAACTTACAGTAGTTAGTTCTTCACTTGTACTTGTAATTTTCATACCTTGTAATTCTTTTCTTGGATTAATGAAAATTCAGTGATGTACTTAACTCCATCAGTACTGTAAAAGATCCCTCAAAATAGTAATTGGGACGTGTATATTATGAGTCCTGATTATTCCTTATTTTGAACTTTAAAAGTAATTTTTTTCAGTTACTTTGTCATTATCAAATAGGGGGAGATTGTTGATCCAAACTCTCTCAGTGATTTGATAACGACCCTTTTCTATACTTAGTGAAAATTACATTTTAATATGTATTAGTGTTTCACCATCAGCGATCAGATTGAGTCTGTTCAGTTATCGCTGATAGTCTTTCTTATAAACATTTGATATGTATTAGTGTTTCACTGACAGTGATCAAACTGAGCCTGTTCAGTTATCGCTGATAGTTCTGATGTAAACAGTAACGTAATCCCTGAAGACAAGTCTCGTGTTAACATATGTTCATAGCTGAATCGAAGACGAAGCCACTGAACAAAGAGAAGTATACTAGTGACCTGATGCGGATATCAGTGAAGCAAAGACAACTCTACTTATACGCGAAGGAACATGAGGAAAAGCTTAAGCGATAGCTGAACCTCTTTATATCTCTGAAGAAAGAGATATTCAGCGATCAATCGGTCACAAAGCTTATGCCTCAAGTTTCCTTTTGTCTTACCTTGCACAACCAGTACGATGTGTTAGAACGGACATATCTCTGCCACAAATCGTACAACAACTCTGTCAACTACACTGTTCATGATACGGCCGAAAGCATGTCTCCCAAAAGTCAGACTACCAAAGCCAATCACTGAATGACACGTGTAAAGTACCCTGCCATGCATTTAATGCATAGGGTATAAATAGAAAGATCACCTCTCCATCTGAGTGGGTGCTTTATTCTTGAACCAAGATAGAAACCTTTGTTTTCTATACTTCTAAAACCTCCTTTCTCTATATTCTTGTGCAACCATCTTTGTGTTTCTTAAGTTTGTTTAGATTGAGTCTGTCTTAATCTTATTCCGCAACAAACTTGTAAATTGTGTTTGATTTATCAATAAACAATTTATTTAACTTTAATTTCTGTGTTTGTATTCAACCCCCCCCCTTCTACAAATTTGTTAAGCACCTCCGGGACCAACACAATGAGTTTGCCTTCATCTGCTTTCTTGTCAAACTTTCCAAGAGACTCTCTATCATTCAGAATATAACATCTGCATCCAAAAACATGAAAACATTTAACATTATGTTTTCTATTGTTAATGAGTTCATAAGATGTTTTCTTAAATCTTTTGACAATGGTAGCTCTGTTTTGAGTAAAACAGGCTGTAGCTACTGCCTCTGCCTAAAAGTTTGTTGGAAGATCAGATCCTGCAAACATTGTTCTTGCATATTCAACAAGTGTTCTATTTTTCCTCTCAACTACACCATTTTGCTGAGGGGTTCTTACTGCAGAGAAGTTGGGAGTTATGCCTTCTTCTAAAAGATATGAGTTGATTTTGGCATTTCTGAACTCTGTCCCATTATCACTTCTCAGCTTCTGAACTTTGCTGTTGAACAGAACCTGCAATCTTTTTAACAACTTTATTAAAATATCAGGTACATCAGACTTGGCTTTGATGAATTCTATACAAGTATATCTAGAGTATTCATCAATCAGAACTAGAATATACTTTTTACCTGATAGACTTTGCACAGATATAGGACCATAGAGGTCCACATGAAGCATATGCAGAGGTCTTGGACAATTATTATCACTTCTGGTCTTGTGGGAAGATCTTTTCATTTTTCCCATTTCACAAGCAGAATAAAGATGATCTTTGTTAAACTTCAGAGATGGTAATCCCTTAACCAGATTCAGTTTGACCAATTTATCAAGTGAAGAAAAGTTCAGATGAGACAACTTTTTATGCCAGAGCCAGACATCTTCACTGTTCAGGGATACTAGACAAAGTTTCTCTGAGTCAGTTTTTATGTGTTTGGTAAAATTCATTCTATATAGGTTACCCTTTCTGTTTGCTCTGAGCATTTCTTGACCTATTTTTGAGTGAAGAAGTGAACAATGTTTTTCTTGAAATTTCACATCAAAACCATGGTCACAAAGTTGACTTATGCTGATTAAGTTGTTTTTTAACCCAACATAAGCAACCTTTGTGACCATGGTTTTGATGTGAAATTTCAAGAAAAACATTGTTCACTTATTCACTCAAAAACAGGTCAAGAAATACTCAGAGCAGACAGAAAGGGTAACATTGATTGTCACTCCCTCCTATGTTATTCAAGTTTATGGCTCGGTGCTGAACGCTTACTCAACAGGATCTTAAAAGTTAAATTTTCTATTTTGAAGACCGTTCTGCACAACTGAGGGAAAACTTGCACAACTCACTCATTTTTCATCTAAAATGGATGAATCAAAGATCGTTGGAAAGCTAAGAGGTTGGAGTTCAATGTTCATGCTTTATGTTTTCTCTAAATTAGGATCCTTGATGGTAAAAAACAACGGTGAAGTTGTGACATGAAAGCTGGACAAAATGGGGTAATTCATCTAAGTCTTTCAAGAATATGAGCCTACAATTGAGGGGGAGCTTGTGATGCTTTGAAGACTCGATGAATGGCACACCAAAGCTTCTAAAGAAAGCAAGGGGGAGACTATATGATGATGCTTTCTTTATAAAACATTAGGGGGAGATTGTTAGATTAAATTAGCCCCCAATTTAATTGAATGTTTTATAAAGAATTGTATTTTGGGCTTTTTAAATAGTTGTGTGGGCTTGAGCCTTCTATTTGTAAATGGGCCTTATTTATAGGTGTCCATGGCTCTTTTTCTCATTAGGTTTTTGGAGAGAACACAAATATTACATACACAGACTAGGTGTTTCAATGAGAGTCGACTAAATGTTTAGTGTGGTGTTCTTCCTATTTCCCCTCCATTGATCATCAATCAAAGCATATGAGATGAGTTCTTGATTATTATGTTCTTAATTTTCATCTTATCTCTACATTTCTATGGAGTATCTTCAATTTTTTGCCTAAAATGGGATCTAACACATCTCAAATAGATTCTCGAAAAATCACCATTCTCCCTCAACCACCCCACCACGATAAAGGAAACGGAAACTATCGATCATTTCTTTGTCCATTGTCTGAAGAGCTTTCATTTGTGGACCCAAATCTTTAGATGGTGGGGTTGGTCCATATAGTCGATAATCTTTTTGGATGATCTTCTTGGTTCGGACTCCATTGCCATCCCGAATTCTCGTCAGTCCTTGTGGAAACCGGTGATATGGAGTGCTTTATACTATATTTGGATTTACTGAAACAACGGGTTTTTTTGAGGAGATTAATACTTTCAAATCGATCTTTTATACACTCTCGAACTTTTATTGTATAATTGGATATCCAAGCTTGCAAAGAACTTTAGTCTTTTTCGTCATTGGACTTAATGGCTAATTGTTCGAGTTTGTTTGGAAACTGCGTCAGGTCTTGTTGTTTGGTTGTGGTTCCAACTTCTTCTTCCGTTTGATACACCAACCACTTTCTGAGCCGGGCAGCCACATATTCTGATTGGTTCACATTCCTCGGTGACCATCATTGAAACAGGCAGTGAGCCCATGCCAACTCTTGCTATAACCCCACCAGCCACTTGTTTCTTTCTTAACAAAGAAATGTT
This sequence comes from Arctium minus, assembly GCA_954870635.1. NCBI lineage: Eukaryota > Viridiplantae > Streptophyta > Magnoliopsida > Asterales > Asteraceae > Arctium > Arctium minus. The sequence goes on along the minus strand of OX941092.1, from coordinate 44,627,287 downwards.
TCATTTTCTTTGGGGACACAACATATCTGCTATCTAGTCTCCAATCGGAAGATTTAGATATTGAAAAACAAGGAAAGTTGCCCCACCTTCGCACCTATTTCATGCACATTGAGTCCGTGTAATATCTGTTGCTGTCTCAACAGTTTACACAGTTTGAGCCTGATATAGCTAAGTAGCTTCAATCATTTCTACACTTTCACGAGCACACAAGGAATGAGTTTTCTTGTCATAACATTCATAGAAAATTCCTTTGTGGTTTTTTGATGATTGAATGGAAGCCCTGGGGAGTGAACATCACAAAAACTCCTTTCCAATGTACATCCGTTGTACAAAGTGGCTCCGTGCTACTTACAGACATGCTAACTGTTTCATCTGTTGAATCGGGGTTACATTGTTCATTATGTCTGAATTTGAAAAGATTCAGATATATACATTTCTTGAATTGACGGATACTCAGATCAAAGGGCGGAGAATGTCAAATCATCACAAAGGAGGAGATCAAAGAATGTGTTGAAATTGAAGAGTGTTGATGATCATGATGTTCACAATCATCAAAAAGGGGGAGAGAATTTTACAAAGTTCAATTTAAAAGTTATAAAGAAAGAAAGTTGAAGACAGTCTAGAGATCAAAGAGATGAAGATATGAGTTTAATGTTGTTTCAATATTCAAAGATGAAGATTTCAAAGATTGTATTTCTTCTATCCCGTATCATGTGGTGTCTGCTTCAAGTCAATTCCTCCTACGAGCTGATTGAAACAAGTTCTTAAGCCGAAAGGTTATTCAACTCGCGGTTCAAAGACAGATTCTTTGTTTTAAACTGAAGATGCACCATGGAAAGTCACGTAACTCGCACATTATCTTTCTTGTGTGCTAATCTGATGTGTTGAGTTTCTACAGTTGAAAGTTGCGTGATAGTGCATTCAGTCGAGGATATTGTACATTGAATCTGGTTACAAAGTTGAAACTATGAAGACCAAGAGATTTATTCAAGGGGGAGCTTGGAAAGACATGAAGACATGCAACACCAGAGTTCTTCAAAGATTCAAGAGGGAAAGAAGATCAAGGCCTGAAGTTTTCAAGAAGATAAATGCCTTATTCAACTTTAGGGGGAGATTGTTAGGACTGAAAGTCCTATGTGTTGAAACTTGTAAAAAACATTTATAAGGGTTCGAAATGTAATTCTTTTATAGTTTTATTAATTAGATGGGCCCAAGCCCATAAGCCCATTAAAGTCTGTAAGCCTAAGTATATAAAGGCTATTTTAGATTCATTATCAGTTTAGTCTCATTATTTTCCAGATCTCTAGTCAATAGGTTTACTTTCTCTGATCAGATATTCTTTCTGTAAACCTAAACCCTTTGATTGAATATTAATCATATGACTAGAAGTTGTGGCTATATTATTGTTCTACATTGATTCATTATTATTGATTTGTTCGTGATTGCACTGTACTGGGATCTACAAAGATGTTGAACACTCTTTGGATTCTGTTTTAAAACAGTGTTTTTCATGACAGTAGAAAATACAACCTGTTCAATATCAATCAAAATTCTTTCATCAGATAAAGCATTTTCAAGATGAATTATTTTTCTTTCTAACACGAGTGGAGGAACATAAATTTTTTCTTTAATTGGTTTTGCCTCCAACTCTTGTGTAGAATAACTTGCAAAATAATCATTTGAAAGAAACTTTGGTTTTTCTGAAAGATAACTATCATTCAACTTTTGATAGCAAAATGGTAGTTGCATTTTCTTTATATTCTTTCTATTCTCATCTTCTTTGGACTCAGCCTCATCAGGTGATTTGGTAACAAATTTAGGTTTCAAATGAGGATGTTTGGTAGTCGCTTGTAGAAAATCAAAGTTATACAAAGCTGGCTATTTTTTGATTGCTTTCTTTAGATAATGTGGGTTATCGTAACCGAGTCTCCACTTCTCTTTAACATCAGTTTCCTCATTAGGTATGTTTAAGAAAATGGTTTGATCTGTTTGTCCTCTAGCATATAATTTCGCTTCCAAACCATTTACCTTTCTCCAAACTCTTGTTTTCAACCTGCAATTTATGAGCTTTTAGAACACATTCTTGTTTCTCAATATCAGACTTGGAAAGTTTAGAAACAATTTCAGAAATCTTATTTTCAAAACAATCTTTTTGAAGTTTAAAATCAGAAGCAGATTTGTTTAGTGAGTCAATCAAACTTTTGTTCCCAACAAGTTGCTTGTTAAGATCAAAGATAGTTTGACGTTTCTTCGCAACTCTGCTTTTTTCCTTTTTCAATTTAGATTGAAGGTCTTGAAGCTCGATCATCATGGCTTCCATTTTATTTACAAAATCAGATTCAGAAAAGTTTAGCCCATCAGACACATGTCTGTTGTTTCTTCCTTTTCTTCCTCATCGGAGTGGTCAAGCCAAAATTCGTCTTCTGCCATTAAAGCTTTTCCCGCTTCCTTCTGTTTGGCCAGTAGCATCTTCTGCTTGTAGTAGTCTGAATTTCTGACTGTAGGCTTCTGACAGTCCTTGGCAAAATGACATAGCTTTCCGTAATTGTAGCACTTAATCATATCATCAGTCTTCTTCTCACTGCCATAGTCATTGACAAACCTTTTCTTCTCTTCAGGATTTCTCTCCATAAACTTCTTTTCCTCAAACCTTCTTCCTTCCACTCTTTCTCTGTGCTCGTGATTTGTTGACCTTGACGAGTACCTTTGAGTGTTTGAACCCGACTTCTTGTAGAATTTCTTTTGAAACGCTCAGGTCAGCAGTAACATGGATTGCTTGAGGTTTTCCCCCTCATCAGAGTCAGAATCAGAATCAACGGATTCATCAGAACTTGGAATCACTACTTTCTTTTTCTTCTTCTTTTCCTTCTCTTTCTCCTTCCTTTTCTCAGCTACAACCAAAGCTATGGGGTCTACTGCTTGCTCAGTTTTCTTCTTCTCTTATCTTTTCTCTTCTACCTCCTCCTCATTTTGTCTCAAAGTTTCATATACTTCATGGAGTGGGATGTCACTAAGGTCTTTCATCTGCTTCATCCTTCGAGTGTGCTTCTTCCACTCAGGCTGAAGGATGCTGAGGAACTTGACATTGTTTTCTATCTGCTTCTTCTTCACTTTGTTCTTGGAAAGCTCATTAAGCAGTAGAACAAATCCTTCATATGTTTCTTCAAGGCTCTCATTCTCTTTTTCCTTGAATTCCTCATAGCTATGTATACAATTGGCAACCTTCATCTGATTTCCGACCTTAGATCCCATCATCATCTTTTGGAGTTGATCCCACATTTTCTTCGCATTAGCTATGAAGTTGTCGATTTTGATGTAGATCTCATTGGGTATGCTCTGTAACAGTAGAGATCTTGCTTGCTTATCATATTTGTATCTGTTCTTTTGTTCTTCAGTATACTGGGAAATGTCTTTCGGAACAATGTTTGTCTTTTGAGCTCTGTCTACATTTCCATCTTCTCTGTCCGAGGATTCATCATCCGGTATTTCCATAGTGGGAGGTACCATTGGACCTTCCATGATAGACATCATAATATTTTCTCCGTTAGCATGTCTGTCCACAAAGTCAAGGAATCTATCCTTCGATTGTTCGTATTCCCTTATAAACAGAACCGGAGGCTTTACGTCTGTACCGATTGAAAGTGCGTCTTTGGAAGTCATCCTGTTTTCAAAAAGTACAATAAGAACTTGACAAATGATCGTTAGTCCAAGTGAAATCAAGATACAACAAATCTTAGAAAGAATTTTCAGAAATGAAATTTTCAAAAATCTACCAAAGTATGGAATTTGCACGACACTGTTACACACACAATTCACATAAAGAATTCGTACACACAATTCGCACAACAACTAACTTCAGAATTCACACAAACCAAACTTTCAGAATTCACATACAAGAAAAATTCAGAATTCACATACACAGAATTCGTACACAATTATATGCGAGTTCTAGGAATTCGCATACAACCTTATGCGAAAAATAGACTTAGAAAAATTTTGAAAAACCAAACTTTTCGCATACACACTTTTCGCATATACAATTCGTATAAAACTTTTCGCACAAAGGAATCAAACGAATTCTGTACTTTGGAAAAATTTTCAAACTTGAACAATTCGCATACACTCTTATGCGAATTCAAAGAATTCGTATGACTCACATATGCGAAATCCTTACTTTTCGCACGAGATTATATGCGAATTCTATCCTTGGAATTTTTCAAGAAAACTTTTCGTATAACAAGCTTATGCGAATTCTAACTTTTCGCATACAAAGCTATACGAATTATGAGGAAGGATTATCACACACACATGCGAATTCTATGCAATTCGCATAACACACATGTACGAATTCTACACTTGTGAGATTTTCAGATAACAAAATATGCGAAATCCTTTGGTGTGCGAGTTCTTGATGCGAGTTCTTGGGAGTTATGCGAGTTCTTCAGATCTTCGATGAAAAATCACACTGATTGGCTCAAAAATCCATCAAACCTTTTAATTTCAATCTCAAACTTTACCAATTCGATTACCAACACTTCTAGAATCGAAATCTACCAATGAAGTTCAATAAAATTCACTTGTGCATACAAATTGATCCCATACAGTGCTTTATGAACTCGTGTACTTCGAATGAACAAAAATTCCAAAATTAATGAAAATTACAGTGCAAGATTCTAATTCATCAACACAAGATCGATCTAATACACTATACGAACATTATCTAATCAATTACAACTCCAAAAACACAGAAAAATTCGAAATTCAATCTAAACTCAAAACTCAGTGCCGAAAACCATTTTCTTGATCGATTTCACATGAACTCTGCTCTGATACTAATTGATATGTCCCAATTATCAAGTTCTAATTGCAAACAACCATAAACAAGATGATACGAATTAATCAAACACTTAACCTGTTTCAATTCAATTAAAGCAATTCGTATACAATCTCTCTGAAGTACTTTCTCTCTCTAGAAATCAGTCTCTGTATAATGAATGTCAACTTCTAACTAGCAACTCAAAACTAAATAACTACTAGTCATATGTCTATTAAAGAAAAACACATGCGCACAAGACTCAAAAAAGAAAATTACATTGACTTTGACTTTATTACAAAAGGAACTTTGACTTTGCTTTGAGAGTTGACTTTGGCTTTGACTTGCTTGACTTTCATTCTTCTGTCTTCATGATGTTGTATCCAACAAATATATGCTCTGTAACACCCCGAATTTTGTTTTGGCCAGATTTGAAGAAGAATGGGAGCAGTGACCCGCGCGAGTTGCCATGCGGCTTGGCCCGTGCCGTGAACTGCATGGAGGACTGTTCTTCTATGGATCCAGTGTTCGGCGCGAGCCACCACACGAGTTTGGTCGCGCCAAGATCCGCGCAGAGGCTCTGAACGCCTTAAATGAGTTTTCAGCCCCAAATTCATTTATTTCCTATCTTTTCTCCCAAGTTTCTCTCCCAATCCTCTCCCTCTTCATTAACTTCATCTTAGGGTTTGGTCCAACCACCATCCATACCATTGATTGCTAGAGTTAAGAGCATCATCCAAGGTTTCGGTTTGGAAGCTTCACCACCATCTCCATCTTCATCTTCTCCAAAAGGGTCTAAGTCTAAGATTTTGGGTTTTCTTCTAAAACCAACTTGGTGAGTTCCTACTACCATTTTCTAAAATTTATACATGTCAAAGCTTACATTTTGAACTCCTATATATCTCCATGGTTTTGGATTTAAGTTACTACATTTTTTTACCTAACTTGAGTTTTGGGAGATTTTAGGGTTCCCAATCATTTCCAAGAAAAATAAAAGGTTTCATCTTATTTGAAGTAAAATGGAGTTTTACTTGCACATTTATGTGAGTTACTTGAAGGAATGTATATAATCTCATTTTGTGATTTTTCATTCTTATCAACAGTTAAACTTGAAAATGCATTTTGGGTTATAAATGTTATTGAAACCATATGACTAACTATGGTTGGTCACAAATGAAATTGTGACAAGTCTAGACTATTACTAGTGGATCCCTAGGTATTGAGTCGGCTTATATTATTGATATGTTTTCCCCTTTTTGTAGCTACGGATGCATTTGACCCTCGGGGGCCTTTGGTACGGTTATGTGAGATCGGTGACTAGCCATGGGTCATAATGTAGTCCTAGTGAACGAGTATGACTTGGTTTCCTCGGGGGCCTCCCTCACATCTTAGTACGGACCTTCGTTGTTCGTGGCCATGGATTCCAAGTATTTAGCTCACAACTCGGATTGTGGCCTACTTTTGTGTTCCGCTACAATCCTTGGAAAACCGGGTATCCCCCGTCATCGCAAGATGAATTTTCGGACCAAATGGTCCTTATGTGACAAAGATTTCAATTGTAAACTAAACTTTCTTGAAAAGGTTTCCTATCGATACAATTGTTTATATGTCTTGAAATTATAAACTGTATGTTCTCACTAGGCTTTAAGCCTAACTCTTTTTCTCAAATGATATGTATAACAGGTTCCCTTAGCGGTGGGTTGCCAAGGTCGTGAGTGACGAGCATGGTCTTGAGGCATTTTTTAGATGACTAGTATTTGATGTTGGGCATTTGTTTAAGTCCCATCTTTTGGTGATTTTGGGTCGACAACCGATGTAATCTAGATAGTTATGTTTATATTAGTTTGTTGTTGATTTCCAAATCCGTTCTCAGGTTTTTGTAAAGGCTTAGTACTTTTCCCCTTTTTGGGAGGTTTATACCAAATACAAATGTCATATTGCCTAATTTCCGAATTTTAAATTACTCTAATTTTTAGGGTGTTACATGCTCTAACAACTCTCCATTGAGAAAAACACTTTTGACATCCATCTGAAAAACTCGAAAGTTTTTATGATCAGTATGAACTAGGAAGATTCTTATTGCTTCAAGTCTAGCAACAGGATCAAAGGTTTCATCATAATCAATCCCTTCCTCCTGTCTGTATCCTTGGACAACAAGTCTAGCCTTGTTTCGAATGACAGTGCCCTCCTCATCCATCTTGTTTCTGAGGACCCTTTTAGTACCAATGATAGTTTTTCCTGAAGGACGAGGAACAAGTCTCCAGACCTTGTTTCTTTCAAACTGAGAAAGCTCTTCTTGCATGGCAGTTATCCAACCTGGATCAGCCAGAGCTTTTTCAACTTTATTGGGTTCTATGATGGAGAGAAAATTCACATAGAGAAAAATGTTACCAATCCCTCTTGTTGTTTGAACACCTGCTTGTTGATCACCAATAATTTGTTCAATGGGGTGATCATTGGTCCACTTCATGGCTGGTGGAAGTGGTGCAGGAAGAGGTTTTGGAGAGTGGGAAGAAGAGGGTTTGGTAGAGAAGTTATAGGTGGTTTCATGAGGAACATTTTGAGATATGGGTTCGACAGGGATTTCAGATACTACAATCTGTAGATTAGGTTCGGTAGGAGATGAGGAAGAAGGTTGGTTATTTTGAGAAGGGAGATCTGCCCAAAAGGGAACAACGGATGGTCCTGCCAAAATTTAGTTGTGAGAATCTTCTCCTACACAAGAAGTTATCCACTGATATAATTCATTGTCATCACATGAGAGAGAGGATGACTTTTGATCATCAAATCTCATATGTATTGACTCATCAATACATTTCCTTCGGAGGTTATAGACTCTGTAGGCTTTAGAAGAAAGAGAATAGCCCATAAATATTCCTTCATCAGCCTTAGGATTGAACTTCCCAAGATGTTCTCGGTCATTAAGAATGAAACACACACAACCGAAAACATGAAGAAAGTTGATGTTTGGTTTTCAGCCTTAAAAGACTTCATAAGGAGTTTTGTTGTGCCTTTTAACAATGACAGATCTATTTTGGGTAAAGCAAGTTGTATTTATAGCTTATGCCCAAAAATAGGTAGGAAGGTTGGATTCACTTAGCATAGAACGAGCAGCTTCACATAGAGTTCTATTCTTCCTTTCTACAACACCATTTTGTTGTGGTGTTCTGACAGCTGCAAAGTTTTGAGAGATTCCTTTGTCAATGAAAAAGGCCTCCAAGATAGCATTTCTGAATTCTGTGCCATTGTTACTTCTGACAGAATGTACAAGTTGACCATTGAACACTTCAGATTTCTTGATAAAGTTGATGATTTCTTCAGATGTGTCACTTTTGTACCTGAGAAAAGATACCCAAGTGTAACATGTGAATTCATCAACTATTACAAGAATGTACCTCTTTCCTCCTAGGCTTGGAGTGTTGACTGGTCCATACAGATCCTTATGCAGCATCTTGAGAGGGTTGGTGATAGAGAAACGCTACTTGGTTTTGAAAGAAGATTTTGTCAGTTTGCCTTTCTCACAAGCAACACACAACTTTTCTTTAACAAAAGATAACTTCGGCATTCCAACAACCAGATATTTAATGGAAAGAGCATTTAACGTCTTAAAGTTGAGGTAAGAGATACGTTTATGCCAGAGCCAGTTCTTTTTGACAGAGTCTTCAGAGATAAAACATATGCTTTCTTCTTATGCCGATTTATGACTCATGTTGATGACATACACATTGTCCTTTCTGGAACCAGATAGAACAGTGTGATAGTTTCTGTCGGTAATGAGACAGTCATCAATTCTAAAAATCACATAGTATCCCAGATCACATAGCTGACTGATGCTTAGTAGATTATGCATCAGTCCTTCCACATAAGCAACCTTGTTGAAGGTAATAGAACCATTTGATAGAGTTCCATAACCTTTGGTGGAACCTCTAGAGTTATCACCAAAAGTTACGATGGTTCCTTTTTCAGTCACATAGTTAAGTAGAAGAGATTTGTTGCCGGTCATATGTCTTGAGCATCCACTGTCTAAATACCATGTATGTTTGTTTGCCCCAATTCTGAATTGTAAAAGTATTGAAAATGGCTCAAGTCTTCCTCTAAAGACAATTCAGAGACATCAACAGGGAAAGCCAAGTCTAGCTCTGAAGTCAGTTCAGAGACAAACTCTTCAGACGAGAAGACATTAAAGATAGCTTCATCAGAGATCTAATTCAGAGCTCTGAAGGTATTCTCTCTGAAGATCAAGATTGAAGATTTACAAGTTTTGACAGAAGAACAGATGACACGTCACCTAGTGATAAAATTTACTTTTTAGAGTAGGTCACTGTTCCAGCATGTCTTGAGCTTACCTTTTAGGTAAGACATTGTTCAAGCATGCTTCTAATGTCAGGATAGTACACTGTTCACTTTATGGTCCTATAAATAGGACCATCACTCCATTGACAAAAGAGTTCTTTGTGCTTTTTGATATCTTGTATATGAATCAACTTTTAATATACTTGAAAGTATTCTAAAGAAGATCTTGTACGATTTTTATATCTTATTATCAACTGTGATATTGAATCTGCTTTGATATTTAAACTATATTGCTTCCGTTGTTCTTATTATTGTTATTGTAGTTTATATCATTGTTATATGATTAAATCTGGGATCCAACAATTGGTATCAGAGCCTCTTTGTTTTTAAAACAAACAAGATCATATCTGCATACTCGGATAGATTTACATCTTACTGATTCAAGCTTTCAAAAATCTGTGCATGTTCAAATAAACCTTGGTTTATTTAACGGAACTCCATATGCTCTAGGCTTGAAAGTAAATTATAGTTTCATTTGTTGATAAAATATCTTCTAAGAAAAAGCATCAGTTTTACAAATCTTCATGTTTTCATCAAAATGGCAAACTCAATATAAGTGCCATTTATACAGTTGGATCATTAACCAAACCTCCTACACTTCTAAGGGATGAATATCCCCAATGGAAAATAAGGATGGTAAATTTCTTGGAAGGTATGGACAGGGATCTTTTAAGATATGTGAATGATGGATCACACCAACCAATGGTGTTGGTACCAAGAGTTCCAGCAAAAGTAGATACTGCAGAAATACGTGCATACTATGAAAAGAAAACTTCAAACTTCACTGAAGAAGAAACTAAAATGATGTAAAATGACTCCAAAGCTGTTAGATTACTAATTATGGCCATTCCCAATGATATCTTTCAAGAACTTGATTCTTGTGTAACTGCAAAAGAGATATGGGATCAGTTGTTAAACCAACTTGAAGGTGGCCTACAAACTCAGAAAAACAGAAGAAATCTTTGCATTAATGAGTACAATGACTTACATGCATTACTTGAAGAAACCTTGCACCAAACATACTCAAGATTCAACATTCTCATCAATAAATGCAAAAAGTTTGGAGTTATGAGGACAAAAGAAGAAAACAATGTTCTTTTCCTTAAAAGCTTAAATGAAGAATGGTCACAACTATCCATGTCAATACAGGCCAATCAAAACCTTGAATCTTGGTCATTGACTGATATTTATGGCACTCTTGTTGCTCAGGAAAAAGAAGTTGTTAAACAAAAGTCAAAAACCTCTTTAGGTGGACCACTTGCCCTCATCTCAAAACAAGGGTATGTCAAAAAAATGTCATGATGATGAAACAAAGAACTCCAAAGAAAAGCCTTTGAGAATGGAACAAAAAAGAAAAACTAAAAAGGTTTTAATAGCTGAAGAAGATAACCATTCAGACTCAGACTCAGATGATGACATAAATGACTTTGCCAAATCTCTTGCATTAATAACTCACCAATTTAACAAGAAATTTGGCAAGAAAATCTTTGAAGGCAGGAGAGATGATGAAGAAAGGAGAAATCCAGAAAGAAGATTTCAACAAGAGCCCAGATCCACTCCACATAGTGATCAAAAGGGTGTTCATTTCAACAATCACGATGCAACACAACAATCAAGAACTCATCAACCATTCCAACCCAAGTATCCTCAACCTCAGAGATACTTTCAGCCCCAACCACAATCTCAGAAAACAGAAATTGTTGCTGCTCTTCCACCAAATCAAAATGATGGAAGATGTTTCAGATGTGGAAAACTAGGCCATTTCTCTGCAAACTGCAGAGGTAGACTTGTCAAAGATCAAGACTACTACAAAAACAAGTACAAGTACAATGTCAGAGAAAGAGTACTTGTTGCAGAGATGGAAGATTTGTTATCAGACTCTACAAGTGATGGAGAGGAAGAGCCTACCAATCTCTGTGGTATGGCTTTTGCAGATGATGATCAGACTGATGGATCATCAGAAAACTGCTCTGAATAGGTAAACTCTCCTTCCACTTCTGAAAATGAACTTGAAATAGATGTTCTTAAGTTAACAGATGAGTTTCAGATTTTAAAGCAAAAACTCATTGAAGAAAAAGAAAAGAGAAAGCAAATGACAAAAAATCTAAATTTTTATAAAAGAGAAAAGAATCTTCTTGAGTCAGAAAAGAAGGACATTGTTATCCCAGTTTAATCTAGTAGATAATTAACAAGCAAACACAATATAGATCAATAGATATAAGATCAGAATAACATACCAATCCCTTGAATAAACAGTTAAACCTTGTGTGTTCTTGATACCCTTGAATACAGAGAAAACAGCTACCTCTCTCTAATATGATTATTGTAATTATCAAAGGTTAACCCTAAAACTAAACTAATCAAAACAATAAATACCCAGGCCTAATGCCTAATGGGATTTGCTAAATGCTAAACAGGCTTGAGGCCCAATAACTAATAACTATTAGCTTATTACACAATAAACCCTCTAACTTTAACTATCAAACAAATACAGTTTAGACCCTTTAATCTTGAATACAATTATTTGATCCAACAATCTCCCCCTTTGGATTCAAGATTAAAAAAATTTAACAATAATCTTCAATAATCTTCAGGTCTTCACTTTTCTTCTCTTTTTTTCAGATATGACGTTGATAGCTTCAAAACTTCAAAACTTGATATCTTTGAAATTCTTTAGCAGTCTTCAGATTATATTCTCCCCCTTAATTATTCTCCCCCTTTTTTATGAATGGTGAGAATCATCATCATCAAAACTTGTCAAAATAATCTCCCCCTTTGACGATGATCACCAGTAAGCACTGTCTTCACATAACGAGCCATGTGTGAAATAAGAGCAGTCTTCCCAAATGGAAAGAGTGATAATTTCAATCTTTTCAGATTCAAATAGTAGTAGTAACCGTTTAAATCTTTGCAAATTCAAACAGTTTAAGAGTTGTAACCCTGAATCAACAAATGACTCAGTTAGAATGCCTGTCAATGACACAAAGTCACTGAGTAACACAAAGTTACTATATAAGGAGCTGGTTTGATGTTGGCTCCCCAAGACTTCCATTCAATCATCGAATAACACATGATTATCTATGAATGTTCTGACAGAAAACAATTTCAGTGTGCTTGTGCATGTGTATGAAATAATTAAGCATAGCTGATTGCTTTTGATTATAGGATCAAAGTATGCAAACTTGTTGAGACAGCAACAAATTATACAAAGACTCAATGTGCATGAGAAAGGGTTCGAAGGTGGGGCAACTTTCCTTCTTCTTCAATATTAGTATCTTCCAAATGAAGAACCAATAGCATATGTGCTGCTTCCCCAGAAAATGTGAAACATTCTCTTTTTGAGAAAAGAATGAGTAGCTGGTGGGGTTGTATGCAAGAGATGGCATGGGCTAGTTGCCTTTTTCAATGATGGTCACCAAAGAATGTGAACCAATCAGATTATGTGGTTGCCCGGATCAGAAAGTGGTTTGGTGCAGAGTCTAATATTCTTTTACTCTGGTCACTCACCCTCTTTCTTTTAATGCTCACTTCTAACCAATCTCCCTTTTCCATTTTACCTCTTCACACACCATCACTCAATTCTGTTGACCCCCCTCCCCTGAATCACTCAGGGAATACTTCCTGGGTAGGAAACACTGGTTATCGTGAATCCATGGAAGTTCTGTTAAGTTCTCACACTGAATCCCATGTATATTTCCTAAAAGAACGTGTTGTTCAACAGTCTTTTGTACATATAAGCACAAATAAGCACAGAGTTACATGAAGAATAAAAATTTCGGAGAAGTCAAAATAGTTATTTTTTACGATGCAATTCTCCCCCTCAAACTAAAAAAGTTTGACAATTAAGCTCTAAGGAGTTTTTCAATTAAGCTTATAGACGATTAAGCTCTTTTTCTATGAAGCTCCCCCTCAACTGAAGATTTTTTTTAAACACATAAAGCAGAAAAAGAAAGCACTGAAGTGCGGGTTCTAATCCGAAGTGATTAGAAACCATAGTCACTTGAAAAAACCTGCATATAAAAGAAGTCATGGTAATCATTTGTGAAAATGATTCCTCGATTGTTTGCAGCAGTTGGAAAATGTAGAAAACACAAGATTGAAACTTGGAATTCTCCCCCTAGAATCATGAGTAAGGCCTAAGACATGTTCAACATACCAAGTTTACTGATTAGAAATTGGAATCGTTTTTCATCCAACGGCTTGGTGAAAAGATCAGCTAACTGGAAGTCAGTTTGGACAAAATGCATTTCAATGTCATATTTTTCTACATGATCCTTGCTGAAATGATAGCGTACATCGATATGCTTGGTCTTCGAATGCTGTACTGGGTTAGCAGTTATGGCGATTGCGCTCTTGGAATCACAATAAATAAGAACACGCTTGTAGTTGTATCCAAAGTCCCTTAACTGTGTCGTCATCTAGAGGACTTGAGAACAGCAGCTAGCAACAGCTACATATTCAGCCTCGACAGTCGATGTTGAAACACAGTTTTGTTTCTTTGAGGTCCAACTCATAAGTTTGTCACCTATAAATTGACATGATCCAGAGGTGCTTTTACGGTCTAGCTTACATCCTGCATGATCAGCATCTGTAAAGGCGGTTAGATCAAAACGAGAATCCTTTGGATACCAAAGGTCTAGATTAGGAGAACCTTTGAGATATCTAAGGATTCGCTTAACAGCAGTATAGTGCGACTCTTTAGGATTGGACTGATATCTCGCACAAAAACATGTGGCAAACATTATATCTGGGCGACTGGCAGTCAGATAAAGTAAAGAACCAATCATGCTACGATACACCTTTTGATCAACAGGTTTTCCGGAGGGATCCGCGTCTAAGAGTGTACCAGTAGCCATTGGTGTTTTCATGACAGAACAATCTGACATATTGAACTTTTTCAAAACATCTTTTATGTATTTAGCTTGATTAAGAAATATGCCTTCGGGTAATTGCTTTACTTGTAAACCAAGAAAGAAATTCAATTCACCCATCATTGACATTTCAAACTTTGTTTCCATTATCTTTGAAAAGTTTTTGCAAAATTTCTGATTTGTCGACCCAAATATTATGTCGTCAACATAAATCTGAATGAGAATAAAGTCCTCACCTTGCCTTTTAAGAAATAAGGTAGTATCAACTGTACCTTTCTTGAAACCAGAAGCTAAGAGAAATTTAGTGAGAGTTTCATACCAGGCTCTCGGTGCTTGTTTAAGACCATAAAGAGCTTTGTCTAAAACATAGACATGATCAGGGTAGTGAGGATCAACGAAACCTTCAGGTTGTGCCACGTAGACCTCCTCATGCAGAACGCCATTCAGGAAAGCTGACTTTACATCCATTTGATAGACTGTAAAGTTTTTGTGCGCTGCATAGGCTAGGAAGATTTTGATGGCTTCGATCCTTGCAACCGAGGCGAATGTTTCGTCATAGTCAATGCCTTCTTGTTGACAGTACCCTTTTGCGACCAAACGAGCTTTGTTTCTCACAACTACTCCAGCTTCGTCTTTCTTGTTTCTAAAAACCCACTTAGTTCCAATAACAGATTTACCTTTAGGTAGTGGGATCAAGCGCCATACCTTGTTCCTTTCGAATTGTAGAAGCTCGTCTTGCATAGCAGAAATCCAGAAGGGATCACGTAGAGCTTCAGACACTTTCTTTGGTTCTAAGGAACTGAGGAAGCTTGAAAACATGCAGAAGTTGGCTGATGATGACCGAGTTGTGACACCAGATTGTACGTCACCTATCACGTTGTTCAGGGGATGATCCTTAGTCCAACGATGTGTGCTTGGTAAGGATTCAACTGTTTGTTGCGTATTGGACGGATCGTTTTCATCGTGCACAACAGGTAGCTCCATAGATGTACTCGGAACATCTTTTACTGGAGTTTCTGATACTGAAGCTTCTGGAATAGCGGTTGAAGTACTCGGGACTTCGTTTCCAGAAGAACCATCTGCAGAGACAGATTCAACATTAGTAGAGTCAGAAACTAACTGTTTGGTTGTACCTGATGGAGATTCAGTTTCAGTGACTTCTTCGGATGGTCCAGACATGTGTTCAGAAGTAGTAGGGACCTCCGAACTTGTTATTGATGTAGATATGCCTTTATCAAAATCTGTACAAATATCATCAAAGGCATCAATAAACAGTAAATCTAACTCAGATGAAGTAGAGTTAGAGTTAGAAGAAGTAGATCCTTTAGAAGCTGGTTCTATTCTGGACTGAATAAAAGCTTTGTCCTTACGACCGAGTTCTGAACTGTTGTATCCAGAAGTCCTTGTAGAATTCTCATCAAAGGAGACATTCATGCTCTCAACAACCGTCTTAGTTCAAATAATGTAAATTCGATAAGCTTTGGATGTCAGAGAGTATCCAACGAGATATCCTTCATCCTCTTTCTTATCAAATTTTGATAATCCTTGACGCTCTCGAAGAATGTAACACCATCAACCAAAAACACGAAGGAATTTGATGTTAGGCTTACGATTGTTGATTAACTCATATGCTGTTTTGTTAAACCGTTTGAGCACAATTGTATGATTCTGTGTAAAGCATGCTGTAGCGACTGCCTCGGCCCAGAGGTACATAGGTAGATCTAAATAAGCAAGCATAGTACGAGCGGCTTCAACAAGAGTGTGATTCTTCCGTTCAACAATGCCATTTTGCTGTGGAGTGTAGGCTGCGGAGAAATTATGGGAAATTCCTACAAAGGTAAGATAACTCTGTAAGGTGTCATTCTTGAACTCCGTGCCATTATCGTTGTGAATAGTTCAGACTGGCAATTGTAGACGTACTTGGATGTACTTGATAAAAGCGATAATCAACTCTGGCGCATCTAACTTGTTGCGAAGAAACTCGAGCCATGTATACCTTGAATAGTCATCTATCATTACTAAAACATATTTCTTGCCGTTGATAGATGTTGTTCGCATTGGGCCACAAAGGTCCATATGAAGAAGTTCCAGTGCAGATGAGGTCGATGATTCGGATTTGGACTTGAAGGAGCTTCACTTCATTTTGCCCATCTCACATGCAGAACACAGTGAGTCCTTCTCAAACCTCATTTCTGGTAGACCTTTGACCAGACCTTGTCTTTGTAGCTTCGCTATAGATCGGAAATTCTGATGAGACAAGCGGCGATGCCACGTCCACAATTGTGCTTTTGTTGCTTTGGCTAATAGGCATACTTGACGTGTGGCAGACAGTGTTGGAAAATCTACATAGTATAGATTTCCATGGCGCTCAGCTTTGAAGACTTCGTAACCATCTGGGTCCTCAAGATAGCAATGAGTTGTTGTGAAGCGGACTTGATATTTCATGTCACAGAAGTGACTGGTACTAAACAGATTGTGATCAAGTCCTTCAACATATAACACTCTTTGAATCTTCACAACACCATTATCGAGCATTCCATATCCTCTGACGTGTCCTTCGGCTTAAGAATTGGCAAATCTAACTGCTCCGGCAGGCTCCTCCACATAGTTATGCAAGAGGTGCTTGAATCCTGTCATGTGGCGTGAGCATCCGAAATCTATCACCCACAACCGACAGGCCTGTAAAAGAGACAATTAGTTTTGCTTAGGTACCCATATGAAGATGGGTCCTTCGCGGTTAGCTTCGCGCAATTCAGAAATATCAGCAGGTTTAACTTTCACACGCCATTCATAACGGGGTTTTGGAACCCATTTCCAAACCATCTTGACATTTAATTCCTGAAAGTGCTTTTTAGAAGTAGGATTGGCAACCTTAGCTCGAAACACTTTGGGTTGTGTGGAAGAATTAGAATTAGAATTAGAATTAGAATTAGAATTAGGTTTAGACTTAAGGTTCAGTTTAGCTTTTCGCTTACTCTGTTCGGACTTTGGAGGGGAGTAGTATTTGAATGAGTTATCCCAGCAGTGTTTGCAATATAGATTCTTTCGAGCAAAATTCATAAACTTAGATTTATGGGAACAAATCTTACATTCATGTTCATCAAAAGAATTACTTTTCAAAATAACATTGTCTGAAGTACAACAATTTGAAGCAAAAGTTTCACTAGATAACCTATCATTCTTATTCAAACTATTGTCTTTATTCTTATTACTCATCCCAACTCCATTTCCTTTTATATCTGAAACAGAAACAGGAACCTTGTTAGTCTCTAACTTAGAGGGTGGTTCTTTTCTAGAACTATTTGAAGTCTCACCCTTCTCAAAAATACTCGGAGGATATTCAGGACAATCAGAGTAAACAACTGAAGGTTTTGCAGGAGCATCAAATTCTGGATTGGTTCTTACCTTCCAGCTTGAATCATTGAACATCTGTTTATCATTTGAAGCATTTTTAAACATAGTAATTTTCAAATCATTGATCTCTGTGCAAAGCTCTTGATTTTCTTTTAAAGATTTTTCAAGTTTATATTTGAGATCAAAGTTTTCATATTCAAACTCATCAAGAGACCGTTGCAACATATCAATTTGCTTCATCAATTCAGATGTATGATCATTCACATAATTTGACTCCTTTGAATCAGAAACAGGATCAAAGTCTGAAGCATTCATCATTTCAGAAAATATCTCTTCAGTCATGGACTCAATAAACTCCGTTTTATCGTTTTGAACACAAGATTCATTCGTGATGACAGGTTCTTCTTCAACCTCTTTAATAAGTAAAGGTTTAGAAGCAATGAGATTTGAGACTGATGGTATAGTAGATGGATCAACATCCGATTCATACTCATCATATTTGCATGCAGTCTCAGGTGGAACTGTGTTGGTGCTTACTGATTCTTTGGAAGGTGTGGTAAATAGTGATTCAAACTCGGTAAATTCGATCTTTCGAGTCTCATAGCTTTTATTCAAATCACCATATTTAAAACCAACTGATTTAAAAAGATTTTGAGAATCAGTGTCATCAGACTTGTTCTTTCCCATTTCTTCTCGACCTTTGATCTCTTTAGAAGGTTTAGGAGAACTTGCTTCTACAAAGGATGCACGAATGTTAGGAATGGGTCTTATTGCGGAGCCAAATTTATCAAAATTATATAAGTGCTCTGGTGCCTTTTTCAAAACTTCGTTCGTTGGCACACCCAAACCTGGTTTAAGTTTATAAAACCTTTCGTCTTGGAGTTTATTGGTCAACAGATTTAATGTCTGCTCAGTCTGACCTCGTTTCATATTAATGTCCTCCAATTGCTTGATTTTGGTGAAAGCTTCATTTCTTTCTTTATAACAAACTTCAAATTTAATTTCAAACTCACCCTTTTCAGCATTAAGATTCACAAGATCCGTTTCTAAACCAGATATTTTTCTTTTTAAAGTATCTTTTTCAGCTTTTAAATCATCCTTTTCTTTTTCTTTTCTTCTACAACAACTTTTAGCAAAGCATTTTCATCACGAAAACTTAAGACAGATTGATGTGCAGAGCTAAGTTTACCGTTCAGTAAAGCAAATTCATCTTTCATACTATGTATTTGTGCCATTAAAGATTCTATAAGTTCAGAATTATCACTTACCTCAGAGTTTGCATCTTCGGATTGTGCCTCAGACTCTTCATCGTCACCATCCAACTTTGCCATATAAGATACTTGGGTGAAGTGCGCTTGCTCCTCGTCATCGGTACTTTGGAACAACCAGTTTTCTTCTTCAGCCATCAGCACTTTTCCTTCTTCAGCTTTCTTGGCAATGAGTGACTTTCTTGCGTAATACTCTGAGTTCTTCACTTTCTTGAACTTGCATTCTCTTGAGAAGTGCCCAAATTTGCCGCAGTTGTAGCATCTTCCTGGTTCATCCTTTCGTTCTTCTTGCTTCTCCTCTCTCTTTCCTTCTCTTCTATCTTCCTTCCTATCTTCTCGTCCTTCCTCTCTCCTTCCATGCCTTGGCTTGTATCGCATCTCAGACTTCTCTTTCTTGTATCCATCATACTTTGGCTTTGTGTAGAATTTCTTCTTGCCAAAGCTCTTCTTGAATCGTCGCGTAATTAGAGCCAAGTCCTCAGAAAACTTCTGAATATCTGGATCAGAATCAATCTCCAGTTCTTCATCGCTTAAAGCAGAGTCAGAGTCAGTAACTTCAGTAACTAGATCTTTAGACACCTTTTTCTTTGACCTTGCAGAGGATACAGAGCCTTTGCCGGCTATAAGAGCCACATAATCCTTCAATTTATTTGACTCATTATTGATGGTTCTCACTTCGTCCTCGTACTGAGAAAGAGTAGAGAAGATATCAGTGACGTTCTCTTGAGCCATGTTCTTTGACATCTGAAGGCAGATAGCAAAGTTCTTCCATTCCGGATTTAAGTTCTTGATGAACTTATAATTTATCTCAGAAGCAGATTTAGAGATATTGTTCATCCGCAAGTCATTGAGAATGATGTTATATCTGTTGTAGGTATCTAGTAGCAACTCTCCTTCTTTTGCATGAAATCCCTCGTATGCATTTATGCATAGATTCTGCTTAGCTTGGATGGAGGCTTCACTTCCTTCAAACTATCTTGCTAGTTCATCCCAGATTGCTTTAGCAGAGCTCTGACTGTCTACACGATTGTAGATGTCGTTTGGAATAGCCATAGTCAGATAAATTAGAGCCTCTTCTTCTATCTTGTACTGTGCTTTCTGCTTTTCAGTAAAGAACTGATAAGGTTTAGGAACGAATCTGTCAGGGATTTCTGGAGAGGTCTCTGTTGCAGCTTGACCCTTTACTGTGATCATTGGATTTTCTGGACCATTAATGATTGCTTCCATGTAATCTCTGTTCTTGTGATTCAGAAACTGGATCATTCTGGTCTTCCATTGCTGATACTCATTAGCCATGAGAACAGGAGGTTTGGACTGAGAGCCTATTGAGAGAAGCTGATTCGACATCTTAGCTGTACGGTTAGTAATCAAACTTTTCTGTACCAAGACAACCAACTAGATGAGATCGTTAGAATCAAGGTAAAAACCACACTAAAAAATTTTCAGAAAAATAAATTTCCAAAAATAATTAAATGTAGTCCTTTCAAACAGTATAAAACTTAAATAGATAATACTGAAAAATCAAACTGTTAAACTCTGACAGAAAAAAAATATTTTCGCAAAAGTGAATAGTGAACAGTGAACATTGAACAATACTTGCGTGAACAGGAGGTGGCGCAAAGTGAGGTTTGCGCGATGTATGGGTCGCGCGAAGTAGGATTTGCGTGAGAAGACTGTGGCGCAAAGTAAGAATTGCGCGAATAGTGGGTCATGCAAAGTACGATTTGCGTGAGCCTTGGGTCGCGCAAACAGGGGTTCTCGCGAGTAAGCAATGGCGCAAACACTGTTGTCGACCGGGAACTTGTTTGACCGGTAAGATGCTTGGACCGGTAACTTGTTTCGACCGATAAAGTGTTGACCGGTATCGAGTTCGATCGGACAAGAGTCGACCAGTAGGTTGATCTGACCGGTAAGATGGTGTCGACCGGTATTGGTCTTGACCGATAAGGACTAAGGAAGTTCGACCGGTAATAAGATTTGACCGATAATCCTTGCGACCGGTATGGAAAGTGGACCGATAGAGATATGGACCGATATAGTGAGTTCGACCGGTATTGAGCGGTCGACCGGTGTGGATTGTGAGTGTACCGGGCGACCGGGCTAATGTATTGATCGGTGTTTATAGCGACTGATGTGTTCCTAATGGTCTCGACTGGTATGTTCTTAAATCAGCCCAGAACATCGATAAACAGAAACAATAATCAACTCAAAAACCACACAAAACACAGAAATTGAATGCAGAAATTACACCTTTGTGCCCAGAAACGTGTATCGATCACAGTTCAATCAAAATCAAAGATTAATTTCAACTATCATGCATTAATTTGAAGAACACAGTATCGACCGGTTCACAACTTTTATCGAACCCAAATTAAAGAAAATCATAAAAGGCTAATCGATTGAAGGTTTTGAGAGCAATTAACTTATCAGATCACTTTTAATACCATAAAACTCATCTAATTAGATTGCTTTCAAGCATAAAGCCACATAAATTCATGAAATCGATTTTCACAAGTATAGCAATCGATAAACACAGTGAATAATCAATAAATCCAAAAGCTTGATTCTTTAGGCTCTGATACCACTTGTTATCCCAATTTAATCTAGTTGATAATTAACAAGCAAACACAATATAGATCAAGAGATATAAGATCAGAATAACATACCAATCCCTTGAATAAACAGTTAAACCTTATGTGTTCTTGATACCCTTGAATACAGAGAAAACAACTACCTCTCTCTAATATGATTATTGTAATTATCAAAGGTTAACCCTAAAACTAAACTAATCAAAACATTAAATACCCAGGCCTAATGCCTAATGGGCTTTGCTAAATGCTAAACAGGCTTGAGGCCCAATAACTAATAACTATTAGCTTATTACACAATAAACCCTCTAACTTTAACTATCAAACAAATACAGTTTAGACCCTTTAGTCTTGAATACAACTATTTGATCCAACAAACATTTTCAATGAAAAATTTGAGATTGAAAAATCTCATAAATTAAAGGAAACCTCTTTGTCTGATATACTCAAAGAATCAGAAAAAGTATTAAAAGCCAAAGAAGAAGAAGTTAAAAGATCCGAGTATGAAAGGCTCAATTTTGTTGCCTTAACTAACTTTTTTCAATAGGAAAGAGAAATCCTACATCAATCTCTGGAAAGGAAAGAACTACAAATCAAAAGCTATCTAGATGTTCAAGATATGCATATTAAGATAAATTCTCAAATAGACACTCAAGGACTGGGATTCAATGAATTGGATCCATTTACTAGATTGAAGAAAACTTCACTTTCTTCCACTTTCTTCCACTTTCTGTATAGGAGAGGTCCAGAGCCCTGACTGTCCATCTTTGAACAATTTCAAAAGAACAAAAACCTTAGAAGGATAAAAAACAAGAGCTCTGAGTTTTAAAAATGTCTTATACTCTGAAGCAAAAACATTTCCAAAACCTATCTTAAAGATAGAAAAAGAGTCTTTAGAAGTACTCTTTGCAAAACCTCAGAGCAATGATCCCAGAAAAAATTTTAAGTTTTATGCTTTTATCACAAAAGAATCAGAGATATCTGAAACAAGTACCTCTGAAACAAGTACTTCTCAAGATGAACCTCAGAGTTCACTCAATCCAGATGCACCTATGTATTCTCCAATGTTAGATTAATGTATCAGAACTACAATTGAGGATGACATTAGAAGAATTTATAAAGAAAATGTCATCGCTGATTTGAAAAAGAAAGAAAGCATGAAAAGAATCATTAAAGTTGTTAATGTATAGTTTAGATCAAGTGTTGACTTTTGATGTATTTGACTTTGACTTTGTAAAAGTCGTTGAAAGAACTTTTGTCTTGAGAGTTTAGTTGTTTGAGAGAAGTAGTCTTGCATAAATACTCTAGCCTTGTGAGTGAACCATGTAACCCTGAGAGACATGAGTGTTTATGTAATCTTGTGACTTTGTTTAATACATATGACTTTCTCTCTCTATACTCTTTCTCTAGAATTCTGTGTTTGATTGTGATTGAACTGATTGCATATGGCTTGAATTGGACTTATCAATTGGTATCAGAGCCTACCCAATCGAAATCATAAAGTTTTGATTACTGAATTGGATCGATTTCTTGAAATTTCAAGAACACGCAGACGACTTCTGTTTTCATCTTTTTGATCAAATTCACATTGTTTTGTTGAAATTAGAGTGTCATGATGGATTAGTTGTCATCGATTTCTGTTAGTAATCATTTAGTCTTCATATTTTTTCACGTATTAATCATTATCTTGATTTGAATTTTGGTTTTCGTGAATTTCTTCAAAAATAGAACTCGAACACTGTAAATTCGATGAATGCACTGTAATTTCTTGTTTTTGGTCTTGTTTGATTGTTAAGAAAGTGCTCAATTTCAATTTTCGAGCATATTGAATCTGTTTGTAAAGAAATTTGCAGGTTAATTCGCATTTTGGATCGATTTTGAAACTCAAAGTACAAAACGCGCTAGATCCACAAAACGTGCTAAAGAAGAACACGCAAGATTTGGAAGAACGTGCAAGATGATGGTTTTTGTGTTTTCTCTGCGAGTTTGAGCTAGTTCACGCATAGTTCGATCTGCGAGAAGAAGGTTCGCTCAGAGTATTGATGTGAGTTCTCTGTTCGTGTTGTGCGAGTTCTTGAAGCTGTACGAGTTTTGATTTAGCGAGTTTGATGTTTCCTGAAATTTTCTAAGTCCGGTTCGCGCTAAAGCATTCTGCGAGTTTCTGATCGTGCGAGTTTACATTTTGCGAGTTCTGACTTTCTCAAAATTTTCTAAGTATGGAACACGCAAAGGCTCGTGCGAGTTCTACCTGCCGTGAGAGTTTACATTCTTCCACGAGAAGTTCAAGTGTTCGAATATATTCTAAGTCTGAAACGCGCACAAAGTTCCTTGCGAGAAGTAACTTCACGCAAGCCATTACTTACTAGTTTCTCAATACGCACACGAAGAGTTCTGCGAGTTTCTCGTTCACGCACAAAGCTTCTAGCGCGAAGTTTTGTGAATAGTGACTTGCGAGTTCCAGGGTTGTGCGAGTTCTATACTTGGCATTTTTTCTGAGAAATTTTTCAGTGGTAATCCAGGTTTGACTTTACAAGTCAACTGTTTCCGATTCGTTTGGGAGATCTTTTGTGTTCAAGCCTTCTATCAGATATCTTTCTCTAATTCAGAAATCATGTCTCGTAATCTTCTGAGCATGGGTTCAAAATCAAAGCCTCCAGTTCTACAAGCTGACGAGTACCCTCAATGGCGAAAAAGGATGATCAATTTCTTGAACAATCAAGACAAGAAATTGATGAACTCTATCATAGACGGTCCTCACTTTCCACATGTTACTGTTGCCAGGATTCCAGCCACAGAGACAAATCCTGGAATTCCTGAGCGAATAGTAGCAAGAGATCTCATTCAATACAGTGATGTGGACAGAGATCTAGTTGAAAGAGATGCTACTGCCTTAACTTTCCTTATCATGGCCATTCCGAATGATATCTTCAACCGGGTTGACAGCAGAGAATCAGTAAAGGATATCTAGGATGAGCTAGAAAAGCAGTTTTTGGGTTCAGCAAAGTCAATAAAGACTAAGAGGAATCAAAGCATCAATGCTTATGAGGGCTTTAAAGCAAAAGAAGGGGAATCTCTGAGGGAAGCTTATGACCGCTACAACATCATCCTGAATGATCTCAGAAGGAACAGAGTGCAAAAGTCTGAGTCGGAGATCAACTACAAATTTATTAAGAATCTCCAACCCGAATGGGACGTCTATACTATCCAAATGCAGATCAACAAGGATATGGACGAGGAGAAACTTAATGATTTGTTTTGTGCCCTTAACCAACATGAGGACAAAGTGAAAGAACAAGTTGCAATGAATAAGGAACTACATCAACTCAAGGATAAGCAGAAAAAGGTAGAGGATTCCTTGGCACTGCTGGCTTAGGGAAAGGGAAAGTTGGTCAAGACAAGTTCTGGTTCTGCAAAGAGTTCAAAGAAGAAAGCATTGATGACCAGCTTGATTGAAATCTCAGACAGTTCAGATGAAGAGATTGAAGAAAAGTCAGATGATGAATTGACAGAATTTGCAGAAAAGCTTGCTCTATTGACTTCGAGTTTCCATAAGAGGTTTGGTAGGAAAAAGTTCTACAACAAGCCGAAGTATGATTCTTACAAGTCCAGCAAGTATAGAGGCAGATATGAAAAGGAGAAAGAGAAAGAGAAAGAGAAGAAAGAAGAGAAGAGAAGAGAGAAGAGAAAGAAAAAGAGGAGTCAGATAAATGCTTCAATTGTGGCAAGACTGGCCATTTCATCAAAGATTGCCAGGAGAAAAGAGTAAAGAATTATGAATACTACAAGAAGAAAGCTCAGCTGGCAAAAGCTATGGAAAAGGGTAAAGCATTGAAAGCTGAAGATGAAATCTGGTTTGAATATTCAGATGAAGAAGAGGAAGAAGCAAAAGTGAATCTGACTCAGGTGCATTACAACTTGATGGCATACCTGAATGAAGAGTCAGATTCCGAGGTAAAGAAAACTCTGATTCTTATTGTGATAATGATGAAGTGTTGAACTTGATGTCCCAGTTAAACTTGATGAACTCTGAATTTTTAAAATTGAAAGAAATTTTCAAACAACAAAATAGTACAATTCAAGGACATCAAGATCAAGCACTGATCTATAAAACATTGGTTGAAGAAAGAGAAGAAGAGAAAAATGTTCTGAAATTGGATAAATCAAAACTTCAAACTAAAATTTCTGAATTACAAAAAGAAATAGTTACAATAAAGGATAAGAATTTAGATCTGACACTTCAGTATGACATTGTTTTGAAAGACAAGACTAAAGCTTATACCAAGATTAAGGAATTGGAAGATCTGAATTTCAAGAGAGGTCAAACAGAACAGGCGTTGAAGCTTTTGACAAATAACCAAAAAGACACAAGATTTTACAAAGGAAAACCTGGTTTGGGTTGTCCTTCATGTTGTAGCCCAATGGTTTGGTAACATTCTGGGGGGTTAGTGGATGGTATCCCTGACTACCCAGGTTCGAACCCCGTGGTGAGCATCCTGTGACATCCATGATCATGGGTCTGCCACTTAGTGGTACCCTTAATTGGGTTGGGCCGTGATTGACGGGGATTAGTCGGGTGGCACCCTTAAGTGGGAGCCCGGATACCCCGGGAACGTGTGAGTGTGTTAGTCTGTCGTTCAAAAAAAACTGGTTTGGGTTTATCAGATGTGGATGTTTTGAAAATGGCGCCTGAAAATCTTTACAATTTTAAAAAGTCGGGTGATGAACCTATTATTTTAATACCCCACATTCTGGAAACTTTTGTTAAACCAGAGACTTCTTTGCCTGAATCTCCAAAGATGAATAAGGAAGAATCAGTGGAAGTCAAGCCTGATATTAAAACTGACTCAGAAACTCAGGGTTTTAATTCAGTTAAATTTTCATATGATGAATTAAATTCTTCTTACGAAAGTAAAAAGAATTCATTTGTCGAATATGAAAATATTTTTTCAACAAAACCTGAGTCTTCTAAATCCAGTTCAAATTCTGACTTAACTGAAACTATTCTAACTTGTTCAATCAAAGAAGATAAGGATGAAGAAGTAATCTCAAACAAGTCTGTTTCTGTAAATTTTTCCAAATTTACTGATCTCGAACATCAAGAAGCTTTGGACAAAATTAAAGAGTTGGAAAGGCAGATTTCACATCTCAACAATTTAATTGTTGAATTGGAAGAAGCCAATGAAAATTTTGGAATGGAACTAGACTCTAGTTTTATACAAAATGAATCTTTGCAAAAAGATATAAGGAGTCTAGAATCCAAAATTTTCAAACTCTCAAAAGGGAAAAAAGCTTACATTATTAAAGATGTTCCAATTTTTATAAATCAAAGTGTTGAAATTAAGTTTGAGTCAATTAACGAAAAAGGTGAATGTTCAAATTCTTCATTCATTAATGTTTCTAAATCTGATTGTGTTTGAAGAAGATAAACAAGGATTCAAAGGGATAGAAATCTGTAGTTTTATTCAAGACTGGAAATGTAAACTACAACTACACAGAGAGCAGCCTTATGTCTACATTGTGAAGGATGCAAGGTTAGAAAATGAAAAGTTAACCTAAAACAAGGCTACATGATTCCTATTTATACCCCATACCCCTTGTATACATATAAAGCCCAAACCCATATACAAGGCCCAATACATTTATATATGGATTACTTTACTAAACTTCTAAAGTGAACATATTTATGTTATAACACATCAACTTTGTTCTTACAAAAGAGAAAAATAAGAGATTCAAACGTCTTCAAAAGGAACAAGAAATTGTAAACAAATGGACTACCTCTTCCAAAAATCTTGAATTTTTTTTTTCAATACTAGGTAACTAGTGATGATAAGTTTGGACTTGGTTTTGGAAAGATGGATATTGATGGATCCTCTTATCATGTTCCTTCTTCTTCCTCTAAATTACTTTCTTACTCCCCTAAGTATACCGAATCTGACTCGGAGGACTCCCATTCTGTTCATTCTATGGACCTTCGTGATTCTAGAAAATTTGGATTTTTTGTTATAGCTAAACAAACCAAACCTTAACCCGAGGAAGATCAAGATTCAAATGATGTTGTCAAACCTATAAACGATCTTTTCAAAATCTTGAATCTTGATGAAGCCTCTTCCTCTTCTTCCTCTAAAAAGCCTTCTTTTCTTGAAAAAGAAAAATCAGTTGTCTATGATCTTCTTTTCAAAAGAAAGATGTCACGTTGTTCCAAAGGTGAATCTTTTGTTCCTCCAAATAAGTTCATTCCTAGATCTGTCAATTTGAAGAAATCTAAAGGAACCTCAAACTTCTCTATTCGTTCTTCTGAAAAAGGAATTCTTGGACCTATGCCATGTCCTCCACCTACTTCCTCTAAACCTCTTAAAGCTAAATCTAAAGGAAAAGAGAAGGAGATTCATCAAAAATCCAAAAAGGTGTTTATCTACATAAAATGCTATAACTGTGG
This sequence comes from Arctium minus, assembly GCA_954870635.1. Lineage (NCBI taxonomy): Eukaryota > Viridiplantae > Streptophyta > Magnoliopsida > Asterales > Asteraceae > Arctium > Arctium minus. Next base: position 44,599,601 of record OX941092.1, on the reverse strand, counting down.
AGACACATTTCATCTAGCAAAAGATTTCCCCAAGGATTGTATTGAAAGACAAAATCAAAATGTTTCATCTTCTTCTTCTAACCCTAAAGGACTTACTTCAAAATTGGTACCAAAGGACTGATTTCTTTGTGATTGCAGGTCATCGAACATCAACATTGTTGGATCCCAAATTTAATCTTATAACAATGATATAAACTACAATAATAATAATAAGAATAGCGGAAGCAATATAGTTTAAATATCAAAGCAGATTCAATATCACAGTTGATAATAAGATATTTAAATCGTACAAGATCTTCTTTAGAATAGTTTCAAATATATTAAAACTTGATTCATATACAAGATATCAAAAATCACAAAGCACTCTTTTGTCAATGGAGTGATGGTCCTGCTTATAGGACCATAAAGTGAACAGTGTACTATCCTAACATTCGAAGCATGCTTGAACAGTGTTTTACCTAAAAGGTAAGCTCAAGACATACTTGAATAGTGACCTACTCTAAAAAGTAAATCTTATCACTAGGTGACGTGTCATCTGTTCTTCTGTCAATATTTGTAAATCTTCAGTCTTGATATTCAGAGAGAACACCTTCAGAGCTCTGAATTAGATCTCTGATGTCTTCCCGTCTGAAGAGTCTGTCTCTGAACTGACTTCAGAGCTAGACTTGGCTTTCTCTGCTGATGTCTCTGAATTGTCTTCAGAGGAAGACTTGAGCTATTTTCAATACTTTTACAATTCAAAATTGGGGCTAACAATCTCCCCTTAAGTATTGAAAATAAAAAAAAAATCAATATAACAAAAAGTTAATCTAGAAAGCATAGAGGAGAAAGTCATCCTCTTAAATGTTACATCTCAAAAGATAGAAATTACAAACAGAGAATATAACATCAAAATAAATAGAAAGAAAATAACTAAGGCCTATCACTAGATTAGATCCTATGGAATTTCATAATGAGCTCTCTAAAGTTAATCAGTAAGCTAATTTCCAAGTCTAGTTTCCCCAATAGATCAACTCTGTATCGTTCTTCCTTCACATGTATCATCGTCAGTACGCCTCTCAAAGTTTCATCTGAATACTTTGCTACCTCTGAAGCCAGGAAGATTTTCTTGATCTGGTTGACTCTATAGAAGAATCCCATAGGCTCAGCAATTATTGATCCAGTCTTGTATTTGTTCAACTCAGCAATTTTTTCCACTGGTTCAGTTACACCAAGTCTTTCTTCTCCCAAATTCAGAGCAATCTAAAAGTCAAGTATGGCCCTTAGTTTGACATGAGCTTCCATAGCATTCCTTACTTCATAGAGACCCATTCTATCTCGTTCATATTTGGCTGAGCAGCTGGCGTAGAGATGAGGCAGATCATAGGGGTTAAGATTTACAAGATCATTGTCATTGAACTCATAAACTTTCCCATCAGATCGTATTATCTCATAGTGTCCATAGATGATCTTATTGTAAGCAAATGTCTTTTTAGAGACTTTTTTTTATCTCTGTGATATGAAAGTTTGAGAGAACCTTTGCTCTTGGACTGGTCTTGTCTCTGATGAATCTCTGCTCATAGTCTGCCATATTTTCTCTGATTCTTGGATTCAGAGGAAGAACTTGGGTATCTTCTAAGCTGAACTCATAGTATAGATATCTGTAGTGGTCTTCAATTAAAATCTCTGGCTCAGAGGTAAGAAATTCTGGAGGCTGAGTGTACTTTGAGATAGCTAGAATGCCAATGATTGTCTTCTAAATAGGTACCTCTAGAGGGGCATGTTCATTAACAATCATGTGGGTTTCTTCAGCAGATAGTTGTGGATCTATCGCTGGTTCCTTCCTTTCGACTTGAGGGGATTGAGGTGGAGTTTCATTGACTGATGAGAAGATTAAGTTTGTCATTTCAGCAGTGTCTTCAGCTCTATGTTCTGTCTCTGATGTAGAAGGGAGGTGAGCCTGAGCATTTTTGTAGACATAGGAATCCACATCAATACTTTCTTCTGGAACATGCTCGGCTGCTGTTGCTTCTTCTTCCTCTGATTCTGATCCAAATGCATCTCTCATAATTATATTATGTCGTTCTGGAGAAGAGAATGCATCTTCAGAGCTAGAGAAGTTAACTAGTTGCTCATCTTCTTCTACTATATCAAGAGAACCTATATCTTATGGAGTAGCATCTACTACATGGATTATAGGTGTCTCTGATGTTGATGGTGTTAGAACTACTGGAACTAGAGATTTGGAGATCGTTTGGTTGTCTTCAGTAGAGGTGGAGTGCCTCTTTGGTTCTTGCTCTTGTGATCCTTTTTCCTTGTTTGTGAACGGAGATGGAGCAGAGCCACTTGCTTTGGCAGCTCCAGAGGATTGACCTTGTGTTGTCTCCTGTATCTCCCCCTTTTGAGGCTCAGAGGTACCTTCATCATCCTTGTCCTTTAGGTCCTCAAATCTGGGCTTCTTTGCATCTCTACTGCAGGTTTCATCAAAGTCAGTACACACTCTGAATTTGGGGAATTCAGGTTCTGGCACGATTCCCCATCTTTTGAGCGCAACCTGTCTAAGAGATTCGATGGCATCATTGGCGGCTTGAAGGATGTCGTGGACTTGATCTTTAGAATGGAACTTGTAAACGTAGAGAGGCTTGGACCTTCTTCTGAGCAACCATGTTGATCTTGGAGGAACATGTGAGCAGGTGAGCATTCTACGCATGATGCCTTCTTTAAATGTGGCAAGATCAACCTTGGTCACAAGGTCTTCACCAGTTCTGGGTGGTGGTGGTTGAAGCGTTGAAGTTGTGGCTGCAGTTGGAAGGGAGGCTTGAATGGTAGACATGATCAGTTCAGACTTCAGAGATATAGGACATTTGTTTAGAAGATAGTGAAGCTGATCTGTTGGCCACTACCTCTTCCCTAAGTTCCTTGACCTCCTTCTGAACATCTGCAATTGTAGAGGATTGGTTTTGTAGTTCAACAACTTGAGCTCTGAGAGCCGCAATCTCCAAAGAGGAAATAGTCTTCTGTTCAAACAGCTGTCTCTCCAACCCCTGAATCCTGTTATTGGAATGCAGAAGTTGGATCTTCAGAGTAGAGAACTCTGCTTTGAGTTTGTCATTTTCAGATATAAGTGTAGAGGTCTCTGAACCGTCAATTCCTTGAAGTTTATGCTCATTGAAGAAGCCTCTAAGTTCCTCACAAAGCCTTTCGAACTCTGACTTAGTGAGAATGTCAGAGATGGGTACATTGGTAACAACACATGTTGCCAAATTTTCCTCGAGTCTAGAGGAGCCTTCTTTCAGAGATGGTTAGATGTTGTCTCTGGAAGGACTTACGCTCGGTCCTCGATGTTCTGGAGAATCATCTCTGAGCGTTCTGTTCAGATCCAAGTCCCCCTCATCAGATTTAGAGGACTGGAAGTGAATATGGGAGTTGATCTTGCGATCCCGGCAAGTCAATCCTTGTGCTTGAAGGTTCAACCAATGTCCCTTAGTTAGACAGTTGCTACGGGAAAAACTAAAGGGTGTGGGATGAGCCACTAGGGATGGAAATAGGCCCTGACCCGTCGGGTAACCCGGCCCACCCGCCCCGGTCGGGGATGGGGATTCCCCGTAAAACCGGGTATCGGGGACGGGGACGGGGATCCCCGTTTGGCTTTAACCGAGGATGGGGTCGGGGACGGGTATTGCACTCCCCGCCCCGTACCCATATTATATAATATTTAAATATTATATATATATATATATTATTTTTTTATTCCTTAAGTCTGACAAAATTGATAATGAAGTCTAGGTATTACTTTTTAGCCTTTAGAAGCTTTTAGAGAATAGAAGAAGTATTACTGCCGAAAACTTTTAGAGAATTGACTAATGACTATTGGACTTACTATCTACTACTGAATCAATTATTCTTCTTCTTCGAACCTTTTCCGAATCTCCAGCCACAACCATCGCCTGAATCCTCTCCGGCCACCGCTGCATATCCGGTCGCCAGCCACACGTGACACGCCTGAACGCTTTCCACCGCAGTCGTCGGTCACCGCCTACATATCCATTCGCCGACCACCGTTCAGATTACAGCCACCGTTGAGCTTGAGCATATTAGGTACTTTTTTAAATTTCTCTTCCCCTTTCAGATTACAGCCACCGTTCAGATTACATCCACTGTTTGACGTCAATCCATTCTTTTCTTTATTCTTTTTTGTTTGATTCTTTTTTCTTTTTTGTTTGATTATTTGGGTGGTCTTCTTATTTGTTTGATTTTTGTTTTGTTAAATCATATCGATAAGTTGAATCCATAACGAGATATATGGTCATTGCAAACGTAATACATGGGATAACATGATTATAATCATGGTATGAGCATGATATTTTAATAATCATTCTATGATACTTGGCTAAATTATTCAACACGTGGTACCAAGCTTGTTCACATTGGCCATGAAACAAAATGTGATTGTGAGTTGGTTAGTAGTTTTGTATGCTTTTGAAAAACTACTGCTAGTCTAGTTTTAATCCATGAAATTACTGCTAGTTTTTTTGTGGAGTTTTTTGGAACACATAGCTTTGTAAATTTAGAAAACAGATGGGTGTGGGTAAATACTACAAATGGTTGCAGAGTGGTGAAGGAAAGTGGTCATTTGTAATATAAAAGTGATCACGTCTAATTAAAGAGTGACCACCATAACATTGTTTCCACTTTTTCTAAAGGATGACCACGTTGCCGCTATTGTGTTATGGTCTGATATATGGTTATGGTGCAGTTTTATTTTGTTTACTGTCATTTACATACATGTTTTGTAGATGGAACCTTTGGAAAATGAGAACGTGGTAGAGATTGGTGATGAGATGGAAGGAAACAACAAACAAACTGGTGATGATGCTTACGAATCCGTAAGCATGCCTATAGGGGGTTACACGAGCAATGAACAACCAAAAAAGAAGTTAAAGTCGGTTGTTTGGAATCATTTTGAACAAGGGTATGTTAATGGTGTTAGACGATTTGCAAAGTGTAATTATTGCACTAAGCAACTAACGGGTAGATCCAATGATGGAACTACACATTTGAAGGACCATTTTAAGAATTGTCCAAGGATAGTTACAAGGGATATTAGACAGCACATCTTAGTTCAGAACGAAAAGGTTTCGGACGGGAAATCTTCTTTGAGTAAATATTCATTTAATGATGAACTTTCTAGGGAAGAGTTAGCCAAAATGATAGTTATACATGATTACCCGCTTTCTATTGTCGAGCACTATGGTTTTCGGAAGTATTCAGAAAGCCTCCAACCTTTATTTAGGGTACCATCTCGAGCGACAATAAAGAGTGATATAATGAAGATTTATGAAAAGCGAAGAGGTTCCACTTTGCGATGTTTGGAAGAGAATGAGAGTAGGATTGCCTTAACTTCAGACATGTGGACAACAAGTAACCAAAAGAAAGGTTACATGGAAATTACAACACATTATATAGATGACAAATGGACTTTACAAAATTGAATCATCAGGTAATAATCTCTAGTCTAATCATCTATAGTTTATATCATGGATAAAGTTATTGATAATAATCTCTTATTTTGTTTAATGCAGCTTTATCCACGTGCCATCTCCACATACGGCCGAAACATTGTCACAAGCCATGATGGAGTGTCTTCTCGATTGGAACGTCGACAACAAGCTTTCAACTTTGACTCTTGATAATTGCTCGACAAATGATGCAATAATCGACAAGCTTTTAGGTACTCTTTCTTCTTCATCGCTTATGTTAAAGGGGAAGATATTTCACATGCGATGTTGTGCACATATAATTAACCTTATCGTGCAAGATGGATTTTCTATAATTGGGGGGAGCTATAGAAAATGTTAGGTATAGTGTTGCATTTTGGTCAAGCTCTCCTAAGAGAGTACAAGAATTTAAACTATTTGCACGATAATTAAGTGTAAATTGTGAAAAGGAACTAGTTCTTGATTGCAAGACAAGGTGGAATTCGGTATATATTATGTTGAGTGTTGCATTGGAGTATAAGTATGTTTTTAGTCATTTGAGCAAGAAGGAGAGAAGTTATGTTTGTTTTCCTAATGAAGATGAATGGGCAATGCCATCAATTGTTTGTGAAAAGTTGAAATTGTTTTATCGTGTCACTGAAAAGTTTTCGGGAACTTTATATCCTACTTCAAACATATTTTTCCCATTGATTTGTGAAATTAAAGTGTCTTTGTTGTGTTGGAAAAATTCTCCTCATGATGTTATTAGGAAAATGGCATCATCCATGTTGATCAAATTCGATAAATATTGGAGTGTCATACACGAGGTTATGAGTGTAGCAATCGTGTTAGATCCTAGATATAAGTTGAAGTTGATAAACTATTTCTTTCCAAAAATCTATGGCAATGAAGCGAAAAGTGAGGTTATGAGGATACGTAACCTATGTGTTGAGTTGTTTGAAGAGTATAAAAGAAAGTATGCCTGGAATCGAGGAACATCTTGGAAAGGACAATCTACCACTAGTGCCTTAGACGTAGATGATTCTACTTTCGACAAACCTACATGGGAGTTGCATTTTGAGTCTATGATGTGTGATGATGATGTCTTGGAAACAAGTGAATTGGATGATTATTTTGCCGAGAAATTGTTTCCTAATGAAGAAGGGTTTGACATCTTGATGTGGTGGAAATGCAACGGCTCCAAGTTTCCTATGTTTCAAAAGATTGCAAGAGACGTTTTAGCCATACCGATTTCTACGGTAGCTTCTGAATCGGCTTTTAGCATGAGTGGTAACAAAGTCACAAAACAACGAAATCAACTCCACCCGCAAACAGTTGGAGCATTAATGTACACTCAAAGTTGGTTACGGAAAGATATTTAAATTCTTTGTCATACATGTATTTACATTTTTTTTCCTAACTTGTTTTACTTTTTGTAGATAAAAAACATGGAGAGCCTAAAGCATATGATGAAACCGTCACATATGACGAGGATGTCGAGTAACAAGTGATGTTTTTATTTTTTGGATGTTGGTAGTTGGTATGTAATTTTTGTAAACTTTAATAGTTTTAATATATTTTGGATGTTGGTACTTGGTATATTGAGTTGTTGGGTAGTTTTAGTTTAATAGTTTTATGCCTTCATTTAACTATTTTTGCATTTTCCTTTTTGGCATTTTGTTGGCTTCTTGTTGTTGTTGAGTGATTTGTGTAGAAAATAGGCATGGAAATGCCAAGGCCATGGCCCATGCACGCATACAAATAACCACATGTTTAAACATCATCAAATTTTTGTTAGTAAAATTTAATTTTTAATAGTTATTTAACTTATTAATAGGTTATTAACATGGTTTTTTTGTATAAAAAACCCCTGTTTCCCCGTTGGGGATTCCCGTTCCCCGTTGGGGATGGGGATATGATTGTATTCCCCGGCGGGGACGGGGATGGGGATTGGGGTCCCCGCCCCATTCCCATACCTATGATCCACAGAGGCATCATCGTGTGTGGGGATGTGTGTCGTACTCTGAGGCAACTAAGTACTTATGATATTAACTAAGTCCTGTTGAGAGGACTCATTCTGATTGTGGGTTTCCTCAGGCTTGTGTACTTCAGAGGTAGAAAGAGGCACCTCTGAAGTGGTTTGCTGGGTTGGGATCAAGGTGTGCGCCTCTTATTCAATAACCATTGCCTCGGGATCAGGCTGGTTAGATGATGTGGATGCACTGGGGGTTGGTGTTGGAGTCCTAAAGTAAATGTGCCTTTTGGTATCTTTTGCGGGGGAGGGGTGAGAACTCTCTGGTTTCTCTAAGTCCATAGGGGGGACTCTCTCCTCTCACTCTGAGAATCTTCAAATCTAGTCTCTGAAGATTCATCCTCACTCTCTTCAGATCTAGTAGAGCTAGTCTCTTCCCTAGCTTCTGAAGGGACTTTCTTTTCTCCCTCATTGACAGCCCCTTCTGGTGCGTTGTCATCTCTCTAAACTTCGGCGTCTCTATTAGGAGTACCCTATGGTTCACTCCTTAGAGAGCTCTGAACTTCAGGATCCTCTGATCCCTCTGAAGTAGAGCTACTCTGACTCTCCATCTCATGCATATGACCTAAGTGTGTTGGGGTTCCCAGGACTGGCTCTAGTCCTTGGGCAACACGAAGATAAGAATACCAATCATGATCTCAATGGACCTAACAAGTGGTATCAGAGCCTAACAGAGATAATTTTCTTTGCACGATCGAGATCTGATTGTTTTGATAGAAAAGTCTGTTGAAAATTTCGATTTCTGTGATTTGTTGTGAAATTGGTTGTTCTTTGATGATAAATTGATTCAGTGGTTATAGTTTATCATTATTGAATCAATAACAAGTTCCAATTTCATTCCAGAAAGTCGGAATGATCGATTTTGAGTTCTTCGGTTCGATTTTTTTTTATCACTGTGGTTGGATCGAAGTATGCTTTATAGAGTCAAAATTAGACAAGGTGATCAACTACAATTGTGCTCAAAAGGTGTTTTCGAACCTGTTGTCAAAGTATCAGCTCAAGATTCGATGTTTTGAAGGTTTTATTGAAGAAAGGTTGAAAATCATTCTAAATCTACAGAATTCTCAAGATTTGTTGAAGAACTTGCAGATGTTAAAGAATTCGCAGAATGATGTTTGAAGGATTCACAGAAAGAACATTTGGACATAACAAAATTTTACAAGTGTGGATTTCGCAAGTAGTTACGTGTGAAAGTTAAAGGATTCGCAGACTATTGTGCATACGTTGTGTGCGAATTCTTAAGAATTCGCAGGCCACTAATGGCTTCCAATATGAAAAATGTTCTAAGTCAAAGATTCGCACACAAGAGTGTTGCGAAAGTTAAGAATTCGCGGGTATGTGAGATGCGAATTGTAAGGATTCGCAGGTATAAGGCTTGCGAAATGTGAGGATTCGCAGGAAAGCCTTTGCGAATTTTGAAGTTTAAGCTTAGTCTATCTTGTGAATTGTGCTCAAACTGCTACAGTGATCTACGAATTGATGATATTTGCGAAAAGTTTGATGATTTTTTGAGAATTCTGACTGTTCTGAACCCATTCTGATACAAGTTTGCCCTGTTCCTGAGCTTTTTACGTGGAATGCATATGTGACATCACTCTTATCATATGTTGGTCACATATCTTTAGCAACTGATCTATATTTCACGAGTGCTCATGTTTTTCAAGATTTTCAGATTCTGGATTTTCAGATTTGATCTTTGCTTAGATTAAGTTAGCTGCCTGAGCATCTGCAATCATCAGTCTGGAAAGCTTCTTTTGTGGTTAGACCGTTGAGAGCACTTTATCATTCTTCTGAACTAATCACTCAGTAGTGTGAGCAACTGCAATCATTGTTCTGATGTTTGAGTTGTAATTCAGAATCCTGAGTGCTTATAATCATCCAGCTGATTCGTGAAGAAAGGAGTTATGGGTTTGATTATTCAGTCTTCTGGAAAGCAGTCAGAAAATGAGCATATTCTATCAGTTGTTGAACATTGCTTGCCTTCTAACCCTTGCCTTGTAGTATTGCTACCGAATGCTACCGCCCGTAAGCTTATCAAATGAAGTTCTTTAAGCTGAATTCTTATTTCAACTCATGGTTCAAAGACAGATCAGATGTTATAGACTGAAGATGCACTTGGGTGTCACTCCATAATCCACACATAACATTCTTGTGGGCGTTAAGGGGAATGTGTTGGGTTTACTAGAGTCAAAAGTTGTCTTTATGTGCACTCAGTCGAGGTTATAGTCTACATCAGTTCTGATATTTCAGTTGATACTTCAAGGATAAGAGCTACTTTCTAGGGGGAGCTAGAGAAGCTTTGAAGTTTATGCAGCACTAAGTTTTATAAAGAAATCAAGGGGGAGAGGAGCTGAAGTTGGAGCTGATCAGAGAATGATTACTTTACAAAACTTAGGGGGAGAATGTTAGAACATAAATATGTTCACTTTAGAAGTTTAGTAAAGTAATCCATATATAAATGAATTGGGCCTTGTATATGGGTTTGGGCTTTATATGTATACAAGGGGTATGGGGTATAAATAGGAATCATGTAGCCTTGTTTTCGGTTAACTTTTCATTTTGTAACCTTGCATCCTTCACAATGTAGACATACGACAGCTCTCTGTGTAGTTGTAGTTTACATTTCCAATCTTGAATAAAACTACAAATTTCTATCCCTTTCAATCCTTGTTTATCTTCTTCAATCAATACCAATCATGATCTCAATGGACCTAACATGATGGTTTTTAAGTCTTCTAACTCAGCTTTGATTTTATCAAAGTTTTTTAGCTGAGACAGACAGACTTGCAGTTGAGAGGAGAGAGATTTGATCTGAGCATATGCCTTTTTCTTAGCATCTTTTTCATTATGGTATTCAACGGTCAAAGAGTCATATGCTTCAATCTTTTCATCATTGGAGAGACAGTAAAAGGGATGTACCTGAGATGAGGAGGATGAACACTCAGCAGAGACCAACGCCATGGTCATGTCGGTATCCTTGACTTCAGCCATATCGTCTAGTTTAACCATGAGACACTTGCTTGATATCTCCTTTTCACTGTCAGATGTTGGCTCATCAGCCCAGTCATGGGACTCGACCATTAAACCCTTTCCTCTATGGTGAGAGTTCTCGTTTCTTTTCTTCTCTCTCTTATATCTAGCTTTATATTTCTCAGCTCGATCAGTGTTTTCCTTGAAAGAGGAAGAAGAGGATTTTCGGGAGAAAGATCGACCTGCAAAATCAGATCTCATTTAGATAAGCTTCCGATTGGTGAGCTAAGTCATCATGACTTTCTTGGTCAGACTCATCAGAAGTGTTAAGACACAGTCTCATTGGATTCAAGATCATCCAAACTGAAGATCGCAATCTGAAGCTAAAGCCGGAACGTCGACTCTCGATATTAAAGTCTATGTCTATTTGTAATAAATGTCAATGTAATTCAATATAATTGTTTGTTTATTATACTAGTTAACTTAGTTAGTTTGTGAAAGTTAGTTATTAGTTATATATTAACTTAGTTAGACATAATATCTATTTGTTAGATATTATGTAGTTATATTAGTATTATATGTTGCAAGTTGATTAGGAAGTGTGTTCAACACACTAGATTAGATATTATGTGATATCTCTAGTATCTCTATCAACCAAGATCAGATTTTTTAGATCACACGAAAACACACACAAAAAGGTGCAAAAGAGATAATACAGAGAACACATTCAAACCTTGAATTTGATCAACCTTGTAACCGTTGTTATATATCAATACAGGTTGGTAATCGATTAATGTGTTGTTTCTAAGTACTTGATATAAGTATTGTCGGACCGACAATTGGTATCAGAGCCTGATTAAGATCAAAATCAAGTTTTTCTGAAAAACGTCTCTGTGTTCTTATTGAAAATCGATTTAGTGATTTAAACTGTTTTAGGTGTTAAAATCGATCAGGTTGTGATCGATTAGCATGCTAGATCGATTTGTTGTTGTTTGATTTCATTACTAAGCATTTATCGAGTTCCAATTTGTGGATTTAGTGAGGAAACCGTCGAGAACAAAAAGTCACTGTGCGATAAATTTTTTCTTCAAATAGTGTGTTTAAGTGAGATCGAGTGCTTACATTCAGTACTAGAAGTGTTTCTAGACATATTGGTAGAGATTTGTATTGCTAATCAACAAAGATAACAAGTTTCAGTTGATTTTTCGTAGAACAGGACGAACAATCGCAAAGCAGAAGAAGAACACACACAAAGTCAAACTTTGCGCATCTAGCCTAAAACGCAAAGTCCAACTTTGCGCCTCCCACTACAATCGCAAACTTCACTTTGCGCTCCTCAAGTGAAACGCAAATCCCACTTTGCGCTTCTCAAACAGCACGCAAAGCACACTTCTCGCTTCAAAGTGCAAACGCAAACCTCAACTTCACTTCTCGGATCAAGTAAGAAACGCAAACCTCAGTAGTGTTCATATCTTCAAAAGATCAAGTCTACTTTGCGCTTCCAACTGGAAACGCAAACCTCAACTTTGCGCTTCCAACGTAAATCGCAAACCTTACTTTGCGCGTCCCATTAGAAACGCAAACCTCAACTTTGCGCTTCCCGCTTGAAACGCAAACTCAACTTTGCGCTTACCACTTGAAACGCAAACTCAACTTTGCGCTCCCAACTTGAAACGCAAACCTTCTCAAACGCAAAGCTTCTATTCCACACTTAGAATTTTCTTCAGAATGACATCCAGAGAAGCCCTCGCAATAGGAACTGACACCAAGCCACCAGTTCTCTTCAAAAGAGAATACGAACAGTGGAAGGATCGGTTTCTGAACTTCATTGACAGACATGAGTTGGGTGATTTCATCAGGACATCTATTGAAGAAGGAGTTATGAAATCAGTCATAACGACTCGTGTAGTTGGAAATGTGCCGACTGAAGTTAAACTTAAGTTTCATGAGCTACAAGATGATAACCTTAGAAGAGCCAAAGGCGACAGATTAGCTAAGTCATACATCTTACAAGGAATCCCAAATGAAATATACGTAAAGATTGACAGCTACAAGGCCTCCGGCAAAGAAATGTGGGATCAGCTTGAAAAGATGATGCTGGGTTCAAAAGTTGGCAATCAGTTGAAAATCTCCAACTGCCTAAACAATTATGAAGAATTTAGAGGCAGGGTGGGAGAAACTTTAGAAGAAACCTATGACATGTTTGTGACTTTGCTGAACGAACTTAGCAAGAACAAAGTCCACAAATCTTAAATTGAGCTGAACGTCCAGTTCCTGAGCATTCTTCACCCAGAATGGAAAAGATTTGCAAGACAGATGAAGAAGATCAAAGACTTGAATGAGATTCCACTTCATGAGGTGTATGAAACCCTCCGTCAGAATGAAGAAGAGGTGGATGAAATTCTAGCTGAGAATAGACAGAGAGGAAAGACAGTTGATGACACAGTCGCTCTTGTAGTTAGGAAGAAAAAGAACAAGACGATTGTGTACGAATCAGAAGAAGATGAAGCTTATGCAAACTCTGACACAGATGAAAATGATCAGCTAAAGGAAGCAATGATGATGCTGACAAATGCTTTTCAGAAAAGGTTCTACAAAAAGCCAACATCAAACAGTCAGAGGTACTCATTTGGTCTGAACAACTACATCCACAAGGAAAGGGTTCAAGGAAGCAGATATGAAGGAAAGAGATTTGAAGGGAAAAGAACAGAGGAGAGGAAACCTGAAGAGAGAAGGTATCAGTATGAAGGGAAGAGATTAGAGGAGAGGAAACCAGAAGAGAGAAAGTTCAAAGCTGAAGGATCCAGTCAGACAGAGCCACCAACGTGCTACAACTGTGGCAAAACAGGTCATTATGCCAGAGACTGCCGAAGGCCAAAAGTCAGAAACTCCGATTATTACAAGAACAAGATGCTTCTTGCAAAGCAACAAGAGGCTGGCAAGGCACTGATGGCTGAGGATGAATACTGGCTCGATCACTCAGATGAAGAAGAAGAAGAGGATGAATAAAAAGATGAAGCCGTCAACATGTGCTTGATGGGCCAAATAGAATCAGATGCTGAAGCTGATTCAGACAATGAAGAAGAGGAGGTATGTAATCTATCAGATTTAGATTTAATGAATAAAATGCATGCCATGAGTTTAAAACAAAAAGAGTTAGAATCTAATCTTAAGCAAGAAAATGGTGTCATAACTGACAAAAACCAATTGATACAGAAACTTAGCAATGAAATTGCTGAGCAGAAAGTATTAGTTGAGATTCTTCATAGAGATAATGACACCAATGCTAAGGAAAAGACAATAATTCTTAAAGAGAATTCTGATCTTAAGTCTAAACTGCTAAAAAGTGAGATAGATATTTATGAGCTTACAAAATTGCATGCTTCTTGTACCAAAGAAAACTTTTCTTTACTGGGAAAATTAAAAAGTTTGGAAGAGAAGTTATATAAAATGGGTCAAACTGAACAGACTATTTTTCTAAACAAACCCAAAGAGGAAATAGAGAGATGGGGAATCGGTTATAAGAATCCTCACTGTCTACAAAAAGGGATGTATGAAGTGCCAGGACTTTATGATCATCTTTCAATGCAATTAGCTCGTAGAATCCCTGAGTTTAAAACATTTTGGACTAAACTATCGGAAAAGGATGAAGCCAATGAAACGGAAAAACGATTGAAATCAGCTAAAGTTCATCTTCCATTTAATTATGCGAAGACGAATAATAGTTATAATAAAAATCCTATATATCAAAAGAAGAAAACTCTTTCAAGTGATTTCTTTCCAAGTTATTCTGAAAAGGAAATGGAGGTGAAGCCTATTCAAGGTAAACTATATGTCCCTCCTCTCGTTTTAGAACGTAAAATTTCTGAACTCGAGAATTCTTTGTCAGATGAAAGACTTTTGATAAATATTGAGCAAAACGTTTTTTCAACCGTGTTTTCAAATTCTGTTCTTTCAAAGACTTCAAACTCTGAGGATTTGTTTGGTTCCTCAAATAAAGGATTTGATTTTTTGAACTCTGACGGTGGTGTAGATAATGGTTCTAATCAATTTGACTTTAATACAAAACTTCCTAACCATTCATTTTTTATTAAGAAATATTCAAGAAAGACCAGTATGCCTGTTAACAGTGCAAAATCAACGAAAGTTGATAACTCAGTCTCTGTGAAAGCTAAAAATGCTAAAGGTAAGAATATATCTCAGCATTCACAGAAACCGAACACTACTGGTAATCCGAAGAAGAAGTAATCGCTTGTTGCTCAAAGGTCTAACTCACCAGCTTCACATGTTTCAGATCTCAGCAAGCAAAGGCCAGAAGTAAATTCTCAATGGCAACCCAAACGGAAGCTTGACAAGACCGTTTTATCGTTTAGTAGTGTTAATGGTAATAAGACTTCGCTTAGTAAAGATGTCCTAATTGTTGATATTGCTGTTTTGAACTCAAAACTTGTTGTTTCTCGTAAATAATATACAATGAAGCAATTATTTCAGTTATCTTTATCTGCTAGAAAGTCTTCTATTTATGATAAACATATTTCTATCTCTTGTCAAGATTCTGAAGATTGGTTTGGCAATTACCATGTGCATTCATATCATACTAATTCTTCACATACATTTCAAAAGAAAAGAGGACCCAATTTGAAATGGGTACCAAAATCTTGTGCTAACACAGCAGGACCCAAATTCCAGTGGGTACCTAAGGCTAAATCTGTGTTGCAGGCACACAAAGCTTAAAGAGAATGCGACTTCTGATTATGTACAGATCAGGACTCGTTCTTCAATGTCAAAATAGGTTTTTGGATAATGCAGTTCAAAACCCGAACATTAAAGTCAAAACAGGCTTTTGAACAAATCATTTCAAGACCCGCACTTCGATAATCAAAGTGAATATTCCAAAGTTGTCGTATGAATATCTAAATTTGTAATTTCTCTTATGCAGACTAGTCATACATGGTTCTTGGACAGCGGATGTTCCAAGCACATGACAGGGCAAAAAGAGATATTGTCCAACTTTAAAGACAAATATTGCGGAACAGTCAGGTTCAGCAACGACCAGTTTTCTTCAATCATGGGATATGGTGATGTACAACATGACAATGTCACGATCAAGAAGGTGAGCTATGTAGAAGGCTTACGACACAACTTGTTCAGTATAGGCCAGTTCTGTGACAAATACTTAGAGGTCAACTTCAAAGCCAAGAGATGTTCAGTTCGCAATGAAGAAGGCGAAGAACTCTTGGTCGGTACTCGAGAATCAGACCTCTACACAATCAATTTATCAAATGTCCAGACTGACAAGCAAGTTTGTCTACTATCGAAAGCTTCGATGCAACAAAGTTGGTTATGGCATCGACGTCTTTCTCACCTCAACTTTCGGTACATCAACAATCTGGTCAGTGGAAAGCTCGTCAAGGGACTTCCAGAGCTGAAATATGAAAGAGAACATCTTTGTGCAGCTTGTGAAAAGGGCAAGATGAAGAGGGCACCTCATAAACCAAAGCATGAACCAAGTACAAGCGCTCCTTTAGAGTTATTGCATATGGACTTATGCGGTCCGATGCGAACTCAGAGTCTAGGCGGAAAGAAGTACATACTCGTGATCGTGGATGATTATTTGCGATACACATGGGTCAAGTTTCTATGTTCAAATAATGAGACACCTGATGTACTCATTACATTCCTAAAGACGACCCAAGTGAATCTGCAGAAACCGGTCAAGTTTCTACGAACAGACAATGGCACAGAGTTCAAGAAGAACAAAGTTGAAGAATATCTCGAATCTGTCGGGATTTCACATCAATACTCTGCTGCTCGAACGCCTCAACAAAATGGAGTGGTTGAAATAAGAAACCGAACGCTAGTCGAGGCTACTCGTACTATGCTAAGTCAATCAGACTTACCTCTATTTTTATGGGCAGAAGCTGTATCGACGGCGTGCTACACACAGAATCGCTCCATGGTACATCAAAGATTCAAGAAGACTCCTTATGCGTTAATCAACAACCGAACACCGACAATAAAATATTTCCATATATTTGGGTGCAAGTGTTTCGTTCTAAACGATAGGGAGAGTCTAAATAAGTTCAGTGCTAAGGCGGATGAAGGAATCTTCATTGGCTATTCCTCGACATCAACTGTATTCCGTGTTTATCTAAAGAAGTCAAAGACGGTGATTGAAAGCATAAACGTCTCGTTTGATGAAGAAATGGCTTCCGAACAACAACGTTCAGAACCCGTTATAACAGGAATACTAGCTTCTGGGCAACTCAGTCCAGGACCTACGTCTCAACAGAATAAATCAGATGAAGCATCAACTTCTACTAACCATTTATCTGATTTAGATTTATTATTTGAATTGTTTTATGATGAATTTCTTGGATCTAATGTAAAGAAATCTGTTGTGGTTGACAGGATGGAAGACTTAACGACTACTCATCCAACCAGTTCAGATGACTCTATTGAATCCAACGCCCCGATTCAACAAGAGATTCCAATTCAAATGACGACTCCAACAGTTGAAGAAGTGACACATGAGAAAGAGACAGAAGTAGCTGAAACAGTAGGAGATACTATTCAGATCAATCTACAGCCAGATCAAGTTGTACCTGCTGAGCCTTCTGAACCTGCCACTTCAACTGAAACCATCAATCCTCCTGAACAATCAGAAGAAGGTACAAGTGGATTTGTAGATGATACAACCGACATACAATCATTTAATCCACTACCTCATGAACATAAATGGACCTAAGAGCACCCGCTAAGCCAGATGATTGGCGATCCATCAAAACCGGTGCAAACTAGGTCAGCATCAATGAACATGTGCATGCATGACTCCTTTCTGAGCAAGTTCGAGCCAACAAGAGTATCAGAGGCACTTGCTGATCCAGAATGGGTGGTCTCAATGCAAGAAGAGCTAAATCAGTTCGATGCACTTCAAGTCTGGAGACTCGTACCAAAGCCTAAAGGTAAAACCATTATAGGTACGAAATGGGTTTTCAAGATAAAGAAAGACGAAGATGGTACCGTTATCCGAAACAAGGCAAGACTAGTAGCCAAAGGATACAAACAAGAGGAAGGAATAGACTATGATGAAACATATGCTCCTGTGGCGCGATTAGAGGCAATCAGAATGTTTCTAGCCTACGCATCCCACAAGAACTTCACGGTCTTTCAAATGGACGTGAAGACAGCATTCCTGAATGGAATTCTGAAGGAGGAAGTCTACGTCTCTCATCCAGAGGGTTTTGTTAATAAAGAAAAGCCGAATCACGTTTACATTCTCGACAAATCACTCTACGGTCTGAAACAAGCACCTCGAGCCTGGTATGATGTCCTTTCCACTTTTCTAGTCAAGTCTGGGTTTTCAAAAGGAACGGTAGATACCACTTTGTTTATCAAAAAGGAAAAAAGCGATATCATTTTAATTCAAATCTATGTAGATGATATTATCTTTGGTTCTACAAATACTAAGTACTGTAAGAATTTTGCAAACCTTATGGTGTCTAGATTTCAGATGAACTTAATGGGAGAGATGAATTTCTTTCTCGGTTTACAAGTAAAACAATTTTCATCGGGTATTTTTATCAATCAATCAAAATACATTAGGGATATTCTTCGGAAGTTCCAAATGGAAAATTCAAAAACGATTGGTACCCCAATGGCACCAGGTACTAAGATTGGCACCGATCCTTCGGGAAAGGCTGTTGATGTTAGGACTTATGGAGGGATGATAGGTTCTTTAATGTATCTTACTTCTAGTAGGCCAGATATAATGTTTTCAACATGCTTATGTGCAAGATATCAGGCCAATCCTAAAGAAATCCATATGTCTGCTGTGAAGCGCATATTTAGGTATCTAAAGGGCACTACAGATCTTGGTCTGTGGTATCCTAAAGATACTAGTTTTGAACTAACAGCCTACACAGATGCAGATCATGCAGGTTGTATGTTAGACAGGAAGAGCACGTCAGGACACGTACAGTTCCTCGGTGACAAACTCGTAAGTTGAGCATCGAAGAAGCAACTTTGTGTTTCAACTTCCACGACCGAAGCAAAATATGTAGCTGCTGCTAGCTGCTGTTCTCAGGTCTTATGGATGCGAACTCAATTACGCGACTACGGTTTCCATTTCAACAAAATCCCGATATACTGTGACTCTAAGATCGCCATCGCAATATCAGCGAATCCTGTTCAACACACCAAGACAAAGCACATAGACGTCAGGTATCACTTTATTAAAGATCATGTTGAAAAAGGAACAATTGAACTTTTCTTTGTAAAAACTGATTATCAGCTTGCCGATTTGTTCACCAAACCCTTAAACGAAAAGAGGTTTAACTTTCTTGTCTCTAAGCTTAGTATGTTAAATCTTAAAATCTAATCAGTAGTTACCTATAAAAGTTTTCTAAATTGTATACTTTTTCATCATTTCTTCATTCTTAACTCTAATTGATATCTGCACTTCTACATTCTGTTCATGATCCAAGGGGGAGAATGAGAAGAAATTGACAAGTGGTCAATATTACTTCGAGGGGGAGCTCATAAAATTTGTGCATGTACTTTTTAATGTCAAATTTCTTTTTGTAATGCAAGATTTTAGGGGGAGCTCTTCAAGTCAAAAGGGAGTACGGATATGACTTCTGATTATTTCTGATCAGAACTCGTACTTTAAAAAGTTTTACTGCTTTTTGTCTTTTCATTTTAAGTGAATAAACTTTACCTTGACTTGACATAAGACTTTTGCAGAATTTTTGAGAGAATCTTACAAGTTCATATGTTTATGACTTAAAGCTTAGCTTCATGAGATGAAAGATCACACGTTAAGGTATAATTCTATATCTTCATCTCATATTGGTTGAAAGAAGGACACCTTTCAATCATTTGAAAACATTGTTTTTAATGTTCAAACCACTTCCCGATTTTTCAACAGATTTTATATTTTGGGAGTGTATTTTAAATGTTTTCATGATCTAAATTGTACTTTAACTGAAATAGTTAAACCAATCTAAGCATCACGTGCATCATAGGAAAACAAGAATTTCATTGTGCTAGGAATTAACACAACTTCTATGGAATCACCTTAACCAGTGATTTCTACCCAAGAAGTTAAATCCTTAGTGATTGAGTGTGCAAAGCGAAAAGAAATGAGTGTGATTAGAGTTAGCTAAATGTTTAAAAGAAAGAGCGTGTGAGAACAGAGTTAAAAGAATATCACAACTTTGCACTAACTTTTTCTGAGCCGGGTAGCCACCATTCTAGTGATTCACAATTCTTTGGTGATCATTATTGAAACAGGCAACTAACCCATGCCAACTCTTGATCAAACCTCACAATCTACTCATTTTCTTCTCAACAAGAAAGTGTTTCACATTTTCAGAGGGGATGCAGCACATTTGCTATCTGATTTTCATTTGGAAAATCTGGATATTGAAAAGAAGGAAGTCTGCCCCACCTTCACACTTCAATCATGCACATTAATTCTGTGTTTAACTTACTGTTGTCTCAGTGGTTTACACAATTTTGAGCCAAATAAGCAATCATCAAGTGCTTAATTCTTTCTAACACAAGCACGAACACACAAGGAATTAGTTTCTTTGTCATAACGTTTATAGAAATTACCTTTGTGGTGTTTCGATGATTAAATGGAAGCCATGGGGGAGTCAACATCAAACAGCTCCTTTCCAATGTGTATTCGTTACACTTAGTGACTAAGTGTTACTGACAGACATTCTAACTGATTCATTAGTTGATTCAGATATTACACGACTACTTTGTCTAGATTTGCAAAGATCTGGATGAATTTCTTATGAATTGACGAATCAGGGGCTCTAACCGCAAGATTGACATTTCTTACAACTAATTTTGATGAAGTCATTGCACTTAACATCAAAAAGGGGGAGAATGACTACACAAGAAATGGCAAAGATCACATGTTTCAAGAATCACGTCAAAGACTAAATTCTTCTAAAGAAAGTAGATTGAAGACATGTTGATTTCAGAGCTAGAGAAAGAGATTGCATCTTCCGAGCTGAACAAGAAGACTGAATTTCTAAAATCATTTTCATAATGATCTTGATCCAAAGGGGGAGATTGTTAAGACACAGTCTCATTGGATTCAATATCATCCAAACTGAAGATCGCAATTTGAAGTTAAAGCCGGAACGTCAACTCTCGATATTAAAGTATATGTCTATTTGTAATAAATGTCAATGTAATTCAATATAATTGTTTGTTTATTATACTAGTTAACTTAGTTAGTTTGTGAAAGTTAGTTATTAGTTATATTAACTTAGTTAGACATAATATCTATTTGTTAGATATTATGTAGTTATATTAGTATTATATGTTGCAAGTTGATTAGGAAGTGTGTTCAACACACTAGATTAGATATTATGTGATATCTCTAGTATCTCTATCAACCAAGATCAGATTTTTTAGATCACACGAAAACACACACAAAAAGGTGCAAAAGAGATAATACAGAGAACACATTCAAACCTTGAATCTGATCAACCTTGTAACCGTTGTTATATATCAATACAGGTTGGTAATCGATTAATGTGTTGTTTCTAAGAACTTGATATAAGTATTGTTGGACCAACAAGAAGGATAGGTGATTCGAGGAATGCGCATAGATTTCTTGGAAGTATCACCGATAGGAGACATAGAAGGGCTTTTTATCTCTTTGATGATAGTTTTCCGTTGGATCCTTGTTTGCTCATAGTTAAAAAGAGATCCATAAAGAACAGTGAGGAGAAGATTGTCAAAATCCTTGGTTGTCTTGATGCAAGTACAAATGTTTTCCCAGAAGTCCAGAAGATCATCCATAAACTTGCACAAAACTTCCTTATTTTCATATAATCTTCCCAGAAGCTTAAGATCATTTAGAAGACTATTGAAGCGATTGTAGTAGTCAGAAAGAGATTCACCCTTTTCATGGAAGAAGAGTTCATACTTACGAACAAGAGAAATCTTTTTGCTTTTCTTTACTTCTTCTGTACCTTCGTACATAACACATAGGGTGGTCCACATTTATTTGGCAGTAGAGAGATTCACCAAAGAGTGGTACACTTCATCGGGAAGAGAGAGAGAGAGAGAGAGAGAGCAATGATTGCTCTGACCCTAGAGTCAAGGCCAATAAGACGCTTGTCTTCCTCAATGTAGTTTTTGGTTTTTTTGAAAATGTACCTTCCAGTGGCAGAAGTTCGTTCTTCATCCGAAGAATCATCAGAACTTTGGTACAAGATATCTTTGTCTTTATCTTTATATTTTTCTTTATCTTTGTATGATTTTTGAAATCGATCCTAGACTTTAGGGATTATGTGTCCCTCACGAAGTACAGTAAGAAAATGACTATCAACACCCTCTATAAACAACATCATGCGACTTTTCCAAAGGGAAAAGTTGTTAGGGTTGAACTTTGGAGGTTTGGCTATAGAGCCATTGTCGATAGGAAAAGAGTTATGAGAAGAGGAATCAACCTTAGCAGAAGATGATGATGCCATCACAGATCTGGTCTATTAGATTAAACCAACCTGCTCTGATACCACTTGTTGGTCCCTGATAAGCAAAACAATATTGTAGAAAGGGGGGGGGGGGTTGAATACAATACACAAATATTTCACTTAATTTTTTATCCTTTTATTGATATATAAAATATCAAGAATTACACTTAGGGGTTGTTTGTTTTTTTAAAAAAACCTCTTAATGACTCTTAAGTCTGAATCATTCAAACCTTTTTACAAACCACCTCTTATTAATCATAACTAAAATAAGACTTCAGACTTTAGACCTCTTAAAAAACAAACGGCACCTTAGTAAACAAAAAGATTGTTGCGGAAAAGAACAGTAAAACTATTCTAACAATCTAACACTTAGAAACTTTTAAGAACACAACTTAGAAAACACATAGATCAAAAGGCTATGAAGATGAGAGAAAATAGTTATCAACTTTGGAGTGCACTGAGATCTCTTTGCTGAAAAACGTAAGTTTCATGGAGGAGGTCTTCACCCTTTTATACTACCCAATGTATTGAATGCAAAGGACACTTGTCATATGTTGAGTGTGTTAGATTTGTTTTTATAGTAATCATTGTATTTATTTTCTAGCCTAGACTGTTCTTAATTGTGGAATCAGCATTGTTAAGGCTAGGGGTATTTAAGTCCCCTTTGACCTTTGTTTTTGTATCTTTTGAACTCATTTGAATATCATATTACATTTTGGAGCGTATTGACTTTCTCTCTCTACTTTCTCTCTCTAAAGATTTAGAGATTCTTGGACTTTCAATTGGTATCAGAGCAATTTGAATCTTGAGAGGATTGAGAGATTTGTGATTTAGAATCTGGATTTCTGAATTGAAGCAGAAAACTCGATCGATTTTCTTGATTTTTCAAGAAAATCTCATTTTCTTGCTCCTTCATCAAATTTGGACAGGATATTGGTCAATTTGATTTGATATTGGACTTAATTGATTCGTTATTGCTAATCGATCATATTTGCTTCTTTGTGTTTCGCATAAAAATCTTGTTTGGATCATCAATTTGCAGATCTTGTATTTTCTGGAAAAATACGGTTCACATTCTGTTCTTTGTCAAATTTGTGAATTTGTTGATTTTAATCAATTTTGGTTATTAAAAGTTGTTAGAATTGTGTTTTCAAAAATCAGTATGTGATTTTCTTGGTTAAATTTCAAAGTTGTAGTTGATCTTACGTAAATTGTGTGTTTTTTTTAAGTTTGCGCCTCATTCATAGTAGTTTGCGCTTTATTCATGCTACTTTGCATTTCATTCTTATACTTTGCATAAGGTTCATTGTGGTCTAATTTGGATGTTAGTGAATTTTTCAGGTTTTCGGATCTAGTTTGAAACGCAAAGCTTCTCTTGCGTATCAAGAAAGAAAGGATTTCAAGTTTGCGGTTCTAGCTTCATACGCAAACCTCAGTTTGCGTATCTCTCAGTAAATGCAAAGTCTTTTTTGCGCTTCTCTCGCCAAATGCAAAGATTACTTTGTTCTTCTCACCTCACCCGCAAATTCTTCTCACGTAAAGCTTCATCTTGCGTTTCTCTAAGCAAACGCAAAGTTCAGTTCGCGGTTCTCTTTTGAAACGCAAACCTATAGTTTGCGCGTCTCCCATATTTGGAAAATTTTCTAAATTTTCTGATTTTTTCACAAGATGTCTTTGCAAGCACAAATATACAAAAATGACCTCATGATGTCTTTGGGGTCTGATACTCGTCCACCAGTTCTCATCAATGAGAACGAATTCGAACAGTGGCAGGATCGGTTTATCAACTTTATTAAAAGGCAACCGAATGGGGAAAACATGATGAAATCTCTGAATGAGGGTCCTATGGAGAGGCCAATGAAAGTGATCCCAGCTACTGCTACTACTCCAGCTACAACAGTTGAAAAGGCTTTAAGAGATTATGAAGATGAAGAGCTCTTAAGATATCAAGCAGACAGTCAGGCTAAGTCAAATCTGATCCTTGCTCTTCCCAACTCCATCTATAACAGAATCGATTGCTTCAAACATAACCCAATGCTGATGTGGACACAACTTGAGAAGATTATGCTTGGTACTGCAATGTCTACTCAGTTTTGACAGACCAGGTACATGAACAACTTTGAAAAGTTCAAGGCCAAGGATGGGGAAAGATTGAAAAATGTTTTTGATGAGATTCTGGGCTGTTATCAATGATCTCTACAAGATTAAAGTTACCAAGACTGAGTTGGAGGCTAACTTGAAGTTTATGAACGCTTTACAACCTGAGTGGAACAAGTCATGCCACAGAATGAGAAACGATGTCAGAATCTCAACCATGCCAATTCAGGAGTTATACGAAATCTTGATGACAGATGAATCTATGGTAATGGAGAAGAAGGCGAAAATGGATAAGAAGAACAAGCCTCTGTCAGTAGATCCCATTGCTCTTATAGCTAGCCAACTGACTGAGCAAGCTTTGACCGAATCGGCTTATGATGGATCTACAGATGATGATGGCGAAGCGCTCGAAAAGGCCATGATTCTTTTGACTCAACATTACAAGAAACAGTTCAAGCACAGATCTGGGTCGAACAACCTGCGGTTTACTTCTGGTTCTAAGAAGATAGAACCTGGTGCTCCTTCAAAGACATACATTCCAAAGTATGAATCGGCTAAGGTAGTTGATCAAAAGAAAGATGACAAAAAGGTGATGAATTGTTTTAACTGTGGGAAACCTAGAAATATGGTTAAGGATTGCAGAGTCAAAGTGGTAAAGGATGCTGCTTTTTACCGAAAGAAGTTGGCTCTAGCTGAAAAGAAGGAAAGTGGAACCATCCTGTTGGCCGAAGAAGAATATTGGTTGGATCATTCGGACAACGAGGCTGAAAATGAGGAAACTACGGCTATGTGCTTTATAGGTGATGACAAATCTGATGATGAGGAAGAGGATACCTCATCTGATGGTTCTGAGGTAATATCAGAGTTTAACTATAATTTCTTTTTATCTCAAATGAATGTTTTTATCACTGCTTTGCATGAATTGCGCTCAAAGTTCGTTTCTGAAAAGTTTAAAAATCAAGAAAAGTCTGATTTAATCGAAAAACTGCAAATTTCTTTAAAAGATGAAAAGTCAATTTTAATTGACACAAAAGAGAAATTTAATAAGTAGTTGGTCGAGTTAGAAAATTCAAATCAGACTTATCGTGATTCGTTGACTGAACTGACTTCTTCAAATAAAATTCTTTCTGACAAAATAATTGTTTTAGAAAGGAAATTGTATAAAAGTATTAACAGTCTGAGCAAACCATTTTCATGAATAAACCAAGGAGTGAAGAAGCCATAAAAGAAAAGTGGGGACTTGGTTTTGAAAACCCGCATTTTTTAAATCATGCTAAAAATGAAGTTCCTACTTTATACGAATATGATCATTTTACTCTTGCAAGATATGCTCCTCAGTTTAAATTCTTGTGGACAACTGAGAAACAAATTTTGGAAGAAGAAAATGTGAAAAGAATGAAAAACAAGAGGATGGAAATGCCATTTGTTTACACCTCTGAAAATGCAAAGTATTTTCCTGTTAAATCTAAGAAATCTAGAAAATCTAAAAATATTTTAGATGTCAAATCTTCCAATAAATCTTCTTTTTCAACAGATTTTGTTGATATTTTTACTAACACTGATAAGGAAAATGTATCTCCGGTGTCTTATGATACTAAGAAATACATTCCCACATTAGTGTTAGAAGGTAAGATTGTTGATCTTGAAGATAGACTGGAAGAACAAAATCTTCAAACTTGTTTAGAAAACGATTTATTTCTTTTTATAATGAAAACAAATTTTGAAGATAAAATTTCTTCTGAATTGTCAAAAGATTCTAAGGAAAATGCTAAAGTTTTGCAAAATAATGGCCATTTGCGTTCCACGTTGGAAACGCAAACTGATAGTTTGCGCATGCAGTTGGACGCGTAAAACTCAGTTTGCACCTCCAATGTGAAGCGCAAACCTCTTCCAGACTTGCGCAATTTTGAAAATTTTCACTCCGAGGCTAGTTCTTCAATGTCAAATGCTAAGACTGATTTCTTTGATAAAGTTTCTTCTTCTGATTCAATTATTGATGATTCTTTACTGCTAAATGCTCAATTTTATAAAAAGAAGCGTAAAAGAAGAAGATCAAAGAAGTCAAAGAAACATGATATTGTCTTATCTGAAAATTCTAATGTTTCTGATTTTTCTTCTTCAGATCGGATTGTGAGGAAGTCACCAAGGCATATTTGGAAGATTAAACAGCAATCACCAGAATCTAAACTGTTAGGAGTTAAATGTGTAGACACTCTTTGTGATACTGATACATTTGCTTCATGTAATAAAAACCCAAAATATTCTTTTCAGCAAATAATTGAAATATCAAAGAATATCTCATATGCTTCTTCTAGTTCTGATTCTGATGATTGTGTTTTATCTTCTATGGATAATTGCTTTCATTTTTGCATGAAAAATAAACCTGTGAAAACTAAAAGACATAAATCTAACAAGGGACCCATAAGCATATGGGTACCTAAAAAGGTGTAGTTTCTGTGTGTGCAGCTAAGTCAATTATGGTATCTGGACTCGAGATGTTCAAAACATATGACTGGCAACAAATCACTTCTGTCTAATTTTAAAGATAAATGTTGCGGTCGTGTGAAATTTGGCAACTGTGAGACAGCTCCGATTCTTGGTTATGGTGATCTAGTTCAGGGTAACATAACAGTAAAAAGAGTAAGTTATGTCGAGGGTCTAAGTCACAACTTGTTCAACATCGGTCAATTCTGCGATAAAGATCTTGAAGTCAGCTTCAAATCAAAAAGGGTTGCTGTAAAGAACGATAGTGGCAAAGACTTATTGGTTGTAAAGAGAAGATCTAATTTGTATACAATTGATCTTTCCAAAGTTAAGATCTCATCAGATATGTGTTTACTATCCAAAGCCTCTATCAATGAAAGTTGGATTTGGCATCGTCGACTGGCTCATCTTAACTTCAAGTATATGGATCGCATCGTCAAGAATGATTCAGTGAGAGGTCTTCCAGTTCTCCGTTTCCAGAAAGATCATCTATGCCAAGATTGTGAGAAAGGAAAAATGAAGAAAGCTCCTCACAAGCCTAAGCCTGAACACTACACTTCGGCTATTCTTGACCTTTTGCATGTTGACTTGTGTGGTCCGATGAAGACGAAGAGTTTAGGACATAAGAAATATGTTTTGGTGATTGTTGATGATTACTCCAGATATACATGGGTAAAATTTCTGAAGTCAAAAGACAAGACTCCTGAAGTACTCATCAATCTCATCAAGACAACTCAGACAAATAAGCAGAAGCAAGTGAAAGTGGTAAGATCTGACAATGGCACTGAATTCAAAAACAATACTCTTCAGGCATTCTATGAATCTCAAGGCATACAACAACAATTTTCTGCTACACATACTCCGCAACAGAACGGCGTTGTTGAAAGAAGAAACATAACACTTGTTGAGTCCGCCAGATCAATGCTCGCTTATTCAGGTCTACCTTTGTCTTACTAAGCTGAAACAGTGTCAATTGCCTGTCATACACAGAACAGATGAATTCTGCATCGTCGCTTTAACAAAACACCGTATGAACTTATGAACGGGATCAAACCGAACATCAAGTATTTCAAGTCATTCGGGTGTAAATGCTACGTTCTGAATGACAGGGAGATTCTCAACAAGTTTATTCCAAAGGCAGACGAGGGTGTTTTCTTGGGTTATTCTTCAAACTCTGCTGCTTATAGAGTTTTTCTGTTATCTGCAAGAAAGTTCATAGAGAGTGTCAATGTAAAGTTTGACGAAGCTGCCGATTTGGTTTCTAGTCACTCAGGCTCAGAACCCGCTTATACTGGCAATTCAGTTTCTGCACAAATCAGTTCAGAACCTGCTCTTTCACCAGATAACCAGGATTCTTCTACTCCTTCTCCTAATCTTTCTGATATTGATTTTCTGTTTGAAATTTTTTATGATGATGTGCCTAGATCTAATTCTGAAAATGTTTCTAATGTTTTGAATCAGGAAACTGAGAGCTCATCTATTCCAAATTCCGCTGCATCTATCTCTGACAGTGATGTTGCTCCAGTCTCTCTTGTTCAACAAGAACCGGCACAACAAGAATTTGTTCAATCAGACAATGTTCAATCAGAAACTGAGCCTATTATTGAAGAATCTATTCAAGAAGAGTCTATTCAAGATCAACCTGTTCAAGAGGAATCACTTCAGGAAGAAATACAGAATGATGTTATTCAACAAACTGGTCCCGAATCTGATTCAGAGTTTGTTGAGATACCTCCTCCTCAAGTTGAAACTATTTCTATCTCTTCATCTGATGTAGAAGTTTATGAACCTTCCTCTCATCAATTAGAAGTGGTTCAAGACATTATTGATCCTCTCCCTCATACCACAAAATGGACAAGATCTCACCCTCTACATCAAATTATTGGAGATCCTCAAGCCAGTGTTTCTACACGCTCCAAGTCGGCTACTTCCAACGAATGTCTCTTTACTTGCTTCCTAAGAAAGATTGAACCTATAAAAGTTTCTGAAGCGTTGGAGGATCCGGATTGGATTATTGCTATGCAAGAAGAACTAAATGAATTTGATGCGCTGAAAGTATGGAGACTTGTACCAAGGCCTAAAGGAAAAAACATAATTGGTACAAAGTGGATATTCAAGAATAAAAAGGATAAAGATGGTATCGTCGTACGGAACAAAGCAAGGTTGGTAGCCAAAGGATATCGACAAGAAGAAGGTATTGACTACGATGAAACATTTGCACCCGTTGCCAGATTGGAAGCTATCCGAATGTTTCTTGCCTTCGCTGCTTATCGCAACTTCACAGTATATCAAATGGACGTCAAGACGGCATTTCTCAATGGCAAACTGAAAGAAGAAGTATATGTATCTCAGCCAGAGGGATTTTTTGACAAATATCGTACAGATTATGTATATTTTCTCGATAAAGCACTGTATGGTTTGAAACAAGCTCCACGGGCGTGGTATGACGAGTTGTCAACTTTCTTGGTCAAATCCGGCTTCACCAAAGGATCTATCGATACTACTCTTTTCATTTATAGATCTAATCTTGATATCTGCTTAGTACAAATATATGTAGATGATATTATTTTCGGTGCGACTAACAAATCTTTATGTACTTGGTTTTCTGATTTAATGACCTCTAGATTTCAGATGAGCATGATGGGAGAAATCAACTTCTTCCTCGGCTTACAAGTGAAGAAGCTTCCTGATGGAATCTTCATCAATCAGTCAAAGTACGTATTTGACATTTTGAAGAAATTCAAGATGGACAAATCTACTTCAATCGGCACACCGATGGCTCACGATACCAAACTCGGACTCGATCCAGATGGAAAAGTTGTGGATCAAAAGACATACAGAGGAATGATTGGATCGCTGATGTATCTAACTGCCAGTCGCCCGGACATAATGTTTTCTACGTGCTTATGTGCCCGATTCCAAGCTAAACCAAAAGAATCTCATCTTTTCGCAGTCAAACGCATTTTTAGATATATTAAAGGAACTCCTTATTTAGGATTATGGTATCCTAAAAGTTCTGACTATAATTTGATTGCTTATTCAGATGCAGATTTTGGTGGTAATCAATTGGATAGGAAGAGTACTTCTGGTCATCTTCAGTTTTTAGGTGACAGACTGATAAGTTGGGCGTCGAAAAAGCAAAACTGCGTTTCAACATCAACAGCCGAAGCTGAATACGTCGCTGCAGCTAGTTGTTGTGCTCAAGTGCTTTGGATGAAAACGTAACTTCGCGATTACGGGATGCTATACAAGACAGTGCCGATATATTGTGACAGCAAGTCCGCAATTGCCATCTCTATCAATCCGGTCCAGCACACTAAGACCAAGCATATAGACATGAGATACCATTTTATAAAGCATCACGTGGAAGAAGGTACTATTGAGTTATATTTTGTCCCAACTGACTATCAACTTGCTGATATTTTTACAAAAGCTTTAGATGAAAAACGTTTTAATTTTTT
Source organism: Arctium minus (assembly GCA_954870635.1). NCBI lineage: Eukaryota > Viridiplantae > Streptophyta > Magnoliopsida > Asterales > Asteraceae > Arctium > Arctium minus. Next base: position 44,569,597 of record OX941092.1, on the reverse strand, counting down.
GCTTTCTAAACTAGGCATGTTGAATTTAAAAGTTTAAATCTTTACAAATTTTATTCTATAAAGTAAAATCTTTCAGATTTTCTTTCTTTTGAATAAAATGTGTGTATAGGATATTTTACAAGTCGCCTTGTTTATATTAAAGTTTTATATGGTCAACTTTCAAGTCTTACAAACATCGAAAAGTAAGCAACATGTTTGACGCTTTAGATTCTGCTTTAAAGATATGTGAGTCGACATATTTATGGTTTACTTTGCTTGAACAACCTATGTGATAAGAACTGTAGATCGTAATGAAAATATGGGCTAAGAGATTTAATATAGATCTGAGTTATTGAGATGATTATTTTTTTAAGCATATAAAATACAGAAATCTCTGAGTTTAAAAGTTTGTACCTGTGGCCTTTCTGATTTAGGAAAGTAAGTTCCGTGGGATGCTCGACATCTGGTCCCCTAAGGTCATTTGGTCTGGGAGTGATCGAACAGAAATCCTTCTATAGAATCAGATCGAAAGTCATGTTTTCTGGTATGAATGGATTTAGAATATGTCGATGTAGCCTTTCTGATCCGGGAAAGTAAGTTCCAAGGGGTGCTTGACACCTAGTCTCCTAAGGCCAACTGGTCTGGGAGCGGCTGACCCAAATCCTGCAATAGGGTCAGATAGAAAGTTACGTTTACGGCATGTTCTTTACTTACCGAACTCTTTGATTAAAAGATGCCAAAGTGCACATCGCTTAAAAGATGCCAAAGAGCACACTCATGTGAAGATGCCAATGTGCACACTGCTAAAAGATGCCAATGAGCACACATCTCTTGATACTTGGTGATATATTTTGAGCTGCGATAAACTTGTAAATTTGTGAAAATCTTAATTCTTGATGATTTAGTGTCTGTACATGCAAAGTTCTCCATTTTATGTTTAGAATTGCATTTTTCTTGAAGCTAATTAAAAGATCGTATGCGAGCACACTGAATAGATACCTACAAATGTTTGAAACTGAACATGTTTTAACTTGATATGCAATGAAACTTGTTCTGGTATCCAGCAACACATGCTTGATTTCAACTGATTGATAAATCTGGGATATTTTACTGAGTAGACTTTAATTTGTTTAGTGTTTAAAAGTTTATATATTCAGTTGTTACAAAATTTTTATTCAATATGATCATCTTTCATACTAATGCCTTTATGATTGAGTATCTATGTTTTTGTATATGGTTTATGCAATTTTCAAGGGGGAGAGCTTATCTGAAAAAAAATTCTGATCTTTTCTGTGTTTGAGGGGGAGTAAGTAAGAAAATTATCTGTGCTGATCAGAAGTTAAACAAATATGTATCTCAGATTTATCTACACATTTGCTATACTAACAGTTAAATTTTTGCGCATTTGTGTAGGGGGAGTGAAAGGATTTCAAGTATATTTTACAATATTTTTAGAAGTTTTTTTTTATTTTTTTTTATTTTTTATTTTTTATGTTATGTTTTTTAGCTTTAGTTTTGTTTTAGTTTTTATTAGTATATATAGTGTGTTTTTCTTTTCATTTTCATTTTCCCGCTTACCTGTTCTTGATATCTGATTTTTCGGCTCCCGTTTTCTCTCTATCGCATACTCTGTGTTCGACATCTCAATATGATTTTTTTATTATTATTTCTTCTTCGTGAAATCAAGGTATGTGTTTTCGATTACTTCGCATTCGTTTATCGATCTTAAGTAATGTTTCATTATGCTTATTGTTGATTCAAGTGTTCATGAACCTGATGTTTGTTTTTCTCGAACTGTTCATCTTTCAAAATCTCATATTGTGATTTCGTGAATTTTTACTTAAATCAAGTATTGGGTTTTGCTTAGAACTGATAATCGATCTTCAGGTATGCCTCTTTTATCTTTAATTTCTTGTATTCTTGCTTTAATTTTGGTTTTTGTGGTTTTCGGTTTGTTTCTCGCGAAAACTAGGTTTCTGTACAAGTATGATAGACCCGCAAGGTGAACTTTGCGCGTCTTTCTAGAAACGCAAAGTGAACTTTGCGCGTCTAACTATAAACGCAAAGTGAACTTTGCGCGTCTAACTAGAAACGCAATGTCTACTTTGCGCTTCTAACTTGTTACGCAAACTTATTGTTTTTTGTTTTCTTTGTTCTTTCAAAGTGTAGTTTACGTATCAACAAGGACACGCAAAGTCTATCTTGTGTATCCTCATTGACACGCAAACTCTCTTTGTTTGTGTTTTGTGTTTGTTATCATGTTGACACGCAAAGTGTACTTTGTGTCACCAACAGGACACGTAAAGCCTAGTTTGCGTATCCCGTTGGACACGCAAAGTGAACTTTGCGCATCACACATGATATGCAAACTCCTTGTTGCTTGTGTTTTGCGCATCACAGAGGACACGCAAAGTCTCTTTTGCGTATCCCGTTGGACATGCAAAATGTACTTTGCGTATCCTTCTTGACACGCAAACCATTATTGGAAATTTTTCTTTCTCTTATTTTGTCTTATTCTTTTTCATTTTGTGTTCCAGGTTGTTATGTCTTCTAAAAACAATACAGATCCAATTATTCAAGACGAGAATGTCATTCTCGATGATCCGTCTGATCGAGCTTCCCATGAGACTCCCATGCCGTCTCACCTTTTTGTTGGGGCCGATCTTTCTGCTTCTCGCCGTACACCAAATGATGTGTTTCCAACCATCATGTATATGCCTTACAAGCCAAACAACTATTTTGTTGACTTTGATAGAATAAAGATCCATCCGGTTATTCGATCTATTCTTAAAGGACATCATGTTGGGTCTGAAAGATGCCAAGGATGGATACTACTGCTGAATGTGTTAACACTGCTAGTTCAACATGGTTAATACTTCTAGAAGAACTAGGTTAATACTTCTGAGGTTAATACTTCTGTTGTTAATACTTCTGAGGTTAATACTTCTGAGGTTAATGCTGCCAGTTGAAGTTAATGCTGCTCTTCAATATTAATACTGCTGAACTTAGTACTGCTCAGAGTATTAATGCTGCTTATGATTAGTACTGCTTATAAGATGGAGATCTGTATGGAAAGGATGACAGCTGGATAAACTGAAGATATTCATGGAAGCTTAGAGATAATGACGGAAGATATTCTTGAGATATTGTATAAATTGTAATTATCTTTTATCTTCAGTATATATATTGTATTGTTTAGAATAGTAAGATAACTTTTGATATTATTATTCATTCTAAGTTTTTGTTCTAGAGAAAATCAACCTCAAGGCATAGTTCCTAATTCTAGAGAAGTAGAATTCGTCTTGAAAGAGTTTGTTCTTCAAGATTGAGGTTGTGTGTGTAATCTTGTGATTTCAAGCATTCAATACAAGTTTACAAGTTGTTCATCATATTTACTGTTTGTTTACTGTTTCATTGAATATCAAAGTGTTATTCCGCAAACTCCTTTGATATTAGTTTCTGAGAATTTATTCTTGTTGAGAATTCGATCCTGACACATCCACTTGCTCAGGCTCTGTCTTCTGTTGCTGAAGTTCCGGAGGTCTACATTCAGCAGGCTTGGCATTCTATAACGAAGAAGGAACTGGCTCGTCCGCATCACTTTGATCTTCAAATCGATCAATTTGAATCTTTCCATTCCTACAAGCGACTGAGATTGATACCAGAGCTTCCTGAGCCGAACTCCAGACCAGGTCGTACTAACTATGACAGTTTTCCATTAGAAGAGGAAGTATTTGAGGGAATCAAACAGCTTGGATATGTTGATCAACTGAACAAAGTTACAGACTTTGACAAGTCTAATCTACCTCCAGTATGGTATGCACTGTTCTCAGTTATCATCAGGTGCCTGACATCGAAGCATTCTGGCACAGACAGTGCAAGTCTAATGTATCTCCGATTGTTCCATGAAGTCGTCTATGACTTGCATGTCGACTACACTTTTATTTTTTGGACTGAACTCTCGGAGGTCGTACATGACAAGTTCACCAACAAGAAACGAAAGTTCATTCCGTTCATTAGATTTCTAAAACTTATTGTTCGAAGTATGCTGAGAAGCAATCCAGCCATTCCTCGAAGATTATCTTGGCCAACAGTTCCTGATACATAAATGACTTACATCCAAAAGGTGAAGCGGATTTTTGACTATTCGATACCCATTCCTTCGGAGCTTATTGTGAATTATGCAGATCCTTCAAATGAAAGTATTATCGAATATTGCTTGGATAATGAAATACTTCTGGAAGCTGATCAAGAAGTTGAAGTTCCAGCTGATCAAGAAGTTGAAGTTTCAGCTGATCAAGAAGTTGAAGTTCCTGCTGATCAAGAAGTTGAAGTTCCTGCTGATCAAGAAGTTGAAGTTGAAGTATCTGTTTCTGAACAAGAGGTCAACATAGTTGTTGAACAAGAGATTGAAACAGTTGTTGAAAAAGAGGTTGATATTGTTGTAGCACAAGAAGATGAGACTGTCGTTGCATCTCAACAAATTGGTGTTGTTCTAGCTGATATTGGTCCTGATGTTAGTGATACTGCTACTGATGCTGATATTTCTAGTGATAAAGATGGGGAAAATGATGATGAAGATGCAACTGATGATTCTGATAGTGATAGTGATGGTGATGATGCTGATCAACCGAGTATTCAAGTTTATGAAAGGAAGACCAGGACACCGGAAGTGATTGTTCAAGAGGATATTATTTCTGAAGCCGAATCCGTTCCCATCAATCCGAGAGTTGCTGATATACATGTCGATGAACTTGATTTAGCATTTGCTAATGTTTCAACTCATCATCGGGTTCTAGATACTGCTGTTTCTCCGTCTTCTATTGAGCCTTCTTCCAGTGTCGAAACTTCTTCAGTCGAGGTACGGGATTCAACAGCGAAATTTTCTACTTTGAATGATGTGATTCGACAGATGAATGAGCAGTTTGAAGAACACAAGAATTCGGAAATTCAGAAGTTACGTGCTTTCTTAAAGGGTAAGATGCCAGAGATTGATACATCCTCAATCCCTAAAGTAATTCCTTTCAGACACCCATCTGGGGTGGTTATTAGAGACTCGTCTACTGCTGTTCAATCATCTGCTCCTGCAATCATGTCTATTCCTCAACCTCCACCGTTTTTGCAGTCTGCTGGCGTATGTACTTCTACACGTCCTCCTATCTCGACTTCAAGAACTCCAGTCTCCGATCTTCCAATTTCAGAGTTGACTGATCTACTATATACGCGTCTACTGTCTATGTCACCGCCACAACATTAGGATCAAGATCTTCTTTCTTTGCTACGGAACTTCCAACCTACGCCGCCTCCAGTTCCTTCTTCTGAATCTGACCGGATTACTTCTTTATCTGATGAGTTTCATGCATTCAGATCAGAAGTTCGTACAAGTTTTTCTGATCTCAAATCTTTTATGTCTCAAGCCTTCTCTGATTTATCTTCCAGGCTTGATCTTCATGAACAAAGTTGCAGAACTGAGGCTGGCCCGTCTCTTAAGCGCCGACATGACCAAGATGATCCTGATTATCAAGGCCATGAGGGGGAGATGGCAAAGAGACCGAGAGTTGAAGGATCTTCTGAAGCTAGAGAAGATATTCAAGAATAAGTGGTTGGTGATATAGGAAAGAGTGGTGAAACTGTTCAAGACTGCAACATTCAGGATTTAGTGAATGTTATGATTGAAAATGTTGATCTGTCTTCCTTGCGTAATGAACTGAATATTTCTGAGAGTAATATTAAAAATAACATGCAAATTGTTGTGTATGTTGATCCTGACTTTTCTCAACAGCCAATTGATATAGAGGATTCAGAAGCTGCAAATGACATGAGGTCATATTTTGCAAACTTCATTGAGATAAATTCTGATGATGATGATGATGTCAGATTTGAGAAGATCTTCCAAATTAAAGAAGAGGATTGTGATGACATAGTCATTATTTCTGATACTGAAGATGACTCTATGTTTATGGATGCTAAGGATAAAGAAGAAGTAGACATGTTGTATAGAGATCTTCCTTATCAAGATGAGGTTCCTGAAACTATTCCTGTAGCTTCTCAAGTTTCTGAATCTGCTCCAGTTATTTCTACTCTTGTTGTTAGTTCTGCTCCGACTACCTCTGTTGATGATCTTTCTTCTGAGGTACATTTGAAGATGAGGTACATTTGAAGTAGGTCAGTCGTCTAGAGCACAAGTTGATGATCTTTCTTCTGAACCTGTGGTTCCTCCGAATATTCAAGAAGAAGAACCAGACTTGTCCAGACAACAGAGGCAAAGAAATCTTCAACATCAATATATGGCATCAAGACTGAGAACTGCTTTTCTAGAAGACACTCAGAGAAATATCTTCGTTTCTAGAAGAAGGGCAATCAACATTTGTGCTATTCTTGGTGTTGAAAAGGAGGAAGAAGCATATCAGTATGAATATTTGATGTTAATCAAGTGCCAACGCCGTAGAAACGATAGCGTTTCTTCTCCACATTTGATTTTCCGAGTTATCAGCGTCACAATAAACAAGCTAGTTAATATCTGGTATCCGGAATTTGTAGTGGAAAGAAGAGATTGCAATCGATATACCTTCTCTGAGGCAGATTTTTCTGATCTTTCTATGGATGATATTGAGTTTCTATATGACCATTTCAGGAATCTTTATCACAGAACTCAAGATATTTCTCAAGCTCTGTTTGCTATCAAAAGGTTTATTCGACGGCAAATCCGTTTTTTCAAAGTGTTTGATTTCCAGATGGCCGTTGAAAGCTTTCAACCAGTTGTAAATCTTCTGAGGCCCAATCGAAGCTTGCCAGACTTAGACTCTTATCTTTTATTCACTGTAGTTCAAGATCCATACGGAGTGGTCTACAAAAATGGCTCAAATCAGAAATGTTTTCTCAGATTTGAAGAAATTGCTCATTACTCAGATGGAACTTTGAAGATGATCAAGCTTCAGTTGGAACAACGTCTGAAAGATGCTCAAAGAAGATTTTTGGAGTCAAGAAGCAAAGCTTTTCTGGTTGATAATGACGAGATTCGTCTTCTTAAAAGGACTCTGAATACAATTCATGAGAGATTGAATCTCTGCTCAACTCTAAGACGACTGGAAGTTTTAGTTGGTTTGAATAGACTTCGTCAACGAGAAGAGCGTCAGTGATTCTCCAAAGTCGCCTGGTTGGTCTATGCTGTTTTTGAAGATTGTTTTTGAAGACCACGGCGCCAATGATTACTAAGGGGGAGATTGTTAGATCTGTTTTTATAGTAATCTTGTTGTTAGTTCTGCTCCGACTACCTCTGTTGATGATCTTTCTTCTGAGGTACATTTGAAGATGAGGTACATTTGAAGTAGGTCATTCGTCTAGAGCACAAGTTGATGATCTTTCTTCTGAACCTGTGGTTCCTCCGAATATTCAAGAAGAAGGACCAGACTTGTCCAGACAACAGAGGCAAAGAAATCTTCAACATCAATATATGGCATCAAGACTGAGAACTGCTTTTCTAGAAGACACTCAGAGAAATATCTTCGTTTCTAGAAGAAGGGCAATCAACATTTGTGCTATTCTTGGTGTTGAAAAGGAGGAAGAAGCATATCAGTATGAATATTTGATGTTAATCAAGTGCCAACGCCGTAGAAACGATAGCGTTTCTTCTCCACATTTGATTTTCCGAGTTATCAGCGTCACAATAAACAAGCTAGTTAATATCTGGTATCCGGAATTTGTAGTGGAAAGAAGAGATTGCAATCGATATACCTTCTCTGAGGCAGATTTTTCTGATCTTTCTATGGATGATATTGAGTTTCTATATGACCATTTCAGGAATCTTTATCACAGAACTCAAGATATTTCTCAAGCTCTGTTTGCTATCAAAAGGTTTATTCGACGGCAAATCCGTTTTTTCAAAGTGTTTGATTTCCAGATGGCCGTTGAAAGCTTTCAACCAGTTGTAAATCTTCTGAGGCCCAATCGAAGCTTGCCAGACTTAGACTCTTATCTTTTATTCACTGTAGTTCAAGATCCATACGGAGTGGTCTACAAAAATGGCTCAAATCAGAAATGTTTTCTCAGATTTGAAGAAATTGCTCATTACTCAGATGGAACTTTGAAGATGATCAAGCTTCAGTTGGAACAACGTCTGAAAGATGCTCAAAGAAGATTTTTGGAGTCAAGAAGCAAAGCTTTTCTGGTTGATAATGACGAGATTCGTCTTCTTAAAAGGACTCTGAATACAATTCATGAGAGATTGAATCTCCGCTCAACTCTAAGACGACTGGAAGTTTTAGTTGGTTTGAATAGACTTCGTCAACGAGAAGAGCGTCAGTGATTCTCCAAAGTCGCCTGGTTGGGCTATGCTGTTTTTGAAGATTGTTTTTGAAGACCACGGCGCCAATGATTACTAAGGGGGAGATTGTTAGATCTGTTTTTATAGTAATCTTGTTGTTAGTTCTGCTCCGACTACCTCTGTTGATGATCTTTCTTCTGAGGTACATTTGAAGATGAGGTACATTTGAAGTAGGTCAGTCGTCTAGAGCACAAGTTGATGATCTTTCTTCTGAACCTGTGGCTCCTCCGAATATTGAAGAAGAAGGACCAGACTTGTCCAGACAACAGAGGCAAAGAAATCTTCAACATCAATATATGGCATCAAGACTGAGAACTGCTTTTCTAGAAGACACTCAGAGAAATATCTTCGTTTCTAGAAGAAGGGCAATCAACATTTGTGCTATTCTTGGTGTTGAAAAGGAGGAAGAAGCATATCAGTATGAATATTTGATGTTAATCAAGTGCCAACGCCGTAGAAACGATAGCGTTTCTTCTCCACATTTGATTTTCCGAGTTATCAGCGTCACAATAAACAAGCTAGTTAATATCTGGTATCCGGAATTTGTAGTGGAAAGAAGAGATTGCAATCGATATACCTTCTCTGAGGCAGATTTTTCTGATCTTTCTATGGATGATATTGAGTTTCTATATGACCATTTCAGGAATCTTTATCACAGAACTCAAGATATTTCTCAAGCTCTGTTTGCTATCAAAAGGTTTATTCGACGGCAAATCCGTTTTTTCAAAGTGTTTGATTTCCAGATGGCCGTTGAAAGCTTTCAACCAGTTGTAAATCTTCTGAGGCCCAATCGAAGCTTGCCAGACTTAGACTCTTATCTTTTATTCACTGTAGTTCAAGATCCATACGGAGTGGTCTACAAAAATGGCTCAAATCAGAAATGTTTTCTCAGATTTGAAGAAATTGCTCATTACTCAGATGGAACTTTGAAGATGATCAAGCTTCAGTTGGAACAACGTCTGAAAGATGCTCAAAGAAGATTTTTGGAGTCAAGAAGCAAAGCTTTTCTGGTTGATAATGACGAGATTCGTCTTCTTAAAAGGACTCTGAATACAATTCATGAGAGATTGAATCTCCGCTCAACTCTAAGACGACTGGAAGTTTTAGTTGGTTTGAATAGACTTCGTCAACGAGAAGAGCGTCAGTGATTCTCCAAAGTCGCCTGGTTGGTCTATGCTGTTTTTGAAGATTGTTTTTGAAGACCACGGCGCCAATGATTACTAAGGGGGAGATTGTTAGATCTGTTTTTATAGTAATCATTGTATTTATTTTCTAGCCTAGACTGTTCTTAATTGTGGAATCAGTATTGTTAAGGCTAGGGGTATTTAAGTCCCCTTTGACCTTTGTTTTTGTATCTTTTGAACTCATTTGAATATCATATTACATTTTGGAGCCTATTGACTTTCTCTCTCTAAAGATTTAGAGATTCTTGGACTTTCAGAGTGGATCCTTGAGATTTATTCTATAAATTATGAGATATTTGAAATGACTTATCAATATACAAAAAGGAACTTTTGTACTATGATAAGACAATATCTCAATAAAATATACCTGGTACAAATCTTTTTGAGATCTTTTTGAAGAAAGTCTTTATCAGAACAGAACTTGAGTGAATATCCTCTGTGCAATAGAAGGTTCCATTCCTTTTGTCAGAAAGATGTTGGGAATGAAGAAGTATAATCAAATCATGAGGATTTGCTATAAAGGGTACCACCGAATTAGGGGATAATTCGGCAGTGAGATTGTCTGCCGAAACTTCGGCAAGGGATTGCCGATTGAGGGAGATCGGTAGAGGTGATTCCTGCTGACCCATCAAGGAAGTATCGGCAGGAGAGAGTCTGCCGAAGATTATGCTTCTCTTCGGCAGAGGTAGCTCAGTACTTGTAAAGTTTATTTTGATCTGCATCAGTAGACTCACTTCATGTTGAATTCGGTTGGTCTTCGATTCACTGATCTTTTAAAGCACAACTAAGCTATTACAAAGAACCATAAAATACTCTAAGTATGAACATGTACAATATATTACAGATATACAATTATAAGCCGAAAAGGGGAGGCCATCTTCAAATCTTTGATGACCCAACAAGATAAAATTCTTTAAATTTAGAAAACTCTATTTCTTTCCATCTCCTTTTAAAGTTTGTTAAGTGGTAAATATATTAAATATTTTAGTAATATAATGATATTTAAATTTTTATAAAGTGTGGAGTTGCATATAAATCTTTGAGTAAATTACATGATTGGTCCTTGTGGTTTACACAAAATTGCACTGTGTGTCCCTAATTTGAAATAATTATGGAAAACGTCCATGTGGTTTACATTTTCACACGCCTTTGGTCCCTACATTCTAACACCGTTAAATGAATCTGTTAAGTAGGTTCATTTAGAAGGGAAATTTAGTCATTTTATCAATTTTGATTTTTTTTTATTAAAACCACAGAGACCAAGGATGTAACTATGTCATTTTTATCATTTTTTATTTTTGACCCATCATCCCTTCCCCTTCATTTATGTTAGACACCACCCAAGCCCAAGAACTTCATCCCTTCCCCTTCATTTCTGCCAGACACCAGCACCGACCAGTTCCCCCAAATCCCGGTGAAGCAACCCCCAAATCCCGTCGAAACAACCCCTAAATCTCGGTGAAGGAACCCCCGCCTCCTCAAACTTCATCACAGAACGGTTCCCTCAAATCCCGGTGAAGCAACCCCCGCCTCCTCCCCACGACCACCTTCCTTTCTCTAATTTCGACATCCTCCAATACACCAGAAGCCATCTCCGACCTCCCCATCACCAGTGACCACCTCCCCTTCGCTCCAGATCTACGTTCCACGATCTTCATCCAGGTCACGATCCACGATGTTCATCTCTAATGGGGATTTTGATTGCTGTTTGATGAGTCTTTTAAGTAGATGTCGTCGAAGTATGCCCCTCCCTTCATCTCTATAGCGGATGGGTTTCAAAAGGTTTGGACATGAATTTTTGGTTTTGGTATAGATTAGGGTATAGATTTTTTTTTGAATGGATCAGGTTTTGTGTTGTAAGAGTTTGGATGTATTCTTGGTTTAAGATCATGTTATTTGTGGTTTTGATCAAGTTATTTAGATAAAATCTGGATTTTCTTAAAGATTTTTTGATGAATTTTTAAGATTTCTTTATGAACCTGTGTTTTTTATATTATATGCATTTATTTATCTGTTTTTATGTATTGTTGTCTATGATTTATGGTGGTGGTGGTAGATGGTGGTTATAATGGTGGGCGGTGGTGGTAGATGATGGTTATAATGGTGGGCGATGGTGGTAGAGGGTGGTTTTAATGGTGGGCGGTGGTGGTAGATGATGGTTGTAATGGTGGGCAGTTGTGGTAGAGGGTGGTTTTGATGGTGGACGGTGGTGTATACACACACACACATAGGGAGAGGTTCATTTGAGAAATGGTAAATATATGAGAAACAGAGAAGTAATCCTAGCCTTTCATTCGGTTAAGATAGGATTTAATTGGTCAAATATTGTGTCTTTGACTGGTCAATAATTGCGGTTTTGATTGGTCAAAAGTTGCGGTCATTCCAAAAATAGAAGGACAGTTTCGTAATTTTTACAAATACACGGGACGAACCATATATGAACCTGTATGATTCACATATGAATTATATGTTCATATATGAACTCTTTTAACTGATTCAGATATGAACCTTTGTGATTCATATATGAACTAATTAACTGATTCACATACGAACTAATTAATTGTAGGTTCATATGTGAATCAGTTGAACTAATTAACTAACTCATATATGAACGTATAATTCATATATGAATCACAAATGATCATATATGAATCACAAATGATCATATATGAATCAGTTAAAAAAGTTCATATGTGAATTACATTGGTTCATATATGAACATAATTCATATGTGAATCATACAGGTTCATATATGAACTTGTCCCGCGTATTTTACGAAACTACCAATCTATCTTCTACAGACCACACAAAGAATTATCCGATGCTTCACGGTCAAAACCACACATGTTGACCAGATAAAGGGCTAAGATCATTTCTTTATTTCTCATATTTTTATCATTTATCAAATTAACCTAATCCTATACACATATACATATGTTGTGTATATATCATTAAAAGAGATGAGAGAGACCCATGGTATTAATAGATTACATTCTTGGTCCCTGTAGTTTTAATAGAAAAAAATATTGTGAAGTGACTAAATTGCCCTTCTAAATGAACCTACTTAACAGATACATTTAACGGTGTTAGGGTGTAGGGACTAAAGGCATGTGAAAATGTAAACCACATAGACATTTTCCATAATTATTTTAAATTAGGGATGCACAGTGCAATTTTGTGTAAACCACAGGGACCAATCATGTAATTTACTCTAATTCTTTTACAGATTTTGTGTTTTGAATTTATCTTCTAAAAATTTATTAAAAACATTTTTATCAAATAAAATTAATTTAATAAATAAGTTGGAAGTATTTAATAATTTAGAAAATGGAAAAATGTTGAAGGATGGGAGGAGGAGGAGTACATTAACTGGAGAGGAAAACTTCCGTAAATCCTCTCTTCTTCTTCATCATCATCATCATCTTCTTCTTCTTCATCACTTGTCCCTCTTTCACCAGAAATTGATCATATAAAGATATACATTTACGTATCTAGAGATATTTGATTGATCTACAGATCTAAATAATCGCACATGGCTTTGCTCTAATTTCTTCAGATCTCCATCCTTTTCATTTGGTATCATTCAGTACCTCACCGCAAAACATACCCCTGAACAACACCTAAATTTTCAACTCTTTGTGAGTCCTCTTTCTTCTCTATTTATAGGTTTTTATTTATTTAAAATTTCTTTATATGCTGACTAATCAATTAGGAACTGATGTGATTTTTTATTTTGGTTTCATCTTCTGCTTGCCTTATACATATTAATTGTGTCGTGGAGCATTTACTTTTGATTCTTAATAATGTAGCAGCAGCAGCAGCAGGGAAATTGAAGATTGGATTTGAGTTAGTGTTGTTTCACTTCACATACATTACATCCATTTTTGGATGGTGAGAAAAAATTGGTGTTAAGTTGTGGTGTGAGATGAGGGATGTTATCAAGATTGATAAATTTTCTTAAGGCCTGCTGGCGACCGTCGGATGGTTCTGGTTCTGATGCAGCTGGCAAGCAGGAGGGTCTTCTTTGGTATAAAGGCATTGGCCAACATTTGAATGGTGATTACTCCATGGCTGTGGTTCAAGCCAACATGTTGCTTGAGGATCAAACCCAAATTGAGTCTGGTCCATTGACCTTTCTTGATTCTGGTCCATATGGAACCTTTATTGGTGTATATGATGGTCATGGTGGCCCCGAAACCTCACGTTATGTCAATGATCATCTTTTCCACAATCTCAAGAGTGAGTCAGATTCTTTACTTTTTCTTTTCGTTTTTGCTCTCACTTCATTCATTATTGATTTTAGGGGATTTTGTAGGGCTTGCATCATTCGTTATTGATTTTGGAGGGGTTTTGTAGGGCTTGCATCAGAAGAACATTCAATATCGGTGGATGTAATACAAAAAGCATTTCAGGCAACAGAAGATGGGTTTTTATCTATAGTTGCTAAACAGTGGACGGTGAAACCACAATTGGCTGCTGTTGGAACTTGTTGCTTGGTTGGTGTGATCTGTAGTGGGACCCTTTACATTGCTAATGTTGGCGATTCACGTGTTGTCTTGGGAAGAGGTGTGAGGTCAACTGGGGAGGTTATTGCCATCCAACTATCGGTAGAACATAACGCGAGCATAGAGTCCATTAGGCAGGAGCTCCACACTTTGCATCCTGATGACCCACAGATTGTGGTTTTAAAGCATAACGTATGGCGCGTGAAGGGCCTCATACAGGTATCTTTTGACTCATATATGAATGGTGTTTTAATGGTATCTGGTTTTAATGGTGATTCCGGCTGATAGCACGTGTTTTATGTCATCAATTGATCTGTTTAATTGCCTTGAATAGTCGAATAGCAAGCCTGGCAAACCAAATTCAATAATGTACTAGTGATCTATGTAGAATCGTCTGTGTTAATTGCCGTATCCAATGAACTTCGTCTAGGGATATCTTTTGCCAAGTGGCAAAAGGTTGTAATTAATATTATTTAGCTTAGTTTTACCCTTGTGAGAGTTAGTTATATGTGACAAAAGTCTGAAAGTTATCCCAGACCCCACCTCCGGGTGGGATATATTGGGCTTGTTTGGTTTGATTTGTCCAGTGGAAGATGGCGGAAATACAAAGCAAAGGAAAAGGAGTCTCTCCCTTGAACCACTTTGCTAGTCAACAACATAGACTTTGAAGTGATCAAGCGATGTGAAGTGAGTTATATGAAATCGAGGCTTAAGGATAGATTTGATATGCTAGAAACGAACTTGGAACTTCAAAACAATTGAGGTAGAAGAATGCTACTACTTGCATTGCCCAAGTGTGCCTAGTTCTTTGAGGAAGGGCAAATATTTCATAAAATGAATATTTTCTTTTGTTTGTTTTCCGAATCTTCGGCTAGTATGCTATCTCTTTCCAGAATGAAAGATCCACATCATGAGTGAAATCAGTTACTTTTAACTTCGAAATCGAAAATAGATCACTTTCTTCTTGTGGCAAAGGTAGTAGATAACTGTATTTAATCATATAAATAAAGACTACTAGAGTAGAAACATTTAGAGGAATAGATGGAAATAAATCTCTTCTAAATGTGAATTTTACTAGTGCTGATCTTGATCTCTAATTTTTTTTTTTCCGGGTGGGGAGATGGAGTATCAGCTTCATTGTTTATGACATATGTGTTTTCCATATCTTGCAAGGATGCTTTTGAAGTAATATATTTGAACTGACCTCAACTTCTTTGTGACATCGCCTCCTTTTTCTTTTTTATTCTGTTTCACTCATTGAATCCCATATCGAACCAATGGTTCCATGGGCACACATTAGTCTTGTAGTTCCAAAACCTTTTTTCAAACCACGGAAACAACCTCTCTACAAACGGAGTAGAGGAAAGATCTATAGACCCTACCTCTGAGTGGGATATGTTTGGTTTTGACACTTGCCATGATTCTTGGACCACGAAGGAAAAGGTCATGTAGATAAACTACTAGGGGTTCATGTAGCAATGCTGGATTAACCGTATTCTTGGCTTGAGTAATGAATGTATTTGGTGTAGATTCTTCTTAAAAAGAACAAAATTTTCATTGAAGGTCAAAAAAAGAATCAGAACAAGTTTTGGATCAAATCTACCCCCAAAATTGAAAAAGTTCACATACCAACTATCCTTCTCTTACATTTAAAATGTATGTTGTTTTAATCAAGTCTTATGTTTTACCTTTTAATTTTGCAGTAACTTGAAACATATTATATTTGGGATGATCAGTAAAGATGTTTATTGTTATTTTGTTGATCTAGATTGTATATCGTAGAAAGTAATAGTGTTTAATGTTACCCTCGTTTGGAAATACTAAATTTTATACCAAACTAGCAACGCAATGGTAGTCAAATTTGATCTTTTTGACTCTAGAATGGATGTACTGTGACTGCCGTGATTCTTATTTAATAAATTTTCAACATTTTTGGGTTTATGACAATTATGCACCCGTGCTATGTGTGAAGGCTTTTTTTTCAGGTTGGTTGTGTGTTCCTTTGATATAAATGATTGAAGTTGTTCTTAGATATTCATGTTCTTAGCTCGTTCTAGGTTTGTTTTGCCTTTTCTTTTTGTCTCTTTACTTGTCACATTATTTATCTATGTGACTATCTTTCACTCTAAACCTCAACTTCATGTTTTTAATACGTGTAGTGTTTGCTAAAATATGTGTTCTTTTTTAAGTTCTTATTTATGTTATTGACCTAATTTTTTGTATCAGGGTATAGAAACTTTCTTGATTGATTAATGCGTAAAATTGATTAATGCCTGATATGACTAGGGTATTAGAAGTAATTCAAGTAAATGTAAAAGATTACTTGTGTTGGAGCATATATATATGCCCAAGTGAAACAAAAGAAAAAACGTTCCTCAAGTTGTCGGACTGATATGAATCATTTCCAATCCGACAAGCAAAGCATATAATCTTTTAGACAAAAAATACATGGTCCATAACTATAACCTTAAAAGCTTCAGGGCACACGACTGAAATTATACTGATGGAAAGTAAAATTTTTGAGCTCTGTATTAGTGTTAATTTATGGGCTATCAATAACTTTTTCTTTGACCATGGTTTTAAGTTGATTTGGAGGTTATTGGATAATACTCTTTCCCTAGGACCACAGTTTGTAAAGTTTAGATAATTTTGATAATAGAAAATACTAATATAATAAAAAGAGCCAAAACGATGGATTCAATAAGTAGTTATTGAAAGAATAAAGTAAAGAAAGATCAAATTTCGCAGTAGAACCATCTCTATGAAGATGACATACCAGCTCGAGCAAGAATTAAAAGAATCTCTTTAACTTCCTTATTCTAAAAAAAGGAAAAAAATAAAAAAAAGATCCATTTAACAACTTTGAAGTCGGAATAGGAGCGCACTCATCTTGGGGGCAGGGTTACTACTTAGATGTGGCAAAATCATAAAGGGACCTAGCACAGGGTATAGACGTCATACAATAATGAATCAACAAACTGCAGTAGAACCATCTCTATGAAGATGACATACCAGCTCGAGCAAGAATTAAAAGAATCTCTTTAACTTCCTTATTCTAAAAAAAGGAAAAAAGTAAAAAGAAGATCCATTTAACAACTTTGAAGTCGGAATAGGAGCGCACTCATCTTGGGGGCAGGGTTACTACTTAGATGTCGCAAAATCATAAAGGGACCTAGCACAGGGTATAGACGTCATACAATAATGAATCAACAAACTGCAGTAGAACCATCTCTATGAAGATGACATACCAGCTCGAGCAAGAATTAAAAGAATCTCTTTAACTTCCTTATTCTAAAAAAAGGAAAAAAGTAAAAAGAAGATCCATTTAACAACTTTGAAGTCGGAATAGGAGCGCACTCATCTTGGGGGCAGGGTTTCTACTTAGATGTGGCAAAATCATAAAGGGACCTAGCACAGGGTATAGACGTCATACAATAATGAATCAACAAACTGCAGTAGAACCATCTCTATGAAGATGACATACCAGCTCGAGCAAGAATTAAAAGAATCTCTTTAACTTCCTTATTCTAAAAAAAGGAAAAAAGTAAAAAGAAGATCCATTTAACAACTTTGAAGTCGGAATAGGAGCGCACTCATCTTGGGGGCAAGGTTACTACTTAGATGTGGCAAAATCATAAAGGGACCTAGCACAGGGTATAGACGTCATACAATAATGAATCAACAAACTGCAGTAGAACCATCTCTATGAAGATGACATACCAGCTCGAACAAGAATTAAAAGAATCTCTTTAACTTCCTTATTCTAAAAAAAGGAAAAAAGTAAAATGAAGATCCATTTAACAACTTTGAAGTCGGAATAGGAGCGCACTCATCTTGGGGGCAGGGTTACTACTTAGATGTGGCAAAATCATAAAGGGACCTAGCACAGGGTATAGACGTCATACAATAATGAATCAACAAACTCGAATCTGCATTGTTCACAAAAATTATGGGTGTTCCTTTTGGAATGATAAGAGGAATACCTCTTGAGGTGTAGTGAGTTAGGTTAGGCTCATGCATCTCCAGGGGTATTAATTATGGGTGTGTAGGCCTGACGAGGACGTCAAGAATTTAAGTGGGAGAAATTGTGACAACCCGTCTCACATTGATGGAATGTGAAATTTGAGCCTCCCTATAACTTACATCTGGGTTTTAAGTTGATTTGGATATTATTTTGTTTGCTGCTTCTGGGCATGGGGCATTGCAGAAACAGATAAAAGAACGAAATTAGCAACGGGTAACCGTGGTAGATAGTGGTTCTTCACAGTAGGTTAACTGAACCAAAATGTGGTTGTGGTAGGTTAACCGAATATATAGGTTCCACATTTCTTTGAGCCGGAACCTAGACCGAAAGAAATTTCTTCAAATAAACGGGGAATTTAGTGGATGAAATCGTTTATTAATCAATCATTAGTTGACTAATCTTGTCATGTGGTATAAAACCTTAGATAATAAAGTAATAAGCTAGTGGGCTAGTAGGCTGTTAGTAAGATAGTGTATTACCGATGCTAGGCCTAGGAAAAAGATTTTTAATATATCGGGTTTTCTGACTCTAAAAATCGTGAACCTAAAGCCCAAACCGAAAACTGAACCTTTTCTGGTTAGGTTAACCTAAAACTTTGTGGTGTTGATCATTTTAGTATTTTAACACCCCTAGATAGTGGGTCCGATGGATTCCCTCAATAACCAGCTACCCTCGATAGAATCCTCACCTGTTTGTGCAAATATACCATCTCGGAACCAGCTGTGCTGCCCCTGGGGCTTCTATCACAGTTTGGCGTGATGGAGGTTGCCAACTTTGTGTTCCAATGTAGAATTAGGAGGTCTGAAATGATCAAATTACCCTCAATTCACAAGTTCTTATATAGGCTTCTTGTGTTTGCATTTGAAGCAAGAAAAACTCTATGCCGGATTAATGTACATGCTTAGAAACCGATGCATGTTTTCTTGTCAACGACTTAGGAGGGTTGGTTGATGTTGGCTGGATTAATGGTTATCGTCATTCTTATTGATGGTTTTTATATATTGTTGAATTAATAATATGATTTAATTGGTTTGCAGATATCTAGATCGATAGGTGATGTATACCTAAAGAAGGCAGAGTTTAACAGGGAGCCATTGTATGCCAAGTTTCGTCTTCGTGATCCTATCAAACGCCCAATATTGAGTTCGGATCCATCCGTATCTGTCCATGAAATCCAACCACACGATCAATTTCTCATATTTGCATCCGACGGTCTCTGGGAGCACCTTAGCAATCAGGAAGCGGTTGATATAGTCCAAAATCACCCTCACAGTGTAAAACTCTCATCCAGTCCATCTTCATTACATAACGATGATCGGCACATAAAATTATTCGGTATTTCATTTGACAACTAAAATTGGCTATGAACCTGTGTAGTGGTGTTCTTTTTCATACTCGTTATGTCATGTTGCTCTTCATGTTATAAACTTAGGGACGCAAGATGGATTGAAACAAGTAAGATACCATTGTAGATAAAGTTTAGAGACATGTTACAAACGGTATATACACACAGTATGATGGGCACAATAAACCTGATTTATGTGTTGCAGGGAAGTGCAAAGAGGCTGGTGAAAGCCGCGCTACAGGAGGCGGCAAAGAAGCGGGAGATGAGGTATTCCGATTTGAAGAAAATCGATAGGGGAGTAAGGCGACATTTCCACGATGACATCACTGTCGTAGTTGTGTTTCTGGACTCGAATCTTGTGAGTAAAGCGAGCTCGAAGGGCCCTACGTTGTCTCTCAGAGGCGGTGGCGTCAATCTCTCACCAAAAACTCTTGCACCACTGGGTGCCACTTAAGTTTTTCCACCCCACGTCGTGCTAGGTGTAATACCTTGAAAGTTAGAGATTTGGAAGAGAGGATCGAAGAGATTTGAAAAGCTTATTTCGAAACTAATCCTAATCCTAATATTCAGATTCATATTTGTTACAATCGTATTTCGTTGTTTCAGTGCAAGTAAGAATAACAAATAGGCGTATGAATGTCGATTTCTTTCTTCGTTCTTTATTAGGTAAAACTGTTTTTATCTAGTTTCAGATATGGCTAGCTAGTTACATGATCAGATAACAATCAGTTTACATTTTATTTTTCTTTCTTGACGCAACGCAACTGCGTCATCTTGTCTAAACACTCACTCGTTACGAAGTGATTTAAGTTTATCCTCTGCACAATGAGTTTGGAATTAATATTTTAAGAGAGTCGAAACATCTTGACTGGAATTTTGAAGTGATAATAAGTAGGTACGTGATTTTGATTTTTATAACCGATTAATTTCTTGCACCATGGAATGGAATCCAACTCATAAATGAAAAAGGCATTTATCAAATCAACAAATTGATGTTTACCATTTATTATGTACGTGGAGAGAAACTAAACTAAAATAAAAATATGAATAATTAATTTGGGCCTAACAAATATGAATATCAATAAAAAATTTGCTTCGAAATCTCTCCTTTTTTCTTCGAATCATCATATTCAAATCAATCTCTAATTTTCAAGGTATTACCTGTTGGTGATTTTAGTCGGTCATTTTGTGTAATTGGATTCACAAGATAATAATGGGGTTGATAGTTAAGCTATAACACGAGTTAGGAGATGTGGAGTGCACACTCGTATAAGCTAACTATGACCCGGGATAGTTGGACGGTCGTTTGGTGGTTTATCAATTTGTTACTGAAACAGTGCACCGGGCGGGTTATGCCGCGGGTTAACCCGCGTGGCTACCCGCGTCGTGCACTATTTGTGGGATTGAAACAGTGGCCCAGACGGGTTATGACACGGGCTAACCCGCGCCGAGCACTGTTGCAGATTTCGTTTTGTAACCCCCAAAATCTCTTTGTAACTCCCACCACAATGTCCAACAATTAATACCATTAAATGGGTAATTATTATCGTTTTTAATATAGCGTCGGTTACGATTCTCTTGGTGTTTAAATAGGATCGATTTCTGCCAGAATCGATACCGGTGAATTTGAGATTATCCTCGAGTGAATTTCGTGATACCCAGGCAGAATAGGGTCGAAATATCACTTAAGGAAAGCGAGCTCTCACGCGATCTCACATTCTTATCCAAGTTCCGATTATTCTCTCTTCTTCTCTCTACCCATCGATTTCTGCACACCTACTCCCCAACAATCTTAAGTGATAATCATCGTGAGAGAGATGGCGAGTGATCAATCCGTGAGAGACATGACGACAAAGTTCACCAAACTTGAGAAGTTCGAAGGCGTCGATTTTCGGCGATGGCAAAAGAAGATGCACTTCTTGTTGACCACGTTGAAAGTCGTGTACGTGTTGAGCACGCCGATGCCGGAAGTGATGGAGGACGAGACGTTGGAGATGACCCGGCGTCGCGGAAAATGGGAAAACGACGACTACATATGTCGCGACCACATCTTAAACGGTATGTGTGACTCCCTCTTCGATATTTATCAAAACGTTGAATCCGCTAAAGAGCTATGGGACTCTCTTGAGTCCAAATACATGGCGGAGGATGCTTCTAGTAAGAAGTTCTTCGTGAGTAATTTCAATAATTACAAAATGGTGGATTCAAGGCCTGTGATGGAGCAATATAATGAGCTCCTACGTATTCTAGGCCAATATGCTCAACATGATATGAAGATGGACGAATCCATCTCCGTATCGAGCATAATTGATAAATTGCTTCCCTCTTGGAAATATTTCAAACACATGTTGAAACACAAGAAGGAAGAGTTGTCTCTTGTACAACTTGGTAGTCACTTGCGCATAGAGGAATCTCTTCGGGCGCAAGAGGCTGAGAAACCTAAGATGAAAGAGGTTTCTGCACCTTCGGTGAACATGGTGGAAGAGGGAAGATCCAACAATTTCAAGGGAAAACGTAAATTCAATGAAGCCAAGAAAGGTCCCAACAAAAAGGTTAAATTAACCTGTTGGACTTGTGGGATGACCGACCATCTCAAGCGGGATTGTCGAGTTGTCAAGAATAAGAATGGAGCAAGCTCAAGTGGTGGTGGGCAAAGATCCAATGATCAAAACTCACGACAAGGTCAGTTTCTTGACTTTGGTGTTAATTCAAATTTGAATTATGTACCACTAATATCCGAATCATTTTATGTACAGGATGATGATGATGCTTGGTGGATTAACACGGGTACCTCGAGTCATGTGTGCAAGGATCGACGTTGGTTCATATCTTTGGAACCGGTTGAAGACGGATCTACCTACACATGGGGAACGAGTCAAATGCTCTCATTCTTGGTCGCGGCTTAGTTAGGCTAGAATTTAGTTCTAGTAAAATAATTGAACTTATTGACGTTTTGTTTGTACCACAAATTCAAAAGAATTTGGTTTCCGATAGTACCTTGAATAAGTTAGGGTATAGGCAAATTTTTGAGTCCGGAAAGTTTACCTTGTCAAAAGGTGGCTCTTTTGTAGGATTTGGCTATTTGATGAATGATATGTTCATGTTAAGTTTGAATAAAAATAATTTTGTTTCGAATTCTATTTATGTTGTAAATGAAGTTCTTGTTGATTCTAGTTTATGGCATGCAAGGCTTGGTCATGTTAATTTTAAAAGAATGGTTGAAATGTCAAAATACGGTCTTATTCTGGCTTTTGACGTTAAAACCGAAAAATGTAAAACTTGCATGTTGACAAAGATCACTAGACAACCTTTTCCTAATGTGAAAAGGGATTCGTCGGTGCTTGAAATAATTCATAGTGATCTTTGTGATTTGCATTCAACTTCGTCTTTTGGTAATAAAAAGTACGTTGTTACTTTTATTAACGACGCTTCACGTTTTTGTTATATTTATTTATTGCACTCAAAAGATGAAGCGTTGGATAAATTTAAAATTTATAAAATGGAGGTTGAATTGCAAATGAACGGTTTAATCAAATGTTTACGCATCGATCGTGGTGGGGAATATTACGACCCTATATTTTTCCAATCCGTAGGAATTATCCATGAGACTACGACGCCTTATACACCACAACAAAATGGTGTGGCGGAATAGAAAAATAGAGTTCTCAAAGAAATGGTGAACTCTATGTTATCCTACTCGGGATTGAGTAATGGATTTTGGGGTGAAGCCATGTTAACGACTTGTTATTTATTAAATCGAGTTCCTAATAAAAGGAACAAGATTACACCATATGAACTTTGGTTCAAGAAAAGGCCTAACTTAAATTATATTCGAGTTTGGGGTTGTCGGGCGGTCGTTCGACTACCCGAACCCAAAAGGAAAACTTTGGGTGAGAAAGGTATTGATTGCATCTTTGTTGGATATGTCGAGCATTCCAAGGCATATAGGTTCTATGTTATTGAACCTAATGATTATATAACGATTCACACCATTATAGAATCGAGAGATGCATTATTTGATGAGACTAGATTCTTTTCAATACCTAGGCTGAAGGATCTTGTTCCAAATACTAGTGTAACTAGTGACGTTGAAGAACAAGCAATTGTTCCAACCGAATCTCCGATGCTTCGAAGGAGCAAAAGAGGAAGGATTGAAAAATCCTTTGGTCCCGATTTCCAAGTATACTTGGTAGAAAGAGATGAAATCACAAAGAGATGAAATTGGATTACAATTCTCTTACTGTTATAGTATTGAGGAAGATCCAAAATCATTTGATGAGGCTATTAAGTCTCAAGATATTGCTTTCTGGAAAGAAGCAATAAATGATGATATGGATTCCATCATGGGGAATAATACTTGGGTATTATCGGACTTGCCACCTGGTTGTAAACCTTTGGGATGCAAGTGGATCTTCAAAAGGAAGATGAAAGGCGATGGATCAATCGACAAGTTTAAAGCTCGATTAGTAATCCAAGGCTTTAGGCAACAGGAAGGCATCGATTATTTTGATACCTATGCCCCGGTTGCAAAGATCTCCACGATTAGATTGTTAATAGCCTTAGGAGCTATCCACAATTTAGTGATTCACCAAATGGATATCAAAACGGCATTCTTGAATGGTAACTTGGAGGAAGCAGTTTACATGAAACAACCGGAAGGTTTTGTTATGTCCGGGATGGAGCATAAGGTGTGTAAACTTGTAAAATCATTGTATGGGCTTAAACAAGCACCCAAACAATGGCATCAAAAATTTTATAAGGTTATCTTGTCCAACGGTTTCATGTTAAACCAAGCGGACAAGTGTGTATATAGCAAATTTGACACATCTGGTAACGGAGTAATCATTTGCTTATACGTTGATGACATGTTGATCTTTGGCACCGACCAAAATCAAGTTGATAAAACCAAATAGTTTTTGTCATCAAGTTTCTCCATGAAAGATATGGGAGAGGCGGAGGTGATCCTTGGAATAAGGATCAAACGTGAGAACAAAGGGATTGCAATTACGCAATCTCATTACATTGAGAAAGTATTAAAGAAATTTAATCGCTTTGATTGTTCTCCGGTGAGTACTCCATTTGATCCGAGTGTGAAGCTTATGCCCAATTCAGGTGAAGCGGTGTCACAACACGAGTACTCAAAGGCTATTGGATGCTTGATGTATGCCATGACAAGCACTAGGTCGGACACCGCTTTTGCCGTATGCAAGCTGAGTAGGTATACTAATAATCCTAGTATACATCATTGGCAAGCGATGAGATGAGTATTTAAATACTTGAAGAAAACCATTGATCATGGTTTGTCATATGTCGGGTTTCCTTCGGTATTAGAGGGATATTCGGATGCAAGTTGGATCACCAACTTAGAAGATCACTCATCTATGAGTGGTTGGGTGTACTTGCTTAGGGGAGGTGCCATCTCATGGGCTTCCAAGAAGAAAACTTGCATCACGAGTTCGACTATGGAGTCGGAATTTGTGGCATTAGCCGCTGCCGGTAAAGAGGCAGAGTGGCTAAGGAATTTAGTCCATGAAATTCCGTTATGGCCGAAACCAATATCACCCATTTCTATCCATTGTGATAGTGCGACTACTTTCGCTAAAGCTTATAGTCAAGTATATAATGGCAAGTCTAGACACTTAGGTGTTAGACATAGCATGATTCGTGAGCTAATCATGAATGGGGTGATTTCGGTTAAATTTATTCCGTCGCAGCAAAATCTAGCGGACCACTTGACGAAGGGGTTAGCTAGGGACTTGGTTCACAAGTCGGTGATCGGGATGGGATTAAAGTCCATTTGAATCTCTAACGGTGAGATACCCAATTCCCTTCTAATACAACGTTAGAAGTTGAATTTAATGGGAAAGCTCACTCTAAGGGATTGGAGCACAATATAATCATCCCAAGGTATGTGCTCGGTACTGCAAGTGAGGAGATAATTGTTCTTTTGTAAAAGTGCATGTGCAGGTGCATGATGAAAGGAACTACCTATATGAGTGCGAAGTGTGGCCGCTTCAAGAAGCTTGGACTTGGCTTTGATGCACTCACGAATGGATAAGGACACATGACCTGTATAGTGTCAAGTTTAAACTTTAGAGAATCTTTTAAATTCATGTGTATGTTATTTTCTGGTACTCAAATGGGTTGAAGGGTTCAATCCATAGGACACCCGGATTGTCGAGTATTTAAAATGTGTAATGTACTAAGATGAGAATTCAATCTTTTAGATATTTTCATTTATGCATGAGTTTGTTTTGCTATATTAATTTTGTTTGTGAATCAAGGATTACACTAAAATGGGGGAGGAATGTTGGTGATTTTAGTGAAATCATCGGTCATTTTGTGTAATTGGATTCACAAGATAATAATGGGGTTGATAGTTAAACTATAACACGAGTTAGGAGGTGTGGAGTGCACACTCGTGTAAGCTAACTATGACCCGGGATAGTTGGACGGTCGTTTGGTGGTTTATCAATTTGTTACTGAAACAGTGCATCGAGCGGTTTATGTCGCGGGTTAACCCGCATGGCTACCCACACGTGCATTGTTTGTGGGGTTGAAACAGTGGCCTGGGCGGGTTATGGCGCAAGCTAACCCGCACGGCTACCCGCGCCGAGCACTGTTGCATATTTCATTTTGTAACCCCAAAATCTCTTTGTAACCCCCAAAATCTCTTTGTAACTCCCACCATAATGTCCAACAATTAATACCATTAAATGGGTAATTATTATCGGTTTTAATATAGCGTCGGTTACGATTCTCTTGGTGTTTAAATAGGATCGATTTCTGCCAAAATCGATACCGGTGAATTTGAGACTATCCTCGAGTGAATTTCGTGATACCCAGACATATAATAGGGTCGAAATATCACTTAAGGAAAGCGAGCTCTCACGCGATCTCACATTATTATTCAAGTTCCGATTACTCTCTCTTCTTCTCTCTACCCATCGATTTCTGCACACCCACTCCCCAACATTATCCCTACCAGGGGTGTACATCTAAACCGACAAACTGTACAATCTACCCACACCGCACTACACCACATCGTAAAACACGGTTTAGAACTTTAGTGGTGCTGTTTGCGGTTTGGAGTCATTAAACCACACCGCAACTCATATGTTTTTTAAATATATTATATAGTTATTTATAATAGTTAATACATTATTTATTATTTTTTTTAGTTTTCCTTCTAAGTTTTTATGTTACAAATTCCTTATTTGAGTTATTAACATTTGTCTTTTATCAAACATCGTGGTCGAAATTATTTTTAAGTTAAATTTTCATATGATTAATTACCAAACTATTTAGTTTGTATTACACCTTTTCTTAGTACACATTTTGTACGTATCCGAAGTTTTTATTCTATGGAATATAGGTTGATCATCGTTGAATTTATTTTGAAGTTGTGATTTATAATTATTCGCTTGAAGTGCGTTAGATTCAAACCGCATAAGCTGCACTACACCTCACCTCATTTTACGGTGCAGTTTCTTGTGGTTTGAGGGATATGCGGTGCGGTTTCCAGTATGGGAAAATCTTCAAACTGCATATGAGGTGCGGTTTGGTGGTGGTGCCGCACCGCAAACACTCCTACCTTGAAAGACGTGGGGCAAGGTGAGGTGAGGGGGGCATGCCCTTTACTCTATCCACCAAACGCTAACCAGAAAACATAAGCAGTACCTAGTTCTGTGGTGATCGATAGTGTTACAAAAGTTTTCAGTGAGAGATTGATGCCGCTGCCTTTGGGAGGTAAGACGTGGCCCTTCGATCTACTAACATGATTTGAGTCCAGAGACACAACTACGACAGTGATGTCATCATGGAAATGTCGTCTTACGTCCCTCTCGACTATATATATATATATATATATATATATATATATATATATTTTTTTTTTTTTTTAATTTAAATCTAAGTGCTTCATCTCCCGCTTTTTTGCCACCTCATGTAACACGGCTTTCACCAACCTTTTAGCACTTCCCTACAACACACAAATTGGGTTTTAATTGAGTGTTTATTTCACTTATTGTGAAACCGTTTGTAACATGTCTCTAAGTTTATATACAATAATGTTGACTTGTTTTAATCCATTTTACACCGTTAAATTTATAACATGAGAAGCATAACGAGTATGGAAAAAAACACCATTACACATATTTATTTATTCTTAGAAACATTGGCCAATGAAATATTGAATATAATGTTATGTGACCATTATCGCTATATGTGATGATAGATGGAATTGATGAGAGTAGGATGATTTTTGACTATAGCAACTACTTCCTGAAGGTGCATGTAAATATGAAAAATTTATAGTAGAGTTGCATTTCATGTATAGATATGGATGGATCCAAACCAAACTTAATATTGACCGTTTGATAGGATCACGAAAATGAAACTTGGCATACAGGTGCTCGGTTTTTTGACAAATTTAGTTGATGCTTTTTTTTGTATATTGTTGAATTAATATGATTTAGTTGGTTTGTAGATATATAGATCGATAGGTGATGTAAAGAAGACAGAGGAGCCGTTGTATGCCAAGTTTCGTCTTCGTGATCCTATCAAATGCCCAATTTTGAGTTCGGATCCATCCAAATCTGTACATGAAATCCAACCACACGGTGTCTGGGAGCACCTTAACAATCAAAAATCACCCTCACAATTAATGCAAGACTCTATCCAGTCCATCTTCATTACATAACCATAATCAACAAATAAAAGTATTCAGTTGTCGTTCGATAATGCTTCTAACAATATCTGTTAGAAAAATTATAATTGGTTATGAACCCGTGTAATGGTGTTTTTTCATGCTCCTTATGTGGCTCATGTTATAAACTTAACAGTGCAATATATATATATATATATATATATATATATATATATATAATGGGCACATGAACCTGATTTGGGTATTGCAGAGAAGTGCTAAGAGGCTGGTGAAAGCCAGGAGGCGGCAAATAAGCGGGTACTCCGATTTGAAGAAAATCGATAGGGGAGTAAGGCAATATTTCCACTGTCGTAGTTGTGTGTTATGGACTCGAATCTTGTGAGTAAAGCGAGCTCATAGGGCCCTATAGGTTATCTCTCAGAGGCGGTGGTGTCAAATATCTCTCACGAAAACTCTTGCACCGCTATTGATCCCTACGGAACTAGGTACCGCTTAACATTTCCAAATATTAGCCGGTAGATAGATTAAAGGGGTAAGCCCCCCTCCGCCCTGCCCACCCTGCCCACCCCGCCCCACGTCTTGCTAGGTGTAATACCTTGAAAGTTAGAGAATTGAATACGGTGATCGAAGGAAAAATGAGAGGGTAGTCCAAGAGATTTTGGACACAAAAAGCTAATCATTTTATTCAGATTCACATTGTTAGTATCGTATTTCGTTGTTTCGCTGCAAGTAAGTGTTATCCCAGTTTAATCTAGTTGATTAACAATCACAGAACACAATAATAATCAAGAGATATAAAGATTAACAAAACATACCAATCCCTTGAATAAACGGTTAAACCTTGTGTGTTCTTGATACCCTTGAATACAGAGAAAACGACTACCTCTCTCTAAGCAATAATTATGACAATGATAATAATGAGAGGATTTTTCTAAAACTAAACTAAACAAAACTTTAAATACCTAAGCCATATGGGCTTTAAGCTTAATGGGCTTTCTAATGGGCTTAGGCCCAATAGCTAATAACTATCAATCAATTACAATTTAAACCCTCTAACTAACTTTAATACAATTGCAGTTTAAACCCTTAACTTTAACTTTAATCTTGAATACAATTTATGATCCAACAATCTCCCCCTTTGGATTCAAGATTAGAAAAATTTTTGCAATTGTCTTCGGGTCTTCACTTTTCTTCTCTTTTCTTGAAAAACTTCATATATGACGTTGATAGCTTCAAAACTTGAGATAGCTTCAAAACTTGATATCCTTGGAATCTTCAGTCAAAAGTTCTTCTTGTCTCCTTCTTTGATTATTCTCCCTTTGTATATGTTCTCCCCCTTTTTGATGAGTGGTGAGAATCATCATCATCAAAACTTGTCAAAACAATCTCCCCCTTTATGGAAAAATTTCCCCCTTTGTCTTTATAGACTTCAATTTAGTACTGTCTTCATGTATCGAGCCCTGTGTGGAAATAAGAGCAGTCTCTCCAAATGGAGAAAGTGATTATTTCAATCTTTTCAGATTAAAATAGAAAGTAGTAACCATTCGAATCTTTTCAAATTCAAACAGTTAATAGGTGTAACCCTGAATCAACAAATGACTCAGTTAGAATGCTTGTCAGTAACACAAAGTTACTATATAAGGAGCTGGTTTGATGTTGGATCCCCAGGTCTTCCATTCAATCATCGAATAACACATGGTTATCTATGAACGTTCTGACAAATAACAAATTTCTGTGTGCATGTGCATGTGTATGAAAAAATTAAGCACAGATGATTGCTTTTCATTTTAGGCTCAAAGTATGTAAACTTGTTGAGACAACAACAAATTATACAAAGACTCAATGTGCATGAGAAAGGGTTCGAAGGTGGGGCAACTTTTCTTCTTTTTCAATATTAGTATCTTCCAAATGAAGAACCAATAGCGTATGTGTTGCTTCCCCAGAAAATGTAAAACATTCTCTTTTTGAGAAAAGAATGAGTAGCTGGTGGGGCTGTATGCAAGAGATGGCATGGGCTAGTTGCCTATTTCAATGATGGTCACCAAAAAATGTGAACCAATCAGATTATGTGGCTGCCCGGCTCAGAAAGTGGTTTGGTGCAGAGTCTAGTATTCTTTTACTCTGATCCTCACCCTCTTTCTTTTAATACTCACTTCTAACCAATCTCTCTTTTCCATTTTACCTCTTCACTCACCATCACTCAATTCTTTTGACCCCTCTCCCCTCAATCACTCAGGGAATACTTCCTGGGTAGGAAACACTGGTTATCGTGAATCCATGGAAGTTCTGTTAAGTACTCACACTGAATCCTATGTATTTTCCTAAAAGAACATGCTGTTCAACAGGCGTTTTGTACATGTAAGCACAAATACCACTTGTTACATGAAGCATAAAAATTTTGGAGAAGTCAAAACAGTTGTGTTTGACGATGCAATTCTCCCCCTCAACCTAAAAGTGGTTGGCAATAAGCTCATATCAATTTGTCATGAAGAATAATATGCTGGAGAATCAAAAACGAATGTTGTTTATATGAACAATATATAAACATATTTTCAATGAAAGCACATGAAATGACGTTTGATTCAATCAACAGTGAATACAAAGAACGTGAGTATTACCATAGAAAGATTTAACTTTTGATACATGGTAATAACAAAGTCAAATATAATGTTCTGAACCGTTATGTGTATGAATACTTGACAAAGTATATTGACAAGATAAAACGCAAGTATTTATCTTCAAGAACACACGGTCAGATAATCTTTTAAAATCACAGATAGTCTCCCCCTTAACTGATAATTTTTTTTTGTTTTGTTTTGTTTTTTTTTGTTTTTTGGATCAAGCAGGAAAAATAAAGCACTGAAGTGCGGGTCCTAATCTGATGTGATTAGAAGCCATTGTCACTTGAACAAACCTGCAAAAAAAAAATTATGGTAATCATTTGTGAAAATGATGCCGCTATCGTTAGCAACAGTTGAAGAATACAACACAAGATTAGGATTTAGAATACTCCCCCTAGAATCATGAGTAAGGTCTAAGACATGTTCAACATACCAAGTTTGCTGATTAGAAATTGGAAACGCTTTTCATCCAACGGCTTGGTGAAAAGATCAGCTAACTGGAAGTCAGTTTGAACAAAATGCATTTCAATGTCACCTTTTTCTACATGATCCTTGATGAAGTGATAGCGTACATCGATATGCTTGGTCTTTGAATGCTGTACCGGGTTAGCAGTTATAGAGATTACGCTCTTGGAATCACAATAAATAGGAACACGCTTGTAGTTGTATCCAAAGTCCCTTAACTATGTTTTCATCCAGAGGACTTGAGAACAACAGCTAGCAGCAGCTACATATTCAGCCTCGGCAGTGGATGTTGAAACACAGTTTTGTTTCTTTAAAGTCCAACTTACAAGTTTGTCACCTATAAATTGACATGACCCAGAGGTGCTTTTCCGGTTTAGCTTACATCCTGCATGATCAGCATCTGTAAAGGCAGTTAGTTCAAAACGAGAATCCTTTGGATACCAAAGGCCTAGATTAGGAGAACCTTTGAGATATCTAAGGATTCGCTTAAAAACAGTTAAATGCGACTCTTTAGGATTAGACTGATATCTCGCACAAAAGCATGTGGCAAACATTATATCTGGGCGACTGGCAGTCAGATAAAGTAAAGAACCAATCATGCTACGATACACCTTTTGATCAATAGGTTTCCCGAAGGGATCTGCGTCTAAGAGTGTACCAGTAGCCATTGGTGTTTTCATGACTGAACTATATGACAAATTGAACTTTTTCAAAATATCTTTTATGTATTTAGCTTGATTAATAAATATGCCTTCGGGTAATTGCTTTACTTGTAAACCAAGAAAGAAATTCAGTTCTCCCATCATCGACATTTCAAACTTTGTTTCCATTATCTTTGAAAAGTTCTTACAAAATTTCTGATTTGTCGACCCAAATATTATGTCGTCAACATAAATCTGAATGAGAATCAAGTCCTCACCTTGCCTTTTAAGAAATAAGGTTGTATCAACTGTACCTTTCTTGAAACCAGAAGCAAGTAGAAATTTAGTGAGAGTTTCATACCAGGCTCGCGGTGCTTGTTTAAGACCATACAGTGCTTTGTCTAAAACATAGACATGATCAGGGTGATGAGGATCAACGAAACCTTCAGGTTGAGCCACGTAGACCTCCTCATGCAGAACGCCGTTCAGGAAAGCTGACTTTACATCCATTTGATAGACTGTAAAGTTTTTGTGCGCTGCATAGGCTAGGAAGATTCTGATGGCTTCGATCCTTGCAACCGGGGCGAATGTTTCGTCATAGTCAATGCCCTCTTGTTGACAATACCCTTTGGCGACCAAACGAGCTTTGTTTCTCACAACTACTCCGGCTTCGTCTTTCTTGTTTCTGAAAACCCATTTTGTTCCTATAACAGATTTACCTTTAGGTAGTGGGATCAAGCGCCATACCTTGTTCCTTTCGAATTGTAGAAGCTCGTCTTGCATAGCAGAAATCCAGAAGGGATTACGTAGAGCTTCAGACGCTTTCTTTGGCTCTAAGGAACTAAGGAAGCTTGAAAACATGCAGAAGTTGGCAGATGCGAATCTTGTCGTGACACCGGTTTGTACGTCACCTATCACGTTGTCCAGGGGATGATCCTTAGTCCAACGATGTGTGCTTGGTAAGGCTTCAACTGTTTGTTGCGTATTTGACGCACCGTTGTCATCATGCACTCCAGGTTGTTCCATAGATGTACTCGAGACATCTTGTACTGGAGTTTCTGATACTGAAGCTTCTGGACTAGCAGTTGAAGTACTCGTAACTTCCTTTCAAGAAGAGCTATCTGTAGAGACAGATTCAACATTAGTAGAGTTAGAAACTAATGGTTGAGGTGTACCTGATGGAGATGAAGTTTCAGTGACTTCTTCTTCGGACGGTCCAGATGTGTCTTCAGAAATAGTAGGGACCTCCGAACTTGTTATTGATGTAGATATGCCTTTATCAAAATCTGCACAAATATCATCAAAGGCATCAATAAACAATAAATCTAACTCAGATGAAGTAGAGTTAGAGTTGGAAGAAGTGGATCCTTTAGAAGCTGGTTCTATTCTGGATTGAATAGAAGCTTTGTCCTTCATTACGAGTTCTGAACTGTTTTGTCCAGAAGTCCTCGTTCTTTTTGACAATAAAGTCCGGGTTTTGAACTGTTTTGTTCAAAAGCCATTGTTCTTTCTCCCCCTTAAACTTTGGGTGCCTGCAACACAGATTTAGCTTTTGGTACCCACTGATATTTGGGTCCTAATGGGTTAGTTGCAGTTCTAGTAGGAGAGATGAAATAAGAACCATACTAGTTATTCACATAATCTTTTCTTACAAAATCATTTGAGCCACAGTAGGAAAAACTAATTTTCTTTTGTGCTAACCTGATCAATTGATTGATTGTGTAAACCAGATCAGGTTTGCCAAAAGTTTTACCTTTTGATGCATTGTTCCATTTTGCATTTGATGTATGCACAAATTATTTTTCTTTCTTCTTCTCCTCCGAGGATCCTTTAACTCTCCAGATCCAGTTTCCTCTTTCTTTCTCATCATCCCTTCTCCAGAAGCTTTTCTTTTAAGACTTGTTCTTCTTTAAGTTACCTGAACCATCAACATTTTTGTCATAGAAAAGGTTAGAAGGACGAATTTGATTAGTAGATTTAGAAGTAAGGCAATCATCTAAATCATAGAAAGGATTATAGAAAACATTTGAAAAATGTGAACTTGAAGCTGTTTTTAATGAACTATTTGAATCAGCTAGATCATCTCTCGATGATTGAGCTATTGACTCTGGCGTCTTGTGCTTAGTCAGCTTCACCTTGAATACGATCTCTTCAAGTTCCTTTATCTTTGAAGACAAACTGTTTCTCTCCTTTTCAATCAGATCAAACTTCTTGTGCAATTCAGATTTTGCATTCTTCTCCTTCATGATGTTTGTTGACAATTCATATAGATTTCTTGTCAGCTTGGCTATCTCGGTCTCAAATATTTTCTTTTCTTCAGAAAAGTCTATATTTGCTTTCTTCAGCTCAGCTTTTTTCTTCTCATTCTCAACATTTTCTCTCTCTAGAATGATAACCTTCTCAAAGTCTGAAACTTGTTGAGAAAGCTTAACACATCTAAGCTCTAAAGATTTCTTCTCTTCAAAGGCTTTTCTGCAGAAGTCAGAGAATTTCTTTGCAAATTCTTTTCTTTCTTTCTCAATCTTTAACATCTCAGCTTGAGTTATTCCATTGTCTCTGTCTTGGGTTGCTTTTTCTTTCAGCTCATTAATCTCAACCTCAAGACTGAGAACTTTATCTTTTAGTTTATCTCTTTCAGCAAAGATTTGAGACTTTGACTTCTAAGCTCTTCAGATGTCTCACAAGCAATGTTTGCTCTTCTTCTCAGCTCATCAATCTCTCTTTGCATTAGTTCCTTCTTCGACCATGTTGAGCTAGATTCAGATCTTTTCATCTTTGCTTGGAGGTCTAAGATCTCTTTTTCTTTAGACGCAATTATTCCTGCAAGGTCAATTATAGAATCAGAATCTTTTGAATTTTCTTTTAAAACATTAATCTGAATAAGAAGAGACGAGTTCTGAATCTTTAGATTTTCAATCTCAGCTTCAAGAGGTAACATCTCGGATTTGAGATTTATAATCTCCCTTTCACAATCATCAGCCCTGTCTCTATTTCTTGACAACTGTCTAGCAAGATATTTAGCCTTTTCTTTTACTTCAGAATGAGGCATGTTGTTAAAATCAAGGCTGAAACCTTCAGACATATTTAGCTGATTCGACATCCTAGCTGTATGGTTAGTAATTAAACTTATCTGTACCAAGACAACCAACTATATGAGATCGTTAGAATCAAGAATAAGAA
Source organism: Arctium minus (assembly GCA_954870635.1). Classification (NCBI taxonomy): domain Eukaryota; kingdom Viridiplantae; phylum Streptophyta; class Magnoliopsida; order Asterales; family Asteraceae; genus Arctium; species Arctium minus. The sequence goes on along the minus strand of OX941092.1, from coordinate 44,534,662 downwards.
CTACACTAAAAAAATTTTAGAAAAATAAATTCCCGAAAATAATTAAATGCAGTCCTTTCAATCAGAATAAAGCATAAATAATACTGTGAATAGTGAACAGTGAATAGTGAATAGTGAAGTGAACAGTGACTTGCACAAAGTAGAGGTTTGCGCATCTAGTGGGTTGCGCAAAGTGGAGGTTTGCGCGTCACTTGGGTTGCGCAAAGTGGAGGTTTGCGCGTCATTTGGGTTGCCCAAAGTGGAGGTTCTCGTGACTAGGCAATTGCGCAAAGCAGAAATCGACCGGAACTTGCTTCGAACGGTATGATGTTCGACCGGGAACTTGTAATGACCGGTATGATGTTCGACCGGGAACTTGTAATGACCGGTATCAAGTTCGACGGATAATGTGCCTAAGACCGATAAAGCCTTTGACCGATAGTGAGTGTTAGACTGATAAACTGTGTTCGATCGATATATTGATATGGACCGGTATAGTGATAGACCGATGATGCAATGGATCGGTAAAGGGTATTCGACCGGTAATGAGATAGGACCGATAGTATGCTTTGACAGATATTGGTCTTCGACCGATACAAGGTATTTGACCGATAGATTTCCTTAGACCGATATTAGCTTAGACCGATAGATTGTTCGACCGGTATGTTCTTGAATCAACCCAAAAACTCGATAAACAGAAGCAATAATCAACCCAGAAATCAATACAGACTCACAATCGGATGCCAAAATCAGACTATTGTACTCAGAAACATGTATCGAACACAACCCATTCAATAATAAAGATTAAAATCAACTTTCATGCTTCAATTTTAAGAGCACAGTGTCGATATTCATGCAAACCCAGAAAACACAAAATCAATAAATTCAATCACTTGATAATTCTCAAAGCAATTAATCAATCAGATAGTGTTCAATAACGCAAAACACACCTAATCAGATCAATCTTAAACATAAACGCACATAGATTCATGAAATCAAATGAACAGTAATTTTTTTTTTCGATGAACAGTAACTTTCGTGAATAGTAATATCAAAAAAAAATTTGATTCTTCTAGCTCTGATACCACTTGTTATCCCAGTTTAATCTAGTTGATTAACAATCACAGAACACAATAATAATCAAGAGATATAAAGATTAACAAAACATACCAATCCCTTAAATAAACGGTTAAACCTTGTGTGTTCTTGATACCCTTGAATACAGAGAAAACGACTACCTCTCTCTAAGCAATAATTATGACAATGATAATAATGAGAGGATTTTTCTAAAACTAAACTAAACAAAACTTTAAATACCTAGGCCATATGGGCTTTAAGCTTAATGGGCTTTCTAATGGGCTTGGGCCCAATAGCTAATAACTATCAATCAATTACAATTTAAACCCTCTAACTAACTTTAATACAATTGCAGTTTAAACCCTTAACTTTAACTTTAATCTTGAATACAATTTATGATCCAACAGTAAGAATAACGAATAGACATATGAATGTCGATTTCTTTCTTTGTTCTTTATTAGGTAATACGATTTTTATCCAGTTTCTTATATGGCTAATTACATAAGATAACAACTTACTTTTAGAGCATCTCCAACAGCTTCTCCAAAATTTCTCTAAAATGGAGAATCATAAGTCAAAATCTGCAAAAAAAAATTACATCCATCTCCAACAGCTTCCCCATTTTGGAGATAAATCATTGATTATAATATTAAAATTTATATATATTTAATAAAATACTATTTCTCTCACCTAAACATTTCTTTTCAAACTTTCTCATTGGTGGGATATAATAAAAAATAGTCTCTCTCTTGGTAATCATTTTTTGGGTTATCTCCATATTTGGAGAAAAACTTATTCTCTATCCTATATTCTCCATTTTGGGGAAGCTGTTGGAGCAAAATTGTAGCACAAAATCCCCATATTTTTCATTTTCTCTATTTTGGAGAAGCTGTTGGAGATGCTCTTAGTCGATTCTCATTTTAATCGATTTACATTTTTTATTTTCACGCATAATAGCAACTTGATTACGATTTCTTTTAATTTAAACAGCAAGATATACATGTTGATTGTGTGATTGTAACATTGTAATCTAACAACAAACAACTGGTCACTTATTTTCTCTTAGCGGGTAACTAAACATTTATCACCTCTTACCGAGTGTTTACCAATAATCTTACGGTTTCATTCTGCTGACCATAAATCTTACCCGATCAGTGGCGGATCCAGAAAAAAATGTTGTTGGGGGCACCATATAAAATATAATAATAATTAACTAAAAGAAAAAAAAATGTTGTTGAAAAGACATGACACCGTGGTTGACAATATCCTCTACAAGATTTTGAACTTTGAACGAAATTGTAAAATTAACAACATATTTATGTTTACCTACGATATATTTGTCCAACAAATTAAAAAATCAATTAATCAAACCAAATACCAACAAAATCATTTACCAACAATTAACAAAAATCAACTAATTTACCAACAATTAACCTGGTATGGACTTGCGACTTGGGGCCTTCAATCCTATTACTTGGGGGCCCAATCTACTACTTTAGAGGAATTGTAAGTAATATCTTTTTTTTTAACCTTGTGGACATGGGATTGTTGGGGCTAGGACCCCTACAAGCTCTTCCTCAATCCGCCCCTGTACCCGATAAAGGTGGGGTGGAGACTCTTACCGATACCGACCTGGAGAGATGATGATGTTTACCAACAATCTTATCCGCCCCAGTAAGCAGTTATCCAATAAGTGTCAGTAAAAGACTCTTGTTTATCGTAATGAATTTGTTAACAATAAATTATTTTCAAATTTTGAAAAAAAAATAACATTCAATGTAATCAGGACAAATATTTGTTACACATATTTCTAAAAATTCAATAATAAATCAAAATGGAAGTTTTTTGAAACCATAAATTTCAAAAATATTTAATACTTCCAAGTTGCCCCAATGTAAGGGGTTGTTTGGCAGTTGCTGAATGATTTTGTACAGAATGATTAAGTGATCAGAATGGTTAAGAGGCTCTTATGATATAGTGTAAAATGAAATACGGTTGTTTGCTAATTGTTCAAAATAAAATCAGGGCTCTTAATGGTTAAGGGAGGGTCAGGATACAAAATCGTTCAGAGGGTTTTGTAACCATTAAGAGACAGTCAATTTTTTTGCCAAACAAGATTCACCTCTTAATGATTCAGAGGTTGCCTCTTAATGGAACCATTAAGAGGTAAACAAACACCCTCTAAGAAACCATAAGCAAGTTGCTACTATGTGTGAAAAATATAAGTTGTCTTAAATGAGAATTGACCTAAAGTAAGTTATTATCTGGCTTAATTAGCCATGTCGACAACTAGCTAGATAAGAATGTTTTGTTATTCTTAATTGCATTCACAAGGGGGTCGTAGTGATCAAGCCTGGACGACTGTTTACCAACCGAAACAACAAAATTCACTAGTAACAAATAAGAATCTGAATAAAATGATTAGCTTCAAAATAAGTTTTCTTGTCCAAAATCTCTTCGACCTCTCGTTTTTTCTTCGAATCTTCGTATTCAAATCTCTAACTTTCAAGGTGTTACACCAAAGAAGGATGTGGGGCAGGGCGCGACATGGGGTGGAGGGGGCAAAACCCTTTTAATCTATCCACCAACTGATATCCGAAAAACTTAAGCGGAATCTAGTTCTGTGGTGGTCGATAGTGGTGCAAGAGTTTTTAGTGAGTGTGAGAGAGAGAGAGAGAGAGACAATGTGGGGCCCATCGATCTCGTTTTACTGATATGATTTGAGTCTAGAACACAAATACGACACTGATGTCATCGTGGAAATGTCGCCTTACACCCCTCTCAATTTTCTTTTCAAATCCGAGTACATTATATCCCGCTTCTTTGCCACCTCATGTAACGGGCTTTCACCGGTCCTCTTAGCGCTTCCCTACAACACACAAATCAGGTTTATGTGGCCATTAGAGTATATATAACCAAGTGTTTCTTTCACTTTTTGTGAAAAACATTTGTAACATGTCTCTAAAGTTATATACAATAGTGTCGACTTATTTTAACCCATCTTGCACCGTTAAGTTTATAACATGGGCAATATAACTGGTAAGAAAAAACACCACTACACATGTTCATAACCAATTTTATTTTTCTAACACATATTGTTCAAAACAATGTTGAATGAAATATTGAATAATTTTATGTGTCCATTATCGCTGAAGATGAAATTGATGAGAGTCTTGTATTGTGAGGGTGATTTTTGACTATATCAACTGCTTCTTGATTGCTAAGGTGCTCTCATAGACCGTCGGATGCAAATACGATAAATTGATCGTGTGGTTGGATTTCATGTATAGATATGGATGGATCTGAACTTATTATTGGGCGTTTAATAGGATCACGAAAACGAAAGTTGGCATACAACGACTCCGTGTTGAACTCTGTCTTCTTTAGGTATACATCACCTATCAATCTAGATGTCTGCAAACCAATTAAATCTATTGTGCATAATGATTGATTTTGCTTCTTCGTTTTCTTTTGGGTGGTTGCTTTGGAGCTTGTTTGCTCTTTGCTTGTTTTTCTTTGTTTCCTTCCCGTTTGGGTGGATTGTTTCTTGTTTGGTGTTTGGTGCCTTGAGCCTCTCCTTGGCTGTGGTCTTGTAATTGGGTTTTTGCTTTTCTTTTTTTCCTGTTTTTATGTTATCGTCGGATTTTTCCTTAAAAAATATATTAAAATAAAATAGTTTATTTTAAACCTTTTTTTTTTCTGAGTTTAGTTTTAAAATTACTTTTTTATGCTGATGTGGATTTTACTTTAAATTCATTAATATAAAATGTTACGTTTAAAACTTTAAATAAGAGTTGAGATTAATACAAATTGCAATTTGGTAAAACCGTTAAATATCTTGCCTTTTCTTTTTGAACCATGATTTTTTATTAAATTTTAAGAGTGATTATCGGTGGTCCCTGGTTTGTTCTAAATTTGGATATAATCCCTTAAACAAACTATTTATATTAAAAGTCCCTAACCTTTTATTCCCATAACACCTATGGTCCCTCGATTTAACACCATTAGTTTAGCCACCATTACGTGACATCATGAGGGCAAAAATGCCCTTTTACCCTCCTCCCTTTCACCTCCCCCTTCTTTAACCCAAGGAAACCTAATTGCATCATTCATGATGGTGCATATGAGTTTGACTAAAAACAAGAATAAACCCAACTTTGTTATAGGATAAGTATGTCATCGTCTAAAGGATATGGCGATAGAGATAAAGATAGAAATAGAGATAAGTATATCAGAGTTAGATTATAACTGAAATATCTCATAGCTATCTACTTGTAACTCATCCCTATTTAAAGGGCTTTTGATTAATGAGAATTATAGATTCCCGCTTTCTATTATATTGTTGTTCCATTTGGTTTCTCCTTTAACACGTTATCAGCACGTACGTTCCCTAGAATGAAGTGATTGTAAAATCAAGCTAAACTCCAATGTTTGAGGTAACTTTTATATGTTTTTGTTTTGAAACATCGTCATATGATGCTTTATGATATGAATAAATATGATGATTTTGTAAAAACAAAATTTTTTTTATGTTTAAACCGTAAACATTAATCTACTATGTTTTATATTATAGATGCAAAATATGATTTGTTACTTTCATGAAATCCTAATTCACTTATTATTTATGTTTATAGAATTTGCATAGTATGCGATACCATTCTGATTTTCTTTTAACAAATGCTTTGATAGTTGTTTTACAATATATACATAAATATTTTTCCACTGTATGATCATATACAAACAAAATTTTACATACATACATTATACATATACATGATTTATTAGTTTGATGGACATGATTATTATATATATCATTTGAATTTCAATTTTTTTTATCATACATATTTAATGATTATATCATTAATATATATTTATTTAAATTATCTATTATCGTTTTTTAAAGAAAATGAAAATAATTCGCAATTCAAATTTCAAAGGTGCAATTTTATCTGAATAAAATTATTAAAAAAAAACTTGCATTTAAATTACGATAATTTGTTGATATTTTCTTTACACCTATTTTAAACAAAGAAAATAAGATATAATTATTGTATTTACATTGACTTATTTGGTAGTTAGATCTATAATTATGGATGAATAATTATATTTGAATGAGATTATCTGAATATTTATTATTTTATTTTTCAATTTTTTATGCTAATAATTAAGAATTTTTTTAATGATTATTCGATTTGTTAACATTATCCATTTTAAACTTGGAGTTATCAACATTTACTTTGTCATTAATTTATTTTTCCATTTAAACATAATATAATTGATTAAAAACTAAGATTTATCTATTGAACCATTATTGTTTTAAATGATTAAACGATTTATTTTACATGAGTTTATTTAGCATATTGTTATTTATATTGTATATTAAATTGGGCTAGTATAACTTTTATAATTTTTAACATATCATTGTTTATATATGCATCATCAATTAGTTACAAATTTGACATGTTTAGTTGGTCAATTTAATTATGTTAATATTATTTTATTTAGATTAATTACCGTTTAATTATGGATGTGATAATATTTATGTTTTGAACTATTATTATTATTATTATTATTATATATTAATGTTTATCAAATTAGATTACAATATTCATATATTTAGATGGTTAATTTAAATGTTCATCTTAATATTGATATGTTTAGATAGTTATCTAATTAGTTTACAATATAAATTATTTATTTATTTATTATTTGTTTATGTTAATATTTAAATGTTTATCTTCATTATAATTCATAATTTTATAAATATTTTATGGAAGTTACACTTCCAACGTCCATAACTTTTGGTGTTTTGCTAAAAGCTCCAAAAAGAACATTAAAGTATTAAAATATTATTCAAATACTTATCTTGATTATGGGTTCCTGATAAGCCAAGATCACAAGATCTGTAGAGAGAGAATCTAGAGAGAGAAAGTGTGCGCTCAAAAGTAACAGTATATTGAATTCAAAATGTGAAAAGTTCTTACAAGCAAACAAGCCAAGATGACTTAAATACGTCAAGGCACTTACAAGAAAGAAAAGAACAATAAGCACTGACAGAAAAAAGGAAATAAATACAATGACTACTATATAATCAGATCTAACAATCTCCCCCTTAGTAATCATTGGCGCCGAGGTCTTCAAAAAAAAAAAATCTTCAAAAACAGCATTGACCATCTAGGCGACTTTGAAGGATCATTGACGTTCTTCTCGTTGACGTAGTCTGTTCAGCCCAACTAACACTTCCAATCGTCTCAGAGTTGAACGGAGATTCAGTCTATCTTGAATAGTGACCAAAGTTCTACGGATTAGACGAATTTCATCATTTTCAAAAAGATATGACTCTCTTCTTGTTTCCAAAAACTTTCTTCTAGCCTCTTGTAGACGATGCTCTAACTGAAGTTTGATCACCTTTAGAGTTCCATCAGAGTAATATCCAATCTCATCAAAACGTAGAAAGCATTTTTCACTTGAGCTGTTCTTATATACTACTCCGTATGGATCTTCGATAATGGTGAATAACGGATAAGACTCTAGATTCTGCAAACTCCGGTTGGGCCTTTCAAGATTAACCACAGGCTGAAAGCTTTCGACGACCATCTGGAAGTCAAAAACACGATAAAATCGGATCTGTCGTCGAATGAATCGTTTAATAACAAAAAGAGTTTGAGAAACATCCTGAGTCCGGTGATAAAGATTCCTGAAGTGATCATATAAGAATTCAACATCATCAATTGAAAGATCAGTGAAATCAGCCTCTGAAAAGTTGTACCGCTTGCAGTCTCTTCTTTCCACTTCAAGGTCTGGATACCAGATGTTCAAAAACTTATTAAATGTGACACTGAGAACTCGAACTATTAGATGAGGAGAAGCAACGGTGTTATTCTTTTTGCGCTAGCACTTGATAAATGCTAAGTATTCATGCTGATAAGCTTCTGATTCTTTCTCTACTCCAAGTATGGCATATATATTGATTGTCCTTCTTCTAGAAACAAAGATGTTGCTTTGGATATCTTCAAGAAAAGCTGTTCTGATTCTAGAAGCCATATATCTCTGCTGTAGATTTCTCTGCCTTTGCTGCCTAGTTAAAGCTTCTCCTTCTTCTAGAAGAGATGGAGGAATTACTGGTTCGGAAGAATGAATATCTGCTTGAGCTCTAGATGACTGACCAACTTCAAATGCACTTGACGGAATATTGGTTGTCAGAGCAGAACTAGTTACTGGAGTAGATGAAGGTTGATCATCTTCTGGAATCTCACCTTGACTCGGAAGATCACCATATAGCAATTCAGCCTCTTTTGTATCTGATGCATCCATGAAAACATTATCATCCTCTGTATCAGATAAGATGATGATATTGTTGCAATCTTCTTCTTTAACTTGAGCAACTTTCTCAAATCTAACTTCTTCATCATCATCTGAAGTTATCTCTATGAAGTTCGCGAAGAAAGATCTCATGTCATTTGCTGCTTCCGACTCTTCAACTTCATGAGCTCTACCTGAGACATCTGGATCTACATAAACTACAATTTGCATATTATTAATATTTGCTTCAGACATATTAAATTCATTATGCAAAGCAGTTACATCAGCATTGTCAACCATGACATTCACTAAATCTTGGATACTGCAATCTTGAACTGTATCAGCAGTCTTTTCTCTATCTCCAGCCACTTCTTTTTGAACAACTTCTCGTGCTTCAGAAGACCCTTCTGTTCTTTGTCTCTTTGCCATCTCCCCCTCATGGCCTTGATGATCGGGATCATCTTGGTCATGTCGGCGTTTAAGAGACGGGCCATCCTCAGTCCTGCATGATTGCTCTAGATGATCAATCTTGTTAGATAGATCGTAGAAAGCTTGTGACATAAAAGAACGAAGATCAGATAAGCTGGATCTAACTTCTGATCTGAATTCCTGAAATTCATGAGATAAAGCATTAATGCGATCAGAATCTGAAGAGGAAGAAACTGGAGGCGGCGTTGGCTGGAAGTTGCTCAGCAGAGAGATCAAATCTTGATCTTGATGTTGTAGCGGAGACATAGATAGAAGACGCGCATAAAGAAGATCAGATAGCTCAGAAATCGGAGAATCATGAATAGAAGCCCTTGAAATATCCGCAGACTGAGTGAATATTGACGAAAAAGGAAGAGATATAATCGGTGATGTAGATGAAGACACCGCAGAAGAAGGTTCCCGAAGAATCACCCCTGAAGGACGGCGGAAAAGAATCTCAGGAGGAATAACCGAAGTATCTATCTCTGGCATTTTCCCTTTGAAAAACGACTTCAGCTTGTTAATATCTTCTTCCTTTTGAGCATCCACCCTTTCTGAGAACTGACGAATTACCTCATTCAGAGTTGTAAATTTCTCCGAAGAGACACGTGCAGGAACCATAGAAAGCTCAACAGCAGAAACAGTGGTAGCAGTAACATCAACAGTAAAAGAAGCAGGAGATTGACTCTGTGTTTGAGTGGAGATTTGAGCAAATGAGATATCCAGTTCATCAACGTTTAGACGGGCAGCAGAGGGATCAATAGATACCGATTCATCTTCTAAAACATCTTCTGGGACAACAACCACTTCCAGTGTTCTTATTCTCCGTTCATACACTTTCATGTTGGGTTGATCGGCATCATCATCACCATCGTCTGAATCACTTGTTGTGTTTTCACCATCATCAGAAAGATCAGCATTTGTCGCATCATTATTAGCAACTCCAGTTTCATCAGGATTAGCATCTTATCTAACATCAGCAGTAACAGTAGTGGCTTCAGCTTCAATAGCAGCAATGATAGATTCCACGTGATGAGTAGCAACGTCTTGTGGTGCTGCAGAAAGATCAACATCTGTCTCTAGTGTAGTTGCAACAGCAGTAACTATTTCCTGAGTAGTTGCTTCAACTTGCTCTTCATGAGTAGTACCAGCTGGAGTGCCATGAGAAGGTTCTTCCTGTTTAGCCTCTACAAATTCATTTTCTAAACAATAATCGATGACACTGTAATTGGTCATGTCAGCATAATTGGCAATAAGACCATAAGGAATGGTCATAGAAAAAGTGAAGGACTTCTTCTGTTTCTGAAGATAAAGCATCTCGGAATCCTGAACTTGCGGCCAAGATAATCTTCGTGGAATGGCCGGATTGCTTCGAAACATGCTTCTAATAATCAGCTTGAGAAACCTGATAAAAGGAATGAACTTTCGTCGCTTGTTGGTTAACTTGTCTTGCACTACTTCAGAAAGCTCGGTCCAGAAAATAATCGTATAGTCGACATGCAGGTCATAGACTACTGCATGGAACAGTCGAAGATAGTGAAGACTAGAACTATCCGTGCCGGTATGTTTAGAAGTTAAGCACCTGTTGATGACAGAAAATAAAGAATACCAGACAGGAGGAAGATTAGACTTGTCAAAGTCTACAACCTTTTTCAGTGAACCAACATAGCCTAGTCGTTTGATGCCCTCAAAAACTTCCTCTTCGGATGGAAAGTTATCATACGTTGTCCTTCCAGGTCTAGAAGTAGGCTCAGGAAGCTCAAAAATCAACCGTAAACGCTTGTAAGAAAGATATGAATCAAATTGATCAATTTTGAGATCAAATCGATGAGGACGTGCCAGTTCGTTCTTAGTGATGGTGTGCCAGACTTGCTGAACGTAGACTTCCAGTTGTTAGGCTTATAAGGCATGTACATGATGTTAGGGAACACATTATTTGGAGTTTGCCTAGATATAGAAAGATCAGCCCCAACAGACGGAACAGACGGCATAGGTGTATCATGAGATGCCTGATCAGCCGGATCCTCAAGAATGACATTATCGTCTTGAATGATTGGATCAATATTTGTTCGAGAAGACATGATAACCTGAAACACAAAAACAAAACAAAGTTAAACATCCAACAGAAAACACGAAAAAATATTCCAAGTATGGTTTGCGGGTCCTTAAGGGAACACAAAGGAAGAAATGCGTGACCTGAAGGGAACGCATAGGAAGGAATGCGTGTCCTTAATGGAACGCAAAGCATACTTTGAAACATCGAAACACACAATGAGTTTGCGTGTCACTAAGGAGACGCAAGATAGACTTTGCGTGTTCTTAGTGAGACGTAAACTACACAAAGAACGAAACAAACAAACTAGAAGAATGCGGGTCACGGGTGAAACGCATAGTTCACTATGCGGGTCTAAAGGGACACGTAAAGCGCACTTTGCGTTTCTTGTTAGAAACGCACAGTATACTTTACGTGTCTAGTAAGACACGCAAAGAACACTTTGCGGTTCTAACAGGACACGCAAAGTAGCCTTTGCGGGTCTCAAAGACTTGAACAAAAACCCTAGAACACGTTTGTTCGAACCCGAAAACCACAAAACAATAAATCTAAGCACAAAACAACGAAATTAAACCAAAACAAAACATACCTGATTGTCGATTAGAAGATCTAAACAAATCCCAATACGCAAATCGATCAAAATCAACTCGAATATGAGTTTTTAGAGATCGATGAACAGTGAAAAATCGCAAGTCAGATAAAACTCACAATAAGAGACCAAGAATGAAATCAAAACAAAGTAATGGAACACTAATCAAACTACAAACATAGAACGAAAAACAAAAAAACATACCTGAAATTCCAAAGTCACAATCTGAAATGAATTAGATGAGAATGCAAGAAGAAAAAAAACACAGAGAGAATGGAGGGAAGATGAATAGTCAAACAAGTTCAAAGGGAATAAAAACACACTCTTACTTCTATATATTCTAAAAACAAAGAACACTTGAAAAAATTAACTATGAGAAAATTACCTGATAAACTCCCATTACTCCCCCTACACAAATGCACAAAATTTATCAAATTAGTTAAGCATTTGCATAGTAATTTCAGAAATACTTACCTTATGAATTTTTGATCATCACAAGAAGTAATTAATCAGCAACATTCACTCCCCCTCAAAAACAGAACATTAGCAGATATGGAACCCAGATATACACTCCCCCTCGAAAAATGCACAGACCATATGACAAAAACACAGATAGCAAACATAAAGACATCAATATGAAAGATGATCTTATGGAATATAAATTTTGTAACAACTGAATATATAAAATTTTAAACACTAAACAAATTAAAGTCTACTCAGTAAAATTTCTCAGATTTATCAATCAGTTGAAATCAAACATGAGTTGTTGGATACAGAAACAAGTTTCATTGCATATCAAGTTAAGACATGTTCAGCTTCAAACACATGCAGGTATCTATTCAGTGTGCTCGCATGCGATCTTGGATTAGCTTCAAGAAAAATGCAATTCTAAACATAAAATGGAGAACTTTGCATTTACATACACTAAGACATCAAGAATTAAGATTTTCACAAAGTTACAGATTTATCGCAGCTCAAAATATATCACCAAGTATCAAAAGATGTGTGCTCATTGGCATCTTTTAGCAGTGTGCTCATTGGCATCTTCACATGAGTGTACTCTTTGGCATCTTTTAAGCGTTGTGCACTTTGGCATCTTTTAATCAAAGAGTTTATTAAGTAAAGAACATGCCGTAAACGTAACTTTCTATCTGACCCTATTGCAGGATTTGGGTTAGCCGCTCCCAGACCAGTTGGCCTTAGGGGACTAGGTGTCAAGCACCCCTTGGAACTTACTCTCCCGGATCAAAAAGGCTACATCGACATATCCTAAACCCATTCATCCCAGTAAAACATGACTTTCGATCTGGTTCTATAGAAGGATTTCTGTTCGATCACTCCCAGATCAATTGACCTTAGGGGACCAGATGTCGAGCATCCCTCGGAATTTACTTTCCCAAACCAGAAAGGTCACAGGTACAAACTTTTAAACTCAAGGATTTCTGTATTTTAAATGCTTAAAAATAAAATCATCTCAATAACTCAGATCTATATTGAATAGCTTAGCCCATATTTTCATTACGATCTACAATTCTAATCACTTAGGATGTTCATGCAAAGTAAACCATAAAAATGCCGACTTACATATCTTTAAAGCATTATCTAAAGCATCAAGCATGTTGCTGACTTTTTGATGTTTGTAAGATTTGAAAATTGAACATATAAAACTTTAATATAAACAAAGCGACTTGTAAAAGATCCTAGAAACACATTCTATTCAAAAGAAAGAAAATCTGAAAGATTTTACTTTATAGAGTAAAATTTGTAAAGATTTAAACTTTTAAGTTCAACATGCCGATTTTGGAAAGCAAAAAGTTAAAACGTTTTTCATCCAAAGCTTTTGTAAATATATCAGCAAGTTGATATTCAGTTGGGACAAAATATAACTCAATAGTACCTTCTTCCACGTGATGCTTTATAAAATGATATCGCATGTCTATGTGCTTGGTCTTGGTATGCTGGACAGGATTGACTGATATCGCAATCGTGGACTTGCTGTCACAATAGATTGGCACCGTCTTGTATAGCATTCTGTAATCACGAAGTTGCGTTTTCATCCACAGCACTTGAGCACAGTAACTAGTTGCAGCAACGTATTCAGCTTCGGCTGTTGATATTGACACGCAGTTTTGCTTTTTCGACGCCCAGCTTATCAGTCTGTCACCCAAAAACTGGAGATGACCAGAAGTACTTTTCCTGTCCATTTGATTACCACCATAATCTGTATCAGAGTAAGCAATCAAACTATAATCAGAACTTTTAGGATACCATAATCCTAAATAAGGAGTTCCTTTGATATATCTGAATATGCGCTTGACTGCTAGTAGATGCGATTCCTTAGGATTTTCTTGAAATCGGGCACAAAGGCATGTGGAGAACATGATATCTGGTCTACTTGCTGTCAGATACATTAGCGATCCGATCATCCCCCGATATGTCTTGACATCGACAGCTTTTCCATATGGATCAAGTCCGATCTTAGTTCCATGAGCCATGGGCGTGCCAATCGAAGATGATTTGTCCAAATTAAATTTCTTCAAAAGGTCAAATATGTACTTCGACTGGTTGATAAAAATACCATCTGGAAGCTGCTTTATTTGTAAGTCGAGGAAGAAGTTGATTTCTCCCATCATGCTCATTTGAAACCTGGAGGTCATTAGATCAGAAAACCAAGTACATAGAGATTGATTAGTAGCACAAAATATTATGTCATCTACATAAATTTGAACTAAGCAAATATCCAAGTTAGAACAATATATAAACAAAGTGGTGTCGATGATTCCTTTGGTGAAGCCGGATTTGAGCAGAAAGGCAGACAGCTCATCGTACCATGCTCGAGGTACTTGTTTCAACCCGTATAAAGCTTTATCGAGGAAATATACGTAATCGGGATGATCTTTGTCCACAAATCCCTCTGGTTGAGATACATATACTTCTTCTTTCAGTTTACCATTGAGGAAGGCAGTCTTGACATCCATTTGATATACGGTGAAGTTTCGATAAGCCGCGAACGCGAGAAACATCCTGATAGCTTCTAATCTAGCAACCGGTGCAAAGGTTTCATCATAGTCAATCCCTTCTTGCTGTCGATATCCTTTGGCTACTAATCTGGCTTTGTTGCGAACAACGATACCATCTTTGTCCTTTTTGTTCTTGAATATCCACTTGGTTCCTATGATGCTTTTACCTTTTGGCCGTGGAACAAGTCTCCAAACTTTTAGCGAGTCAAACTGATTGAGCTCCTCTTGCATTGCTAAAATCCAGTCTGGGTCTTCCAACGCTTCAGATACTTTGGTAGGTTCAATCTTGCTTAGGAAGCAAGTGTACAAACATTCGTTGGAAGAAGCTGTTCTGGAGCGAGTAAAAACACTTGCTTGAGGATCCCCAATAATTTGATGGATTGGATGAGATCTTGTCCATTTTGTTGTATGAGGGAGAGGATCAATAACTTCTTGAACCACTTCTAATTGTTGAGGAGGATCTTCAGATGAAATAATGTCAGAAGATGACACAGATATGGTTTCAACTGGAGGAGGAGCTATTTCCATGACATCAAATTCAGGCTCTTGTTAACCAGACGTAGCTTGTACTTCTTGTTGAACAATTTCTTCTGGAACAGCTTCATCTTCTACAGACTCCTCATGAACAGGTTCAGCAATTTCTGGTTCATGTATGAATTGATCCGGATGATGTTCAAAAGGTATGTCTTGAATTTCAGGAGGTACTGAAGCAGCATCAGGTTCAAAGGTTGATGCAGCGGAAGTAGAATTAGATGCACTCACAGATTCCTGATTCAAGACATTTGACACATTATCAGTGTTTGGATTAGGAACATCATCATAAAAATTTTCAAACAGAAAATCAAGATCAGAAAGATTAGACAATGAAGTAGAAGGATCCTGATTTGACGACTGAAGTGCAAGTTCTGAACTAATTTGTTCAGAAGCTGAGTTTCCAGTAATAGTGGGTTCTGAACTGTGTTGTCCAAAAGCCAAGTCGGCAGCTTCATCAAATTTGATATTCACTGACTCTATCACTTTTCTTGCAGAGAGAAGAAAGACTCTGTAAGCAGCAGAGTTAGAAGAATAGCCCAGAAATACGCCTTCATCTGCCTTTGGACTAAATTTGTTCAGATTATCTCTGTCATTCAAAACATAGCATTTACACCCGAAAGACTTGAAATATTTGATGTTGGGTTTGATACCGTTCATCAATTCATATGGAGTCTTGTTGAACCGACGATGTACAATTGATCTGTTTTGAGTATGACAGGCAGTTGATATGGCTTCGGCCCAGTGGGACAAAGGAAGACCTGAATAAGCAAGCATAGATCTAGCAGCTTCCACAAGCGTTCTGTTTCGTCTTTCAACAACCCCATTCTGTTGCGGTGTTCTTGCAGCAGAAAACTGTTGTTGTATATCTTGATCATCATAGAATGCTTGAAGAGTTGAATTCTTGAATTCTGTGCCATTATCTGATCTTACAACTTTGACATGCTTTTGCTTATTTGTCTGAATGGTTTTCATGAGGTTGATGGGAATTTCGGGTGTCTCGTCTTTAGATTTGAGAAATTTCACCCATGTATATCTGGAGTAATCATCAACAACAACCAAAACATATTTCTTCTTACCAATACTCTTTGTCTTCATTGGTCCGCACAAATCAACGTGAATTAGTTCTAGGATGTCCGCAGTGCAATGTTCAGGCTTAGGCTTATGAGATGCTTTCTTCATCTTTCCTTTCTCGCAGTCCTGACAGAGATGGTCTTTCTGGAAACGGAGGATTGGAAGACCTCTCACGGAATCATTCTTGACCAAGCGATCCATATATTTGAAATTGAGATGAGCTAGTCGTCGGTGCCACACCCAGCTTTCATGAATAGAGGCTTTTGATAGAAGACAAATATCTGATGGAACCTTTACTTCGGAAAGATTAATGGTATAAAGATTTGATCGTCTCTTTCCAACAAGTAAGTCCATGCCGCTATTATTCTTTACAGCAACTCTTTTAGACTTGAAACTGACTTCAAGATCTTTATCGCAGAACTTTCCGATACTGAATAGATTGTGACTTAAACCTTCGACATAGCTTACTCTTTTGACAGTTATATTACCTTGAACAAGATCACCATAACCAAGAATGGGAGCCGTCTCGCAGTTTCCAAATTTGACACGACCGCAACATTTTTCTTTAAAATTTGAAAGTAGAGATTTGTTGCCAGTCATGTGTTTGGAACACCCCGAATCCAGATACCATAATTGATTTAGCTGCACAATCAGAAATTACTCAGATTTAGGTACCCATATGAATATGGGTCCCTTCTTGTTAGTCCTTTCTTTTTTTTTTTTCAAAAATTTATTTTTCCAAAAAATCTGAGACTGATCAAATAAAGCATGAACATCATCACATATTAAGGAAGAAACACAATCATCAGAATCAGAATTAGAGAGACAATATGATATATTCTTTGAAATTTGAAACATTTGCTCTACAGAATATTTTGTAGTTTTATTACAAAAAGCAAATGATTCTTGTTTACAAAGAAGATCTACACATTTATCCTCTACAGATACAAATTCTTCAGATCTCTGTTTCTTTAGCCAAACAGACTTCACAGACTTCTTCAAAGGCCTATCTGAAATAGAGGAATCAGAAAAGTTAGTATTTTCAGAAATATCAAACTCTTTCTTCTTTTTCTTCTTTGACCTTCTTCTTTTACGCTTTGTTTTATAGAAATAATCATTTAACGTAAAAGTGTCATCAACAATTTCAGATATAATATTTGACTTAGAAGAGGAAGTTTTATCAATAAAACCAAACTGATCAGTTAATTTATTTGGATAAACCTCAGAGCAAGAAACATCAGATGAACACAGATTGATGGAAGATTTGAGAAGACCAGAATTATTTTCTTTAAAACTCGATGTCATAAAAGAAAAAATAACATCGTTTTCAATTTTTCTCAAAATCTCTTGTTCTTCCATTTGTTCTTCTAGATCAAAGATTTGGCATTCTAATACTAATGGAGGTATATATCTCTTAGTATCATAAGGTACTGGAGATATATTGTCCTTATTAGGATTAGCTGCATTTAAATCAAAGAAGTCATTAGATATAGAAGATTTAGTAGAAGAAACAATGTTTAATTTTTGTCTTCTCTTCTTTACTTTTTCAGGAAAATATTTTGCATTTTCTTAAGTGTAAACAAAAGGAACTTCCATTCTCTTGATGTTTATCCATTTTTTATCTTCCTCAATTGTAGTTTCTTTAGCACTTGTCCAAAGAGGCTTGTATTGAGAACCATATTGTGAAAGACCAAGACAGTCGTAATCATAAAAATTGGGAATCTCAAATTTAGCTTTCTTTAAAAACTGAGGATTTTTAACTCCAAGACCCCAATTTTCTTTTAACGACTCATAGCTCCTTGGTTTATGCATATGAATTGTTTGTTCAGTTTGTTTTTGTTTATATAACTTTTCTTCTAATTCAATTATTTTATCCGAAAACTCTTGATTTAAAATTGACAATTCAGACAAAGAATCATGAGAAGTCTGATTTTCAATTTCTAAATCTTCTATTCTTTCTTGAAATTTCTCTTTTGTAAATTTTGTCAGGATCGAATTCTTAACAAGAATTTATACTCAGAAACTAATATCAAAGAAGTTGCGGAAAAACACTTTGATATTTAATAAAACAGTAATCAAACACAGTATATAATGATCAAACAGTAAGCTTGTATTGAATGCTTAAAGTTACAAGATTACACTCTCAACCTCAATATTGATGAACAGACTCACCAATACGAATTCTACTTCTCTAGAATTAGGATCTATGCCTTGAGGTCGATTTTTCTCAAGAAAAACAATTATCCAAAAAAAATCTCTCTATCTATTCTACACATTCTATACATATACTGATGAAAAGATAATTACAAAGAATAAACAAATCTTCAGTATATCTTCCATGTATATCTTCTAAGTATATCTTCAGTATATCCAGCTGTAGTACTTTCCATCCGTATCTCTTTAGCAGCACTAATAATGCTCAGCAGCATTAACTTCAACTAGCAGCATTAACTTCAAGCAGTACTAACTACTAGCAGTACTAACTAGCTAAGCAGTACTAACTTTGTTCAAGCAGTACTAACTTTAACTAGCAGCATTAATTCTACTAGCAGTAGTAACACTTAGCAGTATTAATCTTCAACTTGTTCTGGCAGTAGTAACTACACTTGTACTAGCAGTAGTAACTACACTTAGTAGAATCTTTAGTTCCCAACAATCTCCCCCTAACTTGACTTTTAGAAGAGAAGTCAAGTTCTTCAGATATTCTTCCAGATGCTCTTTTTAATGCTCCCAAAACTTCCAAGATCACGCTGCTAAGTCTGGATTCAGTCCCAAACTCTGATTGATTATCCTCTGAATGAGATACTTGGCCATTTCTGAATTTGGTGCACAACCCAACTTCTTCTTTAGCATGGCATGAACCTTCAGTCTGGTGTGATTATATACTCTATCCACTAGGAAGTATTCTGTGTGATTTCTATCCAAAGTCACTGCATATACTCCACTAGTTTCATATAGAGTCCAACTTGTGACTTCTTTAAACACACTCTTGATTACCTGGTTCACTTCTTCAGGTTTGAACATCATGCATAAATACTCCATCACCAGTTTTGTAAGAGACATTCCTGGAGTATTCAGATGGTCTGTATACAGCTTAAATCCTATGTCAAACATCTCTTCTATATCAGATCTAGAGCATGTTTTGACAACCTTTATCCAAGTATTGAATATTTCATACTTGTCACCTTTCCTCTTTAGTCTGATGTAATCTTTTCCATCCATTTTCAGAACATCCCAGTGAATAATCTCTGGTGGCTTAACTCCAACAGGTTCTGCAGAAATTGGTTCAGGCACTTTGTCCATCACTACCATATATAAACTTACATCATCTTTGATTGATGACCCTTGCTGGCTTGATGACTCAGGTGCCACTTCTTCTTCAGCAACATTTTGTTCTTCTTCTGTTCTAGACTTCTTATCTTTCTTTCTTTTGGCCATCATCTTGGTTCTTTTCAAAGTCTTTTGAACCTGCACTAGAGTAGCTTCCTTCTTCTTTTCTTCCTTTTCCCTTTCCATTTCTTTTATAGGAGTTCCCTCTTCACTTTCAGGGAATGGTTGATTCATATCTATATCATGTCTCTCCTTTGCCCTCTTTTCAAACTCCACTCTATCCTTTTCATTGCTCTTCAGCTTCTCCATTTCTTTCTCATATAGATCCTTGATTTGATCAAAATTCATCTTCACAAACATTTCTTTCTTTACCCCAATTGCACTTTTCAAGAAAGTTATCATTTTGTTTCTTTCCTGATTAGCAAGGTAAGTTTGTGAAGGTCTTCTCTTCTTTGCACTTGATCTGACCATCATAGCCTTTCTCAAGGTTATTGCTCTTTGCTTGGCTTTCTCTGTTTCTAACCCTTTCTGGAATGCTTCATTTAACTCATTTGCTAGTGCTCTGGCCATTTCTCTGTCTTTTTCAACCTGTTCCTTTTCTGCTAGATCTAACTCTTCTTGCACTTTCTTTGCTAATGCTTCATCTGACTCAATCATCTTTTGCTTTTTAGATGATTGATCAGATTCTATCATCTTTTCTTTCCCTTTTCTTTTTATATCTGCAGCCATGTCTTTCTTTTCTGACTTCTTGTCTCTCCCTTCATTTATGACCACTCCCTTTACTTTGGGAGTGTCATTCTTAGCTTTTATTAGCACTTCAGCTACTTCAATTTCTGTTGGTGTTAACTCTGTTACTACTGCTTGTGAGGTTTCAGCAGCATTAACAGTTTCTGCTTCCTTCTCCCCCTCAACTTCAACTCTTTCTTTATCAAACTCCCTTTCACTTGATGCTTCTTCCATGTTGATCTCCCCCTTTTTGGGAGCATCAGTCTCTGGTTTCCTCCTTTTGAGCACAAATTGTTTCTTTCTTTTCTTTTGAACCAGCCTGGTCACCATCTTCTTTAATTTTTCAATTTGGACTTGTTGTGACAGGATCACCAGCTTCATCTCCTCTATTTCTTTTCCTTGCTTGATGACATCCTGGTTGATGTTTCCCATGGTCTCCATCAATTCATCATAGTTATATCTGTCCTCACCTTCTCCAGGAGTGTTACCCCCTATTGAAGGATCATTGGATCTTTTAGTAGTGGAAGTCTTCTGCCTAGCAGAAGCACTATCCACCCCTGTGGTTTCTTGGCACCAGGGACCTTCAAATGATTGCTCATTCAAAGTTGCCATGGGGGAGGTCTTATTGATGTTACCACTGTCCTCCTCTGTGTTAGCAGGAGTAGTGGCAGCCTCATCTCCCATATGCTCTACCTCCTCCTCAGAGAGCACCTCCTTTGGGTTGGGAGACACCCTTGTGGTTTCCCTTTGGATATTCTCTAGGGGAGAATTCTCCCTTAGAGGGCTTAAAGGCTGTGTGGGTGATGGTACAAGAAGGGAAGGAGCCTTCTTTACCTGTTTTCTTTGATAAGTTTGGGTAATGGGAGAGGTTGGTTTTGTAAGAATGGACTGGGGAATTGTTTTTGAGTGAGAAGGTTGGGTTTGGCTAGCAGTGGGATGGTCTAATGAGGGCCTTGACCCTGCTGCCATACCTTCAGTGGTTTGGGACACCACCATCATTGTAGAGAACAATGGGGTGTCAACTCCTTCCGAGTCCCCAGCAGATCTTCTCATATTTGAGAAAACCTTGCCTTTTGGGGGTTTAGGTACATATACCCCAACAGGTTGAGGTATGTCCGTCAATTCATGGTTAATTACTTCCTGAACAAATCTGGGATACATAAAGAAACTCTTTTTGTTTCCCATATTTGATACAAGATCATTGAAAATCATCTTTGAGAAATTGTACCTTCTGGATGTAGCCAAGCATACCAAAGCATATGCAATTGGACTGCTGAACTCACTCCATCCAATGGTCTTTTTGGAGATACAATGCATTAGGGTATGAACAAGAAAACGCCATTGGGGTGAAAATTTTGCTTTTGAGAATTTGAAAACACCCAATGGGCCTCCATACCCCATTCTAGTAAGATTAGAAAACAGTTCATCATTAGAGATAGACATTATACCAGTGGCATCGTCTAGACGTAGACTGATGCGAATGACTTCTTCAGTAACTGTAAGTGAGTGATCACAGATTCTTGTCTTGATCATTTGCACACCATTTTCCACAACAATGGTTGCATTAGCCCAGAACTGCCTTTGGTGCTCAATGTAGATTGTAGGTGATACAGTAAGAGCATGAGCAATGTGGCTCGACTTCAGAAAGTCGACTATCTGATGAAAACCTTCAGCTTGTTTTGGCTTTTGTAGCATCGCAATCTCGTTGTGCTCGTCGATGAATGTCATGGATGCCATTGATCTTAGCGAAAACTTGCCTGAAACTTCGAACTTGAGAGAGAAAAGGCTTTGAGCGCAAGAGAACAGTATGCAAAGAGTCGTTATGAACTTTTAGGCGGGCAAAGAGTATTTATAGTATTCGGAATAGAAGCAGTATTAACCTAGAGCAGTATTAACTAACTAGCAGTATTAACCACTAGCAGTATTAACTACTAGCAGTATTAACTGAAAGCAGTATTAACCACTAGCAGTATTAACTACTAGCAGTATTAACTGAAAGCAGTATTAACCACTAGCAGTATTAACTACTAGCAGTATTAACTACTAGCAGTATTAACTGAAAGCAGTATTAACCACTAGCAGTATTAACTACTAGCAGTATTGACTACTAGCAGTATTAACTGAACTAGCAGTATTAACTGAACTAGCAGTATTAACTTAACTAGCAGTCTTAACTACTAGCAGTATTAACTGAACTAGCAGTATTAACTGAACTTACTCCTTTTAACCTTGCTAAATACTGAGTACTGCTATGCATATCCTGAACAGAAGATTAGTAACACCAAGAATAACAATATACAGGTATAAACTCACTTTTTGAGAAGAAGATTATTCAAAGTTTATCATTCCCACACTTGTTACCAAGAAAGTGAATCTACTCACATCAAAAGCTTTAGTGAATAGATCAGCAAACTGATTATCAGTGTGAACTTTGACAACTTGAATAAGTTTCTTTTCATTACAATCTCTTATAAAGTGATACCTGATTTCAATGTGCTTTGTCTTTGAGTGCTTGACTGGATTATTTACAATGCTAATAGCACTGCTGTTGTCAATAAAGATTGGAGTATGTAGAAAGGTTACCCCATAATCCAGCATTTGATTCTGAATCCATAAGACTTGAGAACAGCAACTTGCAGCTGCTATGTACTCTGCCTCTGTTGTAGATGTGGATACGGTGGTTTGTTTCTTGCACTGCCATGAGACTAGTCTAGCACCCAAAAACTGACATCCTCCAGAAGTAGATTTTCTGTCCAAGTTTGCCCCACCTAGATCACTGTCTGAGTATGCTATTAGGTCAAAAGGTGAGTTATGAGGATACCAAAGTCCCAATCTGGGTTGCCCTTTGAGATATCTGAATATCCTCTTAACAGCTTGAAAGTGAGATTGCTTTGGCCTAACTTGAAATCTTGCACATACACAAACTGGAAACATAATATCTGGCCTTGATGCTGTGAGATACATGAGAGAGCCAATCATGGATCTATAAAGATGCACATCCATATCCTCCCCCTCAAGATCTGCTGTGATCTGCTTGTGTGTTTCCATAGGTGTGCTTGCAGGTTTTGATTCTGAGAAACCAAACTTGGTTAGAATATCCTGCACATACTTGGATTGACATATAAAAATGCCATCTGACTTCTGTTGAACTTGGAGTCCAAGGAAGAAAGTAAGTTCCCCCATGGAACTCATTTTGAACCTTTGATGCATTAAATCCTCAAACTCCTTGCACATATTGTTTCTTGTAGAACCAAAGATAATGTCATCAACATATATTTGGACCAGCAAGATATCCTTCTTCTTTCTTTTGATAAATAGAGTCTTATCAATGACTCCCCTTTCAAAGTCATTTTCCAAGAGATAGGATGACAGGGTGTCATACCATGCTCTTGGGGCTTGATGTAGTCCATAAAGTGCTTTCTTTAATTTGTATACTCTGTCTGGATAGCTTGGGTTTTCAAACCCTGGTGGTTGGCAGACATATACTTCTTCTTCAATTGACCCATAGAGAAAAGCACTTTTTACATCCATTTGGTAGACTTTGAAGTTCATGTAAGAAGCATAGGCTAGGAATAGTCTGATTGCTTCTATCCTAGCTACAGGTGCAAAAACTTCTTCATAATCTATGCCCTCTTCTTGAGTGTAGCCTTGAGCTACCAGCCTTGCTTTGTTTCTTATAACAATACCTCTTTCATCTCTCTTGTTTCTGAAAATCCACTTTGTGCCAATTGCTCTGTGACCTTTAGGAAGGTCTACTAGATCCCATACATCTTGTAGCTTGAATTGTAACAGTTCTTCTTGCATTGCTTCTATCCAGCTAGATTCTTTCATAGCATCATGTGCCTTTTTAGGCTCAAGCTGGGATAGAAAACAAGAAAGGACTGTATGCTGTTGATCTTTCATTTCTTGAAGCCTGCTTTGATGTCTAGTCATCATAGGAGAAGAGATATCTCCTATTACCAGTTGTGGAGGATGATTCTTTTGAACTCTTGTGTTATGACTAGGTTCTTCATTCAGTCCAGCCTCTAGATTAGAGTCATGCAAGTCCATTGAAGTGTCTTCAGATGTCACTTCTGATTCTTGAGTCTCCTCATCTCTAGTGTCTTCTTCACTCTGACTTGGTTCAGTAAATGATTCCTTTTCACAGTCTTCATTTACTGTGGGTATGGGAAAAATCACAGATTTAGATATACTTTCTTGAACTTGTGTGATCTCTGATTCTCCACCATCTGTTCCTGTATACTCATTACTGAAACCAAAAGAGTTAGTTAGTGAATCAATGTCAAATAGCCATTGAGGTCCAGACCCAACAGGATTTGGTGTGTTCTCATTGCATTTGACATTGTCACTTTCTTCAATTATTCTAGAAGAAGAGTTAAAAACTCTGTAGGCCTTACTCTGAGATGAGTATCCAACAAGAAATCCATCATCTGCTTTGCTATCAAACTTACCTAAGTGAGATTTGGTATTTAGAATTGTACAAGGACACCCAAAAGACTTGAAGAAACCAATAAAAGGTTTTCTTTGATTTAAAAGTTCATATGGGGTCTTGTTCTTTTGCTTGACCACTAGAACTCTGTTTTGGACATAACAAGCAGTATTAACTGCTTCAGCCCAGAATGTAATTGGCAATTTTGAATCAGCCAACAGAGATCTAGCAGCCTCTATTAGTGTCCTATTTCTCCTTTCAGCAACACCATTCTGTTGAGGAGTTCTAGGAGCACTATATTGTCTCTCAATACCTTTTCCTTCACAAAAAGTGTTTAAATCATGATTTTTAAATTCAGTTCCATTATCTGATCTAATGACTTTTACTCTTTGATTAGTTTGGTTTTCAATTCTTAGAATAAAGGATTTGATAAGATCACTTGTTTCATCCTTAGTCCTTAGAAAATATACCCAAGTAAACCTGGAGTAATCATCAACAATAACCAAGCAGTAAGATTTCTTGCCTATACTCATAACATTTGTAGGACCAAACAGATCCATATGCAATAACTGGAGACAAGAAGAAACAGAATTTAACTCTTTGGTCTTATGAGAAGTTTTGTGTTGTTTGCCTTTGAGACAAGCAACACAATGATCATCACATGAAAAGACTTTTGAAGGTAAACCTCTTACAAGGTTATTTTTAACAAGATTGTTCATAGTCTTGTAATTCATGTGACACATCCTTCTGTGCCAAAGGGAGGATTCATCTATAGAAGCTTTTGAAACAAGACAATTTAAAGATGAATCACTATCAACATTGTCCAAATCAAGACAGTAAACATTGTCCTTCCTTGGAGTTCTAAGTAGTATCATGCTTTCATCAACTACCTTGAACCCTGGAGCAAGAATCATACACTCAGTATTAGTAAATAATATACTATGTTGTTTGTCACAAACCTGTGATACACTTAACAGGTTGTACTTTAATTGATCAACATAGTAGACATCCTCAAATGTCATCTTACCTTTGGTGACATTACCTTTTCCACTTATCTTACCACCAGTAAGATTGTCTCCAAATGCAACATGTCCTCCATTAATTTGCTTGAAATCCTGAAGGCATGACATGTTGCCAGTCATGTGCCTAGAGCAACCACTATCAACATGCCATATGCTCTTTCCCTTGAGCTGTTGGTTGCCCTGCACATTAAATAAATCAATTAGTATGATCGGGGACCCAAGCCAAAGTGATCTTGGGTCTTCCTTTCTCATCAAAGTATTTACATTCCTTTTTAATGAGGTTTGTAAACTCAGAGCACTCTTTATTAGAGTACTTTGTCAATATGATTGGCTTAGCAGAATCAACACTGGAAGCAGTACTAACCTTAGAAGTACTAACAGAGTTAGCAGTACTAACAGGTGTAGCAGTACTAACAGGTTTAGCAGTACTAACTTTGTTAGCAGCATTAACCTTGTTAGCAGTAGTATTACTTCTAGCAGCACTATCATTGTCAGCAGCACTATTTGTGGTAGCAGTACTAACAGTTTTAGTGCTTTTAGGAATCCACATATTGACACTTTCTTTAACAGAATACTTTTTCTTCATGTGGCTTTTAGTTTTAACATTTTTCTTGGCCACATGGTTCTTTTCAATTTTCTTATAACCAAAGGGTTTTTGCATGGATCTTTGGAAATTCATTCTTTGGTTCACAGGATTGAAATAACAGACTTTTGCAAGATGATTCAATTTGCCACAGATAAAGCAAGGTTTTGGTCTATTGATTTTACTCAGATCAACCCCTTGTTTATTTGCCCATTGATTATTCCAGTTTCTTTGATTTCCCCTCTTTTTGTCCTGTTTTTGGGGTTCATTCTTCTTACAAGTACACTGTTTGCAAGGACCTGGATTCACAACTGTGGTCTGTTTATAATGGACCTTACCAGACTTTTCCTCTGTCTTCTCTATTTTCTTGGATTTGATCCAAGCCCTTCCACAATCCTCATTGGTGATAATGTTGTTTTCTATAGAAGTCTCACCACTCACCTTGTTCTTCTTACTCTTGCCAACCTCTTTCTCAGTCTTATCCTCAACAATTACCTCATCTAAGGGATCTATTTCAGTGGCTCCCTCAGGCAAGTCCTTCCTATCTTTGGTGTCTAACAGGTCTGAAGTAGGAGGAATGTAATTGTTGTTATATGGTGGAGGTGTGGCATTATACCCAATTCCTCTTCTTAATTTATCATGAATCTGATTTTGCAGTAAGGAGTCCATTGCTTTAGAAGCATTGGAAAACTTTTCTACATCAAGCTTAACCTTGGTTAACTCCTCTTTCAGTTTTTCACTCTCCTCTTTAGATTTGGTCAGTTTAAGTTCTAAATCCTTTTTCTCCCACTGCCAGTAATTAGTGTCATATGAGTGTTGTAGTTCATTGGCTTGAAAA
The DNA here is from genome assembly GCA_954870635.1 of Arctium minus. NCBI lineage: Eukaryota > Viridiplantae > Streptophyta > Magnoliopsida > Asterales > Asteraceae > Arctium > Arctium minus. The sequence continues at coordinate 44,507,641 of OX941092.1, read as the reverse complement.
CCTTTGATTTGATCTTCAAATCTCTCTACTATCCTCACATAGTCTTTTATATCCTTTTCTAGTCTCTTTAGGTCATCACTCATCTTCTGATTGTGATCCCTGTACCTTTTAACAGTGTCTATGCAAGTTTTAGAGCAGAGATTAGAACTTACCTCAGATGGGAGATCAGATACTTTTGCCATAAGAGCTTGATTCTGAATAGCTTCTTCTGCTTGATCACTCCAATCAAACCCCATTCCTTGTTGAGAAACAAGGGCTTGAGCAGAGTTTCTGTTGTTATTGAAGCTTCCAGATTGAGCTTGTTGATGGTTGTTGTTGTGAGACATTCCACTTCTGCATTCTCTAGCAAAATGTCCCTTCAGATGGCATTTGTAGCATTCTACCTTTGATTTATCAAACCCTGCTCCATCTTCTCTTCTTTGTGAGAAGTTGTTTCTTCCAGTCCTCTTTATAAACTTTTTAACCCTCATGGAGAGCATTGCCATCTGCCATTTAATATCCATCTCTTCCAGATCATCAGGATGAAGTTGTTCTAAGTCATCATTGATCAAAGAAGAATTTCCATGATTAGAAAGAAGAGCTTCAAATACATAGTCAGTGCCTTTATCTATATTTGATCCATTAGAAGCGTTAACTGATTCAGAGTTAGCAGTAGAATCAATTGATGCTGATAGGAGTGCAGCATTATGAACATATCCAGAAGGCTTCTTCTTTGCCTCCACCTCAGCTTCAAATACTCTAAGATCATTGTACAGATCATCAAGTTCTTTTTCTTCCAACTGATCATTCTGTCTGAATGACACAGTGTACATGGTCCATTCATCTCCAAGGGACCTTAAGAACTTTCTGTTCACATCATCTTGATCAATCTGTACTCCCATAGTAGCTAGTTCACCAATTAGTTTATTAAACCTGTCAAAAGTTTGAGTCATGGACTCATTCTTAGTTGACATGAAGTTTTCATACTGTTGCTTTAAGATTGCCTTTTGATTTCTCTTGGTACTTTTGGTACCTGAGAATCTCTTCTCTAGAGCATTCCAGAGCATCTGTGCATCAGTACAATTGCAGAATTGGTGTTGATACTCATTTGGAATGGCCAAGAGCAGTGTGCTCAAGGCTTTCATCTCTGTCTGTCTTGATTTCCTGTCTGCATCTGTCTTTGGAGGAGTTCTTTTGCCATCTTCACCAATCTTTCCTCCATCAGATGGGCCATTCTCAATGATGTCCCACATAGAATAATCTGTGAGGAGAATATATTGCTTGATTCTGATCATCCACATGTCAAATTCATTGGATCTGAGCATTGGAACTTTTGAGACCAAAGTACTGCTTGATTCTGTAAGATTTTCCATGATGAATAACTGTTTCTGAGAGAATTTGGCTCTGATACCACTTGTCAGGATCGAATTCTTAACAAGAATTTATACTCAGAAACTAATATCAAAGAAGTTGCGGAAAAACACTTTGATATTTAATAAAACAGTAATCAAACACAGTATATAATGATCAAACAGTAAGCTTGTATTGAATGCTTAAAGTTACAAGATTACACTCTCAACCTCAATATTGATGAACAGACTCACCAATACGAATTCTACTTCTCTAGAATTAGGATCTATGCCTTGAGGTCGATTTTTCTCAAGAAAAACAATTATCCAAAAAAAATCTCTCTATCTATTCTACACATTCTATACATATACTGATGAAAAGATAATTACAAAGAATAAACAAATCTTCAGTATATCTTCCATGTATATCTTCTAAGTATATCTTCAGTATATCCAGCTGTAGTACTTTCCATCCGTATCTCTTTAGCAGCACTAATAATGCTCAGCAGCATTAACTTCAACTAGCAGCATTAACTTCAAGCAGTACTAACTACTAGCAGTACTAACTAGCTAAGCAGTACTAACTTTGTTCAAGCAGTACTAACTTTAACTAGCAGCATTAATTCTACTAGCAGTAGTAACACTTAGCAGTATTAATCTTCAACTTGTTCTGGCAGTAGTAACTACACTTGTACTAGCAGTAGTAACTACACTTAGTAGAATCTTTAGTTCCCAACAAATTTTAAAATAGCTTTTTCATCTCTCAGAGAAATCTTCAATTTTTCAATTTGAACAGACTTTTCTTGATTTTCACGTTTTTCGGATAGAAGCTTTGAACGAAAGTCATGTAAAGCATTTGTAATGACATTCATTTGCGATGAAATGAAATTAAAATCGAACTCAGATGGTACCTCAGATTCATCGGTTGAAGTCTCCTCATCCTCATCATCACTGTTGTCGTCTCCAATAAAACACATAGCAGCAGTCTCTACATTATCAGCTTCGTTGTCTGAGTGATCCAACCAGTATTCCTCCTCAGACAACAGAATTGTTCCACTTGCTTTCTTCTCAGCCAAAGCTAATTTCTTCTTATAGAAATCAACATCTTTCACAATCTTCGTTCTGCACTCCTTTGAAATATGCCCGGGTTTGCCACAGTTGTAGCAAGTCACAACCTTCTTATCTTCTTTCTTTGGTTCAGTTGCTGTAGCAGGCTCATATTTGGGAAAGAAAGGCTTTGATGTAGTATCGGGTTCTACCTTCTTTGATCCAGAAGAGAAATGAAGATTGTTTGAACCTGACCGTTTATGATATTTCTTTTGATAGTGCTGACTTAGAAGAATCATGGCTTTTTCCAATGCTTCGCCATCGTCATCTGTTGACCCGTCGTAAGTAGACTCAGTCAAGGCTTGCTCAGCCATTTGGCTAGCTAAAAGAGCGATTGGATCCACAGTCTTTGGCTTCTGCTTATCCAGCTTAGCTTTCTTCTTTAGAACCATGGATTCATCAGACATCAGAATTTCAAACATTTCCTGAATGGGCATTTTGGAAATTCTTGGATCATTCCTCATCTGATGACAGGATTTTTCCCATTCAGGTTTGAGTGCATTGAGGAACTTCAGATTTGTCTCCAGCTCATCCTTTGTTACCTTGATCTTATACAGATCATTAATAACAGTCCAAAACCTGTCGAAGACACTTTTCAGACTTTCCCCATCCTTAGCCTTGAATTCTTCAAAGTTGTTCATGTATCTTGTCTGACGAAGATGGGTAGACATTGCAGTACCAAGCATGATTTTCTCCAGTTGTGTCCACATCAGCATAGGATTATGTTTGAAACAATCGATTCTATTATAGATGGAATTTGGTAGAGCAAGAATCAAATTCGACTTGGCTTGATTGTCAGCTTGGTATCTTAAAAGTTCATCAGCCTCATATTCTCTCAGGGCTTTTTCTACAGTAGTAGCTGGAGTGTTTCCAATTGCTGGTATCACTTTCATTAGCCTGCCCATGGGACCTTCAGTCAAAGCTTTCATCATATTTTCCCCATTTGATTGCCTTTCGATGAAATTAATAAACCGGTCCTGCCATTGTTCAAATTCGTTCTCATTTATCAGAACAGGTGGACGAGTATCAGACCCCAACGACATCATGAGGTCATTCTTGTAAAGTTGAGCTTGTAGAGACATTTTTGAAGAAATCTGGTATTAAAAAAATAACCAAGACTTGAAGACCCGCAAACCCAAGGTTTGCGTTTCTGGCTTGAATCACAGAAGAAACTTTTCGGGTCCTTGTAGACACGCAAACAAGGACTTCTCGGGTGATAGGAGGAGCGCACACTGACTTTTACGAGTGACTTGAGATACGCAAATAAGGACTATGCGTGTTCTAAGAAATACGCACTTGATGCTTTGCGGGTCCAGAAAGAAACGCACTTAATGCAATGCGTGTTCAGGGAGACACGCAAGATATGCTACGCGTGTTCAACGGGGCACGCACTTGATGTTATGCGTGTGCAGAATGACACACACTTGGTGATCTGCGTGTGTCGACAGATACGCAAGAGAGTTTTGCGTTTCCAAGAGAGAACCGATAACCTGAGAAAAACACTAACACCCAAAAGTTAGTTACACAATGAATATATGATAGAGGCGCATACTAATAAGATGAACACACACGATTTCATGAAACACACGCAAAGAATATGAATAACCCGCATACTTCTTGAATCACACGCATACTTCAAAACTTATGAATAACATGCAAACTATAATAATAACCCGCACAACATATGAATAACACGCAAAGTAAGATGAATGACCCGCAAGATATCATGAACATACGCAAACTAACACTCGAAGATAAATCTGCAATATCAATCATAACAATGAAATTAAATCCAACCAAATTGCACACAATTGATAGAAAACAAATTTTTAATACAATCATATTGACAATTTCGATCAAAACACCCCAAATCTCAAAAAAAATCAAAAAGAACAGAACACAGAACTCGACTTTTTCAGAAAATATTCAAACTCAAAATCGAAGCTCCAAATCACGTTTTTATGCAAAACAACAAGAATCAAACTCGATCGACTATCTAAAATGAATCTAATAACATCAAATTCATAGCAATTCGATCACTAAATTGACTGATATTGGTGAAAATCCAGAAAACGAGATTTTTCTTGAAAAACAAAAAAAAATCAATCAAATTTTCGAATTAACCACACAAATCAGGAACAAAAATACACTAATCTCAATCCTCTCAAGATCTTGAATGCTCTGATACCAATTGATAAGCCAAGATCACAAGATCTGTAGAGAGAGAATCTAGAGAGAGAAAGTGTGCGCTCAAAAGTAACAGTATATTGAATTCAAAATGTGAAAAGTTCTTACAAGGAAACAAGCCAAGAGGACTTAAATACCTCAAGGCACTTACAAGAAAGAAAAGAACAATAAGCACTGGCAGAAAAAAGGAAATAAGTACAATGATTACTATATAATCAGATCTAACAGTTCCTACTCATTATTTTTAGGAAAAAGTTTATAAAAACCCAACAAACTATTCCATTTTGTATGGTTAAGTCCCTAAACTAATTTTTGAATGAAAAAACCATTAAACTTTCTCATTTTGAATGGGTAAGTCCCTGAACTATTTTTTTGAATGAAAAAACCATTATACTTTCTCATTTTGAATGAAAAAACCATTAAAATTTTCAATTTCGAATGATTAAGTCCCTGCACAATTTTTTTCAATAAATTAAATCATCGAGCTTTTAAAAATTGGTTACTTACATCATTTTAACCCAAAAAAAACTACAAGAAACCGATTATCTTTTATTTCTTCCTCTTTTGATAAATAAAAAATAGATCAAAAAGAGAGAGATCGATCCTAGGAGCAACAACATGTTAAGTGATATGAAGAACGGACAATGTAAGGGCAATGAGCATGGGCGAGGCAGAGCGATACGATTGTCTATGAGGGGTTTTAATGGCGTATAATTTGAGAACGGTAAAACTGATTTTGATTTGTTTTTACTTTAAAACCTTCATCGTCAGTTCTAGGTATATTTAAAAAAAGGTAACCAATTTTTAGAAGTTCGATGATTTATTTATTCAAAAAAAATGTTGAGGGACTTAATCATTCAAAATTAAAAGTTTAATGGTTTTTTCGTTCAAAAAAATAGTTGAGGGACTTAATCATTCAAAATGAGAAAGTTTAATAGTTTTTTCATTCAAAAAAATAGTTCAGGGACTTAACCATTCAAAATATGATAGTTTATTGGGTTTTTTTGAACTTTTCCCTTATTTTTAACCATAATTCATATTTGGAAGTTACATTTTCAACCCCATTTTTTTGGCATCGTGTCAAAAGCTCCCATAATGCTGATATGATAATAATTCTGAATTTGATTTCATTTTTTGACCTCATGTCAAAATCCACCAATTAAAGAAATCACAAGATATCGAAAGAATTTTGTCAAACGGGTGTAAATAGCCTTAAGGTTTGTAGGGACTTAAGAAATCCATGTGATTCCCCTACTACCTGGAAATCCAATAGTTTGAGTGATTTTTTTTCGCAAATTGAAATATTGATAAAGTATTATCAACAAAATACAAGCATACAAAAATCCAATATTGTTATGATAATGAAATTTCATACATAAAATAATAATAATATATTTTCTTATCAAACAGAAAATCATATATTATCCCTTATATACATAAATGGTTGAATCAACTTATCCTGAAATCAACATCGTAAACTCAAAAGAACTTGAGTATAAATATGAATATCCAATGTAAAAACTACTTTTATCGAAAAGGTACAAAAATATACCTAAAGTCCATTAACTCCCTATTGACCCTAAAACAACCTCTTTAACAAGCAAATATCATCATGTTTTGAGACGATAAATAAATCATAACTTTCATAAAAATACCTTTACTAAAACCCCCAAAGAACAGTGGGATGCCCCGAAAGGGAGAATCGGGAGTATTAATGAACATGTACTTCCCGAACTAATCGTACAGCGGAATGAAACCCGCTTACTCGATTACAAAAAGGTAACTGATTTCAAGAAAGAAATGATGTATCCCAAAATGCATCTCAATCTCTGTGGCAAGAAACTCATAGAAGATGACATGATTCATAACATTATTTCCACTTTTCATACTTCAGTAAATATTAATGAACCAATATAAGTTGGAATGTAACCTTTAGAAAAACTCATCAACCTACTGCAAGTGGTTAAGAGACATAACAAGGTTCTTTTGAATAACAATACCACATATGTCGGGACAAAGAAAATTCCCAAGATTAATAATGAAAACGTGGAAACAACTCCAAAGGATTGTGAGTTAAAAACAATTTCACACATGTGACATTTATGCACCATGTGGACGAGACCCTAGAAAGGGTCAGGGTCATTGTAAGAATCAAGAATGATTTTTCAATATCTGGAGTGGAGATACAACTACTGCCCCAGGTGATAATGGACAATCAAATAAGAAATGCACTAAAGGGTGCTCTTATCGAAAAGGGGAACAACAAGTTGAAAATGAACTATATCATATTAATTTAAGATTGATTAAGCATAGTTTCTTGGACATTTATTTTAAGTATTAAAATTAATTTCTTTTGCTTAAGTAAAATCAAATATGTAACCATTATAGATGTAAAGAAATACATCTAAATAAATAACAAAACTATCAATATTCTCCGTTCCATGTAGGAATTTATCGAGGAGAACTTGAGTTTTTGTAGAATATTCCACACAATCTAAAATGATAGATAAATACTTATTTTATAATTCATCCAACCAAAATACTTAGACGATGGACTGTCATTTTCTTGTTGGTACAAGATTAATAGGAACCTTGTAAAGATATTCATATCAAATGGAAATTATAATGGAAAAGAGCATATATACATAAGTTCTAATGAATATGAAAGTAAACATATATCATGGAAACTAATGTATCAAACTAGTAGATTATTGGGTTATCGAAATAAATTTTTTGTCACCAATAAAGAACTTTAGGGCAATGACACATATATGTTTCGACATAACCATGTGGGACACCATGGTTATGACATAGTGATTTGTGTATTGCAAAATACACATAGACACATTCTCTTTTGAGTGAAAGGCAAAATGAGGCAAATTGTAATTGTTGACTTCTGCAGCATAAGAAGCAACACCGCTATCATAATATGACCTCTCGAATACCTAAAAGTTTTGTATACCTTGATCCTTAGCCAAGAAACGAATGAGACCATCCTAAAGCTAAGGACATAATACAAAAATATTCCATTGTTACAATGAATACAAGGTGATACTTATGGACATAAACATCCAGAATGCGGGACATTAAAGTACTTTATGGTTCTTGTTTCGACACGATGAACGCATCTCGTATTATTGTTCACATGAAATACTGCACTCCTAGCACTAGATATATGTTTAAGGGCTCACCACCCTGATTATTTCATCAAGTCTACATGACTTGGAATGCTGGAGAATTTACATCATAAGGATTTGATCTTTATTGCATATGTATTGGGATTAATGTAGAGTTTCCTATACCCCATGTGTATATATAAAATGGTCTCATAGAAGTTGTTATCAAAAGAATATGATGATATCTAGGGTATTGGTAATGCGCACCAATTTACACACATCTACCTGGGGTTATGCAATTATTATATTCAGTTTTTTTTTTTCGTTTTTAGACCCATTACTAGCTAACCAGCCTCATGCGTACCAGTTGGTAACTAGATATAAGCTTGATATTTTACATTCACGCATGTTTGGTTCTGTAGTATATGTGCCAATTGCACCCCCACAGCACATCAAAATGGGTCCTTAAAGACGATTTCATATATGTTGGATATGAATCCCCAACAATTATCCACTAATTATAATATTTGACTAATGATCCCTTTACCGCTAGATTTGCGGGTTGTCACTTTCATGAGACAGTCTTTCCGTCGTTAGGGGGAGATCGGAAAAAGTATTTTCCATGGGAACGATAGGAAGTGTCATTGAATATTCCTACCCTGTCTCATTTTGATCCCCAAAACTTCACAACGTAATGTTGAAGTCAAACGAATCAGACTCGATACCTGATACGTTTAATGTTATTCCAAAAGTGACAATATCACATATATGAGCTGCAAATATACTCGCAAGGTTAAAAAGTCCCCAATAGGGGCACCAAGCCATTGGAAAGTGCGTTGCAATCACTCATAGTGGAGGTGTGGTTGAGGTCGTAGCTACCAAATGGAAGTGGTGGAGGCTACTTGGTTCGATAGATACTAACTATTCTAAAAGGAAGAGAATAGTGAGGCACATCCATTTATCATCAATACACAAAACTCTCATGAGATTGTCTCTAATTATAATTATGTCCATGAATCATCACTGGAGGACGCTCCGAAGTTAATATTGATTCTAGAGATGAATATTAATCTCAAATGAACTATGAGAGTACATATGAGTCGATGGACAGATCATATATAATCATTGATGATTTATTCACATATACGATGGCTCATAAGATGATCGAGCACTATGACATCGAACCAGGCTCAGTTGAATAATATCAACAAAGAGCATATTGGCCTAAATGTAAAGAAACAATCCAGAAAGAATTACATTCTTTGACAAAGGATCGGGTATTTGGTCCGGTAGTGCTAATCTACCAGGTGTAAAGCCCATAGGACATAACTGAGTCTTTGTCAGAAAGCGTAACGAGAATAATGAAGTCCTAATGTAAGAGGCTCTCCTTTGGCGCAAGGTTTCTCACAACGCCCTGGATTGACCATGAGAAGACTTACTCTCCCGTGATGGACGTTAAAACGTTCTGCTAATTAATTAGCCTAGTAGTTTTCGAAGGACTGGAAATGCAACTCATGAATGTGGTTACCACATATCTCTATGGGGATCTAGATTCAAAGATATATAAAAGTGTTTGATGATATTACATTACCAAAATCAAGTAACTCTAAACCACGAAATGCGTTTGCAATAAAATTGAAACACTCAATTTATAGATTAAAACAATTTATGCGGATGTGGTATACCTGCCTAAGTGAATACTTGATTGGGAAATGATATATAAGAACGATGAATTGTGCCCTTGCGTATTTATTTCAAGAAAACAAGTTTCAAATTTTCAAAGCAGCTTTATATGTCGATGTTATGAACATAATAGGTACTCTTGATGAAATAAGAGAAACTACAAGCTACATGAAATCTAAATTTGAGATGGAAAATCTTGGGAAAACTTGGTTTTGTCTAGCTATTTGAGCTAGGACACCGAGTTTGTGAAATATTAATTCACTGATCGCATATGTCTAGAAAATAATCAGGAAATTTAATATGGACAAAGCGCATCCAGTTAGCACTCCCATGATCGGTCAAAGTGTTGGATATAAGAAAAGATCCATTTCGTCTAAAGGATGGCGACGAAAAAGTGTTGGGGAGATGGAATTCCCTATCTAAGTACAATATGCGCATTATCGTACTTAGTACAATACACTTGACCGTATATTGTATTTCTCAGTAAACTTGTTAGCTAGATTAGCTCAGTGCCAACGCAACGTCATTGGAATGAAATCAAGTTAATATTTTGGAACCATTGATATGGGCTTTTACTTTCTCTATAGAAAGAAAAATGAGATTGATAATGGAATTTCAATACCTACTTAGAATGTAAGCATAAAAAGTACTAGCTCTTATAGAAAAACACCAAACAATGTCTTGATATGTCTTTGTTGATATTAGGTATTTGTCTGACCCATACAAAGGTTATTCCCAAACTGGATAAAGAATTACCACAAGGAACACGCCGATTGCTTGAAGTAAACTAAGCAATCCTTTGTAACTACCTCCTTGAACTAATCCAAGAATATTACTCTCTATGAGATAATTAAATAATGTATATGATTAAGGACTATCATTACATATATTAGAGGAGCTAGTAATTTTGGGTACAACCAATATCTTACTTGCATATATGGAAATAATGCATTATGTATCGAATAAATGAACATAAGATACATCAGGGGTGATAACACAAAGCATATTCTGCTTAAGTCTTATACAATCATCAATAAGAAAACTCTCCTCGAGATTCAATTGCATCAAGTAAGATGTCAGGAGAACATGACATATTTTACCAAATCATTACCTAAAACCATATATTGGGAAACATGTAGAAAGTAAGTGCAAATGTTTTCCAAACTCCCTTGATTAATGGACGAATTAGGGGGAGTAGTAGACAAAAGGGGAGTCTACTATATTTGTGATATTGGTATGTTGTGCTCTTTCTTTCAACCAAGGTTTTATTTTTCCCATTGGGTTTTGTTCCTTGGTGTAAGGTTTTAATGAGGCAACTGTTTATATACCATCATGTTTTCCTAACTCTCATGATTAATGTACGAATCTAATAAAAAACTAGACTGAAGGAAAAGTCTATATATTGCAAAGAAACTGGTGCGTTGTACTCTTTCCTTCGTCCTATTTTTTATCCCACTGGGTTTTTATTTTGGCGTAAGGTTTTAACGTGACAACAATTGTGTACCATCACTCCTTTTACTCGGCACAAGGGGGAGTGTTTTAGGATACGTGTGCCATTGTCTAAAGGATACGACGATAGAGATAAAGATAGAGATAGAGATAAGTATATCATAGTTAGATTATAACTGAAATATCTCATAGCTATCTACTTGTAACTCATCCCTATTTAAAGGACTTTTGATTAATGAGAATTATAGATTCCCGCTTTCTATTATATTGTTGTTCCATTTGGTTCTCCCTTTAACAAACTTAAAATTAATACCCTAAATTTAAAGATGCAGTGTAAAAATCATAAATTATTTAGACCGAAATTGAAATCGCAGAATAGGGTGTTCACCATGTTTAATCCAAATCAACCATGAAAAACATCAATAAAAATTGCATTAATATCAAGAACATACAAGATGTTTATAAATCGATACAAATTGAACACTTAAATCTAAAAACAACAAAAAACCTAAAAATATAAAACGTGAATCTGTTGGTGATTGATTTCGAGGATTTTTTCTTGTCCAGTTCAAGCCAAGAACAAAACCCATATTTAACAAGAAAACCCGAACCGTAAATTAAAATCAAAATCCACAACCTACTGCCGAGTTCATGGAACGAACAGAGCATAACGTTGCTATTGTGTGGATCAAAGGGTCGAAGAGGACTTCATCAGGATTGTCTGCAAACCATGGGACCGGACGGGGGAAGCTCGTCGGAGAACCAGTCTTATATCTCGGTTTCATCTTTGTACCGCCATCGATAATCGCTACCACCACTGGACGAGAGGGAAGGAATGAGTTTTTAACATCCATTTGCAGGTGTCGATTTGAATCCATCCATCGATTTGCATCGTTGATTTGAATCCATCCATTGATTTGCATCGTCGATTTGCAGGTGGTGTCAAGAGGGAGAGACAACAGAAGAATGAGAAGGACATAGATGGGTTTTCGGGTTTGCTTTGGTATTCATCGAGAAAGATACAATGAGAGAAAGGCTTTGTGTTCTTCCATGGGAAACAAGAAAGAAGAAAACAACAAAGGATAAAGCTAAATTCTTAGAGCATCTCCAACAGTTTCTCCAAAATGGAGAAGTAAAAGGTCAAAGTCTCAAAAAAAAAAAAATCACCTTCATCTCCAACAGATTCTCTATTTTGGAGATTATACAATTACTAATATTATTAAAATACTCAATACAACTCATAAAATATTATTTTACTCTCATAAACATTTAATTTAAAATAATTTCATTGGTAGAAGGAATAAAAAACTATTTCTCTTTCATAAGTAATCATTTTTGGAGATATCTCCAAATTTGGAGATTTTCATCATCTCTCTCCTACTTTCTTCATTTTGGAGAAGGTTTTGGGGAATCTATTGGAGCAAAGGATCCCCAAAATTCCCATTTTGGAGAAGCAATTGGAGATGCTCTTAGGCACCCTGAGGCATCACCATGTTCTGGGCTCTAGGTTCAAGGTTGGAAATTAGTTATTATTTTTCTTAAAAATGGAAAGAGGTAAAAAGACAAAAAGGCCCCTTACATGAGGGGCATATATGGGGCTGACGGTGGCCAAACTAACAGTGTTAAATCGAGGGACCATGAGTGTTAGGAAAATGAAAATTTAGGGACCTTCGATGTAGATAGTTTGTTTAAGGGCCATATCCAAATTTAGAGCAAACCACTAGGACCACCATTTGTAATTCACTCTAATTTTAATTTTTTTAAATTAATTTGTTAATAATTAAACTTCTTTGCCTACGCAATTGGACAAAAAGCCCCATGTAACGAGCTTGAAAAACCAATATAATTTTGTCAAAGAAATCGAGCATGCCAAGTTTCATTTTCATGATCCAATCAAACGGACAATATTAAGTTTTGATCCATCCATATTTGTACATGAAATCCAACAGTAGAATCAGTTTCTCATATTTCATTTTCATGATCCTATCAAACGGTCAATATTAAGTTTTGATCCATCCATATTTGTACGTGAAATCCAACAGTACAATCAATTTCTCATATTTGCATTCAACAGTATCTGAGAGCACCTTAGAAATTAGGAAGCAGTTGATATAGTCTAAAATCACCCTCACAATTCAAGACTCTCATCAATTCCATCTTCAACACATAACGATAATGGACACATAAAATTATTCAGTATTTCATTAAAAAATGCTTCTAACAGTACGTGTTAGAAAATTAAAATTGGCTATGAACATGTATAGTGGTGTTTTTTCGTACCGGTTATATTTCTCATGTTATAAAGTTAGAAGTGCAAGATGGGTTAAAACAATTCAACTCTATTGTATATACATTTAGAAACATGTTACAAATGGTTTTCACAAAAAGTGAAATAAACACTCGATTATATATTTACTAATGGGCACATAAACCCGATTTGGGTGTTGTATGGAGGCGCTAAGAGGACCGGTGAAAGTCGCGTTACATGAGGCGGCAAAGAAGCAGGAGATGATGTACTCGGATTTGAAAAAAAATCGAGAGGGGTGTAAGGCGACATTTCCACGACGACATTAGTATCGTAATTGTGTTTCTAGAAACGAATCATGTCAGTAAAGCAAGATCAATAGGCCCCACATTGTCACTCAGAGGCGACGACGTAATCTCTCACTAAAAACTCTTGCACCACAATCGACCACCCCAAAACTAGGTACCACTTAACTTTTCCGGATATCAGTTGGTTGATAGATTAAAAGGGTTTGTCCCTCCACCCCGTCCCCGACCCACGTCCTGCTTGGTGTAATACCTTGAAAGTTAGAGATTTGAATACAATGATCGAAGAAAAAACGAGAGGGTCAAAGAGATTTTGGACACAAAAAGCTTATTTCGAAGCTAATCCTTTTATTAAGGTTCAATTTGTTACAATCGTATTTTGTTGTTTCGGTGCAAGTAAGAATAATGAATAGGCTTATGAATGTCAATTTCTTTTTTCGTCCTTTATTAGGTAATGCTTTTTTTTATCTAGTTTTCGATATGGCTAATTACATCATATTTCAACTTATTTTTAATCGATTATCATTTTAATGAATTTACATTTTTAGTGGTGACTTGTTTATGATTTCTTTCATTTTAAAGAGAGATTTGAGTGATCGTAACATTGTAATCTGTCAACATACAACAGGATCATCTTGTTTAAACTCTCGTCATCAAGTGGTTGTTTACCGAACACTTGTTGTCTATTACTGGGTATCACAACATTTATTGCATTTCCCTCTTATAGGGTGTTTATCAACAATCTTACGGTACCATTTGAATCATGCCTAGTAAATAAGGGTGGTGACTCTGGGTAGATGGGTGTTCACTAACAATTTAATCCGCTAAGGTAAGTGAGAATGGTGACTCATACCAGGTAACCAGTTATCCAATAAGTTTATCTTCCGTACAAGATTGATATTTATCTTACTGAATTTGATCATAAAAAACTATTTTTAAAAATTTTAAAAATATAGCATTCAACACCTCTTCTACAAACTGTGATATCATTCATTTGACCCACTTCACCCAAGACTTGGGATCATGTGAGAACATACTATTTTTTGTGAGACCCATGAGACCAAAAAATAACACCGAAACATTTTGAAGGTTAAAAAAATACCGAACCTTCACAGAAAAAACATTGTGAAGGTTTACCTTCACAACCTTCACAATGCATTACTATAAAGGTTCAGTATTATTTATGTGTTCTCACATGATCCCAATTCCATCACCCAATCTTTTTCTTACAAGAAGTAGATTGAACCTTTGACACTTTCTTTCTGTAAATGCTTAGCTCTCTTGTAATAACCGCAATTGTTTAATAATGGAAGTTTGGGGGGGGGGGGGGATAGTGTTTTAGCCTGAAGTAGGGGGGGTTGGGTTAGTGTAAAAGTTAGTAGAAAAGGGGCTAAGTCTCTTACCCTAAATCATTTTGTGGTTTGGCGGCCAAGGAGAGGGAGGCTAGGGCGATTTTGGGGAGAACAAAGTGAAGGAGGCAATTTCTTGAGAAATCCAAGCCTGCACTAAATTTCTACAAGGTAAGTTCTTCACCTAATCCCTCTAATAGTGGTGGATTGTCTAAGAGAAATCCTTTTGGTTAATTTTGGTTGAAAAAGGGGCGATTCTTTGAATTTGCACAGGTTTGGTTGAAACCTTAAAACCTTGATGGGATTGATATCTAATGGGTTATGAATCTGGTCTAGTTGTCTTCGATTTGTGCTGGTGAGTTTCAACCCCATTATCGCTCAAATACCGGAACCCCACATCGTGTGCGGCGATAAGGACGGTGGTAACAGGGTTTACAGAGGCGGCTGTTCCGCTGTGTACGACCAGAGGAAACCTCCACCCAGGGGTGACCCAGGGAAGTCTCCAACCGGGAAGCCCGAAGGAAATCATCCTGGAGGTGACCCAGGGAATGTTGTAACTGGGGGCGTCCCGGGAGTTTAGTGATGAGCCGGGAGTCGGCACCACCCGAGGGGACCCTGGAGATGGGGACCCGGGTGTGGGAGGATAGGCAGGAGTCGGCACCACCCGGGGGGACCCGGGAGACGGGGACCCGGGTGTGGGGGAGGGGGGAAGCCGGGAGTCGGCACACCCGGGGGGACCTGGAAGGCGGGGACCCGGGGTTGTGGTGTTATGTGGGGTTTTGTCCCAGGTAGAAAGAGAGGGGTGCAGGGTATTCTAGACCGGAACTTTCTCGGTGTTGATTAGTTTTTAACCTGATTTGTGATCCCCTTAATGTTAGGTTTCCGTCATAGAAGTTAAAGGGTTGTGAAGGTATCTCGCGGAAAGCCAGGTGAGTTTTCTAACTAAAAGTTTAAATGGTGAATAATGGAAAGTTTATTGCTTGAGAGTTTTGTAAATTGCGAGAAATATTACTTGTTATTGTTTTGGTTAAAATGTATGCAGACATCGTTATTAGTGTGCTTATGGCCCAACACGGGGGGGGGGGGGGGGGGGCAGCCTGTGCTCGTACCGGGGGGTGTGTCCCATTCATGCCATTGGGGGGGGGTATCCCAAGTAATGAAATATGATCCAGACACGCGGTCACCTTTGGGTGACGGTAGTGTGAGCCAAAATGTTTGATTGAAAGTGAGTACGTGTTTATACTACTGAATTGATTTGTTTTATTGTAAATCGTTTCTATGATTGTTTAGCGTGACCTACTGTTATAGGGATCTCACTAGACCTTTGGTCTAACCCTCGCTCTTTCAAAACCAAAAACCCTTTTCAGGTAGGCGTGAAGTAGGAGGATCGGTCAAGGGTTAAGAGAAGGTGTGAACTGGAGTGAGATTAGAAGGCCTCCACTTAGTTTATTTGTTTTTGTTAATCTAAGTTGTGTAATAGGTTGTGGTACCGCAAACCTTGAATGTTTTATACCGTTGACTTGAGGCCGTTTTTACATTGAAATTATATTATTGTCTTTTGTGCCTATTTAGTTAGTTGGGTTGTTACAGTTGGTATCAGAGCCATAGTTTAGGGGATTTAGGTGACCGGATGGGCCTAGACTTAAACTGAGGAAGTGGAAACACAACTGGGAAATAGGAAGACCTTAGGGAGACGAGTAATAGGGTATTAAGGACTAGCATGTAAGATAAATTTGGAATTACATCTGGCCAATGTAATTGCGAATTTATAGGTACATGTGTGTACTTAGTTTACCTTATTATGTTAAACCTGTTGAATTGAATATTGTGTGTTTTCATTTTTCAGTAAGCATGTATGTATGAGCGTATGACTTGGAGCAGATCAATGCTGGTTACCGAGGCAGTGCTGGTGAATGAGGTAGTGGTGGACGGGGCAACAACCCTTCCGAGGCAGGCAGCCGCGTAGGGAATGGGTCGTGGCTGAGGCAGGGGAAAGGGAAAGTATCCCGGAAGGCTGCTACCCAAGTGGAAGGGTCTGAAGTGGGAGTTTGGGGACGTAAGACGGCGTGTGTTGGCCGTCAAGCGAGAAGTATGGAGATCCTAGCAGAGCAAGAACCCTCTCTGCAAGAGAGTTCATCAACTGTTAGGGGAAGAGGACGTTCAGGGAGTCGAGGCGGGATGAACCCAAGCTTTTGTGACTTAGGAGACTTTCGCCAATCAGATAGGGAAACTCCAGGAAACTCTGCAAGCCTTGTTGGCTCATCAGACGAGGGAAGCATCTGTAAGTAAGGAAAAGAGCGAAGAGGGAGAAGCAACTGAGATGTCGAACCCACCAGTGAATGTGATGGGTAGCCATTCACAATCGTTTCCGGAAATGGCAACTAGAGCGGTTATGGAGAAAGGCTGCAACTTCAAATCGTTTTCTTCTTGCAAGCCCTCTACTTTCAAGGGGGAATGCGTTTCGATGGTGGTGATAAAGTGGATTGGGGAAATGGAGCTGGTCTTTGATACATGCAAGTGTACGGAGGAGAACAAGGTGGTGTTTGCATTGTCTATATTGAGAGACAATGCTGTGTTTTGGTGGGAGGTCGAGACTGGAGGTAAGGGTTCTAAGGCGACAAAGGGGATGACGTGGGAAACTTTTGTCGCCAGGTTCAAACGGCAGTTTTGCCCTTTAGTAGTTGTTAGGTCTGATTTTATAGTAATCATTGTATTTATATGTATTGGTCTTATACAGTGTTTAGAATGCTTATCAGTGTTGTATTTGACCAAGGGTATTTAAGTCCCTTTGGTCTTTGTCTTTGTAAGAAACACATGCACATTAATCTAATTTCATCTTTGCGCTTCCAAGTCTTTCTCTCTCTACTTTCTCTCTCTAAAGATTTAGAGATCTTGGACTCTCAATTGGTATCAAAGCCAACTGAATCTTGAGAGGATTGAGAGATTGTTTTTCTATATCTGAATTTGTGATTGAAATCGAAAATTTGATCGATTTTCTTGAATTTTTTCAAGAAAATCTCGTTTTCTTGATTTCTCATAAAATTTGGATATGTTTGTGATCGAATTGTATTGATTTTGGTTTCATTAGATGCGTTTTTGATAATCGATCATACTTGATTCACATGTTTTTGCATAAAAACTATGATTTGATTCTCGATTTTGTGTTTTTGTGATTTTTCTAAAAAACTCGTTAAACGTACTGTTACATTCTAGATTTTTTGATTTAGTGGTTTTTAATCGAGTTTGATAATCAAAAGTTGTTAGAGAGGTGTTTTCGATAATCAGTGTGTGTTTTTCATGCATAAATTTCTTGTTTTCATTCGATTTTACATGTTATATTCGAGTTTCTGTGGTTTGCGCTTCATTCATATGGTTTGCGCATCATTCATATTGATTTGCGTTAGTTCACTGTTCGACTAATCTGGGTGTTAGTGAATTTTCAGGTTTTCGGTTCACGTTGGAAACGAAAACCTCAATTTGCATATCACTCAGTACACGTAAAGTCTTCTTTGCGCTTCCCTCTTCAAACGCAAAGTCTGCTTTGCGCTTCCCTCTACATACGCAAATCTAACTTTGCGTATCCTTCTTCACACGCAAAGTATTCTTTGCGCTTTAGTATGCACACGCAAAGCACGGTTTGCGCTTCTGCTTTCACACGCAAAGCTCTTCTTTGCGCTTCACGTTCAAAACGCAAAGTCTTAGTTTGCGTTTGTAGTTATCAACACAAAGCTCTTGTTTGCGTTCCCTTCCTGACACGCAAAGATCTACTTTGCGCAAGCTCCAGACTTAGATTTAAAAAAAAAAAAAAGAGTCTGGGAAATTTTTTTTGTAACATCTATGGATTCTGCCAAGTTTGCTTTCCAAGCTCATTTCTACAAAAATGACATTATGATGTCATTGGGTACAGAAACTCGTCCACCGGTACTAATCGATGAAAACGAGTTTACACAGTGGCAAGATCGGTTCCTGAACTTTATTGAACGACAAAAGAATGGAAATGACATGATGACCATTTTATCTGAAGGACCGTTCGACATACCCAAATTGGCTTCTGGATTATACAAGTCTACTAAAGAGTACACACATGAAGAGTTGTCTGCTTATCAAGCTGATCGGGATATTAAATCAAATCTAATGCTGGCCTTGCCAAACTCTGTATACAACAGGATTGACTGTTTCAAAACTCATCCTAATCTGATGTGGCAACAGCTTGAGAAGATTATGCTTGGTTCTTCAGTAGCTACTCAACTCAGGCATACGCACTGCATGAATAATTTTGAAGAATTCAAATCCATGGATGGGGAGCCACTAAAGACTGTATTTGATCGTTTCTGTGCCGTCATCAATGATCTTCGAAAAATAAAGGTTGAAAAGACTGAGCTTGAATTAAATCTGAAGTTCCTCAACACATTGCAACCTAAATGGAATAAATCATGCCATAGATTAAGGAACGATGTCAGAATCTCTACTATGCAAATCCAAGAATTATACGAGATTCTAATGACTGATGAAAGCCTAGTGATAGAAAAGAAGGCCAAACTAGAGAAAAAGAACAAGAAGATAGTTGATCCGGTTGCTCTCCTCACGAAGCAACTGGCTGAACAAGCGTTGTCTGATAACGCTTACACCGGGTCAACTGAAGATGGTGGCGAGGCATTACAGAAAGATATGATTCTTCTCTCTCAGTATTTCCAGAAAAAGTTCCAACCAAGGTCGAGTTCCAACACTTCTTGCTTCACTTCTGGTCCTAAAGCAAAAGTACCCGAGCCAAAGACTACTGCTTGCTACAACTGCGGGAAGCCGGGTCATATGTCAAAGGAGTGTAGAGCAAAGGTGGTCAGGGATTCAGCTTATTATAGAAAGAAAATGGAACTAGCTGAAAAGAGTGAGAACGGAACTGCTATGCTGGCCGAGGAAGAATTCTGGCTGGATTATTCCGATGATGAAGCTTTAAACGTCGAGATCGCTCAGATGCGCTTAATCGGTGATGATCAGTCAGATGATTCCGAAACAGATGAGGATGAGGTATAATATGAGTTTGATTTTAACTTCATTACCTCTCAATTGAATATCATGATAACTGCTTTATCTGATCTACGTTCAAAACTCTTATCTGAAAAGAATTTAAATTCCGAAAAGTCAGATTTGATTGACAAATTGAAAATTTCTTTGAAAGACGAAAAATCTATTTTAGAAAATACTAAAGACATCTTTCAAAAGAAATTGGATGATTTGGAAAATTCAAATAAGACTTATCTTGAATCTTTGTCGGCCATAACTAATTTAAAAGATGAATTTTCAGATAAAATGAATAAGTTAGAAGAAAAACTTTATCGAAGAGACCAATCTGAACAAACAATTTATATGAACAAACCGAGGAGTGAAGAGGCTTTAAAACAAAGATGGGGACTTGGTTTTGAAAATCCTCATTGTTTAAACAATGAGATTGAAAAATCCCCAACTTTATATAAATACGATTATCTGACTCTTGCTCATTATGCTTCTCAATTTAAAATTGATTGGATGAATGAGAAGCAAGTGTTAGAAATCAAAAATGAGAAAAGGATGAATAACAAGAAAAATGAAATTCCTTTTGTTTATACAAGTGAAAATGCAAAATATTTTCCTGAAAAATCAAGAAGAGGAAGAAGAGTTTTAAATGATATATCTCCTATCAAATCTTCAATGTCTAGTGATTTTATTGCTCCTTATGCACCTGATTCTGATAAAGGAAATATTTCTCCAATCATTTATGATTCGAAGAAATATACTCCTCCATTAGTATTAGAAGGAAAAATCATAGATCTTGAAGATCAGATAGAAGATCAAAATATTTTGAAGAAAATTGAATCTGATGTTATTCTTTCTTTCATGACGTCCAGTCTTGAAAAAAATTTATTTTTTCAAAAATCATATTCTATTTCTAAGCCTATCTTCTGATTCTAAGGAAAATAAAAAGGAAGTTTCAAATTTTAAAATCTTTTCTCAAAATTATTCAGACTCTGAGGCAAATTCAGATTTATTAGTTGATCAGATTGGTTGCTTGGATAAATTTATTTCTTCTGATTTAAATATTAAGTCTAAAATTCTTGATGATTCTTTTACTCTCAATGATCAATATTAAACCTAAGCGTAAAAGAAGACGGTCAAAGAAGTCGAAGAAACATGATACAGTTCTTTCTGACAATTCTAATTCTTCAGATTCCATTCTTTCAGATAGGACTTTGAATCGGTCAAAGAAGCAAATCTGGAGAGCGAGGCAGACATCAAATGTTCCTATGACTGAGGAAGATAAATATGTAGACAATTGTTATAAAAGTGATTCATTTGCTTATTGTAATAAAATTTCAAAATACTCTATAAAGCAAATGTTTCAAATTTCCAAAAATGTCTCATATTCGTCTTCTGATTCTAGTTCAGATGATTATGCTTTATCTTCTGATAATTGTGCTTATTATTCTGATGATATTTCTCATGTTTCTCGTTTCAAATCTGCTCATTATTTCCCAATACGAACTGCAACTAACTTTCACGGGCCCAAATACAAATGGGTACCCAAGTCTAAATCTAATTCTAAGTTGCAGGCATCTCATGTTAAGGGGGAGTAAGATAAAAAATGGATTTTGAACACAACAGTTCAAAACCCGAACTTCAAAGCTGAAAGATTATGGCTTCTGAGTACCTCAGCTCAGGACCCGTACTTCATAGACTACGACTTCTAAACAAATCAGTTTAGAACTCGTTCTTCAATGATTTAAGCATCTGACTAAATGAGATACTGTGAGTACATCAATTTTATTTCTGCTGCATATATCTCTGTATATGATGTTATTCCAGTTTTTCTCAATGTTTTAAGAATCTGAGCTTGTTTATCTATCTCGTGAATTTGTATAACCCATTTTTTTTTTAATATGAGTCACAAATTTATTTTATAAAATGTAAAAGATGAAATAGTTGAATTTTATTTTGTTCTGACTAAATATCAATTAAAAGTTTAAATCTTTACAAATTTTAGTCTATAAAGTAAAGTTATACATTTTTTCTTTCTTTTGAATAAAATATGTGTCTAGGATAAATTTTCAAGTTCTTTTGCTTATATTAAAGTTTTTATATGGTCAAATTTCAAGTCTTACAAAAGTCGAAAAGTTAGCAACATGTTTGAAACTTTTATTACTGCTTTAAAGTTGTGTGATTCGGAATTTTTATATTTTACTTTGCTTAGACTTCTTAATTAATCAGAATTATAGATTGGAATGAAAATATGGGCTAAGCACTTAGATGTAGATCCTTGTGTTTGAGATGAATATTAATTTCATAAAATACAGAAATCTCTAAGTTTAAAAGTTTGTACCGGTGACCTTTCTGGTTTGGGAAAGTAAGTTCCTCGGGATGCTTGTCATCTGGTCCCCTAAGGTCATTTGGTCTGGGAGTGATCGAACAGAAATCCTTAAATAGAACCAGATCGAAAGTCATGTTCTACTGGTATGAATGGGTTTAGGATATGTCGATGTAGCCTTTCTGATCCGGGAAAGTAAGTTCCAAGGGGTGTTTGACACCTAGTCCCCTAAGGCCAACTGGTCTGGGAGCGGCTGACCCAAATCCTGCAATAGGGTCAGATAGAAAGTTACGTTTACGGCATGTTCTTTACTTAATAAACTTTTTGATCAAAAGATGCCAAAGTGCACGCGCTTAAAAGATGCCAATGAGCACACATCTCATGATACTTGGTGATATGTTTGAGTTGTGATAAATCTGTAAATTTATGAATATCTTAATTCTTGATGGCTTAGTGTGAGTACATGCAAAGTTCTCTATAATATTTTTAGAATTACATTTTCTTGAAGATAATCGAAGATTCGCATGTGATCACACTGAATAGATTGATGGAAGTTTTTGAAACTGAACATGTTTTAACTTGATATGCAATGAAACTTGTTCTTGTATCCAATAACATATGTTTGATTTCAAATGATTGATAAATCTGTGATATTTTACTAATTAGACTTTTATTTGTTTAGTGTTTAAAATTTTATATGTTTAGTTGTTTCAAAATTTACATTCAATATATTTTTCTTTCTACATTAATATTTGATCATTGTGTTCTCATAAATATATTTTAATGGGTTTATGCATTATTCAAGGGGGAGTGAACAAAGAGAATATTTTTCAAAGGTTATATCTGTTTTTGAGGGGGAGTTTCTGATTTTCTTTATATGAATGCTAACTCAAAATGTCATATCTAGTGCATTTATGTAGGGGGAGTCAAAGAGATTAAAAAGGTAACATTTTTTCTGAGTTTAAGTCAACTTTGCGCATTCCGTTGGTCACGCAAACCTTGTTTTGCGTATCCTTCGTGAAACGCAAACCTTGTTTTGCGTATCCTTCGTGAAACGCAAACCTTGGTTTGCGCATCCAACATGAAGCGCAAACCTCTCTGTTTTCTCTGTTTCTTTGATTTTTTGCAGATTTTACACTGTCTCGTCTCCAACATTTGCATGACCAAGTTGATCAAGATCATCAAGGTCATGAGGGGGAGAAGTCAAGGAGAAGTTAAAGAGACAAAGAGCTCAAAAGTTTATCTGTTGACCAAGATTCGCTCAAAGATTCTATTCTCTCAGTCATATCAATTCTGTTGCTGTTTCTGCTCCGAACATCACAGTTCATTCAAGATCATTCAAAAGAGGAGTATCGTCTAGAGCTCAAGCAGCAAAGACATTTCAATCTGAAAGATGCTGAGAAGAATTTTTTTTTCTTAAAAGTCAGAAAGCTTTAGAGAGAGAAAGTAGAGAGAGAGAGACTTGGAAGCGCAAAGATGAAATTAGATTAATGTGCGTGTGTTTCTTACAAAGACAAAGACCAAAGGGACTTAAATACCCTTGGTCAAATACAACACTGATAAGCATTCTAAACACTGTATAAGACCAATACCTATAAATACAATGATTACTATAAAATCAGACCTAACAGTAGTTGTAAAGAAGTTGAAAGAGGAGTTTTTGAGTTTGGAGCAAGGAGAAATGACAGTACGAGAGTATACGACCAAATTCCTTGAAAAGGCCCGTTTTGCTGAGATTTACGTGTCGAATGAGGAACGCCGGATAGATAGGTATCTGGTGGCTGCACGAGAACCTGGTACTTTTCAAGCGGCTGTTAACGCATATGAGATGACTGAGAAAGATAAAGTGCGGCATATGCCTGAGAAGGAAGGTGAAAAGAGAAAGTGGGAAGGGCCAGCTCAAAACCCTAAGAAGTTTGCATGGACCGAAGCACAAGAGGGCGCATTTGGGAAGTTGAAAGAAAGTCTAAGCAGCGCGCCTATCTTATCCTTAGCCAACAGATCAGAAGGATTCGTAATCTATTGTGATACTTCTAAGTTGGGTTTAGGGTGTGTGTTAATGCAAGAAGGAAGGGTGATCTCTTACGCGTCGCGCCAGTTGAATGAGCATGAGAAGAATGATCCTACGCACGACTTGGAATTGGAGGCCATGGTCTTCGCCTTGAAAATATGGAGGCACTATTTGTACCGGGTCTTCATAAAAGCGGAGATGGATGGAATTACTAAGTGATTATGACTGCGAGATCCTTTATCATCCGGGTAAAGCAAACGTAGTAGCCGACGCCTTGAGTCGAAAGGAGCGAGGAGATATGACGAAGGTAGTTCCCTTCCATATCGAAGCAAATTATGACTTCTTGGATGAAGTTAAGGAACGTCAAGGTGAAGCCCTTAGAGAGGAGAATTTAAAAAGTGAAAGGATTGTTGGATTTATAACCGCATTAACCGGTGACGGTCGCGGGGTAAAATGCTTTGAGAATCAAGTGTGGATTCCGATGTTGGGTGACCTCCGGAAGAGGGTGTTGGACGAGGCTCATAAGTCTCACTACTCAATACACCCGAGGACGAATAGGATGTATCGAGACTTGAAACAGTGCTATTGGTAGCCAAGATTGAAGAAAGACATCGCCCATTTCGTCGAACGTTGCTTTATGTGTTTGAAGGTTAAAGCTGAACATCAGCGACCTTATGAGGAACTTTATTCGTTGGAAATCCCGATGTGGAAGTGGAATGAAGTTGCGATAGATTTCGTTACTGGACTTCCGCGATCACCTAAGGGACACGACGCCATATGGGTGATAGTGGATCGACTCACGAAATCAGCCCACTTCTTACCGATTAAGGAGACGTACCCATTGGAAAATTTGGCTAAGTTGTATATAGATGAGATTGTGTCCAGGCATGGGGTGCCATCATCAATAGTTTCAAATAAGGATGGCCTATTCACGTCAGCCTTTTGGAGGGGACATCAAAGAGAGTTGGGTTCTCAACTCAAGTTGAGTACCGCTTAGCATCCTCAAACGGACAGACAATGTGAAAGAACCATCCAAACGTTGGAAGACATGCTCCGGGCGTGTGACATTGTTTGAGAATATAATTGTTGGATGCAAGATCATGAAGACAGAAGACTGAAAGTGAAACCAAGTCAAGGCCAAAGTCAACTCTCAAAGCAAAGTCAAAGTCAATTTGTAATAATTGTCAAAGTCAATGTCTTTGTAAAGTGTTGTAAGCGTGTGTTTTCTTTAATAGACATGTGACTAGAGTTAGTGGTTAGAACATGTTGCAAGTTAGAAGTTAGATTGTGTACGCTGAACTCAGTTGTAGTGAGGGAAAGTGACAGAGAGAAGTATATACGAAATCTGATTGAATTGGAAATCAATAACAGGTTGAGTAAATTCGTATCATCTTGTTTTGTGATTGAATTACATTTAGAACTTGATAATTTGGGACATATTAATTGGTATCAGAGCAGATTCAAGTTGAAATCAATTGAAATATGGAAGTTCGTACTGTGTTTTCTGAGTTTAGATCAAATGTCAAATTTTTCTGAGTTTTTCGAGTTGTAATTAATTAGATAATGTTCGTATAAGTGTTTAGACAAATCTTGTATAGGTTTGATATTGTATTGCACTGTAATTTTGGTTTAATTCTTGGATTTTACGATTTTCGAAACTTCACGAGTTCGAAGCACTGTTCAATCACAATTTGTATTTTTAAATGAATTTCTTTGAAATTCATTGGTTGTAATAGATTTGAATAGTCTTAGGGATCATTTTGTCAAAGTTTCAGACCGAAAATCGAAGAATTGATAGGTTTTTGAAGATATAAGAGTGTATTTTTGTCGAGATCTCAAGAACTCGCATAACTCCCAAGAACTCGCATCAAGAACTTGCACATCAAAGGATTTCACATAAATTTGTTATCTGAAAAATCTCACAAGTGTAGAATTCGCATATGTGTCTTATGCGAAATGTGGTGATTTCGCATATGTGTGTGATAATAACTCTTAAGAATTCGTACAAGTCTATGTGCGAATTGTCAGAATTGGCATAATCTCTTTGTACGAAAAGTTTTTGTGAAAAATTGTTCAAGGCAAGAATTCGCATAAGTCTTCTGTGCGAAAAGTGAAGAATTCGCATATCGTATCATACGAGTTCTTAGAATTCGCATCTGAGAGATACGAATTCCTCATAATTCGTATAAGAAGTTTTTAAAATTTATTCAAGTCCAGAATTCGCATAATTCTTTTGTGCGAAAAGTTTATACGAAAAGTTTGTTTTCAAAATTTTTCTAAGTCTAAAATTCGAATAAGTGTTGTAAGCGAATTCTTAGAACTCGCATATACCTGCGTGTGGATTCTTTGCATGCGAATTCTGAATTGTTTTTGTATGAGAATTTTAAAGTTAGTGTTTGTGCGAATTCTTGGTTATTTGTCTTTTGTGCGAATTCTGTATGCGAATTGTGTGTTTCACAGTGACGTGCAAATTCCATACTTGAGAAATTTTTGGAAATTTAATTTCTGAAAATTCTTTCTAAGTTTTTCTGCATTTTGTGATTTCACTTGGACTAACGATCATTGTCAAGTTCTTATTGTACATTCTTGTTACATGATGACTTCAAGAGAAACACTTGCAATCAGAACTGATGTAAAGCCATCAGTACTATTCAAATGAGAGTACGAGCAGTGGAAGGATCGCTTCTTAGATTTTATTGATAGAAATGATTTGGGGGACTATATCAGAATATATCTCAAGCAAGGAATCATGAAACCTCCAACAAAGACTCATACTGTTGTAGGAGAAAATGGAGAAGAAGAACAAAAAGAGTACCCACTACCACTTGAGGAGTACACAGACGAACAAAGAAAGAGACAAAAAGCTGATAGATTGGCGAGGTCATTTATTCTTCAAGGGATTCCAAATGAGATATATGTGAAGATTGACAACTATAATACTACGGGAAAACAGATGTGGGATCAACTTGAGAAAATGATGCTCGGATCCAAGATTGGCAACCAGCTCAAAGTCTCTAACTGCCTCAACAACTATGAGGAATTCAAAGCTAAAGAAGCTGAATCTCTAGAGACCACATATGATAGATTCGTGACTCTTCTGAATGAGCTCAGTAAGAACAAAGTCAAGAAATCACAGATTGAACTCAATGTTAAATTCCTCAGCATCCTGCAGCCTGAATGGAAGAGGTTTACTAGGCAGATGAAGCAGATGAAGGATCTGAATGAGATTCCACTTCACGAAGTTTATGAGACTTTGAGGCAAAACGAAGAAGAGGTGGAAGAGATCAAAGATGAAAAGAAGAAAGATGATAGAGTGGTTGCTGATCCAGTTGCTCTGGTGGTGAAGAAGAAATCAGTGAGTCTAAAGAAGAAAAATAAAGTAATAGTTTCTGAATCCGAGGAGGCTGACAGTGAAGAAAAATCTGATTCTGATGACTGTGAGAATCTCAAACAAGCCATGCTAATGTTGACAAAAGCTTTTCGGAAGAAATTCTTCAAGAAGCCTGGTTCGAACAGTCAGAGATACTCCTCAGGTTCAAGAAACTACGAACATAAGGAGAGGATTGAAGGAAAGAGGTTTGATCAGAAGAAACCTGAAGAGAAAAGATACAGATCTGAAGAGAAGAAAGAGCCAGAACCAACAAAGTGCTATAACTGTGGAAAGCTCGGACACTTTGCTAAGGATTGCAGAAAGCCTAAGGTCCGAAACTCCGAGTACTACAAAAATAAGATGCTCTTGGCCAAGCAGCAGGAGGCTGGCAAGGCTCTTATGGCTGAGGATGAATTCTGGCTTGATCACTCAGATGAAGAAGAAGAAGTGAAAGAAGAGAAAGCCCACTTGAATTTTATGGGTAAACAAGTGACTGAAGATGAAGCTGATTCAGATGGAGAAGACACTGAAGTGGTCTGTGATATGCCTGAATCAGATTTTCTAAAGGAAATGCATGCTATGATGGTTAGACTTCAAGAATTAGAGTCTAACCTTACATGTGAGAGATGTATCAATAAAGAGAAAAACCAATCACTACTGAAACTTAGCAAGGATATTGCTGAGAAGAATGTATTGATTGAGGCTTTACATAAAAACATTGATACCAACGCAGAAGAGAAGACTATAATTCACAATGAACTATCTGAAACTACTTATAAATTTAAACTGTGTCAATTTGAAGCTAAAGAGGTTGCTAAAAAGTGTTCATTCCTTTCAAAAGAAAACAAATCTTTATCTGAAAAAGTGAATGTTTTGGAGGAAAAACTTTACACTTTGGGTCAAACAGAGCAAACCATTCATTTAAATAAACCTAAAGAGAGTAGTGAGTGTTGGTGTCTTGGTTACGAGAACCCACACTACCTCAAAAAGGGTATTTCTAAAGTGCCTGCGCTTTATGATTTTGGATTTTTAAAACTGGCACCACAATATCCCGAACTCAAAGTTAAGTGGACTAAACTGTCTGAAGAGGATGAAGCTAAGGAAAAAGAGAAAAGGAAGAACACAACTAAAATGCAACTTCCATTTCGTTATGAGAAGTTGAATTATAGTTATAGTTATGATAAATCAAAATTTCTTTCTAATGACTATTTTAAAAGCTATTCTTCAAAGGAGTTGAAGGCTAAGCCTATTGAGGGTAAAATTTATGTACCTCCTCTCGTGTTTGAAAGTAAAATTTCTAAACTCGATAATACTCTAATAGAAGAAATAATTTTGATTAATCTAGAGAAACTGTGTTTTCTATTGTGCTTCTAAATTCTGATTTTTCTAAAACTTCCAAAGCTTCAAAATCTGATGATTTTAATGGTCTTTGTTAAGTCAGATTTTATAGTAATCATTGTATTTATAGAATTGGTCTAATACTGTGTTCTTAGTGCTTTTATATCCGGTATTGGCCAAGGGTATTTAAGTCCCTTGTGGCCTTTGTGTTTGTAACTCTTGATCGTATACTTTGAATATACACATACTTTAGCGCTTCTCTCTCTCTACTTTCTCTCTCTAGGATTTAGAGTGATCTTGGATTATCAATTGGTATCAGAGCCAAATCTAAATCTGAGAGATTTGAGAGAATCATTTTTCAATCTGAATTCGTAAACAATTCAGAGAATTTGATCGATTTTCTTGATTTCTATCAAGAAAATCTCATTTTCTGAAATTTTCACAAATTATTGCTGAAATCTGAACGAATTTTCTTGTAAATTGATTTGTTGGATTCGAAATCAGTGTTAGATCATATTTGTTTCACATCGTTTTGCAAGAAATTCAGTTTTTGAAGTTTAATTATGAGAATTTTCGAGTTTCTGGAAAAGTTCGATAAAACGTACTGGTTGATTCAAGATTTCACGTTTTTGCATTTTTTGATCGAATTGATTGTTTGAAAGTGGTTAGAATTTTGTTTTCAAACATATTTGTGTGAGAAAATTTCATCAATTTCGATTCCGTAATCAAATTTGGAAGTGTTTCTTGATTTTCTATGTTTTGCGCCAGATCTGGATTTTACGCCAGTTCATCCTAGCTTTGCGCCAGTTCATCCTAGCTTTGCGCCAGTTCATCCATACTTTGGGTCAGTTCATCTGAAGTTTGCGCCAAATTCATCTAAGTTTTGCGCCAGTTCATCATAGCTTTGCGTCAATTTCATCTGGAGTTTTCATCAAGTTCAGGTCTCGTTGCAAAAAGTTCAGGTTTTCGCCTTAGGTTATTCGCACAAAGTTAAGTTCGTGCCACCTACGTCTCGCGCAAATCAAGTTTGCGCCAGTTACTGTTCGCGCAAAGTTCCAGTTTGCGCCACCTTTGTCTAGCGCAAAGTACGGTTTGCGCCATTCCCTGTTTGCGCAAAACAAGTTTGCGCCACCGTCTTCTCACGCAAAACAGGTTTGCGCTAGTCACTGTTAGCGCGAATCTCCCAGTTTGCGTCAAATTCTCTCTGCATCAGGACTTGGAATTTTTTATCAGATTTTCAGAAGTTATGGATATGTCAAAATTTCCTTTTCAAGCTCAGTTTTACAAGAACGATATTATGATATCGTTGGGAACGGATACTCGTCCTCCGTATTTGATCAATGAGAATGAGTTCACTCAATGGCAAGATTGATTCATTAATTTCATCGAGCGTCAAGCAAACGGAGAGAACATGATGAAGTCATTTACTGAAGGACCTTTCGTCAAACCTAAGAACGATATTCCCTTGACTGTCGAAGAGATTACACGAGAAAAAGCCGATTGAGAAGCAAAGTCTAATCTCATGCTAGCATTGCCTAATTCCATCTACAATCGAATTGATTGTTTCAAGCAAAATCCTATGATGATGTGGACTCAGTTAGAAAAGATCATGCTTGGGTCAACGGTTGCAACACAACTCCAAAAAACACGCTACATGAACAATTTTGAGGAGTTCAAAGCAAAGGATGGTGAGACTTTGAAGAGTGTCTTTGACAGGTTCTCGGTAGTGTTGAACGATCTGGAAAAGATAAAAGTGCAAGAGACTGAGTTATAGACTAATCTGAAGTTTCTCAACGCTCTTCAACCGGAATGGAACAAATCATGTCACCGATTGAGAAATGATGTCCGGGTCTCTAAAATACAAATACAAGAGCCTTATGAGATTTTGATGACAGATGAGAGTATAGTCAAGGAGAAGAAAGCCAAACTTGACAAGAAAAACAAGAAGACAGTGGACCCGATTGCACTCCTCACGAGCCAATTGGATGAACAAGCATTGTCTGATAATGCTTATGACGGGGCCACTAATGACGATGGTGAAGCACTACAGAAAGCGATGATTCTTCACTCTCAACACTATAACAAAAAGTTCCAACATCGTTCGGGTTCCAACAACCTTAGCTTCACTTCGGGGTCTAAAAATACCAAAGTGACCAAGGCTAATAAAGCTAATTCATGATTTAACTGGGGAAAGTAGGGTCACTGTTGGGAACTGAAGAATTCATCAAGTATGGTTAATGCTGCTAGTTAGAAGACTTCAAAGTTAATACTGCTGAGTATTACTACTTCTAGTAGAATTAATACTGCTAGTCAAAGTTAGTGCTGCTTGAACAAAGTTAGTACTGCTTAGCTAGTTAGTACTGCTAGAGGTTAGTACTGCTTAGTAGTTAATGCTGCTTATGATTAGTGCTGCTTATGAATTGAAGATATGGATGAAGAGGATGACAGCTGTAAAGAATAAAGATATTCATGGAAGGATTGAAGATAACTATGCAAGATATACTGAAGATATTCTATTTTTTGTAATTATCTATTTGTTCAGTATTTGTATAGATTTGACAGAATAGTTTAGATACAGTTTTTTTTTAATTTTTTGTTTTAGAGAGAATCAACCTCAAGGCATAGTTCCTAATTCTAGAGAAGTAGAATTCGTCTTGAAAGAGCTTGTTCTTCAAGATTGAGGTTGTGTGTGTAATCTTGTGATTTTAATACAAGTTTACAAGTTGTTAATCATATACTGTTTGTTTACTGTTATATTGAATATCAAAGTGTTTTTCCGCAACTTCTTTGATATTGTTTCTGAGACTTTATTCTTGTTGAGAATTAGATCCTGACAAGTGGTATCAGAGCCTGTTCTCTCAGAAACATCTATTCATTCATCATGGAAAACTTTGCAGAATCAAACAGTACTCTGGTCTGAAAGGTACCAATGCTCAGACCCAATGAATTCGATATGTGGAAGATCAGAATCAAGCAGTACATACTTCTCACTGACTATTCTATGTGGGATATCATAGAGAATGGTCCTTCTGAAGCAGGAAAGATTGGTGCAGATGGAAAGAGAACTCCACCAAAAACTGATGCAGAAAGAAAGGCTAGACAGACAGAGATGAAAGCCTTGAGCACTTTGCTCTTGGCTATCCCCAATGAATATCAACATCAGTTCTGCAACTGCACTGATGCAGAGATGCTCTGGAATGCTCTAGAGAAGAGATTCTCAGGTACCAAAAGTACCAAGAGAATGAGTCCATGACTCAACAATATGAGAACTTTATGTCAACCAAGAATGAGTCCATGACTCAAACTTTTGACAGGTTCAACAAGCTTATTGGTGAACTTGCTACAGTGGGAGTACAAATTGATCAAGATGATCTGAACAGAAAGTTTCTAAGGTCCCTGAGTGATGAATGGACCATGTATACTGTGTCTTTCAGACAGAATGATCAACTGGAAGAAAAGGAACTTGATGATCTATATAATGATCTAAGAGTTTTTGAATCTGAGGTAGAGGCTAAGAAGAGGCCTTCTGGATATGTTCACAATGTTGCACTCCTTTCAGCATCAACTGATTCTACTTCCAACTCTGAATAAGTTAGTGCTGCCAATGGAGCAACTCAAGAGAAAGGCACTGAAACTGTATTTGAAGCCTTTCTAGCAAGTCATGGAAACTCTTCTCTCATTAATGATGACTTGGAACAACTCCATCCAGATGATCTTGAAGAGATAAACATTAAATGGCAGATGGCCATGCTCTCTATGAGAGTTAAGAAGTTCATCGAAAGAACTGGAAGGAACAACTTCTCACAAAGAAGAGAAGATGGAGCAGGTTTTAACAAGTCAAAGGTGGAATGCTATAAATGCCATCAGAAGGGACACTTTGCTAGAGAATGCAGAAGTGGAATGCCTCAAAACAATAACCACCAACAAGCTCAATCTGGAAGCTTCAATAATAACAGAAACTCTGCACAAACCCTTGTCTCTCAACAAGGCATGGGGTTTGATTGGAGTGATCAAGCTGAAGAGGCCATCCAGAACCAAGCTCTAATGGCAGAGGTGTCTGATCTCCCAACAAAGGTAACTTCCAATCTATGTTCTCAAAATTGCATTAACACTGTTAAAAGGTATAGGGATCACAATCAGAACATGAGTGATGACCTTAAGAGATTGGAAAAGGACATAAAAGATTATGTGAGAATAGTTGAGAGATTTGAAGAGCAGATTAAGGGTTTTCAAGCCAATGAGCTTCAACACTCTTATGACACAAACTACTGGAAGTGGGAGAAGAATGACTTAGAACTTCAACTGACTAGATCCAAAGAGGAAAGTGAAAAGCTAAGAGTAGAACTAGCTAAAGTCAAGCTAGATGTAGAAAAGTTTTCCAATGCCTCTAAAGCTATGGATTCTTTACTACAATCTCAGATTCATGATAAACTGAGAAGAGGAATAGGGTACAATACCACACCCCCCCCCCTATAACAACAACTACATCCCTCCTAGTTCAGATTTGTTATAAACAAAGGATAGGAAGGACCTACCTAAGGGAGCCACTGAGATAGATCCCTTAGATGAAGTAGTTGTTAAGGATAAAACTGAGAAAGAAGTTGTCAAGGATAAAGACAACACTGTGAGTGGTGAGATTCCTATAAAAAACCACATAATCACCAATGAGGGATGTGGAAAGCATTGGATCAAGTCCAATGAGATAGAGAAGACTGAGGGAAAGAACAAGAAGGTTCATTATAAGCAGACCACTGTTGTGAACCCTATCCCTTGCAAGCAGTGTGCATGCAATACATCTAAGCCCCAAAAACATGATAAACCAAGGGGAAATCAGAGAAACTGGAACAACCAATGGGCACAAAAACAAGGCATTGATCTGAGTAAAATCAATAGACCAAAGCCTTGTTTCATATGTGGAAAGTTAAACCATTTGGCTATGCATTGTTTCTTTAATCCTATTAACCAACAGATGAACTTTCAAAGATTTGTGCAAAAACCTGTTGGTTATAGGAAGGCTGGAAAGAAACATTTGGTGAAGAAATCTGTTGAAAACAAAGGCCCCATGAAGAAAAAGGTTTTGAAGGAAAGTATTAAAATGTGGGTGCCTAGAAGTACTAAAACTGTTAGTACTGCTGACAGGGATAGTGCTGTTGGAAGCATTACTGCTGCTACCAATGTTAGTACTGCTGAAAATATTAATGCTGCTAATACTGTTAGTACCTCTTCAAAGGTTAATACTGCCAACACAGTTACTGCTGCTAACACAGTTACTACTTCTAACAAGGTTAGTACTGCTAAGCATGCAAGTGCTGCTAAGGCAGTTAGTACTTCTAAAACCAGTACTGCTTATAGCAAAAGTGTTTCCAAGCCTATCATTGTTACAAAGTACTCCAGAAATGAGGAGTCAAAGTTTAAAAATCTTGTCAAGAAAGAATGCAAGTATTTTGATGAGAAAGGGGTACCCAAGACCACTTTGGCTTGGGTTCCCAATTCATACTAACTGATTTATATTATGTGCAGGGCAACCAACAGCTCAAGGGGAAGAGCATATGGCATGTTGATAGTGGTTGCTCTAGGCACATGACAGGCAACATGTCATGTATTCAGGATTTCAAGCATATCAATGGAGGACATGTTGCATTTGGAGATAATCTTACTGGAGGTAAAATAAGTGGCAAAGGTAATGTTACAAAACGTAAGATGACATTTGAGGATGTCTACTATGTTGATCAGTTAAAGTACAACCTGTTAAGTGTATCACAGGTTTGTGACAAACAACATAGCATATTATTTACAAACACATAGTGTATGATCCTTGCTCCAGGGTTCAAAGTAGTTGATGAAAGCATGATACTACTTAGAACTCTAAGAAAGGAAAATGTTTATTGTCTAGATATGGACAATGTTGATAGTGATTCATCCCTGAACTGTCTTGTTTCAAAAGCTTCTGTGGATGAATCCTCTCTTTGGCACAGAAGGATGTGTCACATGAATTTCAAGACTATGAACAAACTTGTTAAAAACAACCTTGTAAGAGGTTTACCATCAAAAGTCTTTTCATGTGATGATCATTGTGTTGCTTGTCTTAAAGGCAAACAACACAAATCTTCTCATAAGACCAAATAGTTAAACTCTATTTCTTCTTGTCTCCAATTATTGCATATGGATCTGTTTGGTCCTACAAATGTCATGAGTATAGGCAAGAAATCTTACTGCTTGGTTATTGTTGATGATTACTCCAGATTTACTTGGGTATATTTTCTAAGGACTAAGGATGAGACAAGTGGACTGATCAAATCCTTTATCCTAAGAATTGAAAACCAAACTAATCAAAAAGTAAAAGTCATTAGATCAGATAATGGGACTGAATTTAAAAACCTTGATCTAAACACCTTTTGTGAAGAGAAAGGCATTGAGAGACAATATAGTGCCCCTAGGACTCCTCAACAGAATGGAGTTGCTGAGAGGAGAAATAGGACACTAATAGAGGCTGCTAGATCTCTGTTGGCTGATTCAAAACTGCCAATTACCTTCTGGGCTGAAGCAGTTAATACTGCCTGTTATGTCCAAAACAGAGTTCTAGTGGTCAAGCCAAAGAACAAGACCCCATATGAGCTCTTAAATAAAAGAAAACCATTTATTGGATTTTTCAAACCGTTTGGGTGTCCTTGTACTATTCTCAATACCAAATCTCACTTAGGTAAGTTTGATAGCAAAGCAGATGAAGGATTTCTTGTTGGTTACTCATCTCAGAGTAAGGCTTATAGAGTCTTTAACTCTTCTTCTAGAATAATTGAAGAAAGTGACAATGTCAAATGCAATGAGAACACACCAAATCCAATTGGGTCTGGTCCTCAGTGGCTATTTGACATTGATTCACTAACTAACTCTTTTGGTTTCAGTAGTGATAATTATGCAGGTTCAGGGAGTGGAGAATCAAGAACTACCCAAGTCCAAGACAGTATGTCTAAATCTGTGATCTTTCCCATACCCACAGTGGATCCTGTTGAAGACTGTGAAAAGGAACCATCTACTGGACCAAGTCAGAGTGAAGAAGAAAGTAGAGATGAGGAGACTCAAGACATTAAAGAATCAGAAGTAGCTGCTGAAAACACCTCAGTTGAGTTGAATGACTCCAATCTAGAGGTGGGACTTAATGAAGAACCTAATCATCACACCAGAATTCAAAAGAATCATCCTCCACAACTGGTAATAGGAGACATATCCTCTCCTATGATGACTAGAAATCAAAGCAGACTGCAAGAAATGCAAGATCAACAGCATACAGTGCTTTCTTGCTTTCTATACCAGCTTGAGCCTAAGAAGGCACATGATGCTATGAAAGAGTCCAGTTGGATAGAAGCAATGCAAGAAGAGCTACTGCAATTCAAGTTGCAAGATGTTTGGGATCTGGTAGACCTTCCTAAAGGCCAAAGAGCAATAGGAACAAAATGGGTCTTCAGGAATAAGAGAGATGAAAGAGGTATAGTGATAAGGAACAAAGCAAGGTTGGTGGCTCAAGGGTATACACAAGAAGAGGGAATAGATTATGATGAAGTGTTTGCACCTGTGTCCAGGATAGAAGCAATTAGATTATTCCTGGCTTATGCTTCTTATATGAAATTCAAAGTCTATCAAATGGATGTGAAAAGTGCATTTCTTTATGGCTCAATTGAAGAAGAAGTATATGTCTGTCAACCACCAGGGTTTGAAAACCCAAGCTATCCAGACAGGGTATACAAATTGAAGAAAGCACTTTATGGACTGCATCAAGCTCCAAGAGCATGGTATGACACTCTGTCATCCTATCTCTTGGAAAATGGCTTTGAAAGAGGAGTCATTGATAAGACTTTATTCATCAAGAGAAAGAAGAAGGATATCTTGCTGGTCCAAATCTATGTTGATGATATCATCTTTGGATCTACAAGAGACAACATGTGCAAGGAGTTTGAGGAACTAATGCATCAAAGGTTCAAAATGAGTTCCATGGGGGAACTTACTTTTTTCCTTGGACTCCAAGTTCAACAGAAGTCAGATGGAATCTTTATCTGTCAGTCCAAGTATGTGCAGGACATTCTAACAAAGTTTGGTTTCTCAGATTCAAAACCTGCCAGCACACCTATGGAGACACACAAGCAGATAACAACAGATCTTGAGGGGGAGGATATGGATGTTCATCATTATAGATCCATGATTGGCTCTGTCATGTATCTTACAACCTCTAGGCCAGATATAATGTTTCCAGTCTGTGTATGTGCAAGATTCCAAGTTAGGCCAAAGCAATCTCACTATCAAGCTGTTAAGAGGATATTCAGATATCTCAAAGGGCAACCCAAATTGGGACTTTGGTATCCTCATGACTCATCCTTTGACCTACTTGCATACTCAGACAGTGATCTAGGTGGAGCAAACTTGGACAGAAAATCTACTTCTGGAGGATGTCAGTTTTTGGGTGCAAGACTAGTTTCATGGCAGTGCAAGAAACAAACCACAGTGTCCACATCTACAACAGAGGCAGAGTACATAGCAGCTGCAAGCTGCTGTTCTCAAGTCTTATGGATTCAGAATCAAATGCTGGACTATGGGGTAACCTTTCTACACACTCCAATTTTTATTGATAATAGCAGTGCTATTAGCATTGTGAATAATCCTGTCAAGCACTCAAAGACAAAGCACATTGAGATCAGGTATCACTTCATAAGAGACTGTAATGAAAAGAAACTAATTCAAGTTGTAAAGGTTCATACTGACAACCAGTTTGCTGATCTATTCACCAAAGCATTTGATGTGGGTAGATTCACTTTCTTGGTAACAAGTGTGGGAATGATCAACTCTGAATAAGCTCCTACTTAAAAAGTGGTTCAATACCTGTATATTGTTTATTCTTGGTGGTCCTAATCTTCTTTTTCAGGAAAAGTATAGCAGTACTCAGTCCTTCACAAAGCTTAAAAGTGTAAGCATTGTTAATACTGCCAGTGCATTGTTAATACTGCCAGTGCATTGTTAATACTGCCAGTGCATTTTTAATACTGCTAGTAGTTAATACTTCTTTCAGTTAATACTGCTAGTAGTTAATACTGCTATCAGTTAATACTGCTTGTCGTTAATACTGCTAGTGGTTAATACTGCTATAAGTTAATACTGCTAGTGGTTACTACTGCTAGTAGTTAATATTGCTTTCAGTTAATACTGCTAGTGGTTAATACTGTTTGTCGTTAATACTGCTCTTGGTTACTACTGCTTATGTCCCGAATACTATAAATACCCTTTGCCCGCCTAAAAGTTCATAACGACTATTTGCATACTGTTCACTTGCGCCCTAAACCCTTTCTCTCTCGAGTTCCATGTTTTCAGGCAAGAAGCTTCAAGGTCAATGGCATCCATGGCGTTCATTGACGAGCACAATAAAATCGCGATGCTCCAAAAGCCAAAACAAGCTGAAGGTTTTCACCAGATAGTCGACTTTCTGAAGTCCAGCCACATTGCCCATGCTCTCACTATATCTCCTACCATCTTCATAGAGCATCAGAGGCAATTCTGGGCAAATGCCACCATTGTTACTGAGAATGGTGTGCAAATGATCAAAACAAGGGTGTGTGACAAACCCTTGACAGTTACTGAAGAGGTAATTCGCATCAGTCTACGTCTAGACGATGCCTCTGGTATAACTTCTATCTCTAATGATGAACTGTTTGCTACTCTTACAAGAATGGGGTATGGAGGCCCATTGGGTGTGTTCAAGTTCTCAAAAGCCAAATTTTCACCCCAATGGCGTTTCTTTGTCCATAACCTTATGCATTGTTTCTCTAAAAAGACTACTGGATGGAGTGAGTTCAGTAGCACCATTGCTGATGCTTTGGTATACTTAGCCACTACCA
Source organism: Arctium minus (assembly GCA_954870635.1). Lineage (NCBI taxonomy): Eukaryota > Viridiplantae > Streptophyta > Magnoliopsida > Asterales > Asteraceae > Arctium > Arctium minus. The sequence continues at coordinate 44,468,939 of OX941092.1, read as the reverse complement.
GAAAGTATAATTTTTCCCAAATGATTTTTAATGATCTTGTCTCAAACCTGGGAAGTAAAAAGAGTTTTAATATGTACCCCAGGTTTGTCCAAGAAGTTATTACCCATGAATTGATGGATATACCTCATTTTGATGGGGTATATGTACCAAAAATTCCCAAAGGTAAGGTCTTTTCAAACATGAAAAGATCTCCTCTGGACTCGGAAGGAGTTGACACCCCATTGTTCTCTACAATGATGGTGGTGTCCCAAACTCATGAAGGTATGGCAGCAGGGTCAAGGCCCCCATTAGACCAATCCACTGCTAGCCAATCCCAACCTTCCCACCCTATATCAATTCCCCAGTCTCTTCTTGATAAACCAACTTCACCAATCACCCAAACATACAAAAGGAAACAGGTAAAGAAGGCTCCTTCCCTTCTTGTACCATCAACCCCTAAGACTTTAAGCCCTCTAAGGGAGGATTCTCCCTTAGAGAATATCTACAGGGAAACCACAAGGGTGTCTCCCAACCCAAAGGAGGTGCTCTCTGAGGAGAAGGAAGAACATATGGGTGAGCAGGCTGCCACTACTCCTGCTAACACAGAGGAGGACAGTGGTAACATAACTAAGACCTCCCCCATGGCAACTTTGAATGAGCAATCATTCAAAGGTCCCCGGTGCCAAGAAACCAAGGGGGTGGATAGTGCTTCTGCCAGGCAGAAGACTTCCACTACAAAAAGATCCTATGATCCTTCAAAAGAGGGTAACACTTCTGGAGAAGGTGAGGACAGATATGACTATGATGAATTAATGGAAACAATGGGTAACATCAACCTGGATGTTATTAAACAAGGCAAAGAGATAGAGGAAATGAAATTGGTAATCTTGTCCCAACAAGTACAGATTGCCAAATTAAATAAAATGGTGACAAGGTTGGTGCACAAGCAGAGGAGAAAGCAGTTTGTGTTGAAGAAGAGGTCAAATAATAAAGATGCTTCCAACAAGGGGGAGAAAGAGGCTGAAACAGAGAAAGAAAATACAGCTGAGAGGGAATTTGAGGTTGAAGGGGAGGAAGAGGCAGAAAAAGAAACAGAATTTGCTGAAGCAACAGAAACTGTTAATGCTGCTGAAGCAACAGAAACTGTTAATACTGCTGAAGCAGCAGTAACAGGGCTTTCTGTTGAAGAAATGGAAATTGCTGAAACTTTGATCAAAGCAAAGAATGACACTCCTAAGGCTACTCAAAAGGCCAAGGGAGTGGTCATCAATGAAGGAGAAATTCAACAGAAGGAAACAGAAAAGGCAAAGGAGTCAAAAGGAAAAGGAAAGGAGAAGATGATTGAAGCTGAACTGCCTGCCAAGAAAAGGAGTCAGATTGAGTTGGATGAAGAAATGGCAAAGCTACTTCAGGCTGAATTGGAAAAGGAAGAACAACTTCAATCAGAGAAGGATAGAGAGCTTGCATAGATAATGGCAAGAAAACTCAATGCTGAGTATCAAGAGAGTTTAAAAGATGCAGCAGAAGCCAAGAAAAGCTCTCTGAAAGTTTCTAAGCAAAGAATGCCATTCAAAAAGCAAAAGAGACAACCTTCCAAAACATTTTTAGCCAATCAGGAAAGAAGAAAGATGATAAATTTCCTGAAAGGTGCAATTGGTGTCAAGGGGGAGATGTTCTCTAACATGGCATACACTCAGGTTGAGGAGTTGTATCAGAAAGAGATGCTCAAGCTTCAAGGGGATTCAGTCCAAAGAGAAGAGGCTGAGAGAAGAATGAAGGAAAGGCATGACCTTAATATTCAAAAGCCATTCCCTGAGGAGACCACACCCTCAAAAGACAAAGCTGAGGAGATGAAGGAAGAATCTGAGAGTGTTGGTGTAGAAGCCAAAACTGGGAAGAGGATGAAGACTATAGCCTCCAAGAAGCAGAACAAAAGGCCAAGAGTTGAAGAAACAGCAGAAACAGCAGAACCTTCAGTTACTTCTACAACTGAATCTGTAAAGAACCCAGAAAAATCCACTATGCAATATAATCTTGATCTATATATAACTACAACAGCTGATGAACCAGTTTCAGCTGATCCCATTTCTATGAAAGCACCAGAAGTCATCTTTTGGGATATTTTGGAAGATCAAAGAAAGAAATACTTCAGGCTTAAGAGAGTGGGAGATATATATGAAGTGTACTCTACTTGGGGTAGACTCATAAGAAGCTGTTCAAGATCAGATTTAGAAGAGATGTTTAAAGTTGGGTTGGAGATGTATGAAAAGGAGCTGAAAGGAGAAGGAATGAGCTTAATCAGATTAGCTATGGAGTACTTATGCATGATGTTTGATCCTAGCAAAGTTCAACATGTGATCAGAGATTTGCATCTACAGAATAAATTACAAAGAATAGAAAACTGGATGATATTTGAAAGGTGTGGAGTTTATGTTATCACTGTGGACAGAGCTTATCATGAGTACTACTTAGTTGATAAAATCTATGATCACAGCAAGGCCAAATTACAAGCAATGTTAAATGCAAAGCTTACATGTTTAAAAGATTCAGAAATGGCAAAGATTGTGGTTAGCAGAATCATTAATCAAAGTTTGGGTTTGGATCCTAATCTAGGAGTGTGAACTGAAGTGTTGAAAGCATCTTGAAGATCAGATCTGAAGAACTTGACTTCTCTTCCTAAAAGTCAAGTTAGGGGGAGATTGTTGGGAACTGAAGAATTCATCAAGTATGGTTAATGCTGCTAGTTAGAAGACTTCAAAGTTAATACTGCTGAGTATTACTACTTCTAGTAGAATTAATATTGCTAGTCAAAGTTAGTACTGCTTGAACAAAGTTAGTACTGCTTAGCTAGTTAGTACTACTAGAGGTTAGTACTGCTTAGTAGTTAATGCTGCTTATGAATTGAAGATCTGGATGAAGAGGATGACAGCTGTAAAGAATAAAGATATTCATGGAAGGATTGAAGATAACTATGCAAGATATACTGAAGATATTCTATTTTTTGTAATTATCTATTTGTTCAGTATTTGTATAGATTTGACAGAATAGTTTAGATACAGTTTTTTTTAAGTTTTTGTTTTAGAGAGAATCAACCTCAAGGCATAGTTCCTAATTCTAGAGAAGTAGAATTCGTCTTGAAAGAGCTTGTTCTTCAAGATTGAGGTTGTGTGTGTAATCTTGTGATTTTAATACAAGTTTACAAGTTGTTAATCATATACTGTTTGTTTACTGTTATATTGAATATCAAAGTGTTTTTCCGCAACTTCTTTGATATTGTTTCTGAGACTTTATTCTTGTTGAGAATTAGATCCTGACAGTCACATTGCAAAGGAGTGTCGAGCAAAGGTGGTTCAGGATTCGGCATATTACCGGAAGAAACTGGAACTAGCTGAGAAAAGAGAGAACGACACTGCTCTGCTAGTTGAAGAAGAATACTGGCTAGATCACTCCGACAATGAAGCTGATAATGTGGAAACTGCTACTATGTGCTTCATAGGAGATGGTCAGAGTGATGATGATGATGACGATTCAACTGATGAATCTGAGGTACCTTCTGAATTTGATTACAAATTTATTTCTTCACAAATGAACATCATTATAACTGCTTTACATGATCTTCGCTCAAAGTTATTATCTGAAAAACATTTAAATACAGAAAAGTCAAATTTGATTGAAAAATTAAAAATTTCTATGAAAGATGAAAAATCTATTTTGACTCATACAAAAGAAATCTTTCAAAAGAAATTGGATGATTTAGAAAAAACAAATATGAATTATCTTGATTTTTTGACGAAAATGACCAAACTAAAAGAAATTTTTTCGGATAAAATAAATAAGTTCGAAGAAAAATTAGATCTGAGAGATCAAACTGAACAAACTATTTATTTGAACAACCCACGGAGTTATGAGTCTATCAAAGAAAAATGGGGACTTGGCTTTGAAAATCCTCATTTTTTTTTGGATAAAGTTAAAACAGAAGTTCCCACTTTATATGAATACGATTATCTAAATCTTGCAAGATATGTTCCTCAGTTCAAATTTCATTGAACAAGTGAACAACAAGTTTTAGAAATCGAAAATGAGAAAAGAATGAACATCACGAAAAAGGAAATTCCTTTTGTTTACACGCGCGAAAATGCCAAATATTTTCTAGAAAAGTCAAAGAAGAATATAAATAGTTTAAATGTCATATCTCCTATTAAATCTTCATTGTTTGATGATTATTTTGATATCTGTGCTACTAACACTGATAAAGAAAATATATCTCCAGTTTCTTATGATTCTAAGAGATATATTCCTCTATTAGTGTTAGAAAGCAAAATCATTGATCTTGAAGATAAAATGGAAGAACAAAATATTCAAAGAGAATTTGAAACAGATGTAATTCTTTCTTTCATGACGACAAGTCTTGAAGAAAAATTAATATCTCAAAAACAAGATTTACTTCTAGCTTCTATTTCTGGCCTTTCTTCTGATTTTAAAGAAAACAAAAAGGAAGTTCTAAAATATGAAAACTTTTCTGAAAATTTTTCTGACTTGGAGGCAAGTTCAAGTTTATTGTCTGATCAGTTGGGTTTCTTAGGTACAATTATTTCTTCAGATTCAAATCTTAAATCGAAAATTCTTGATGAATCTTTTACGCTAAATGATGATTATTATAAACCAAAGCGTTAAAGAAGGAGGTCAAGGAAGTCAAAGAAACAAGCTTCTGTTATTTTTGAAAATTCTAATTGTTTTGATTCGAATATTTCAGATAGGACTTTGAGGACTCCTACAATGCAGATATGGAGGGTCAAGTGGATATCTGATGAATCTGCGACTAATGAGGATCGATATGTAGACAATCTTTGTCATAGTGATTCATTTGCTGTTTGTAATAAAATTTCAAAATACTCAATAAAGCAAAATGATTAGAATTGCAAAAGATGTCTCATATTCTTCTTCTGGTTCTAGTTCTGATGATTATGCTTCGTCCTCTACTGATGATTATGTCCATTACTCTGATAATCTTTCTCGTGATTTGTTTGTGAAATCTAACAAATTTACTCCCATTAGAACTGCAACTAATAAACATGGACCCAAATACAACTGGGTACCAAAACCAAAGATTAATTTTGAGTTGAAGGCACCTAATGTCAAGGGGGAGTAAGGGAAAGAAGGCTTCTAAGTAAATCAGCTTAGAACCCGTACTTCAATGTATTTAGCTTCTGGACAAATGAGAAACTGTGAGCGCATCTACTTAATATTCCGCTGCACCTATCTCTGACAGTGATGTTGTTCTAGTTATCTCAAGATTTTCAAGAATCTGAGCACGCTAGATCAAACCCAAAACATTGATATGAGGTACCACTTCATTAAACATCATGTGAAAGAAGGTATTATTGAATTATATTTTGTTCCAACTGAATATCAAATTGCCGTTTATAAAAAAATGTTTTAATTTTCTGCTTTCAAAACTCGGCATGTTGAATTTAAAAGTTTAAACCTACACAAATTTTATTTTATAAAATAAAAGTTTTACAGTTTTTCTTTCTTTTGAATAATATGTGTGTCTAAGATAAATTTTCAAGTTGCTTTGTTTATATCTTAGTTTTATATGTTTAAATTTCAAGTCTTACAAAAATCGAAAGGTCAGCAACATGTTTGAAACTTTTGATACTGCTTTAAAGTTGTGTTCTTCGGAATATTTATAGTTTACAATGCTTAGAAAACCTAAAAAGTCAGAATTATGGATCGTAATGAAAATATGGGCTAAGCACTTAGATGTAAAACTGAGTGATTGAGATGAATTAAATATATAAAATACAGAAATCTCTAAGTTTAAAAGTTTGTACCTGTGACCTTTCTGGTTTGGGAAAGTAAGTTCCGTGGGATGCTTGTCATCTGGTCCCCTAAGGTCAATTGGTCTGGGAGTGATCGAACCCAAATCCTTCTATAGAATCAGATTGAAAGTCATGTTCTACTGGTATGAACGGGTTTAGGATGTGTCGACGTAGCCTTTCTGGTCTGGGAGAGTAAGTTACAAGGGGTGCTTGACACCTAGTCCCCTAAGGCAGAGCGGCTGACCCAAATCCTGCAATAGGATCAGATAGAAAGTTACGTTTACGACATGTTCTTTACTTACCAAATTTTTTGATTAAAAGATGCCAATGTGCACAAGCTTAAAAGATGCCAAAGAACATACTCATGTGAAGATCCAATGTGCACAATGCTAAAAGATGCCAATGAGCACACATCTCATGATACTTGGTGATATGTTTGAGTTGCAATAAACCTATAAATTTGTGAATGTCTTAATTCTTGACATCTTAGTGTGAGTAAAGGCAAAGTTCTCTATTATATTTTTAGAATTGCATTTTCTTGAAGCTAATCGAAGTTCGCATGCTAGCACACTGAATAGATTGATGAAAGTTTTTGAAACTAAACCTGTCTTAACTTGATATGCAATGAAACTTGTATCTGTATCCAACAACATACACTTGCTTTCAACTGATGGATTAATCTGTGATATTTTACTGAGTAGAATTTAATTTGTATGATGTTTAAAATTTTATATGTTCAGTTGTTTCAAAATTTATATTCAGTATATTTTTCTTTTTACTCTGGTGTTTCTATGTTTGTGTCTCTATATCCTTGTAAATTGGTCTGTGCATTTTTCGAGGGGGAGTGAATAAGGAGAATATTCTGAAAGATCATATCTCATTTCGAGGGGGAGTACCTGTTTTTCTATACGAATGCTATCTTGAAGTATCATATTTAGTGCATTTGTGTAGGGTGAGTAAAAAAGCTCAACAGGTGAAACATTTCAGATCTCAAGTCAGATTTGCGCCAACTGTTGACAGCGCAAAACTCAGCTTTGCGCCTCCTTCAGGTAGCGCAAAACTAAGTTTGTGCCACCAACATGTAGCGCAAAACTTCCCTTTCTCCTTTATTCTGTAGCTTATTCGAATCAGTTTTGCAGATCTGAAGCTGTCTAGTCTTCAAAGTAGACATGACCAAGTTGATCTAGATCATCAAGGTCATGAGGGGGAGAAGTTAAAGAGACAAAGAGTTCAAAGTGTATCTGCTCAAGATTCGAGAAGTTAAAAAGACAAAGAGTTGTCTGCTCAAGATTCTATTTTCTCAGCTATACTAGTTCTTTTGTTGTTTAAGCTCCGATTACCACAGTTACTTCGAGTACATTTGAAAGAGGTACATTGTCTAGAGCACAAGCTGATGTTCCTGTTCTTGAACCGATTGTTCCTTCAAGTTTACTACAAACTGGTCCAGTCTTGTCAAGGCAGCAAAGGCAACATTGTTTGAAAGAAGCTGAGAAGTTTTTTTTAAGACAAGAAGCTTCGCTAAGTCGCTTAGACGGTATGTTTTGTTTTGAAGATGGTTGTATCAGCCTACATTGAAGACCGGAGCGCTAATGATTACTAAGGGGGGGATTGTTAAGTCAGATTTTATAGTAATCATTGTATTTATAGACTTGGTCTAATACTGTTCTTAGTGCTTTTATATCTGGTATTGGCCAAGGGTATTTAAGTCCCTTGTGGCCTTTGTGTTTGTAACTCTTGATCGCATACTTTGAATATACACATACTTTAGCGCTTCTCTCTCTCTCTACTTTCTCTCTCTAAGATTTAGAGTGATCTTGGATTATCAGTCTTCTTGATGAAGAGTTTGATTTTCTTAACTCTGATGGTCGTTTAGATGAGTGTGTTACTCAATTTTATTTTAATGCTAAACTTCCTGATCATTCACAGTTTGTTATTAATTCTTTTGGTCTACCCAGTGTGTATGAAAATGGTGAAACATCAACGAAAGTTGATGTACCAATTTCTGTGAATCCCAAGAATGCTAAAGGTAAGAAGAAGAAATCTATGCATTCACAAAAACAGAAAACCACTGGTAAGCCAAAGAAAAAGCAATCTTTCAAATCTCACAATTCTAACTCTAAAGTTTCAAATGTTTCATATGTGAGAAAGAAAAGGTCTTGTTAGAGCATAAATATGTTGGATACAAGATCAAGAAGACTGAAGGTCAAAGTACAAGAAGTTAAAGCTGAGAAAGTCAATTCTCATTAAAGTCAAAGTCTATTTGTAATAAAAAGTCAAAGTATTGTATTTGTATTTGTTTTTCCTTGTATTTTAGTTGTAGGTATAAATACCTTGTCTTTGTATTTTGTTTAAAGAGTTTTAGTTTTCTAATTGTCTGATTGAGAAAATACGTATCTGAGAGAGAGAGAGATTTGTAGAGAGAGAGAGAGAAAGTTCTTGAGAGAGAAAGTTTGTAATTGAGGAATTAAAAGTGAAATCAAAACAGGTAATTGATTGAGATATCTTGTTTGTTTGATTAATCTTGTTTAGAAACTCGAATCTGGAACACACAATTGGTATCAGAGCAGATCCAAAAGTGAAATCAGATCAAGAAAGTATTCGTCATTGTGTTCTTCGATGTCCAAAACTGATTTTGAGTTTTTATGCGATTTTGGAGTTGTAAATGATTAGGATTTGTTCGAAAAGAGTAATAGATAGATTTGTATAGAAAGATTTCATAATTGCACTGTAATAGACTTGTAACTTTGGATTTAGTCGATATTTTTGTTTACGAGTTCTTGACACTGTGTTGGAATCAGAATGTATTGTTTTGCGTTTTTATTTGAAATTCTTGCATTGTAATATGTTCTTGAGTTGATTTAGAAGATTTCTGCAAAATTTCAAGTCAATTGGAAAAGGTTTGTTTGTCAAACAGATGGAAAAATCAAGATTCGGTTCGACTTTCTGAAGAACGCGCTAGATCTTCAAAACGCGCAAGTTCTTCGAACAAACGCGCAAGACTCATCCGCAAGAACGTGCAAGTCAAAGGAAAGATTTTGGTCAAAACGCGCAAGTAATGATTAGCGAGTTCTAGAAACGCGCTTGTTGAAGTCTGCGAGTTTGGAAAAGTTGGATAAATTTCTAAGGACCAGAACGCGCACATAGTGGTTAGCGAGTTCTTCGAACGCGCTAATCAAAGGGTGCGAGTTTGAGCTGAAACAGTGGTTTGCGAGTTCATTCGACGTGCGAGTTTGAAATTTCAAGAAAAAGTTCTAAGTGTGGAAACGCGCAAGTATAGCTAGCGAGTTTGTTCAAAACACGCAAGCTTTGACGAGCGAGTTTTGGAAACACGCACACCTCAGTTAGCGAGTTTCGTCGTGAATAGTAATCTGCGTGTTTAGGCGTTAGCGAGTTTCAGAGGGAATAGTCACTTGCGAGTTTCAGCGTCAAGCGAGTTTTAGCTATCTGCGAGTTTATCAGAACACGCAAGCTTTAGCGTGCAAGTTTCCCAAACGCGCATGTCTTGATCTGCGTGTTTATCAGAGAATAGGGATTTGCGAGTTTAAGCACCTGCGAGTTCTATAGTGACTTGCGAGTTTTGATACTTAGTCAAAATTTTCAATTTTATTTTAATTTCAAGATTTTTCTTGTGATTTCATATTTGGACTAACGATCAGTTCTAGTTTCTTATTACATATTTTTTCAAAACAGGTTTAATCAAGATGACTTCTAAAGATGCACTTTCCATTGGCACTGATGTCAAGCCTCCTGTACTGTTTAAAGGAGAGTATGAACAATGGAAGTACAGATTCCTTGATTTCGTGGACCGGCACACAAATGGAGAGAATATTCTTTTGTCAATTATAGAAGGTCCTATGAAACCAATAATAGTTCAAGTACCTGCTGATGATGATTCATCTGATAGTGGACATGGTGATGAGGAAAAAGAACAAAAGACAAAACCAGTTAAAGTGGATGTCTCACAGTATTCTAAAGAACAGAAAAGCCGTTACAAAGAAGACAAGCAAGCAAGATCTCTTCTACTTCAAAGCATTCCTAATGAGATTTACATCAAGATTGATAGCTACAAGGATGATGCTAAAAAGATGTGGGATCAATTACAAAAGATGATGATGGGATCCAAGGTAGGGAATCAGATGAAAGTGGCTAACTGCATCCATAGCTACGAGGAATTCAAAGCAAAAGAGAATGAGAGTTTGGAAGACACATATGAACGGTTTACTTTGCTTCTGAATGAACTGAAGAAGAACAAAGTGACAAAGAAGCAACTGGAAAACAATGTCAAATTTCTGAGTATCCTACGACCTGAATGGAAGAAACATACACGTAGGATGAAGCAGATGAAAGACTTGAGTGAAATACCTCTTCACGAAGTCTATGAGACTCTGAGGCAAAATGAAGAGGAAGTTGAGGAAAAAAGAGCTGAAAAGAAGAAGGCTGAAAAGGTTCCTGATCCAATTGCTTTGGTTGTTGGATAGAAGAAGAAAGAAAAGAAAGAAAAGGCAGAGAAGAAGAAAAAGAAGAAAGTGCTTATGAGTTCTGAGTCAGAATCTGAATCAGATGGTGATGATGGATAAAGTCTGAAACAAGCCATGATGTTACTGACCCGTGCCTTTCAAAAGAAATTCTACAAGAAGCTGGGATCAAATTCTCAAAGGTATTCTTCATCAAGTTCAAAGAATCATGAGCACCGAGAGAGGGTGGAAGGAAGGAGATATGAAGAGAACAGATATGTTGAGAAGAAACCTGATGAAAGGAAGAAGTTCGTGAATGACTACACTGTTGCCGAAAAGCCAGCAAGTGATCCAGTCAAATGCTACAACTGTGGCAAGATTGGTCATTTTGCAAAAGATTGTAGAAAGCCAAAAGTTCGTAATTCTCAGTACTATCAGAACAAGTTGCTATTGGCCAAACAGCAAGAAGCAGGCATAGCTTTAATGGCTGAGGACGAATTTTGGCTGGATCATTCATAAGGTGAAGAGGAAAAGAAAGAAGAAGTTGCTCATCTCTGTCTAATGGGAAAGGAGGTCAAGTATGACGAGTCAGATGATGAGACAGTGTCAGGATCGAATTCTCAACAAGAATTAATTCTCAGAAACAATATCAAAGAAGTTTGCGGAATAACACTTTGATATTTAATCAAAACAGTAAATCAACACAGTAGATATGAAGAACAAACTGTAAACTTGTATTGAATGCTTTGAAGTTTACAAGATTACACACTCAACCTCAATATTGATGAACAGGCTCACCAATACGAATTCTACTTCTCTAGAATTAGGATCTATGACTTGAGGTTGATTTTCTCTCTAATAGAATGAAGAAAAACAAAAGTTAACTCACTATTCTAAACTATACAATATATATACTGAATACAAAGATAATTACAATAAATAAAATATCTTCAGTATATCTTCCATGTATATCTCTAAGCTTCCATGTATATCCTTTCATGCGAATCTTCATCATATAAGCAGTATTAATCTTCAGCAGCATTAAATTCCTTCTAGCAACATTAACTACTAAGCAGCATTAACTACTAAGCAGCACTAACCACTAGCAGTACTAACTAGCTAAGCAGTACTAACTTTGTTCAAGCAGTACTAACTTTGACTAGCAGTATTAATAGTACTAGCAGTAGTAACACTCAGCAGTACTAACCTTTAAGTCTTCTAGCAGTAGTAACTTTGAACCAGCAGCATTAACCATACTTGATGAATTCTTCAGTTCCCAACAATCTCCCCCTAACTTGACTTTTAGGAAAAGAAGTGAAGTTCTTCAGAATTAATCTTCAAGATGCTTTCAACACCTCTTATTCAATTTCCCAAATTTGGATCTAGGCCCAAGCTTTGATTTACAGTTCTTCTCACCACAATCTTGGCCATCTCTGAATCCTTTGTACAAACCAGTGTAGCTTTAAGCATCCCTTCTAACTTCTCCTTGCTATGCTCATAGATTTTGTCCACCAGGTAGTATTCATGATAACAATTGTCAATAGTAATCATGTATACTCCACAGTTTTCAAACAGTATCCATTTGTCAATCTTCTTGAATATGAACTCATGCATATGATCTTTAATCCTATGGTGCACTCTTTCAGGCTCAAACATCATGCACAAGTATTCCAATGTCACTTTGAGAAGATTCTCTTCAGTACCTTTCAACACAGGTTCATAAAGTTTCATCCTAACTTTATATAGTTCTTCCATATCAGCTCTTGAACAACTTCTGATGACTTTCCCCCATGTTGAATAAGCTTCAAATGAACCATCAGCTCTCTTGATTCTGAAGAAATTCTTTCCATTGTCTCTCAGAATATCCCAGAAGATGATCTCTGGAGCTTGCATAGAGATTGGAACAACTTTCAAAGGTTCCACTATGGTCATGTACGGATCCATACTTTCATCTGTTTGCTTAGTGACCTGCTCTGGACTCTGTACTGGCTCTGTTGGGGATGTGACTGAAGGTTTTGCTTCCTTTTCAGTTTCTTCCACCCTAGGCCTTTTCAACTGCCTTTTTGGAGCAATTGATTTCACTCTTTTTCCAGACTTGGCTTCTATACCAACATTTCCAGGTTCTTCCTTCTTCTCTTCTGCTTCTTCTTTGGAAGGTGTGGTTTCCTCAGGGAATGGTTGTTGGATGTTGAGATCATGTCTCTCTTTCATCCTTCTCTCAGCCTCCTCCCTTTGTGCTGAATCCCCTTGAAGCTTGGCCATTTCCTTGTTATACAACTCTTCAATCTGAGAGAATGCCATGTGGGTAAACATCTCCCCCTTAACACCAATTGCACCTTTCAGGAAGTTTATCATTTTTCTTCTTTCCTGATTGGCCAAAAATGTCTTGGAGGGTTGTCTTTTCTGCTTTTGTTTCTGAATTGGCATCTTCTTAACTTGGAGTTTCTTGACCTGAGTTGCTGTCTGAGCTGCTTCTTTCAAACTCTTTTGGTATTCTGCATTTAACTTCTTGGCCATTATCCTTGCAAGCTCTCTATCAGTTTCTGTTTGAAATTGGTCCTCTTTTTCCATTTGCTCTTGAAGTTGCTTTGCCATCTCCTCATCCATTTCAATCTGACTCCTCTTCTTTGAAGGTTGTTCAGGTTCAATCATCTTTCCTTTTCCTTTTATATCCTCCTTCATTTTCTTCTTTTGAGGTTCTCCTTCATTGATGACCACTCCTTTGGCCTTTTGAGTAGCCTTAGGAGTGTCATTCTTTGCTTTTACTAAAGTCTCTGCTATCTCCATTTCTTCCACAGAGAGCCCTATTTCTGCTGCTTCAGTTTATGCTGCTACTTTTACTTCAGCAGCAGTAACTGTTTCTGTTTCCATCTCTTCCTCTGTCTCCCCCTCAACTTCAGCTTTCTTTTCAACAGTTTCCCCTTCATGCTTCTCCCCCTTGTTGAAAGAATCTTGAACTTTGTCCCTGTTTTTGAGTACAAACTGTTTCTGAGAGAGTTTGGCTCTGATACCACTTGTCAGGATCGAATTCTCAACAAGAATTAATTCTCAGAAACAATATCAAAGAAGTTTGCGGAATAACACTTTGATATTTAATCAAAACAGTAAATCAACACAGTAGATATGAAGAACAAACTGTAAACTTGTATTGAATGCTTTGAAGTTTACAAGATTACACACTCAACCTCAATATTGATGAACAGGCTCACCAATACGAATTCTACTTCTCTAGAATTAGGATCTATGACTTGAGGTTGATTTTCTCTCTAATAGAATGAAGAAAAACAAAAGTTAACTCACTATTCTAAACTATACAATATATATACTGAATACAAAGATAATTACAATAAATAAAATATCTTCAGTATATCTTCCATGTATATCTCTAAGCTTCCATGTATATCCTTTCATGCGAATCTTCATCATATAAGCAATATTAATCTTCAGCAACATTAAATTCCTTCTAGCAGCATTAACTACTAAGCAGCACTAACCACTAGCAGTACTAACTAGCTAAGCAGTACTAACTTTGTTCAAGCAGTACTAACTTTGACTAGCAGTATTAATAGTACTAGCAGTAGTAACACTCAGCAGTACTAACCTTTAAGTCTTCTAGCAGTAGTAACTTTGAACCAGCAACATTAACCATACTTGATGAATTCTTCAGTTCCCAACAGACAGCTGATGAGGTATTAAACTTAACTGAAAAAGATTTTATAACCAAAATGGAAGCTATGATGGTTGAGCTTAGTGATCTTCAAGTAAAACTGAAGAAAGAAAAAGGCAGAGTTGCTAAAAGAAACAATAAGATCTTTGAACTAAATAAGTTTGTTATTGGGAACAAAGATCTGATTGATTCTTTACGTAAGTCTGCTTCTGATTCTAAACTTCAAGTAGATTGTTTTGAAAAGAAGATTTCTGATTTTGAAGTTAAGATTTCTAAGTATGAATGTGAGAAAAGAGAATCTGCATTAACTGTTCATAAATTACAGGTTGAGAACAAGCTTTTGAATAAGAAGGTAAATGGTCTGGAAGCCAAACTTTATGCAAGAGGACAAACAGATCAAACTATCTTTCTTAATGCACCTAACGAAGAGGCTGATGTTAAGGAAAAATGGGGACTTGGTTTTCAAAACCTTCATTACTTAAAGAAAGCCATCAGAAAACAACCAGCATTATATAATTTTGATTTTCTTGCTTGTGCTGGTAAACATCCTCATTTAAAACCCAAATTTGTTACCAAATTACCGGAAGAAGTTGAATCCAAAGAAACTGAAAATAGAAAGAATGTTAAGAAAATGCAACTACCATTTAACTATGCCAAGTTAAATGATAGTTATCTTGCAGAAACACCAAAATTTCTTTCAAATGACTATTTTGATAGTTATTCTGTTTCTGAGATGAAGGCAAAACCTGCAGTTGCAAAGGTTTATGTTCCTCCACTCGTTCTTGAAAGCAAAATAATTGAGCTTGAAAATGTTTTATCTGATGAAAAACTTTTGGTTGATATTCAACAAAGTGTATTTTCTACAATATTAAAGAACACGGTTTTTCAATCTAAATCCACAAAGTGTTCTACAGTTTCAAAGGCACCTCAATCTTCAACTGATAACTTTGATGACTTATTTGAGTCTGCAAATGAATTTCTAAATTCTGATGATGGGTGCATAGAAGAAATTGATTTGTTTGACTTCAATGCTAAACTTCCTGATCATTCTACTTGTCTTACAAATGAAAAGGTGTTACCAAGTGTTCTTAAAACTGCTAAATCATCAACTAAGGTTGGTGAATCAGTTTCTGTAACTACTGATTATTATTCTCAAGGTAAGAAACATAAGAAACAGCGATTACAGAAACAGAAACACACTGGTACACACAAGAAAACTCAGTCTCAGAAATCTGCTTTTCCTAATAGATCTAAATCTTTTGTTTCAGATATAAGCAAGAAAAGGTCGAAAGCTCAAACAGAATGGCGACCAAAACGGAAGGATGATGAGATAGCTGGTTCAGTTTCTGATAATTCTTGTACTAGATCTGTTAGTAGTGATTCAGATGTAGTTGGTTAATATGCTTCTCATCAACAAAACCTTGTAACTTCTTACAAGCGTTATTCAATAAAGCAGTTGATTCAATTATCTCCTATTACTACTACATCTCATTATAATTATCGGAGAACTGATTTTGCTTATTCTCATAATTCTTCTGATTGGTTTGGATCTTATCATGTTTATTCTTCGAGATCATATATTTTTAAAGTTTTTCAAAAGAACAGAGAGTCCATTTTCAAATGGATACCAAAATCTTGTGCTAATCTGTTAGGACCCGTTTTTAAATGGGTACCTAAATCTATTGTTTCCTGATTTCTCTTGCAGACCCGACATATGTGGTACATGGACAGTGGATGTTCCAAGCATATGACTGGGAAAAAAGCTTTATTGTCTAATTATACAGAGAAATTCAGTGGAAATGTCAGATTTAGAAACGATCAGCTTTCACCAATCTTAGGATATGGTGACATCATTCAAGACAACATAACGATCAGTAAGGTGAGTTATGTCGAAGGCCTAGGGCACAACCTGTTTAGTATTGGTCAATTTTGCGATAAGGGGTTAGAGGTCAATTTCAAATCTAGGAGTTGCTCAGTTCGTACTGAAGACGACACAGAACTCTTAGGTGGACATCGCAAGACAAACCTCTATACCATCAACCTGTCCAAAGTTCAGATTGACAATCAAGTTTGCTTAATGACAAAAGCTTCAATGCAGCAAAGTTGGCTCTGGCACAGACGTTTATCACACCTGAACTTTCGTTATATCAACAAGCTGGTTAGTGGAAAATTGGTAAAAGGACTTCCTGAGATGAAATACGAGAAAGAACACTTATTTGCTGCATGTGAGAAGGGTAAGATGAAAAGAGTTCCGCATAAACCGAAGCCTGAATCAAGCACTAGTTCTCCGTTAGAATTGTTACATATGGATTTGTGTGGTCCAATGAGAACTCAGAGTTTGGGTGGAAAGAAATACGTGTTGGTTATTGTGGACGATTACTAAAGATACACGTGGGTCAGATTTCTTCGATCAAAAGATGAGACGCCCGAAGTTCTCATTACTTTCTTAAAGACGACCCAGGTGAATATGCAGAGACAGGTCAAGTTTCTTAGAACTGACAACGGCACAGAGTTCAAAAACAAAACAGTTGAAGAATATCTCGAATTGGTCGGGATATCACATCCGTACTCTGCTGCTCGTACGCCTGAACAAAATGGAGTAGTCGAAAGGCGAAATCGGACGCTAGTCAAGGCCGCTCGTACTATGCTCAGCCAATCCGATCTACCTCTATTCTTGTGGGCAGAAGCTGTGTCAACTGCATGTCATACTCAAAATCGATCCATAATACACCGCCGTTTTCAAAAGACTCCATATGAGTTGATCAACAACAGAACACCGACAATCAAATATTTTCACGTATTTGGGTGTAAGTGTTTCGTGCTTAACGACAGAGAGAGTCTGAATAAATTCAGTGCTAAGGCGGACGAGGGTATATTCATTGGTTATTCTTCAACATCAGCAACATATCGTGTTTATCTAAAGAAGTCAAAGACAGTCATTGAGAGCGTGAATGTAACATTTGATGAAGAAATGGCTTCTGAACAACTCAGTTCAGAACCCGTTATCACTGGAGTATTAGCTTCTGGACATATCAGTCCAGAACCTGTTTCTAGAGAGAAAAATCCGGATAACGCTTCTACTTCAGTTTCACATTTATCTGATTTAGCTTTGTTATTTGAATTATTTTATGATGAGTTTCTAGGATCTAATTTGCCTAAATCTGCTGTGACTGACAGGTCTGAAGACACAAGCTGCAATCATCCAGTCACTTCAGAAGTTTTAACTGAACTTGTATCCCCCGTTCAGTCAGAAACTCACATTCCATCAATTACTCCTACAGTTGAAGATACACAAGTAACTGATGAGCCAGAAGTAACTATTTCAGTTGGGTGTGATACACTGTCTACTCAACAGCCAGAATCTGCTGTTCCAACTTATGCTTCTACACCTGAAACTTCAACTGCAAACCCCCTTTCTATTATTCAAACTGAAGAGTCTGATAGTGGATTTCAAGATGATGATCATGTTCAATTAGTATCTACTCCACTCCCTCATGAGCATCGCTGGACCAAAGAGAATCCATTACACCAAGTAATTGGAGATCTCAACAAGCCTGTACAAACTAGGTCAGCGACTCTTAATCAATGTATGCATGACTCATTCCTCAGCAAGATAGAGCCCACGCGAGTATCAGAGGCTTTAGCTGATTCGGATTGGGTATCTGCTATGCAAGAAGAATTAAATCAGTTTGAAGCCCTAAAGGTCTGGAGATTAGTTCCAAAACCGGAAGGTAAATCCGTGATTTTAACTAAATGGGTATTCAAAAACAACAAGGATGAAGATGGTATCGTCATAAGAAACAAAGCTAGACTTGTTGCCAAAGGTTACCGGCAAGAGGAAAGCATAGATTACGATGAGACGTATGCTCCAGTAGCGCGTATAGAGGCAATCCGCATGTTTCTAGCCTAAACAGCTCATAAGAATTTCACAGTCTTTCAGATGGATGTGAAAACAGCCTTTCTGAACGACATTCTTAAAGAGGAAGTATATGTGTCTCAACCAGAAGGGTTCGTCAATCCAGATAAGCCAGATTATGTTTATATCTTGGAAAAAGTTCTATATGGTTTAAAACAAGCCCCTCGAGCATGGTATGACGTTTTATCTAAATTCTTGGTCAAGTCCGGTTTTTCTAAAGGTAAGGTTGATACCACTTTATTCATCAAAAAGGAAAAAGTTGATATTATTTTTATTCAAATTTATGTTGATGATATAATATTTGGTTCTACTAATGCTAAATATTGCAAAAACTTTTCTAACCTCATGGTGTCACATTTTCAAATGAGTATGATGGGAGAGATGAATTTCTTTCTCGGATTACAAGTTAAACAGTTTTCTACGGGGATCTTCATTAACCAATCTAAGTACATTTTGGACATTCTTCGGAAGTTCAATATGGAAAATTGTAAACCTATTGGAACCCCAATGGCACCAGGTACTAAAATTAGCACTGATCCTTCGGGTAAAAGTGTTGATGTTAGAACTTATAGAGGTATGATAGGATCGTTAATGTATCTTACATCTAGTAGACCAGATATTATGTTTTCAACATGTTTATGTTCTAGATATCAGGCTGCTCCTAAAGAATCCCATTTGGCTGTTGTCAAAAGGATTTTTAGGTATCTGAAGGGGACTGCAGACCTTGGTCTGTGGTATCCTAAGGATACTGGGTTTCAACTGACTGCCTATTCAGATGCAGATTATGCAGGTTTCATGTTGGACAGAAAGAGCACTTCAGGTCACATTCAATTTTATTGGAGACAAGCTCGTTAGCTGAGCATCAAAGAAACAATTATGCGTTTCCACATCGACTGCTGAAGCAGAGTATGTAGCTGCTGCTAGTTGCTGCTCTCAAGTCCTGTGGATGCGAACACAGCTACGAGACTATGGTTTCAAGTTCGATAAAATTCCAATATATTATGACTCGAAGAGTGCAATCCCAATATCTAATAATCCTGTCTAGCATACAAAAATCAAACACATTGATGTCAGGTATCATTTTATAAAAGATAATGTAGAAAAAAGGAACAATTGAACTTTATTTTGTAAAAACAGATTATCTGCTTGCAGATTTATTTACCAAACCCTTAGATGAAAAGATATTTAATTTTCTTGTCTCTAAGCTTGGTATGTTAAATCTGAAAACATAATCGGTTGTTACCTACTAAAGTTACATATTGTTATTTTTCTTCATTTTCTTTATTTTTATGTTTGAAGGATATCTGCACTTTAATTGTTTCCTCATGATCTCAGGGGGAGTAAGAGAAGATTAAAGATGATCTACATTATTTTGAGGGGGAGTTTAACTAATTTCTGCATTTTACTTAACTGACAAATAAATTTTTGTGATGTATAATTTTAGGGGGAGCATATACAAGTCATGTCAAAAGGAGTAAGACTATGATTTCTGATTATTTCAGATCAGAACTCATACTTTAATCATTTTATTGCTTTATGTCATTTACATTTGAATAAATTTTGTGAATAAAGTTGTTTTGACTAGACTTTGAGACTTGTGCAGGATGAGAGGAAGCTATCAAGATCATATTTTTATGACTTCAGCTGACTTCATGAGATTTAAGATTGTGCGAAAAGGTAAATTTCTTATCTTAATCTCAAATATATCTGACAGAAGGAAAACTTTCAGATATAGAAAACATGTTCTGAAATGTTCAAACCACTTCCCGATTCTTAAACAGATTTTATAATTTGGAAGTGTGATTTTAAATGTTTTCATTTTATTTTTGTGCTTAATTGATAAACAAACCGTGTGTTTCCAAAGATAAATACTTGCGTATTGTCTTTTCTATATATTTTCAAGTATTCACACACATTGGTTTAATTTTTGATCAAATTGTTCTTACCATTTCTCATATTGAAACATATTTTCGATGGTAAGACACCCCGCTTGTACTTTAAAGAATTTTGAGCGATATTTCATTTCGAAACGTCATTTCAAGAATGTCTATATTTTTGTTTCGTATAGACAATATCCATTATTTTTTATCACAAGCCTTAATTGCTATATCATTTCATTTCTGATCATTTTCATACAATGTCAGATTTTCAAACAAGTCTTTTGCATTCATGTTCATTCAGTATACTTGTTTGAAAATACTTCAATGTCTAAAATTGCTCAAATCTTCATGATTATTTTCTGAGCATATTTACATCTGACATTTGTATATGAGCTTTAACTGCTAAAGTTAAATCATCTGAGCAAAACGTTCTTCTAAGATCATACATGGGTTCTTTGTGCTAGGAATTAACTGAACTTCTATGAAATCACGTTAACCAGTGATTTCTACCCAAGAAGTTAATCCATAGAGATTGAGTGTGAGGAGTCTAAAAGAAATGAGTGTGGGGTGTGATGAGGTAAAATGTAAAGGAGAGTTTGGTTAGTAGTGAGCATATTGATCAAAAGAAAGAGGGTGTGAGAACAGAGTAAAAGAATATCAAACTCTGCACCAACTACTTTCTGAGCCGGGTAACCACATTACTAGCGTTTCACAATTCTTTGGTGAACGTTATTGAAACAGGCAAATAGCCCATGCCAACTCTTGCTTAAACCCCACCAACCACTCATTTTCTTCTCAAAAAGAAAATGTTTCACATTTTCAAGGGGACGCAACATATAATCTATCTGGTTTTTCATTTGGAAAATCTGGATATTGAAAAAGAAGGAAGTCTGCCCCACCTTCGCACTTCAATCATGCACATTGAGTCTGTTTTTATCTACTGTTGTCTCAGTGGTTTACACTATGTTGAGCCTTAAAAAGCAATTATTCGTGCTTAATTCTTTCTACACTTGCACGAACACACAAAGAATTTGTTTCTTTGTCATAACATTCATAGAAATTGCCTTTGTGGTGTTTCGATGATTGGATGGAAGCCCTGGGGGAGTGAACATCAAAAAACTCCTTTATATTGTGTATTCGTTACACACAGTGACTTTGTGTTACTGACAGGCATTCTAACTGATTCATTTGTTGATTTAGGAGTTACATGTTCTTATTTTGTTTAGATTTGCAAAGATCTAGATGAATACTTGGTTATGGATCACAGAATCAGAGGCTCGGTTTGACAGATCAGATTGGTCAATGACATTTCTTGGAAGAAAAGTTTTGATGATATAGATGCTCAAATCATCAAAAAGGGGGAGATGGTATCAAGAAATGATAAAGTTTGAGAGATGATTTTCAGAAATGTCCAAGTCAGAAGATTCAAAGTAAAGATTTGAAGAAGATCAAAAAATTTCTGAAGATATGCTGATTTTTGAGGAAATTTTCTTTGAAGATTATTTGCTAAAGCAATTCGAGCTGATTCTGAAGATAATTTCTTTCCAAAGTCTGAAAGTATTATTGTGAAAGTTTTGGGGAGATTGTTAATCATTTGAAGAAAGTTTTGGAAAGAATATCGTCAAAGAAAAAGGGGAGATTGTACTGACAGAGCTTAAAAGTGAAGACTGAATTGCTAGATATTTTAACAGTGATCTTGAATCCAAAGGGGGAGATTGTTAGAGCATAAATATGTTGGATACAAGATCAAGAAGACTGAAGGTCAAAGTACAAGAAGTCAAAGCGAGAAAGTCAATTCTCATTAAAGTCAAAGTCTATTTGTAATACAAAGTCAAAGTATTGTATTTGTATTTGTTTTTCCTTGTATTTTAGTTGTAGGTATAAATATCTTGTCTTTGTATTTTGTTTAAAGAGTTTTAGTTGTCTAATTGTCCGATTGAGAAAATACGTATCTGAGAGAGAGAGAGAGATTTGTAGAGAGAGAGAGAGAGAGAGAGAGAAAGTTATTGAGAGAGAAAGTTTGTAATTGAGGAATTAAAAGTGAAATCAAAACAGGTAATTGATTGAGATATCTTGTTTGTTTGATTAATCTTGTTTAGAAACTAGATTCTGGAACACACAGGTCTGGTGTTAGATCAAAATGACAACCAAAGAAGTTAATTGACGAGACTGCTAAATCATTTTCTGATTCTGTTTGTAATAGAAATACTGATAGTACAACTGATGTAATTGAGAATGTTGCTTTTCAAAAACCAAAACTTGTAACTTCTTACAAGCGTTATTCAATAAAGCAATTGTTCGAATTATCTCTGTCTACTAGAAAGTTTTCTACTTCTCGTAGAAATGATTTTACGTCTCGAAAATATTATGATGTTTGGTTTGGCACATATCATGTCTATTCTTATCATTCTCATGCTTCAAATGTTTTTCAAAAGAAAAGAGGGTCCATATACAAATGGATGCCAAAATCTTGCGCTAACACTGTAAGACCCATCTATAAATGGGTACCTAAACCTATTGTTTCGTGATTTCTCATGTGCAGACCCGTCATATGTGGTACTTGGATTTTGGTTGCTCTAAGCATATGACCGGGCAGAAATATTTATTATCTAATTATACAGAGACATATTGCGGAATAGTTCGATTCGGGAATGACCAGTTTTCACCTATTCTGGGATATGGTGATGTGATTCAAGACAACGTGACGATTACGAAGGTGAGCTTCGTTGAAGGTTTAGGACATAACCTGTTCAGCATTGGACAGTTCTGTGACAAATATTTAGAGGTTCATTTCAAGGCCAAGAGGTGTTCTGTGCATACTGAAGACGGTAAGAAACTATTGGTCGGCACGAGAAAGTCAAACCTCTACACGATTAATTTGTCAAAAGTCTAGACTGACAATGAGGTGTGTCTACTGTCAAAAGCCTCACTGCAACAAAGTTGGTTATGGCATCGAAGGCTTTCTCACCTGAATTTTCGTTACATAAACAAACTGGTCACGGGAAAGTTAGTAAAAGGACTTCCTGAGCTCAAGTATGTTAAAGAACATCTGTGCCCAGCATGCGAGAAGGGCAAGATGAAGAGAGCCGCTCATAAGCCGAAACCTGAGCCGAGTACAAGTTCATCCTTGGAACTTCTGCATATGGATCTCTGTGGTCCTATGCGCACACATAGCATAAACGGTAAAAAGTAGGTTCTAGTGATTGTGGACGATTACTCGCGGTACACTTGGGTCAAATTTCTGAGAACAAAGGATGAGACGCCCGAAGTCATCATCACATTTTTAAAGACTACCCAAGTGAATCTGCAAAAGACAGTCAAACTTCTTCGAACAAACAATGGCACAGAATTCAAGAACAAAATTGTTGAAGATTATCTCGAATCGGTCGGGATAACACATCATTATTCTGCTGCCAGAACGCCTGAACAGAACGGAGTCGTAGAAAGACGGAACCGAACTCTAGTCGAGGCCACTCGAACTATGCTAAATCAATCGGATCTACCTCTGTTTCTATGGGTCGAAGCTGTATCGACTGCTTGCTACACGCAGAATCACTCTATAATCCACCGCCGGTTTGGTAAAACGCCATATGCTTGAATAAATAATCGTACACCTAGGATTAAACATTTCCATATTTTTGGATGCAGGTACTTTGTACTGAATGACAAGGAGAACTTAAACAAGTTCAGTTCGAAGGCAGACGAAGGCATTTTTATCGGCTACTCTCAAACATCTGCAGCTTATAGAGTGTATTTGAAGTAGTCGAAGATCATAGTAGAGAGTGTAAATGTTACATTTGATGAAGAGATGGCTTATGTTCAAGACAGTTCAGAACCCGTTATCACTGGTGTACTAGCTTTTGGGCAGATCAGTCCAGAACCTGTGCCTACTGCTAAGAAATCAGATGAAACGTCATCGTCTAATTCTCATTTATCTGATTTATATCTTTTGTTTGAATTGTTTTATGATGAATTTCTTGGAACTAAAGTGTCTAATCCTGTTGTGGTTGACAGATTAGAAGATTCACGAAGAAATCAACCAACCACTTGCAGATATATCCACTGAATCAAATTCCCCGTTTCAACAAGAGATTCCAATTCAAACGCCTACTCCAATAGTTGAAGTTGTGAACGTTAATGAAGAGCCTGAAGTTGCTGAGTCAGTTGGATGCACTGTAAGGACTACTCAACAGATAGAAAATGTCCAACCAACTGAAGCTTCTGCACAGAACACTTCAACTGCGCCCCTATCAAATACTGAGCAAACTGATGAAGCTGAAAGTGGATTTCTAGATGAAAATCATGATCCATCTACATCAAATCCACTCCCTCAAGAACATAGGTGGATCAAAGAGCACTCGATACATCAAATCATTGGAGATCCATCTAAACTGGTGCAAACTAGGTCTGCTACATTAAATATGTGTATGCATGACTCATTTCTGAGCAAGGTAGAGCCAACACACGTATCTGAAGCTCTAGCCGACTTAGACTAGGTAACTACAATGCAAGAAGAGCTAAATCAGTTCGAAGCACTCAAAGTCTGGAGACTTGTGCCTAAGACTGAAGGAAAGACTATAATTGGCACAAAATGGGTGTTCAAGAATAAGAAAGACGAAAATGGTATCGTGATCAGAAACAAAGCAAGACTAGTGGCTAAAGGATATAGGCAAGAGGAAGGTATTGATTATGATGAGACTTATGCTCCAGTGGCGCGCATCGAGGCTATTCGCATGTTTCTTGCATATGCCGCCCACAAGAACTTCACCGTCTACCAGATGGACGTGAAGACTGCCTTTCTCAACGGCATTTTAAAGGAGGAAGTCTACGTTTCTCAGCCTGAAGGCTTTGTCAATCCAGAAAAGCCAAATCATGTTTACATTCTGGACAAAGCTCTTTACGGTCTGAAGCAAGCCCCTCGAGCCTGGTATGAAGTCTTATCAAAATTCCTAGTCAAGTCTGGCTTCTCTAAAGGTAAGATCGATACTAATTTGTTTATCAAAAAGGAAAAAGCCGATATCATTTTAATTCAAATATATGTGGATGACATCATATTTGGCTCAACAAATCCAAAATACTATAAGAATTTTTCTAACCTTATGGTGTCAAGATTTCAGATGAGTATGATGGGAGAGATGAATTTCTTTATCGGATTACAAGTCATATAGTTTTCCACGGGGATTTTTATCAATCAATCAAAGTACATTTTCGATATTCTTAGGAAATTCAAAATGAAAAATTGTACACCTATTGGAACTCCGATGGCACCAAGAACTAAGATTGGCACTGATCCTTTGGGAAAAATTGTCGATGTTAGAACCTACCGAGGGATGATTGGTTCTTTAATGTATTTAATATCTAGTAGGCCAGATATAATGTTCTCTAGATGTCTATGTGCTAGATATGAGGCTTCTCCTAAAGAATCCCATTTGTCTGCGGTTAAAAGAATTTTTAGATATCTAAAGGGAACTGAAGAACTTGGTCTGTGGTATCCTAAGGATACAGGTTTTAAACTAACAGCATATTTAGATGCAAACCATGCAGGTTGTATGCTTGACAGGAAAAGTACGTCGGGTCACATACAATTTCTGGGCGATAAACTCGTGAGTCGGGCTTCAAAGAAACAACTATGTGTATCCACATCAACAGTTGAGGCAGAGTACGTCGCTGCGGCGAGCTACTATTCTCAAGTGTTGTGGATGAGAACAAAACTCCGAGATTATGGCTTTAAATACAACAAGATCCCGATTTACTGTGATTCGAAGAGCGCAATTGCCATATCTGTGAATCCTGTTCAACATACCAAGACCAAACATATTGACGTTCGATATCATTTTATCAAAGATAATGTGGAAAAAGGTACAATCGAACTTTATTTTGTAAACACAGATTACCAACTTGCTGATTTATTTACCAAGCCTCTAGACGAAAAGAGATTTAATTTTCTCATTTCTAAACTTGGTATGTTCTTCAATGCAACATAGAGGGAGATTAAATTGCAAAATCTTTTTAGAGATGATCTTGATCCAAAGGGAGAGAATGTTAGAGCATATAATTGTTGGATGCATGATCATGAAGACAGAAGACTAAAAATGAAACCAAGTCAAGGCCAAAGTCAACTCTCAAAGCAAAGTCAAAGTCAATTTGTAATAATTGTCAAAGTCAAAGTCTTTGTAAAGTGTTGTAAGCGTGTGTTTTCTTTAATAGACATGTGAATAGAGTGAGTGGTTAGAACATGCTGCAAGTTAGAAGTTAGATTGTGTACGCTGAACTGAGTTGTAGAGAGAGAAAGTGACAGAGAGAAGTGTATACAAAATCTAATTGAATTGGAAATCAATAATAGGTTGAGTAAATTCGTATCATCTTGTTTTGTGATTTAATTACATTTAGATCTTGATAATTTGGGACATATTAGCTATTGACTTTAAGGGTTCGTGGGAAATGCATCTGTCGTTCATAGAATTTTCCTACAACAATAGTTACCATGCAAACATTCAAGCGGCACCGTTTGAATCATTATATGGACGAAAATGTAGGACACCCTTTTGTTGGAAGGAGGTCGGGGAACGACAATTGACAGGTCCAGAGATAGTGCAAGTGACGGCTGATAAGGTAAACCAAATTCGAGAAGGGTTGAGGGAGGGGCAAGACCGTCAGAAAATGTACGTGAATAAATGAAGGAAGCTAATCGAGTTCCAGGTAGGGATAAGGTGATGTTGAAAATCTCACCTTGGAAGGGCGTGGTACGATTTGGAAAGAAAGGGAAATTGAAACTGAGGTTTGTTGGACCCTTTGTTATCATCGAGAGAGTTGGCGAGGTAGCGTATAAACTCGAATTACCCGAGGACCTGCGAGGAGTCCACCTTACGTTTCACATATCGAATTTAAAGAAGTGTTTGGCCTAGGCTGATGTGGTGATACCATTACACGAAGTGCGAGTGGATGAGAAGTTAAGTTTTATTGAGGAACCGGTGGCTATCTTGGACCACAAGGTGAAAAGGCTGAGAAATAAGGAGATCGCTGCGTTGATACTCCTGGAAGTGTAAATGGTTTTAAAGAAGAATCATATATGAGGGAGAAAAGATTTGACCAAAAGGATAGCCAAGAAAGATGCCATCTGGTGAAAGTGCAGTGGCAATATCATAAGGGACAAGAAGCAACTTGGGAGTTAGAAGTGGATTTGAGATCCCAATACCCCCATTTGTTCAGCGATGGGATTCCAGGGACGGAATCCTTTTATGGGGGAGGTATTGTAATAACCGCAATTGTTTAATAATGGAAGTTTAGGGGGGAAATAGTGTTTATAGCCTGAAGTGGGGGGGGGGTTAGTGTAAAAGTTAGTAGAAAAGGGGCTAAGTCTCTTACCCTAAATCATTTTGTGGTGTGGCGGCTAAGGAGAAGGAGGCTAGAGCGATTTTGGGGAGAACAAAGTGAAGGAGGCAATTTCTTAAGAAATCCAAGCCTGCACTAAATTTCTACAAGGTAAGTTCTTCACCTAATCCCTCTAATAGTGGTGGATTGTCTAAGAGAAATCCTTTTGGTTGATTTCGGTTGAAAAAGGGGCGGTTCTTAGAATTTTCCCAGGTTTGTTTGAGACCTTAAACCCTTGATGCGATTGATCTCTAATGGGTTATGAATCTAGTCTAGTTGTCTTCGATTTATGCTGGTGAGTTTCGACCCCATCGCCGCTCAAATACCATAACCCCACATCGTGTACGCCGATAAGGATGGTGGCAACAGGGTTCGCGGAGGCGGCTATTCCACTGTGTGCTACCGGGACGACCTGGGAAACCTCCACCCGGTAGCGTCCCGGGGAAGTCTCCAACCGGGAAGCCCGAAGGAAATCATCTCGGGGGTGACCCGAGGAATGTTGTAACTGGTGGCGGCCTAAGAGTTAACTGATGATCCAAGAGTCGGCACCACCCGGGGGGGCCCGGGAGACGGGGACCCGGGTGTGGGAGGAAATTCCGGAGTCGGCACCACCCGAGGGACCCAGGAGACGGGGATCCAGGTGTAGGGGGGAAGCCGGTAGTCGGCACACCCGGGATGCGGGGACCGGGGGTTGTGGTGTTATGTGGGGTTTTGTCCCAGGTAGAAAGAGAGGGGTGAAGGGTATTCTAGACTGGAACTTTCTCTGTATTGGTTAGTTTTTAACCTGATTTGTGATTCCCTTAATGTTAGGTTTCCGTCATAGAAGTTGAAGGGTTGTGAAGGTAGCGCACGAATGGTGAATGTTGCCATGTTTCTTGCTTGAGAGTTTTGTAAATTGCGAGAAATATTACTTGTTATCGTTTTGGTTAAAATGTATGCATACATCGTTATTAGTGTGCTTATGGCACAAGACGGGGGGGGGGTGTCCCGCCTGTGCTCGTACTGGGGGGGGTGTCCCGTTCATGCCATTGGGGGGGGTGTGTGTGTCCCAAGTAAGGCAATATGATCCAGACATGCGGTCACCTTTGGGTGACGGTAGTGTGAGCCAGAATATTTGATTGAAAGTGAGTACCTGTTTATACTATTGAACTGGTTTATTTTACTGTAAATCGTTTCTATGATTGTTTTAGCGTGAGCTACTGTTAGAGGGATCTCACTAGACCTTTGGTCTAACCTTCTCTCTTTCAAAACCAAAAACACTTTTCAGGTTGGCATGAAGTAGGAGGATCGGTCAAGGGTAAAGAGAAGGTGTGAAATGGAGCGGGATTAGAAGACATCCACTTAGTTTATTTGTTTTTGTTAATCTCAGTTGTGTAATAGGTTGTGTTACCGCAAACCTTGAATGTTTTATACTATTGACTTAGGGCCATTTTGGCGTTGAAATTATATTATTGTCTTTTATGCTTATTTGGTGAGTTGGGTTGTTACATATCTAGTGACACTTCTTTTGGTAAATTCCTCAATTACCACTTTATTACACCGTGATGAACTGAAATAAGTTTTCAACTTATTCTTCCAAAATCTAAGGTGCATTTGGTTCGCAGAATAAAATTTTATGGAATTGGAATCTATCGAATGAATTTGACTTTGAAAGAATTGAAATAGAATTTGATGGAATTTGACCACGCGTTTGTTTGGTAGGAATTCAATTCATTCACTTAATCAAAGGAATGATGAATTCCTAAAATTGTGGAATTCAATGGAATTCAAAGAATTCCATCATTTTCATTATGTGAATCAAACATAAGATTTAGAATTTGGTCAAATGAATTATCCATTGCAATTTCTTCAAAATGCATGAACCAAACACCTCCAAAGGGGGTATTTTGTTCGCAAAATAGAATTCGATGGAATTGGAATCCATCAAAGGAATATGATTTTGAAGGAACTGGAATGGAACTTGATGGAATTTGACCATGGTGGAAGAAATTGGAATGGAATTGTTAAAGGAATTAGAATCTTTGGGTATCCCGTGGAATGGTGAAAATCCTTAATCTAAGTAATTCAAAGGATTCGTACATTTTCATTATGTGAATCGAACATGAGATTTGTAATTGGTCAAAGAAATTATCCATTCCAATTCATTCAAAATCCATGAACCAAACACCGCCAAGTCATAATCTGGAATTTTTAAGTGGTAATAAGTAGGTATATGATCTTTATAAGTTATAACCTATTTCTTGTATCATCGCATCCAACTCATAAATTAAAAACTCATCTGGATTTACCAAATCAACAAACTGATGTTTACCATGAAACTTTATAAAACACCTCCATGATGTATCTTAAATGTAACCAGGGTAGGATAAATATCCGTTACAAATTTTTATAATGTCAATAATAAATCAAAATGGAAGTTTTTTAAAACCATAAATTTCAAGAATATTTACTTTTTCTAGGTTGCTTCGAAGTTGCCAGAATGTGCGAAACCACAAGCAAATTGCTACTATATGTGAAACAAATGTAAATTGTCTAAAATGAGAATTCCGTAAACGTAAGTTGTTATCTAGCTTAATTAACCATATCGACAACTAGATAAGAATGGGTTTTTACTCTTACTTGCACCGAAACAACAAAATGCAATAGTAAAAATATGAGTCCAAATAAAATGATTAGCTTCAAAATAATTTTTCGTGTCCAAAATTTCTTCCACCCTGTCTTCGTGTACAAATATCTAACTTTCGAGGTATTACACCTAGCAGGACGTGGGGTGGGGTGGGGTGGGGTGGGGCGGGGAAAGGTAGAAGGAGCAGACCATTTTAATCTATCCACCAACTGATATCCAAAAAACTTAAGTGGTTCCTAGTTTTATGCGGGTCAATAGTGGTGCAAGAGTTTCCGATGAGAGATTGACGTCGCCACCTCTAAGAGACAACATGGGGCCCTTTGATCTACTGACATCATTCGATTCTAGAAACACAACTACAACACTGATATATCATCGTGGAAATGTCGCCTTACACCAAGTTCTGGCTGTCTCCACACTGTGTAGAGAGGTGTCTCTTCAATTAAAGGATGTGTAAAGTCAGGCTTCAGAATATTAACTCTGTTCTGATTTGTCTCGATGACTAGCTGGAAATCATGAAGATAAGTGTGATAGATATGTCTTCGAATGAATCTCTTAACTATATCAAAACCAAAAACAATCTCTGGATGTCTAATAGTTCTGTTTCTGAAATCATGATAGATGAACTCAATATCACTGAAATAAATATTGGCAAAGTCAGCTTCATTGAATTCATAAAACTTCAGATTCTTTCTTTGCACAGAGAATTCAGGATAGCAGATACTTCCAAACTTCATTAAGGTTACTTTGATGACCTCCAGGATTTCAGACTTGATCCGAACATCTTTTCTTGTTCTATTCATGGCTTGTAACATCCGAACATAATCTTTCTGATATTCAAGAATCTTATCTTGAATTCCCAAAAGTTGAGCTTCATTCAGCTTTCTGATGTAGCTAACAAAGATTTTCACTCCTTCTTCCAGATGTGGCACACGTAACATTCGTCTAATCCTTTTGATTTCTTTCCTGGACATCCCTTCTTCATCATATCCAGTATAAGGAATAGAACTTTCAGCTTTATCACCTGGAGTTTCTTTTTCTGCTGGGAACTTTGGCACTATCGGAGGCTCTTTTTCAAACTCTTTCTGAACTAAAGGACTATCAGGATTTTTCTGGTATGGCAACTCTTCTTTAACTTGAACATTTTCAGCTGTACCAGATTCCATATTGACATTATGCTCAGCCTCAGAAGTTTCAGATACAATGGGAATAGAAGACAGTTCATGGAATGATAGAATAGTCTGAGCAATAGACGGCTCTGGCATCTTCTCATGCACATGACTTAGATGAAGTCCCTCAGGAGTACTTTGCTCAAACATGACATTAAGACCATCAGAGTCTCTGTCTTCAAACAAGTCATCCAAAACACTTGCTTCATCAACTGGAATATCTTCAGATCTACTGACAATATCATATATACTTTCTCTGTCATTGTCATATGAATCAAGATCAATGCAAATATATTTCTGATCTTCCTCCTTCATTTTCCAGTACAGATCATACTTGGCATGCACCTGGTCAAGAGTATCATCATCAAGAACAATGACAACAGATTGAGAAACACCAGTAAACTCCATTATCTCCTGGATTGTTGCAACCTTAGGCTTTTCAACCCTTGGTTCAACACTCTCCTTCACAAATAACACCAACTGCAATTGATTTTGCCTTAACTTTTCAACATCATCAGCTCCTCTATCACCACCTTCATCAGATTCAGCTCTAGTTTCCATCAACATATCATCTCCAGAGCTTCCTGCAGCCTATTTCCCCCTTATCTCCCCCTCATGATCATTATCGGGACCATGATCATGCTCTCTTGTTGAAACAGCTGCATGAGCTTTGCAAGAAGTTTGAACTACCTGTTTTAGATCAAATAGAGCAAACATGACATCAGTTTTAAAAGAACGAAACTCTGTGGCACTGACCAAATCTGATGGGTTTACAGATTGTGGCGGTTGATTTTGATGGTGGGATTGCAGAAGGTAATAAGATCTGCATCTTGCTGAAAATCCGGAGCTTGAGATAACAATTTGACTAATAACAAAGACTTCAGCTCATCAGTGGATAAATTACCAGGCTCAGTGTTTGGCATTTTCTGACTAGGAGTTTCAGGTTCAGGCTCAACTACTGTACTCTTTCCTTTCAACAGTCTTTTCAGATCTCCAACCTCTTTCTCCACCTTTGTCAGGATCGAATTCTCAACAAGAATTAATTCTCAGAAACAATATCAAAGAAGTTTGCGGAATAACACTTTGATATTTAATCAAAACAGTAAATCAACACAGTAGATATGAAGAACAAACTGTAAACTTGTATTGAATGCTTTGAAGTTACAAGATTACACACTCAACCTCAATATTAATGAACAGGCTCACCAATACGAATTCTACTTCTCTAGAATTAGGATCTATGCCTTGAGGTTGATTTTCTCTCTAATAGAATGAAGAAAACAAAAGTTAACTCACTATTCTAAACTATACAATATATATACTGAATACAAAGATAATTACAATAAATAAAATATCTTCAGTATATCTTCCATGTATATCTCTAAGCTTCCATGTATATCCTTTCATACGAATCTTCATCATATAAGCAGTATTAATCTTCAGCAGCATTAAATTCCTTCTAGCAGCATTAACTACTAAGCAGCACTAACCACTAGCAGTACTAACTAGCTAAGCAGTACTAACTTTGTTCAAGCAGCACTAACTTTGACTAGCAGTATTAATAGTACTAGCAGTAGTAACACTCAACAGTACTAACCTTTAAGTCTTCTAGCAGTAGTAACTTTGAACCAGCAACATTAACCATACTTGATGAATTCTTCAGTTCCCAACAATCTCCCCCTAACTTGACTTTTAGGAAGAGAAGTCAAGTTCTTCAAATTTTCTTCAAGATGCTCCCAAAACTCTATCATGGCCTAAATTCCAGTGTTTGCATCCAATCCCAAACTCTGATTGATGGTTCTTTGAATCAAGTATTTAGCCATTTCTGAATCTGGAACACACCTTAACTTTTTCTTCAGAATGGCATGTAGCTTCAATCTGCTATGATTATACACTCTATCCACTAGGAAGTATTCAGTGTGATTTAAATCCAAAGTCACTGTATATACTCCACTAATTTCATATAGAGTCCAACTGTTTACTGATTTGAAGACATCCTTGATCAAATGCTCTACTTCTTCAGGTTTGAACATCATACACAGATACTCCATTACCAGTTTTGTAATTGAAATCCCTGGAGCCTTTAGAATATCTGCATACAACTTCATTCCTATCTCAAATATCTCTTCAATATCTGATCTAGAGCATGTTCTGACAATTTTTGCCCATGTGTTGAACACATCAAACTTTTCATCCTTTCTGTTCAGCCTTATGTATTCCTTTCCATCCACTGTCAATGTATCCCAGTGAATGACCTCAGGAGGCTTAACTCCTACAGGTTCTGCTGAAATTGGTTCAGGCACTTTGTCCATCACTACCATATACAAATTTACATCATCAGTGTTTGATGGCTCTTTCTGTTTAGATGACTCAGGTGCCCCTTCTTTTTCAGCAACCTTCTCAGCCTCTTCTTCAGATACTCTAGGCTTCTTGATTGGCTTTCTTCTTGCCATCATCTTTGTTCTCTTTAAAGTCTTTAGACTTTCTCCCAGAGTGGACTCTTTCTTAGGAGGTGTTTCTTGCTCATCTGGAAATGGCTTTTGACAATCAAAGTCATTACTTTCTTTTATCCTCTTCTCCATCTCCACCCTAGCAGTTTCATTTCCCTGAAGCTTCAACATCTCTGAATCAAACAGCTCTTTGATCTTCTCAAAAGACATTTTGGAGAACATCTCCTTTTTGACTCCTACAGCACCTTTGAGAAATATAATCATCTTGTTTCTCTCTTGGGTACCTAGGAATGTCTTTGAGGGTTTTCTCTTCTTTGCAACTGTTTTCACCACTGATTTCTTCATACTTGCAGCTTTCTTCTGTGCAATTTCAGTTGCCATACTCAGTTGATAAGCTTCATTCAGTTCAGTAGCTAGAGCTTTTGCCATTTCCCTGTCCTTTTCCATCTGAACTCTTTCTTCCTTTTCAATGTCATCTTGCATCTTTCTAGCTAGGGCTTCATCTGATTCAACCAACCTTTGCTTTTTGATTGGTTGATTAGATTCCACCATCTTTGCTTTTCCTTTGTCTTTGCTCATTGCCTTCTTACTGTTATCTTTCTTGATCACTTCACCTTGTTCTTTAATGATTACTCCTTTGGTCTTTGAAGTGACCTTGGGAGTATCATTCTTGGCTTTAAGTAAGGTTTCTGCAATCTCAAGATCTGTTAAAACTTCTTTCACAGTTTCTGCTGCTTTATTAATGTCAGGAGTCGTAACTGTTTCTGCTTGCTGCTCCCCCTCAACATCAAGTTTCTCTCCATCAAGCTCCCCCTTTCTTGTGGCTTCTTCCATGTTGATCTCCCCCTTTTTGGGAGCATCATTCTCAGTGGTCCTTCTCCTTAGTTGGAATTGCTTTCTCTTCTTCCTCTGTACCAGACTTAGCACCATCTTCTTCAGCTTAGCAATCTGTACTTGTTGGGACAGAATGACCAGCTTCATCTCCTCTATTTCTTTTCCTTGTTTCATAACATCTAGGTTGATGTTTCCCATGGTTTCCATCAATTCCTGGTAACTATATCTGTCCTCACCTTCTCTAGAAGTGTTACCCTCCTTTGAAGGATCATTGGATCTTTTAGTAGTGGAAGTCTTCTGCCTAGCAGAAGCACTATCCACCCCTGTGGTTTCTTGGCACCAGGGACCTTCAAATGATTGCTCATTCAAAGTTGCCATGGGG
The DNA here is from genome assembly GCA_954870635.1 of Arctium minus. Lineage (NCBI taxonomy): Eukaryota > Viridiplantae > Streptophyta > Magnoliopsida > Asterales > Asteraceae > Arctium > Arctium minus. The sequence continues at coordinate 44,434,389 of OX941092.1, read as the reverse complement.
GAGGTCTTATTGATGTTACCACTTTCCTCCTCTGTGCTAGCAGGAGCAGTGGCAGCCTCATCACCCATATGCTCTACCTCCTCCTCAGAGAGCACCTCCTTTGGGTTGGGAGACACCCTTGTGGATTCCCTTTGAATATTCTCTACTGGAGAATGCTCCAATAGAGGGCTTAAAGGCTTGGGGGATGATGGTACAAGAAGGGAAGGAGCCTTCTTTCCCTGTTTCCTCTTGTAAGTTTGGGTGATAGGAGAGGTTGGTTTTTCAAGAAGGGATTGGGGAATAGATTTTGAGAGGGAAGGTTGGGCTTGGCTAGCAGTGGGTTGGTCTAATGGGGGCCTTGACCCTGCTGCCATACCTTCATTGGTTTGGGACACCACCATCATTGTAGAGAACAATGGGGTGTCAACTCCTTCAGAGTCCCCAGCAGATCTTCTCATATTTGAGAAAACCTTGCCTTTGGGGGGTTTAGGTACATATACCCCAACAGGTTGAGGTATATCCGTCAATTCATGAGTAATAACTTCTTGAACAAACCTGGGATACATAAAGAAGCTCTTTTTGTTTCCCATGTTTGAGACAAGATCACTGAAAATCATTTTAGAAAAATTATACTTTCTGGCAGTGGCCAAGCACACCAAAGCATAAGCAATAGTGCTGCTGAACTCACTTCATCCAGTAGTCTTTTTGGAGATACAATGCATAAGAGTATGGACAAAGAAACGCCATTGGGGTGAAAATTTGGCTTTAGAGAATTTGAAAACACCCAATGGGCCTCCATACCCCATTCTTGTAAGATTGGAAAACAGTTCATCGTTTGGGATAGAAGTTATACCAGAGGCATCGTCTAGACGTAGACTGATGCGAATAACCTCTTCAGTAACTGTTAGTGATTGATCACAGATTCTTGTCTTGATCATTTGCACACCATTCTCAACAACAATGGTGGCATTAGCCCAGAACTGCCTTTGATGCTCGATATAGATTGTAGGGGATACAATAAGAGCATGAGCAATATGGCTTGACTTGAGGAAATCCACAATCTGATGAAATCCTGCAGCTTGCTTTGGCTTTTGTAGCATCGCAATCTCATTGTGCTCGTCGATGAATGTCATGGATGCCATTGATCTTAGTGAAAAGCTTGCCTGAAAACTTCGAACTTGAGAGAGAAAAGGTTTAGAGCGCAAGAGAACAGGATGCAAAGAGTCGTTAAGAACTTTTAGGCGGGCAAAGAGTATTTATAGTATTCGGAACATAAGCAGTATTAACCTAGAGCAGTATTAACTACTAGCAGTATTAACTACTAGCAGTATTAACTGAAAGCCGTATTAACTACTAGCAGTATTAACTAACTAGCAGTATTAACTACTAGCAGTATTAACTGAAAGCAGTATTAACTACTAGCAGTATTAACTGAAAGCAGTATTAACCACTAGCAGTATTAACTGAAAGTAGTATTAACCACTAGCAGTATTAACTGAAAGCAGTATTAACCACTAGCAGTATTAACTAACTTACTCCTTTAGACTTGCTAAACACTGAGTACTGCTATGCATATCCTGAAAAAGAAGATTAGTAACTCCAAGAATAAATAATATACAGGTATAAAACCACTTTTTGAGAGGGGGATTATTCAGAGTTGATCATTCCCACACTTGTTACCAAGAAAGTGAATCTACCCACATCAAAAGCTTTAGTGAATAGATCAGCAAACTGATTATCAGTGTGAACTTTGACAACTTGAATAAGTTTCTTTTCATTACAGTCTCTTATAAAGTGATACCTGATCTCAATGTGCTTTGTCTTTGAGTGCTTGACTGGATTATTCACAATGCTAATAGCACTGCTGTTGTCAATAAAAATTGGAGTGTGTAGAAAGGTTACCCCATAATCCAACATTTGATTCTGAATCCATAAGACTTGAGAACAGCAACTTGCAGCTGCTATGTACTCTGCCTCTGTTGTAGATGTGGATACTGTGGTTTGTTTCTTGCACTGCCATGAGACTAGTCTAGCACCCAAAAACTGACATCCTCCAGAAGTAGATTTTCTGTCCAAGTTTGCCCCACCTAGATCACTGTCTGAGTATGCTATTAGGTCAAAGGGTGAGTCATGAGGATACCAAAGTCCCAATCTGGGTTGCCCTTTGAGATATCTGAATATCCTCTTAACAGCTTGAAAGTGAGATTGCTTTGGCCTAACTTGGAATCTTGCACATACACAGACTGGAAACATTATATCTGGCCTTGATGCTGTGAGATACATGAGAGAGCCAATCATGGATCTGTAATGATGCACATCTATATCCTCCCCCTCAAGATCTGCTGTTATTTGCTTGTGTGTTTTCATAGGTGTGCTGGCAGGTTTTGACTCTGAGAAACCAAACTTGGTTAGAATGTCCTGCACATACTTGGATTGACAGATGAAGATTCCATCTGACTTCTGTTGAACTTGGAGTCCAAGGAAGAAAGTAAGTTCCCCCATGGAACTCATTTTGAACCTTTGATGCATTAAATTCTCAAACTCCTTGCACATGTTGTTTCTTGTAGATCCAAAGATAATGTCATCAACATAGATTTGGACCAGCAAGATATCCTTCTTCTTTCTCTTGATAAATAGAGTCTTATCAATGACTCCTCTTTCAAAGTCATTTTCCAAGAGATAGGATGACAGAGTGTCATACCATGCTCTTGGAGCTTGATGTAGTCCATAAAGTGCTTTCTTTAATTTGTATACCCTGTCTGGATAGCTTGGGTTTTCAAACCCTGGTGGTTGACAGACATATACTTCTTCTTCAATTGAGCCATAGAGAAAAGCACTTTTTACATCCATTTGATAGACTTTGAAATTCATGTAAGAAGCATAGGCTAGGAATAGTCTGATTGCTTCTATCCTAGCCACAGGTGCAAAAACTTCTTCATAATCTATACCCTCTTCTTCAGTATATCCTTGAGCCACCAGCCTTGCTTTGTTTCTTATGACAATACCTCTTTCATCTCTCTTGTTTCTGAAAATCCATTTTGTGCCAATTGCTCTATGACCTTTAGGAAGGTCTACTAGATCCCATACATCTTGTAGCTTGAACTGTAACAGTTCTTCTTGCATTGCTTCTATCCAGCTAGATTCTTTCATAGCATCATGTGCCTTTTTAGGCTCAAGCTGAGATAGAAAACAAGAAAGCACTGTATGCTGTTGATCTTGCATTTCCTGAAGCCTGCTTTGATGTCTAGTCATCATAGGAGAAGAGATATCTCCTATTACCAGCTGTGGAGGATGATTCTTTTGAACTCTGGTGTTATGACTAGGTTCTTCATTCAGTCCAGCCTCTAGATTAGATTCATGCAACTCAACTGAAGTGTTTTCAGAGGCCACTTCATTATTTTCTTGAGTCTCCTCATCTCTAGTTTCTTCTTCACTCTGACTTGGTCCAGTAAATGATTCCTTTTCACAGTCTTCAACAGAATTTACTGTGGATATGGGAAAAATCACAGATTTAGATATACTTTCTTGAACTTGTGTGATCCCTGATCCTCCACTTCCTGAACCTGCATTCTCATTACTGAAACCAAAAGAGTTAGTTAGTGAATCAATGTCAAATAGCCACTGAGGTCTAGACCCAACAGGATTTGGTGTGTTCTCATTGCATTTGACATTGTCACTTTCTTCAATTATTCTAGAAGATGAGTTAAAAACTCTGTAGGCCTTACTCTGAGATGAATATCCAACAAGAAATCCATCATCTGCTTTGCTATCAAACTTACCTAAGTGAGATTTGGTATTTAGAATTGTACAAGGACACCCAAAAGGTTTGAAGAAACCAATGAAAGGTTTTCTTTTATTTAAAAGCTCATAAGGGGTCTTGTTCTTTTGCTTGACCACTAGAACTCTGTTTTGGACATAACAAGCAGTATTAACTGCTTCAGCCCAGAAGGTAATTGGCAATTTTGAATCAGCCAACAGAGATCTAGCAGCCTCTATTAGTGTTCTATTTCTCCTTTCAGCAACACCATTCTGTTGAGGAGTCCTAGGAGCACTATATTGCCTCTCAATACCTTTTTCTTCACAAAAGGTGTTTAGATCATGATTTTTAAACTCAGTTCCATTATCTGATCTAATGACTTTTACTCTTTGATTAGTTTGGTTTTCAATTCTTAGAATAAAGGATTTGATAAGTCCACTTGTCTCATCCTTAGTCCTTAGAAAATATACCCAAGTAAATCTGGAGTAATCATCAACAATAACCAAGCAGTAAGATTTCTTGCCTATACTCATAACATTTGTAGGACCAAACAGATCCATATGCAGTAACTGGAGACAAGAAGAAACAGAATTTAACTCTTTGGTCTTATGAGAAGTTTTGTGTTGTTTGCCTTTAAGACAAGCAACACAATGATCATCACATGAAAAGACTTTTGAAGGTAAACCTTTTACAAGGTTGTTTTTAAAAAGATTGTTCATAGTCTTGAAATTCATGTGACACATCCTTCTGTGCCATAGAGAGGATTCATCTACAGAAGCTTTTGAAACAAGACAATTTAGAGATGAATCACTATCAACATTGTCCATATCCAGACAGTAAACATTGTCCTTTCTTGGAGTTCTAAGTAGTATCATGCTTTCATCAACTACCTTGAACCCTGGAGCAAGGATCATACACTCATTATTAGTAAATAATATACTATGTTGTTTGTCACAAACCTGTGATACACTTAACAGGTTGTACTTTAATTGATCAACATAGTAGACATCCTCAAATGTCATCTTACCTTTGGTGACATTACCTTTTCCACTTATCTTACCACCAGTAAGATTATCTCCAAATGCAACATGTCCTCCATTGATATGCTTGAAATCCTGAAGGCATGACATGTTGCCTGTCATGTGCCTAGAGCAACCACTATCAACATGCCAAATGCTCTTTCCCTTGAGCTGTTGGTTGCCCTGCACATTAGATAAATCAATTAGTATGAATTAGGAACCCAAGCCAAAGTGGTCTTGGGTACCCCTTTCTCATCAAAATACTTGCATTCTTTCTTGACAAGATTTTTGAACTTTAACTCCTCATTCTTGGAGTACTTTGTTACAATAATAGGCTTGGAAATATTTTTGCTAGAATCAGTACTGGTTTTAGAAGTACTAACTGCCTTGGCAGCACTTGCATGCTTAGCAGTACTAACCTTGTTAGCAGTAGTAACTGTGTTAGCAGCAGTAACTGTGTTGGCAGTATTAACCTTTGAAGAGGTATTAACAGTATTAGCAGCATTAATATTTTCAGCAGTACTAACACTGTTAGCAGTAGTAACTGTGTTAGCAGTACTAATATTGTTAGCAGTACTAACACTGTTAGTACTTCTAGGTACCCACATTTTGACACTTTCTTTTGAAATCTTTTTCTTTAAAGTGCCTTTACTTTCAACAGATTTCTTTATCACATGTTTCTTTCCAGCCTTCCTATAACCAACAGGTTTTTGCACAAATCTTTGAAAGTTCATCTGTTGGTTAATAGGGTTAAAGTAACAATACTTAGCCAAATGATTCAACTTGCCACATATAAAACAAGGTTTTGGTCTATTGATTTTATTCAGATCAACTCCTTGTTTCTGAGCCCATTGATTATTCCAGTTTCTTTGATTTCCTCTTTTTAAACCAGAATTTAGGCTCTTGGCTTTATTGCAATCACACTGTTTACAAGATCCAGGATTCACAACTGTGGTTTGTTTGTAATGGACCTTGTTATCCTTTCCTTTAGTCTTCTCTATCTCCTTGGACTTGACCCAGATTTTCCCACATCCCTCATTGGTGATAATATTGTTTTGTAATGGTATCTTTTTACTCACAGTATTATCCCTGTTCTCACTGGCTTCTTTCTCAGTCAAATCCTTAACTACTACCTCATCCAAAGGATCTATCTTAAAAGCTTCTTCAGACAAGTCCTTTTTCTCCTTGGTTTCTAACAAGTCTGATGTAGGAGAAATATAGTTGTTATTGTAAGAAGGGGGTGTATTGTTGTATCCAATACCAGGCTTCATCTTATCATGTATCTGAGCCTTTAGAAGAGAATCCATTGCTTTTGAAGCATAAGAAAACTTTTCTATGTCAAGCTTAACTTTTGACAGTTCCTCTTTCAGCCTATCATTCTCTTCTAATGACTTAGACAGTTTGGTTTCTAACTCATTCTTTTCCCACTTCCAATAGTTTGTGTCATAAGAGTGTTGAAGTTCATTAGCTTGAAAGCCTTTGATTTGCTCTTCAAATCTCTCTACTATCAACACATAATCTCTTCTGTCCTTTTCTAATCTTTTGAGGTCATCACACATACTTTGATTGTGATCCCTGTATCTTGTAACAGTGTCAATGCAAGATTTAGTGCAAAGATTAGAACTTACCTCAGTGGGGAGATCAGACACTTCTGCCATAAGAGCTTGGTTCTGAATGGCTTCCTCAGCTTGATCACTCCAGTCAAATCCCATTCCTTGTTGAGAAACAAGGGCTTGAGCAGGATTCTTGTTCAGATTGTATCCTCCATTCTGAGCTTGTTGATGGTTGTTGTTTGGAACAGCACTCCTGCATTCTCTAGCAAAGTGTCCTTTCTTGTAACACTTATAACATTCCACCTTGGTTTTGTCAAAACCAGCTCCATCTTCTCTTCTTTGAGAGAAGTTATTTCTTCCAGTTCTTTTAATGAACTTCTTCACCCTCATGGATAACATGGCCATCTGCCATTTAATATCCATCTCCTCCAGATCATCAGGGTGAATTTGATCCAGATCATCATTAATCAAAGAATTGCTGCTAAGACTGGACAAAAAGGCTTCAAAGATAGTTTCAGTGCCTTTTTCTGAACTTACTCCACTGGCAGTACTAACTACTTCAGGGTTGGCAGTAGTATCAGTGGATGCTGAAAGAAGTGCAGCATTGTGAATATAACCAGAGGGCTTCTTCTTGGTTTCTACCTCAGTTTCAAAAACTCTTAGATCATTGTATAGATCATCAAGTTCTTTCTCTTCCAGATTGTCACTCTGTCTATATGAGACAGTGTACATAGTCCATTCATCCCCAAGAGATCTGAGGAACTTTCTGTTGATATCATCTTGTTCCATCTTCACCCCTACAGTAGCCAGTTCACCTATGAGTTTTTTGAACCTATCAAAAGTTTGAGTCATAGACTCATTCTTTGTGGAAGTGAAGTTCTCATACTGCTGCTTTAGAACATCTCTTTGATTTCTTTTGATGCTCTTAGTTCCAGCAAATCTTTTCTCTAGAGCATTCCAGAGAATCTGAGCATCAGTGCAGTTGCAAAATTGATGCTGGTATTCATTGGGAATGGCCAAGAGCAGAGTGCTCAAGGCCTTCATCTCTGTTTGTCTGATCTTCCTCTCACCATCTGTCTTTGGTGGAGGTCTTTTCCCATCTGGTCCTATCCTTCCAGCTTCAGAAGGACCATTCTCAATGATATCCCACATTGAGTAGTCAGTGAGAAGAATATATTGTTTGATTCTTATCTTCCACATGTCAAACTCACTTGGTTTGAGCATTGGAACCTTAGAAACCAAAGTACTGCTTGATTCTGTAAGACTTTCCATGATGAATAACTGTTTCTGAGAGAGTTTGGCTCTGATACCACTTGTCAGGATCGAATTCTCAACAAGAATTAATTCTCAGAAACAATATCAAAGAAGTTTGCGGAATAACACTTTGATATTTAATCAAAACAGTAAATCAACACAGTAGATATGAAGAACAAACTGTAAACTTGTATTGAATGCTTTGAAGTTACAAGATTACACACTCAACCTCAATATTGATGAACAGGCTCACCAATACGAATTCTACTTCTCTAGAATTAGGATCTATGCCTTGAGGTTGATTTTCTCTCTAATAGAATGAAGAAAACAAAAGTTAACTCACTATTCTAAACTATACAATATATATACTGAATACAAAGATAATTACAATAAATAAAATATCTTCAGTATATCTTCCATGTATATCTCTAAGCTTCCATGTATATCCTTTCATACGAATCTTCATCATATAAGCAGTATTAATCTTCAGCAGCATTAAATTCCTTCTAGCAGCATTAACTACTAAGCAGCACTAACCACTAGCAGTACTAACTAGCTAAGCAGTACTAACTTTGTTCAAGCAGTACTAACTTTGACTAGCAGTATTAATAGTACTAGCAGTAGTAACACTCAGCAGTACTAACCTTTAAGTCTTCTAGCAGTAGTAACTTTGAACCAGCAGCATTAACCATACTTGATGAATTCTTCAGTTCCCAACAACCTTCTCCATAATCCTGCTTTCAACAGCCTTTAAGGCGCCATCGAATATCTCCTTTGACACAAAGTGAGGGTTAGTAACACCGGTATCACATAGATTAACCGTTTTCATGACAACTGACGAATCAATTGCATGGCCTGTGTTCATCGGTGGGAAAGACGTGTCGATGACAGGACTTCCAACCGATCCTTGTATTCTGGGTTGCGGAGATACTACGGTTGTTCCGATCGGGTCACTAAGACTTCCGATGGTAGCAGTAAGAACATGTGACCTAGGAATAACAATAGGTAATTCAAATGGCACTAGACTCAGTTGTCAACAGAAGGAAGTTGAGAACCGGTGCAGGTGTTCTCTATTTTCAATACCTTGAATCTCCGAATGAAAAACCGGTAGACGTTGTGCTATATCCCCGTGAGAAACTGAAACTATTTCTTGTTGAGAAGAAATAGAGTGGGTGGTTGGGTGTGCGAATGCATAAGTGGACTACTTATATCTTGTGCATCTGTACGCAAGACATGCGACGGAGCACTTGATGTGGTTGTACTTTTGGATAGGTAAGTTCGTTTATACACACACTCACTCACACCATGTTCTTTTTCTTTCCTTTCACTCACTCTTTCAACATTTTCAACTTTATCTCCCTCAGTTCCCCTTATTTCTCCAACAACTGCATTAAGAATAGAGTCAACACGACGTTGTTCTTCCACTTCCATGGCTACAGTACCATGAAATGATTCAATAACATCTACATCAGCAAGTAGATTAGCTTGAGTTTCAACAATCTCATCAGAATCATTATCAGCAACTTCAACAACCTCAATATCAACATGCTTTGAGGTGTCAGCAATAACAGCAGCAGAAGTACCATCACCATGAGTATCATCATCATCATCCTTATCAACATTATCACTATCACCATCATCTGATCCACTACCAAAAATTGAATCAGATTCATACTCACCATCCTTTGAACTTGATGCAGATGGAATATCACTTTCATCGTCAGGCTGTTCAGTATGTGCCAGATCCATATCATGTTCAGAGCCATGACTTTCATCTACAGGAGGTGTCACTAGACGTGGGGTAACAACCCGTGACCCTGATGCCTCAAACCTTGGTCTCTGACCCCTACCAGAACCCCTCTCGGTATTTTTCCTCTTCGCTCCCCGTTTCTGAACCCCCTCGGTTTCAGAAACCCTCACAGACTCCACTCTCCTATGGGTTGAGCCTGGGGTAGGAATGACCGGTTCTGGTCTTTCCATAGACTCTCTATAATTTGTCACACTCTCACACTCAGGATCTGCATAATCTAGAAGTGCTTCAGGCACAGGCATACTGAACGAAAACTCTTGTTTCTGCCTCATCAAGTACCTCATTTCATTGACTGGGGCACTTGGATAATTAATCCTTGTTGGTATATTTATGTTGCTTCTTAACATGATTCGAACAATCAACGTCATACACCTCTGGTAAGGAATATACTTCGGAGATTTGTTAGTCTTCTAGCAACAACTTTCTCATACAATTCAGTCCAAAAGATTTCAGCATAATCAATGTGTAGATCATGGACAACTGAGTAAAACAACTTCAGAATATGACTGCTTGCATTATCCAAACCAAAATTCTTCGCAGTAAGGCACCGGTTGATCACGGAAAACAACGTGTAGTAGAATGGAGGTAGGTTGTTTTTCTTAAACTGACTGACTTGAACAAGATCACCTACATACCCCATATCTCGGATGCCTCAGAGTACCTCAGCGTCAGCAGGTAACTCATCATAAGAATTTCTCCCTTCTCTTGCAGTCTCTGATGGAAGGCTTAGAACAAATCTCAACCATTCTTTAGTGAGAAAAGAAGCAAAGTGATCAATCTTTAGTTTGAAAATCTGAATTCTGACTCCTTGTTCCATCATATGAGAAACTTTGATGGTGTTCCAAGCTTGCTGGACATACAACTCTGGAACAGTAGCTTGGGCAGTAAGAGCATTCCGAAGTGGATGATTCTTCATAATATCCAAGACCAATGGATCAATGTGGATAGTAAACTGAAGATGATGATTGTTAGGCTGCTATGGTTTCATCTCAGCTGGTGATATCAAGAGATGATCAGGATTCACATCCTGTGGAATCTGAAAATCAGATCGAGATGATGGCATTGGACACTGCTCAGAAGCTTGCTGTGCTTTTGGTGAGTCTTCACCTGTCTGAACATGTTGGTCAACTGTTTGATCCTCCATTTGTACCTGAAAAGATTTAACAGATTTGACCAAGGTTCAAATGGGTTAGTGAAAAATCAGAAAATTTGAGTTTTATGCTTGAAAACCACTTTCTGAAAATTACTAAGTGTATAATTCGCAAGATAGAGATCTGCATGTTCTATACTTAAGAATTCTTAGAAAAGAATCAAGAATTCGTAATGAAGGAATTCGGGACTCAAGAATTCGTAAGAAACACGAATACGAATTCTGTACTTAGAAAGAAATGACATGCGACAACTCCAGAATTCGTAAAGAACTATTTCACGAATTCTATACTTATGCGAAAATTCAACATGAAGATCAAGAATTCGTAAAGACACTTTTATAGCAAGAATTCGCAAGACTCATATAATTTTGAAAAAATATTAAATGTTCATCCTTTTCTCAAGAACATCTCCAGACTTTTATATACAAACCCAGATTCAAAAATTTAAATCATGAATTTTAACCCAATAAACTTGTTTTGTTAGGATCGATTTTGAGTATAAACTGATTTTAAACACTTAAAACCAACAATTACTAACTTTCGACTATCGAATTTCTGATGAACAAGTTAAAAAAGTCGAAAAGTCAATTTTTAATCAATCCCACAAATTTATAATTTTAGGTCTAAAATCATATAAAACTTGAGTTCGATTTAAATCCAGAAACATCCCTGTGAATCAAATCTACACATAACAATTATCAAAAACAAGAATTTAAAGAAATACAAGATGAGTTCACGAGTTCTTGAACTAAACAGTCCATTCGAATCCTATTCTAAGTCCAAATTAGGGTTCCCTGGACGAAATCAAACACAAACTCGATACAAAAATAAACAAACAGATCAAAATCGAACAATGAACCACCTTTTGGAACGATGAATCAAAGAAATCGACGAAGAAGATGAGAAGTCGTAGGCTAGGGTTCTAGTGCTCTGGGAAAAATTCGTAAGATAAATGGAATACAAAAAGTGAGGTTTTCTCAAAAAAATACCCTATATATTCACGAGAATTAAGAGGACACGTGGCACGAGTAGATTGGACCACAAGCTTTTCGCAAATGACTCTGAAACGAATTGTCTCTTGAAAAAATGAGACAAAGTGTGTGAGAATTCGCAAAGGACAAGTCTGCGAATTCTGTGCAAGAAAGTTTAAGAATTCGTAAAGATGAAGGTTGCGAATTCTTCACATTTCGCAAGAAGCACTAATGCAAATTGTTAGAATTTGTGATACTCACATCTGCGAATTCTCAAGAATTCGTATCTCTCACATCTGCGAATTCCACATATTTCGCATGTGTGAGGTATGCGAATTCTTGACTTAGTCAAATTTCCAACTTTTTGAAAAACATTCTAAATGAGGAAACTTGCTAATTTTGGAAACTTTTTCACAAAACTTGCCAAAAATAGAAATTTTCCATAAATGGAAACTTTCCAAAAATGACATTCATTTTTATTTCCAAAAACTATTTTGACACACTCAGCACACTTACAACCCTTTCAGATTTTACCATTAAACTCCCCCTTGACTAAATGTCTGTTTCTTCTGTTCCTTGTCTTTTGATATGTTTATCTGTCTGATTTTGCTTCTGGGCTCCCCCTTGACATTATATGGACCTTTTGATTAGCTATACAGATATGCTCCCCCTTCATATCTGCATCCAAATAAAATTTTGACAATTAAGAATACAAATTCTTCTCAAACATTTCATTCTCTCATAATACAAAATATGACATTTAATATTCAAATTCCCTGGAATGATTTGACAATCAAGATTATCAGTATCTTGACATTGAAGTTTGAGTTCTAGACTGCTTTGTCTAGAAGTCATATTCCTGAATATTGAAGATTGGGTCCTAAACTGTTGTATTTAGAAGCCATAGTTTTGCTCATTCCTTCTTGACTTGAGTATCCTGCATCACAGGTTGAATAGGTTTTGGTACCCATATGAGTTTAGGTGTAGTCTGGTTAGTATGTGGAATATTCAGTGAATAAATTCCAGCTCTGTGATAAGCAGTATCATAAAACTTCTTCTTTGAAAAATATTTTTTTATAGATATGAGCTTTATGAACAAAATTATTACTACAACAGTATGAACAACAAAGTTTTCTTTTTGCTAACCTGATTAGATGCTGAGTTGACTTGATAACATCAGGTGCAAAAGATTTACCTTTCTGTGCTTTGTTCTTTTTCTTCAATTCAGCTTCTACAGATAATTTCTGATACTTGACTGATTCAGGAGAACCTTTAACAACCCAAATCATCTTCTCTTTCTTGGAAGCATTTAAACCATAAGCATATCTATCAACAAATTTGACATAAAATGGACTAGAAGGTTTAATCTGATTTGGTTTCAAAATTTCAGATATAACATTTTGTTTCTTGAAAACCATTTTCTGATACAAGCTATCTACTGATTGAAAAGAACATACTGACTCACTTGCATCACCATCATAAGAAGATAATACAAGTGTTTCAGATGCTAACTTGTCAAATAAATCAGCATTATCTTTCTCAAGTTGACTGATCTTGTCATTCAACTTGGATTTTTTATTACAAAGCTTTGTCAAATTTGCTTTGCATTTCAGATTTAGTCTTCTGTCCCTTTTGTATATCTGATGACAAGACAACTAATTTGTCAGAAATTTCAGAAATTACAGATTCAAAATGTTTTCTTTCAGCTTCAAAATCTTTCTCTAAGTTCTGATTTTTATTAGAAATTTCTTTGAACAGTAAAATATTTTTCTTTTCAGAATTCTTTCTTTCTTTGTCAAAGATATCTCTTTCAGTAATGACTATCTTTTCAAAATTAGAAACTTGTTTTGAAAGTTTTGCACATATGATTTCTAACTCTTTCTTCTCAGATTCAGCTTTCCTTAAAAGTTCAGACAATTTCAGATTAAAAGTTTTCTCTAGTTCAACTTTCTCTTTCTTGAATCTCACATCAACTTTCTTGATCCATTCTTTTCCCTTTGACTCATAAGTTGACACTTGAGATTCAACTTTTGTCAGTTTAACATTGAGAGTATCTATCTCCGTTCTGAGCTTTGAATTTTGACTCTTGAGGTTTTCATTCTCATCTTCAATCTTTGGAATCTCCGGCATATATGACAATGCACATTCCCTGTTAGTAAGACAAAAATTTCTTTTCTCATTAGTATAAGGCATGATTAAAAAAAATGAACAATTATGCTTGAAATGATCTTTTATCAGAAAAACAGTAAAATTCAAAATAAAAACACTGAAAAATCAATTAAAATGAATTGGAAGGCAAGAATTCGTAATGCACTCACAAAATACAATTCAGAATGCAAGAATTCGTAAGATACACATAGAAAAAAATTCTTAAGGCAAGAATTCGTAATGCACTCTTGGAACAAAATTCGCAAGACAAGAATTCGTTAAAGGATATAGGAAAGGATACGAATTGAGATCTTTTTTCAAGATGGATTGTGCGAGTTCTTCACTTTTCGCAATAAGGCTTATGCGAGTTCTTTGAATTCGTAACAGAAACAAATGCAAATTCTTCAGAATTTGTGTCTCTCACAGTTGCGAATTCCTAACTTTTCGTATAGAATACTTATACGAATTCTTCACTTAGCCATTTTCTTTCTTTACGAATGTGAATTCTTCAGACTCTGCGAATCCTTCTACTATGCGAATTCTCTCCTTAGAAACTATATAAATATGTACTCTGCGAGTTCTTGTTGCGAGTTCTTCATGAATATAGCGAATTCTTTAGATCTCGACCACTTTTTCGAATTTTCCACTTGAAATCCAATCAAAACTTGATGTTTGATTATGAAACTTTGTAAAAACACTCCTTATATCATCGAAACCGACCCTCTAAGTGAATTTTCATACTAACCACACATGAACTGGGAAATGATCTTCTACAGTCTGAAAATGGAAAATGTATAAAATTGAAAAGATCGACCAAATTTCAACAATCTGTTCGTCCAATGTACAATCAGCCAAAACAAGAAATCATCTTCTATCACAAACGAACATTGTAGATGCAATTTTACCCCAAACATTCCATGAAATTAAAACTTCAATTTCAATGAAACAGTAACTTGTCGAATTTGGAAAGTTTGATCAATCTGCCTTTGAATTCGATTCTTCAAATCATTCTGTTGTTTCTGATTAAGCTCTGATACCAATTGTGATCCCAGAAATCAAGCATTCACAATCAAATCATGCAAAGAATATAACAATCAAGATTCAAAGATGAGAGAGAAAATGTGTTTGTCATTCATCATAAAGTCATACGCTTACAAGGAAATCACAAGCTTACAATTAACATTTCTTACTTGGAAAAACAAAGAGACAAGAACTTATATATAGGTCAAACAAACCTTGACCTCATACAAAGTGAACAACACAAAGTAAAGCAAAACTATCTATTTGACTCAAAACACATGGTCTAACATTAAATATTGTGAATGCAATATTTTCAGGGGGATTAAGGATAATGACTTCTGATTATATCTGATCAGAACTCGTTCTTAACAGATTTACTGCTTTCATGTCTTTGATTTTTGAATAAAGTTTGTGAATAAGACTTTTTACTTTGACGACTTTTGACTGAATGCAGATTTTGAGGGGGAACTTACATGATCATATCTATCATGATTTTGGAGATGACTTCATGAGATTTAAGTTGAGCGTAAGGTTCATTCTAAACTTAATCTCATATATATCTGAAAGAAGGACGACTTTCAGATATGAAAACATGTTTCTAAATGTTCAAACCACTTCTCGATTCTTAAAAAGACTTCATGAATTTAGAAGTGTGATTTTAAATGTTTTCATTTTACATGTGCTTTCATGATTAACTAGCCGTGTGTTTCCAAAGATAAATACTTGTGTATTATCTTTTCCATATACTTTCAAGTATTCACACACATCGGTTTAGTAATTTGTTGATATGTTATCACCATTTCTCAAATTAACAAATTTTTCGATGGTGATACACCCCGTTTTGAACTTTATTGATATTCGAATGTTGATTCATTCAAAACGTCTCTTTCAAGAATGTCTATAATTGTTCTTATAGACAATATCCTATTTTTCATAACCTAAACCTTGATTGTTAAATCATTCATATTTGATCTTTTCATACAATGTCAGATTCTCAAACAAGTCTTTTGTATTCATTTCATTCATTCAATATTCTTGTTTTGAGAGAATCTTTCATGATTTAAATGCTCAAATCTTCATGATTACATTTATGAGCATAAATATATCTGACATGTATTGTTGTGCTTTAACTGAAAAGTTAAACCAATTGAGCAACACCTTGCTTATAGGACTACATGGGTTTATTGTGTGAGGACTTAATTAAACTTCTATGGATTCACGTTAACCAGTGTTTCCTACCCAAGAAGTTAACCTTGAGTGATCGAGAGGCGAGGAGTCAAAATATCTGAGTGTGGGTATGTGTGATGTGATAAAATGTCAAGAGAGTTTGGTTAGAAGTGAGCTCAATGTTAAAAAGAAAGAGAGTGAGAGATCAGAGTAAAAGAATATCAAACTCTACACCAACATTTTTTGAGTCGGGTAGCCATATTTCTGTTGTTTCACAATTCTTTCGTGAACATCATTGAAATATGCAACTAGCCCATGCCATCTCTTGCTTAAACCCCACCACCTACTCATCTTTTTCTTAAAAGGAAGATGTTTCAATTTTTCATGGGGATGCAACCATAATCTATCTTGTCTTCATTCGGAAGATGTGGATATTGAAACAGAAGGAAGTCTGTCCCACCTTTGCACTTCGATCATGCACAATTGAGTCTGTGTATTACTGTTGTTGTTTTAATGGTTTACACATTTTAAGCCTAATTAGTAAAGCAATCATCATGCTTAATTCTTTCATACACAAGCACGTACACACATGAAATTCGTTTTTTTGTCTAAACATTCATAGTTTAACCTTGTGTTATTCGATGATTGAATGGAAGACCTAGGGGAGTGAACATCAAAAAGCTCCTTTCCGATGTGAATTTGTTACACACAGTGGCTTTGTGCTACTGACATGCATTTTTAACTGATTCATTTGTTGATTCAGGTGTTACATTCTTGTTTGTCTAAATTTGAAAATATTCGGATGAATACATTATGAATTGACGGATGATCAGAGGCCCTTGTGATAAAAGTCAATGGTCAGAATATGAATTGACATTTCTTGTGGATGTTTTGATGATTTCCTTGTTCTACATCGTCAAAAAATGGGGGAGAGACTCAAGAAATGGAAAAGTTAATTTAAAAAAATGTTAGTTGAAGAAAAGCTTGTAACGG
Organism: Arctium minus; assembly: GCA_954870635.1. Taxonomy (NCBI): domain Eukaryota; kingdom Viridiplantae; phylum Streptophyta; class Magnoliopsida; order Asterales; family Asteraceae; genus Arctium; species Arctium minus. The sequence goes on along the minus strand of OX941092.1, from coordinate 44,417,567 downwards.
TTTTTGGAGAAAGTTTGTTGCAAGATTTTGTCAAAGAATGCAAGTTATGGGAAATTTCACAGAGTTGAAAGAGAAAAGTTCAAAGGATTCAGAATGTTCGTTGGAAGTTATTGAAATTTTCTTTGAAAATGATTTGCTGAAGAAAAGAGAGCTAAATCTGAAGATAATTTTCTTTTTGAAGTCTGAAAGAGGTTTCTACAACCTTTAGGGGAGATTGTTAAAGATTTTTGAAGAACATACTCATAGACTTTGGTGAGATTACTGAAAGTTTGAAGACTGCTTAACACAAAAAGGAAGATTGTATAATTTTTGTGATAAAGGGGAGATTGTGCTTCAATACTTATTTTTCTGAAGATGTTTCTAGTTGAAAGAACTTAACAAAGGGAGAGATTGTATTGCATATCTTTTTGAAGATGATCTTGAATCCAAATGGGGAGATTGTTAGTGCACAAATGTGTTGGATACAAGATCATGGTGATTGGAGATGAAAGTTAAGTCAAAATCTCAAGTCAACTCTCATGCTAAAAGTCAAAGTCTTTGTAATAAGGTCAAAGTCAAAGTTAATTAGTGTTGTAAGTGTTTTTTGCTTTGTAAGTGTTTTGGGTATAAATAGCTTTTTGTTTGTAGACTCATATGATTAGAAGACTAGAAGGTTAGATGCGCGTTTATGTTTAGAGAGAGAAAGTATTGAGAGCCTGTATTGTAATTGAATTTCAAGATTAATAGAAATTGTTTCAATTCATAATTGTGTCATCTTTGATTGATTTGCACTGATTTTGGGACACACCTCTTCTACAAACTTGTCCTGTCATTCATTTGACCCCGACCACCTACTTCTTCTTTGTTTACTCATTCAAGAAGCAATTTTTATTTATTTATTTTACAAGAAGTAGATTGAACTTTTGACACTTGCTTTTTATAGATGCTTAGCTCTCTAATGACACTTCTTTAGCAAAATTCCTCAATTGCCCTCATGAAGTGAAATAAGTTTTCAACTTAAATCTAGTGTACACTTGATCATTGCCTAATGTTTCAAGACCAATATCTAAGTCACAGACTGGAATGGAATTTTGAAGTAATATATGTACATGATCTTTATAGCTTATTTCTTGCATCATCACATCCAACTCAGATAAAAACTCATCTACATTTATCAAATTAACAAACTGACGTTTACTATTTATGTACTTCACTACCAGGAAATTATATAAAACACCTCCATGCTGTATCTTCAATATAATCAGAGTACGACAAATATTTGTTTTAAACAGTTTTATAAAGCCAATAAATCAAAAGGGAAGTTTTCGAAAACCATAATTTCAAGAATATTTACTTCTTCTAGGTTGCTTCGAAGTTGCCACAATTTATGAAACCATAAGCAACTTGCTACTAGGTGTGAAAAAAATATAAATTGTCTAAAATGAGATTATGAGAATTGACTAAAAAGTAAGTTCTTATCTAACTTAATTAGCCATATTGACAACTAGATAAGAACGAGTTTTTTATTCTTATTTGCACCGAAACAACAAAATACACTAGCAACAAATATGAATCTGAATAAAACGATTAGCTTCAAAATAAATTTTCGTGTCCAAAATTTTTTCCACCCTCTTGTTTTTTCTTTGAATCGTCGTATTCAAATATCTAACTTTCGAGGTATTACACCTAGCAGGATATGGGGTGGGGCAAGGTGGAAGGGGCAAACCCTTTTAATCTATCCATTAACTGATATCCAAAAAAATTAAGTGGTACGTAGTTTTGTGGTGGTCGATAGTGGTTGCAAGAGTTTCCAGTGAGGGATTGATGCGACCACCTCTGAGAGACAACAAGGGCCCTTCGATCTACTAACATGATTGGAGTCTAGAAACACAACTACGATACTGATATGTCATTGTAGAAATGTCGCCTTACATCCCTTTCGATTTTCTTTTTCAAATATGAGTACTTCATCTCCCTCTTTTTTGCCACTTCATGTAACACGGTTTTCAGCGACCCTCTTAGCGCTTCCCTAGAACATATAGATCGGGTTTATGTGACCATTAGTGTATATATAATCGAGTGTTTATTTCACTTTTTGTGAAAACCATTTGTAACATGTCTCAAAACTTATATAAAGTAGCATCGACTTGTTTTAACTAATCTTGTATTGCTAAGTTTATGACATGAGCAATATAACTGGTATGAAAAACACCGTACACATGTTCATAACCAATTTTAATTTTCTAACACATATTTTTAGAAGCACTTTTAAATGAAATATTGAATTATTTTTATATGCCAATTATTGTTAAGCAATGGAAGATGGAGTTGATGAGATTCTTGCATTGTAAGGGTGATTTTTGATTATATCAACTGCTTCCTGATTACTAAGGTGCTCCCATAGACCGTCAGATGAAAATATAAGAAATTGATCGTATGGTTGGATTTCATGTACAAATATGGATGGATCGGGACTTAATATTGAACATTTGATAGAATCAGGTGTAACACCTAAAATTTGGAAAAAACAACTAATTTAAAATTTTCAATAATACATCAAATGAAGGTAAAATCTCTTTCTACAAATCAATACTTGAAATACCTCAAATGGAATTCTAGATTTAACCTCAACAAATAATAAATAGAGTCTTATATAAAGACTAAATAAAGGTCGGGTGATACTAAACCCATCAACAATTGCTATCCCCAAATGTGCGGAAGACATCACCCATTAGCTATATCCTACTCGTGCATCTAACTAGCACTAAATTATTCACGGTCTCTCTAGTACCACTCCCAACGATGACATGATGCACATACCGACAAATAAAAAGGGTTAGGCTTGACGCCTAGTGAGTTTAAGAGTTTTCAACATTTTTATGAAACAGTAAACTGAAGAATGCTTTTTAAATCACAGTTTCTAAAAATGAATGTACAAATATATAAAAGTAACACCTTTTCCCAAAACCCACTATTTGCATGATAAAAACCCCAATACAAAACATTCTTTCAAATATGAATTCAAAACCCAATACTCACACAAAACATGAATAATGATAAATACTCAAATATTGAAATTCGGATAAAACTTTATTGACCAAACTACCGAAATATAGTAAGACTCAAGCCCCAAAATTATAACTTATGGAGAACACCCTATACTCAAAACGTCATCGAAAAACATGGATAAAACTAAATACCCAAAACAACACCTTTCGGTGACAGGAGAGACTCGATTTCCATGGTTAGTGGCGGAACTCAAAAGTAGGCCACTTTCCAAGTTATTGACGTCATCATACTAGGACCCATGGCCACGAGCTCACCGACTCGTATTAAGATGTGGATGAGGACACCCTGGGATCCTAATCATACTCATTCACTAGCATTACATTTACAACACATGGCTAGTATTCGGCTCCACATAACCGTACCAAGTTGCCTCCGAGGACCCAATGTCTCAACTAGTTACAAATGGGAAATAACCATTCCATAAAAACTGACTTAGAAATTACATCACAGGGCCAATGGAAGATATTTGACACCAAGAGCCCGCACCATAAGGTCCTCGATGACCTCATGACTAATCCTGGTCCTAACATGGAAACAACCGTCCCATTTAAAATAATAAAGATTGACTCCTATGCCTATGGATCCATTGCATTGCAGTCTATAACATTACATGACTCCAATTGAATGACCAAAACACTCAAAACATGTAATTACCAAATAATACGTATTAAACGCAACAACATACTCAAACTCCACAATCGGGCTATTAAAATCGAATAAATGTCCCCAAAACTCATCTTAGTCAAAACCAAGCCAAAATTTCAACAATTTACTAGACCGTACGATAAAAGCCAATGTCAACAATAAACATGTTTAACCAACGGTTATGTAAATGCAATGACCAAAAGTATAATTAATCCAAAACTCATCATTGTTTGAGACAAAGCATTTTCCAAAATGCCTCATAACACAATAATATGTATTTTCCAACGGTTTATAAGATCAAATACACTAAAAGGACATTTACGACAAATGACTTCCATTTATACAATAATTCATCAAAATAACCTATTAAAATGATTTCCTTATTCAAATATCCCAAAAACCTAAATGTGACATTTTACATTATTTGTAAAATCAAATATATCCAAAATGTAAATTTCATCATGTAAACAACACATTTGATTAACACCAAATAAAACACTTTAATACTTCAAAATGGACATTTTTGGCATGTACAAAGTTTTCACAAATCAGCTTGAAATCACCTTGCTAGATTTAGGCTAAATCTAGGTTTTACCCCTAAAACTTGAATCTCATTTGACGAAGAGTTGAAATCTCCAAGCAATCTCCCTAGATATTAGATCCAACACATCCACAAGGTTTCCTTCACCACACAAGTCATCAAAATCACACCCAAGTTGAAGGATGAATAGGAAAAGGATGAAAAATCAAACCCTAGATTAACAATAAGAGAGATGAGGATCTTACCACCACAAAATACTCCTTAAGATCTCTTAAAAACAAGATCATAGCAAAAAAATCATCCAACTCGGAGTTGAGATGAAGAAGTTGTGAGGAAATGAAGCAAAACCCAAGAAAATCGCGTATTTGTAGTTCCAGCTGCCTACGCAAGTTCCACGTTAGTTCAACTAGCGTGAAACTCGCCCCCAGAGACTTTTGGGTTTGCATCAAGGCAACCCCCAACGCGAGTTTGATGCTAGTTTGGGTCTAAGAAAATCATGTGAAAGTCGCCTAGTCACTATTTTGGCCATAACTTCTTCGTTTTAGCTCCGATTTTGCCTTGAAAAGTATCATTGGGCTTAGTTTTGAATTCTTTATCCAACAAGACCATAAAATATAAAATTTAATCCTAAAATCCAAAATTTCTTCTATTTCTCTTGAAAGATCGATTTTTGTATTAACTTGAAATTATACTTACCCAAAAATATGAGTGTTACATCAAGAAGATGAAACTTGGCATACATATTCTAGGTTGTTTGACAAATTTGGATTGGTCTTAAAACTCTTTTCATTATGCGTTTTAGGTAAAAAAGTTTGAACTCGTTTCATTGTGCTTTTGATTGGTAAAAAAGTTTGAACTATTGGTGCTTATCTAAAACCATAAACTTTATAAGTCTTAAGATGACTAGTAGTGTGTGTCTCAGAAACATACAAGTTTAAAGGTGACATCCACAAGGGTGTGATTTGATAGAGCACTTAAGGGTCGTTATGGTCTAAGCTATGTTATGTTACGTTGAACTATGCTGTTAAATTCAGTTATCATATTCCAATTGTAAACTCGGATGTTTAGGTTGGAAAGATATTTAAGTCTTCTGCTGTAATATGATAAAACATTTAGGTGCTTTATATAACACTATGTCATGATATGTTGTCACGATCCTATGAAAAAAATGACAATAACAAATTTTTTTTATAAATTGATTGTGTTTTTGACAATAACTACAAATATTTTATATATGTCTAATTTTTTAAAATAATTGTTTTTTTGAAAAAAATAATTTTTTAAAGTAATTGTTTTTTTGAAAAAAATAATTTTTTAAAATGTTAAATATTAAATTATTATATAATTTTAAATAAATAAAAAAGGTATAAATTTTGTGTTGGCTAGTTGCAAGTTGTGTGTGATTTGATCATGCACTCCCATTAATAAAAGCAAAATAAAACAATTCTATAAATATTCAGCCTAAATAAATTGATGTAAAATTATTACTTTCTACTATATTTCTTTATAATATTTAGAGTAAATTATAAATTTCATCTTTGTGGTTATAAGAGATTTTGGTTTGGATCATTTAAATGAAATAATTACATGTATGGTCATCGTGGTTTCATTTTTGTTACGGATTGGGTCCGTTGACTTAACTACATTAACATAAACTCTGTTAAGTCAAAGGCATTTTGGCCCTTTTACTAATTTTCTTTTAAAAAAACAAAAAAAACATAATTTAGATATTAATAAATTATATATCATATATGTGTGTGTGTATATATATATAGAGAGAGAGAGGAAGGTTCAAACGAGATCGCTAACTATTTAAGAAAATAAGAAAACATCAAAAAACAACAGATCATGTACAAAATCATATGTGATTTTACACTAACCCGAAAAATCGGACATAAGCGATATCCAGGTCGCGTGTATATTCGCGTGAATCATATATGATTTTGTATGTACTCAGTTGTTTTCGTGTTTTCTTAAATAAATGTTATTCTCGTATGAATCCACCTCTCTCTCCCTCTCCCTCTATCTCTCTCTCTCTCCCTCTCTCTCTCTCTCTCTATATATATATAAACACATAGCAACATCTCTCAAGAATGATCCCAACCGATAGACAGTCCTTTTCTCCGTCGGCCTTCATCTTCTCTAGTGAAGTTTCCCTCTCTCCTCCTTTCATCTTCGTCGTCTTCCTCATCCACCACTTCCATTCTCATTTTTTTTATGTTTTGCTAACAATAAGAAGACTATTTTTAGGTTTATTTAGTGCTCAAATCTTTGAAAATTTTGCTTCGTTTTTTTGCAGGTATATAGAATGGGGTTTGTTCCAACAACTTTAATGCCAACATATCTTTGCCATCATGGAATGACCATTCCTTTAAGCAAGGTGGTAACCTGTTTAGATAGAAAACCATAAGTTGTTGAATAGGTCAATAAAGACCACCCTTACAACCACACAAGACTTGCTTATATATAGGTCAACATGACCAAGCAAGGTCAAACCTTCTAAGCACATTTACAACACACACACAAACAACAAATACAATAAAGACCCACATTTAATCTTGAATACAATTTCAGTCTAACAATCTCCCCCTTTGGATTCAAGATTAAAAAAAACTTGGCAATAATCTTCAGGTCTTCTTAACTTCAGAATTGTCTTCAACTTTTGCTCTTTCATAACTTTGATATCTTTAAATCTTTTTACACTTTGTATGATCTTTGACAATTCTTCAAACTTGTCTCTTCCTTTGAATTAGCTTTTGAATATTCTGAATAGACAACTTTACTTTCAAGCTCTGACTTTCTTTCACTTTCTCTTTGACAAGCTTTCTTAAACCTTTGACTTTGATAATCTGAAAAATAGTTATCTCCCCTGAAATCTTTAAAACTTCAATTTGATCTTGAACTTTGATTATTCTCCCCCTTTTTAATGATTTGTAAGAATCAAAAAATCATTAAAACACGTCAAGGTCAGATTTGTCGTTGAATGAACTTTCCCAAATAACCAATAAACACATGCTTCATGAGCGTTTATCTCCTATTTATGAGAATGTAAGAGAATCTGACATCTGATCTGAATTGGCCTTTGATTCACGAATGTATTCATCTGAATCTTTTCAAATTCAAACGAAGTAAGAGTTGTAACCCTGAATCAACAAATGAAACAGTTAGAAGTGCCTGTCAGTAACACGAAGTTACTGTGTACAACGAATGTACAATTGAAGGAGCTGGTTTGATGTTGACTCCCCAGGACTTCCATTCAATCATTGAAAAACACAAGGTAATTCTATGAATGTTCTGACAGAAAAAACAAATTCTTTGTGTGCTCGTGCTTGTGTTTGAAAGAATTAGCACAATGATTGTGTTTCATAAGGCTCAAAGTATGTAAATCATTGAGACAACAATGATTGTACATAGACTCAATGTGCATGAGAAAGGGTCGAAGGTGGGGAAACTTTCCTTCTTTTTCAATATCAGTATCTTCCAAGAGAAGATCCAATAGATTATGTGTTGCTTCCCCAAAAAATGTGAAACATTCTCTTTTTAAGAAAAGAATGAGTAGCTGGTGGGGTTATAAGCAAGAGATGGCATGGGCTATTTGCCTATTTCAATGATGGTCACCAAAAAAATGTGAACCAATCAGTAATGTGGCTGCCCAGCTCAGAAAGATGTTTGGTGCAGAGTTCTGATATTCTTTTAACTCTGTTCTCACACCCTCTTTCTTTTAAACATATAAGCTCACATCTAACCAATCTCTCATTTCCATTTTACCTCTGCTCACTCCCACACTCAATTCTTTTAGACCCCTCTCCCCTCAATCACTCAAAGGATTTCTTCCGGGGTTGGAAACACTGGTTATTGTGAATCCATGGAAGATCTATTAAGCACTTATACTGAATCCCATGTTCCTAAAAGTACATGTTGGTCAATGATTTTCTTGACATGTAAATCACAAGAAATCACATGTCAGTGTATGTATGCTCATCAAAAATCATAAATGAAATTTGAGCATTTTAAACATTTAAGATATCTCAAAAATTTATATGAATGAATAACCATGAAAGAATAGAAATGTTTTGAGAATCTAAAAATGATTAAGATCAGATCAAATTATCATGAAGAAAAATATTTGGGAATTCAAAGAAGTATGTTGTTTATATGAACAATATATAAACATATGATCAATGAAAGTACATTAAAGATGAAATGACGTTTGATTCAAACAACTGTGAATATCAAACGGGAGTATTACCATAGAAAGATATATCATTTGATACATGGTAATAACAAAGTCAATTCGAAAATACTGAACCAGTGTGTGTATGAATACTCGACAAAGTATATAGAAAAGAAAATACACAAGTATTATTCTTTAAAGAACACACGGTCAGATAAACATATAAGTATACAAAATCAGTTAAAAAATCACACTTCTCAATCCATGAAAACAGTTTAAGAACGTGAAGTGGTTTGAACGTTTTTAAAATCTATTTTCACAAGTGAAAGTCGTTCTTCTTTCACAAGTGTGAGAGTATGAGGATTAGAAATTTATACCTGTACTGCATAATCCATAACTCCCCCTAAAATGAATATAGCAGTGAAAGCATCCTTGACAAACAATAGATATCCTCCCCCTTGATATCTCAAACAGTCAACTTATCAAAAAGAATAACAATATAATTTTTAATCACTCTTTCAAACGAAAAACTCCCTGAAAATATGTAATCATGAAAGCATCCTTCAGAAGAAAACATTTGAATACGGGTTTTGAACTGAATTGTCCAAAAGCCATTTGTTAAAGATCCGTGTCCTCGAATATGTCTAGTCAGCTCAGAATTTGCATAACTTATAGTACCAGCAGGTTCCTCAACATAATTGTGAAGTAGATGCTTAAATCCTTTCATATGACGCGAGCATCCTGAATCTATATACCATGTATGTGAGGCCTGCAAAAAGAGCAAAATACTTCTGCTTAGGTACCCATATCCAGATGGGTCCTTCCTTGTTAGCTTTTTGCAATTTATCAACATCATTTACCTTAGCCTTAATTCGCCACTCATAGCGAGGCTTAGGTATCCATTTCCATATCATTTTCACATTAAGCTCATGAAATCTTTGCTTTTTAGAAAAATCATCAATCTTAGCATGGAAAACTTTAGCCTGATGTGTTAAGGATTTGGAAACTGATTTGACACGAGATGTTTTTCTAGCAAATTTAGATTTAGAATAAATGGAAGGAATGATAAATGCATTATCATGACAGTGTTTGCAGATAAAATTCTTACGTGCAAATGTCAAAAGCTTAGATTTATCCAATGAAGTACAAGCATTCATACAACTTTGACATTTGGAAACGTTTGAATTTTTACAAATCAGACTATCACTATCACTGATACTACATTTATTTTTAGCAACTTTATTTTCCTCCATATTCTTCATCCATTCTCCTTTATCATTCTGCCTTTTTATATCTGAAACAGGAAATAGAATCTTGTTAGCTTTCTTTGTAGAAGATGATTTTGACTTTGAAGTACAAGAAGCTTCTCCCTTTTCAAAAATACTCGGAGGATATTCAGGAGTAGTAGTATAAACAACTGAAGTTTTAGAATTAATAGTCTCAAACTCTGGATTAGAATGAACATTCCAGTTTGGAGACTCAAACATCTTTTTCTCTTTTAGATTTTGTTTAAAAAAATCATCTTTTAAAACTGTTAACTCTCTAGAGAGTTCTTTGTTTTCTTCAGAAGACTTGTCAAGTTTGAATTTGAGATCAACGCTCTCATCTTATAACTCTTCAATCGTCTTTTGAAAATCTGTGATTTGTTTCTCAAAGATAGATGCTTGATTCACCTCAAAGTTTGATCCCATCTTTTCTATTATAGGTACAGGATCTGAAGCATTCATCATTTCTGTAAAGATCTCCTCAGTCATAATTTTTGAAAAATCAGAATTAAGATTTTGATTCATGATATTTTCATCTTTTGATTCTTTTGAGGAATTAGAAGTGAATGAATCAGATAAAGAAATTTGATTCTCAATATCAGTTTCGGAATCAGATTCATCATACAGACACTGAGATTCAGTACTATTTGCTTCAACCTTGGCTGACTCTGTTGGTAAACAAGGAGAAAATAGTGAAGAAAATTCACTAAATTCTGGCTTTCTTGTTTTGTAACTTTCGTTCAAATCTTTATAAGTAAAACAAATAGATTTAAAACTTGAAATTGAATCAGCACAAGATGAATTGTCATCATCATTCACGACTTTAACTTTAAGAAAAGTAACAAAAGTATCACGAATATCAGGTTTTGTAGGAGTAGAGCCCATCTTATCAAAATCATACAAATTTTCTGGTGCTCTTTTCAAAACATTATTTGCTTCAAAATCTAAACCTTTTTTAACATCATAAAATCGGACATCTTGGAGTTTGTTTGTTAAAAGATTTAATGTTTGCTCAGTCTGTCCTCTTTTAAAATTTAAATCCTCCAGTTGCTTGACTTTACAATATACCTCGTTTCTTTCTTGAAAACATGCTTCAAACTTGATTTTAAATTCACCTTTTTCAGCATTTAAGTTTACAAGATCTCTTTCAAGCTCAGATATTTTTTATTTTAAAAGATCTTTATCCTTTTTCAAAATCTCTTTCTCAGATTCTTTCTCCTTAACAACATCTTTCAACATTGCATTTTCATCACGAAAATTCAACATTGTTTGTCTTTCATGACTAAGTTTGACTTTCAAATTTTCAAACTCTTCTTTCATGAATTGAACCTGGGTCTTTAAAGATTGAATAAGTTCATTGTTAAACAGATTACGTACCTCAGAACCATAGTCGGAATGATCAGAAGATGATTCAGTGTCCTCATCCACTTTGGCCATCATACACACCTGAGTAAAGTGTGTCGTTTCATCATCAGAACTCTTGTAGAACCAATTTTCCTCTTCTGCCATTAACTTTTGACCATCTTCCACCTTCTTTGCAATCAGTGATTTCTGAGCATAGTATTCTGAATTCTTTGTTCGCTTGAACTTGCAGTCTTTGGATAAATGACATGGTTTTCCACAGTTATAGCATCGTCCATATTTCGGCTCAGATTCTTCTTTCTTTCCTTCTCTCTTCTCTTCTCTTTTCTCTTTTCTCTTCTCTCTTTTCATCTCTTTTCTCTCCTCTTTTCTCAAACTTCTTTTCAGACCTTGGTTTGAACTTTTCTTTCTTGTAACTCTCATATTTCTCATATTTCGGCTTTGAGAATCTATTTTTACCAAAGCTTTTCTGAAACTGCTTTGTTAGGAGAGCCAGATTTTCAGCAAATCGTTGAATATCCTCATCTGAATTTTCTTCAAATTCAGTAGAAGATTCATCAGTACTTGAATCAGTGACTTCAGTGAGGAGAGCTTTGGATTTCCTTGACTTTGTCTTGTAAGAAGAACTGGACTTGAAACTTGACCCTTTCTTTCGTTCAGACATTAAGGCTAGAGAATCCTTGACCATCTTCTTTTCAGCACTCAGCTGCTTTACTTCATCCTCGTGCTGAGACAAAGTTGTGAAGATATCATTGACTTCTTCTTGATCCATGTCCTTAGTCAACTGAATGTTGATAGCATAGCTTTTCCACTCTGGGTTCAAGTTCTTAATGAACTTATAATTGATCTCTGATATTGACTTGTTCATTCCATTTCTCCTTAGATCATTCAGAATCACATTGAAACGTGTGTATGTCTCCAACAAAGTCTCTCCTTCTTTTGCATGTAAGCCTTCATACGCATTTATACTTTGATTCAACTTTGTCTGAATTGACTTCTTTGTTCCCTGAAACTGTCTCTCCAGTTCATCCCATAAAGCTTTTGCAGATTCCCTACTGTCTACGCGATTGTAGATGTCATTAGGAATTGCCATGGTGAGATAGATAAGTGCCTCTTCATCTATCTTATGTCTTGCCTTTTCTGTTTCACTGAATAATTCATATGGTTTTGGCACACATCTGTCTGGAATTTCTGGAGATGTAGTTGAGGCTGCCTGTCCAGGTACATGCGTTTTTGGCTCAATCGGACCATTTAAGATAGACTCCATATAATCTATGTTCTTTAGATTCAAGAACCGAGTCATCCTTTTCTTCCATTATGAGTATTCTCCGATTGACAAGACCGGAGGCTTCAGATGAGATCCCATAGAGAGTAAGTCATTCGACATGATTAAAAGATGTATAAACTTACACAAGATGAAAAATATTAGCTAGTAAAGATCTTTAAATCCAACAAATCAAGAAAACTCGAAAAAAAAAACTCAAGTATAACACTGTATGTAGCGCAAGATAGAAGATTGCGTGAACAGGCTGTAACGCAAACTACACTTCTCGCAAGAAGAGTATGGCACAAACCTTACTTCGCGTAACCAGTGTGTTACGAAAACCTGACTTTGCGTGATTGTCGTGTGACGCAAACCTAACATTGCGTGTCCAGTGTGTGACGCAAACAAACTTTGCGTGTCCAGTGTGTGATGCAAACAAACTTTGCGTGATCAGTTACTTACGCAAAGCTAACTTCTCGTTAACTACTGATACGCAAACATCAATTATTGTTGACGCAAAGTACACTTTGCGTTTTTGGTTGAATACGCAAAGTTCAGATGAACCACTTGATAAATCTCTTGAAGAACTAGCGCAAACAGAGATGAACTCGCACAAACGTATGACGAACTGGCGCAAACTTTAGATCTCACGCAAACCTTCTAAAACCTAACAAATCTTCACCAAAAACTCATCTAGACCTCGAATCTCGATCTGAAAACTTGACAATTCACTCACCTACACATCTAGAATCTAATTCTGACAAGGAATTTCAATTAAAAACACACAAATTGACAATTTGATTCAAGAACAGTACGATGAACTCGTGAACTCGAAAAACAACAAAACTTCAAAATCGATGAACAAATCAAATGCAATTCAAGAATTAAATGATACAGTCTCGATCGATTTCACTAAATGATCATAACCTGATCAATTACAACTCGAACTTTTCACTAAAATTCAAAAATGATTATGACTTCGTGAACAGTGACGATGAACAGTGCCGACTCAAAAAGTTTCTTGATTTTGAAATGGATTTGGCTCTAATATCAATTGTGGCCCAAAAATTACTAGCATAAACACATACAGATTTACACAAAACACTTTTCTTTATTTAATCATACAGATTACATCAAGCTATATACCTATTTGTGATAATCCTTTCAAGACAAAGTGTTTGTGTGTGTTCTCAAGGTGTGCAACTATGTGTTCTATCTCTCTCCACTTTCTTACTTCTATTTCAACTATTACAACCACCCTTACAACCACACAAGAAACCAACACAAAGACTTGCTTATATATAGGTCAACATGACCAAGCAAGATCAAACCTTCTAAGCACATTTACAACACACACACAAACAACAAATACAATAAAGACCCACATTTAATCTTGAATACAATTTCAGTCTAACAGATATTAATTGTTACATACTACAAACATCTATATGTTTTGCAGATCAAATGGGAAAAATAAAAAAAAAGTAAATTTTGACCCTCTTAAGCATATTATGTCATGAGACAAATTACTTGATTCTATTAAATTTCGATTCTACTTGTTCCTTTCAGTAACCTACAATGGTCATCTCCTTGCGTCTAGAGCAGTGTTGTTTTTCCAGAACATGGGTTTCACAGAAGTTCAATTTTCCGATGTACGTCTTCCTCTATCTCTTTGATCATGTTGTTTCAATGATTTTGTAGTGTGTTTTTATGGTTTAACCGATGAGAACCCATTTGATCAATTAATTGGTTTCACGAACAAACAATCCAAATCTCGATAAAAAGATGAAGGGAGGGATGGGTTTCTTCACAGATCTGGTTTCATGGTTTTCTTCATAGATCCAAATTTGAAGATGGTTTCTTCACATACCTGGTTTGAGGTTCGATAGGACGTCGAGGGAAATAGAAGAAAAAGGAAGAAGAACAGGGGAGCGATGGGTTAGGATGAAGATAGGGGGTCTGCTGCAGTAAAATCACCCCAAGGAGTGTCTTGGTGGAGGCGGCTGTAATTTTGGTCTTTGTATGTATGTATAATATGATATATATATATATATACACACACATACGTACAATATAATGTAACACCCGTAATTTTGATGTTATGTATAAAATAAATTTAGAGAAAACGGTCGAGGAAACGGTCGAGGAACGACCGGGAAAACGGTCGGTACAAGTTTGGAGAAAGTGCCAAGCGAAAGTGCCATGGGCACAATTTCCGGGCACTCTTGCTGAGAGTATAAAACTCTCAGTACATGTGGCGCGAAAGTGACATACATCACTTTAGCCAGACACTATCGCGGAGTGGTTAAGGAGTTTAAAAATCCGATTTTTTTGGGGTTTTCTTCATTTCCTCATATCTCCTTCACCATAACTCCGTTTGAGATGATTCTATTTTATTTCTATAGTTTCGTATTTGAGAGATTTTCAAGGATAGATGTTAGTTTTGGAAAGATTCAAGAGTATTTGGTGGTGGATTGGAAGCAAAGGTCAAGAGCTCATCATCATCGCCTCCAGTTTCAAGAAATTTGGGGTTTTCTAGGTTTTCACCAAAACCTAAGTGGTTAGTTCATACTCTTAGTTTCTAAACTTTATTATAAGTTATAAATGCTCCATTGATGATTTCCTAGTGATTATGTTTCTAAAATTTCGGATTTGATGATTTTGGAGAATGTAAGTCAAAATTAGGGTTTTGGCCAAAATAAGGATTTTGATATAAAATGTTTGAGGAACTATTCTAAATGGTTGAATATGAATATTTAGGGTTGGAAACTTGTGAATCTAGGTTTTTGGAAGGCTTTACTTGTGGATCCAAGTTTCTTCAAAGGATCTCAAGTTGAAGAAAAATCTAGATTTAACCTAAATCTAGCAATGTGAGTTCAAGTTGATTTGTAAAAAGGGCGTACATGCCAAAATGTCAATTTTGAACGTTTATATGTTTTACATGAAATTATCAACTCTTGAGCTATTTGGTGGGTTTTGATTATTTGAAGTGTTTAACTTTATAAACTTTGTAAAACACCCACATTTGGGAATTTGGGCATTTTGATAAATAAATATTGGGTATTGGTATTTTAGTGATTTATTTTATGGAATGAGATCTTTTGAGAATGCACTTTTAGTGTGTGTTTTGTAGAAATGCTTGATTTTATTTTATGGGACGTTTTTGAAAGAATAAATGGTATAAACTCAATTGGAAAAAGATTTGTCCCAATCTAAACTATGTTGGAGTTTATTTATGTATTTTGGAGCATAGGTTTGCATAAATACGAGTTGTTTACGTTTTATTGTAGTTTATGACTTTTAGAAATGGTCAATTGATTGGTTGAGCTTATGGCTCGGTTTATTTTGACTCTGTTGGGTATTGGGGACATTTGTCCAGTTTTGATAGCTCAACGTAGAGCTTTGGTCACGATTTATATTTATATGAGAATTACATATTTCAAATGCGCTAGTTCATTCATTTGGAGTCATATAATGTTTTAGACCTTATTGCTATGGATCATCTTAAGGTATTCATCATACTTATAAAGTCACTCAAAGTGACAATGCTATAAATGTAAGGTATTCATCTTAAGGTATTCATCATCTACCCTATCGATCATCACATGGAAGCGATTCAAGCATATACATGAAACATGTAAGTTCACCATATCACTGGACAGATGCAATTATGAAGGTACCGTACGTGAAGATCCTTGCTACCCGCACCATGATTCCCGATTCTAGTGCCTCAATCGACCTCAAAGTATCCTATCTAAAGTGTCTAATAGTGTAATCTCACTTTCACTTACTTATAAAAAAGCTAGTTTGAGTAGAGGTATCCAAAATCAACACCTAAATCTCTCAAACTTTAGCTCTGATATCAACTTGTAACACCCTCAAATATGGAAATAGCAACTTTTTTAAAATTTTCTAAATACATCGATAACTGATTCATCTGCAATAACAATTTAAGGTTTAACTTCAAAAACACAATTCAAACCTTACACAAGGTCTATAATAGGGACGGGTGTTACTAAAACCCCAATAACTGTTAATGCCAAAAATCGTCCAAAGGAAGATCTAAGGTCGATGTGGAGCTTTAACAACTAAAGTAGGCAATCACTCGACAAATCGTACGACAATGACAGAAAGTAAATTGAACACAGAGATTTGGTGACGTGGAAAACCCCGTCGAGGGTAAAAACCGCGAACGACAGTGAGGATCGTCAAGTGCACTATGGACGTCAAGCAGGGACGTCGTCCTTTTGAAGGAGTGATTACAAGTAAATTTGACAATGTTACAATAGAAAATAACGTAAACGTGCGTCGTAGGCTAAATGTCGTGCAATGGAACACTTCTGTCGAGAGATTCTGCTTGAAAGAATGCGTGAGAGTTGTATTTTCATAATTGCTTGTTATCAGATGTTGATCTTGTCCTTGTATTGATCTTCAATGTTGTATATATAGCTTCGGTTGCCATAAATGAGCATTAATTGTCCAACGACACTGATATTGATTGATCTTGATGGCGGTTGTCCATTATATCCATTGGTCATTATGTACATTAAACCTGTAATGAAAGATCCACAAAGGAAAAACGGTTGTGCAATGAATGATTAATGATCGTTAGTAA
Source organism: Arctium minus (assembly GCA_954870635.1). NCBI lineage: Eukaryota > Viridiplantae > Streptophyta > Magnoliopsida > Asterales > Asteraceae > Arctium > Arctium minus. Next base: position 44,400,653 of record OX941092.1, on the reverse strand, counting down.
CGTTACATAGATCGTAAGATATAAGCCTGTCGAATGATTCATGTTAGTTGTGGACGTGGGAAACTCATGAAGATCCTCATCGAGGACGACGATGTCTACTGTCGTACATTATCGGCAGGACCTTATCTTAATACAAGAATGGTCGCTAGACTGAAGACGTTTGGTTTTCTTTCGTCGGTCGTGACTTGTGAACTTTTACCCAAACAGTTTACCCCAAAAATTCGGAAAGTTAGACAATAAGTCGTTTTTTCGAATTTTGTAACCAGATGGGACACGCGTTGATTTCTTGTAACTAAATCGTTTCCTCGAGAACCGAAGAAATTCTGGGGGGAAGCGATCAGCCGTTTACCTGATGTGACGTCATGACGACGTGGGGCGCGTAGTGTCAAGCGTAGGGACAGGTGTCGTTCGTCCGTAGAGGAGGGAGAAAAGTCGATATAGGTGGCATCTGGCTGTTGGTTCATTCTACCACCGATTTGGCATATAAATAGAGGATTTTACCAGATCTTTTCTTTCATACGCTTTAGGAAAAGATTGCCTTTTCGAGTTTTTTCCTTTAAGAGTGTTTCAGAACTCTAAATTTTTCAATAACCTTTTCAAATGGCAATCGACCCTTTTAGCACCGTGAAAGAAGAGGTCGAAATGAAAGATTTTAGGCATCTAGCCAAGATTCCAATCAACATTCGACTGAATGCTTCGGGTCAATGGAAGCCAGAACAATGCCCAAAGGGGTATTTCGTCTTGTACGAATATCCCTTAAAGATAGGCTTTTCATGGCCTTTCTCTCCCTTGTCGAGGGATTTTTTGATGACTTTTGGGTTTTCACCGGGGAAAATGATGCCCCTATTTTGGCGTATTTTTCAAGTCGTTGAACGATTAACAGTAAAATGGACATCACCATTTACTGTTAACGACTTGCTGGTGGCTTACTCGGTCAAAGCGGAGCCAAACCATAGGTACAGTCTCTTTTTGAGATTTAAAGTTGACCGTGTTTTGGTTCAAGCGACGGTGGTAAATGATCGTAAGTGGAAGATACGATATGTCTTCGATCGTGTAGCGCCTTTGGACGAGAACGCTCGATGGATCACCATTGGGTGGAACACTGCGAGTAAGCATTTTGTCTCTTTTTTTTCTTTTGTGATTTTTCTATTATTGATAATCTAACGACTAATGATCTTTCAACGATCGATTTTTCGAGAGTCATGTCATAGTCTGATTCGACCAAGAAGGTAGAGAGCCTTCTTGAATTCAGCCTTGAGGAACGCTCATTCTTCCCCATGGCGTCGAGAGGGGAGGACGAAGATGATGAAGATTATGTGGTCATCCTCGAGCCCTCTGATCGCGTTGACACAGATGATGAAAAAGAAGAAGAAGAAGAGGAGGAAGGATGATACTGGAGAAGCTGCCCTAGGTAAGTTTCCTCTTTTCATTAGTAGGACGTGTTTATAGATTGTAAGATCTTTGGGGTCTAGTCGAGCAGACGTCACCCAATAGGGTTTTAATGGGTCTAGTCGTTCGACATAACCATTTGGTGTTTGTGGGGTCTAGTCGATAGACGTCACTCAATAGTTGTAAAACCATTTGGGATTTCTTGTCGTAAGACGTTTTTAATCCCTAGGCCATTTAGTAAGGTCTAGTATTTTATAAAAAAACGTCACTTACAGATATATTTCTGTTTGTTTTCAGGAAACTTGATTCCATCAGTACAAACTGCGAGTCCCTCGAAGGGGGAGTCGGCTGCTCAACTAGCTCGAGAAGGTCGGGCTTTGAAGAGAAGGGCCCTTTCGACTGCTAGGTCGGAGGGCAAGAAGATGAAGACGGTCGTGAGGGAACCATCTCCAACGAACGATGACCCTAAGGTCGTTAGTTCCAAGGAGGCGATGACGCCACAAGTTGCGGAGGCCGTACCGGTCTCTTCGGTCTCACCACTGGTGGTGGAAACCTCTTCGTCGAGAGACAAGGGGAAGGGTCCTGAAACATGTGAGGATCCTAAGACCATATCGGTGAATATCAGGCTACCGGTTGATTTTATGTCGACCGGTGGTCTAGATAGGAAGGAGGTCTTCCTGTATGCAAACAATTTCTTCCTGCCGACTGTCCGCAAGTAGTACGATGATCTGGCGATCGAGGACATGGATGCTAGTGTCGCAGGATTCTCCTTCAAGGTAAGAACCGTCGAGTTCTTTTTTGTTTAGTTGTGTATTTTACTGACTTATTGTATGTTCTTTGGGCTTTCCAGGCGTCGTTGGCTCTTCATTCACGTCTTAATGATGTGAAGTCCTTCGTTTCAAGCTCTCTTGAGCAGGAAACGAAGGCAACTGCTAAGGCTGAGGTAGCGGAGAAGGAAAGGGAACAACTCTCTCTTCATCTTCAGGAGCTTCTTGGCGAATTGGAAGATGCCAAGAATGAAAACAAGACCCTGAAGAGTCGCATGAAGGAGGTGCTCGACGAGGCCTCCGTCGATCGTTCGGAGTTGGATGCCACCAAGATGATATCGGCTGCGACTGCAAAAGAAGCCGAGCTTTTGAGGTTTGAGCAGGACCTAGCCCGTCGACGAGTGGATGAGCTTGAGGAAATAGATTCATCCATTGAGGCGTTTACTCGTCTTAAAACTCGTGCAACCATGATTAGGCGTCATGGAAGAGGAGAAGATCCTTTGGCTTCGAGAGAAGGTGACTTAGATTTTTTTTTCTTGATGTTCGTCGGTAACCAGGAAGATCTCGACTCGGAAGACGAGCATGATCGTGAGCTGCTAGAGGAGACTCCTCAAGATGATGCCACTGAGGTCGTGTCTAAGGAGGGTCAGGAGCAGTAGGCTCCTTAATTTAGTTTTTAAATTTTTTGTTTCTTAATCGGGCGACTGTTGGTGGTTGTGCTACGTATTATAATACCTTTTGCGGTATTAATGAAAGTCGTTTTGAACATATTGAATTGTCGTAACAATTTATACCTTGTGGATACAAATAACAAAGTACTTTGCATAAATAACATACGACAGACGTAAGGGAATTAATCGAAAGATAAGCAAGATTTAATGAAAATCTAAGCAATCCAAGATAAGTATAAGAAAACGATCATAAGATAAAAAGAATTAAATGAAAATCTAAGTAACTCATGACAAGCACAAATAAGAAGTATGAAGTACCCCAAACATTTTTGAAGTAAGATCGAACGTTAGTCGAGCTTACGATTTTAAGCAAGTAGACAAGGAACTTGTGTCTCGACACAAATTGATTAACCTGTTATTAAAGATAATTTCGTAAAGGATTTGCGATTGTTATAAGGTTTTGACCTCAGATCCTTTAGGTCATACGATATGATCGTGAGATAACCCTAAGGCATAAATGTTGTCGAATGATCGACCAATCCTGCAATAACTTCATAGGGGGTCGTTGACTTGACCAACGACTCTTCGATGCTTAAGTCAGTAAGGTTTGTAGAAAGATAATCGTAAGGAAAGAGGAAATAGGTTTTAGAAGAAATACCTCTTTAGATGTACCACATTCCAACTTCGAGAAATGTCACGACCGTCGAGGGTTTGTAGTCGATATGCTCCCTTTCCGATAACCTTGGTTATTCGATACGGTCCTTCCCACTTGGTGGATAACTTACCTGAGCCAGGCTCTTGTGTGTTTTAAAACACTCGTCGTAAGGCATGATCACTTGTTTAGAAGATTTTGGCCTTGACATTTTTATTGAAGTGTCGTTCGACCAATTGCTTCTGAGATGCCATTCTAATCAATGCTGACTCTCGTAATTCTTCTAGTGCATCGAGGTCATAACTTAGATCGACTAAGTTGTGATCGACCGTCGAATGTCGTGAGGTTGGAATTTTGAGTCTCGACAGGCAAGACTGCTTTGCAACCATAGACAAGAGAGAATGGAGTTTGTCTTGTAGATGTACGAGGTGTCATACTATTGGCCCAAAGAATTATTGGAAGTTCTTCAACCCATCTGTCTTTTGCTGCCTTCAGTCTTTTCTTAATTGAATTGATAATCGTTTTGTTGCTTGAATCAGCAAGTCATTTGGATTGAGGATATCTGGGTGTCGAATTCGTAATCTTGATTTTACGATCTTCATAGATGTAACACCCCGAATTTTCGGTACGTTAATTCTAGCGTTACGACTTCTAACCTTGGTTATCATTTAATCTGGTATTCTGGTGTTTAGCTTTTGTCGTTAGCACCCAGTTTTGTAGCAAGTTTGAGTATTTGGGTTTGGTAGTGTTGGTAAGTCACAGGGACTTACGCGGGTAACACCGCGGCTTGCAAGCCGCGACACAAGCCCCGTAATCCACTGTTCGTTTCCATTTCAGGAACATGGGCGACTAATGCCGCGACTTAAGGTCGCGGCATAACCCGCGAGAGCCCCCCTGATCGCCCAAATACGGGTTCTTTCCTCATTTTCTCATTTATGTTTCTCATATACCTTATTCCTTCTCTCTAAACCCTCATAACTCTCCTCATCCGAAGCTAGGGTTTCACCAACCTAAATTTGCTTCATTAATTGTTAGAAGTGGAGTATAGAAATCAAGGTTTCAAGTTTGAGCATTGAAGTCTCCACCTCTGTTATCCCAGTTTAATCTAGTTGATATATTAACACAGAACACAATATAGATCAAGAGATAATAAGATCAGAATAACATACCAATCCCTTGAATAAACGATTAAACCTTGTGTGTTCTTGATACCCTTGAATACAGAGAAAATAGGATTGCCTCTCAAATATGAATAATGTAATTATCAAAGGTTAACCTAAAAACTAATTAATTAAAACAAGAAATACCTAGGCTTTTAAGGCCTAATGGACTTGGGCCCAATAGTAACTAAACTATTAACTTATTACAATTTAAACCCTCTAACTTTAACTATCAAACAAATACGGTTTAGACCCTTTAATTTAACTTTAATCTTGAATACAATTTATGATCCAACAATCTCCCCCTTTGGATTCAAGATTAAAAAAAATTTGGCAATAGTCTTCAGGTCTTCACTTTTCTTGAAAAACTTCAGATATGACATTGATAGCTTCAAAACTTGATATCTTTAAATAGTCTTCATCTTTAAATCTTTGATATCTTACAAAATCTTTAGCAGTCTTCAGATTATATTCTCCTTCTTTGATAATTCTCCCTTTTTGTATCTTCTCCCCCTTTTTGATGAGTGGTGAGAATCATAATCATCAAAACTTGTCAAAACAATCTCCCCCTTTATGGAAAAATCTCCCCCTTTGTCTTTATAGACATCAATTTAGCACTTTCTTCATGTAATGAGCCCTGTAAAAAATAAGAACAGTCTCTCCAAATGGAAAGAGTGATTATTTCAATCTTTTCAGATTAAAATAGAAAATAGTAACCATTCGAATTTTTCAAATTCAAACAGTTTAATAGATGTAACCCTGAATCAACAAATGACTTAGTTAAAATGCCTATCAATGACACAAAGTCACTGAGTAACACAAAGTTACTATATAAGGAGCTGGTTTTGATGTTGGCTCCCCAGGTCTTTCATTCAATCATCGAATAACACATGGTTATCTATGAACGTTCTGACAAAAAACAAATTTCTGTGTCCTCGTGCATGTGTATGAAAAAAATTATGCACAGATGATTGCTTTTCATTTTAGGCTCAAAGTATGTAAACTTGTTGAGACATCAACAAATTATACAAAGACTCAATGTGCATGAGAAAGGGTTCGAAGGTGGGGAAACTTTCCTTCTTTTTCAATATCAGTATCTTTCAAATGAAGAACCAATAGCTTATGTGTTGCGTCCCCAGAAAATGTGAAACATTCTCTTTTTGAGAAAAGAATGAGTAGCCGGTGGGGTTGTATGCAAGAGATGGCATGGGCTAGGTGCCTATTTCAATAATGGTCACCAAAGAATGTGAACCAATCAGATAATGTGGCTGCCCGGCTCAGAAAGAAGTTCGGTGCAGAGTTTAATATTCTTTATTTTGTTCGCTCACCCTCTTTCTTTTCATGCTCACGTCTAACCAATCTTACTTTTTCATTTTACCTCTTCACACACCATCACTCAATTCTTTTGACCCCTCTCCCCTCAATCACTCAGGGAATACTTCCTGGGTAGGAAACACTGGTTATCGTGAATCCATGGAAGTTCTGTTAAGTTCTCACACTGAATCCCATGTATTTTCCTAATAGAACATGCTGATCAACAGTCTTTTGTACATGTAAGCACAAATAAGCACTTGTTACATGAAGAATATAATATTCGGAGATGTCAAAACAGAAGATGTTTGACGATGAAATTCTCCCCCTCAACCTAAAAATGGTTGGCAATAAGCTCATATCAATCTGTCATGAAGAATAATATGCTGGAGAATCAAAAACGAATGTTGTTTATATGAACAATATATAAACATATTTTCAATGAAAACACATGAAATGACGTTTGATTCAATCAACAGTGAATACAAAGAACGTGAGTATTACCATAGAAAGATCTAACTTTTGATACATGGTAATAACAAAGTCAAATAGAATATTCTGAACCGTTATGTGTATGAATACTTGACAAAGTATATTGACAAGATAAAACGCAAGTATTTATCTTTAAGAACACACGGTCAGATAATCTTCTAAAATCACAGATATTCTCCCCCTTAACTGATTTTTTTTAACATAAAGATAAAGCAGAAAAATAAAGCACTGAAGTGCGGGTTCTAATCTGATGTGATTAAAAGCCATAGTCACTTGAACAAACCTGCATTAAATAAAAGAAAAATGGTAATCATTTGTGAAAATGATTCCTCTCTTGTTAGCAATAGTTGAAGAATAAGACACAAGATCAAGATTTAGAATACTACCCCTAGAATCATGAGTAAGGTCTAAGACATGTTCAACATACCAAGTTTGCTGATTAGAAATTGGAATCGCTTTTCATCCAACGACTTGGTGAAAAGATCAGCTAACTGGAAGTCAGTTTGAACAAAGTGCATTTCAATGTCACCTTTTTCTACATGATCCTTGATGAAGTGATAGCGTACATCGATATGCTTGGTCTTCGAATGTTGTACCGAGTTAGCAGTTATCGCAATTGCGCTCTTGGAATCACAATAAATAGGAACATGCTTGTAGTTGTATCCAAAGTCCCTTAACTGTGTTTTCATCCAGAGGACTTGAGAACAGCAGCTAGCAGCAGCTACATATTCAGCCTCGGAAGTGGATGTTGAAACACAGTTTTGTTTCTTTGAGGTCCAACTCACAAGTTTGTCACCTATAAATTGACATGATCCAGAGGTGCTTTTCCGGTCTAGCTTACATCCTGCATGATCATCATCTGTAAGGCAGTTAGATCAAAACGGGAATCCTTTGGATACCAAAGGCCTAAATCAGGAGAGCCTTTGAGATATCTAAGGATTCGCTTAACAGCAGTTAAATGCGACTCTTTAGGATTAGACTGATATCTCGCACAAAAGCATGTGGCAAACATTATATCTGGGCGACTTGTAGTCAGATAAAGTAAAGAACCAATCATGCTACGATACACCTTTTGATCAACAGGTTTCCCGGAGGGATCTGCTTCTAACAGTGTACCAGTAGCCATTGGTGTTTTCATGACTGAACTATCTGACATATTGAACTTTTTCAAAATATCTTTTATGTATTTAGCTTGATTAATAAATATGCCTTCGGGTAATTGGTTTACTTGTAAACCAAGAAAGAAATTCAATTCACCCATCATCGACATTTCAAACTTTGTCTCCATTATTTTTGAAAAGTTCTTACAAAATTTTTGATTTGTCGACCCAAATATTATGTCGTCAACATAAATCTGAATGAGAATCAAGTCCTCACCTTGCCTTTTAAGAAATAAGGTAGTATCAACTGTACCTTTCTTGAAACCAGAAGCAAGTAGAAATTTAATGAGAGTTTCATACCAGGCTCGCGGTGCTTGTTTATGACCATAAAGTGATTTGTCTAAGACGTAGACATGATCAGGGTGATGAGGATCAACGAAACCTTCAGGCTGAGCCACGTAAACCTCCTCATGCAAAACGCCGTTCAGAAAAGTTGACTTTACATCCATTTGATAGACTGCAAAGTTTTTGTGCGCTGAATGGGCTAGGAAGATTCTGATGGCTTCGATCCTTTCAACAGGGGTGAATGTTTCATCATAGTCAATGTCCTCCTGTTGACAGTACCCTTTTGCGACCAAGCGAGCTTTGTTCCTCACTACTACTCCAACTTCGTCTTTCTTGTTCCTGAAAACCCACTGTGTTCCAATAACAGATTTACCTTTAGTTAGTGGGATCAAGCGCCAAACCTTGTTCCTTTCGAATTGCAGAAGCTCGTCTTGCATAGCAGAAATCCAGAATGGATCACGTAGAGCTTCTGATGCTTTTTTTGGCTCTAAGGAACTGAGGATGCTTGAGAACATGGAGAAATTCGCTGATGCAGATCTTGTTGTGACACCAGCTTGTACGTCACCTATCACGTTGTCCAGGGGATGATCCTTAGTCTAACGATGTGTGCTTGGTAAGGATTCAACTTGTTGTTGCGTATTAGACGCATCATTTTCATCGTGCACAGTAGGTAGCTCCATAGATGTACTCGGGACATCTTGTACTGGAGTTTCTAATACTGAAGCTTCGGGACTATCAGTTGAAGTACTCGTGACTTCCTTTCCAGAAGAGCTATTTGTAGAGACAGATTCAACATTAGTAGAGTCAGAAACTAATGGTTGAGTTGTACCTGATGGAGATGAAGTTTCAGTGACTTCTTCTTCGGACGGTCCAGATATGTCTTCGGATATAGTAGGGACCTCCGAGCCTGTACCACTTGTTATCGATGTTGATATGCCTTTTTCAAAATCTGCACATATATCATCAAAGGCATCCATAAACAATAAATCTAACTCAGATGAAGTAGAGTTAGAGTTAGAAGAAGTAGATCTTTGAGAAGTTGGTTCTATTCTGGATTGAATAGAAGCTTTGTCCTTAATTACGAGTTCTGAGCTGTTGTGTCCAGAAGTCCTTGTAGAATTCTCATCAAAGGAGACATTCATGCTTTCAACAACCGTCTTAGTTCGAATAATGTAAATTCGATAAGCTTTGGATGTCAGAGAGTATCCAACGAGATATCCTTCATCCGCTTTCTTATCAAACTTTGATAATCCTTGACGTTCTCGCAGAATGTAACACCTTCAACCAAAAAAACGAAGGAATTTGATGTTAGGTTTACGATTGTTGATCAACTCATATGTTGTTCTGTTAAACCTCTTGACCACGATGGTAAGATTCTGTGTAAAGCATGCTGTCGCGACTGCCTCGGCCCAAAGGTACATGGGTAGATCGGAATATGCAAGCATAGTACGAGCAGCTTCAACAAGTGTGCGGTTCTTCCGTTCGACAATGCCGTTTTGCTGCGGAGTGTAGGCTGCGAAAAAGTTATGTGAAATGCCTACAGACGTAAGATAACCCTGTAAAGTGGCATTCTTGAACTCCGTGTCGTTGTCGCTGTGAATACTTCTGACTGGCAATTGAAGACGAACTTGAATGCGCTTGATAAAAGCGATAATCACCTCTGGCGAATCTGACTTGTTACGAAGAAACTCGAGCCATGTATACCTTGAATAGTCATCTATCATTACTAAAACATACTTCTTGCCGTTGATAGACGCTGTTCGCATTGGGCCACAAAGGTCCATATGAAGAAGTTCCAGTGCAGATGAGGTTGATGATTCAGATTTTGACTTGAATGAGCTACGCTTCATTTTGACCAACTCACATGCAAAACATAGTGAGTCTTTTTCGAACCTCATTTCTGGTAGACCTTTGACCAGACCTTGTCTCTGTAGCTTTGCTATGGATCGGAAATTCTGATGAGACAAGCGACGATGCCACGTCCACGATTGTGATTTAGAAGCTTTAGCGAGTAGGCATACTGGACGTGTGGCAGACAGTGTTGGAAAACCTACATAGTATAGATTTCCATGGCGCTCAGCTTTGAAGACTTCGTAACCATCTGGATCCTCTAGATAGCAATGAGTTGTTGTGAAGCGGACTTGATATTTCATGTCACAGAAGTGACTGGTGCTAAACAAGTTATTATCAAGTCCCTCTACATATAGCACTCTTTGAATTTTCACAACTCCATTGTCAAGCATGCCATATCCTTTAACCTTTCCTTCCACTTCAGAGTTTGCAAAACGAACTGCGCCGGCAGGCTCCTCCACATAGTTATGCAAGAGGTGCTTGAATCCTGTCATGTGGCGTAAACATCCGGAATCTATCACCCACAGTCGACAGGCCTGCACAAAAACAATTAGTTTTGCTTAGGTACCCATATCAGAATGGGTCCTTCGCTGTTAGGTTTAAGCAATTCAGGAATATCAGCAGGTTTAACTTTCACTCTCCATTCATATCTGGGTTTTGGAACCCATTTCCAAAATGTTTTAACATTTAATTCCTGAAAGTGCTTTTTAGATTTAGGATTGGCAATCTTAGCACGATACACTTTGGGTTGTGTGAAAGAATCAGAATTAGAATTAGACTTAAGGTTCAGTTTAGCTTTTCTTTTACTCTTTTTGGACTTTGGAGTGGAGTAGTATTTGAATGAGTTATCCCAGCAGTGTTTGCAATATAGATTCTTTCGAGCAAAATTCATAAACTTAGATTTATCGGAACAAATCTTACATTCATGTTCATCAAAAGAATTATTTTTCAAAATAACACTGTCTGAAGTACAACTATTTAATGCAAAGGTTTCACTAGATAACCTATCATTCTTATTCAAACTACTATCTTTATTCTTCTTACTTCTCTCAACTCCATTTCCTTTTATATCTGAAACAGAAACAGGAACCTTGTTAGTCTCTAACTTAGAAGGTGGTTCTTTTCTAGTGCTATTTGAAGTCTCGCCCTTTTCAAAAATACTCGGTGGATATTCAGGACAATCAGAGTAAACAACTGAAGGTTTTGTAGGAGCATCAAATTCTGGAATTGTTATTACCTTCCAGCTTGGATCATTGAACATCTGTTTATCATTTGAAGCATTTTTAAACAGAATAATTTTCAAATCATTGATTTCTGTGCAAAGCTCTTGATTTTCTTTCAAAGATTTTTCAAGTTTAAACTTGAGATCAAAGTTTTCATCTTCAACCTCATCAAGAGACTGTTGCAGCAGATCAATTTGCTTCATCAATTCAGATGTATGATCACTCATAGAATTCGACTCCTTTGGAATAGAAACAGGATCAGAGTCCGAAGCATTCATCATTTCAGAAAATAATTCTTCTGTCATGGACTCAATAAACTCCGTTTTATCGTTTTTCAAACAAGATTCATTCGTGTTTACAGTTTCTTCTTCAACCTCTTCAACAAGTAAAGGTTTAGGAGTAAAGGGATTTGAGACTGATGGTATAGTAGATGGATCAACATCCGATTCATACTCATCGTATTTGCATTCAGTCTTAGATGGAACAGTATCATTGCTGACTGATTCTTTAGTAGAAGTGGTAAACAATGATTCAAACTCAGTAAATTCAATCTTTCGAGTCGCATAGCTTTTGTTCAAATCATTGTATTTAAAACCAACTGATTTAAAAGCATTTTGAGAATCAGTGTGACAAGACTTGTTTTCTCCCATTTCTTCTAGACCTTTGGTCTCAGTAAAAGGTTTAGAAGAACTGGCTTCAACAAAAGTTGCACGAATGTTTGGAATGGGTCTGATTGCGGAGCCAAATTTGTCAAAGTTATATAAATGCTCCGGTACCTTTTTCAAAACATCATTAATTGGCACACCCAAACCAGGTTTAAGTTTATAAAACCTTTCGTCTTGGAGTTTATTGGTCAACAGATTTAATGTTTGCTCAGTCTGACCTCGTTTCATATTAATATCCCCCAGTTGCTTGATTTTGGTGAAAGCTTCATTTCTTTCTTTATAACAAACTTCAAATTTTATTTTGAACTCACCTTTTTCAGCATTAAGATTCACTAGATCCTTTTCTAAATCAGATATTTTGCTTTTCAACGAATCCTTTTCAGCTTTTAAACCGTATTTTTCTTTTTCTTTTTCTTCCACAACAACTTTCATCAAAGCGTTTTCATCACGAAAACTCAATACTGATTGTTGTGCGGAGCTAAGTTTTCCTTTCAATAAAGCAAATTCATCTTTCATGCTATGTATTTGGGCCATAAGAGATTCAATCAATTCAGAATTATCACTTACCTCAGAGTTTGCGTCTTCAGAATACGCTTCAGAATCTTCATCGTCACCGTCTAACTTTGCCATGTAGGAAACTTGGGTGAAGTGTGCCTGCTCCTCGTCATCAGAACTTTGGAACAGCCAGTTTTCTTCTTCAGCCATGAGCACCTTTCCTTCTTCAGCTTTCTTGGAAATAAGTGACTTTCGCGCATAATAGTCTGAATTCTTGACCTTCTTGAATCTGCAGTCTTTTGAGAAATGCCCAAATTTGACACAGTTGTAGCATCTTCCTGGTTCATCAGCTATGTCTTCTTTCTTTTCCTCTCTCTTATCTTCTCTTCTGTCTTCCTTCCTGTCTTCTCGTCTTTCCTCTCTCCTTCCTTGCCTTGGCTTGTATCTCAGTTCAGACTTCTCTTTCTTGTGCCCTTCATACTTTGGCTTTGAGTAGAACTTTTTCTTGCCAAAGGTCTTCTTGAATCTTCGAGTAATAAGAGCCAAGTCCTCAGAGAACTTCTGAATATCTGGATCAGAATCAATCTCCAGTTCTTCATCACTTGAAACAGAGTTAGAGTCGGTAACTTCGGTAACTAATTCTTTAGACATCTTTCTCTTTGACCTTGCAGAGGATACATGAGCTTTGCCGGCTATGAGAGCCACAAAGTCCTTCAGTTTATTGGACTCAAGATTGATGGTTCTCACCTCATCCTCATGCTGAGAAAGAGTAGAGAAGATATCAGTGACATTTTCCTGAGCCATGTTCTTTGACATCTGAAGGTTGATGGCAAAGTTCTTCCATTCCGGATTTAAGTTCTTGATGAACTTATAATTTATCTCCGAAGCAGACTTAGAGATGTTATTCCTCCGCAAGTCATTGAGAATAATATTATATCTGTTGTAGGTCTCTAGCAATGTTTCTCCTTCTTTTGCGTGAAATCCCTCGTATGCATTTATGCAGAGATTCTGCTTTGCTTGGATAGAGGCTTCACTTCCTTCAAACTGTCTTGATAATTCATCCCAGGCTTCTTTTGCAGAGTTCCGACTGTCTACACGGTTGTAGATGTCATTCAGAATTTCCATAGTCAGATAAATGATAGCTTCTTCATCTATCTTGTACTGATCTCTCTCCTTTTCAGAGAAGTACTGATAAGGTTTAGGGACATATCTATCAGGAATTTCTGGAGATGTGTCAGTTTCTACTTGACCCTGTACTCTCACCATTGGATTTACTGGACCATTGATGATGGATTCCATGTAGGCTCTGTTCTTGTGATTCAGAAACTGAATCATTTTCTTCTTCCATTGCTGATATTCATCAGCCATGAGAACAGGAGGCTTGGACTGAGAGCCCATCGAGAAGGATTTGCACAAAACAGGAGGCTTGCTGATATTCATTAGCCATGAGAACAGGAGGCTTGCTGATATTCATTAGCTGTACCACTTGTTTTTAATTAAACTTATCTGTACCAAGACAACCAACTAGATGAGATCGTTAGAATCAAGATAAAAACCACACTCAAAATTTTTTCAGAAAAATAAATTTCCAAAAAATATGTAAGTGCAGAATTTGCACAATATAACACACAAAGAAATAATACTGAAGAATGAAATTAGGAAAATTTTAATCAAGCACACAACTTTTCTCCCCCTTCGCAGACTTAGCACGGGGGTCCCGCTAGAGATTTTTTTTTTGACATTTAGATGCCCTATTACAGTTTGCAAAAATCGACTGCTATGCTGACCGGGGATGTGCTTCGACCGGTATTGAGTCGACCGAGGACTTATAAATACCGGTAGAGAGTTCGACCGGGAACTTGTAAAGACCGGTAGAGAATTCGACCGGGAACTTGTTTCGACCGGTAAGTGATAGGACCGATGCTATGCTCGATCGATATAATGCTATGACCGGTAAAGCTAAGGACCGATAGTGAGATTTGACTGATAAAGGGTAAAAACCGATAAAATACCTTCGACCGATAATGATTATTCGATCGATATAGCTTAGACCGATTGATTGTTCGACCGATATGTTCTTGACCAACCCAGAAAGTCGATGAACAACTCAGATAATTAACCTAGAAATCGCACAAAACACATAAATTTAATGCAAAAACCAGACCTTTGTACTCAGAAACATGTATCGATTACACTTTAAGAAAAATCAACTATCAATTTCAATTTTCATGCAACGATTTTGACAGCACAGTGGTTGAAATTTATATGAACCCAGATATCAAAAGTCACAAATTCAATCACTTAAAGGTGTGCAGTGCAGTTTAACTTATCAGATCACGTTCAATAGCATGAAACACATCTAATCATATCGATTTTAAGCATAATAGCACATAGATTCATGCAATCGATTTTTACTTGATGAATAGTAACTTCGATGAACAGTAACTTTCGCAAAAAAAAAATCGATGAACAATTACTTCGATGAATAGTGATCGATGAATAGTAATCTCAAATATTTTTTTGATTCTTTTAGACTTTGATACCACTTGTTATCCTAGTTTAATCTAGTTGATATATTAACACAGAACACAATATAGATCAAGAGATAATAAGATCAGAATAACATACCAATCCCTTGAATAAACAATTAAACCTTGTGTGTTATTGATACCCTTGAATACAAAGAAAATAGGATTGCCTCTCCAATATGAATAATGTAATTATCAAAGGTTAACCTAAAAACTAATTAATTAAAACAATAAATACCTAGGCTTTTAAGGCCTAATGGGTTTGGGCCCAATAGTAACTAAACTATTAACTTTTTACAATTTAAACCCTCTAACTTTAACTATCAAACAAATACTGTTTAGACCCTTTAATTTAACTTTAATCTTGAATACAATTTATGATCCAACAACCTCCATTGTTGTCTTCTCCAAGGTTCTATTTAGGGTTTGGGTTTTCTCCAAAAACCCACTTGGTGAGTTCCTACTATCCTTTTCTAAACCTTATACATATTAAAACTTACATTTTAAACTTCTATATATCTCCTTGGGTTTTGGATTTAAGATTATTACATTTTGACCTAAATTGAGTTTTGGGAGATTTTAGGGTTTTTACTACATTTTGCTAAAAAGAAGGGTTCCATTTTATATGTAGTAAATTATTGTACTACTTGCACACTTAGGTGAAATATTTGAAGGAATGCATATAACCTCGTTTTTATGATTTTCATTCTTATCAGCAGTTAAACTTAGAAATGCTTATTTTGAAATAAGTGATATTGGAAGCTATATGTTTAGCTTTGGTTAGTCACAAATGAAAGTGTGACAAGTCTAGACTATTACTAGTGGATCCCTAGGTATTGAGTCGGATTATATATTTTGGGATGTTTTTCCCCATTGTAGCTATGTATGCATTTGATCCTCGGAGGCCCTTTGGTACGGTTATGTGGGACCGGTTACTAGCCATGAATCATAATGTAGTCCTAGTGAACGAGTATGACTTGGTTTCCTCGGGTGCCCTCCCCCACATCTTAGTACGGACCGACGTTTTTCGTGGCCATGGATTCCAAGTATTTAGCTCACAACTCGGATTGTGGCCTACTTTTGTGTTCCGCTACAATCCTTGGTAAATCAGGTATCCCCCGTCATCGCAAGATGAACTTTTGGAACAATTGTCCTCATGTGATAAATATTTTCAATTGTAAACTAAACTTTCTAGAAAAGACTTCCTTTTGTTACTTTTGTACTTTATTTTTGAAAGTATAAACTGTGTGTTCTCACTAGGCTTTAAACCTAACACTTTTTCTCAATGTTATGTATAGCAGGTTCCTTTAGCGGCGGGGTGTCGAGGCTTTGAGTGTCGAGTGCGGACTCGAGGCAATTTTTGAGATGATTAGTATTGGACGTTGGGCATTTGATTAGTTCCTTATTTTTGGTGATTTGGTTTGACAACCGATGTAATCTATATGGAATATGTTTAGATTAGTTTGTTGTTGATTTCCATTTCCATATGCAGGTTTTGTAAATGCTTTATACATTTACCCCTTTTTGGGTGGTTACTCCAAATACAAACGTCATTTTGCCAAATATTCAAATTTTAATTACTCTAATTGTTTTAGGGTGTTACAAGTTGGTATCAGAGCTCTAGTGTAAGTGAACTAGGCATGATGTAAGATGTATAGACTTAGACTGAGTATGTTAAGTATTGATTGTGAGTTTGGGTAGAAATCCTAAGATGGGTTAGTCTTAGATTCGACGGAACTTATGGTTATCAAGCGTTATGGCGATGGTAACGAGAACCTTTATGTATTATATGTTCATAATCTCACTTAGCTAATGTTATTATGAGGATGTTTTACGTGAATGTGCTTATAATGCCGTTACTATGACAATTGGTGATATGGTAGTATGTTTTCCTTCGTATTTTATTCTATCTCTCTCTTACTCTTTCTCGTGCTTGTGTTGCAGCCATTAGTTCTTATGGTGAACACTTATATTCGTCAGTTAGCCGACGGAGACCTCCGCGATGTTAGTTCGCCCAATCAAAACCCGGTGGTGAGGGTGTCGGCTATCGTTCTTCTTGGTATGCCCCCGATATTCACTGGGAAGTGGAACAAGTGCCTAGAGTGGAATTGGCATCCACGAACCCGGTTATTCAAGAGGCAAAACCTCAAGCTGATAAGATAGCCAACGTCATGCAGATGGTGACGTGTGCTATGGAGAAGCAGCAAGAGGCATTTCTGAAGATGATGGAGGACCAGAATGCGAGCCTCAAAAGGCATGAGGCAGTGGAAGAAAATGTGTTGGTTGGTTCTGGAGGCACCGGGAACAGAATCAGAACTGAAGAGCACGGGGTTGTTGGTGCTCAGAGAAGTGGGAAGAGTTGTTCCTACAAATCTTTCCTCGGTTGTGGACCACCAGAGTTCTCGGGTTCTGAAGACCCGGTTGCGTGCGTTAAATGGATCCAAGCGGTCGAGCAGGCTTTTGGCTCCTCCGAGTGTGGAGACGATCAGAAAGTGAGATTCGGTTCTAAATTACTCAGAGATACGACACTCTCATGGTGGACTGTCACTCAGGCCACCCTCTCTTCTACTGTGTTAGCTCAGCTATCGTGGGCTGAGTTCAAGAAGAATCTTTTGGAGGAGTACTGCAGGGAGAGGGACATGGATCGAATCGAAGCAGAGTTTCGGTCGCTTGAGAAAGGAAACTTGACGGTGAGGGAGTACACCCGTCAATTTATGGAGAAGTTAGGGTTAGTGGGGCATGTGGCCTCAACTGAAAAGGTGAAGATAAAGGCCTATCTGAAGGGTCTGCCGACGGACATGATGTCTATGGTCTGCAGCTCGAAGGCTTCTAATCTTCGAGAGACGATCGAGGAAGCCCAGTTTATGGAAGAGGTTTACGCGAAGGGTAAACCGGAGAAGGCTGTGGTGGTTGTTGATAAGAGAAAGTAGGAGAACAATTCCGTACCTCCCAAGAGAACCCGACCTTTTGTCGGAAACCGAAACTTCGGTGGTCATCAAGAAGCTAGATGGTGCCGGAGGTGTCATAGTAAGCACTTTGGCAACTGTAACCCCACTCCTTAACCTTGCAGCAAGTGTGGCAAGTCTGTCCACGCCACCAAAGATTGCCCGATCAGAGGGCTTATCTGTTTTGACACCTAGGGTTCCAGGTAGAGCTTTCCAGATGACGGCCGATGAGGCCAAGGCATCCGTCGATGTGGTATCGGGTACGTTTCTTCTAAACTCCGTACCTTCTCGTGTACTGTTTGATTCGGGTGCCACTTTCTCTTTTATATCTGAGTTGTTTCGGCAAAAGCTTGCTATGCCCACTAATAGTCTAGAGAATGCGTTAGTGGTACAAATAGCGGATGGTAGTCAAGTCCTAATCCGCGATGTCTTGAAGAAGTGTACTCTCGGGATCGAAGGGAGAAAATTTACGATTGATTTGATGTCGATGCTTATTGGTTGTTTTGATGTGGTGGTCGGAATGGATTGGATGGCTAACAATTATGCCGAGATTGTTCGCTCGAAGAAATTGATACGACTTCCCAATCCTAGCGATGAAGTTGTTGTGATCTATGGTGAGAAGAGGAAGGGTGATGTGGCAATCATCACCATGGCAAAGGCGAGCAAGTGCTTGGTGAAAGGATGCTCGTCCTTTCTAGCCTACGTGATCTACGCCAAGCTCGAGAAGTTAAAGCTTGAAGATGTGAAGATAGTGCGAGAATTTCTCGATGTCTTTCCGGACGACTTTCCCGGGTTACCACCTGATCGTCAAGTGGAGTTTCGGATTGATCTCGTGCCGGGAGAGATTCTTATTGCTAGAGCTCCTTACCTGTTGGCGCCCTCAGAGATACAAGAGATGATTGCTAAACTCCAAGAGATTTTAGAAAAGGGTTTCATAAGATCGAGCTTGTCGCCTTGGGGAGCTCCGGTCTTATTTGTCAAGAAGAAAGATGGGAGGATGAGAATGTGCATCGATTACCTTGTGTTGAATAAGGCAACGGTGAATAACAAGTACCCGCTTCCGAGAATAGACGACTTGTTCGATCAACTTCAAGGAGCGGGGTGTTTCTCCAAGATCGACTTACGTTTGGGTTACCACCAAGTGAAGGTGAGGAGGGAAGAAGACGTCTCGAAGACGGCCTTTAGAACGCGTTACGGCCATAATGAATTCCTCGTAATGTCGTTTGGCCTAACGAACGCACCGGCGGTGTTTATGGATTTGATGAATAGGGTGTGCCGACCATTCCTCGACAAGTCGGTCACCGTATTCATTGATGACATACTTGTATATTCCAAGAGCGAGTTGGAACACGAGCAACATCTTCGTGAAGTTCTAGAAGTGTTGAGAAAAAAAGATTGTACACCAAGTTTTCTAAGTACGATTTTTGGCATGAAGAGGTGCAATTCTTGGGTCACGTTGTCACTCGAGACAGAGTGAAAGTAGACCCCTCCAAAATTGAAGTCATGATGAATTGGGAGCCTCCTAAGAGTCCGTCCGAGAACCGAAGCTTTTTCGTATTGGCGGGTTATTACCGGAGATTTATTCAAGACTATTCGAAGATCGCTTTTTCCTTGACAACATTAACTCGGAAGAATGTGAAGTTCGATTGGACCGAAACGCAAGAGAAGGCGTTCCGGATTCTACAAAAGAAGTTGTGTGAAACTTCAATCTTGTCGCTACCCGAAGGATAGGAAGACTTCGTGGTCTATATCGACGCTTCGAAAATGGGATTAGGTTGTGTGTTGATGCAAAGAGGCAAGGTGATCGCTTACGCCTCGAGGCAACTTAAAATTCACGAGAAGAATTATCCCACCCACGATTTGGAGTTAGCGGCAGTGGTTTTCGCCTTGAAGCTTTAGCGACATTACCTCTATGGCGCAAAATGTACACTCTATACGGATCATAAGAGCTTGAAGTATGTCTTTGATCAAAAAGAGTTAAACATGAGGCAACGACGGTGACTCGAGTTACTCAAGGATTACGATTGTGAGTTGCTTTACCATCCCGGTAAGGCCAATGTAGTGGCCGATACGTTAAGTCGAAAGTACTATAGCGGAAGTATTCGGGCTACCCTTTCGAGAATCGAGTTGGTGTCAAGTCTTATGGAGAAGATCAAGACATCTCAAGTGGAAGCATTGTTGGACGAGAACCTCAAGGATGAAGTTATGACAAAGCAACGTTCACTCTTAACGGAAGATAGTCGTGGAGTTAAACTGTTCAACGGTCGTGTATGGGTGCCCAAAGTTGGGGGTAATCGTGAAATACTCCATAAAGATGCCCACAAGTCAAAGTATTCCATTCATCCGGGAAGTACAAAGATGTAACGGGACTTGAAGTTTCATTATTGGTGGCCGGTAATGAAGCTTGATGTAGCGTGTTACGTGGAGTGTTGTGTGACGTGTTTACAAGTTAAGGCCGAACATCAACGGCCGTATGGAAGTCTTCAGTCCTTAGAGATTCCCGAGTGGAAGTGGGAACATATTACCATGGACTTCGTGATGAAGTTTCCTAAAACTCTTCGAGGTCATGATACCATTTGGGTAAAAGTCAATAGATTGACTAAAAGCGCTCACTTTCTAGCTATGCGCGAGACCTTACCGATGGACAAGTTGGCAAAAGTCTACATCGACGAAGTGGTCTCAAGGCATGGGGTGCCCTTGGCAATCATGTCGGATCGTGATAGTCGGTTCACTTCACATTTCTGGGATGGTTTTCAGAAGGAGCTAGGTATGCGAATGAAATTGAGTACGACTTACCATCCGTAAACCGACGGTCAAAGCGAGAGAACGATCCAAACGCTAGAAGACATGTTGAGGTCTTGTGTCATCGATTTCGGGGGTAGTTGGTACTCTCACCTACCTTTGGTGGAGTTCGCGTATAACAATAGCTACCACTCGATGTTGGGAATTCAGAATTTGCACACGTATGGTTAATGCTGCTAGCACAACATGGTTAGTACTTCTGAGATGGATTAATACTGCTAAACAAGATTAATATTGCTTGATGAAGTTACTACTGCTGAGCATAGTTAGTACTGCTAGTAGTTAGTACTGCTAAGGGATTACTACTGCCAACTTCATTAATACTGCTGAACATGGTTAATGCTTCTGAACATGGTTAGTACTGCTTATGAGATGAAGACTTCGTATGGCTATGAAGACAGCTGTATTGATTGAAGATATTCATGGAAAGCTTGGAGATAAATATGGAAGATTATACTGAAGATCTTTTATATTTTGTAATTATCTTTTATCTTTAGTATATATATAGACTTATTGAAAATAGTTTAAAAAAAATCAAGTTAGACAATATTCTGAGTTTTTGTTTTCATAGAGAGAATTAACCTCAAGGTTTAGAACCCTAGTTCTAGAGAAGTAGAATTCGTATTGGTGAGCATGTTCATCAATATTGAGGTTTTGTTTGAAATCTTGTAACTTTAATCTTTCAATAAAGTTTACAAGTTGTGATTCATATTTACTGTTTCATTGATATTCTGAATATTAAAGTGTTATTCCGCAAGCTCCTTTAATATTGTTTCTGAGTTCTTTACTCTTGTTTAGAATTAGATCCTGACAAGTGGTATCAGAGCCTAGTATTCTCAGAAACCTTCAATCACCATTCTTTCTCAGAAACCTTCAATCATCATTCTTTCTCAGAAACCTTCAATCATCATGGACGCTTCAAGTGATAGTGTTCTGGTCTCAAAGGTTCCAATGCTCAGATCTAATGAATTTGACATGTGGAAGATTAGGATCAGGCAATACATCCTTCTCACAGATTACTCTATGTGAGACATCATTGAGAATGGCCCATCTAATGAAGGAAAGATTGGACCAGATGGAAAAAGAATCCCACCAAAGACAGATGGAGAGGGGAAGATAAGGCAGACAGAGATGAAAGCCTTGATCACACTACTGTTGGCTATTCCTAATGAGTATGAACACCAATTATGCAACTGCACTGACGTACAAATGCTTTGGATTGCTCTAGAGAAGTGATTTTTTGGTACCAAAAGTACCAAGAGAAATCAGAAGGCTATATTGAAGCAACTGTATGAAAACTTCATGTCTACTAAGAATGAGTCCATGACTCAAACTTTTGACAGGTTTAACAAGTTGATTGGTGAACTAGCTACTGTTGGAGTGCAGATTGATCAAGATGATGTAAACAGAAAGTTTTTAAGGTCCCTTGGAGATGAATGGACCATGTATACTGTCTCTTTCAGACAGGATGACAAGCTGGAGGGCAAAGAACTAGATGATCTTTATAATGACTTAAGGGTGTTTGAGGCTGAAGTTGAAGCCAAGAAAAGACCATCTGGATACACTCATAATGCTGATCTCTTATCATCTTCTTCTTCTACTGTTTCTGCTGCTAATACAGAATCAGTTAGTACTGCTTATGTATCTAAGCAGGATGTATCTAATGACTCTGTATTAGAAGCTTTTCTTGCTAGTCATGTTAATTCTAGGTTAATTAATGATGATCTTGAAAAAATTAATGCAGATGACCTTGAAGAGATGGATATAAAGTGGCAGATGGCTATGCTAACTATGAGGGTCAAGAGATTCATAAAGAGGACTGGCAGGAACAACTTTTCTCAGAGGAGAGAAGATGGTGCTGGGTTTCAAGTCAAAGGTGGAGTGCTACAAGTGTCACAAAATGGGACACTTTGCAAGAGAATGTAGAGGAGGAATTCCTCAACAACATGGCAGTAACCATCAGCAAGCACATTCCTCAAGCTTCCAAAACAACAGAAACTCCACTCAAGCTCTTGTTTCTCAAGAAGGAATGGGATTTGATTGGAGTGATCAAGCAGAAGAAGCTGTTCAGAATCAAGACCTGATGGCAGAAGTCTCAGAATCTTCCAGCACAGATATTCCAACTAAGGTAAAAACTAAATTGTGCACCAAAGATTGTCTTCAGACTGTACAAAAGTACAGGGATCATAACCAAAGCATGTGTGACGACCTTAAAAGGTTAGAAAGAGATATAAGAGAGTATTAGGTGATTGTTAAGAAGTTTGAAGATCAAATCAAGGCTTACAAGGCCAATGAACCTCAACACATATATGACATAAATTACTGGAAGTGGGAGAAAAATCAATTAGAGAGTCAAATAGAAAAGTCTAAAGAGGAGTGTGAGAAGATAAAGAGTGAGTATGAGAAAGCTAAGCTTGACATTGAGAAGTTCTCTTATGCTTCCAAAGCAATGGACTCTTTGCTTAAAGCTCAAGTTCATGATAAGATCAAGAGTGGTATAGGATACAATGCAACACCTCCACCTTATAACAATAATTACATCTCTCCCTCCTCAGATCTCTTAGAGAACCAAAATAAGGAGGACTTACCTATAGGAGCAACAGAAGTAGATCCTATAGATAGTGTGGTGGTTAAAGAAGAGAAGGAGGAAGAGAAGTCTGAGAGTAAGAATGTAAAAGAGATTCCTGGAGAAAATCATATTCTTACCAATGAAAGGGGGGTAAACCATTCATCAAGAGTGAAAAGGTGGAGAGCTCAAAGAAAGAAAGGGGTAAGGTACAAGGAGTCCACTATATGCAGACCACAGTTGTGAATCCCTGTACATGTAAACAGTCTCAGCCCCAAAAACATGATAAAACAAGGGGTAATCAAAGAAACTGGAATAATCAGTGGGCACAAAAACAAGGGGTTGATCTGAGTAAAATCAATAGACCAAAACCTTGTTTTATTTGTGGAAAGTTTAACCATATTGCCAAATACTGTTATTTCAATCCTATGAACCAGAGGATAAACTTTCAAAGACATATACAAAATCCTGTTGGTTATAGGAATCAAAGAAGGAATCATATGGCTGAAAATGTAAAAAGAGCACCTTTAAAAGCTCTTGCTCAAAACAAGTTTGCAAAATCTAAGAAAAATACTCCAACTAAGCCAAGGAGTAACTTAATGAAAAAGAGAGAAAACAACTTTGTCCAAGTATGGGTTCCAAAAATAAAGAAATATGTTAGTACTGCTATTTCATATAGTACTGCTAACAGAAATAATACTGCTAAAAATGTTAGTACTGCTAATCCAATTAGTACTGCAAATAAAGTTAGTACTGCTAAAAAAATTATTACTGCTAATCCAATTAGTACTGCTAATGATGTTAGTACTGCTAACAATGTTAGTAATGCCAATCAAGTTAGTACTGCTTCCAGTAACAGACCCATAATTGTGACAAAATATTCAAGCCATAAGATTCCCCAGTCTGAAAAGCTCATCAAAACTGATTGTGAATATGTTGATGAGAATGGGAAACCCAAGACCACTTTGGCTTGGGTTCGTACTAAAAACTAACTGTTATACTTTATGTGCAGGGCAACCAACAGCTAAAAGGGAAGAGCATTTGGCATGTTGTTAGTGGTTTCTCTAGGCACATGACAGGCAACAAGTCCAGCCTACAAAACTTTAAAAGAATTTATGGAGGACATGTTGCATTTGGTGATAATCTATCTGGAGGAAAGATTAGTGGAAAAGGTAATGTATCAATGGGTAAGATGACATTTGAGGATGTCTACTATGTTGAGCAATTGAGATACAACCTGTTAAGTGTATCACAGGTTTGTGACAAGAAACATAGTATATTGTTTACTGATACATAATGTATTATCCTTGCTAAAGAGTTCAAGGTAGTTGATGAAAGTATGATACTACTAGGAACTCCAAGAAAGGACAATGTTTATTGCTTGGATTTAGAAAATGTATCCAATGATTCATCTTTTAATTGTCTATTTTCAAAAGCTTCTATTGATGAATCATCTCTTTGGCACAGAAGGATGTGTCACATGAACTTTAAAACAATGAATAATCTTGTAAAAAACAACCTTGTATGAGGTTTACCACAAAAGGTATTTTCATGTGATGATCATTGTGTTGCATGTCTTAAAGGCAAACAACACAAATCTTCTCAAAAGTCCAAAGAGATAAATACAATATCTACACCTCTCCAATTAGTGCATATGGATCTGTTTGGTCCAACAAATGCGATGAGTATTGGCAAGAAATCTTACTGCTTAGTTATAGTTGATGATTTCTCTAGATTCACTTTTATTTTTTGAGGACAAAGGATGAGACAAGTGGACTGATCAAATCCTTTATTCTCAGAGTTGAAAACCAAACAAATCAAAGAGTTAAAATCATCAGGTCTGATAATGGAACTGAATTTAAAAACAATGACCTAAACAACTTTTGTAAGGAAAAAGGTATTGAGAGACAATACAGTGCTCCTAGGACCCCTCAACAGAATGGAGTTATTGAGAGGAGAAATAGGACACTGATTGAAGCTGCAAGATCCCTGTTGGCAGATTCAAAACTGCCAGTTACATTTTGGGCAGAAGCAGTTAATACTGCTTGTTATGTTCAAAACAGGGTTCTAATAGTTAAATCTCAAGGCAAGACACCATATGAACTTTTTAACAAGAAGAAACCTTTTATTGGATTTTTCAAACCTTTTGGGTGTCCTTGCACAATTCTTAATACCAAAACTCACTTAGACAAGTTTGATAGCAAAGCAGATGATGGATTTCTGGTTGGTTACTCATCCCAAAGTAAGGCTTACAGAGTTTTTAATACCTCTTCTAGAATAATTGAGGAAAGTGACAATGTCAAATGCAATGAGAGCATACCAAATAAACTTGGTACAGGCCCTGATTGGCTTTTTGACATTGATTCACTAACTAATTCTTTGGGTTTCAGTTATCAGAATAATACAGGAACAAGAACAGAATCAGAACAAGACAAAAGACAAGAGTTTGTGCTCTTTCCAATCCCTACAGCAGATCCTATTGAACTCTGTGTTCAAGAGAAGAAAGATGTTGCAGATTCAAAGGATACTGAAACGACTCAAAATGAAGAGGAGAGAGGTGAAAAGGAGGATCAACTTTTGACTTCAGAACAGCTAGAACCTGAGATGCCTGCATTGGCAGAAGATGATACTGATGATGAGAACTCCTCGGTGTTTGGTGGCAACACTCCAGAAAAGAATGACACCAATCTTGAAGTCAATCTTCACGAAGAGGCTGTAAATGCTACAAGGACTCAAAAGAATCATCCTCCTCAGTTGGTGATTGGTGACATCAATTCTCTAGTCATCACAAGGAATCAGAGTAAGTTGGGAGGATTAAAAGACATACAATCAGGCTTACTATCTTGCTTTTTATCTCAGGTTGAGCCCAAAAAGGCACATGATGCAATTAAAGACCCAAGCTGGATAGAAGCAATGTAAGAGGAGCTGTTGCAGTTTGTACTGCAAAATGTATGGGATTTGGTAGAACTGCCTAAAGGACACAAAGCTATAGGGACAAAATGGATTTTCATAAACAATAAGGATGAGAGAGGGATAGTGATCAAGAACAAGGCTAGATTGGTAGCACAGGGGTACACTCAAGAAGAAGGAATTGATTATGAAGAGGTTTTTGCACCAGTGGCCAGGATTGAGGCAATTAGGCTGTTTTTAGCCTATGCCTCTTTCATGAAGTTCAAAGTCTACCAAATGGATGTCAAAAGTGCTTTTCTATATGGCAAAATTGAAGAAGAAGTATATGTCTGTCAGCCTCTAGGGTTTGAAAATTCCAGATATCCTGACAGAGTATACAAATTGAAGAAAGCACTGTATGGACTACATCAAGCACCAAGATCTTGGTATGACACTTTGTCTACCTATCTCTTGAAAAATGGGTTTGAGAGAGGAATCATTGACAAGACTCTGTTCATTCAAAGGAAGAAGAAGGACATCCTGTTAGTGCAAATCTATGTGGATGACATCATCTTTGGATCCACAAAAGATCAATTGTGCAAAGATTTTGAAGAATTAATGCATAAGAGATTCAAGATGAGTTCTATGGGTGAACTTACTTTCTTCCTTGGGCTACAAGTTATGCAGCAACAAGATGGAATCCTCATAAGCCAAACCAAGTATGTGCAGGACATTTTAACCAAGTTTGGATTCTCAGATTCCAAGCCTACAAGCACACCCATGGAGACACACAAACAGATAACTGCAGATCTTTAGGGGGAGGATGTGGATGTTCATCACTACAGATCCATGATTGGCTCTCTCATGTATCTCACAACTTCTAGACCAGATAGCATGTTACCTGTTTGTGTGTGTGCGATATTTCAAGTTAGGCCAAAGCAATCACATTTTCAAGCAGTCAAGAGGATATTCAGATATCTCAAAGGTCAACCCAGATTAGGACTGTGGTATCCTCATGACTCACCATTTGGCCTACTTGCATATTCAAATAGGGACCTGGGTGGAGCTAACTTGGACAAAAAGTCTACAACTGGAGGATGTCAGTTTTTGGGTGCAAGACTAGTATCATGGCAGTGTAAGAAGTAAACCACAGTGTCCACCTCAACAACAGAAGCCGAATACATAGCTGCTGCAAGATGCTACTCACAAGTGCTATGGATTCAGAATCAAATGATGGACTATGGTATGACATTTCTTCCCACTTCTATTTTCATAGACAACAGCAGTGCTATTAGAATTGTTAATAATCCTGTCAAGCATTCAAAAACAAAGCATATAGAAATAAGGTACCATTTTATCAGAGATTGTAATGAGAAGAAGCTAATTCAGGTTCAGAAAGTACACACAACTAACCAGTTTGCTGATCTATTCACAAAAGCTTTTGATGTGGGTAGATTCACATTCTTGGTCACAAGTGTGGGCATGATGAACAATGAATAAGTATATTCTCATTCTCTTTATGTACCTATATAGATTCCTCCTTAGTTACTTTCTTTAAATTGGTGCTATTAACCCCTGTGTGTTTAAGTGTTTCAGGTTGTTTTGAATGGGTACTTAGTTCTTCTCAAGTAGTTAATAATGCTAGTGGTTAATACTACTCTCAGTTAATACTGCTAGTTAGTTAATACTGCTAGTGGTTAATACTGCTCTCAGTTAATACTGCTAGTTAGTTAATACTGCTAGTGGTTAATACTGCTCTCAGTTAATACTGCTAGTTAGTTAATACTGCTAGTGGTTAATACTGCTTATGTCCCGAATCATATAAATACCCTTTTTGCCCGCCTAAAAGCTCATAACGACTCTTTGAATACTATTCATCTTCTCTCTAATCCTTTTTCTCTCAAGCACCGAGTAAGTTTCAGGCAAGAACACTCAAGCTCAATGGCATCCATGGCATTCATTGATGAGCACAACGAAATCGCGATGCTTCAAAAGCCGAAGCAGGCTGATGGATTTCACCAGATAGTCGATTTTCTCAAGACAAGCCACATTGCGTATGCTCTTACAGTGTCGCCATCCATCTACATTGAGCACCAGAATCAATTTTGGGCAAATGCCACCATTGTTACTGAAAATGGTGTGCAAGTTATCAAGACAAGGGTGTGTGACAAACCCTTGACAGTTTCTGAAGAAGTAATTCGCATTAGTCTACGTGTAGACGATGCCTCAGGTATCTCATCTATCTCTAATGATGAACTGTTTTCAACTCTTACTAGAATGGGGTATGGAGGCCCATTGGGTGTTTTTAAGTTCTCAAAAGCTAAATTTTCTCCCTAATGGCGGTTCTTTGTCCATACCCTGATGCACTGTATTTCCAAAAATACTACTGGATGGAGTGAGTTCAGTAGTACCATTGCTTATGCCTTGCTCTGTTTGGCCACTGCCAGAAAGTACAATTTTTCAAAAATGATTTTCAATGACCTTGTGTCAAACTTGGGAAACAAAAAGAGTTTTTATATGTACCCAAGATTTATACAGGAAGTTATAACCAATGAATTGACGGATATGCCTCAATTTGATGAGGTATATGTACCTAAAATCCCCAAAGGTAAGGTCTTTTCAAATATGAAGAGATCTCAATTGGACTCGGAAGGAGTTGACACCCCATTGTTCTCTACAATGATGGTGGTGTCCCACAATGAAGAAGGTATCGCTTCAGGGTCAAGGCCCTAATTAGACCATCCCACTGAAAGCCAATCCCAACCTTCAATCAGTATATCAATCCCTCAGTCCCTTCTTCAAAAACCAACTTCACCAATCACCAATACCTACATAAGGAAAAAGGTAAAGAAGGCTCCTTCCCTTCTTGTACCTTCACCCACAAAGCCTTTAAGCCCTCTAATGGAGAATTCTACTTTAGAGAATATCTATAGGGAAACCTCAGGGGTGTCTCCCAACCCCAAGGAGGTGCTCAATGAGGAGATGTATGAGCATATGGGTGAGCAGGCTGCCACTACTCCTGCTAGCATAGAGGAGGACAGTGGTAACATCAATAAGACCTCCCCCATGGCAACTTTAAAAGATCCCATTCCATCAATAAGACCTCCCCCAAGGGTGCTTCTGCTAGGCAGAAGACTTGCACTATTAAAAGATCCCATGATCCTTCAAAAGGGGGTAACACTCCTGGAGAAGGTGAGGACAGATATGACTACAATGAATTGATGGAAACAATGGGCAACATTAATCTGGATGTCATCAAGCAAGGCAAAGACATAGAAGGAATGAAAATGGTAATTCTGTCTCAACAAGTACAGATTACTAAATTGAAGAAAATGGTGACAAGATTGGTGCAAAAGAAGAGGAGAAGGCAGTTTCTTTTGAAGAAGAGGAAAAATGCTACTGATGCTTTCAACAAGGGGGAGAATTCAGAGGCTGAAGCAGAAAAGGAAAATACGTCTGAGATGGGATTTGATGTTAAGGGGGAGAAAGCTGCAGAAACAGAAGCACAAGCAGTAGAAACAGATAAGGTTCAAGCAGTAACAGTAACAGAACAGGTAGCAGCAGTAACAGGGCTATCTGTCGAAGAATTGGAAATAGCAGAAACTTTGGTAAAAGCAAAGAATGACACTTCTAAGGCTACTGAAAAGGCCAAGGGAGTGGTCATCAATGAAGGAGGCCTTGAAAAGAAGAGAAAAGAAAGAAGTGAGGCAGGTTTGAAGGATTCAAAGGGTAAAGCTAAGATGGTTGAATCTGAACAACCCTCAAAGAAGAAGAACCAGGTGGAGTTAGATGAAGAAGTAGCAAAACAACTCCAAGCTGAGATGGAAAAGGAAGAACAACTCCAATCAGAGAAGGACAGAGAGCTTGCACTGGAGATGGCCAGAAAGCTCAATGAAGAATATCAAAAGAGCATAAAAACTGCAGCTGAGGCCAAGAAAGTACAAGTCAAAAGAATGCCAGTCCAAAACCAGAAAAGACAACCTTCCAAGACCTTTTTTGGCCAATCAGGAAAGGAGAAAAATGATAAATTTCCTGAAAGGTTCAATTGGTGTCAAAGGAGAAATGTTCACTAATATGGCATACAACCAAGTTGAGGAGCTCTATAAGAAGGAAATGGCAAAGCTCCAAGAGGATTCCTCTCAAAGGGAAGAAGCAGAAAGAAGGATGAAAGAGAGACATGATCTCAACATCCAACAACCATTCCCTAAGGAATCCACACCTTCAAAGGATCAAGCTGAAGAAAAGAAGGAAGAACAAGAGAATGCTACTGTGGAAGTAAAATCTGCAAAAAAAGTGAAGACCATAGCTTCCAAGAAACAGTCCAAGAATCCAAGGGTTGAAAAAGCTGAAAAAGAGGCAGAACCTTCAGTTACACCTTCAGCAGAATATGTGCAGAACCCGAGCAGTCCAATAAGCAATCTGATGAGCATGTGGGTCTTTATCTGACTGTAATAGAACCAGTTCAGGCTGTTCCCATTTATGTGAAAGCACCAGAAGTCATCTTTTGGGACATTCTGAGAGACAACAGAAAGGATTACTTCAGGCTTAAAAGAGTTGGTGATGTATTTGAAGTATATTCAACTTGGGGGAAAGTAATAAGAAGTTGCTCCAGAGCTGATCTTGAAGAGATGCATAAGGTGGGAATAAAGCATTATGAACATGTTTTGAAAGGAACTGAAGAAAGCCTACTCAAGATTGCAATGGAGTATCTTTGTATGATGTTTGAACCAGAAAAGGTGGTTTACAGGATCAAGGATCTACATCATGGGTATGGGTTTAAGAAGATTGATAAATGGATACTCTTTGAAAACTGTGGTGTATACATGATCACAATTGACAACTGTTATCATTAA
This sequence comes from Arctium minus, assembly GCA_954870635.1. NCBI lineage: Eukaryota > Viridiplantae > Streptophyta > Magnoliopsida > Asterales > Asteraceae > Arctium > Arctium minus. The sequence goes on along the minus strand of OX941092.1, from coordinate 44,369,949 downwards.
TACTACCTAGTGGACAAAGTGTATAATCATAGCAAGGAGAAGCTGAATGGGATGCTGAAAGCTAAGCTAGTATGTGCAAAGGAATCAGAAATGGCCAAAATTGTGGTAAGAAGAACAATTAATCAAAGTCTGGGTCTGGATCCGAATTTGGGCAGATAAGCTGAGTGTTGAAAGCATCTTGAAGACCATAAATGAAGAACTTGAATTCTCTTCCTAAAAGTCAAGTTAGGGGGAGATTGTTGGGAATTCAGAATTTGCACAAGTATGGTTAATGCTGCTAGCACAACATGGTTAGTACTTCTGAGACAAATTAATACTGCTAAACAAGATTAATACTGCTTCATGAAGTTACTACTGCTGAGCATAGTCAGTACTGCTAGTAGTTAGTACTGCTAAGGGATTACTACTGCCAACTTCATTAATACTGCTGAACATGATTAATGCTTCTGAACATGGTTAGTACTGCTTATGAAATGAAGACTTCGTATGGCTATGAAGACAGCTGTATTAATTGAATATATTCATGGAAAGCTTGTAGATAAATATCGAAGATTATACTAAAGATCTTTTATATTTTGTAATTATCTTTTATCTTTAGTATATATATAGACTTATTGAAAATAGTTTAAAAAAATCAAGTTAGACAATATTCTGAGTTTTTGTTTTCATAGAGAGAATTAACCTCAAGGTTTAGAACCCTAGTTCTAGAGAAGTAGAATTCGTATTGGTGAGCCTGTTCATCAATATTGAGGTTTTGTTTGAAATCTTGTAACTTTAATCTTTCAATAAAGTTTACAAGTTGTGATTCATATTTACTGTTTCATTGATATTCTGAATATTAAAGTGTTATTCCGCAAACTCCTTTAATATTGTTTCTGAGTTCTTTATTCTTGTTTAGAATTAGATCCTGACACTCGAGTATTGGGATGGCACCATTTGACGCGTTGTACGGACGGAAGTGTCGAACTCCCGTGTGTTGGCTTCAAGCGGGAGAGAAGCAATTCGCTGGACCTGAAATCGTGCAAGAGACAGCCGATAAGGTCAAAAGCATTCGGGAAAGATTGAAAGCGGCTCAGGATCGGCAGAAGAACTATGCCGATAAGAAGAGGCGGCCGATGGAGTTTCAAGTGGGCGACCGAGTGATGCTTAAGGTGTCGCCATGGAAGGGCATTATCAGGTTCGGAAAGCGTGGGAAGTTGAGTCCCCGCTTCCTTGGACCTTTTAAGGTGCTTAAGCGGGTGGGTTTGCAAGCCTACCAATTGGAACTGCCACCGGAGTTGAGTAGAACCCACAATACGTTCCATATATGTTACCTTCGAAAGTGTTTGGCAGATGAGGATAACATCATTCCTCTATCCGAGTTAAGAGTGGACGAAGGTAACTGTTGTGTTGAAGAACCCGACGCCATCTTAGAGAAGAAGTCTAAGAAATTGTGTAACAACCCATACATCTTTAATTACATCAAAATATAATAATTCAACTAGAAATGGCCCCAAGCCTACAATCAAAAGAATAGGGTTGCTACTACAAACTATTACACAACTGAGTCAAAAAGGAAACTATTACAAGGAGTCTTCTAGCTCCTGGAATTATCTCACATCTTCTCCATACCCTTATCTGTACTTGCTATCTTGCGATAACCTGAAACAGGATTATAATTTTGAAAGAGCGAGGGTTAGACCGATGGTCTAGTGAGTCCCCTCCAAGCACTACTGCAACAGTTCAAATATTATTTAAAACATTTAAACAAAGCCTTACGCCTTACGAGCGTAACTCACTCTACTAATCAAACATTTATCATACTTTACGCTTCGCAAGCGTACCTCACACTACTGACCAACACTGTCGTCAAAGATGGTATGTCTGTCTCGTACTGACTTATATTGGGGACACACCCCAATGGCATAAACGGGCCACACTCCCCGGTATGAGCAGGCGGGCAACACTTCCCGACTTAGGTCAAATCTCACGAATTAAATGTATGCATACATCTAATTAACAACATTATATAAAACGAGTTTATATAACATAGCATGGATATTTCAACATAATTAAATCAACCTTTTCAATAAACCTTCTCAACTTTTGATAATATAAACGTGCAGTTCAGAAAACTCACATTTATCAAATAACTTTCAAAATCGTAAAGGATTTAGTTTGAAAGACTCACCTCAGATCCTTCTTGCTTAAAGCTTGCTTTCTAACGATTAACACCACCTACGATGGTACCGAAATAAAAGGTTAAGCTAACTCGCAGATAACCTTCTTTCCCTCACTTAACATTTCAAAGACATACTGCTACCATCGGTCGAGACACTCCGGTCAAGACCACCCCGGTCGAGACCGGTCGACAATACACCGGTCGACACCGGTCGGTCGACACCGGTCAGCCCCGGTCGGTCGACACCAGTCGGCCCCGATCGATATTCAACCAAACTTCAGGCGGTTCAGAACTTCGCATAGATCTTTAAATCGACCAAATACACGACTAAAAACTTAAATAACACAACTATTTACCGACTATAACACTTAGATGAGAGTATAAGGCTAGAATCATACCTTTATTTGCAAAGAAATCGTATGATCCCTCAAGACCTAATCTTCCTTCTCCCTGCTATCGTCTCATTTCCTTCAGTCGGTCAAGAATATTATCAGATGATATTCTGATAAATATCTTAGGTTTAAGTATATATATATATATATAACCAAAGTTTCATTTAACCCCTTGAACTTTGGGTCTCGCTTAACTTTTCACCCAACTAACAAGATTAATAAAATTTTCGGACTCAGATATTACAATCTCCCCCCCTTAAGAGAATTCTGTCCCCGGAATTCCATCGTTGAACAGATGGGGATACTGAGATCTCATGTCCGCCTCCACTTCCCATGTTGACTATTTCCCTTGTGAAATTTCCACTGGACATTCACCAACCGGATCTCTTGTTTCTCAACTTCTTCACCTTGAGATCTGAAATTGCTACGGGTTCCTCAATATAACTTAATATCTCTTCCACACGAATGTCCTCTAAGGGAACTACTACATCTGCTTCTGCCAAGCACTTTTTCAAGTTTGACACATGAAATGTGGAGTGAATTCCACGCAAACTCTCTGGTAGACCAAGTTTGTAAGCCACTTCGCCAACACGTCCCGTGATGGTAAATGGTACGACGAACCTTGGTCTCAATTTCCAATTCTGTCCGAAGTGGACTACCCCTTTCCAAGGCGAGACTTTCAACATTACTTTGTCTCCTACCTGAAACTCTATCGGTTTCTCTGCTTATCTGCGTACATCTTCTGACGATCTTGAGCTATTTTTAACCTTTCTCAAATCTGGTTGACCTTATCGGCTGTTACCTGCACGATTTACGGTCCCATTAGCTATCTTTCACCCACCTCATTCCAACATAAAGGTGTTCTACATTTACGTCCATACAATGCTTCGAACGGGGCCGCTCGAATGCTAGCATGGTAACTATTGTTGTAAGAAAATTCAATCAACAGCAAATGAATTTCCCATGAACCCTTGAAATCAATGACACATGCTTGAAGCATGTCTTCTAACGTCTGAATGGTTCTCTTACTCTGGCCATCGGTTTATGGGTGATAGGTTGTACTTAGCTTGAGTTGCGAGCCTAACTCCCTTTGCAAACTTCTCCAAAAAAACTGACGTAAAACGAGCAACCCTGTCTGACACAATTGACGACGGTACTCCATGTCTTGTTACTATCTCCTATATGTACAATCGAGCGAATTTCTCTAGTGGGTACGTCTCCTTGATCGGTAGAAAGTGAGCCGACTTTGTGAGTCGATCCACTATCACCCAAATGGCATCGTTCCCCTTAGGTGATCGCCGTAACCCGGTAACAAGATCCATCGTAATCTTGTCCCATTTCCAGACTGGAATTTCTAACGATTGAAGCTCCCCGTAAGGTCTCTGATGCTCTGCTTTAACTTTCAAACATGTCAGGCATCACTCGACAAAGTGAGCAATATCTTTCTTTAAACCCGACCACCAATAACTTTGCTTCAGATCTCGATACATCATGTTGGTTCCCGGATGCACTGAGTAACGTGGCTTATGCGCTTCTTCTAATACTTTCTTTCGCAGTTCTCCTGCTTTTGGAATCCACACTCTCTTATTGAAGCACTTCAGTCTGCGATTGTCGATGACTAACGAATTAACAATTCCAACTATTCTCTCACTCTTCCAATTTTCCTCTGACGCCACTTCTTCTTGGTACTTTATGACTTCTTCCAAGAAATTGGAAACAACATCGACTTAATAGGCCACCACTTTTGTTGTTTCTCCACATTCCTTACGACTTAGAGCATCCGCCACCACATTGGCCTTGCCCGGATGGTACAGGATATCACAGTCGTAATCGCTCAACAACTCCATCCACCTACGCTGCCTCATATTGAGCTCCCTCTGGTTGAAGAAATGCTGAAGGCTCTTGTGATTCGTGTAAATTTGACACTTGATCCCGTACAGATAATGCCTCAAAATCTTCAAAGCGAAGACTACCGCTGCCAACTCTAAATCATGCGTTGGGTAATTCTTTTCGTGCAATTTCAACTGACGAGATGCATACGTAATCACCTTGCCTTCTTGCATTAACACACACCTAGACCCAATTTTGAAGCATCGCTATAGATTACAAATCCTTCCGTTCCGTTAGGTAGGGACAAGATAGGCGCACTACTCAGACTCTCCTTCAATTTACTGAACGCTTCTTTATGAGCTTTCGCCCATACAAACTTGACATTTTTCCTTGTTAACGTCGTTAGTGGCGTAGCTATCCTCGAGAAGTCCTGGATAAAATTTCGATAATAACCCACCAATCCTAGAAAACTCCTTACTTTTGATGGTGTTTTCGGCGCTTCCCACCCTTTAATGGCCTCAATCTTAGCCGGGTCAACTTTAATCCCATCTTTTGACACCACGTGACCTAGAAACTGAACTTCTTTCAGCCAAAATTCACATTTTGAGAACTTGGCATACAATTTCTCGCGCTTAAGTAATTCTAATATGGCTCGTAAATGAGTTTCATGATCTTCTTTGGACCGTGAATAGATCAGTATATCATCTATAAAGACTATGACATACTTGTCTAATAATGGACTACATACTCTATTCATCAAGTCCATGAAAGCTGTCGGTGCATTGGTCAGTCCAAAGGGCATAACTAGAAACTCATAGTGTCCATACCTCGTACGAAAGGCAGTCTTAGGTACATCCTCTTCCCTCACCTTCAACTGATGATACCCAGATCATAGATATATCTTCGAGAAGTAGCTCGCTCCTTGAAGTTTATGAAAAAGATCGTCAATTCTGGGAAGCGGGTACTTATTTTTTACAGTCACTTTGTTGAGCTCTCGATAGTCTATGCCCATTCTCATAGACCCGTCTTTCTTCTTAACAAACAACACTGATGCTCCCCATGCTGAGGTACTAGGACGAATAAACATCTTGTCGAGTAGCTCCTACAGTTGAGTCATCATCTTCTTCATTTCTGCCAGGGCCAGTCTATAAGCTGCTCTTGCGATCGGTGTCGCTCCGGGTACTAGATCAATACGAAATTCTACTTGCCGATCAGGAGGCAAAGCGGTTAAATCTTCCGGAAATACTTCTGGATATTCACTTACCACCGGAACTGACTCTAATCCCTTCTTCTCCTTCTTAGCATCTACTACATAAACTAAGAACCCCACACATCCTTTTACTAGACACCGCTTAGCCTTAATCATTGAGATCAAGAACGACTTTCTATCCCTCCGATCTCCAAACACTACTATCTCTTCTTTACTCGGCTGCGCTATACGAATTAATTTCTTATTGCATACGATATGAGCATCATTAGACGCCAACCAGTCCATTCCCACAATGACATAAAATTCTCCCATACCCATCGGGTACAGTCGAAGTGGAAATGACTGCCCATCGATGTCAATATTACACCCATCATATACTTCCCCCACTAAGACTCGACTATCATCGTCCACTTCTACCTCAAACCCATGCCTAAGCTTCTCGGGCTTGACGTGCAATTTATGCAAGAAATTTGGGGACACAAACGAACGGTTTGAGCCTGAATCAAACAACACTTTAGCAAAAATAGAATCTATAGAGAGAGTACCTGTTACTACATCCGGTATCTCTGCCGCTTCTTTTGTCGTCATATTAAAAACTCTGGCCCTCGCCTGAGCTGGCTCCACCTTTTTCTCACCTCCCTTATCTACGTACCCTCCGGCCATTCATTTCTTCAATTGTGGGCAATGAGTCTTGATATGATCAGAGGATCCACACTGGTAGCAAGACCTTGACCCACGGCAAACCCGAGCCATATGCCCAATCTTTCCACATTTATAACAACCTGCTAGTTCAATCATACATTCCCCTTTATGCCTTCGGTTACATTTGCTACATGGTTTACTTTCGAACTTATTAACAAACCGCTAATCATATTTTGCAGATTTAAACGTTTTGGAGTCACGGACAGATCCGTCCCATTTTCTCTTGTCTCCACTTCTTTCAGTAGTTTGACAATTCTTTTCTTTCTCCCTCATCTCTGATGCGTTTACTGCCGCCTGGAACGTAGCTGGTTCCTTGTTCGAGAAAAATTCTCGAATATCGCTTCTCAGTCCAAAGATGAAACGTTCTACTCGCCTTCCTTCATTAGGCACGTAAACTTCTGCAAATCGGGACTTTTCTATAAATTTTGTAGTATACTCACGAACTGACATCTCCTTTTGCTCCAGACCCAGAAACTCTTCTTCCAACTTTTTAACTGCCACCAGAGGGCAAAACTGTGCTTTAAACCTCTTTACAAACTCACCCTAAGATATTTTTTTGGCTACCGTCGAACTTTGTCCTCCTGCTTCAACATCCCACCACATTATAGCTTCATCTTTCAACATCGACAATGCATAAACTAGTTTTTCCTTCTCAACACACTTACTAGTGTCAAATGCCAGCTCCATCCCCTTTACCCATCTCAGCGCTATCACTGGATCGTATTCCCCTTTGTAGGTAGGAGGCTTGCAGGCAACAAACTCCTTGAAACTACATCCTCTCCTAGATACTGTTTTATCCGTCACAATGGGGTTTGACTGAGGGTGGCTACCCACCACAGTTACTGGCAAGTCCGCTACTTCGGTTACCACCCTTTCTTCACTCTTTTCCTTGCTTGACGAGACCTCATTAGTGCATTGAGTCAATAAAGCGTTCAATGTTTCCTGTAATTTTCCCATTTCCGTCGTGAAGATGTCTTGGGTAACAAAACCCTGAGTTCGACCTCCACCACAGTTTCTTGTCTGCTTTCGATCCCTCACTGAAGCTGAACTCTCCTGATGAGAGGTTTCTTGTTCGGATCTTACCTCTAAACTTCCAACTTGATGAATACCACGAGCCATCTTTCCGCCTCGAGTTCGCACAGTGGAAACCCTTACCTGAGTAGTGGCCTTCCGAACCATTTTACCTTTAGGTCGACCGCGACTCTTTCCCCGATTAGCAGTCGTGTTGACAGCAGTCGTTCGTTCTTCGACAACGACTTCATTAACTGGATAGATTTTAGGATTTGGCATAGACCTACTCCTTGTTACTCGCTCAGACATAATTCTGATAAGAAGAAACATACGACATTCAATACCACACGCTATACGCAATACTACAAGTTAAGTACATGCACGTAACTATAAATTCGTAATTACACTGGCCAAATGTAATTCCAAATTTACCTTACATGCTAGTCCTCACTATTCTAGTGCTAACTTCCTACGGCCTTCCTACTTCTCAGTTGTGTTTCTACTCTCCCAGTTTAAGTCTAGGATCATCTGATCACCTAGATCCCTTAAACTATGGCTCTGATACCAATTGTAACAACCCATACATCTTTAATTACATCAAAATATAATATTTCAACTAGAAATGGCCCCAAGCCTACAATCAAAAGAATAGGGTTGCTACTACAAACTATTACACAACTTAGTCAAAAAGGAAACTATTACAAGGAGTCTTCTAGCTCCTGGAATTATCTCACATCTTCTCCTTACCCTTATATGTACTTGCTATCTTGCGATAACCTGAAACAAGATTATAATTTTGAAAGAGCGAGGGTTAGACCGATGGTCTAGTGAGTCCCCTCCAAGCACTACTGCAACAGTTCAAATATTATTTAAAACATTTAAACAAAGCCTTACGCCTTACGAGCGTAACTCACTCTACTAATCAAACATTTATCATACTTTACGCTTCGCAAGCATAACTCACACTACTAACCAACACTGTCGTCAAAGACGGTATGTCTGTCTCGTACTGACTTATATTGGGGACACACCCCAATGGCATAAACGGGCCACACTCCCCGGTATGAGCAGGCGGGCAACACTTCCCGACTTAGGTCAAATCTCACGAATTAAATGTATGCATACATCTAATTAACAACATTATATAAAACGAGTTTATATAACATAACATGGATATTTCAACATAATTAAATCAACCTTTTCAATAAACCTTCTCAACTTTTGATAATATAAACGTGCAGTTCAGAAAACTCACATTTATCAAATAACATTCAAAATCGTAAAGGATTTAGTTTGAAAGACTCACCTAGATCCTTCTTGCTTAAAGCTTGCTTTCTAACGATTAACACCACCTACGATGGTACCGAAATAAAAGGTTAAGCTAACTCACAGATAACCTTCTTTCCCTTACTAAAAATTTCAAAGACATACTACTACCACCGGTTGAGACACTCCGGTCAAGACTACCCCGGTCGAGACCGGTCGACAATACACCGGTCGACACCGGTAGGCCCCGGTCGGTCGACACTAGTCGGCCCTGGTCGATATTCAACCAAACTTCAGGCGATTCAGAACTTCGCACAGATCATTAAATTGACCAAATACAAGACTAAAAACTTAAATAACACAACTAGTTACCGACTATAACACTTAGATGAGAGTATAAGGCTAGAATCATACCTTTATTTGCAAAGAAATCGTATGATCCCTCAAAACCTAATCTTCCTTCTCCCTGATCTCGTCTCATTTCCTTCAGTCGGTCAAGAATATTATCAGATGATATTCTGATAAATATCTTAGGTTTAAGTATATATATAACCAAAGTTTCATTTGACCCCTTGAACTTTGGGTCTCGCTTAACTTTTCACCCAACTAACAAAATTAATAAAATTTTCGGACCTAGATATTACAATTTGCGTCACAAGGAGGTCCCTATGGTCAAGGTGCAGTGGAAGTATCATTGGGGAGCCAATGTGACGTGGGAAGCTGAGGAGGATATGAAGCGAAGATATCCTCATCTTTTCGAGTAGTTGGGATTTCGGGGACGAAAACATTCCCAAAGTTGGGGAGGATTGTAACACCCCGAATTTTTGGTACGTTAATTCTAGCGTTAAGACTTCTAACCTTGGTTATCATTTAATATGGTATTATGTTGTTTAGCTTTTGTCGTTAGCACCCCGTTCTGTAGGAAGTTTGAGTATTTGGGTTTGGTAGTGTTGGAAAATCACAGGGACTTACACGGGTTACACCGCGGCTTGCAAGCCACGACACAAGCCGCGTAATCCACTGTTCGTTTCCATTGCAGGAACACGGGAGACTTATGCCGCGACTTAAGGCCGCGGCATAACCCACGAGAGCCCCCTGATCGCCCAAATAAGGGTTCTTTCCTCATTTTCTCATTTATGTTTCTCATCTACCTTATTCCCTCTCTCTAAACCCTCATAACTCTCCTCATCCGAAGCTAGGGTTTCACCAACCTAAATTTGCATCATTTATTGTTAGAAGTGGAGTATAGAAATCAAGGTTTCAAGTTTGAGCATTGAAGTCTCCACCTCCATTGTTGTTTTCTCCAAGGTTCTATTTAGGGTATGGGTTTTCTCCAAAAACCCACTTGGTGAGTTACTACTCTCATTTTCTAAACCTTATACATATCAAAACTTACATTTTAAATTTCTATATATATCCTTGGGTTTTGGATTTAAGATTATTACATTTTGATCTAACTTGAGTTTTGGGAGATTTTAGGGTTTTTACTACATTTTACTAAAAAGAAGGGTTCCATTTTATATGTAGTAAATTATTGTACTACTTGCACACTTCGGTGAAATATTTGAAGGAATGCATATAATATCATTTTTATGATTTTCATTCTTATCAGCTGTTAAACTTGGAAATGCTTATTTTGAAATAAGTGATATTGGAAGTTATATGTTTATCTTTGGTTAGTCACAAATGAAAGTGTGACAAGTCTAGACTATTACTAGTGGATCCCTAGGTATTGAGTCGGATTATATATTTTGGGATGTTTTTCCCCATTGTAGTTATGGATGCATTAGATCCTTGGAGGCCCTTTGGTACGGTTATGTGGGATCGGTTACTAGCCATGGATCATAATGTAGTCCTAGTGAACGAGTATGACTTGGTTTCCTCGGGTGCCCTCCCCCACGTCTTAGTACAGACCGGCGTTGTTCGTGGCCATGGATTCCAAGTATTTAGCTCACAACTCGGATTGTGGCCTACTTTTGTGTTCCGCTACAATCCTTGGTAAATCGGGTATCCCCCGTCATCGCAAGATGAACTTTTGGACCGATTGTCCTCATGTGATAAATATTTTCAATTGTAAACTAAACTTTCTAGAAAAGACTTCCCTTTGTTACTTTTATACTTTATTACGAAAAGTATAAAGTGTATGTTCTCACTAGGCTTTAAGCCTAACACTTTTTCTCAATGTTATGTATAACAGGTTCCTTTAGCGGTGGGGTGCCAAGGGTTTGAGTGTCGAGTGCAGACTCGTGGCAATATTTGAGATGATTAGTATTGGACGTTGGGCATTTGATTAGTTCCTTATTTTTGGTGATTTGGTTTGAGAACCGATGTAATCTAGATGGAATATGTTTAGATTAGTTTGTTGTTGATTTCCATTTCCATACGCAGGTTTTGTAAATGCTTTATACATTTACCCCTTTTTGGGTGGTTACTCCAAATACAAACGTCATTTTGCCAAATTTCCGAATTTTAATTTAGTCTAATTTTTTAGGATGTTATAATAGAACTGCTGGGTTCTGTCGCTTATGAATTGTGACCCTTTATCATATACAATTTTAGATGGAGTTCCAAACCTACAAACGATATTAGTCTGGATAAAGGAAATGACTTCTTGTCTCGAACTTGGGAGAAAGCAGTCGCTTCTATGCATTTTGAGAAATAATCTGTAAGGACTAGAAGGTATACCTTTTTCCCGGGGGCTGGAGGTAACTTACCGATTATATCCATTCCCCATCGCATGAAGGGTCATGCAGTTAAGGTTGAATGCAAGGGTTCGGAGGGTTTATGGGTCATACCAGAAGGTTGCTGACATGCGTCACAACTTTGGACGTACCTTGTTGCGTCTTGTCGCAAGGTTGGCCAGTAGTATCCTTGTCGAGAGACACGATTAGCCAAGTTGGGACCTCCTGAGTAGTTACCACACTCATCGTCGTGCATTTCTCGCAGAATGCTTTGAACTTGATTTTTGTTGGTAACACATCGTAAGTTTAGTCCTGTCGATGATCGTCTATAGAGTTTGTTTCTGATCATAATGTATTTGGATGCATTAAATCGAATTTTTTTGGCTTCCATTTTGTCTTCAGGAAGTTGGTCGTGTATTAGAAATTTTCTGATATCGCTTGACCAATTGTCTTCCTTTTCGATCATCTGTACATCTTTTCCTTTGTGGATGGATGATGTCGCCAGATGAATTATGGGAATGGTATCGAGTGGATGATACCCAAGTGTCGACCCAAGGTTGTCTAATGCATGGGCTTGAGTATTCTGATCTCTTGGGATCTGTGAAATAGAAAATTCTTCGAATTCCTCAGATTTTTCTTTTGCTATCTTGAGATAAGCCTTCATTCTGGAATCTTTAGCGGCAAAATCTCCATTCATTTGATTCACGACCAAAAGTGAGTCACTTCTAACGTGAGGTTTTGTTGCCCCCAAGTCGTAGGCCATATTCAATCCTGCTATCAAAGCCTCATATTCAACCTCATTGTTGGTAGGTTTGAAGTCACACCGTATGGAGTACACCATTATGCCCCCTTTTGGCGACTTGAGGACGACACCAAGTCCTGCCACTAGGACATTGGATGATTCGTCGACATGTAGAGCCCATGTTAGGTCGTCGAGAGTTGCCACAATATCTGTCGATGCTTCCAGTTCTGGACTAAAATCTGGGACGAAGTCAGCTAATGCCTGCGACTTGATCGCAACTCTTGGTTTATACTCAATGTCGTAACTACTAAGGTAGATACTCCATTTTGCCAGCCGACGTGTCAACTATGGTTTTCTTAAGACAAACTTAAGAGGAAAGTTAGTCACGACAGTAATAGGGTGCGATTCGAAATAATGACGTACCTTTTTCGCTGAAGTGATCAAGGCTAATAAGAGTTTTTCCATGGAGGAATACCTGATTTCTGCGTCGAGAAGTGACTTACTCACGTAATATATTGGTCGTTGTTGTTTGTCATCTTCTCGAACGAGGACGATACTTACAGCGTTCGGGCTGACTGCTAATTATAGCTGGTGGATCTCGTGATCCTCACGTTTCGATAGTAATGGTGGGAACGCCATGTACATTTTGAGCTCTTGGAGTGCATTTTCGTGATCTTTCGTCCACTCGAAACCTCTATTTTTTCTCAAGAGATTGTACAATAAACACCAATTGTCTAAAAGATCGAGAGATAAACCTGTTTAGTGCTGCGACACGGCCTGTAAGTCATTGGACCTCTTTGATATTGCATGGATATTTGACATCCAAGATGGTTTTTATTTGATCAGGATTGGCCTCGATCCCTCCTCGGGTGACCATATATCCTAAGAATTTTCTTGCGCTTACTCCAAATGAGCATTTTGTAGGGTTAAGCCTCATATGATATTGTCTAAGGATATCGAACGATTGTCTTAAGTGATCAATATGATCGATCACCTGCTTTGATTTGACTAGCATGTCGTCGATGTATACTTCCATTGTGTCTCCAAGACGTTCTTTGAACATCCTGTTGACTAATCGTTGATACGTTGATCCTGCATTCTTAAGACCAAAGGGCATAACTTTATAATAGTAGATCCCTTTGTCTGTCATGAACGCCGTCTTCTCTTGATCATCTCGATGCATCAGAATTTGGTTGTATCCCGAGTACGCATCCATAAATGTAAGTAACTCATGTCTAGTTATTGTGTCGACCATGGCGTCGATGTGCGGTAAGGGGAATGGGTCCTTTGGATAGGCCTTGTTGATATCTGTGGAATTGATACACACTCTCCATTTCCCATTTTTCTTTTGCACGACCACGACGTTGGCCAGCCAATCGGGATATTTGACTTCCCGAATTTTTCCTATCTTGAGCAAGTTATCAACTTCGTCGTTGATTACTTTGTTGCGTTCTGGGGAGAACTTGCGACGCGTTTAATAGGTTTAAACGAAGGATCAACATTGAGTGGATGTGTAACACCCCGAAAATCTTCGAGTAATTTCTTTAATCTTTTCATATAATTGTCCGTTAGGTAGTGGCTTGTCTAGTCCTCGTGTTAAGGTTCGACTAACCGTATCTCGTGCTTTTCGAGTCTAATTTAATCTCTTAAGCATGAGTGTTCATCTTACTATATTAATTGTATCTATGGTTGTGAACATACCTGTATATATTCATATAAATAGTCATATGCATGGGTGTCGAGTCCTTAAGGGAATGGGGTTTGTGCATGGGAATGCAACATGCACTTGTGCATATAGAAGCAACCTATAATTGTGCGTGTGTTTAGACTTCTATCAGCATCAACTTAACCTATGGCTTGTCTTTGACTCGGGAGGAGTCGAGTTTGTGACCAGTTAAACCGTTGGCACCCATCGATCAGTTGCGGGCACGCCAGGGGCGAAATTGTCCGGCGACAATTCCCCTGGAAAAGTCGTTGGGGCAATGTCGCAGAAAGGGGTGTAGGTTCTGTGTTGTAGGCGCTTCGGCAGTGGATGGGTAGTCACCGACGACTATGCCCGGTGACATTGCCATGGGCATAGTCGCCCGGTCAATGTCGCCCAGGGGGTATTTTCTACCATATAATCGACCAAACACACTTTTCAGGTTCATTCATCTCATTTCTTGACTTCCAGCTAAACTCTCTCCCAAGGTAGCGATTTCTTCCCCTTTTTCCTTCTTTCTCCTTTCATTTAATGATCTAGATGAAGGCACTAACATTTATTGTTGGTTGGTGATTTTTGGTTGCAAGTAGAGACCTTATTTATTATCAAAGCTTGTCATCCAAACCTCCTTCAACTACCTCCATCTCTAGGGTTTCTACATTACAAGCCCTAAGGGTTAGTTTATTACTCCTTGAAGGCTCTAATACTTATTTGCTACTTATGATTAACCTACATTATACATATGTGTTGTTCATTTGGGATTTGTGACCTAACTTGTATAGTTTTCAACTTTATGAACCCATAAAGGGAGAGCATGTCTAGAAAACCCTATTAATCTCTTTTATGATGACTAAATGAATATGGATCTTTGATTTCATGCTTGTATGATGAGTTCATGAGGAAACCCTTTGTTTGTGTGGTTTTAGTCTAACTGCTGATAACTTTAAGAAGATATAGCATGAGAAAATTAAATCTTTGCGTCTACATGTATGAGATTATGAGGAATGTGATACCTTGAGAAGGAAAGAGGGATTGGTTTTTGCATGTAGAAAAGAGGTGTATATGTGATTATAAATGTTCATCAAATGTTGATCACCTGATAAGAATGTGAATACTACTCCTTGTGCACGAGGTGGTAGTTGTTCAATATACGGACCTTGTAATAATCATTGTGGGTTACTAGCGATTAGGAAATAAGGGGTCATGGACCCTTGAGGTGTAACTCATCTAGATATGGATAGGCAATAATGTTCCATAAGACCTTAGGTGTAACTCGACAGAGTAGGCAATAAAGGTAGTAAATACGGTCTGAGGTTGTGATGTCGTTATGGCATGGGAACTACGACCGGGGCATGAGGTGTAATCCATTAACATCATGGGTGACTCCACTTCCGTGTAAACGTCACCCCGATGGAAACAGGTCTCCCTCGTATTTCAAGGGTTATCTCTTGTATTATTTGCGTTCAAGTATGAGATTGTGGTTGCGGGGGAAACAGTAATTGTGAGACAATGGAGTTCGGTAACCCAAATCTTGTTTATTTAAAATATGATAATATTTCTTATGAATTGCTTAACTCATGAAATCTCACTAGGCTTCGTCCTAACACTTGTTCTGGTTGTTGCTCCCTCACAGATCTTACTCGTGGAGGAAACTAGGATGTCGGACTTTGTCCACCGGACACGTAGAAGTTCTCGAAGTGTTGTCTTTTGGGGGAATTTTTGTGAAGAGAGTATATAGTGAACTCGCAACACCCATATTAATATAGATTTGAATCAATCCTAGATTAAGTATGTTGTTGTATTATTGATGTCCCATTCTTTGTTGCAATCTTTATAATGCAAACTAACCCCTTGCTATGGGTTTTTAGTTGTCTTGAACATTGGAATTAACTTTTTGGAAATTCATATTTACAGGATGTTTGGGACTTCGTATTTTAGACGTCATATTGCCGAATTTTCGAATTTTTATTCGTCAAACTTTTAGAGTGTTACACGATGTGTGATGACCTCTGGGTCGATGCCGAGCATGTCTTCATGTGTCTATGCAAAACAATCGGCATATTCCTGCAAAAAAGAAATTAGTGAACCCTTTAAGGTAGGGTCAAGTGACGTACCGATGTAGACCACTCTGTCAGGTTTCTCCTGATACAGGACGACTTCTTCCAATTGATAGTCGTCGCCAGTTTGAAGATCTGCCTGGCTCTGTAATTGCTAGATGTTCTGCTTTCTAGGCATCATAGAGATTTTGTAACACTCACGAGCGATCTTCCACTTACTCTTGATCTCTTGGACGCCCCAAGTTGTAGGAAACTTGATCGTCTGATGATACGTCGGAGGCACAACTTTCATGTCATGTATCCAGGGTTGCCCCAAGATAACGATGTATGCTGATGAACAGTCGAGGATGTTGAATTTAGTATTTTTGTTGACTCCTTTTGCGAATACTGGGAGTATGATTTCCCGAATGGTGTTAGCCATGTCACCATTGAAGCCCACAAGGACCGTCAAACGTCGTACGATCTCGGATTTATCAATTCCCATTGCTTTGATTGTGTCGAGAAAGATAATATTAGCAAAACTTCCACCGTCAACCATGGTTCTTTTCGTCAAGCAATTACCGATCGTGAGCTGGATTATCAAGCCATCATGATGCTTCTTCCATTGATGACCAAGATCTTCTTGATCAAAGGTAATGGGCATGGTTTCTAATTCCAAATCTTGTTTAGGACGTGATGTACGTGGAACAGAGGATTCTCCGGATCCTTGGATAACATGGCGCTTTGCTGCCGAATAGGTTAACCCGCAAACATCAGATCCTCTGTTACGCAGTTGAAAACCTTTGTATGTCCAGGTAAAGTTGGTCGCACGTTTACACCCAATAAGTTCTGCAAATGACCTTTGGGAACAAGCCAAGCCAATTCTCGCCTTAGAGCAATACAGTCGTCCGTCACATGACCATGATCGTTGTGGAAGTCAAACCACTTGGATTTGTCTTTCTTGGCATCGTCTTTTTCGCTCTTTGGTGGCCATTTGACGTTAGTCTGAACATTCTTAAGAGCTTCGATGATATCTTCGAACATTCCCTTAAACTCGTAAGAAGAGATCTTAAGATGCAAGGGGAATTTATTTGCTAGAGCGGCTTTCTTTTTGTCGAATCTCACATTTGAGACTTGTTTAGAAGTCTCACACGAGCAATCGACCCTTCTTTGAAGTCCAACTTCATGATGCTCAATGCTTTCTTGTCACCTGAGTGCTTACGATGGAAAGCTGCATCATCCTTGACTCGCATATAAGCTAATGTGCGAGCTCGTACTTCTTCAAAGTTTTATGGGAGATACTTTGTCAAATCCATGTGTAGATCAGAACTGTCGTCTAGACCTCGCTTGTACGCCTCGATTGCAGTTCGAACATCACCGTTCCATATACTGATCATCTCAGAGTTAAAAAGATTGATATAGCTTCGAACTGATTCACCTGTCTTCTGAGTGATGTAATAAAGGTCACTGGTTTGCTTCTCCATCTTGCGACTGCTGGAAAACTGCTGGAAGAATTGGTTGACAAGTTCTGCGAAACTGCTGATAGACTTGGGTCGCAAGTTAACCAACCATTGCAAGGCAGCTCCATTAAGGGTCACACCGAAACTTTTACACATGCAGACTTCTTGATAATGGTGAGGGATCGACACGGTCCCCATTAGTTGCTTATACTGCGCAATATGCTCCGTTGGATCGCTGATTCCCGAATATTTTGGTGTGAATGTCAGGATATTATACTTTTTTGCACGTCGACCAGAGCAATCTCGTCGACAAAAGGTGACACCTGAAATCCAGTTCTTGGTTCGGCATCTACGGGCACAGCAGCCCCAGGTAGCTTTGCAAGCAGTGATAACATCTTTTCATTCTGCTCTTCCAACTGTTTTAAGCGTCGTGCGACAGGATCGTCTGGATTGACACCGTTGCAGGGCATGAATCCAGAGTCTTTAGACGTTGGACATGTATTGGGAAAAAAACAATTGTTCCGCGACGTGCCCCCATTATCCCCATTCATTGGTGCATGCATGTAAGGCATGGTTACTGATGAAAATGTTGTTACAGGAGGTGGCATCGTAGAGATTGCTGGGATGAAGAAAGTTGTGACTCCAGTAGTTTCTTCCATACCTTGCGTTGGCCTGGGGTATGGAGGAGGTAGAGGTGGAACACCTGCAAAAGGCATGTTAAAGGGAGGTCTTGGACCGAACAGAGGTCCAAATTGGTTACCCATGTTTGGATTTCTCATTGTTGGATTTCTCATGGCGGAGAGTTCCTCGTTAACCCTGCGATTTTGCTCGTCCAAAGTATGAATTTGGTTGCGAGCAGCGTCGAGTTCCATGCCCATTTTAGCAATGATACTATTTTGAGTTCCTTGTGTTGCCATGATCCTGTCAAACAAGAATCCTGCACTAAAACCATTAGTAGGTCACACTTTCTCCCGAGGATGTTACTGTAGCTGGAGCCCCACCGTGGGCGCCAAACTGTTATTGCCAATAATCGTCCAAACGAAGATCTAAGGTCGATGTGAAGCTTTAACAACTAAAGTAGGCAATCACTCGACAAATCGTACGACAATGACCGAAAGTAAATTGAACACAGAGATTTGGTGACACGGAAAACCCCGTCGAGGGTAAAAACCGCGTATGACAGTGAGGATCATCAAGTGCACTATGGACATCAAGCAGGGACGTCGTTCTTTAGAAGGAGTGATTACAAGTAAATTTGACAATGTTACAATAGAAAATAATGTAAACGTGCGTCGTAGGCTAAATGTCGTGCAATGGAACACTTATGTCGAGAGATTATGCTTGAAAGAATGCGTGAGAGTTGTATCTTCGTAATTGCTTGTTATCTGATGCTGATCTTGTCCTTGTATTGATCTTCAAGGTTGTATATATAGCTTTGGTTGCCATAGATGAGTATTAATTGTCCAACGGTACTGATATTGATTGATCTTGATGGCGGTTGTCCGTTATATCCGTTGGTCATTATGTGCATTAAACCTGTAATGAAAGATCCACAAAGGAAAAACGGTTGTGTGCAATGAATGATCAATAATCGTTAGTAACGTTACATAGATCGTAAGATATAAGCGTGTCGAGTGATTCCTGTTAGTTGTGGACGTGGGAAACTCACGACAATCGTCGTCGAGGACGACAATGACTACTGTCGTACATTATCGGCAGGACCTTATCTTAATACAAGAATGGTCGCTAGACTAGAGACGTTTGGTTTTCTTTCGTCGGTCGTAACTTGTGAAATTTTACCCAAAAAATAATCGTCACTATCTCCAAAATGCGGAAGACTTCACCCAAGCTACCCTCTCACGTGCATATAACTAGCACTCATACTTTCACAATGTCGCTAGCACCAATTCCCAACCGAACCTGATGCACATATCGACAAATAAAAAGGTTAGACTTAACGCCTAGTGAGTTCAAGAGTTTTTATCATTAACCTATAAAGCAATAAACTTTAAGAATGTTACTTAAATGGCGATTCTCAAAATGAAATGCATTAAGTATGAAAGTAACCTCCTTTTCAACACTCACCATTTTCGTGGTTAAAACTCTGATACAAAAGATTCCTTCAAATATAAACTCGAAACCCAATACTCACCCAAAGCATAACTGATATTATATATATATATATATATATATATATATATATATATATATTAGAAATGTAGAATTATATATCATTTATTATTATTTAAAAAAAAGACCAAAATACCATTAATTTAACAGAGCTAAGGTTAACGACGTTAAGGCAAGAGACTCAATCCATAACAAAAGTTAAACCACAATGACCATACATATAATTATTTCAGTTGAGGGACCCAATGGAAATTTTCCTGTAACCACAGGGACGAAATCTGTAATTTAATATATAATTTATATTCATAGATCATAAATTTAAAGAAAAATCGACCCAAATATCCATTCCTTTTTCAACACTTATCAGTAACTTTTTCAATCGAATTCCTATTAAAGTCAGAGTTTACGGAAATGTCTTACACCTTTGTGTAAGTTAGATTTTTAGATTAAAAAAAAGAAAAAAGGAAAAAAAAATCTTTACGCAAATTTATGTAAGGATCCACATTTGTGTAAGGACCCCTATTTTTTTAAATCAGAAATTAGGCATTACGCAAATGCTTAAACTCGAACCAAAATGGAAATTCGGTTCTAGAAGTGACTAAAAAATGAATCTGATTGAAAAAATTGACTATTTTGATCAATTTCCCTGACTATTTCAATCAATTTTCCTAACTAAATTAAATTAAAAAGCAAAACAAACCTTATATGTCATATTAGGGGTGAGCAAGGAGTTCCAATTCCCGATACCGAACTGGTACCGTACCGATCCCGGACCGTCGCATGTATTTCGGTACGGTAATCGGTTCCATGTTTTTTTCTATAATCGGTATTCGGTAATATCGGTACCGGGTCCCCTATAAATACCGAAAATACCGAACCGGTACGGAAATTCGGAAAGACACCCTTTTTTCACAATCCCAAACAAATCCATTCCTATTCCTGTTTCAAAATTCAAATCCATTCCACAATATGAAATGTCTCCTTACCATAGTGATGAAATATCAACCCTAAACCTTCAAAAAATTTCAATTTTTGCAATTGATCAACCCCTTCTATTGAAGATACACAAGTAAGTTTGCTTGCTTATGAAGTTGTTTGTTTGTTTGATTGTTTTATATTATAAAATATGGATGACCAAGTTTATTCGATTGTCAAGAGGACCCTGTATCTAACAGTTTCGGTGTTAGACAAAATGGCGGCTTAGTACAAAGTTTGATCGTGCGCTCATCTTGGTAGTCATAGTAATGTTTGTAATTTTAACTCTATCCTTTGGTACAGTTATTGATTCTGTTGACAAGAATAAATGGCTACAATCTTACTAGTACATGTTGCCATCGGGATCCCTCCATACCATCTTTTTATATTACTTTTTAATCTTGACAATTTTGGTGGGTTTTTGTTAGATTCATTGAATTTTGTATTGAATTTGATTTGGTTTATGTATCATTTGTATGTAGGGTGGTGAACCTTTTATTAAGAATACGAATCCGAATCATGTGTTACTTGAGGACGATTCGGTTAACGAAAAGAAAGATAAAATAACGCTTTTATAGAGTATACTAGTGCACTAAATGGAAATGTTAGTTTGCCGTCTCGGCATAAAGTTAGTAGAGATGTTGCAAAGTACTATATGGAAGAAAGAAAGAAAATGTTCGCCTACCATTCTTTTTGGAATGGAAGAACTTATTGTTTACGTTGTTTGAGAGTTCATACTTTGTTTTTTGGTTTTCTATGGATTTTTAAGAGTTGTTATGTTGTTTTGGAATGGAGGAACTTCTTGTTTAGAGTGATTGTAATGTTTTCTTTGTAGGTTGTAAAGTGCAAAAATCGGGACTGATGGGGTATTAATACCGAAAGACCGTTACCGTTACCTGTACCGGTACCGAACCGGTCTAATCGGTACGGTATTCGAAATTGAGTTTTCCACATTTTCTGTATCGGGAATTTTCGTTAGGGTACCGGTTCGGTACGGTACTAGTCCCATGCTCACCCCTATGTCATATCAACTTTAAGGACAAAGAAATAAAATAGTCATATTTTGGCATGTAAAAGAAAATTAACTTCCAATCTTTGTTAATATTATGTTGTAATTCCTGTGTCGTAAACACAATAGAAATGACATAGTTTAGACAAACTTTATTATTACACTTTTGAGTTAACCAAATAACAACTTTACCCTTAATTAATTTATCTCTTTTTACAATTTTAAATATTTATACATTAATTAAAAGTAAATTTGAGAATTTAGTTATCTATTTTTGAAGGTGGACATTAATTTTGGAACAAACAAAAATAAAAATATAAACATTTATTTTGGAACGGAGGGAATAATAATACACTTTATAAAAACGACACTTGGCATGTTTTTTAAAGATATACTTTATGTACGTCGTAATATAATTTGATATTATGTACGTCATAACGTTATCTTTGATATTATTTAAAACGATGTTCTTAATTCCATGGGCCATATAATTGGTTCAAAGTTTTTTCCTTTTTTCATTTTGAGTAAATAAATTAAAGCCAATTAAAATGTTTCCAATTTTGTTTTTTCTTTTTTAGGTAATTAAATAACAATTCGAGTAAATTAGAGATTTCATATGATATTATAAACATTACAAATTTGGCCTTCTAAACGAAATAATTACATGTATGGTCATTTTGGTTTATTTTTGTTACGAATTAGGTTTCTTACCTTAAGTCCGTTAAATCAAGTTCCGTTAAACCACTTATGTGTCCCTCACATGTGGGGCATTTTTGTCAAATTTAATGATTCCGCTGGACGACACGGCATTCTCGTTTGATGAGACGGCGACATAGAGAACTTTGTCACCCCCTTGTCACTTAAAAGTAAAGAAGAGATACAAACTTTTGAATATAAATTTGGTGGGATCGAGGGTGGAATCGAATAGCGAATGCACTTGACCGACCCGATTTGCAGTTTTTGGAGCGCACGATGCTTAGGCATTGGGTACTTCAG
This sequence comes from Arctium minus, assembly GCA_954870635.1. Lineage (NCBI taxonomy): Eukaryota > Viridiplantae > Streptophyta > Magnoliopsida > Asterales > Asteraceae > Arctium > Arctium minus. The sequence continues at coordinate 44,347,646 of OX941092.1, read as the reverse complement.
TGGTTAAAGCTTGTGTCGTGGTACTATACTGTACTGGCTTCGGATTATGTTACTATTGAACACCTTTTCCTTTCCTTGGGCAGTACCTCCCAACAAGATTGATCCCTTTGGATCTTGGTCCATGATGGCCTTTTTATTGATTTTGACGATTGGATCTCTCTATGAATGGAAAAGGGGTGCTTCGGATCGTGGAAGCTTTCCAAAATCCATTTAACCGGAGACGGGATCAAAACTACTTAGATAAGTAAGGGCCTTAAAAAATTCAAGATTAATTAATTGAAAAATCCCCTCAAACATCCGATTGATTCTTACCCGAGCTTTATGCTAAACCCCTTTCATTGGATTTTCATCAAATCAGGATGTCCCAGGCACAGTAAGCGAAAGCGGGCTCAACCTTACGGCAGAGGGGGAACTACTTTACTGAGTTTCAATGCTATTTGTACAAATTATCAATACGTTAAATGAAAAAAAAATCTAAACAAAACCCCCACTCCCTCTACAACACCCCTACCATGTCACTGTCCCATACACCGTCTCCGGCCATAACCCCCATATCCGACCCAACCTCCATATCTGACCACTTCGCTATCTCCGAACTCCCCCATATCTAGACACTCCTTAGTCTTCGAATGCTCCCATATCCGACCACAATTCTCCTTCGAACCCAACCTCACCATCACCCATGACCGAACAAACAAACTACCATCAACGATGCAAAATGGAAATAAAATCAATGAAACACACAATGCCTTCCCTTGCGCACACATACAAGCATACCAGATCTAGGTTTTTAGGTCCATCAAAAAATAAAAGTAGCACCAAGAAAACTAATATACAAAGCATCAATCATTTTTAAAGCTTTCATCAATCAAAATCCATAAAAACAAAGGGAATCAAGAAATCAAAATACAAATCACTCTATTGAGACACAAATCGAGAACTCGAACCATTATATTGAAATACTCCCTCCATCCCAAAATAAATGTCTACATTACTATTTTAGTTTGTCCCAAAATAAGTGTCAACTTTCAAAAGTAAAAGTCTACTTTCCATTCTACCCTTAATCATGAGATAGAGAATTTGTCTCTCTATAATTAGGGTAAAATTGTCTTTTTGTTAATTAAAAAAGTGTAATAATTACACATTTCTATAAATATGTGCATTTTTCATTGTGGACATTTATTTTGGGATAGAGGGAGTACAAAACAAGAAACCGGACCAAGGATCTAAAGAATATATTTGAGGAATCAAATCAATGATACAACCCTAACCTATCGGATTGTAGTTTTCATTTAACCGCTATCAACCCTAGATTTGATCAATGATATGATTGATGTTGATATTTGTACAGAAACCAAATAGTGGTACCTTGATTTTTTGATGTCAATCATGGGTTGTCGAAGTCCGAAGGATAAATTGAGGGAAGTGAGATCTAAGTTCCCTCATGGAAGTTGATAGAAAATGGATTTTAGCCATATATGCGGGTTTTAGCTTGGAGGTTGTCGTTAGTGATGGTGACGAGTGAAGGCTATTGGAGAAAGGAGATAGGGAGGTGGCGATCAACATAGTTGGTCATTGAGGGAATAAGCTCACGAATTAGGTGGGTGGTGGCTCATGGTTGTATATATTTTTCCATATATTTACCATATTTCTATTACCTTTATTCTTATCCTAGATTAATGTTTAGACCTTTTCCTTTTTTGGTTTCCCTCTTGTTTAGCTATAAATAATCCATTTCCTCTTCTTTTGTAATCATGCTTTTCTATGATAATAAAACCCTAGCAACTTTTGGCTCTTAATCTTCATGGTATCAGAGTGCGGTTGATCCGTGGTGGTTGATTTGTTGATTGAAGAAACTTTGGTGATAAGAACCTGTTTCGCGGATCGAAATTTTTTCGGTGTTATCCCAGTTTAATCTAGTTGGTAAATAATCAATCAAGTAATCAAGCAACACAATAATAATCAAGAGATATATAAATCAGAGTAACATACCAATCCCTTGAATAAACAATGAAACCCTTTGAATACAGAGAAAACTTGCTACCTCTCTCTAAACAAAATTATGATAATGATACTAATGAGAGGATTAAACCCTAAAACTAATTAATCAAAAAATTAAATACCTAAGCCTTATGGGCTTTAAGCTTAATAGGCTTTCTAATGGGCTTGGGCCCAATAACTAACAACTATTGAATTATTACACTTTAAACCCTTTAACTATAACTATCAAATAAATACAGTTTAGACCCTTTAATCTTGAATACAATTATTTGATCCAACAATCTCCCCCTTTGGATTCAAGATTAAAATTTTTTTTGCAATTATCTTCGGATCTTCACTTGTATTCTCTTTTCTTGAAAAACTTCAGATATCTTCAGATATGACATTGATAGCTTCAAAACTTCAACACTTCAAAACTTTGATAATCTTCAGCAGTCTCAAAACTTCAAAACTTTAAAACATTGATAATCTTCAGTCAACAATTCTTCTTGTATTCTCCCTTGTTTGATAATTCTCCCTTTTCGTATCTTCTCCCCCTTTTTGATGAGTGGTGAGAATCATCATCATCAAAACTTTGCAAAACAATCTCCCCCTTTTCAAGACAATCTCCCCCATCGTGTATGATCACGTAAGCACAGTCTTCATGTAACGAGCCATGTGTAGAAATAAGAGCAGTCTTCCCAGATGGAAAGAGTGATTATTTCAATCTTTTCAGATTAAAATAGAAAATAGTAACCATTCGAATCTTTTAAAATTCAAACAGTTAATAAGAGTAACCCTGAATCAACAAATGACTCGGTTAGAATGCCTGTCAGTAACACAAAGTCACTGAGTAACACAAAGTTACTATATAAGGAGCTGGTTTTGATGTTGACTCCCCAGGTCTTCCATTCAATCATCGAATAACACATGGTTATCTATGAACGTTCTGACAGAAAACAAATTTCGCTGTGCTCGTGCATGTGTTAGAAAAAAAATTAAGCATAGATGATTGCTTTTCAATATAGGCTCAAAATATGTAAACTTGTTGAGACAGCAACAAATTATACAAAGACTCAATGTGCATGAGAAAGGGTTCGAAGGTGGGGAAACTTTCCTTCTTTTTCAATATTAGTATCTTCCAAATGAAGAACTAATAGCGTATGTGTTGCGTCCCAAGAAAATGTGAAACATTCTCTTTTTGAGAAAAGAATGAGTAGCTGGTGGGGTTGTATGCAAGACATGGCATGGGCTAGTTGCCCTTTTCAATGATGGTCACCAAAGAATGTGAACCAATCAGATTATGTGGCTGCCCGACTCAGAAAGAAGTTTGGTGCAGAGTTTAATATTCTTTTACTCTGTTCTCTCACCCTCTTTCTTTTAATGCTCACGTCTAACCAATCTCTCTTTTCCATTTTACCTCTTTTCACACACCAACACTCAAATCTTTTGACCCCTCTCCCCTCAATCACTCAGGGAATACTTCCTGGGTAGGAAACACTGGTTATCGTGAATCCATGGAAGTTCTGTTAAGTTCTCACACTGAATCCCATGTATGATCCTAAATAAAAACATGTTGTTCAACAGGCTATTGTACATGTAAGCACAAATACCACTTGTTACATGAGAAATAAGACTTTCGGAGATGTCAAAACAGTTATGCATGACGATGCAATTCTCCCCCTCAAACTAAAAGAGTTTGACAATTAAGCTCATATCATTTTATCATGAAGAATAATATTTTGGAGAAACAAAAACGAATGTTGTTTATATGAACAATATATAAACATATTTTCAATGAAAGCACATGAAATGACGTTTGATTCAATCAACAGTGAATACAAAGAACGTGAGTATTACCATAGAAAGATTTAACTTTTGATACATGGTAATAACAAAGTCAAAATAAAATGTTCTGAACCGTCATGTGTATGAATACTTGACAAAGTATATTGACAAGATAAAACACAAGTATTTATCTTTAAAGAACACACGGTCAGATAAGCATTTAAGTATCCAAAAATCTGTTAATGTCACAGATATTCTCCCCCTTAACTGAAGATTTTTTTTTTAATGCTTAAGAAAAAAAAATAAGGCACTAAAGTGCGGGTTCTAATCCGATGTGATTAGAAGCCATTTTCCGTTGAGGTACGGGTTCTAAGCTGATTTACTTAGAAGCCATCTTTTTGACAATTAAGTCCGGGTTTTGAACTGATTTGTTCAAAAGCCATTGTTCTTCCTCCCCCTTAAACATTGGGTGCCTGCAACACAGATTTAGCTTTTGGTACCCACTGGTATTTGGGTCCTAACGGGTTAGTTGCAGTTATAGTAGGAGATATGAAGTAAGAACCATACCAATTGTTATTACTTGTTATCCCAGTTTAATCTAGTTGGTAAATAATCAATCAAGTAATCAAGCAACACAATAATAATCAAGAGATATATAAATCAGAGTAACATACCAATCCCTTGAATAAACAATGAAACCCTTGAGTGTTCTTGATACCCTTTGAATACTGAGAAAACTTGCTACCTCTCTCTAAACAAAATTATGATAATGATACTAATGAGAGGATTAAACCCTAAAACTAATTAATCAAAACATTAAATACCTAATCCTTATGGGCTTTAAGCTTAATAGGCTTTCTAATGGGCTTGGGCCCAATAACTAACAACTATTGAATTATTACACTTTAAACCCTTTAACTATAACTATCAAATAAATACAGTTTAGACCCTTTAATCTTGAATACAATTATTTGATCCAACATTCGGCATAACTTGCATTCGTTTTCTAGGTATGTATTTAATTTTGCTCGTTGATTGTATCTGCCATATGAGTTTTCCGTCTGTGTTTTTTTTGGTTATCTGTTGTGGTTTCGAGTTTGCCATCTGTCTTGATTTTTGGTTATCTGTTATGGTTTGGAGTTTGCCATATGTTCTATTTTTTTGGTTATCTGTTGTCGTTTGGATTTTCATGTGCGTTACTTTTCATCTCTGTCGTAATGGCTTTCTGTAAATATGACTCATCGATTAGTACTCAACTAGATGGTAAAAACTATGCTTAGTGGAGTTATGTTATGAAGAACTTTCTACGCGGGAAATCTATATGGGGTTATGTGACTCATACCAAAGTTAAGCATATTGAGACAAAGGATGCAGATTATGCACTGTCTATTGATCACTGGGAAACTGGCAACTCTAAGATCATTACTTGGATTAATATTATGTTATGCAATCCATTGGTACTCAACTAGTTAAGTATGATACAGCTAAAGAAGTTTGGGATCATTGGATAAACTTTACACGTAATCGAATTTTTCAAAACAGTACTAACTGGAAATAGACATCCGAGCCCTCCAAAAGAACGGCATGACTGTTCAAAACTTTTATTCTGCTATGTCCGACCTATGGGACTAATTGGCACTTACTGAATCTGCAGAGTTGAAGTCTTTCAACCGTATATTGCTAAGAGGGAAGAACAATGTTTGGTGCAATTCTTAATGGCTTTACGATATGATTTTGAAGGATTATGTGGGGCAATCCTTCATCGTACTCCTCTTTCTGCTGTTGATTTAGTTGTCCATGAATTGATAGCATAAATGGCTCGTCTTAAGTCTCAGATTTACAAGGGGTCTAAACTGTCTTCAACTCCTGTTGTTTTTGCTGCCCCACAACGACCTTCAGTTGCCAATAGTCCAGACTAGCCCCTGAAGTTGCTTATGATGAATGTGCTTTGTACAAAGGGAAGAATAATTGGAAGTCTCAGTGTCCATTATTGATTCCAAAGGAAAACAACAACCTCGGACTACGCATCAAAGCAGATCTCTTGGATATTTTTAGCCACGTCCTACAGGTTCTACACCTTGGGCACCTCGTCCACTTCGGTTTAACACTGCTGTTGCTACATCTTCCTTGGAATCTGGTTTCAATACGACCACCACACCACTGACTGCTTTGGATCCCCAGGTTTTAGAGTAGTTCAAACAGTTCCTTTCAACCACATCCACATCCACTGCCATGTCAGTCTCCTCTCCTTCAGGTTTGTCTTCGTCTGGTACTTCAGGTATACCTTTTGCCTTAAGGATCTTGGACTCTGGTGCATCTCACCATATGTCACCTTATTTGCCATCTTTTGTATCCTTTTCTCCGGGTTCTCCTGTTTATCTCTATTATGACTACTAATGGTACGTACATTTATGCCATTAGAAGGTGTTGGTTCTATTGTCACTTCTCATGTATCTCTCTCTGATGTATATTATACTCCCACCCTTGCTTTAAACCTTGCTTTAACTAGTCAATTGTGTATTTGGTTTTTAGGTATTCTTTTCTGATCTCTTTGTTGTGTTCAAGACCTGCGATCTCAGAAGGTGATTGGGACAAGCCGTAATCTAGGGGAGTTCTATATATTGGATGAACTCAAAGTATCTGATGTTGCTGCTTCTCGTGTTGATTATTACACTCGTTATACTTGGCTTTATCTCATGAAACACATGTTTGATTTTTTTAATCTATTTTCAGCAATTTTTGAGCTCTTGTTAAAACCCATTATTCTGCTGTCATAAAATGTTTTCAATGTGACCTAGAGGGACATTATACCTCTAAGGACTTCACTAAGTTACTTGCTTCTGATGGGATCATATATCAAACCTCGTGTACTTACACTCAAAAAATGGTGTTACTGAAAGGAAACATTGTCATCTTGTTGAAACTGCCTGGTCAACGCTTATCCCCTCAAACCTTGCGAGCCCGCCCCACTGCTAACGGAACCTATTCAAGAAAAAGTGTTAGGCTTTATGCCTAGTGAGAACAAAAAATTATGTTGGGTCTGAATATGCTAAGTATGGTTTATGCTGATTATTAATGTTGCTAAGTAATTACTACTGCTAGACTATCAAGATTACTACTGCTAGTAGAATTAATACTGCTTGAAGAGTTAGTGTTGCTACTTGAATAGTTAGTACTTCTTGGAAAGTTAGTACTGCTAGTAGTTAGTACTGTTGAAGATTAATACTACTGAAGATGGTTAATACTTCTGAAGATAATTAGTGCTGCTTCTAAAGATAAAGATGATTTGCAGATAAAGACAAGCTGGAGATAAGACTAAAGATAATTATGGTATTGATGCTGAAGATCAATCGTATTTTGATAATTATCTTGTATTCAGTTTTTATATATAGTATAAAAGTATTTGATAGTAAAGAGAATTAATTCATTCATAAGTTTTTGTTTTAGAGAGAATTAACCTCAAGACTAGTTTAGATCGTTTCTATAGAGAAGTATAGAACGTCTGTTGAGTCTGTTCAACAGATTGAGGTTTTGTGTGTAATCATCAAGTTGAATCAATATAAACTTGTGATTTGAGTTTGATATACTGTTTCATTGATTGTTAGTGTTAAAGTGTTTTTCCGCAACTTCTTTAGCATTGATTCTGAGTGTGTGTGAATTAAATTCTTGTTTGAATTTCGATCCTGACAAGTGGTATCAGAGCATTGTTAAACTCAGAAAAACAACAATCATCATGGACAATTCAAGTGATAGTGTTCTGGTCTCAAAGGTTCCAATGCTCAGATCTAATGAGTTTGACATGTGGAAGATTAGGATCAGGCAATACATCCTTCTCACAGATTACTCTATGTGGGACATCATTGAGAATGGCCCATCTAATGAAGGAAAGATTGGAGCAGATGGAAAAAGAATCCCACCAAAAACAGATGGAGAGAGGAAGATAAGGCAGACAGAGATGAAAGCCTTGAGCACACTGCTCTTGGCTATTCCTAATGAGTATCAACACCAATTCTGCAACTGCACTGATGCACAGATGCTTTGGAATGCTCTCGAGAAGAGATTATCTGGTACCAAAAGTACCAAGAGAAATCAGAAGGCAATATTGAAGCAACTGTATGAAAACTTCATGTCAACTAAGAATGAGTCCATGACTCAAACTTTTGACAGGTTTAACAAGCTGATTGGTGAACTAGCTACTGTTGGAGTGCAGATTGATCAAGATGATGTAAACAGAAAGTTCTTAAGGTCCCTTGGAGATGAATGGACCATGTATATTGTCTCCTTCAGACAAGATGACAAGCTGGAGGACAAAGAACTAGACGATCTTTATAATGACTTAAGGGTGTTTGAGGCTGAAGTTGAAGCCAAGAAAAGACCATCTGGATACACTCATAATGCTGCCCTTTTATCATCTTCTTCTACTGTTTCTGCTGCTAATACAAAGTCAGTTAGTACTGCTTATGTATCTAAGCAGGATGTATCTAATGACTCTGTATTAGAAGCTTTTCTTGCTAGTCATGCCAATTATGGTTTAATTAATGATGATCTTGAACAAATTAATGCAGATGACCTTGAGGAGATGGATATAAAGTGGCAGATGGCCATGCTAACTTTGAGGGTAAAGAGATTCATAAAAAGGACTGGAAGGAACAACTTTTCTCTGAGGAGATAAGATGGTACTGGGTTTGACAAGTCAAACGTGGAGTACTACAAGTGTCACAAGATAGAACACTTTGCAAAAGAATGCAGAGGAGGAACTCCTCAACAATATGGCAACAACCACCAGCAAGCACATTCCTCAAGCTTCCAAAGCAACAGAAACTTCACTCAAGCTCTTGTTTCTCAAGAAGGAATGGGATTTGATTGGAGTGATCAAGCAGAAGAAGCTGTTCAGAATCAAGCCCTGATGGCAGAAGTCTCTGAATCTTCAAGCACAGATATTCCAACAGAGGTAAAAACTAAACTATGCACTAAAGAGTGTCTTCAGACTGTTCAAAAGTACAGGGATCATAACCAAAGCATGTGTGATGACCTTAAAAGGTTACAGAGAGATATAAGAGAGTATAAAGTGATTGTGGAGAAGTTTGAAGATCAAATCAAGGCTTACCAGGCCAATGAACTTCAGCATTACTATGACACAAATTACTGGAAGTGGGAGAAAGATCAATTAGAGATCCAAATAGAAAAATCTAAAGAGGAGTGTGAGAAAATAAAGAATGAGTATGAGAAAGCTAAGCTTGACATTGAGAAGTTTTCTTATGCTTCCAAAGCAATGGACTCTTTGCTTAAAGCTCAAGTTCATGATAAGATCAAGAGTGGTATAGGATACAATGAAACACCTCCACCTTATAACAATAATTATATCCCTCCCTCTTTAGATCTCTTAGAAAACCAAAATAAGAAGGACTTACCTATAGGAGCAACAGAAGTAGATCCAATAGATAGTGTGGTGGTTGAAGAAGAGAATGAGAAAGAGAATTCTGAGAAAATCATATTCTTACCAATGAAGGGGGAGGTAAACCATTCATCAAGAGTGAAAAGGTGGATAGCTCAAAGAGTGAAAAGGTGGAAAGCTCAAAGAGAGAAAAGGGAAAGGTACAGGGAGTCCACTATATGCAGACCACAGTTGTGAATCCCTGTACATGTAAATAGCATCAGCCCCAAAAACATGATAAAACAAGGGGTAATCAAAGAAACTGGATTAATCAGTGGGCACAAAAACAAGGGGTTGATCTGAGTAAAATCAATAGACCAAAACCTTGTTTTATTTGTGGAAAGCTTAACCATATTGCCAAATACTGTTATTTCAATCCTATGAACCAGAGGATAAACTTTCAAAGACATATACAAAATCCTGTTGGTTATAGGAATCAAAGAAGGAATCATATGGCTGAAAATGTAAAAAGAGCACCTTTAAAAGCTCATGCTCAAAACAAGGGGTTGATCTGAGTAAAATCAATAGACCAAAACCTTGTTTTATTTGTGGAAAGCTTAACCATATTTCCAAATACTGTTATTTCAATCCTATGAACCAGAGGATAAACTTTCAAAGACATATACAAAATCCTGTTGGTTATAGGAATCAAAGAAGGAATCATATGGCTGAAAATGTAAAAAGAGCCCCCTTAAAAAGCTCATGCTCAAAACAAGTTTGCAAAATCAAAGAAAATCACTCCAAATAAGTCAAGGAGTAACTTAAAGAAAAATAAAGCAAACAATTTTGTTCAGGTTTGGGTTCCAATAGTAAAGAAATCTGTTAGTACTGCTACTTTAAATAGTACTGCTGACAGAAATAATGTTGCTGCAAGCAATACTACTGCTAACAATGTTAGTACTGCTAATCCAATTAGTACTGCTAATGAAGTTAGTACTGCTAACAAAGTTAGTACTGCTAATCCAATTAGTATTGCTAATGATGTTTGTACTGCTAACAAAGTTAGTACTACCAATCAAGTTAGTACTGCTTCCAGTAACAAAGCCATTATTGTGACAAAGTATTCAAGCCATAAGATTCCCCAGTCTGAAAAGCTCATCAAAACTGATTGTGAATATGTTGATGAGAATGGGAAACCGAAGACCACTTTGTCTTGGGTTCCTACTAAAAACTAACTGTTCCACTTTATGTGCAGGGCAACCAACAGCAAAAAGGGAAGAGCATTTGGCATATTGATAGTGGTTGCTCTAGGCACATGACAGGCAACAAGTCCTGCCTACAAAACTTTAAAAGAATTGATGGAGGACATGTTGCATTTGGTGATAATCCATCTAGAGGAAAGATTAGTGGAAAAGGTAATGTGTCAAAGGGTAAGATGACCTTTGAGGATGTCTACTATGTTGAGCAATTGAGATACAACCTGTTAAGTGTATCACAGGTTTGTGACAAGAAACATAGTATATTGTTTACCGATACTGAATGTATTATCCTTGCTAAAGGGTTCAAGGTAGTTGATGAAAGTATGATACTACTGAGAACACCAAGAAAGGACAATGTTTATTGCTTGGATTTAGAGAATGTATCTAATGATTCATCATTTAATTGTCTATTTTCAAAAGCTTCTATTGATGAATCATCTCTATGGCACAGAAGGATGTGTCACATGAACTTTAAAACAATGAATAATCTTGTGAAAAACAACCTTGTAAGAGGTTTACCACAAAAGGTATTTTCATGTGATGATCATTGTGTTGCATGTCTTAAAGGCAAACAGCACAAAACTTCTCATAAGTCCAAAGAGATAAATACAATCTCTTCACCTCTTATCTTACTGCATATGGATCTGTTTGGCCCTACAAATGTGATGAGTGTTGGCAAGAAATCTTACTGCTTAGTTATTGTTTATGATTTCTCTAGATTCACTTGGGTCTATTTTATGAGGACAAAGGATGAGACAAATGGACTGATCAAATCCTTTATTCTCATAGTTGAAAACCAAACAAATCAAAGAGTTAAAGTCATCAGGTCTGATAATGGAACTGAATTTAAAAACCATGATCTAAATAGCTTCTGTGAGGAAAAAGGTATTGAGAGACAATACAGTGCTCCTAGGACCCCTCAACAGAATGGAGTTGCTGAGAGGAGAAATAGGACACTGATTGAAGCTGCAAGATCCTTGTTGGCAGATTCAAAACTGCCAGTTACATTTTGGGCAGAAGCAGTTAATACTGCTTGTTATGTTCAAAACAGGGTTCTAATAGTTAAATCTCAAGGCAAGACACCATATGAACTTTTTAACAAGAAGAAACCTTTTATTGGATTTTTCAAACCATTTGGGTGTCCTTGTACAATTCTTAATACCAAAACTCATTTAGGCAAGATTGATAGAAAAGCAGATGATGGATTTCTGGTTGGTTACTCATCCCATAGTAAGGCTTACAGAGTATTTAATACCTCTTCTAGAATAATTGAGGAAAGTGACAATGTCAAATGTAGAGTTAAAAGACAAGAGTTTGTGCTATTCCCAATTCCTACAGCAGATTCTACTGAACTCTGTATTCAAGAGAAGAAAGATGCTTCAGATTCAAAGGATACTGAAACTGCTCAAAATGGAGAGGAGAGAGGTGAAAAGGAGGATCAACTTTTGACTTCAGAACAACTAGAACCTGAGATGCCTTCATTGGCAGGAGATGATTGTGATGAGGAGAACTCCTCAGTGTTTGGGGGCAGCTCTCCTGAAAAGAATGACTCTAATCTGGATGCAGACATTAATGAAGAGGCTATTCATCAAACAAAAGTGCATAAAGATCATCCTCCTCAGTTGGTGATTGGTGACATCAATTCTCCAATCATCACAAGGAATCAGAGTAAGTTGGGAGGATTAAAAGACATACAATCAGGCTTACTATCTTGCTTTCTATCTCAGGTTGAGCCCAAAAAGGCACATGATGCAATGAAAGATCCAAGCTGGATAGAAGCAATGCAAGAGGAGCTGCTGCAGTTTGTACTGCAAAATGTATGGGATTTGGTATAACTTCCTAAAGGACACAGAGCTATAGGGACAAAATGGATTTTCAGAAACAAGAAGGATGAGAGAGGGATAGTGATCAAGAACAAGGCTAGATTGGTAGCACAGGGGTACACTCAAGAAGAAGAAATTGATTATGAAGAGGTTTTTGCACCAGTGGCTAGGATTGAGGCAATTAGGCTGTTTTTAGCCTATGCTTCTTTCATGAAGTTTTAAGTCTACCAAATGGATGTGAAAAGTGCTTTTCTATATGGCAAAATTGAAGAAGAAGTATATTTCTGTCAGCCCTGAGGGTTTGAAAATCCCAAGTACCCTGACAGAGTATACAAATTGAAGAAAGCACTGTATGGACTACATCAAGCACCAAGAGCTTGGTATAACACTTTGTCTACCTATCTCTTGGAAAATGGTTTTGAGAGAGGAATCATTGACAAGACTCTGTTCATTCAAAGGAAGAAGAAGGACATCCTGTTAGTGCAAATCTATGTGGATGACATCATCTTTGGATCCACAAAAGATCAATTGTGCAGAGATTTTGAAGAGTTAATGCATAAGAGATTCAAGATGAGTTCTATGCGTGAACTTACTTTCTTCCTTGGGCTATAGGTTAAGCAGAAACAAGATGGAATCTTCATAAGCCAAACCAAGTATGTGTAGGATATTTTAACCAAGTTTGGGTTCTCAGATTCCAAGCCTGCAATCACACCCATGGAGACACACAAACAGATTACTGCAGATCTTGAGGGGAAGGATGTGGATGTTTATTATTACAGATCTATGATTGGCTCTCTCATGTATCTCACAGCTTCTAGACCAGATATCATGTTCCCTGTTTGTGTATGTGCAAGATTTCAAGTTAGGCCAAAGCAATCACATTCTCAAAGGTCAACCCAAATTAGGACTTTGATATCTTCATGACTCACCATTTGACCTACTTGCATATTCAGATAGTGATTTGGGTGGAGCTATCTTAGACAGAAAGTCTACAACTGGAGGATGTCAGTTTTTGGTTGCAAGACTCGTATCATGGTAGTGTAAGAAGCAAACCACAGTGTCCACTTCAACAACAGAAGCAGAATACATAGCTGCTGCAAGCTGCTGCTCACAAGTGCTATGGATTCAGAATTAAATGATGGAATATGGTATGACATTTCTTCACACTCCTATTTTCATAGACAACATCAGTTCTATTAGCATTGTTAATAATCCTGTCAAGTATTCAAAAACAAAGCATATAGAAATAAGGTACCATTTTATAAGAGACTGTAATGAGAAGAAGCTAATTCAGGTCCAGAAAGTACACACAAGTAACCAGTTTGCTGATCTATTCACAAAAGCTTTTGATGTGGGTAGATTCACATTCCTGGTCACAAGTGTGGGCATGATGAACAATGAATAAGTATATTCTCATTCTCTTTATGTACCTATATAGATTCCTCCTTAGTTACTTTCATTAAATTGGTGTTATTAACCCCTGTGTTTTTAAGTGTTTCAGATTGTTTGGATTGGATACTTGGTATTTCTCGTTCAGTTAATACTGCTCACTACATTACTCATAATAGTAGTTCAAAAATGGTTAGGTATGGTTACTACTGCTAGGTGGTTTATACTGCCAGTGCAAAGTTACTACTGCTTGCCTTATTTATACTACTAATCATTGTTACTACTGCTGGTACATGTTAATACTGCTAGTATGTGTTAGTACTGCTAGTATGTGTTAGTACTGCTAGTCTGTGTTAATAATGCTAGTCTGTGTTAATACTGCTAGTCTGTGTTAGTACTGCCAGTATGTGTTACTACTGCTTTTATGAGTTACTACTGCGAGTTCGTTAATACTGCTAAGGTAATTAGTACTGCTTATAACGTACTCCCTCCACCTATAAATACCCTGTGTGACCGCCAAAATTACAAACGGCTCTTTGAATTTCCTACTAGTGTACTCTCTCTCTCTTGTTCTCTTGAATTCTCTCTTACCAGTGCATAACTCTATCTTCGACCAATCGCTCAAGAAGATGGCTGAACTGATGTTTGTCGATGAACACAATGAATTGGAAATGCTACTCAAACCAAAGAAAGCAGAGGGATTTCATCAGATTGTGGATTTCCTAAGATCCTCACACATAGCCCACGTATTAACTGTCAATCCCACAATCTGTGTGGAACACCAAAGGCAGTTTTGGGCCAATGCTGCTATTCATACTGAAGATGGCAATCAGGTCATCCAAACAAGGGTGTGTGATAAACCCATGACAATCACAGAAGGAGCTATTCGCATTCATCTACAACTAGATGATGCATCAGGTATAACCTCTTTAACCAAGGAAGATCTCTTCCAAGCTCTTAGTAATATGGGGTATGAAGGTCCCACTGATGTCTTCAAATTTTTCAAGAACAGATTCTCATCACAGTGGAGATTCTTTGTTCATACCCTTCAGCACTGTATTTCAAGGAAAATAACTGGCTGGAGTGAGTTCAGCAGTACCATTGCTTATGCTATGGTCTGCTTAGCAACCTCCAGGATGTTCAATTTTTCACAAATGATCTTCAATGACTTACTGTCAAACCTGGATACCAAAACAAAATCCTTTTATATGTATCCCAGGTTTGTGCAAGCTTTACTGAATAAATAATTGACGGATTTACCTCATTTTAATGAGGTATATGTACCAAAGGTCCCGAAAGGGAAGGTGTTTTCTAATATGAGGAGGCCTAGTAAGGACTTCTCAGGTATTGACACACCATTGTTCTCTACAATGATGGGTGTGTCTCCTTCCCATGGTGAGGCATCAGTGTCAAAGCCCTCATCTGACAACCAAACTGATGACCTACCCACACCACTCATCTCTATTAACATCCCTCAGTCCCTTCTTAAAAAGCCAACATCACCCATCACTCACACTTATATAAGGAAAAAGGTAAAGAAGGTTCCTTCCCTTCTTGTACCTTCACCCCCACAGCCTTCAAGCCCTCTAATGGAGCATTCTCCATTAGAGAATATCCAAAGGGAAACCACAGGGGTGTCTCCCAACCTCAAGAAGGTGCTCAATAAGGAGAAGGAAGAGCATATGGGCTGTAAGGCTCACACTACTGACTTTGCACAAAGTGCAGGGCAGAACAGTGTGAACATATCTAAGACCTTCCCCATGGCAACTTTGGGTGAGCAATCATCCACCGGTCCCAGGTGCCAAGAAACCAAGGGGGTAGAGGGTGCTTCTGCTAGGCAGAAGACCTCTACTACAAAAAGATCCAAGGATCCTTCAAAGGTGGTAAACACACCCAAAGGAGGTGAGGACATATATAACTACCAGGAATTGTTGGATACTATGGGAAACTTTAATCTTGATGTCATCAAGCAAGGCTCAGATATAGAGGAGATGAAATTGGTAATTTTGTCTCAACAAGTTAGATTAATAAATTGAAGAAGATGGTGATGAAGTTGGTACAGAAAAAGAAAAGAAAGCAGTTTGTCTTGAAGAAGAGGGGAGATGCTTTCAACAAGGGGGAGAAACAAGATGAAGGGGAGAAACACAGTCCTACTGGTATGGAAGCTCAGTTTGAGGGGGAGTTGAATAAGGAAACAGAAAATAGCAAAGAAGTAGAAACTGAACCAGCAGCAGTAACTGAGAAAGAAGCAGAAACTGAACCAGCAGCAGTAACTGAGAAAGAAGCAGAAACAGAACTAGCAGCAGAAACATCATTGTCCAGAGACGAAATGGAGATTGCAGAAACCTTGGTCAATGCTAAGAATGATACTCCCAAAGCCACTCAAAAGGCTAAGGGAGTAATAATCAAAGAAGGAGGTTTAGAAAAGAAAGAAAAAGAGGTCAGCATGGAGGATGCAAAGAAGAAGGGAAAGGAGAAGATGGTTGAATCTGATCAACCTTTAAAGAAAAAGAATCAGATAGAGTTAGATGAAGAAGTGGCCAAACAGCTTCAAGCAGAGTTGGCAAAGAAAGAAGAAATACAATCTGCCAAAGTTAGAGAGCTTATACTGGATATGGATAAAAAGCTCAATGAAGAATATCAAAAGAGTTTGAAGGATGCAGGTGCTGCCAAGATAGTTACAAAGAAGGATTCAAGGCAAAGGCTGGCATTAAAGCAAAGACAGAGACAACCCTCAAAGACCTTCCTGGCTAATCAAGAAAGGAGGAAAATGATAAACTTCCTAAAAGGAGCTCTTGGAGTTCCTGATGGAATGTTTACTAACATGGCCTATGGTAGGATAGAGGAGTTGTATACATAGGAGATGTCAAATCTGAAAGGGGACTCCACTCAAAGGGAAGATGCTGAAAGGAGGATGAAAGAGAGGCATGATCTCAACATACAACAACCCTTCCCTGAAAGTAAAGAAGGCACTCATATCAAGGAAAAGAAAGAAGAAAAGAAAGAAGAGACTTTGGCTCATCAAATTGGAGTCATCAAAAGAAAGAAATCCATTGCCACCAAGTCAAAGGCAAAAAGGGCAAGAATTGAAGAAGAAAGAGTAGAAACAGAAGCAGAACCTAATGTTACATCTTCAGCAGAACCAGAGCAGACTCCAGGGCAGTCCAATCAGCAACCAAATGAGCAGTTTGACTTGTATATGACTATGATAGATGAAGATCCTGTACAAGATGATCCAATTTCTGTCCAAGCCCCTGAGATTATATTTTGGGACATCCTGGAAGATCAAAGGAAGAAATATTTCAGGATTAAAAGGATGGGAGATCAGTATGAGGTTTACTCTACTTGGGGAAAAATCATCAGAAGTTGTTCCATATCAGATTTAGAAGAAATGTTCAAAGTTGGAATGAGCCTGTATGAAATGGTTTTGACAGGAGAAGAAAGGAGCTTAATCAGATTAGCCTTGGAGTACTTATGTATGATGTTTGATCCCATTAAAGTTCAACATGTGATCATAGATTTGCATCTGAAGAATAAATTCCAAAGAATAGAAAATTGGTTGCTATTTCAAAGGTGTGGAGTCTATGTTATCACTGTAGACAGAGCCTATCATGAGTACTACCTGGTGGATAAGATCTATGATCACAACAAGGCTAAAATTCAAGCAATGTTGAATGCTAAGTTGACATGTTCAAAGGATTCAGAAATGGCCCGGATAGTAGTCAGAAGAATCATCAATCAAAGTCTGGGACTGGATCCAAATTTGGGCAACTGAACTGAAGTGTTGAAAGCATCATGAAACCATATCATGAAGAACTTAACTTCTCTTTCTAAAAAGTTAAGTTAGGGGGAGATTATTGGGTATGAATATGCTAAGTATGGTTTATGCTGCTGATTAATGTTGCTAAGTAATTACTACTGCCAGACTATCAAGATTACTACTGCTAGTAGAATTAATACTGCTTGAAGAGTTAGTACTGTTACTTAAATAGTTAGTACTGCTTGGAAAGTTAGTACTGCTAGTAGTTAGTACTGCTGAAGATTAATACTGCTGAAGATGGTTAATACTTCTGAAGATAATTAGTGCTGCTTCTAATGATAAAGATGATTTGGAGATAAAGACAAGCTGGAGATAAGACTGAAGATAATTATGGTATTGATGCTGAAGATCAATTGTATTTTGATAATTATCTTGTATTCAATTTTGTATATATAGTATAGAAGTATTTGATAGTAAAGAGAATTAATTCATTCATAAGTTTTTGTTTTAGAGAGAATTAACCTCAAGACTAGTTTAGATCCTTTCTATAGAGAAGTATAGAATGTCTGTTGAGTCTGTTCAACAGATTGAGGTTTTGTGTGTAATCATCAAGTTGAATCAATATAAACTTGTGATTTGTGTTTGATATACTGTTTCATTTATTGTTAGTGTTAAAGTGTTTTTTCGCAACTTCTTTAGCATTGATTCTGAGTGTGTGTGAATTAAATTCTTGTTTGAATTTCGATCCTGACAAATTATATAATTGAAGGAACATATATAGACAATAAAAGTTTTCAAGAATTATGAGGTTCGTTTTTTTTTCCAAATAAACCACATAGGAACCATACGATCCAAAAAATCTTACGATGACGGGGATACCCGATTTCCAAGGATTGTAGCGGAATACAAAAGTAAGCTTCTTTCGAAGTTAGTGAGGTCATACTAGGATCAATGGCCACGAGATCTCCGGCTCATACATAGATGTGTGGGAGGGCACCCGATGATCCTAATCATACTCATTTACTAGAATTACATTTATGGTCCATGGCTAGTATACGGTCCCACATAACCGTTCTAAGTTGCCTTCCGAGGACCCAATGTCTCAACTAGCTACAAATGGGTGTCATCCTAAAATAAGCCGACTCCTATACCTATGGATCCAAGAGTAATAGTCTAAGGCTAGTCACAATTACTTTTGTGACCAAACTATAATCACACATATAGTTCTCACTATCAAACATTTCCAAATAATGCATTTCCTTGTATAAATAACACCATGTAAAACTAAATCCATGTAAAGGTCAAATTATGACCATCTCCCATTTTCAACATAGATTGTTTACAAAATAGACTTTCCAAGAGTCATACCACTTTAAAATAGTCATAGTCAACAATAACAACAATCCATGTGTTTCCTTATCAAAAACACTTTTATCAAGTAAACCTCACAATATAATGAAAACCATATATGTAACCAGAATGTCTTCATTCAAGTATTACACGACAAATATGCATATAAAACCACATTTTACATCACACATAATAAAACCCTTCATTTTGCTAGAAAATGATAAAAACCTTAAAATCTCCAAGATACCAAAGTTAGGTCAAATCCTTCAAACAAGAAAATGTAAACAAGGAGATGTTTAAGACTTTAAAATGTATAGTTTTGACATGTATAAAGTTTAAAAAGGTTAGGATGAACTAACAACTTAGGTTTTTGGTGAAAACCTAGAAACCCTTGAAATTGCCATGAAGATGATTATGAGATAGCAAACACTTAGTGTGTAGCTTACAAACTCTAGTTTGATTGTGATGGATTACTTTAGAATCACAAGTTTTCAAGCCTTAAATGCACAAACTTATCAATAAATGTGGTAGGTTAGTTCTTGAGAGAGAATGGTGAAGAAGGAAGGATATGAGAAGTGAGAAATGAGAAAAAGCTGGAAAAATGAATTTAATACAAGTCTGCCCCTTTTGGGCTACTATGACAGGCTACAATGTCATTTTCATTATCGCATGGCATAGTTGTGAGCGATGTACGAAGCCTCTCCCCCTTGTGCGACTATGACAGGCTACAATGCTATTGTCATTGTCACGGAACATAGTCACGTAGACCGTATCGAGGCCCAAGAATCAACTTTTCTCTCTGCAAACACTCTCCACTCTCTTAGGGATTAAAAGCAATAAATTCTTAACACAAAATCCTAAACCTAGAAACTATAGAAGACTACGCGGTGACTTTTAGTTACCGAAAATACGAATGTTACATTTATATTCCATATTTGTTGTTTATAAACTGTTTGATCTCACTAGGCGTTAGCCTAACACTTTTTCTTAAAATGACATGTATATTAGGTCCTCAAGGTAGTAGGACGGCTAATGTTTGAGTGGAGTGCCTATTTCCATTTGAGGCAACTTTTGAAAGGCATCAACATTCTGGAACAATACTTGGAGATAGATTTGATAATATTCTTTTGGTGATCATAGCGACATCCATTTATAATCTAGACTTTAAGGGTGGTTTAGATTAGTAGGTTGTTAGCTATTGATCATTGTAAAGTTGTTAACTCCATTACTATTTCCCCATTTTTGGGTGATTATATTCCATGTTAAGTTAAGCTATGTCTTATTTAAATGGTTTAAATTAGCACCAATTTTGGGGTGTTACATTATCACTGGTGATGATAATGATGACATTGACTCCCTAATATATGATTTGGCCCATTGTTTTGCTTTGAAAGACTTGGGAATGCTACGTTATTTTTTAAGCATTAAATTTGCTCATTCTGACTCAGGTTATCTTTTATCTCAATCAAAGTATATATTTGATTTGTTTGAACGTGTACGACTCTTTGATAACAGAACTATTGATACTCCCCTCGAAACCAATGCTCGTTACTCTCTGTCTAATGGTGTGCTTCTATTAGATCCTAGCTTGTACCATACTTTTATAGGCAATTTGGTTTATCTTACAATTACTCATCCAAACATTGCATATGTAGTTCATAAGGTTAGTTATCTTGTCACTGCCCCTACTACTGTTCACTGGGAACAGTTCTTCGCATTTTGAGATTTTTATGAGGTACGCAGTTTCAGAGTCTCCTGTTTGTTAGTGCATAAATATGTTGGATACAAGATCATGAAGATGAAGGGTGAAATGTCAATGTCAAAAACTCTAGTCAAAGCCTCTCATGCTAAAAGTCAAACTCTTTGTACTAAAAGGTCAAAGTCAAAGTGTTTTGTCTTGTAAGCCTTGGTTAGTATAAATTGTTTTTGTTTGTAGAATCATTAGGCTAAGTGTAAGCGCGTATCAGAATAGTGAGAGAAATACTATGAGAGTATTTCCTTGTAATCAAAGTTGATATTAATAGATTTGATTTTGATTGAATGTTGTTGTCATCTTGATCATTTGCACACATTGTGGGACAAACAATTGGTTTCGGAGCTTACAAAGATTCAGAATCATGAACCAAATCAAGATTTTTGGTCGACTTATTCAAGAACTCGCAAAACAAATGTTCAGATTTGATTTTTTCAATTCAGTGGTGTTTTTGTTCTGAATTTGATTCCTTTGTATTCGTATTGACATCTAGAACACATTTGTTTTGTAAAGTTTAGCCTAATTCACAACTTTTCAGTGTTGCGTGCTTCCGTTGATGCTGACTGGGATGACAATCCTAATGATCATAAGTCTACTATTCGTTTCTGTATTTTTCTTGGCGACTCTCTCATCTCATGGAAGAGTAAGGAAAAAGATGTTGTTTCTCGTTCCTCCATAGAATCTGAGTATCATGCTATGACTATGACTACTTGTGAGATTTTTTTGGTTACGTTGGTGTTGGGAACTGAAGAATTCATCAAGTGTGGTTAATGCTGCTGGTTCAATATTAATGCTGCTAGAAGACATAAAGGTTAGTACTGCTGAGTGTTACTACTGCTAGTGTTAATTAATACTGCTAGTCAAAGTTAGTACTGCTTGAACAAAGTTAGTACTGCTTAGCTAGTTAGTACTGCTAGTGGTTAGTACTGCTTAGTAGTTAATGCTGCTAGAAGGAAGTTAATGCTGCTGAAGATTAATACTGCTTATATGATGAAGATTCGTATGAAAGGATATACATGGAAGCTTAGAGATATACATAGAAGATATACTGAAGATATTTTATTCATTGTAATTATCTTTGTATTCAGTATATATATATAGTATTGTTTAGAATAGGATGATAAATTTTTTTTAACTTTCAGTTTTCATTCTTCTAGAGAAAATCAACCTCAAGGCATAGATCCTAATTCTAGAGAAGTAGAATTCGATCCTGACAAGTGGTATCAGAGATTGATTTCTCAGAAACAAACTATTCATCATGGAAAATCTTACAGAATCAAGCAGTACTTTGGAATCAAAAGTTCCAATGCTCAGATCCAATGAATTTGACATGTGGAAAATCAGAATCAAGCAATATATTCTCCTCACAGATTACTCTATGTGGGACATCATTGAGAATGGCCCATCTGATGCAGGAAAGATTGGTGAAGATGGCAAAAGAACCCCTCCAAAGACAGATGCAGACAGGAAGACAAGGCAGATAGAGATGAAAGCCTTGAGCACACTGCTCTTGGCCATTCCAAATGAGTATCAACACCAATTCTGCAATTGTACTGATGCACAGATGCTCTGGAATGCTCTAGAGAAGAGATTCTCAGGTACTAAAAGTACCAAGAGAAATCAAAAGGCAATCTTAAAACAACAGTATGAAAACTTCATCTCAACTAAGAATGAGTCAATGACTCAAACTTTTGACAGGTTTAATAAACTAATTGGTGAACTAGCTACTATGAGAGTACAGATTGATCAAGATGATGTGAACAGAAAGTTCTTAAGGTCCCTTGGAGATGAATGGACCATGTACACTGTGTCATTCAGACAGAATGATCAGTTGGAAGAAAAAGAACTTGATGATCTGTACAATGATCTTAGAGTATTTGAAGCTGAGGTGGAGGCAAAGAAGAAGCCTTCTGGATATATTCATAATGCTGCACTCTTATCAGCATCAATTGATTCTACTGCTAACCCTGAATCAGTTAATGCTGCTACTGGAACAAATCAAGATAAAAGCACTGATTCTGTGTTTGAAGCTTTTCTTTCCAATCATGGAAATTCCTCTTTGATTAATGATGACTTAGAACAACTTCATCCAGATGATCTGGAAGAGATGGATATTAAATGGCAGATGGCCATGCTCTCAATGAGGGTTAAGAAGTTTATAAAGAGGACTGGGAGAAACAACTTCTCCCAAAGAAAAGAAGATGGAGCAGGGTTTGATAAATCAAAGGTGGAATGCTACAAATGCCATCTGAAGGGACATTTTGCTAGAGAATGCAGAAGTGAAGTGTCTCACAACAATCACCAACAAACTCAATCTGGAAGCTTCAATAACAACAGAAACTCTGCTCAAGCCCTTGTTTCTCAACAAGGAATGGGGTTTGATTGGAGTGATCAAGCAGAAGAAGCTATTCAGAATCAAGCTCTTATGGCTAAAGTATCTGATCTCCCATCTGAGGTAAGTTCTAATCTCTGTTCTAAAACTTGCATAGACACTGTTAAAAGGTACAGGGATCACAATCAGAAGATGAGTGATGACCTTAAGAGATTAGAAAAAGATATCAAAGACTATATAAGGATTGTAGAGAGATTTGAAGATCAGATCAAAGGTTTTCAAGCCAATGAACTTCAACACTCATATGACACCAATTACTGGCAGTGGGAGAAAAAGGATTTAGAACTTAAACTGACCAAATCTAAAGAGGAGAGTGAAAAACTGAAAGAGGAGTTAACCAAGGTTAAGCTTGATGTAGAAAAGTTTTCCAATGCTTCTAAAGCAATGGACTCCTTACTGAAAAATCAGATTCATGATAAGTTGAGAAGAGGAATTGGGTATAATGCTACACCTCCACCATATAACAACAATTACATTTCTCCTACTTCAGACCTGTTAGACACCAAAGATAGGAAGGACTTGCCTGAGGGAGCCACTGAAATAGATCCCTTAGATGAGGTAATTGTTGAGGATAAGACTGAGAAAGAGATTGGCAAGAGTAAGAAGAACAAGGTGAGTGGTGAGATTTCTATAGAAAACAACATTATCACCAATGAGGATTGTGGAAGGGCTTGGATCAAATCCAAGAACATAGAGAAGACAGAGGAAAAGTCTGGTAAGGTCCATTATAAACAGACCACAGTTGTGAATCCAGGTCCTTGCAAACAGTGTGCTTGTAAGAAAAATGAGCTCCAAAAACAGGACAAAAAGAGGGGAAATCAAAGAAACTGGAATAATCAATGGGCACATAAACAAGGGGTTGATCTGAGTAAAATCAATAGACCAAAACCTTGTTTTATCTGTGGCAAATTGAATCATCTTGCAAAATTCTGTTATTTCAATCCTATGAACCAAAGAATGAATTTCCAAAGATCCATGCAAAAACCCTTTGGTTATAAGAAAATTGAAAAGAACCATGTGGCTAAGAAAACTGTTAAAACTAAAAGCCACATGAAGAAAAAGTATTCTGTTAAAGAAAGTGTCAATATGTGGATTCCTAAAAGCACTAAAACTGTTAGTACTGCTACCACAAATAGTGCTGCTGACAATGATAGTGCTGCTAGAAGTAATACTACTGCTAACAATGTTAATGCTGCTAACAAGGTTAGTACTGTTAAACCTGTTAGTACTGCTAACTCTGTTAGTACTTCTAAGGTTAGTACTGCTTCTAGTGTTGATTCTGCTAAGCCAATCATATTGACAAAGTACTCTAATAAAGAGTACTCTGAGTTTAGAAACCTCATTAAAAAGGAATGTAAATACTTTGATGAGAAAGGAAGACCCAAGATCACTTTGGCTTGGGTCCCTAATCATACTAATTGATTTATTTAATGTGCAGGGCAACCAACAGCTCAAGGGAAAGAGCATATGGCATGTTGATAGTGGTTGCTCTAGGCACATGACTGGCAACATGTCATGCCTTCAGGATTTCAAGCAAATTAATGGAGGACATGTTGCATTTGGAGACAATCTTACTGGTGGTAAGATAAGTGGAAAAGGTAATGTCACCAAAGGTAAGATGACATTTGAGGATGTCTACTATGTTGATCAATTAAAGTACAACTTGTTAAGTGTATCACAGGTTTGTGACAAACAACATAGTATATTATTTACTAATACTGAGTGTATGATTCTTGCTCCAGGGTTCAAGGTAGTTGATGAAAGCATGATACGACTTAGAACTCCAAGGAAGGACAATGTTTACTGTCTTGATTTGGACAATGTTGATAGTGATTCATCTTTAAATTGTCTTGTTTCAAAAGCTTCTATAGATGAATCCTCCCTTTGGCACAGAAGGATGTGTCACATGAATTTCAAGACTATGAACAATCTTGTTAAAAATAACCTTGTAAGAGGTTTACCATCAAAAGTCTTTTCATGTGATGATCATTGTGTTGCTTGTCTTAAAGGCAAACAACACAAAACTTCTCATAAGACCAAAGAGTTAAATTCTGTTTCTTCTTATCTCCAGTTATTGCATATGGATCTGTTTGGTCCTACAAATGTTATGAGTATAGGCAAGAAATCTTACTGCTTGGTTATTGTTGATGATTACTCCAGATTTACTTGGGTATATTTTCTAAGGACTAAGGATGAAACAAGTGGTCTTATCAAATCCTTTATTCTAAGAATTGAAAACCAAACTAATCAAAGAGTAAAAGTCATTAGATCAGATAATGGAACTGAGTTTAAAAATCATGATCTAAACACCTTTTGTGAAGAGAAAGGTATTGAGAGACAATATAGTGCTCCTAGGACTCCTCAACAGAATGGTGTTGCTGAAAGGAGAAATAGGACACTAATAGAGGCTGCTAGATCTCTGTTGGCTGATTCAAAATTGCCAATTACCTTCTGGGCTGAAGCAGTTAATACTGCTTGTTATGTCCAAAACAGAGTCCTAATAGTCAAGCAAAAGAACAAGACCCCATATGAGCTTTTAAATAAAAGAAAACCTTTTATTGGTTTCCTTAAACCTTTTGGGTGTCCTTGTACAATTCTAAATACCAAATCTCACTTAGGTAAATTTGATAGCAAAGCAGATGATGGATTTCTTGTTGGATATTCATCTCAGAGTAAGGCCTACAGAGTTTTTAACTCTTCTTCTAGAATAATTGAAGAAAGTGACAATGTCAAATGCAATGAGAACACACCTAATCCTGTTGGGTCTGGACCTCAGTGGCTATTTGACATTGATTCACTAACTAACTCTTTTGGTTTCAGTAATGAGTATACAGGAACAGGTGGTGGGGAATCAGAGATCACACAAGTTCAAGAAAGTATATCTAAATCTGTGATTTTTCCCATACCCACAGTAAATTCAGTTGAAGACTGTGAAAAGGAATCATTTTCTGAATCAAGTCAGATTGAAAAAGACACTAGAGATGAGGAGACTCAAGAAAACAATGAAGTAGCACCTGAAAATACTTCAGATGAGTTGCATGAATCTAATCTTGAGGCTGGATTAAATGAAGAACCTAGTCACAACACCAGAGTTCAGAAGAATCATCCTCCACAGTTGATAATAGGAGATATCTCTTCTCCTATGATGACTAGACATCAAAGCAGACTTCAGGAAATGCAAGATCAACAGCATACGGTGCTTTCTTGTTTCCTATCCCAGCTTGAGCCTAAAAAGGCACATGATGCTATGAAAGAATCTAGCTGGATAGAACCAATGCAAGAAGAATTGTTACAGTTCAAGCTACAAGATGTGTGGGATCTAGTAGACCTTCCTAAAGGTCACAGAGCAATTGGCACAAAATGGATCTTCAGAAACAAGAGAGATGAAAGAGGTATTGTTATAAGAAACAAAGCAAGGCTGGTGGCTCAAGGCTATACTCAAGAAGAGGGCATAGATTATGAAGAAGTTTTTGCACCTGTAGCTAGGATAGAAGCAATCAGACTATTCCTAGCCTATGCTTCTTACATGAACTTCAAAGTCTACCAAATGGATGTAAAAAGTGCTTTTCTCTATGGGTCAATTGAAGAAGAAGTATATGTCTGTCAACCACCAGGGTTTGAAAACCCAAGCTATCCAGACAGAGTATACAAATTAAAGAAAGCACTTTATGGACTACATCAAGCCCCAAGAGCATGGTATGACACCCTGTCATCCTATCTCTTGGAAAATGACTTTGAAAGAGGAGTCATTGATAAGACTCTATTTATCAAAAGAAAGAAGAAGGATATCTTGTTGGTCCAAATATATGTTGATGACATTATTTTTGGTTCTACAAGAAACAACATGTGCAAGGAGTTTGAGGATTTAATGCATCAAAGGTTCAAAATGAGTTCCATGGGGGAACTTACTTTCTTCCTTGGACTTCAAGTTCTACAGAAGTCAGATGGCATTTTCATATGTCAATCCAAGTATGTGCAGGATATTCTAACCAAGTTTGGTTTCTCAGACTCAAAACCTGCCAGCACACCTATGGAAACACACAAGCAGATCACAGCAGATCTTGAGGGGGAGGATATAGATGTGCATCATTATAGATCCATGATTGGCTCTCTCATGTATCTCACAGCATCAAGGCCAGATATTATGTTTCCAGTCTGTGTATGTGCCAGATTTCAAGTTAGGCCAAAGCAATCTCACTTTCAAGCTGTTAAGAGGATATTCAGATATCTCAAAGGGCAACCCAGATTGGGACTTTGGTATCCTCATAACTCACCTTTTGACCTAATAGCATACTCAGATAGTGATCTAGGTGGGGCAAACTTGGACAGAAAATCTACTACTGGAGGATGTCAGTTTTTGGGTGCAAGACTAGTCTCATGGCAGTGCAAGAAACAAACCACAGTATCCACATCTACAACAGAGGCAGAGTACATAGCAGCTGCAAGTTGCTGTTCTCAAGTCTTATGGATTCAGAATCAAATGTTGGATTACGGGGTAACCTTTCTACACACTCCAATCTTTATTGACAACAGCAGTGCTATCAGCATTGTAAATAATCCAGTCAAGCACTCAAAGACAAAGCACATTGAAATCAGGTTTCACTTTATAAGAGATTGTAATGAAAAGAAACTTATTCAAGTTGTCAAAGTTCACACTGATAATCAGTTTGCTGATTTATTCACTAAAGCTTTTGATGTGGGTAGATTCACTTTCTTGGTAACAAGTGTGGGAATGATAAACTCTGAATAATCTTCTTCTCAAAAAGTGGTTTTATACCTGTATTTTGTTATTCTTGGTGTTACTAATATTCTTTTTCAGGACATGCATAGCAGTTCTCAGTGATTAGCAAGCTTAAAAGGAACAAGTGCAGTTAATACTGCTAGTTAGTTAATACTGCTTTCAGTTAATACTGCTAGCAGTTAATACTGCTAGTTAGTTAATACTGCTCGCAGTTAATACTGCTAGTAGTTAATACTGCTAGTTAGTTAATATTGCTCGCAGTTAATACTGCTAGTAGTTAATACTGCTAGTTAGTTAATACTGCTCGCAGTTAATACTGCTAGTAGTTAATACTGCTAGTTAGTTAATACTGCTTTCAGTTAATACTGCTAGTAGTTAATACGGCTAGTTAGTTAATACTGCTAGTTAGTTACTACTGCTCGCAGTTAATACTGCCAGTAGTTAATACTGCTATAGGTTAATACTGCTTCTATTCCGAATACTATAAATACTCTTTGCCCGCCTAAAAGCTTATAACGACTCTTTGCATACTATTCACTTGCGCTCTAAACCCTTTCTCTCTCAAGTTCGAAGTTTTCAGGCAAGTCTTCACTAAGATAAATGGCATCAATGGCGTTTATTGACGAGCACAATGAAATCGCAATGCTCCAAAAGCCAAAACAAGCAGATGGCTTTCATCAGATAGTCGACTTTCTGAAGACTAGTCACATTGCCCATGCTCTCACTATGTCTCCAACTATCTTTATAGAGCATCAGAGGCAATTCTGGGCACATGCCACCATTGTTAATGAGGATGGTGTGCGAATGATCAAGACGACAGTATGTGGCAATCCATTGACAGTTACTGAAGAGATAGTTCGCATCAGTCTACGTCTAGACGATGCCTCTGGTATAACTTCTATCCCTAATGATGAACTGTTTTCTACTCTGACAAGAATGGGGTATGGAGGCCCACTGGGTATTTTTAAGTTCTCAAAAGCTAAATTTTCACCCCAATGGCGTTTTCTTGTTCATACCTTGATGCACTGCATTTCTAAAAAGACTACTGGATGGAGTGAGTTTAGCAGTACCATTGCTTATGCTTTGGTCTGTTTGGCCACTTCCAGAAGGTACAATTTTTCACAAATGATTTTCAATGATCTTGTCTCAAACATGGGAAACAAAAAGAGCTTTTATATGTATCCCAGGTTTGTTCAAGCAGTTATCAACCATGAATTGACGGATATTCCTCATTCTGATGGAATTTATGTACCAAAACCCCCCAAAGGCAAGGTTTTCTCAAATATGAGAAGATCTGCTGGGGACTCTGAAGGAGTTGACACCCCATTGTTCTCTACAATGATGGTGGTGTCCCAACCCAATGAAGGTATGGCAGCAGGGTCAAGGCCCCCATTAGATCAATCCACTGCGAGCCAAGCCCAACCTTCCCACTCTATATCTATCCCACAGTCCCTACTAAATAAGCCCACTTCTCCAATTACCCAAACTTATCAAAGAAAACAGGTAAAGAAGGCTCCTTCCCTTCTTGTACCATCACCCACTCAGTCTTTAAGCCCTCTAAGGGAGAATTCTCCCCTAGAGAATATCCAAAGGGAAACCACAAGGGTGTCTCCCAACCCAAAGGAGGTGCTCTCTGAGGAGGAGGTAGAGCATATGGGTGATGAGGCTGCCACTACTCCTGCTAGCACAGAGGAGGAGAGTGGTAACATCAATAAGACCTCCCCCATGGCAACTTTGAATGAGCAATCATTTGAAGGACCCTGGTGCCAAGAAACCACAGGGGTGGATAGTGTTTCTGCTAGGCAGAAGACATCTACTAATAAAAGATCCAATGATCCTTCAATAGGGGGTAACACTCCTGGAGAAGGTGAGGACAGATATAACTATGATGAATTGATGGAGACCATGGGAAACATCAACAAGGATGTCATCAAGCAAGGAAAAGAAATAGAGGAGATGAAGCTGATTATTCTATCTCAACAAGTTCATATCACCAAACTGAAGAAAATGGTGACAAGATTGTTACAGAAAAGGAGAAGGAAGCAGTTTGTGCTAAAGAGGAGGACAAGTGTTGAAGATGATTTCAACAAGGGGGAGAATTCAGAGGCTGAAGCAGAAAAAGAAAGTATTTCTGAGATGGGATTTGATGTTAAGGGGGAGAAAGCTGCAGAAACAGAAGCACAAGAAGTAGAAACAGATAATGTTCAAGCAGCAACAGGGCTATCTGTTGAAGAATTGGAAATAGCTGAAACCTTAGTAAAAGCAAAGAATGACACTCCTAAGGCTACTCAAAAGGCTAAGGGAGTAGTCATCAATGAAGGAGACCTTGAAAAGAAGACACAAGAAAGAAGTGAGGCAGGGTTGAAGGATACAAAGGGTAAGGCTAAGATGATTGAACCTGAACAACCTGCAAAGAAGAAAATTCAGATAGAACTGGATGAAGAAGTGGCAAAGCAGCTTCAGGCAGAAATGGAAAGGGAGGAACAACTTCAATCTGAGAAGGATAGAGAGCTTGCACTGAATATGGCCAGAAAACTAAATGAAGAGTATCAGAAGGGCATGAAAACAGCAGCTCAGGCCAAGCAAGTACAAGTAAAAAGAATGCCATTAAAAAGCAGAAAAGACAACCATCCAAGACCTTTTTGGCCAATCAGGAAAGAAAAAAGATGATAAACTTCTTGAAAGGTGCAATTGGTGTTAAGGGGGAGATGTTTACTCATATGGCATACTCTCAGGTTGAAGAGCTATACAGGAAGGAAATGACAAAGCTCCAAGGGGATTCCTCTCAAAGGGAAAAAGCAGAAAGAAGGATGAAAGAGAGACATGATCTCAACATCCAACAACCATTCCCTGAGAAAACCACACCTTCCAAAGAAGAAGCAGAAGAGAAGAAGGAAGAACCTGGAAATGTTGGTAGAGAAGCCAAGTCTGGAAAAAGAGTAAAAACAATTGCTCCAAAAAGGCAGTTGAAAAGGCCTAGGGTGGAAGAACCTGAAAAGGAAGCAGAACCTTCAGCCACATCCCCAACAGAGCAAGTACAGAGTCCAGAGCAGGTCACTAAGCAAACTGATGAAAGTATGGATTCGTACATGACAATAGTGGAACCTTTGAAAGCTGTTCCAATCTCTATGCAAGCTCCAGAGATCATCTTCTGGGATATTCTGAGAGACAATGGAAAGAATTTCTTCAGAATCAAGAGAGCTGATGGTTCATTTGAAGCTTATTCAACATGGGGGAAAGTCATCAGAAGTTGCTCAAGAGCTGATATGGAAGAACTATATAAAGTTGGGATGAAACTTTATGAACCTGTGTTGAAAGGTACTGAAGAGAATCTTCTCAAAGTGACATTGGAATACTTGTGCATGATGTTTGATCCTGCAAGAGTGCACCATAGGATTAAAGATCATATGCATGAGTTCATATTCAAGAAGATTGACAAATGGATACTGTTTGAAAACTGTGGAGTATACATGATTACTATTGACAATTGTTATCATGAATACTACTTGGTGGACAAAATATATGAGCATAGCAAGGAGAAGTTAGAAGGGATGCTTAAAGCTACACTGGTTTGTACAAAGGATTCAGAAATGGCCAAGATTGTGGTGAGAAGAACTGTAAATCAAAGTTTGGGCCTAGATCCAAATTTGGGAAATTGAATCAGAGGTGTTGAAATCATCTTGAAAGAGATCTGAAGAACTTGACTTCTTTTCCTAAAAGTCAAGTTAGGGGGAGATTGTTGGGAACTGAAGAATTCATCAAGTGTGGTTAATGCTGCTGGTTCAATATTAATGCTGCTAGAAGACATAAAGGTTAGTACTGCTGAGTGTTACTACTGCTAGTGTTAATTAATACTGCTAGTCAAAGTTAGTACTGCTTGAACAAAGTTAGTACTGCTTAGCTAGTTAGTACTGCTAGTGGTTAGTACTGCTTAGTAGTTAATGCTGCTAGAAGGAAGTTAATGCTGCTGAAGATTAATACTGCTTATATGATGAAGATTCGTATGAAAGGATATACATGGAAGCTTAGAGATATACATAGAAGATATACTGAAGATATTTTATTCATTGTAATTATCTTTGTATTCAGTATATATATATAGTATTGTTTAGAATAGGATGATAAATTTTTTTTAACTTTCAGTTTTCATTCTTCTAGAGAAAATCAACCTCAAGGCATAGATCCTAATTCTAGAGAAGTAGAATTCGATCCTGACAGTTGGTTACTTGCAGATATAGGTGTTAATGTTTCTTAGTCCACTCCCTTACACTGTGACAATAAAAGTGGGATGCAGATTGCTCATAATTATGCTTTTCATGAGCGGACAAAGCACATTGAGATTGTGTTAGTACACAAATGTAAATCTTAAGGCCAAGCGGTGTTGCGTTAGAACTGAAGATGGTAAAGAACTCTTGGTCGGGATGCGGAATTCAAACCTCTACACGATTAATTTGTCTAAAGTCAAGACTGATAATGCGGTGTGTCTACTTTCAAAAGCCTCTATGCAACAAAGTTGGCTATGGCATAGAAGGCTATCTCATCTTAACTTTAGATACAACAACAAACTGGTGACTCGTAATTTGGTGAAAGGACTTCCTGAGCTAATTTTCGCAGAGGTCTAAGTTCTTTTACTCCCCCTTGACTTGAGATGCCTGCAACACATATGAATCTTTTGTCTTTGGTACCCATTGGTATTTGGGTCCATGTTTGTTAGTTGCAGTTCTGTTAGGAGTAATAACACAGTTCAAGACTCGTAATTCAATGTCAAAGAGTTTGACTTCTAGACAAAGCAGTCTAGGACTCATACTTCAACGATCAAAAGAAAGTGTACTGTGATGCATCAAAAGAGATGATCAACCTTAAAGGAGGAAAATATATTTCAAGAAATGTTATCTGAAGAACAGTTTGTAACAGTTGTGGAGATGGTCAAGAAATGTTTGAATTGGAGGAAGTTACATGTTTGAAATATGGGAGAAGATAAAAAAATGGAAAGGAATTTAAGGAAGTAAGAATTTCAAGAAATATGATTTGGAGAAAGTTCGTTGCAAGAATTTGTCATGAAATGCAAGTTGTGGGGAAATTGCAAAGAATTGAAAGACAAAGTTCAAAGGATTCAGAATGTTCGTTGGAATTTATTGAAATTTTCTTTGAAGATGATTTGCTAAATCAAAAAGAGCTAAATTTGAAGATAATTTCTTTCTGAAGTCTGAAAGAGGTTTTTATAACCTTTGTGGGGGATATTGTTAAATATTCTTGGGGGAAGATTACAGAAAGTTTTGAAGACAACTTAAAGAAAAGAGAAGAATGTATAATTTTGTGATAAAAGGGGAGATTGTTAGTGTACAAATGTATTGGATACAAGATCATGAAGATGAAAGATGAAAGCCAAAGTCAAAGTCAAAAACTCAAGTCAAAGTCTCTAAAGCATAAAGTCAAAGTCTTTTGTAATAAGTCAATGTAAAAGTCAACTTGTTTTTAGTCTTGTCTTTGTAATAATCTGGGTATAAAATAACTTCTTTTTATGTTAGTAGAATCATTAGACTAGAAGAGATATTAGACTGAGTGAATATATCTGTTTAGAGAGAGAAATATTCAGAATGCGTCCTGTACGAATTGTGATTGAAATGAAATGGAATTGAATTGAATTGTTGTCATCTTGATTGGTTTGCAAGTATTGTGGGACACACATATTGATTGTCATTTCACTTACCATCATCTTCACCTTGGGACCATTTGTAACACCCTAAAAATAAGGGTAAATATAAACCTGGAAGTATGCAAGAATATGACATCTTATATATAAATAAATCACCCAATACACTAGGGAAAAGTATAATAGAGTTCATATGTAAAAAATATGGACCATTACACGACAACCTACTAATCTAAATCAATACATAAATCTAAATTATAGACGGATGACGCTAATATCACCAAAAGGTTTCTATCCAACAAAAAATCTCCAACTATCTCCTTTAAGAAATCTCGTGCCCAAAAGTTCTCTTCTGACAATGGCACTTCACTCATAAGTTCGTCGCCCCGCTATCCTTTGCTCCTGATATACATGCCACATTTAATAAAAAGTGTTAGGCTAACGCCTAGTGAGATCAAACAGTTTATATTCAAAAGAATAAGTCAAATTTCGGAAAATATAATCTTGATATAAATTAAAACAGTAGTAACTCTTGCACATCTTGCGATGACGGGGGAGATCCGATTTCCATGTTGGTGATGGAACACGAAAGTAAGCCCCACATCCATGTTCAAGAGCCCCACTACAAATTAACAGTCATCCCATTAATTCTAGATTTCTCTAGTCCACAAGAAATTACAATTAACGGTCAATGACGATTGCCCGACTATGAAGTCCACAACTATTACCCATTTTGACCTAATGCCAATTTCTTGGTTCGTCTTGGGAACACAGCATCCCCACAACTCAATATAACCAGACTCGCATGCCTATGGATCCATTACATGTAATCTAAGAAACACGTATTCTCACTTTGGATAGGTATATATATACACATATATATACATATATAGGGATTAAATCATGTGAAAACCAAAAAAAAAGATTGAGAACCGTGAGAACCGATCTAAATTGTAATTTGGTTTTGATCCTATGGTTTTAATTAAAAGTTGTTTCACCACATGAAAAAGGGATAATCGTCATTTTGGTAACATGATTCACCAAATGAAACATACAGATTCATTCATCAGATGAAATACACATATTTACCATATGAAACACATACTAACCTTATTTCACCACATAAAATAAATCACAATTTTCATAAATATGCTATTTCACCTGATGAAATCCAAACATAAGTTCATGTACATCTTAATTCACCACATGAAATAAAACAAAAGTTTCATCTATAATATCTTTTCACCTAGCGAAATCAAATACAATTTGAATGAAACGCTAAGGTTTCCCCTTTTCCGATCTATGGTTGGTCTCTACGATATTGGGAGCAATACCTAGCTAAGAGATGTACCATCACCCCAATCCTCAAATCCTCAACATCCTTTGCCATAAATCAATTGCAATCTACAATGTCATTATGTACAGTACACCAGATAAAAGAAAGCGGCAACAGTGGCAGTGGTGGAGCTAAGGTCACCACCGTCCCACCAACAAAAACATCTAGAAGCACAACAGTTGCAAACCGACTTCCAGGATTCTTGCAGCGGCGAAGACTCAGAAGCTAATTGTTCTCCGATGGTACGTGTCGATAAGGATAATGAACAAACACGAGCCATGTGGTCAATGAATTGCTCCACTCAGCCGAGAGGTAGAAGCTGATGTCCAGAAACCCTAGGGTTTCTATGGTTTCCCCTAAAAGTGGTAGATAAAGAATCATATCACGTCCATAAACTTCAAACACCCAATCTAGTTTATATTCCATTATGAAAGTTTCAGAAAGTGTGAAATTATTCGAGAGATTCAAACGAAATCTTGTGTAGGTTTGAGGTTTAGCATTGGAAGTGAAAATGAGAAGAATGGTGTTCGTTCAAGTTTCAGAGACTCTAGTGGGAAGATGAGAATTTTGTGGTGTATGGAAGAAGATAGGATGAGAGGGATTAAATTACAATCTTACCCTTAAATTTTCAAAATTTTCACTAATATTACAACAAATGCCATCATTGTTAATCACCCTTGATTAAAACCCTTAAATGATTCAGATTAGTCCCTACAGTCTTCAACCTTTTTATGGTTCTCATTTGATTACTGTCCTACATATATATATATACACCATATAATTATTTGAATTGCAATTATTTATGAACACAAGGTACCCGATTTCCACATTTCTCCTTATTACCAACTTTTCACATTTTGAAGTAAACATCATAAGGGTATGAGAATTCATTAATTTCCTTTACCTAGAACAATATCACCAAAATCCCCCAATCATTCCCAAAAATCGTAGATTTATCCATAGATCAAATAAATGAAATATAGGAGGTGATAACCATGATAATCTCATAATATCCATTTAATAACACTTTGACTTCTAACAAATCCAAGTATCTCATTCAAAATTCAAAACCCTAGAAATGTCTCATAAATCTCAAAAAAGGTTTTGACCTAGAAGCCAAATAAGTGGTCAAATAAGTTTTTAGAAAAGGAAGGCTATAATGTTTTAGCATGTATATAGTTTAGGAAAAGAATGACTCACTCTTAGGTTTTGATGGAAAACCTAGAAACCTTAGAATGGAGATGATTGCTTGGAATTAGAGAGCACTTGGTCTTCCCACTAGCAAGACTTAATGGAGGTTGGTGATGCACAATAAATGTTCTTGATGATCCTCTAGATGAGAAGTAAATGATAGGAGTAAATGAGGAGTGAAAATCGCCTAGAGAGAGAGAGAGATAGAGATAGAGAGAGAAGTCGATTTCAAGCCAAGATGAAATGAATGCTTCCATAAAAATCGGATCTGCTCTCTAAACACAACCTCAGACGCCACTCGCGACTATTCCCGGGTGACTGTGCCACGACACAATCGCGGGGCACTATTGCTCAAATCGTACCGTGGAGGACCCCCTTCACGCGACTATGACAGTGTGAGTGTGCCATGAACATTGTTACGTACGATATTGCCCTCTACGACTATGACTTGGGCAAAGTCGTCGACCACGTACCCAATGCTAAACTTCGATATTTTGATGAAATTTAACCCTTTTCTGTACTAACCCAAAGCTGCTGAGTTTAATTCTTCAAGTACCCTTGGAAATTGTCATTAAAGATAAATTTTTTGGAGTTTATGTTTAATAAAAATTTGGGGTGTTACAAACCTGTTAGAGCATATAATTGTTGGATACAAGATGATGAAGATTGAAGGTCAAAGTCAAGCTAAGTCAAAGATCAAAGTCAACTCTCAATGCAAAGTCAAAGTCAAATCTAATAAAGTCAAAGTCAAAGTCTTTGTATTGTATTTTGTTTGTAATTGTGTTGTAAGCGCATGTGTTGTAATATACATAGGACTAGTTTATTTTGTGGTTGTAAGCATATGTCTTTAGAAGAACAGTTGCAAGTTAGAGAGAGAGAGATTGTACGCTGAGTTTCTAGAGAGAAAAAGTGAACTTAGTATCGTATACGAATTCAGTAATTGAAATCAAATAACAGGTTGAGTAATCAAACTGTAATCATCTTGTTTGTATTTGAATTTACATTTAGAATTTGACAAAATTGGGACATAATAATTGGTATCATAGCAAATCAATGTTGAAATCAATCGAGTAATATGGTTTTCGCACTATTCATCAAGTCTTGATCGAGTTTGGATTTTTTGTGTGTAATTCTAGTCGTAATCGATTAGATTGAGTTCGTATAGTGTTGTAGAAAAATCTTGTATAGGTTGGTATCGTATTGCACTGTAGTTGTCATTAATTTTGAAATTTTAGTCATTTGAAGTTTCACGAGTTCGTAAGCACTGTAACAGATCGATTTGTAAGTTTGAGTGTATTTTGTTGAAATTCTTTGGTCTAATTTGATTCTAGATGTATTAGTGGTCAAATTGTCGAAGTTACAGACTGAAAATCAAAGGATTGATGGGTTTTTGAATGAATCAGAGTGTATTTTGGTTGAAGATCTGAAGAACATGCAGATCCCTCAAGAATCGCACGAAGAACTCGCAGATCATTAATTTTCGCACAATTGTGTTTTTGAAAATTCTTAAGTATAGAATTCGCAGATGTGTGATGTGCGAAATTCATAGAATTCATACGTGTGTGTGTTGAGGATTCTCAGAATTCGTATAGGCTTACATGCAAATTGCCAGAATTCGCATAAGCTATTTGTGCGAAAAGTGTTTGTTAAAATTTTCAAAGGACAGAATTCGCATAGCATTGTTTGCGTAATGTCAGAATTCGCATAAATTTTGTGTACGATTTTTTTTTTGTGAAAAACTCTTTAATTGTAGAATTCGTATAAGGTAGGATATGAATTCTTAAGAATTCGCATCTAACTATATACGAATTCCTTGAAATTCGCATAAGTGTGTAATACGAATTCTTGTTTTTCAAATAACTTTCTAAGTCTAGAATTCGTATCAGTGTGTTGTGCGAATAGTTTATACGAATTGTGTATGCGAATTCTCTACTTGTGCTTGGATGCGAATTCTGAAGTTGTTTGTATACGAATTCTGATTTGTTTGTGTTTGTGAATTCTGAAGTCTGTCTTGCATACGAATTCTGCATACGAATTTCTTGTATTTCACACTTTTGTGCGAATTCCATACTTAGAGATTTTTGGAAATTTCATTTCTGAATTTCTTTCTAAGTTTTTATGTATTTTTCTGATTTCACTTGGACTAACGATCATTGTCAAGTTCTTATTGAATATTTTATAAAAGCAGGATGTCTTACAGAGAAGCTCTCGCAATCGGAACTGATGTGAAACCTCCAGTATTGTTTAAAGGCGAATACGAGCAGTGGAAGGATCGTTTTCTGGATTTCATTGATCGCAATGACTTGGGAGACTACATCAGAATATCTCTGAAGGAAGGAATCATGAAAACTCTAATAAAGACTCACACTGTTGTAGGAGAAAATGGAGAAGAGGAACAAAGACAATACCCTCTACCACTTGAGGAATACACAGATGAACAGAGAAGAAGACATAAAGCTGATAGATTGGCTAGATCTTTCATTCTATAAGGCATTCCTAATGAGATCTATGTCAAGATTGACAGTTACAACGCCACAGGAAAACAAATGTGGGATCAATTAGAAAAGATGATGCTCGGATCTAAGATAGGCAATCAACTCAAAGTCTCCAACTGCCTCAACAACTACGAAGAGTTCAAGGCCAAGGAAGGTGAATCTCTTGAGACAACTTATGATAGATTTGTGACTTTGCTGAATGAGCTCAGCAAGAACCAAGTCAGAAAGTCTCAGATAGGGCTTAATGTCAATATTCTCAGCATCCTCCGGCCTAAGTGGAAGAGGTTTACCAGGCAAATGAAACAGGTGAAGGATCTGAACGAGATTCCACTTCACGAGGTGTACGAGACTCTTAGGCAAAACGAGGAAGAGGAAGAGGAGATCAAAGATGAAAAGAAAAAGGCTGAGAAGATGGTTGCTGATCCGATTTCCCTGGTTGTGAAGAAGAAGTCAGTGAGCCTCAAGAAGAAAAAGAAAGTAGTAGTTTCTGAGTCCGAGAAAGTGGACAATGATGATAATTCTGATTATGATGACTGTGAGAACTTGAAGCAGGCTATGCTGATGTTGACAAATGTATTTCAGAAGAAATTCTACTGTTGGTCCCGAAGGTGCTTAACAAGTTTGTAGAAAGGGGGGGGGGGTGAATACAAACACGGAATTTAAAGTTTAATAAATTGTTTATTGATAAATCAAACACAATTTACAAGTCTGTTGTGGAATAAGATTAAGTAAAACTCAATCTAAACAAATTTAAGAGAACACAAAGATGGTTGCACAAGAATATAGAGAATTGGAGATTAAAGAGTATAGAAAACAAGGGTTTCTATATTTTAGAAAGATGAAAGCTAGAGATGAGCGCACACTTCAGGGACGAACTCGCGCAAACACAGGGACGAACTCACGCATGTTGAACTTTGCGTGATCCACTTTGCGCCACCAACTGAAAACGCAAACTCCATCTTGAGCCACCAAAAGCTCACGCAAACCTCAAACTCTCGCGACCAACGGATCACACAAACCTCAGTTCGCGCGATCAACTCTTCACGAAAAGCGTCTCATTTGTGCCAACTCCTTCAAGCGCAAACCTTACTTCACGCAAACCTCATCTTGCGCCAGCCTCGCGTAGCGCAAACCTATTGTGTGCCAGACTCACATCGCGCAAACCTCATTTCGCGCGACCCTCTAGTAGCGCAAACCTCATCTTTGTGCCAACCACCACTAGCGCAAACCTCATTTGCGCCACCTTCTCAAAGCGCAAAGTTTGCCAGACTTGTTCATTCTTAAATCAGAATGACATCCAGAGAAGCCCTTGCAATCGGAACTGACACCAAGCCACCAATTCTCTTTAGAGGAGCATACGAACAGTGGAAAGATCGGTTTCTGAACTTTATCGAAAGACATGAGTTGGGTGAATTCATTAGGAAATCGATAGAAGAAGAGATTATGAAACCAGTTACGACGACTCGTATGGTTGGAACTGTGCCAACCCAGTATGAACTTAAGTATCATGAGCTCGATGATGATAACCTAAAGAGGGTAAAAGGTGATAGATTATCAAAGTCATACATTCTACAAGGAATTCCAAACGAAATCTATGTAAAGATTGACAACTATAAAGCCTCGGGCAAGGAGAGGTGGGATCAGCTAGAGAAGATGATGTTGGGTTCAAAGGTTGGGAACCAGCTAAAAATTTCCAACTGCCTAAACAATTATGAAGAATTTAAAGGCAGAGCTGGAGAGTCTCTAGAAGGAACTTATGACAGATTCGTGACCTTGCTAAATGAACTAATCAAGAACAAGGTCACCAAATCTCAAATCGAGCTGAATGTCAAATTTCTAAGTATACTACAGCCGGAATGGAAGAGATTTACCTGGCAGATGAAGCAGATCAAGGATCTGAATGAGATTCCACTTCATGAGGTGTATGAAACCCTCAAACAAAATGAAGAAGAGGTGGATGAAATTCTAGATGAGAAGAGGCAGAAAGTGAAGACAGTTGAAGACACAGTTGCTCTTGTTGTCAAAAAGAAGAAGAACAAGACGATTGTGTATGAATCAGAAGAAAATGAAGCTGATGCAAACTCTGACTCGGATGACTGTGAAGAACTGAAGCAGGATATGCTCATGCTGACAAAGGCCTTTGAGAAGAAATTCTACAAGAAGCCAGGTTCAAACAGTCAGAGGTATTCTTCTGGTCCTAACAACTATGCTCATAAGGAAAGGGTTGAAGGAAATCGATTTGAAGGAAAGAGAATAGAGGAGAGGAAACCAGAAGAGGGAAGAATTAAAGCTGTAGGATCCAGTCAGTCAGAACCACCAACATGCTACAACTGTGGCAAAACAGGTCACTTTGCCAGAGACTGCCGAAGACCCAAAGTCAGAAACTCCGATTATTACAAGAACAAGATGCTTCTTGCAAAGCAACAGGAGGCGGGTAAGGCACTGATGGCAGAGGATGAATACTGGCTTGATAATTCAGATCAGAAAGAAGATGATGAAGAGAAGAATGAGTCAGCCAACATGTGCTTGATGGGAATGAAGGAATCAGAAGCTGAAGCTGATTCAAATGAGGAAGAAGATGAGGTATGTGATTTATCTTATTCAGATTTCATAAATGAAATGCATGCCATGAATCTAAAACAACAAGAGTTAGAGTCTAAG
Organism: Arctium minus; assembly: GCA_954870635.1. Lineage (NCBI taxonomy): Eukaryota > Viridiplantae > Streptophyta > Magnoliopsida > Asterales > Asteraceae > Arctium > Arctium minus. The sequence goes on along the minus strand of OX941092.1, from coordinate 44,306,701 downwards.
CTTAAGCGAGAAAATGGTGTTATAACTGACAAAAACCAATCAATACAGAAACTCAACAATGAAATTGCTGAGATAGAAGTATTGATTGAGGTTTTACCTAGAAACAATGACACCAACGCCAAAGAAAAGACAATAATTCTTAAACAAAATTTTGAAATCAAGTCTAAACTGCAAAAGAGTGAGTCTGATTTCAGAGAGCTTAATAAAATGCATTCTTCATGTACTGAAGAAAACAAAACTTTCATTGCTAAATTAAAAAGTTTGGAAGATAAGTTATACAAAATGGGTCAAACTGAACAAACTATTCATCTGAACAAACCCAAGGAGGAAATAGAGAAATGGGGACTCGGGTATGAGAATCCTCATTATCTTAAAAACGGTATATCTGAAGTTCCTGCACTTTATGATTTTACATTCTTAAGACTCTCTTGTCGATGCCCTGACCTTAAAGTTTTCTGGATTGGACTTTCAAAAGAGGATGAAGCCAAAGAAACAGAAAAACGAACGAAAACAACTAATGTTCAACTTCCATTTTATTATGCAAAGTTGAATAATAGTTATGATGTGATTTATTTCAAAGTTATTCTGTCAAAGAAATGGAGGCAAAGCCTGTTAAAGGTAAACTTTATGTCCCTCCTCATGTTTTGGAAAGTAAAATTTCCGAATTCAAGAACTCTTTAATAGATGAAAGACTTTTGATTGAGATTCAACAAAAAGTTTTTACAATTGTGCTGAAAAATGTTGTTATTTCAAAGGCTTCTAAATCTGATGACATGTTTGGTTTATCAAACGGAGGGTGTGATTTTCTTAACTCTGACGGTGGTTCGGATGGTTGTTTTGAACAATTTGATTTTAGTACGAAACTTCCTAACCATTCATCTTTTCTTGTGCAATCTTTGGGAAAAACCAGTATGCCTGTCAACAGTGCAAAATCAAAGAAAGTTAATAAATCAATCTCTGTGAAAGCTAAGAGTACTAAAGGTAAGATTATATCTAAGCATTCACAGAAACCGAACACTACTGGTAATTCTAAGGAGAAGCATTCGTTTGTTGCTCAGAAGTCTAACTCACGAGTTTCAAATGTTTCAGATCTGAGCAAGCGAAAGCAAGAAGTTAAATCTCAATGGAAACCGAAACAGAAGCTTGACAAGGCTGATAAATCATTTTGTAGTGTTAATTGTAATAAGACTTTACCTAGTAAAGATGTTTTGAAAGCGAATGTTGCTACTATTTTGAAATACTCTTTTACGCGACTATTCCAGTTATCTAAATCTGCTAGAAAGTCTTCCTTTTTTGGTAAACATGTTTCTAATTCTTGTCAAGATTCTGAGATTTGGTTTCGAAATTATCATGTGCATTCATCTCATTATAATGCTTCAAATGAATTTCAAATGAAAATAGGACCCAACTTCAAATGGGTACCAAAACCTAGTGCTAACACAGTTGGACCCAATTTCAAGTGGGTACCAAAAGCTAAATATGTGTTGCAGGCACCCAACGTTTAAGAAGGAGAAATCTTATATGGTTTCTGAACACGTCTGTTCAGAACCCGTGCTTAAGAGAAATAATGGCTTTTGAACACATCAGTTCAAGACCCACACTTCCATGCTCAAAAGTCTTAAATTTTGATTTATGACTATCTAAATCTCTTGTTTCGTTATTTCTCCTATGCAGATCCGTCATATGTGGTACTTGGATAGCGGATGTTCCAAGCATATGACTGGACAAAAGGAGATGTTGTCCAACTTTAAAGAGAAGTATTGCGGAACAGTTAGATTCGACAATGACCAGTTTTCACCAATAATGGGATATGGTGATGTACAACATGATCAAGTCACGATAAAGAAGGTGAGCTATGTTGAAGGCTTACGGCACAACCTGTTCAGTATCGGCCAGTTCTGTGACAAAGACTTAGAGGTCAACTTCAAAGCCAAGAGGTGTTCCGTTCGCACTGAAGAAGGCGAGGAACTCTTGGTCGGTACTCGAGAATCAGACCTCTACACAATCAATTTGTCAAATGTCCAGACTGACAAGAAGGTTTGTCTACTATCGAAAGCTTCGATGCAACAAAGTTGGTTATGGCATCGACGGCTTTCTCACCTCAATTTTCGTTACATCAACAATCTGGTTAGTGGAAAACTAGTCAAAGGAATTCCACAGCTGAAATATGAAAATGAACATCTTTGTGCAACATGTGAAAAGGGAAGAATGAAGAGGGCTCCACATAAACGAAAGGCTGAAACGAGTACTAACGCTCCGTTAGAGTTATTGCATATGGACTTATGCGGTCCGATGCGAACTCAGAATCTAGGCGGAAAGAAGTACATACTCGTTATCGTGGATGATTACTCGCGATACACATGGGTCAAGTTTCTACGTTCAAAGGATGAGACACCAGATGTTCTCATCACATTCCTGAAGACGACCCAGGTGCATCTACAGAAACCGGTCAAACTTCTAAGAACAGACAACGACACAAAGTTAAAGAACAAGAAGGTTGAAGAATATCTCGAATTTGTCGGGATTTCACATCAATACTCTGCTGCTCGTACGCCTCAACAAAATGGAATGGTCGAAAGAAGAAATCGTACGCTAGTCGAGGCTGCTCGTACTATGCTAAGTCAATCAGACTTACCTCTATTTTTGTAGGCTGAAGCTGTATCGACTGCGTGCTACACACATAATCGATCCATGATATACCGCAGATTCAAGAAGACTCCTTATGCGTTGATCAACAACCGAACACCGACAATCAAATATTTCCATATATTTGAGTGTAAGTGTTTCGTTCTAAATGATAGAGAGAGTCTCAACAAGTTCAGTGCCAAGGCGGACGAAGGCATCTTCATTGGTTATTCCTCGACATCAACTACATATCGTGTATATCTGAAGAAGTCAAAGACGGTTATTGAAAGCGTCAATGTCTCGTTTGATGAAGAGATAGCTTCCGAACAACACAGTTCAGAACCCGTGATAAACGGAGTACTAGCTTCTGGGCAACTAAGTCCAGAACCTGCGTCTCAACAGAATAAATCAGATGAAGCATCAACGTCAACTAATCATATATCTGATTTAGACTTATTATTTGAATTGTTTTATGATGAATTTCTTGGATCTAATGTAAAGAAATCTGTTGTGGTTGACAGGATGGAAGACTTAACAACTACTCATCCAACCAGTTCAGATATTCCTATTGAATCCAACACCCTGATTCAACAAGAAATTCCAGTTCAAATGCCGACTCCAACAGTTGAAGCTGTGACAAAGCAAGAAGCGACAGAAGTAGCTGAAACAGTAGGTTGTTCTATATAGATCAATCTACAGCCAGAACAAGTTGTACCTGCTGAGCCTTCTGCACCTCCCACTTCAACTGCAATCATCATTCCTCCTGAACAAACTGAAGAAGATACAAGTGGATTTTTAGATGATACAATTGACATACATTCATATAATCCACTACCTCATGAACATAAATGGACCAAAGAGCATCCGATAAGCCATATTATTGGTGATCCAACAAAACCAGTGCAAACTAGGTCAGCGTCAATGAACATGGGTATGCATGACTCCTTTCTGAGCAAGTTTGAGCCAACTCCCGTATCAAAGGCACTTGCTGATCCAGAATGGGTGATCTCAATGCAAGAAGAGATGAATCAGTTCGACGCACTTCAAGTCTGGAGACTCGTACCAAAACCTCAAGGTAAAACAATTATAGGTACGAAGTGGGTTTTCAAGATCAAAAAGGACGAAGATGGTACCGTTATCCGAAACAAGGCAAGACTAGTAGCCAAATGATACATACAAGAGGAAGGAATCAACTACGATGAGACTTATGCTCCTGTGGCACGATTAGAGGCAATTAGAATGTTTCTAGCCTACGCAGCCCACAAGAACTTTAAGGTCTTTCAAATGGACGTGAAGACTGCCTTTCTGAATGGCATTCAGAAGGAGGAAGTCTACGTCTCTCAGCCAGAGGGTTTTGTCAATCAAGAGTAGCCGAATCACTTCTACATCCTCGACAAAGCACTCTACGGTTTGAAACAAGCTCCTCGAGCCTGGTATGATGTCCTTTCCAAATTTCTAGTCAAGTCTGGTTTTTCAAAAGGTACGGTGGATACCACTTAGTTTATCAAAAAGGAAAAATCCGATATCATTCTAATTCAAATCTATGTAGATGATATTACTTTTGGCTCTACAAATCCTAAGTACTGTAAGAATTTTTCAAATCTTATGGTGTCCAGATTTCAGATGAATATGATGGGAGAGATGAATTTCTTTTTCGAATTACAAGTCAAACAGTTTTCGACGGAGATTTTTTATCAATCAATAAAAATACATTATGGATATTCTTCGGAAGTTCAAAATGGAAAATTCAAAACCGATTGGTACCCCAATGGCACCAGGTACTAAAATTGGCACCGATCCTTCGGGAAAGGCTGTTGATGTTAGGACTTATAGAGGGATGATAGGTTCCTTAATGTATCATACTTCTAGTAGGCCAGATATAATGTTTTCAACATGCTTATGTGCACGATATCAGGCCCATCCAAAAGAAATCCATATGTCTGCAGTTAAGCGCATATTTAGGTATCTGAATGGCACTGCAGATCTTGGTCTGTGGTATCCTAAAGATACTAGTTTTGAACTAACAGCTTACACAAATGTAGATCATGCTGGTTGTATGTTAGACAGGAAGAGCACGTCAGGACATGTACAGTTCCTCGGTGATAAGCTCGTAAATTGGGCATCGAAGAAGCAACTTTGTGTTTCAACTTCAACGGCCGAAGTAGAATATGTAGCTGCTGCTAGTTGCTGTTCTTAGGTCTTATGGATGAGAACTCAATTGCGCGACTACGGTTTCCACTTTAACAAAATCCCGATATACTGTGACTCCAAGAGCGACATCGCAATAACAGTGAATCCTATTCAACACACAAAGACTAAACACATAGACGTCAGGTATCATTTTTTTAAAGATCATGTCGAAAAAGGAACAATTGAACTTTTCTTTGTAAAAAATGATTATCTGCTTGCCGATTTATTTACCAAACCTTTAGAAGAAAAGAGGTTTTCCTTTCTTGTCTCTAAGCTTGGTATGCAAAATCTTAAGATCTAATCAGTAGTTACCTATCAAAGTTTTCTAATTGTATACTTTTTCATCTTTCTTCATTCTTAATTCTGATTGATATCTGCACTTCTATATTCTGTTCATGATTCAAGGGGGTGTAGAAGAAGAAATTGACAAGTGGTCCATATTATTTTGAGGGGGAGCTCATAAGATTTCTGCATTTACCTTTTATGCAAAAAATTTGTAATGCAAGATTTTAGGGGGAGCTCTTCAAGTCAAAGGAGTACGGATATGACTTCTGATTATTTCTGATCAGAACTCGTATTTTAAAAGTTTTACTGCTTTTTGTCTTTTCAATTTAAGTGAATAAATTTTACTTTGACTTAACATAAGACTTTTGCAGAATTTTTGAGAGATGCTTACAAGTTCATATCTTTATGACTTTAAGCTTTACTTCATGAGATGTAAGATCGCTCGTCAAGGTATAATCCTTAATCTTAATCTCATATATGGTTGGAAGCTAGACAACTTTCAATCATAGAAAACATTGTTATAAATGTTCAAACCACTTCCCGAATCTTAAATTGATTTCATCATTAGGAAGTGTGACTTTAAATGTTTTCAAGATCAATTTTGTGCTTTAACTACTTTAGTTAAACCAATTTGAGCAACATATTCATCATAGGAAAACAAGGATTTCATTGTGCTAGGAATTAACACAACTTCTATGAAAACACCTTAACTAGTGATTTCTACCCAAGAAGTTAATCCATAGTGATTGAGTGTGAGAAGTCGAAAAGAAATGAGTGTAATTAGAGTGAGCAAAATGTTTAAAAGAAAGAGCATGTGAGAACAGAGTTAAAAGAATATCACAACTCTGCACCAACTTTTTCTGCGCCGGGAAGCCACATTACTAGTGTTTAACAATTCTTTGGTGAACATTATTGAAACAGGCAACTAGCCCATGCCAACTCTTGATCAAACCTCACTATCTACTCATTTTCTACTCAAATAGAAAGTGTTTCACATTTTCTAAGGGGATGCAACACATTTGCTATCTAATTTTCATTTGGAAAATATGGATATTGAAAAGAAGGAAGTTTGCCCCACCTTCGCACTTCAATCATGCACATTGACTCTGTGTTTAACTTATTGTTGTCTCAGTGGTTTACACAATTTTGAGCCAATTAAGCAATCATCTATGCTTAATTCTTTCTGTCACAAGCACGAACACATAAGGAATTTGTTTCTTTGTCATAACGTTTATAGAAATTGCCTTTGTGGTGTTTCGATGATTAAATGGAAGCCCTGGGGGAGTCAACATCAAACAGCTCCTTTACAATGTGTATTCGTAACAGACAGTGACTTAGTGTTACTGACAGACATGTTAACTGATTCATTAGTTGATTAAGGTGTTACATGATTATTTTGTCTGGATTTGCAAAGATCTGGATAAATATCTTTTGAATTGACGGATCAGAGGCTCCAACTGAAACACATTTCTTACTCACAGTTTTGATGAAGTCGTTGCACTTTCCATCAAAAAGGGGGAGAATCTAAAGCATAAAGAAATGTCCATTATATCACAAGATGAAAGAAGAGAAAATCTAACAAAGAAATGCGAGATCAAAGTATTCTGAAGACATGTTGATTTCAGATAAATTTTCTTTGAAGATACTTTGCTAAAGCATTCTGAGCTAGAGAAAGATTGCATCTTCTGAGCTGAAGAAGAAGACTGAATTGCTAAAATCTTTTTAGTAATGATCTTGATCCAAAGAGGGAGATTGTTAGATCACATATCTATTGGATTCAAGATCATCCAATCTGAAGATCCAATCTTAAGCTAATGCCGGAAAGTCGACTCTCAACAATAGTTTAATGTCATTTGTAATAAATGTCAAAGTTGTTTTTATTGTTTATTGTAATTCTAGTAATTTGTTTAAATATCTAATTATGTTAGATATTAGTGTGTTAGATTAATATCTAAGTTATATATTATATTAGTTGTTAGATAATATCTAGATATTAGTTTAGTAAGTTAGATATTAGTTTGGTAGTGTGTTAGAAAAGCTAGAGTAGTTCAACATATCAGATCACTTTTTCACACACACAAAAGGTGTAAAAATAGAGAGAACACATCAAGAGCTAAATCTGAACACCAAACCTTGTAATCGTTTGTTATTAATCAAACAGGTTGGCAATCTTGTTATAGTTGTTGTTTTGTAAGAACTTGATATAAACATTGTGGACCGACAATAGAATATACGTTTTTGTTCTAGAGAGAATTAGCCTCAAGATTCTTAGAAATCCTTTCTTTAGAGAAGTATTGAACGTCTGTTGAGCCTGTTCAACAGATTGAGGCTTTGTTTGTAATCATCAACTTAATTCAATACAACTTGTGATTTGATTTCATATACTGTTCCATTGATTTATTGTTAAAGTGTTATTCCGCAACTTCTTTAACAAAGTTTCTGAGTGTTTATTTAAATTCTTGTTTTGAATTTTGATCCTGACAGAGTCTGACTTTGGGAGACATGCTTTCGGCCGCATCATGAACAGTGTAGTTGACAGAGTTGTTGTACGAATTATGGCAGAGGTATGTCCGTTCTGACACATCGTACTGAGTGTGCAAGGTAGAGACAAAAGAGACTTGAGGCATACGCTAAGTGATCATCGATCACTGAATATCTCTTCCTTCAGAGATACAAAGAAGTTCAACTATCGCTGAAGCATTTCCTCAGGTTTCTTCGCATATGAGTAGAGTTGTCTTTGCTTCACTGATCTCCGCATCAGGTCACTAGTAGACTTGTCTTTGTTCAACAACTTTGTCTTCGATTCAAGTATGAACATCTGTTGACGCGAAACTTGTCTTCAGGGATTACGTTTACATTAGAAACCATCAGCGATACTGAACAGACTGAGTCTAATCGCTGATAGTGAAACAGTAATACATATGAATGTTTATAAGAAAGATCATCAGTGATAACTGAACAGACTCAGTCTGATCGTTGATGGTGAAACACTAATACATATTAATAAACGTAATTTTCACAAAATAAAGAAGAGTGTCTTTATCAAATCACTGAGAGAGTTTGGATCAACAATCTCCCCCTATTTGATAATGACAAAGTAACTGAAGAAACTTACTTTAAAATTCAAAATGAGGAATAATCAGGACTCATAACATACATGTCCCAATTACTATTTTGTGGGATCTTTTACAGTACTGATGGAGTTAGGTACTTCACTGAATTTTTCTTTAAATCAAAGATAGAATTACAAGATGTGAAAATTACAAGTACAAGTGAGGAACTAACTACTGTAAGTTTAAATAATAGATTACAAGAAGAAACTAATCTTATCATCTATCTAAATAAGACTGTAGAACCTTGATCATATAGTCAGGTACTTCTTCTCCTTTTTGCTTTCTTTCTGATGATTCTTGACGAATGATTGTCTTGATAGATTCTACTAATGGAGAGAAGTCGCACTATAGACACAAAAGTTATTTGAGATGGTAAAGGGGGCAGATGGGAATCTCAGAGACTCTTTGAAATCAGAGAACCCCTTCATCATCTCTGAAAATATTCCATAAGGATTGTTTAGTACTTTCCCAGGTAGATATGGACCACCAGAATGCAGAGATAGATCCAAAACTGAGAGATCAGGAGGAGGACCAAACAAAGCTTCTTTTGAGAATTTGATGGAGGTGTCTTTTCTGATAGCAGTGACATTCTCTAATGAGGAGGAGATAGGCTTTCTTTTGAGTTGCCTTGGCGTAGAAGGAAGAGCAGATGGTACCTTTAACACAGCAGTGACTCTGTTGATGAGGGCTTCTAGGATGCCTTCGACATAGCCTCTGTAGGTTGATTTGGATTTCTTTAGTGCATCTTTAAACTCAAGCCATTCCATGTAGCCAAAAGTTTCAAGCTTTGAAACAAACATAGCCTTTGAGCTCCCATCCTCTCTAGTTATCTCCATTGTTACAGAAGTTCGGTCCTTCTTTTTTCTTCCACAGATGACACAATTGTTATCTTTAATGGGTCGAAGCGATAGTCGACTTTATGCTTACACCATTCGATAGAGTTATCACTGACCGCTTGTTCTTTTGAGCGCTCCTCTTCAATTTCTTTCAGTAGAGCAGCCTGAACTTCCACTGGATTCTTCTTTAGCTTCTTGTCTATGACTTGAGAAGACTGAACCTTGAGAGCTAGAGAAGCATCTCTTTGATATTCGGCGATCAGTTTCTCAGCTCTGACAGATTCTTCAATTTCAGCTTCAGTCAGGAAGTCTAGCTCTGTAGATGGATTTTGAAGAGGGACCTTCAGCCGTTGATTCTCTAGATGAGAAATCATATATGTTCTTATATTCAGCTCTTCCTCTGACCAGTGAGATGGTCTAGAGGGCCTTCCTGGATGGTGCAGAGCTTCTTCCTCTTCTTCTTGCTCATCAATCTCATTTAAGGAGATTGGGATTATTGATTCATCAACTATGGAAGATGGGATTATTTGAAGTTCCTTTCCCTTAAGCAGGGGAGAGAACTGTCTGGTCAGAAATAGATAAAAATAGTTAGTATTTGTTGGGAAGAAGAAAGATAAAGGCTAGAAAGAAACAGGGGATGGGAATTTATAGAATGATATAGGGATAAGTGAGAGGCATACCTGAGAAGGATTCTCCCCCTCAGATAGTGAAACATTTGTCAGAATTTCCTCAACAGTTGCACCCTTTGGTTTGATTTGGGAAGGTATTCCTGAAGAAGTTTCATTTCTCCCCCCTGATGTGACAACTTCTTTTGAAGCTATCACTGATGATGTGTTCGCTGAAGAAAACCATACAGACTGATCTTCTTCATCGTCGTCATCATCTTGATGTTGCTCTTTATCTTAATCTTGAAGATCAAGATCTTCATCCTCTTCTTCCTCCTCCTCTTCTTCTTCTTCTACCAGAACTTGATCGAGCAACGAAGATAGAGGGGCTTTGTCAGCAACCGTCTCCCCCTCAACATGAGAGGGAGGTTCTTCCGAGTAGACCTCAGCAACTGCTTCCTCTGCATTTACTTCAACATCTTTCTCCCCGTCTTTGTCATTATCATTGAGGGAGAGGTCATCAGTGCGAGAGGTAGTTTTTGCAGTGGTCAACGAACGAACATCAACCTCCAAATGATCTAGACGACCTTCGATGATAGGGATGTCTGATGTAGCATGATGAATAAATTCAACAACTACATTCAGAGAGGTTCAGTCTTCCTCTATGAAAGAAGGTGTGAGCATCGGAGCTGCTGTATTCAGCTTATCCAGAACCTGCAGTAGTATGGATGTGCAGGAATCGATCTTGTAAGATAAATCCTGGACATCCTTACTGAGAGTACCAACACGTCCCTGAAGGATTTAAGGTTGTTGGGGATTGACGACCAAGTCCTACTTAACTTTGACAAGCTCTCTCTGAGGAGTTGAGACTTGAGAGGCTTCAGATTTTGAGGAGCAAGCAGCCGTCAGTTTCTTCAGCTCTTCACCAGCGTTATTGACAGTGCTGGAGGTTTCGTTGATGGAGGTGGTGAGAGAATCCACCTTGACACCCAAACTGTTGACATGAGAGTCAAAGTTTCCATATTAGGACCTGTAAGAAAAGTTAGCTTCTGAGAAACAGGCTTAGATGGAGAGTTGGGAGTTGTATTTGTGGGTATAGGTATACCTGATGAGTCAAACATATTGAAAAATTGCATATCTCTTTCAAAGGTTTGAGCATCAGGTCCTATAAATGAAACTTGAGATTGTTGCAGGAGAGATGGAGGATTAGAGACCAAAGAAGTTGGAGGAAGAGTAATAGGGATAGAAGAAGTTGGGATTTGGGTGGTTACCTCGGTTTGTTGTTGAACTGAGATTGTTGGTGGCATCACTGATATCGTGGCAGCGACCGAGATCCCTGGCACTATTGCTGTGATGACAGATGAAGATGTGGAGGAGAGGCTCACAAAAGTATCTAAAGTAGATTGGTGAGAACCTACTTCAGGAATTGAACCACTAAAGAGAATCTCCTTAGTCCGTTTGGCCTTCTTTGAAGGACCAAGCTGACTTGTTGATGGTATTTTAAGAGAGGTTGTAGCGGCAGGGTTAGCTGGAGAAGGAACCTCCGGCACGGCCGCTGAAGAAGAAGAGGAGTGGAGAGAGATACGAGTGTGTAGAGTTGAGATACTTACCTCGTTGTCGACCGGCTTGACCTCCAACGATCGCTGATCCACTTTTGCTAAAGAACCACCTTGAGTAGTGGGGAAAGTGTCAGGGTAGAGAAACTTCAGGTATGCACAGATGAACCGTACATATGGAATCTTGGGATCCCTCTCCGTCTTCTCTATCTTTGCCAGCGATCACAGAGTAAGCTGTTTGGAGTTGAACTTTGTTCACCTGATCTAGAGAGCCACTCTTCCCACTCATACATTGAATGATGTGTGAGAAGATGTAGTTTAGTTGGGAAGGCATATTGGCCTTCAAGATATTTGTCAGCTTCTTGTTGGGAATGGTGGTGCAAGTCTTGTTCTCCCAGCAGTATTCCATGTCATCCAAAAACTGGATGAGTTCAGCATCACTGGGGAGGGCATCGAATCCACCCTTGGGTTTGTCAGGGAATTTGAGTGACTTCCTCAGACTGTATGCAGTCATCATGCCCGGTCCTAAATCAGTGCGGAAGGAGAGAGCGGGGACCAGTTCACCCTTCTTGTTGGTGATGGTGGTTTCATCAGCAGTGAACCAAAACTGTTGTAGAAGTGTTTTGGATGGTGTAGGATCCACAGTGATCGCGTAAGAAAGACACGAATGATTCAGGAACTGAGCCGCTTCAACCAAGTGTGGGTATTTGACAACATCGAAGTCCAAGCGTGCAAGGTGATTGTTATTGGGAATTTCAGATTCAGTGAGAGAAAACTTGACGGTCTTGGAAGCAATGAGAGCTGAATGTGCCATTTCTGAATATGGAAAGAAGGAGAAAAGATAGATAGAAAGGTTTAGAGTCAAAAATTTTTTTACCAGTTTCTGTTTTTAGAAAGAAACATAGGAAAATTTTAAATTATTTTGAGAATAAACATTGTTCTTGAAGAAGAAAGAACATGAAGAAAACCAAAGGTTTGAATCAATAAAAAAATGATTTTAATGTTTAAGAAATCTTGTGAAAAACCCATAAGGATGGAACATATTTAGGATTTTGTAACAAAGTTTACGGAGAAAAGATGAACAAAGTAACCTTTTGATCTTGACGTGAAGAAGATGCAAATGCTTGAAGGAGTTGTTTGCTTGAAATGCCTTGAGAGAGATTCTTGCTTGAAAAGATTTCCAGAAAGCGTAAAGAGGTAAAAATGAAAACGCATTCCTTTTATACGTAGAGAGAGAGAGGTGGGAAAACAAATGCTCATCATGACATGGACACGTTTTACGAAGTTGATTGGATAGAAGGGAAATGGACGAACGTGTTAGAAAAAGGGATGTCGTGGATTGTCGGTTCAAATGACGTCATAGGAGAGAGAAAAACGTTTCATTCATCGCAAAATCACTGTTCATCGATTTTTTTTTTTTGTTCATCTGATTTCATGAATCTGTGAGTTTTATTCTATTGAAAAGTATCTAATTGATTAATTGCATCAAAAAGTATCAAGTGATTGAATTGGTGATTTTGAGTTTTCTGGGTTCAAAGAGAGTCGACATTGTGTTCTTCATAATCGATGCATGAAAGTTGAAATTAATCTTTGATTTTGATTGAATACTGATCGATACTTGTTTCTGGGCACAAAGGTGTAATTTCTGCATTCAATTTCTGGGTTAAAGTGATTTTGTGTTGAGTATATCTTCTGTTTATCGACTTCTGGGCTGGGTTAAGAACATACCGGTCTATCACATTCTATCGGTCGAACATCATATAAGTCGAACAACCTATCGGTCTAAGCTAATACCGGTCTATCACATTCTATCGGTCGAAGAATCACTATACCGGTCGAAGACAATATCGGTCATATCACTATACCGGTCGAAAGGAATATCGGTCCTGAAGGTTCCGGTCTTAGTTTTTTACCGATCGAACAAACTCCCAGTCGAACTCTCTACCGGTCTTTACAAGTTCTCGGTTGAACTCTCTACCGGTCTTTACAAGTCTCCGGTCGACTCAATACCGGTCGAAGCACATCCTCGTGCTAAGTCTGCGAAGGGGGACAAAGTTCTGTTCGAGATCAACAATTTCTTTAGTATTATTTGAAGCTTTATACTGTTTGAGAGGACTGCATTTAATTATTTTTGGAAATTTATTTTTCTGAAAATTTTTTAGTGTGGTTTTTATTTTGATTCTAACGATCTCATCTAGTTGGTTGTCTAGGTACAGAAAAGTTTGATTACTAACCATACAGCCAGGATGTCGAATCAGATAAATACGTCTGAAGGTTACAGCCTTGATTTTGAAAAGATGACACATTCTGAAGTAAAAGCAAAGGCTAAACAACTTGCTGGACGGTTATCAACATCATCTCGCATGATTGATCAGTATGACAAGGAGGACAAAATGCTCAAAGCTGAGAACAAGGCTTTACAGATTCAGAACTCATCTCTTCTTATTCAGATCAATGCTTTAAAAGAAAATTCAAAAGATTTTGATTCTTTAATTGACTTTGCAGGAATAATTGAGTCTAAAGAAAAAGAGATCTTCGATCTTCAAGAAAAGTTGAAAAGATCTGAGTCAAGCTCTACATGGTCTAAGAAGGATTCAATGCAAAGAGAGCTTGAGGAGCTTAGAAGGAGTACAAGTGTTGCAAAGGATACTAGTACAGGACTAAGACAGATAAATTCTCAACTCCGTGCGGACAGAGATAAGTTTAAAGATAAAGTTCTCAGTCTTGAGGTTGAGATTAATAAGATGAAAGAAAAGGCAACCCAAGACAGAGACAATGCAACAGCTCAAGATGAATCGTTGAAGATTGAAAAAGAGAGAAAAGAATTTTCCAAGAAATTCTCTGACTTCTCCAGAAAAGCCTTCGAAGAAAAGAAATCTTTAGAGCTTAGATGTGTTAAACTTTCTCAACAAGTTTCAGACTTTGAGAAGATTACCATTCTAGAAAGAGAAAAGGCTGAGAATGAGAAGAAGAAAGCTGAGCTGAAGGATACAAATACATACTTTTCTGAAGAAAAGAAGATATTTGAGACCGGGATAGCCAAACTGACAAGAAAGCTATCTGAATTGTCAACAAACATCATGAAGGAGAAGAATGCAAAATCTGAGTTGCATAAGAAGTTTGATCTGATTGAAAAGGAAAGAAACAGTTTGTCATCAAAGATAAAGGAACTTGAAGAGATCGTATTCAAGGTGAAGCTGACTGAGCACAAGACGCCAGAGTCAATAGCTCAATCATCAAGAGATGATCTAGCTGATTCAGATAGTTTATTAAATACAACTTCAAGTTCACATTTTTCAAATGTTTTCTATAATTCTTTCTATGATTTAGATGATAGTCTTACTTCTAAATCTACTAATCAGATTTGTCCTTCTAACCTTTTCTATGACAAAAATGTTGATGGTTCAGGTAACTTCAAGAAGACTAAGTCTCAAAAGAAAAGCTTCTGGAGAAGGGATGATGAGAAAGAAAGAGGAAACTGGATCTGGAGAGTTAAAGGATCCTCGGAGGAGAAGAAGAAAGAAGAATCATTTGTGCATACATCAAATGCTAAATGGAACTATGCTACAAAAGGTAAAACTTTTGGCAAACCTGATCTGGTTTACTCTATCAATCAACTGATCAGGTTAGCACAAAAGAAAATCTGTTGTTCCTACTGTGGCTCAAATGATTTTGTAAGAAAAGATTATGTGAATAACTGGTATGGTTCTTACTTCATATCTCACACTAGAACTACAACTAATCCATTAGGACCCAAATACCAGTGGGTACCAAAAGCTAAATCTGTGTTGCAGGCACCCAAAGTTTAAGGGGGAGAAAGAACAATGACTTCTGATTACTACAGATCAGGACTCGTGCCTCATTGTCAAAATGAAGGCTTCTAAGTAAATCAGCTTAGAACCCGTACCTCAACGGAGTATGGCTTCTAATCACATCAGATTAGAACCTGCAATTTAGTGCCTTATTTTTCTGTTTTAAAATATATATATTAAAAAAAATTATATTTACATTAAGTTAAGGGGGAGAATATCTGTGATTTTAACAGATTTTTGGATACTTAAATGCTTATCTGACCGTGTGTTCTTAAAGATAAATACTTGTGTTTTATCTTGTCAATATACTTTCTCAAGTATTCATACACATAACGGTTCAGAACATTCTATTTGACTTTGTTATTACCATGTATCAAAAGTTAAATCTTTCTATGGTAATACTCACGTTCTTTGTATTCACTGTTGATTGAATCAAACGTCATTTCATTTGCGTTCATTAAAAATATGTTTATATATTCTTCATATAAACAACATTCGTTTTTGATTCTCCAAAATTTTATTCTTCATGATAAAATGATATGAGCTTAATTGTGAAACTCTTTTAGGTTGAGGGGGAGAATTGCATCGTCAAACACAACTGTTTTGACTTCTCCAAAATTTTTATGCTTCATGTAACAAGTGGTATTTGTGCTTACATGTACAAAAAGCCTGTTGAACAACATATTCATTTAGGAAATTACATGGGATTCAGTGTGAGAACTTAACAGAACTTCCATGGATTCACGATAACCAGTGTTTCCTACCCAGGAAGTATTCCCTGAGTGATTGAGGGGAGAGGGGTCAAAATAATTGAGTGATGGTGTGTGAAGAGGTAAAATGAAAAAGAAAGATTGGTTAGACGTGAGCTTTAAAAGAAAGAGGGTGAGAGAACAGAGAAAAAGAATATTAAACTCTGCACCAAACTTCTTTCTGAGCCGGGCAGCCACATAATCTGATTGGTTCACATTTTTTTTGGTGACCATCATTGAAATAGGCAACTAGCCATGCCATCTCTTGCATACAACCTCACCAGCTACTCATTCTTTTCTCAAAAAGAGAATGTTTCACATTTTCTGGGGACGCAGCACATACGCTATTGGTTCTTCATTTGGAAGATACTAATATTGAAAAAGAAGGAAAGTTGCCCCGCCTTCGAACCCTTTCTCATGCACATTGAGTCTTTGTATAATTTGTTGCTGTCTCAACAAGTTTACATATTTTGAGCCTATAATGAAAAGCAATCATCTATGCTTAATTTTTTCATACACATGCACGAGCACACAGAAATTTGTTTTCTGTCAGAACGTTCATAGGTAACCATGTGTTATTCGATGATTCAATGGCAGACCTGGGGAGTCTACATCAAACCAACTCCTTATATAGTAACTTTGTGTTACTCAGTAACTTTGTGTTACTGACAGGCATTCTAACTGAGTCATTTGTTGATTCAGGGTTATACTTATTAACTGTTTGAATTTGAAAAGATTCGAATGGTTACTATTTTCTATTTTTATCTGAAAAGATTGAAATAATCACTCTTTCCATCTGGGAAGACTGCTCTTATTTCCAGGGCTCGATACATGAAGACAGTGCTAAATTGAAATCTATAAAGACAAAGGGATAGATTTTTTTTTCATAAAGGGGGAGATTGTTTTGATATGTTTTGATAATGATGCTTCTCACCATTCATCAAAAAGGGGGAGAAGATACAAAAACGGAGAATTATCAAAGAAGGAGAATATAATCTGAAGACTGCTGAAGTTTTGAAGCTATCAACGACATATCTGAAGAAAAGTGAAGACAAGTGAAGACCTGAAGATTATTATCAAATTTTTTTAATCTTGAATCCAAAGGGGGAGATTGTTGGATCAAATAATTGTATTCAAGATTAAAGGGTCTAAACTGTATTTGTTTGATAGTTAAAGTTAGAGGGTTTAAAGTGTAATATGTTAATAGTTATTAAGCTATTGGGCCTCAAGCCCATAAGTCCATTAGGCCTTTTAGCCTAGGTATTTAAAGTTTTGTTTAGTTTAGTTTTAGGTTTAACTCTGATAATTTTCTAAATAGTTAGCCGTATTTTCTCTGTATTCAAGGGTATCAAGAACACACAAGGTTTAACCGTTTATTCAAGGGATTGGTATGTTTTGTTAATCTTTATATCTCTTGATTATTATTGTGTTTCTGTGATTGTTTAATTATCAACTAGATTAAACTGGGATAACAATACTCTATGCATTAAATGTATGGCATGGTACTTTACACGTGTCTTTCTTTGATTGGCAGAGAGAGTCTGACTTTGGGAGACATGCTTTCGGCCGCATCATGAATAGTGTAGTTGACAGAGTTGTTGTACAAATTATGGCAGAGGTATGTCCGTTCTGACACATCGTACTGAGTGTGGAAGGTAGAGACAAAAGAGACTTGAGGCATACGCTAAGTGATCATCGATCGCTGAATATCTCTTCCTTCAAAGATACAAAGAAGTTCAGCAATCGCTGAATCATTTCCTCAGGTTTCTCCGCGTATGAGTAGAGTTGTCTTTGCTTCACTGATCTCCGCATCAGGTCAATAGTAGACCTGTCTTTGTTCAACAGCTTCGTCTTCGATTCAGCTATGAACATCTGTTGATGCGAAACTTGTCTTCAGGGATTACGTTTACATCAGAAACCATCAACGGTACTGAACAGACTCAGTCTGATCGCTGATAGTGAAACACTAATACATATGATTGTTTATAAGAAAGATCATCAGTGATAACTGAACAGACTCAGTCTGATCGCTGATGGTGAAACACTAATACAAATTAATAAACGTAATTTTGACTGAGTATAGAAGAGGGTCTTTATCAAATCACTGAGAGAGTTTGGATCAACATCTACAAAAATCCTGGCTCGAACAGTCAGAGGTATTCTTCGGGTTCACGGAACTATGAACACAAGGAGAGAATAGAAGGAAAGAGGACAGATGAGAAGAGGCCTGAGGAAAATAGCTATAGAATTGAAGAGAAGAAAAAGCCATAACCGACAAAGTGCTACAACTGTTGGATCAAATATGTCATTGAAGCAGCAAAACGGCATTGTTGAACGGGAGAACCGTACTCTGGTTGAAGCAGCTCGTACTATGCTTGCTTACTCGAATTTACCCATGTACCTTTGGGCTGAGGCAGTCGCTAGAACATGTTTTACTCAGAATCGTACCATTGTGGTCAAGCGATTTAATAAAACAACATATGAGTTAATCAACAATCGTACACCTAATATCAAATTTCTTCGTGTCTTTGGTTGCAGGTGCTACATTCTTAAAGAGCGTCAAGGATTATCAAAATTTGATAAGAAAGCGGATGAAGGATATCTCGTTGGATACTCTCTGACATCCAAAGCTTATCGAATTTACATTATTCGAACTAAGACGGTTGTTGAGAGCATTAATGTCTCCTTTGATGAGAATTCTACAAGGACTTCTGGACACAACAGGTCAGAACTCGTAATTAAGGACAAAGCTTCTATTCAATCCAGAATAGAACCAGCTACTAAAGGACCGACTTCTTCACACTCTAACTCTACTTCATCTGAGTTAGATTTATTGTTTATTGATGCCTTTGATGATATATGTGCAGATTTTGAAAAAGGCATATCCACATCAATAACAAGTGGTACAAGCTCGGAGGTCCCTACCATTTCTGAAGACATGTCTGGACCTTCCGAGGACGTCACTAAAACTTCATCTCCATCAGGTACAACTACACCGTTAGTTTCTGACTCTACAAATGTTGAATCTGTCTCTACATATAGTTCTTCTGGAAACGAAGTCCCGAGTACTTCAACTGCTAGTCCAGAAGACTGTGCACTGGGACTTTGTGTTACTCAGTGACTTTGTGTTACGGACAGGCATTCTAACTGAGTCATTTGTTGATTCAGGGTTACACTTCTTAAACTGTTTGAATTTGAAAAGATTTGAATGGTTACCACGTTTTTATTTGAATCTGAAAAGATTGAAATAATCACTCTTTCCATCTGGGAAGACTGCTCTTATTTCCATACAAGGCTCGTTACATGATGAAGACTGTGCTTACGTGATGATCATATTCAAAGGAGGAGATTGTTTTGCAAAGTTTTGATGATCATGATTCTCACCACTCATCAACAAGGAGGGGAAGATACAAAAAGGGAGAATATAATCTGAAGAACTGAATATTTTAAAGAATTTAAAGATTTTAAAGCTACAAGTTCTGAAGCTATCAATGACATATCTGAAGAAAAGAGAATACAAGTGAAGACCCGAAGACAATTGCAATTTTTTTTTTAATCTTGAATCCAAAGGGGGAGATTGTTGGATCAAATAATTGTATTCATGATTAAAGTCAAATTAAAGGGTCTAAACTGTATTTGCTTGATAGTTAAAGTTAGAGGGTTTATTATGTAATAAGTAAATAGTTATTAGCTATTGGGCCTCAAGACCATAAGCCCATTAGGCCTAAAAGCCAAGGTATTTAATGTTTTAGTTAATAGGTTTTTAGGGTTAATCCTCTCAATATTATCATTATCATAATTATTGTTTAGAGAGAGGTAGCTGTTTTCTCTGTATTCAAGGGTATCAAGAACACACAAGGTTTAACTGTTTATTCAAGGGATTGGTATGTTATTCTGATCTTATTATCTCTTGATTATTATTGTGTTCTGTGATTGTTAATCAACTAGATTAAACTGGGATAACAACAACTGTGGAAAACTCGGACATTTTACAAAGGTCTGCAGTAAGCCTAAAGTCCGAAATTCTAAATACTACAAAAATAAGATGCTCTTGGCCAAGCAGCAGGAGGCTGGCAAGGCACTTATGGCTGAAGATGAGTATTGGCTCGACCATTTTGATGAGGAACAAGAGAAAGAAAAGAAAGCCCATTTGTGCTTTATGGGTAAGACAGTGACTGAAGATGAAGTTGATTCTAACTGTGAAGACAACGAAGAGGTATGTGATATCTAAATCAGACTTTCTTAATGCAATGCAAGTTATGATGGTTGAACTCCAGGAATTAAAGTCTAAATTTAAACGCAAAAAAGGTATCAATATAGAGAAAAACCAGTCAATACTGAAATTTAGCAAGGATATTGCTGAGAAGAACATATTGATTGAGGCTTTACATAAAAACATTGATACCAGTGCTAAAGAGAAGACTATAATTCACAATGAATTATCTGAAACTACATCTAAATATAAACTGTATCAATTTGATTCCAAAGAGATTGCCAAAAAGTGTTCGTTTCTTTCAAAAGAAAACAAATCTTTAACTGATAAAGTGAATGTTTTGGAAGAAAAACTTTACACTTTAGGTCAAACTAAACAGACCATTCATTTGAATAAACCTAAAGAGAGTAATGAGTGTTGGGGTCTTGGATATGAGAACCCACACTACCTCAAAAAGGGTATTTCTAAAGTGCTTGCGCTTTATGATTTTGGATTTTTAAAACTGGCACCACAATACCCCAAACTCAAAGTTAAGTGGACTAAACTATCTGAAGAGGATGAAGCTAAGGAAAAAGAGAAAAGGAAGAACACAACTAAAATGCAACTCCCATTTTGTTTTGAGAAGTTGATTTATAGTTATAGTTCTGATAAATCAAAATTTCTTCCTAATGACTATTTTGAAAGCTATTCTTCAAAGGAGTTGGAGGTTAAGCCTATTGAAGGTAAAATTTAAGTACCTCCTCTCGTGTTAGAAAGTAAAATTTCTAAACTCGAGAATACTCTAGCAGAAGAAAGGATTTTGATTGATCTAGAACTAACTTTGTTTTCCACTGTGCTTAAAAATTCTGTTATTTCTAAAACTTTCAAAGCTTCAAAATCTGATGATATTTCTGATCTACTTGATGAAGAGTTTGATTTTCTTAACTCTGAAAGTGATTTAGATGATTGTGTTGGTCAATTTGATTTTAATGCTAAACTTCCTGATCATTCAAAATTTATAATAAACTCTTTTGGATTACCAAGTATGTTTGAGAGAGGTGAAACATCAACGAAAGTTGATGAACCATTTTATGTGAATACCAAGAATGCCAAAGGTAAGAAGAAGATATCTAGGCATTCACAGAAACAGAAAACCACTGGTAAGCCAAATAAAAAGCAATCTTTCAAATCTCATAGTTCTAATTCTAATGTTTCAAATGTTTCAGATGTGAGAAAGGGAAAATGTGGAGTTAAATCAGAATGGCTACCAAAGAAGAAGATTGACAGAATGTTAAATCATATTCTGATTCTGATTGTACTAGAGGAACTAATAGTATAACTGATGTAATTGAGACTGTTGGTTTTCAAAAACCAAAACTTATAACTTCTTACAAGCGTTATTCAATAAAGCAATTGTTCCAATTATCTCCGTCTGCTAGAAAGTCTTCTAATTATAAAAGAAATGATTATGTGTCTCGACAATATTCTGATGTTTGGTTTGGCACATATCATGCAAATTCTTATAATTCTCATGCTTCAAATGTTTTTCAAAAGATCAAATGGTCCATATACAAGTGGATGCCAAAATCTTGCGCTAACTTTGTAGGACCAATCTATAAATGGGTACCTAAATCTATTGTTTCGTGATTTCTCCTGTGTAGACTCGTCATATGTGGTACTTAGATTATGGTTGCTCCAAGCATATGACCGGGCGGAAAGATTTATTATCTAATTGTACTGAGAAATATTGCGAAACAGTACGCTTCGGAAATAATCAGTTTTCACCTATTATGGGTTATGGTGATGTGATTCAAGACAATGTGACGATTACGAAGGTGAGCTACGTTGAAGGTTTAGGGCATAACCTGTTTAGCATTGGACAGTTCTGTGACAAAGATCTAGAGGTTAATTTCAAGGCCAAGAGATGTTCTGTGCGTACTGAAGACAGTAAAGAACTCTTGGTCGGCACTAGAAAGTCAAACCTCTACACAATTAATCTGTCAAAAGTCCAGACTGACAATGAGGTGTGTCGATTCTCAAAAGCCTCGCTGCAATAAAGCTGGTTATGGCATCGAAGACTTTCTCACCTGAATTTTCGTTACATCAACAAACTGGTCATGTGAAAGTTAGTAAAGGACTTCCTGAGCTTAAATATGTAAAAGAACATCTGTGCCCAGCGTGCGAGAAGGGAAAGATGAAGAGATCCTCTCATAAGCCAAAGCCTGAGCCGAGTACAAGTTCATCCTTGGAACTTCTGCATATGGATCTCTGTGGTTCTATGCGTACGCAAAGCATAAATGGCAAAAAGTATGTTTTAGTGATTGTGGACGATTATTCGCAGTACACTTGGGTCAAATTTCTGAGAACAAAGGATGAGACGCCCGAAGTCATCATCATATTCTTAAAGACTATCCAAGTGAATCTGTAAAAGCCAGTCAAGCTTATTCGAATAGACAATGGCACAAAATTCAAGAACAAAATTGTTGAAGATTATCTCGAATCGGTCGGGATAACACATCAGTATTCTGCTGCGAGAACGCCGAACAGAACGGAGTTGTAGAATGACGGAACCGAACGCTAGTCGAGACCGCTTGAACTATGCTAAGTCAAGCGGATCTACCTCTGTTTCTATGGGCCGAAGCTGTATCAACTGTGATATTCCCAGATTCTAGTTTCTAATCAAGATTAATCAAACAAAAAAGATTAACAATCAAATTACCTGTTTGATTTCAATTCAATTCCAAGATTACACTTTCTCTCTCTACAATCTCTCTCTAACGAACTCTCTCTCTCTCTGATATTTCTCTCTCTAAAATACAACTGAATAATGATTCGATTAAGTTCTCTTCTAATTACCGAAGGAAAGGAAACTATTTAAACCTATAACTAAAACAAGGAAAAACAAATACAAATTCAATACATTGACTTTTATTACAAAAGACTTTGGCTTTGATAAGAGTTGACTTTCTTTCAGCTTTGACTTTCTTGAACTTTGACCTTCAGTCTTCTTGATCTTGTATCCAACATATTTATGCACTAACAATCTCCCCCTTTGGATTCAAGATCACTATTGAAAGATCTAGCAATTCAGTCTTCACTTTAACTCTATCAAAATAATCTCCACTTTTCTTTAACGGTATTCTTTCCAAAACTGTCTTCAAATGATTAACATTATCCCCAAAACTTTCACAATAATACTTTCAGACTTTGGAAAGAAATTATCTTCAGAATCAGCTCGAATTTGCTTCAGCAAATAATCTCCAAAGAAAATTTCATTGAAATCCGTACATCTTCAAAAATTCTTTGATCTTCTTGAAATCTTTACTTTGAATCTTCTGACATGGACATTTCTTTAAAATTTATCTCTCAAAACTTTATCATTTCTTGATACCATCTCCCCCTTTTTGATGATTTGAGCATCTATATCATCAAAACTTTACTTCCAAGAAATGTAGTTGACCATTCTGATCTGTCCAAAAGCCTCTGATTCTGTGATCTATAACCAAGTATTCATCTAGATCTTTGCAAATCCAGACAAAATAAGAACATGTAACTCCTGAATCAACAGATGAATCAGTTAAAAAGCCTGTCAGTAACACAAAGTCACTATGTGTAACGAATACACAATATAAAGGAGCTTTTTGATGTTCACTCCCCCAAGGCTTCCATCCAATCATCGAAATACCACAAAGGCAATTTCTATGAATGTTATGACAAAGAAACAAATTCCTTGTGTGTTGGTGCATGTGTAGAGAGAATTAAGCACGATGATTGCTTTAAATAAGGCTCAAAATTGTGTAAACCACTGAGACAACAGTAGATAAACACAGACTCAATGTGCATGATTGAAGTGCGAAGGTGGGGCAGACTTCCTTCTTTTTCAATATCCAGATTTTCCAAATGAAAATCAGATAGATTATGTGTTGCGTCCCCAAAAAATATGAAACATTTTCTTTTTTGAAAAGAAAATGAGTGGTTGGTGTAGTTTTAGCAAGAGTTGGCATGGGCTAGTTGCTTGTTTCAATAACGTTCACCAAAGAGTTGTGAAACGCTAGTAATGTGGCTGCCCGGCTCAGAAAGTAGTTGGTGCAGAGTTTGATATTCTTTTACTCTGATCTCACACCCTCTTTCTTTTAATCATTAAACTCACTACTAACCAAACTCTCCTTTACATTTTACCTCATCACACCCACACTCATTTCTATTCGACTCCTCACACTCAATCACTAACGGTTTAACTTCTTGGGTAGTAAACACTGGTTAACGTGAATCCATAGAAGTTCATTTAAGTCCTAGCACAAAGAACCCATGTAATCCTATGAAAGCATAATGTTGCTCAAAATGATTTAACTTTATCAGTTAAAGCTCATATACAAATGTCAGACGAATGTACGCTCAGAAAATATAATCATGAAGATTTGAGCATTTTTAGACATTGAAGTATTTTCAAACAAGTATACTGAATGAATGAACATGAATGCAAAAGACTTGTTTGAAAATCTGACATTGTATGAAAATGATCAGAAATGAAATGATTTAGCAATTAAGGCTTATGGTCAAAAATAACGGATATTGTCCATACGAAACAAAAATATAGAGATTCTTGAAATGACGTTTCGAAATGAAATATCGCTCAAAATTCTTTGAATACAAGCGGGGTGTCTTACCATCGAATAAAAAACTATTTCAATTTAGAGACATGGTGAGAACAATTTGATCAAAAATTAAACCGATGTGTGTGAATACTTGAAAGTATGTAGAAAATACAATACGCAAGTATTTATCTTTGGAAACACACGGTTTATTTATCAATTAAGCACAAAAATAAAATGAAAACATTTAAAATCACACTTCCAAATTATAAAATCTATTTAAGAATCGGGAAGTGGTTTGAACATTTCAGAACATGTTTTCTATAGCTGAAAGTTGTCCTTCTTTCAGATATATTTGAGATTAAGATAAGAAATTTACCTTTTAGCTTTGTCTTAAATCTCATAAAGTCATGCTTAAGTCAAAATGATATGATCGTGTCATCCTCTCTCATCCTGCATAAGTCTCAAAGTCTAGTCAAAATTTATTCACAAAATTTATTCGAGAGAAAAAAAAATAAAAGACGTAAAGCAGTAAAACAATTAAAGTACGAGTTCTGATCAGAAATAATCAGAAATCATAGTCTTACTCCTTTTGACTTGACTTATATGCTCCCCCTAAAATCATGCATCACAAAAATTTGTCAGTTAAGTAAAATGCAGAAATTTGTTATACTCCCCCTCAAATGAATGTAGATCATCTAAAATCTTCTCTTACTCCCCCTGAGATCATGAGCAAACATGTTAAAGTGCAGATATCCTTCAGAAATAAAAATAAAGAAAAATGATGAAAAATAACAATTCGTAACTTTAGTAGGTAACAACCGATTACGTCTTAAGATTTAACATACCAAGATTAGAGTTTGGTAAATAAATCTGAGGGTTTGGTAAATAAATCTGCAAGTTGATAATCTGTTTTTACAAAATAAAGTTCAATTGTTCCTTTTTTGACATTATCTTTTATAAAATGATACTTGACGTCAATGTGTTTGGTTTTCGTATGCTGGACAGGATTAGCAGATATGGCAATTGCACTCTTCGAGTCACAATATATTGGAATTTTGTCGACTTGAATCCATAGTCTCTTAGCTGTGTTCTCATCCACAAGACATGAGAGCAGCAACTGGCAGCAGCTACGTACTCTGCTTCACAGTCGATGTGGAAACACATAATTGTTTCTTTGATGCCGAGCTAACGAGCTTGTCTCCAAGAAATTGAACATGACCAGAAGTACTCTTTCTGTCCAACATGCAACCTGCATGATCTGCATATGAGTAGGCAGTCAGTTGAAACCCAGTATCCTTAGGATACCACAAACCAATGTCTGCAGTCCCCTTCAGATATCTAAAAATTCGTTTGACAGCAGCCAAATGGGATTCTTTGGGAGCATCCTGATATCTAGAACATAAGCATGTTGAAAACATAATATCTGGTCTACTAGATGTAAGATACATTAACGATCCTATCATACCTCTATAAGTCCTAACATCAACACTTTTACCCGAAGGATCAGTGTTAATCTTAGTACCTGGTGTCATCGGGGTTCCAATTGGTTTACAATTTTCCATTTTGTACTTCCGAAGAATGTCCAGAATGTACTTAGATTGGTTAATGAAAATCCCCGTTGAAAACTGTTTTACTTGTAATCCGAGAAAGAAATTCATCTCTCCCATCATACTCATTTGAAAACGTGACACCATGAGGTTAGAAAAGTTTTGGCAAAATTTTGGATTTGTAGAACCAAATATTATATCATCAACATAAATCTGAATAAGAATAATATCAACTTTTTCCTTTTTGATGAATAAAGTGGTATCAACCTTACCTTTAGAAAAAACGGACTTGACCAAGAATTTAGATAAAACGTCATACCATGCTCGAGGGGCTTGTTTTAAACCATAGAGGGCTTTGTCCAAGATATAAACATGATCTGGCTTCTCTGGATTGACGAATCCTTCTGGTTGAGACACGTACACTTCCTCTTTAAGAATGCCATTCAGAAAGGCTGTTTTCACATCCATCTAAAAGACTGTGAAATTCTTATGAGCTGCATAGGCTAGAAACATGCGGATTGCTTCTATACGCGCTACTGGAGTATACGTCTCATCGTAGTCTATGCCTTCCTTTTGTCGGTATCCTTTGGCAACAAGTCTAGCTTTATTCCTTATGATGATACCATCTTCATCCTTTTTATTTTTAAATACCCATTTAGTTCCTATCACTGTTTTACCTTCTGGTTTTGGAACTAATCTCCAAACCTTTAGGGCTTCAAACTGATTGATTTCTTCTTGCATAGAAGATACCCAGTCCGAATCAGCAAGAGCCTCAGATACTCGCGTTGTCTCAATCTTACTGAGAAATGAGTCATGCATACATTGATTAAGAGTTGCTGACCTCGTTTGTACAGGCTTGTTGAGATCTCCAATTACTTGATGTAATGGATGATCTTTGGTCCAGCGATGCTCATGAGGGAGTGGAGTAGATGAAGTTTGAACATGATCATCATCTAGAAATCCACTATCAGAATCTTCAGTTTGAATAACAGGAGGGGGGTTTGCAGTTGAAGTTTCAGGTGCAGAAGCATCAGTTGGAACAACAGAATCTGGCTGTTGAGTAGACAAAGTATGACACCCAACTGAAACAGTTACTTCTGGCTCAGCAGCTTCTTGTATATCTTCAACTGTAGGAGTAATTGTAGGAATGTGAGCTTCTGACTGAACAGGGGATGCTTGTTCAGTTATAACTTCTGAAGTGACTGGATGATTGCAACTTGTGTCTTCAAACCTGTCAGTCACAGCAGATTTAGGTATATTAGAACCTAGAAACTCATCATAAAAGAGTTCAAATAACAAATCTAAATCAGTTAAATGTGAAATAGATGTAGAAGCATTATTCGAATTATTGGCTGTAGAAGCAGGTTCTGGACTGATCTGCCCAGAAGCTAATACTCCAGTGATCATGGGTTCTGAACTGAGTTGTTCAGAAGCCATATCTTCATCGAATGCTACATTAACGCTCTCGACAACTGTCTTTGACTTCTTCAGATAAACACGATATGCTGCAGATGTTGAAGAATAACCAATGAAGATACCCTCGTCCGCCTTAGCACTGAATTTATTCAGACTCTCTCTGTCGTTAAGCACAAAACATTTACACCCAAATATATGAAAATACTTGATTGTTGGTGTTCTGTTGTTGATCATCTCATATGGAGTCTTTTGAAAACGGCGGTGTATTACGGATCGATTTTGAGTATGGCATGCATTCGACATAGCTTCTGCCCACAAGAATAGAGGTAAGTCGGATTGGCTAAGCATAGTCCGAGCGGCCTCGACTAGCGTCCGATTTCTCCTTTCGACTACTCCATTTTGTTCAGGCGTTCAAGCAGCAGAGTAATGATGTGATATCCCGACCAATTCGAGATATTCTTCAACTATCTTGTTTTTGAACTCTGTGCCGTTGTCTGTTCGAATAAACTTGACTTGTCGCTGCATTTTCACCTGGGTCGTCTTTAAGAAAGTAATGAGAACTTCGGGCGTCTCATCTTTTGATCGAAGAAATTTGACCCACGTGTATCTTGAATAATCGTCCACAATAACCAACACGTATTTCTTTCCACCCAAACTCTGAGTTCTCATTGGACCACACAAATCCATATGTAACAATTCTAAAGGAGAACTAGTGCTTGGTTCAGGCTTCGGTTTATGCGGAGCTCTCTTCATCTTACCCTTCTCACATGCAGCACATAAGTGTTATTTCTCGTATTTCAGCTCAGGAAGTCCTTTTACCAAATTCTCACTAACCAGCTTATTGATATAACGAAAATTCAAGTGAGATAATCGTCTGTGCCAGATCCAACTTTGCTGCAATGAAGCTTTTCATCAAGCAAACTTGATTGTCACTCTGTACCTTTGAAAGATTGATCGTATAGAGGTTCGTCTTTCGATTTTCGACTAAGAGTTTATTGCCATCTTCCGTACGAACCGAACATCTTTTAGCTTTGAAGTTGACCTCTAACCCTTTATCACAGAATTGACCAATGCTGAATAAGTTGTGCCCCAAGCCTTCGACATAACTCACTTTACTGATCGTTATGTTGTCTTGAATAATGTCACCATATCCTAAGATAGGTGAAAGCTGATCGTTTCCAAATCTGACATTTCCACTGAATTTCTCTGTATAGTTAGATAATAAAGCTTTTTGCCCAGTCATATGCTTGGAACATCCACTGTCCAAGTACCACATATGCCGGGTCTGCAAGAGAAATCAGGAAACAATAACTTTAGGTACCCATTTAAAAACGGGTCCTAACAGATTAGCATAAGATTTTGGTATCCATTTGAAAATGGACCCTCTGTTCTTTTGAAAACCTTTAAAAATATTTGATCTTGAAGAATACACATGATAAGATTCGAACCAATCAGAAGAATTATGAGAGTAAGCAAAATCATTTCTCCGATAATAATAAGATGTAGTAGAAATAGGAGATAATTGAATCAATTGCGTCATTGAATACCGCTTGTAAGAAGTTACAAGGTTTTGTTCATTTAAAGCAAATTGATCAACTACATCGGTATCACTACTAACCGATCTATTACAAGAATTATCAGAAACTGATTCAGCTTTCTCATCACCCTTCCTTTTTGGTCGCCATTCAGTTCGAGTTTTCGACCTTTTCTTGCTTACATCTGAAACAAAAGATTTAGATTTATTAGGAAAAGCAGATTTCTGAGACTGAGTTTTCTTTTGTGTACCAGTGTATTTCTGTTTCTGTAATCGCTGTTTCTTATTTTTCTTACCTTGAGAATAATAATCAGCAGTTACAGAAATCGATTCACCAACTTTAGTTAATGATTTAACAGTTTTAAGAACACTTGGTAACACCTTTTCATTTGTAAGACAAGTAGAATGATCAGGAAGAGGAGCATTGAAGTCAAACATATCAGTTTCGTCTATGCACCCATCATCAGAATTAAGAAAATCATTTGCAGACTCAAATAAGTCATCAAAACTATCAGACGAAGTTTGAGGTGCCTTAGAAACTTTAGAACACTTTGTAGATGTAGATTGAAAAATCGTGTTCTTTAATACAGTAGAAAATACACTTTGTTGAATATCAACCAAAAGTTTTTCATCAGATAAAACATTTTCCAACTCAACTATTTTGCTTTCAAGAATGAGTGGAGGAACATAAACCTTTGCAATAGCAGGTTTTTCCTTCATCTCAGAAACAGAATAACTAGCAAAATAATCGTTTAAAAGAACTTTTGGTGTTTCTAAAAGATAACTATCATTTAACTTTGCATAGTTAAATGGTAGTTGCATTTTCTTTACATTCTTTCTATCTTCAGTTTCTTTGGCCTCAACTTCTTTTGGTAATTTGGTAACAAATTTGGGTTTTAAATGAGTATGTTTACCAGCACAAGCAAGAAAATCAAAATTATATAATGTTGGTTGTTTTCTGATGGCTTTCTTTAAGTAATGGGGGTTTTTAAAACCAAGTCCCCATTTTTCTTTAACATCAGCCTCTTCGTTAGGTGCATTAAGAAAAATGGTTTGATCTGTTTGTCCTCTTGCGTAAAGTTTAGATTCCAGACCATTTACCTTCTTATTCAAAAGCTTGTTCTCAACCTGCAGTTTATGAACAATTAGTGCAGATTCTTTCTTCTCAAACTCATATTTAGAAACTTTAACTTCAAAATCAGAAATCTTCTTTTCAAAACAATCTACTTGAGATTTAGAATCAGAAACAGACTTGCGTAAAGAATCAATCAGATCTTTGTTCCCAATAACCGACTTATTGAGTTCAAATATCTTATTGTTTCTTTTAGCAACTCTGTCTTTTTCTTTCTTCAGTTTTAATTGAAGATCATTAAGCTCAACCATCATAGCTTCCATTTTGGTTACAAAATCTTTTTCAGTTAAGTTTAATACCTCATCAGCTGTCTCATCATCGGACTCATCATACTTTACTTCCTTGCCCATGAGACAGAGATGAGCAGTTTCTTCCTTCTCTTCCTCTTCACCTTCTGAATGATCTAGCCAAAATTCATCCTCAGCCATTAAAGCTATTCCTGCTTCTTGCTGTTTTGCCAAAAGCAGTTTGTTCTGATAATACTGAGAATTGCGAACTTTTGGCTTTCTACAATCTTTTGCAAAATGACCAATCTTGCCACAGTTGTAGCATTTAACTGGATCACTTGTTGGCTTTTCTGCAACAGTGTAGTCATTCACGAACTTTTTCCTTTCATCAGGTTTCTTCTCAACATATCTGTTCTCTTCATATCTCCTTCCTTCCACCCTTTCTCGGTGCTCATGATTCTTGGAACTTGATGAAGAGTACCTCTGTGAGTTAGATCCCGGCTTCTTGTAAAAAATTTCTAGAATGCACGGGTCAATAGCAACATAGCCTGTTTGAGGCTTTCTCCATCATCACTATCTGATTCAGATTCAGAATCAGAACTGGTAAGCACTTTCTTCTTTTTCTTTTTCTCTTTCTTTTCTTTCTTTTCTTTCTTCTTCTCTCCGACTACCAATGCAATAGGATCAGGAACCTTTTCTGCCTTCTTTTTCTCAGCTCTTTTCTCTTCCACTTCTTCTTCATTTTGTCTCAGAGTCTCATATACCTCATGTAATGGTATGTCATTCAGATCCTTCATCTGCTTCATCCTACGTGTATGCTTTTTCCATTCAGGTTGTAGGATGCTCAGACATTTAACATTGTTTTCAATTTGCTTCTTCTTCACTTTGTTCTTTGACAACTCATTCAGAAGCAAGACAAACCGTTCATAAGTATCTTCTAAGATTTCATTCTCTTTGGCTTTGAATTCCTCATAACTGTTGATGCAATTAGCCACTTTCATCTGATTCCCAACCTTGGATCCCATCATCTTCTTTTGCAACTGATCCCACATCTTCTTAGCATTTCCCTTGTAGCTGTCTATTTTGATGTAGATGTCATTCGAGATACTTTGAAGAAGTAAAGATCTTGCTTGTTTATCTGCTTTGTATCGGCTTTTCTGTTCTTCAGGATATTGAGAGATATCCACTGCCACTGTTTTCATCTTTTGATCTCTTTCCTCAGTACCATCTTCACTATCAGAAGAATCATCATCTGGTATTTGAACCATAATTGGTGCCAAAGGACCTTCTGTGATTGACAGCATAATATTCTCTCCATTTGCATGTCTGTCTATAAAATCAAGGAATCTGTCTTTCCACTGTTCGTACTCTCCTTTGAACAGAACAGGAGGCTTGACATCAGTGCCAATGGAAAGAGCATCTTTGGAAGTCATCTTGTTTAAACCTGTTTGATTTCAATTCAATTCCAAGATTACACTTTCTCTCTCTACAATCTCTCTCTAACGAACTCTCTCTCTCTCTCTGATATTTCTCTCTCTAAAATACAACTGAATAATGATTCAATTAAGTTCTCTTCTAATTACCAAAGGAAAGGAAACTATTTATATCTACAACTAAACCAAGGAAAAACAAATACAAATTAAATACATTGACTTTTATTACAAAAGACTTTGACTTTGATAAGAGTTGACTTTCTTTCAGCTTTGACTTTCTTGAACTTTGACCTTCAGCCTTCTTGATCTTGTATCCAACATATTTATGCACTAACAAACTGCTTGTTACATCCATAATCGCTCCATAATACACCGATAGTTTTGTAAAATGCCTTATGCTTTGATAAATAATCGTACACCTAGCATTAAACATTTTCATATTTTTTGATGTAGGTGCTTCGTACTGAACGACAAAGTGAACTTGAACAAGTTCAGTCAAAAGGCTGAAGAAGGCATCTTCATCGGCTACCCTCAGACATCTGCTGCCTACAGAGTCTATTTGAAGAAGTCAAAGACTGTCCTAGAGAGCGTAAATGTTACATTTGATGAGGAGATGACTTTTATTCAAGACAATTCAGAACCTGTTATCACTGTTGTACTAGCTTCTCGGCAGATCAGTCCAGAACCTGTGCCTACTTCTAATAAATCAGATGAAGCATCATTGTCTAATTCTCATTTATCGGATTTAGATCTTTTATTTGAATTATTTTATGATGAATTTCTTGGAACTAAAGAGTCTAAACCTGTTGTGGTTGACAGATCAGACGATTACAACTCTGTTCTTGACTTTCTCTCTCTAGACAACACTTTCTCTCTCTACAAAACTCTCTCTGAATGCGATCTCAAATTCTCAATTCGTCATCTATCTATTAACAAGAAAAATAAAGTATTTATATCTACAACTAAAAAGACAAGGAAATAAAATACAAAGGATTTTGACTTTGACTTTATTACAAAACAACTTTGACCTTTAATGAGAGTTGACTTTCTCAGCTTTGACTTTCTTGAACTTTGACTTCAGTCTTCATGATCTTGTATCCAACATAATTCATGCTCTAACAATCTCCCTCTTTGGATTCAAGATCACTGTTGAAAGATCTTACAATTCAGTCTTCTATTTTAAGCTCTGTCAAATGCAATCTCACCTTTAACATTGTAATCTTTTCAAGTCTGTCTTCGAAGAATATAACAATCTCTCCAAATATGATAAACAAGGTCTTCAACAATATCTTCAAACTTTCACAAAACTCTTTCAGACTTCGGAAAGAAATTATCATCAGATTCAGCTCGGATTGCTTTAGCAACTAATCTTCAACGAAAATTTCCTCTAAAACAACACATCTTCAATTTTTTTTTTAAATTTTCAAATCTTTACTTTGAATCTTCTGACTTGGACATTCTTGTAAATCATTTCTCAAAACTACAAAACTTTAACATTTCTTGATACCATCTCTCCCTTTTTGATGTTTTGAGCATCGGTATCATCAAAACTTTCACCAAGAAATGTCTTTGACCATTCTGATCTGTCAAAGAGCCTCTGATTATGTGATCCATAAAAATGTATTCATCTAGATCTTTTCAAATCCAGATAAATTAAGAAATGTAATGCCTTAATCAACAAGTGAAGCAATTGTAAAGGAGCTTTTGTTATGTTCACTCACCCAGGGCTTCCATCCAATCATCGAAACACCACAAAGGAAATTTCTATGAATGTTATGAAAAGAAAACAAATTTCTTGTGTGTTCGTGCTAGTGTAGAAAGAATTAAATCATCGAGTGCTTATAAAGGCTCAAAATTGTGTAAACCACTTAGACAACAGTAGATAAACACAGACTCAATGTGCTTGATTGAAGTGCGAAGGTGAGGCAGACTTCCTTCTTTTTCAATATCTAGATTTTCCAAATGAAAATTAGATAGATTATGTGTTGCGTCCCCAGAAAATATGAGACATTTTCTTTTTGAGAAGAAAATGAGTAATTAGTGGGGTATTAAGCAAGAGTTGGCATGGGCTAGTTGCCTGTTTCAATAATGTTCACCAAGAATTATGAAACATTAGTAATGTGGCTGCCCGACTCAGAAAGTAGTTGGTGCAGAGTTTGATATTCTTTTACTCTGATGTCACACCCTCTTTCTTTTAATCATTAAGCTCACATCTAACCAAGCTCTCATTTCCATTTTACCTCAACGCACATCCCACACTCATTTCTTTTAGACTCCTCACACTCAATCACTATGAAGTAACTTATTGGGTAGGAAACACTGGTAATCGTGAATCCATAGAAGTTCATTTAATTCCTAGCACAAAGAACCCATATTCCTATTAAAGCACATGTTGCTCAAAAATGGATTAACTTCATCTGGTAAAGCTCAAATACAACTGTCAGATGTAAATATGCTCAGAGATATAATCATGAAGATATGAGCATTTTTAGACAATAAAGTATTTCCAAACAAGTATATTGAATGAATGAACATGAATGCAAAAGACTTGTCTGAAAATCTGACATTGTATGAAAATGATCAGAAATGAATGATATAACAATCAAAGCTTAAGGTCAAGAATAATGGATATTGTCTATATGAACCAACATATAGACATTCTTGAAATGAACGCTTCGAAAAGAAATGACGCTCAAATTTCTTTGAATACAAGCGGGGTGTCTTACCATCAAAATTATGTTTCAATATGAGACATGGTCAGAACAATTTGATCAAAAATTAAACCGATGTGTGTGAATACTTGAAAGTATATAGAAAAGACAATACACAAGTATTTATCTTTGGAAACAAACGGTTTATTAATCATTGAAGCACAAAATAAAATGAAAACATTTAAAATCACACTTCCAAATTATAAAATTTGTTTAAGAATCGAGAAGTGGCTTGAACATTTGAAAACATGTTTTCTATATCTGAAAGTTGTCCTTCTTCAGTTACATTTGAGATTAAGATAAGAAATTTATCTTTTCGCTCAATCTTAACTCTCATAAAGTCAGTTGTAGTCATAAAAATATGATTTTGATAGCTTCTCTCATTCTGCACAACTCTCAAAGTCACGTCAAATCAACTTTATTCACAAAATTTATTCAAAAATAAAAGACATAAATCATTAAAACAATTAAGGTACGGGTTCTGATTTGAAATAATATGAAATCATAGTCTTACTCCTTTGACTTGTACACTCCCCCTAAATTCATGCATCACAAAAATTAGTTAGTTAAGTAAAATGCAAAAATTACATAAGCTCCCCCTCAAAAAAATATTGATCAATTTAGATTCTTTACTCACTCCCCCTGAGAACAATCAACAACATGTTAAAGTGTAGATATCCTTTCAGAAATATTGATAAAGAAATGATGAAAAATGACAATAAAAGAAACTTTAATAGGTAATTACTGATTAGACTTTGAGATTAAGCATACCAAGCTTAGATACAAGAAAACTAAATCTCTTTTCATCTAAAGCTTTGGTAAACAAATCCGCAAGTTGATACTCAATCTTTACAAAGTAAAGTTCTATTGTACCTTTTTCTACATTTTCTTTGATAAAATGATATCTAACATCAATGTGCTTTGTCTTAGTGTGTTGCACAGGATTAGCTGATATGGCGATAGCACTCTTCGAGTCACAATAGATAGGTATTTTGTCAAACTTGAATCCATAGTCTCGCAGCTGTGTTCACATCCACAAGACCTGAGAGCAGCAACTGGCAGCAGCTACATACTCTGCTTCAGCAGTCGATGTGGAAACGCATAATTGTTTCTTTGACGCCCAGTTACCGAGCTTGTCTCCAAGAAATTGAATGTGACTTGAAGTGATCTTTCTGTCCAGCATACACCCAACATGATCTGCGTCTGAATAAGCAGCCAGTAGAAACCCAGTATCCACATACCAAGATCTGCAGTCCCCTTCAGATACCTAAAAATCCGTTTGACAACAGCCAAATGGAATTCCTTAGGAGCAGCCTGATACCTAGAACATAAGCATGTTTAAAACATAATATCTAGCCTACTTGAAGTAAGATACATTAAAGAACCTATCATACCTCAATAAGTCCTAACATCAACACTTTTACCCGAAGGAACAGTGTTAATCTTAGTACCTGGTGCCATTGGGGTTCCAATTGGTTTACAATTTTGCATTTTGAACTTCCGAAGAGTATCCAAAATATACTTAGATTGGTTAATGAAAATCCCCGTTGAAAACTGTTTTACTTGTAATCCGAGAAAGAAATTCATCTCTCCCATCATACTCATTTGAAAACGTGACACCATGAGGTTAGAAAAGTTTTTGCCGTATTTAGGATTTGTAGAGCCAAATATTATATCATCAACATTTATTTGAATAAGTATAATATCAGCTTTTTCCTTTTTGATGAACAAAGTGGTATCGACTTTACCTTTGGAAAAACCTGACTTCACCAAGAATTTAGATAGAACATCATACCATGCGCGAGGGGCTTATTCCAAACCATACAGGGATTTATCTAAAATGTAGACGTGATCTGGCTTATCTGGATTTACGAACCCTTCTGGTTGAGACACGTATACTTCCTCCTTAAGAATGCCATTCAGAAAGGCCTTTTTCACGTCCATCTAATAGACTGTGAAATTCTTGTGAGCTGCATAGGCTAGAAACATACGAATTGCTTCTATACGCGCTACTGGAGCATACGTATCGTCGTAGTCTATGCCTTCCTCTTTTCGGTAACCTTTGGCAACAAGTCTTGCTTTATTCCTTATCACAATACCATCTTCATCCTTCTTGTTTTTGAATACCCATTTAGTTCCTATCACGGTCTTACCTTCTGGTTTTGGAACTAATCTCTAGACCATCAGGTCTTCAAACTGATTTAATTCTTCTTGCATAGCAAACACCCAATATGAATCAGCAAGAGCTTCTGATACTCGAGTAGGCTCTATTTTGCTAAGGAATGAGTCATGCAGACACTGGTTTAAAGTTGTTGACCTAGTTTGCATAGGCTTGTTCAGATCTCCAATTATTTGGTGTAAAGAGTGCTCTTTGGTCCAGCGATACTCATGAGGGAGTGGAATAGATGAAGATTGATCATGGATATCATCTAAAAATCCACTATCAGGATCTTCAGTTTGAATAGATGGAGGGAGGTTTGCAGTTGAAATTTGAGGTGCAGAAGCATTAGTTGGAACAACAGACTCTAGCTGTTGAGTAGACAGTGTATCACACCCAACTGATACAGTTACTTATGGCTCATCAGTTACTTGTATATCTTCAACTGTAG
Organism: Arctium minus; assembly: GCA_954870635.1. Lineage (NCBI taxonomy): Eukaryota > Viridiplantae > Streptophyta > Magnoliopsida > Asterales > Asteraceae > Arctium > Arctium minus. The sequence continues at coordinate 44,269,534 of OX941092.1, read as the reverse complement.
GAGCATTCGATGGAATGTAAATTTCTGACTGAACGGGGGATTCAGATTCAGTTATAACTTCTGAAGTGACTGGATGATTGGAACTTGTGTCTTCAGACCTGTCAGTCACATCATATTTAGGCAAATTAGATCCTAGAAACTCATCATAAAAGAATTCAATAACAAATCTAAATCAGATAAATGACTAGTAGACGTAGAAGCTTCATCTGATTTTTTCTGTTCAGATACATGTTCTGGACTGATTGACCCAGAAGCTAGAACTCCAGTTATCACGGGTTCTGAACTGAGTTGTTCAGAATCCATATCTTCATCAAATGTGACGTTTACGCTCTTGACTACTGTCTTTGACTTCTTTAGATATACACGATATGCAGCAGATGTAGAAGAATAACCAATGAAGATGCCCTCATCCGCCTTAGCACTGAACTTGTTCAGACTCTCTCTGTCGTTAAGCACAAAACACTTACAACCAAAAACATGAAAATATTTAATGGTTGGTGTTCGGTTGTTGATCAAAGCATACAGAGTCTTTTGAAATATGCGGTGTATCATGGAACGATTTTGAGTGTAGCACGCAGTTGAAATAGCTTCTTCCCACAGAAATAGAGGTATGCCAGATTGGCTGAGCATAGTACGAGCAGCTCGACTAGCGTTCGATTTCGCCTTTCAACTAATCCATTCTGTTCGGGCGTTAGAGTAGCAGAGTATTGATGTGATATCCCGACCGATTCGAGATACTCTTCAACAGTTCTGTTCTTGAACTCTGTGCCCTTATCAGTTTTGAGAAGCTTGATTGTTTTCTGCAAATTCACCTGGGTCGTCTTCAGAAATGTAATGAGTACTTCCGGCGTCTCATCTTTTGATCATAGAAATTTAACCCACGTGTATCGCGGATAATCTTCCACGATAACCAACACGTATTTCTTACCGCCTAAGCTTTATGTTTGCATCGGACCACAAAGATCCATATGCAACAACTCTAGTGGAGAACTGGTGCTTGCTTCAGGCTTCGGTTTATGCAGAACTCTCTTCATCTTTCCTTTTTCACATGCTACACATAAGTGTTCTTTCTCATATCTCATCTCAGGAAGTCCATTTACTAACTTTCCACTGACCAGCTTGTTAATGTAACGAAAATTCAGGTGTGATAGTCGTCGGTGCCAAAGCCAACTTTGCTGCATCGAATCTTTTTGTTAGTAAGCAAACCTGATTGTCATTCTGGACTTGTGAAAGCTTGATAGTATAGATATTTTTCTTTCGATTCCTGACTAAAAGTTCTTTGCCGTCTTCAGTACGAACCGAACATCTCTTAGCTTTGAAGTTGACCACTAACCCTTTGTCACATAATTGACCGATGCTAAACAAGTTGTGCCCTAAGCCTTCGACATAGCTCACCTTCCTAATCGTTATGTTGTCTTGAATGATGTCACCATATCCTAAGATTGGTGAAAACTGGTCGTTCCCAAATCTTACATTGCTGCTGAATTTCTCTGTATAAATAGACAATAAAGCTTTCTACCCAGTCATATGCTTGGAACAACCACTATCCAAGTACCACATATGCCGGGTCTGCAAGAGAAATCAGGAAATAACAATTTTAGGTACCCATTTAAAAACGGGTCCTAACAGATTAGCACATGATTTTGGTATCCATTTTAATATGGATCCTCTTTTCCTTTCAAAATCTTTAAAAACATTTGATTTAGAAGAATAAACATGATAAGATCCAAACCAATCATTAGAATTATGATAATAAGCAAAATCATTCCATTGATAAGTATAAGATTTAGTAGTATGACGAGATAATTGGAACAATTGCTTTATTGAATATCGCTTGTAAGGAATTACAAGGTTATGTTTATTAGAAGCAGTCTTACCAACTACATCATTAACACTATTAGCAGATGTATCAATAACTACATCAGGGACTGATTCCGCCTTCTCATCACTCTTCCTTTTAGGTCGCCATTTAGACCTTCCTTTTGACCTTTTCTTTCTTATATCTGAAACAGAAGATTTAGATTTATTAGGAAAGTCAGATTTCTGAGATTGGTTTTTCTTGCATTTACCAGTGTTGTTCTTTTTCTGTGAACGCTGTTTCTTATGTTTCTTACCATTAGCATAGTAATCAGCATTCCCAGAAACTGATTCACCAACCATAGTTGATGATTCATCTTTTTCATGTATACTTGGTAAAGCTTTTCCATTTATGATGAAAGTAGAATGATTTGGAAGTTGTGCATTAAAGTCAAACATATCAATTTCCTCGATACACCCTTCATCAGAATTTAGAAAATCATTTGCAGACTCAAATAGATCATCAAAATCAGTCTTAGAAGTTTGAAGTACTTTAGAAGATGAACACACATTAGATTTAACATGAAAATATGTGTTCTTTAACACTGTAGAATATACATTTTGTGTTAGATCACTCAAAATTCTTTCATCAGATAAAATATTTTCTAACTCAATTATTTTGCTCTCTAAGACAAGTGGAGGTGCATAAATTTTGGCTTGAACAGGTTTTGCCTCCATCTCAGTCGAAGAATAACTAGCAAAATAATCAGTTGAAAGAAAGTTTGGTGTTTTAGAAAGATAACTATCATTCCGTCTTTCATAACAGAATGGTAGTTGCATTTTCTTCAAATTCATTGTTTTCTCATCTTCTTGTTCCTCAACTTCTTTTGATGCTTTGGTGATAAATTTGGGTTTCAAATGAGGATATTCATCAGCCGCATACATATAATTTGCATTATATAGACCTGGTTGTTTCTGATAGCGTTTTCTAAGTAATGAGGATTGTCAAACCCTAATCCCCATTTTTCTTTAAAATCAGCATCTTCATCAGGTGTATTCAAGAAAATAGTTTGATCTGTTTAGCCTCTAAGATACAATTTGTCTTCCAAACCATTTACCTTTTTCTCTAAAGTCTTGTTCTCAACCTGCAGTTTTAACGATTTTAGAACACATTCTTGTTTTTCAGAATTAGACTTAAACAATTGTTTTTGCAATTCATAAATCTTACTTTCAAAACAATCTTTTTCATTTTGAAAAACAAAAGTAGATTTGCATAGAGAATCAATTAAATCTTTGTTCCCCATAACTGATTCATTAAGTTCAAAGATTTGTTGATTTCTCCTAGCAACTCTGTCTTTTTCCTTTTTCAGTTTTAATTGAAGGTCTTGAAGTTCGACCATCATGGCTTCCATTTTTGTCATGAAATCTTTTTCAGTTAAGTTCTTTACCTCATCAGCAGTCTCATCATCAGAATCATCATCTTTCTCTTCTTTTCCCATCAAGCATAGATGAGCATTCTCTTCTTGTTCTTTTCCTCATCAGAATGATCCAACCAGTATTCATCTACAGCTATTAATGCCCTGCCAGCTTCTTGTCGCTTAGCCAAGAGCAATTTGTTCTGATAATACTCTGAGTAGCGAACCTGCGTAATGTCCGAACTTGCCACAGTTGTAGCATTTGATGGATCAAATAATTGTATCCAAGATTAAAGGGTCTAAACTATATTTATTTGATAGTTAAAGTTTGGGGTTTAAATTGTAATAGATTGATAGTTATTAGCTATTGGGCCCAAGCCCATTAGGCCTTAAAAGCCTAAGTATTTAAAGTTTTAGTTATTTAGGTTTTAGGGTTAATCCTCTCATTATTATCATTATCATAATTATTGTTTAGAGAGAGGTAGTTGTTTTCTCTGAATCCAAGGGTATCAAGAACACTCAAGGTTTTGTTTATTCAAGGGATTGGTATGTTTTGTTAATCTTTATATCTCTTGATTATTATTGTGTTCTGTGATTGTTAATCAACTAGATTAAACTGGGATAACAAGTGGTATCAGAGCCAAAAGAATCAAAAAATATTTTGAATTTACTATTCATCGACCACTGTTCATCGAATTTTTTTTTACTGTTCATCTGATTTCATGTGCGTTTATGTTTAAGATTGATCTGACTAGGTGTGTTTTGCGTTATTGAACACTATCTGATTGATTAATTGCTTTTAGAAAGTATCAAGTGATTGAATTTGTGATTTTGAGTTTTCTAGGTTCAAAGAGGAGTCGACACTGTGTTCTTTAAATTGAATGCATGAAAGATGATTTTAATCTTTGTTATTGAATGGGTTGTGTTCGATACATGTTTCTGAGTACAATAGTCTGATTTTGGCATCCGATTGTGAGTCTGTATTGATTTCTGGGTTGATTATTGCTTCTGTTTTTCGAGTTTCTGGGTTGATTCAAGAACATACCGGTCGAATAATCTATCGGTCTAAGCTAATATCGGTCTAAAACACTATCGGTCCATACCTTTGTATCGGTCAAAGCATAGTATCGGTCCTATCACATTATCGGTCGAAAGGAATATCGGTCCATTTTGGTTCCGGTCTTAGTCTTTTACCGGTCGAGCATAATACCGCTCTTTACATCCTACCGGTCTAAGCACTCTTACCGGTCAAGACCAATACCGGTCAAAGAAGTTTCCCGGTTGAAGCATCCTACCGGTCGACACATTTCCGATCGGCTAGATACCGATCGAAGAAAACACCGGTCAAGCACATCGGTCGAGAAAAATTTGTCTTTTTTCATACTTAGACAAAATTTTGCAAACTGTAATATGGCCTCTTCAAGTCAAATTTTTTTTCTCTAGGGGCACTGCCCCTATACCCCCGCAAGGGCGTTGCCCCTTGACCCCACACGCTAACCGGGACCCCCGTGCTAAGTCTGCGAAGGGGGACAAAGTTCTGTTCGAGATGAACATTTTCTTTTTGTTTAGTATTATTTTGAATCTTTATACTGATTGAAAGGACTGCATTTAATTATTTTTGGAAATTTATTTTTCTGAAAATTTTTAGTGTAGTTTTTATTTTGATTCTAACGATCTCATCTAGTTGGTTGTCTTGGTACAGAAAAGTTTGTTTACTAACCATATAGCTAGGATGTCGAATCAGCTTAATATGTCTGAAGGTTTCAGCCTTGATTTTAACAACATGCCTCTTTCTGATGTAAAAGAAAAGGATAAATATCTTGCTAGACAGTTGTCAAGAAATAGAGACAGGGCTGATGATTGTGAAAGGGAGATTACAAAGCTCAAATCCGAGATGTTACCTCTTGAAGCTGAGATTGAAAATCTAAAGATTCAGAACTCATCTTTTCTTATTCATATCAATGCTTTAAAAGAAAATTCATAAGATTCTGAATCTATAATTGATCTTGCAGGAATAATTGCGTCTAAAGAAAAAGAGATCTTAGACCTTCAGCAAAGCTAAAAAGATCTGAATCTAGCTCAACATGGTCAAAGAAGGAACTAACGCAAAAAGAGCTAGATGAATTGAGAAGAAGAGCAAACATTGCTTGTGAGACATCTGAAGAGCTTAGAAAGTCAAAGTCTCGAATTTTTGTTGAAAGGGATTCTTTAAAAGAAAAAGTTCTCAGTCTTGAGGTTGAGATTAAAATGCTGAAAGAGAAGGCAACCCAAGACAGAGACAATCCAACAGCTCAAGATGAAATGTTCAAGATTGAGACAGAGAGAAAAGAATTTGCCAAGAAATTCTCTGACTTCTCCAGAAAAGCGTTTGAAGAGAAGAAATCATTAGAGCTTAGATTTGTTAAGCTTTCTCAACAAGTTTCAGACTTTGAGAAGGTTATCATTCTTGAGAGAGAAAAGGCTGAAGATGAGAAGAAGAAAGCTGAGCTGAAGAAAGCAAATACAGACTTTTCTGAAGAAAAGAAAATATTTGAGACCGAGATAGCTAAGCTGACAAGAAATATATCTGAATTGTCAACAAACATCATGAAGGAGAAGAATGCAAAATCTGAGTTGCATAAGAAGTTTGATCAGATTGAAAAGGAAAGAAATAGCTTGTCTTCAAAGATAAAGGAACTTGAAGAGATCGTATTCAAGGTGAAGCTGACTGAGCACAAGACGCCATATTCAATAGCTCAATCACCGAGAGATGATCTAGCTGATTCAAATAGTTCATTAAAAACAACTTCAAGTTCACATTTTCAAATGTTTTCTATAATCCTTTCTGTGATTCAGATGATAGTCTTACTTCTAAATCTACTAATCAGATTCGTCGTTCTAACCTTTTCTATGACAAAAATGTTGATGGTTTAGGTAACTTAAAGAAGACTAAGTCTCGAAAGAAAAGCTTCTGGAGAAGGGATGATGAGAGAGACAAATGAAATAGGATCTGGAGAGTTAAAGGATCTTCGGAGGAGAAGAAGAAAGAAGAATCATTTGTGCATACATCAAATGCCAAATGGAACTATGCTACAAAAGGTAAAACTTTTGGCAAACCTGATCTGGTTGACACAATCCATCAATTGATCAGGTTAGCACAAAAGAAAATTAGTTGTTCCTACTATGGCTCAAATGGTTTTGTAAGAAAAGATTATGTGAATAACTGGTATGGTTCTTATTTTATCTCTCCCACTAGAACTGCAACTAGCCCATTAGGACCCAAATACCAGTGGGTACCAAAAGCTAAATCTGTATTGCAGGCACCCAAGGTTTAAGGGGGAGAAAGAACAAAGGCTTCTAAGTAAATCAACTTAGAACCCGTACCTCAACGGAGTATGGCTTCTAATCACTTCAGATTAGAACCCGCACTTCAGTGCTCTATTTACTTTTATGTTTTATGTTCAAAAAATAAAAAATAAATAAATAAATAAATAAAAAATTATCAGTTAAGGGGGAGAATATCTGTGATTTTAAAAGATTATCTGACCGTGTGTTCTTAAAGATAAATACTTGCGTTTTATGTTGTCAATATACTTTGTCAAGTATTCATACACATAACGGTTCAGAACATTCTATTTGACTTTGTTATTACTATGTATCAAAAGTTAAATCTTTCTCTGGTAATACTCACGTTCTTTGTATTCACTGTTGATTGAATCAAACGTCATTTCATGTGCTTTCATTGAAAATATGTTTATAAATTGTTCATATAAACAAAATTCGTTTTTGATTCTCCAGCATATTATTCTTCATGACAAATTGATATGAGCTTATTGTCAACCACTTTTAGGTTGAGGGGAGAATTGCATCGTCAAACACAACTGTTTTGACTTCTCCAAAATTTTTATGCTTCATGTAACAAGTGGTATTTGTGCTTTCATGTACAATAGCCTATTCAACAGCAAGTTCTTTTTAAGAAAATACATGGGATTCAGTGTGAGAACTTAACAGAACTTCCATGGATTCACGATAACCAGTGTTTCCTACCCAGGAAGTATACCAAGTTGAGTGATTAAGGGGAGAGAGGTCAATAGAATTGAGTGATGGTGTGTGAAGAGGTAAAATGGAAAAGAGAGATTGGTTAGAAGTGAGTATTAAAAGAAAGAAGGTGAGAGATCAGAGTAAAAGAATACTAGACTCTGCACCAAACCACTTTCTGAGTCGGGCAGCCACATAATCTGATTGGTTCACATTCTTTGGTGACCATCATTGAAAAAGGCAACTAGCCCATTCCATCTCTTGCATACAACCCCACGAGCTACTCATTCTTTTCTCAAAAAGAGAATGTTTCACATTTTCTGGGGAAGCAGCACATACGCTATTGGTTCTTCATTTGGAAGATACTAATATTGAAAAATAAGGAAAGTTGCCCCACCTTCGAACCCTTTCTCATGCACATTGAGTCTTTGTATAATTTGTTGTTGTCACAATAAGTTTACATACTTTGAGCCTATATTGAAAAGCAATCATCTATGCTTAAATTTTTTCATACACATGCACGAGCACACAGAAATTTGTTTTCTGTTAGAACGTTCATAGATAACCATGTGTTATTCGATAATTGAATGGAAGACCTGGGTAGCCAAAATCAAACCAGCTCCTCATATAGTAACTTTGTGTTACTCAGTGACTTTGTGTTACTGACAGGCATTCTAACTGAGTCATTTGTTGATTCAGGGTTACATTTATTACCTGTTTGAATTTTAAAAGATTCGAATGGTTACTACTTTCTATTTTAATCTGAAAAGATTGAAATAATCACTCTTTCCATCTAGGAAGACTGCTCTTATTTCTTACATGGCTCGTTACATGAAGACAGTGCTACATTGAAGTCTATAAAGGCAAAGGGGGAGATTTTTCCATAAAGGGGGAGATTGTTTTGACAAGTTTTGATGATGATGATTCTTACCACTCATCAAAAAGGGGGAGAATATATTAAGGGGGAGAACATAATCTGAAGTTTTTCAAAAAAAGAGAAGACAAGTGAAGACCTGAAGATTATTGTCAATTTTTTTTAATCTTGAATCCAAAGGGGGAGATTGATGGATCAAATAATTGTATTCAAGATTAAAGGGTCTAAACTGTATTTATTTGATAGTTAACGTTTGGGATTTAAATTGTAATAGATTGATAGTTATTAGCTACTGGGCCCAAGCCCATTAGGCCTTAAAAGCCTAAATATTTAAAGTTTTAGTTATTTAGGTTTTAGGGTTAATCCTCTCATTATTATCATTATCATAATTATTGTTTAGAGAGAGGTAGCTGTTTTCTCTGTATCCAAGGGTATCAAGAACACTCAAGGTTTTGTTTATTCAAGGGATTGGTATGTTTTGTTAATCTTTATATCTCTTGATTATTATTGTGTTCTGTGATTGTTAATCAACTAGATTAAACTGGGATAACAGCATTTGATCAGATAATTAGTTGGCTTGTCAGTACTGGTGTAATCATTCACAAACTTATTCTTCTGTTCTGGTTTCTTCTCAATAAATATGTTTCCTTCTACCCTTTCTCTATGTTCATGGTTCTTGGAGTTGGACGAAGAATATCTCTGAGAATTGGATCCCGGCTTCTTGTAGAACTTCTTTTGGAAAGCACGGGTCAGTAATAGCATAGACTGCTTTAGACTTTATCCATCATCTCCATCAGACTCTGATTCTGATTCAGAACTTGAAATAACTATCTTCTTCTTATTCTTCTTCTCTTTCTCTCCGGCCACCAATGTTATAGGATCAACAGCTTTCTCAACTTTCTTCTTCTCACTTCTTTTCTCTTCTACCTCTTCTTCATTCTGTCTCAACGTCTCATAAACCTCATGTAACGGAATGTCACTCAGATCCTTCATTTATTTCATTCGGCGAGTGTGCTTTTTCTATTTCGGTTGCAAGATGCTAAGAAACTTGACGTTGTTCTCTATTTGATCCTTCTTTACCTTGTTCTTCAAGAGTTCATTCAAGACTAGAACAAATCTTTCATAAGTCTCTTCCAGGCTTTCATTATCTTTTGCTTTGAACTCTTCATATCTGTTGATACAGTTAGCTACTTTCATTTGGTTCCCAACCTTTGAACCCAACATCCTTTTTCTTAACTGATCCCACATTGATTTGGCAGTTTCATTGTAGCTATCCATTTTCACATATATCTCTTTAGTCATACTTTGTAAAAGCAAAGATCTAGCTTTTTTATCAGCATCAAACCTTTTCTTCTATTCATCAGAAAAACTAGCATACTTTTTATCCACTCTCCTTGTTCTCGGAGCTCCATCTGAATCATTACCACCAGCAGGAATCTCCTCAGTAGGTTTCTTCATTGGGCCTTCTGTGATAGATTTCAGAATGTTCTCTCCATTTGATTGTCTATCAACAAAGTCCAAAAATCTATCTCTCCATTGTTCATATTCGCCTATTCACGCAAAACATTGTTCACAAAGAAACTCGCAGCCGCCTATTCACGCAAAACACTATTCACAAAGAAACTCGCTAATAAAGACGTGCGCGTTCGTAGAACTCGCATATGCTTATTTGGGTGTTTGAAGAAACTCGCTAACCACAGCTTGCGTGAAACTTGAAACTCGCTAAACACTGTTCGTGCAAAGTTAGAAAACTTGGTAAACACTATTCGCGCAAAGTATGAAATGCGCTAGATGTTGATGGCGCAAAACTTGAAACTCGCTAGCTGAAGTTCGCGCAAAACATAAAACGCTCTAGACGTTATTAGCGCGAAACACAAACTCGCAGGATGAAGGTAGCGCGAAACTCAGAACTCACAGGACGAAGGTAGCGCGAAACTCAGAACTCGCAGGACGTTGTTAGCGCGTTTCAACACTTAGAATGTTTTACAATTATTTCAAACTCGCAAGCTTTGACTTGCGCGTTTCTCAGAAGAAGTATCTCGTTTCTCAGAAGAACTAGCGCGTTTCTCGGATCTTGCACGTTTTTCAGAATGTCGACCAGAAACTTCAATTTTTCATCGATTTCGATTCAATTCTTCATCAATTGATTCGAAACTTTGAAGAACTCCTTGAAATCAACTTTAGAACAGGTTACAATACAATAATTTCAAAAACAAATATTCAAAATACAAAACAAACGATGATACAGTGCTTTTAAAACTCCTGAACAAAACTTCAACAAAATTCAAAATTACAAATCTATTACAGTGCAATTATGAAATTAAACCATACAAAGTCGATTGAAATCACTAATCACACAAAACCTGATAGATTACAACTTCTAAATCGCACTAGAACTCGAAAATGAATCTGACTTCGACGAACACAGAGTCGAACCAACTTTCTTGATTTGATTTCAAATGGATTTGATCTGATACCAATTGAGAGTCCCTGTTCTAGTTTCTAATCACAATCAATTCAACAGACAAGATATGATTAAACTACCTGTTTGATTCAATTCACAATCTCAAACAATTACAACCCTGTTCTTGACTTTCTCTCTCTAGACAACACTTTCTCTCTCTATTAACAAGAAAAACAAAGTATTTATACCTACGACTAAAAATACAAGGAAATAAAATACAAAGGATTTTGACTTTGACTTTATTACAAAACAACTTTGACTTTTAATGAGAGTTGACTTTCTAAGGTTTGACTTTCTTGAACTTTGACTTCAGTCTTCATGATCTTGTATCCAACATAATTCATGCTCTAACAGGACGCAACACATAATCTATCTGATTTTCATTTGGAAAATCTGGATATTGAAAAAGAAGGAGGTCTGCCCACCTTCACACTTTAATCATGCACAATCGAGTCTATGTTTAACTGTTGTTGTCTCAATGGTTTACACAATTTTGAGCCCATGAAAAGTGTTAAGTCTGATTTTATAGTAATCATTGTATTTATAGGCTTTGTCTTATACTGTACTTAGATAGGTTTTATCTGTGTATAAGCCAAGGGTATTTAAGTCCCTTTGGTCTTTTGTTTTTGTAACACTTCACGCATATTCAATACAAGAACTCATCTTGCGCTTTACTCTTTCTCTCTCTACTTTCTCTCTCTAGGATTTAGAGATTCATGAATTAACAATTGGTATCAGAGCCAATCTAGATCTTGAGAGAATTGATTTTCGTATCTGAATTTGTGAATTAATCCGAATATTTGATTGATTTTCTTGAAATTTCTCAAGAAAATCTCGTTTTTGGATTTTTCATCAAATTTGGACTTGTTTTTGGTCGAATTTTGTTGAAACTTGATTTGTTGAATTCGATTTTGATAGGAGAATATTTTTGATTCACGTCATTTTTCAAGAAAATTAGTTTTTGATAATCGATTTTCAAGAATATTTGATTGAAAGTCGTGTTTTTACGAACTGTTCAAATCTAGAATTCATGTTCTAAGTCGTTTTTGATCTATTTGTATGCTTGAAAGTGATTAGAATGTGTTTTTCGAACTTATCTGTGTGAAAATTTTTATCGAATTTATGGTTTCAGGTCAACTTTTGGAGAAATCTGAGTTTTTCTTCGTCTTTGCGCCAGATCTCCACATTGCATGAGTTCATAGTGGTTTGTGCGAGTTCATCATCATTTGCGCGAGTTTATCATGTTTTGCACAAGTTCATCCTGAGAAGTTTCAGAGTTTCGTTAGCTGTTCATCACGCAAAGTTCAAACTTTGCGACACTTTTTTATGACGCAAAGTATACTTTGCATCTTCAGCTCATCACGCAAACCTAGTTTGCGCCTTTAACCTCTCACGCAAAGAGAGGTTCTCGCCATATTTTTGTCACGCAAAGTTAGCTTTACGCAAATTCAAGGTCTCGCCACCCAAGTCACAGATTTTTGTCATCTTCTCTTCGCGAAAAATCAAGTTCTCTCCACGTTCTTGTCACGCAAAGTAACATTTGCGTCTTCAACGCCTCACGCAAAGCTCAGTTTGCGTCTCCATCTTCTCGCGACAATCTCAGTTTGCGCTATCTGTATCTCACGCAAACCTCTAGTTTGCGCCAAATCTGTCCAGATATGGATTCTGTAAAGTTTGCATATCAAGCTCAATTTTACAAGAACGATCTCATGATGTCATTGGGTTCAGAAAATCGTCCTCCGGTGCTGATTGATGAAAACGAGTTTACACAGTGGCAAGATAGGTTTCTGAATTTTATTGAGTGTCCAAAGAACGGAAATGACATGATGAATATTCTATCAAAAGGACCTTTTGAGAAACCCAAGTTGGCTTCTGGATTATATAAGCCCATCAAAGAATATTCACCTAATGAGTTATCGGAGTATCAAGCTGATCGTGATATAAAGGCAAATCTGATGCTTGCCTTGCCAAACTCTATCTACAACATGATTGGTTGTTTCAAAAATCATCTGAATCTTATGTGGCAACAACTTGAAAAGATTATGCTTGGTTCTTCAGTTGCTACTCAACTCCGATATACTCGTTACATGAACAACTTTGAAGAATTCAAAGCCAAGGATGGGGAGCCATTGAAAACTATGTATGACAGATTATGTGTCGTGATAAATGATTTGAGGAAGATTAAAGTGAAAAAGACTGAGCTTGAGACAAATATGAAATTCCTCAATGCACTTCAACCTGAATGGAATAAATCTTGCCATCGCTTGAGGAATGATGTCGGAATTTCTACAATGCAAATTCAAGAGATGTTTGAAATCTTGCTGACTGATGAGTGCATTGTAACTGAAAAGAAGGCTAAACTGGACAAGAAGAACAAGAAATCAGTGGACCTGGTTGCTCTCATCATGAAACAACTGGCAGAACAAGCATTGTCTGATAATGCTTACGACGGGTCAACTGATGATGATGGCGAGGCACTGTAGAAAGCTATGATCCTTCTTTCTCAACATAATCAAAAAAGTTACAACCACGGTCGGGTTCCAACAATCTTCGCTTCACTTCTGGATCAAAGAATGTTCAAGTGTCTGAGGCTAAGAAAGCGGCTTCATGCTACAACTTTGGAAAGCCCGGTCACATTTCGAAGGAGTGTAGAGTGAACAAGGTTCGGGACTCAACTTACTATCGAAAGAAATTGGAACTGACCGAGAAAAGAGAGAACGGAACAGCTTTGCTAGAAGAAGAAGAATTCTAGCTGGATCACTCCGATGATGAAGCTGCAAATGTAGAGATTGCTCAAATGTGCTTCATCGGAGATGATCAAAGTGATAATGATTCTGACACTGATGAAGATGAGGTAATTTCTGAATTTGATTTCACTTTCATTGCCTCACAAATGAATATCATCATATCTGCTTTACATGATCTTCGCTTAAAGTTATTATCTGAAAAGAACTTTGTTAGAGCATAAATATGTTGGATACAAGATCAAGAAGACTGATGGTCAAAGTGTAAGAAGTCAAAGCTTAGAAAGTCAACACTCATCAAAGTCAAAGTATTTGTATTTGTATTTGTATTTTAGTTTCTTTGTATTTTAGTTGTATATATAAATAACTTTGTATTTCTGTTTTCATAGAAGTAGTAACGAACTGAGTATTTTGTAGAGAGAGAGAGAATACGTTTGAGAGAAATCTGTAGAGAGAGAGAGAGAGCTCTAGAGAGAGAAAATTTGTAATCTTGGAATTTGAAGTGAAATCAAACAGGTAATTTGATTGAAATCTTGTTTGTGTTTGATTAATTCTATTTAGGAACTAGAATCTGGGCACACAATTGGTATCAGAGCAGATCCAATCGAAATCAGATCAAGAATTCAAGAAAAGTTCGTTGACACTGTTCATCGTTACTGTTAATCGAAGATCAAATCGATTTTTGTGTTTTTGTGCGAATTAGGAGTTGAAATCGATTAGGTTTTGTTCTTATAGTATAATCGATCGAGTATGTCTAGATAGATTTGTTAATTGCACTGTAATCAAGTATGAATTTGTAATTTTTGTTGAGTTCGAGTTCACGAGTTCTAGACACTGTGTTCAAGTCAATTTCTATTGATTTGTGTTTTTGATCGAAATTCAGTGATAGATTTTGGTTCTAGATGATTAGACAATCAAATTGATAAAGTTTAGTGTTGAAATACTAGGTCTAGATGAGTTTTGGTGTGATTTTGATCGATTTTAGAGGTTTGCGCGTGTTCGTCAAGGTTTAGGCTTGTTCGTCAAATTTTGCGAGTGTTCATCAGTGGTATGTGCTAGTTCATCGAGAGAATTACCAAATATCTGTTCAAAGGTTTGCGTCTTCAATGAGAAACGCAAAGTGATGTTTGCGTCTTCAACGAGACACGAGAAGTGAGATTTGCGTCTTCAACGAGAACCGAGAAGCGAGCTTTGCGTCTTCAACGAGAACCGAGAAGCGAGCTTTGCGTCTTCAACGAGAAGCCAGAAGTGAGCTTTGCGTCTTTAACAACAAACGCAAAGTTGGGTTTGTGTCAGTAACGTGAAACGCGAAGTTCATCGTTTATGCCTTATTCACGACACGCAAAGTCTGGTTTGCGTTAGCTTCTTGTCACGCAAAGTGTGTCTTGCGCTTCACACTAGTAACGCAAACTACCATCTTGTGCCAGTAACGTGTAACGCAAACAGTGCTGCGATTTTTCAGGACATAGACAATTTTTTTTCAAAATAGTATTATGGATTTTAATAGTGCTAAGTCTGCGAAGGGGGACATATTTTTGGTTGTGATCAAAATTTATGATTTTATATTTCAAGTTTTCTGTATTTTCTTGATTGTTTCATTTGGACTAACGATCAGTTTCTAGTTTCTTATTGAATATATTTTTCAAACAGGTTTAAACAAGATGACTTCCAAAGATGCTCTTTCCATTGGCACTGATGTCAAGCCTCCTGTTCTGTTCAAAAGAGAGTACTAACAGTGGAAAGACAGATTCTTTGATTTTATAGACAGACATGCAAATGGAGAAAATATTATGCTGTCAATCACAGAAGGTCCTATGGTACCAATCACGGTTCAAATACCTGATGTTGACTCGTCTGATAGTGAAGATGGTACTGAGGAAAGAGATCAAAAGATGAAAACAGTGGCAGTGGATATCTCTCAGTATTCTGAAGAACAGAAAAGCCGATACAAAGCAGATAAACAAGCAAGATCCTTACTTTTTTAGAGTATTCTGAATGAGATCTACATCAAGATTGATAGTTACAAAGCAAATGCTAAGAAAATGTGGGATCAATTGCAAAAGAAGATGATGGGATCCAAGGTCGGGAATCAGATGAAAATGGCTAACTGCATCAATAGTTATGAAGAATTTAAAGCCAAAGAGAATGAAAGTCTGGAAGATACTTATGAACGGTTTGTCTTGCTTCTGAATGAACTGACAAAGAACAGAGTGAAAAAGAAGCAGCTGGAGAATAATGTCAAATTCCTAAGTATCCTACAACCTGAATCGAAGAAGCATACGCGTAGGATGAAACAAATGAAGGATCGGAATGACATACCGTTACATGAGGTTTAAGAGACTTTGAGGCAGAATGAAGAAGAAGTGGAAGAGAAAAGAGCTGAGAAAAAGAAGGCAGAAAAGGTTCCCGATCCTATTGCATTGGTAGCCGGAGAGAAAAAGAAAGAAAAGAAAGAGAAGAAGAAAAAGAAGAAAGTGCTTACAAGTTCTTAGTCTGAATCTGAATCAGATGGTGATGATGGAGAAAGTCTGGAACAAGCCATGCTTTTACTGACCTGTGCATTTCAACTCGTACGCAGTCTACATTGTGAAAGAAAACTTACCCTAAACTAACTCATACAAACTCCTTATATACCCCCACATCCCTTGTACACAATTAAGCCCTAACCCATATACAAGCCCCAATACAATTATGTTGATTACTTTACTAAACTTCTAAATAGAACATATTTATGTTCTAACATTCTCCACCTAAGTTTTGTAAAGTAATCATTATCTTTTAAGCTCCAGCTTCAGCTCCTCTCCCCCTTGATTTCTTTATAAAACTTAGCATTGCATAAACTTCAAAGCTCCTCTAGCTCCCCCATGAAAGTAGCTCTTATCCTTGGAGTATCAACTGAAATATTAGATCTGATGTAGACCATAACCTCGCCTGAGTGCACATAAAGACAGCTTTTGACTCTTGTAAACTCAAAACATTTCGTATGCCCACAAGAATGATATGTGTTGAATATTGGAGTGACAACCAAGTGCATCTTCGGTGTATAACATCTGATTTGTCTTTGAACCATGAGTTGAAATAAGACTTCACCTTAAGAACTTCATCTGATCAGCTTACGGGTGGTAGCATCCGGTAGCAACACTACAAGGCAAGGATTAGAAGGCAAGCAATGTTCAACAACTGATAGAAGATGCTCATTTTCTAACTGCTTTCCAGAATACTGAATAATCAAACCCAAAACTCCTTTCTTCAAGAATCAGCTAGATGATTATAAGCACTCAGGATTCTGAATCACAACTCAAACATCAAAACAATGATTGCAGTCGCTCACACTACTGAGTGATCAGTTCAGAAGAATGATAAAGTTCTCTCAACGGTCTAACAACAAAAGAAGCTTTCCAGACTGATGATTGTAGATGCTCAGGCAGCTAACTCAATCCAATCAGAGACTAAATCCTCAAATCCAGTATCTGAAAATCTTGAAAAGCATGAGCACTCGTGAAGATTAGATCAGTTGCTAAGGATATGTGACAAACATATGATAAGAGTGATGTCACATATGCATTCCATGTAAAAAGCTCAGGAACAGGGCAAACTTGTATCAGAATAGGTTCAGAACAGTCAATTTTCTAAAAAAGTCACAAACTTTTCGCATAACACCGTCGATTCGTAGATCACTATTGACTTTTGAGCACAATTCACATGATGGACTAAGCCTAACACCACAATTCGCATAGGCTTTCATGTGAATCCTTACTTCTCGCAAGCGCCTATATACGAAATCCTCGCATTTCTCATACCTCACATCTACGAATCCTCACAGTTCATATCACACTTATTTGCGAATACTTGACTTTTCGCAACACTCTCATCTACGAAATCTCTACTTTTCGCATCATACATATGTACGAATTCTACACTTAATCAAAATTTCATCTTCAAAGAATATAGTCATGTGAATCCTTAAACATTTCGCATATGACTATTGTGCGAATTCTATACTTAACAAAATATCAGCTTCAAAGACTATAAGAATTCTGACATGCGAGTTCTATGTTGCGAATTCTTCTAAAAACCTTCATTCTGCGAATTCTTTCAATATCTTTGCGAGTTCTTCAAATTCTGCGAGTTCTTCCTTTTAATCATGCGAATTCCATAGATCTCGAATGATTTTTCACATTTCTTCCAATAAAACCTTCAAAACATCGAATTTTGAGATGAGCTTTTATACACAGGTTCGAAAACATCACTGGAGCACAATTGTAGTTGATGACCATATCTAAATTCGACTCTAAAGCATCCTTCGATCACAACACAGTAGATATATATTTTCGAACAGAAAACTCAAAAATCGATCAAATTCATCCAACATTGTTCAAATTAACCAATATAATCGATTCTAAATGATTAATCGATGACCTCAGAATCAATTTAGCATCTAAAAACATCCAAATTAGCACATATTGAGGAATTTGAAAAAAAACTTCACATCGACTGTTCTTCTCAATGCAATCTGATCTCGATCGTGCAAAGATTGATTTCTCTGTTAGGCTCTGATACCACTTGTTAAGTCCCTGAGATCATACATTGATTGAATATACAAGATAAACAAGGATTGTAGGAATAGAATCTGATGTTTTATTCAATATTGTATTGTAAACTACAACTACAGAAGGAACTCGTACGCAGTCTACATTTTGAAAGAAAACTTACCCTAAACTAACTCATACAGACTCAAGCAAGAACTCTTGACAAAGTGTTCCATCACACGACATACAGCACAATCACATGATTAATTTACTTTCTATTGTAATATTGTCAACTGTACTTGTTATCACTCCTTCTAAAAACGACGTCCCTGTTTTGACATCCATAGTGCACTTGACGATCTCTACTATCGTGCGCGGTTTTTACCCTCGCCGGGGTTTTCCGTGTCACCAAATTCTCTGTCTTTTATTCGTTTTTATTTCTTGTTGTACGATTTGTCAATAGATCTCTTACTTTAGTTGTTAATGCTCCACACTGACCTTAGATCTTCTTTTGGACGATTTTTGGCATTAACAGTTTGGCGCCCACCATGGGGCCCCAGCTAGAGTAACATCCTCGACAAAGAGTGCGACTTACTAACGGTTTCAGTGCAGCTTTTTGATTGACAGGATCATGGAAGATCAGGGAACTCAAGCTCACATCATTACTCAAATGTGCATGGAGCTCAATGTTGCTCGCAATCGTATTCACACTCTGGACGAGCAAAATCACAGAGCAAATGAAGAACTTTCAGCAATAAGGAATCCAGCAATGAGGAATCAAAATGTGTGAAACCAGTTTGGGCCTCAGTATGGTCCAAGACCACCTTTTTACATGCCTTTTCCAGGTGTTCCACCGCCACTACCTCCATAACCCAGGTCGAAGCTAGGTACTGGAGTAACCACCGAAGTCGCCACATTCTCTATCCCGACAATACCGATGATGCCATAATCAACGACAGTGTTTCCGTCGATGTCCGTGCCCCACATGCACGCACCAGTCAATGGCGACACTGGAGAGACATTGCATCGCAATGGGTTTTTTCCTAATGCAGGTGTAACATCTCAAGATTATGTGTTCGTGCCAGCCTCACTCCCCACCGGCAATGGATTCAATCTTGATGATCCTATCGCACGACGATTGAAGCAGTTAGAGGAACAAAATGAAAAGATGTTGTCGTTAATTGCAAAGTTTCTAGGAGCTGCTGTACATTTGGACGTTGAACCATTGACCGAATTCCAAGCATCACCTTTTGTTGACGAAATCGCCATGGTCGACGTCCCAAAGAAGTATAACATCCCAACGTTTACTCCGAAGTATTCTGGAATCAGCGATCCAACTGAGCATATCGCACAGTATAAACAATTGATGTGGACTGTTTCGATACCTCATCAGTATCAAGAGGTTTAAATGTGCAAGATCTTTGGTGCAACCCTCACAAGTGCTGCACTTCAATGGTTGATCAACTTGCTACCCAAGTCTATCGCCAGTTTTGCAGAACTAGTCAACCAATTCATTCAGCAGTTTGCTAGTAGTCGCAAGATGGAAAAGCATACCATCGATCTCTACTACATCACTCAAAATATAGGCGAATCAGTTCGAAACTACTTCAATCGCTTCAAATATGAGTTGATCAGTGTTCGAAATTGTGACATTCGTACCACGATCGAGGCTAAGCGAGGTCTAGGCGACAGTTTCGACTTATATATGGATCTGACAAAGTATCCGTCGGAAAACTTTGAAGAGGTTCAAGATCGAACATTAGGTTACATGCGGATCGAGGATGATGCGGTCTTCCGTCGCAAACATTCCAATGACAAAAAACCGTTAAGCATCAAGAAACCAGACTTCAAGGCTAAATCGACTACTAGGGTCGAGACGTCTAAACAAATCTCGAACGTGAGATTTGACAAGAAGAAAAGTGCTCCAACAAGCAAGTTCCCCCTGTATCCTAAGATCTCATCCTACGGATTCAAAGGAACATCAAAAGATATGGTCGAAGCTCTAAAGAATGTTCAAACTAACGTCAAGTGGCCGCCAAAGAATGAAAGAGACGACGCTAAGAAAGATAAATCCAAATGGTGCGACATCCATAGCGACCATGGCCACACGACGGACGATTGCATCGCCTGACGACGACAATTGGCTTGGCTCGTGCCAAAAGGCCACCTGCAAGATCTGTTAGGCACAAACGCACTACCAGCTTCGCCTGAACATACAAAGTCGTTACTTGTGTAACCGGAGGTTCCGACGTCTGTGAATTAACTTACTTGGCAGCTAAGCGACATGCTAGTCGAGGACCTGAAAAACTTCCTGTTTTACAGTCGTCACGACCAAAACACGAGTTGGAGTTTGAATCCATGCCTATCACTTTCGATCAGGAGGATCTCGGTGAGCAATGGCAGAAACATCACGACGACCTGATCATCCAACTTATGATAGGAAATTTCTCGACTAACAGGATCCTGGTCAATGGAGGAAGTTCTGCTAATATCATCTTCCTTGACACAATCAAATCCATGGGAATCGACAAGTCTGAAATCGTACGACGTTCGACGGTACTTGTGGGCTTCAATTGCGACATGGCTAAAACCATCGGGAAAATCATTCTCCCAGTATTTGCTAAAGGGGTCAACAAGCAGACCAAGTTCAACGTCATTGACTGCTCGTCGGCATACAACGTTATCCTATGGCGACCTTGGATACATGACCTTAAGGTCGTGCCCTCGATATATCATTAGACGATCAAGTTTACAACATCTTGGGGCGTCCAAGAAGTCAAAAGTGAGCAAAAGGTTGCTCGAGACTGCTAAAAAGTTTCGATGAAGCCTAGAAAGCAAAACATCTAGCAATTATAGAACCATACCGATCCTGAAACTGTCGACGACTATTGACTAAAAGAAGTTGTCCTGGATCAGGAGAAACCTGATAGAATAGTTTACATCGGTACGTCCCTCGACCCTACCTTAAAGAAATCACTAATTTCCTTCTTGTAGGAATATGTCGATTGTTTCGCTTGGATGCATGAAGACATGGTCGACATCAACCCAGAGGTCATCTCACATTGACTCAACGTTGACCCTACCTATTAAACAAAAGCGTCGAAAGTTCAATCCAGAACACAACAAAGTAATCAACGACGAAGTTGATAACTTGCTCATGACAGTAAAGATCAGGGAAGTAAAATATCCCGACTGGCTAGCCAACGTCGTAGTAGTACAGAAGAAAAATGGGAAGTGGAGGGTCTGCATAGACATCACATATCTTAACAAGGCTTTTCCTAAAGACCCATTCCCATTACCCCACATTGACGCAATGATCGACGCAACTGCTGGTCACGAGCTACTCACATTCATAGACGCATATTCGGGATACAATCAAATCCTGATGCATCGTGATGATCAAGAGAAGACAGCATTCATGATAGACAAAAGGATCTACCATTATAAGGTCATGCCTTTCGGTCTTAAGAATGTGGGGCCGACATACCAGCGACTGGTCAACAGGATGTTCAAAGAGCGTCTTGGCGACACTATGGAAGTATACATCGATGACATGTTGGTCAAATCAAAACAGGCGATCGATCATATCGATCATTTAAGGCAGTCGTTCGATATTCTCAAAAAATATCAAATGAAGCTCATTCCAACAAAATGCTCCTTCGGAGTAAGTGCAGGAAAATTCTTGGGATACATGGTCACCCGTCGAGGGATCGAGGCCAATCCCGACTAGATAAAGGCGATCATGGACATTAAGTCCCCTCGTAACCTTAAAGAAGTCCAGCGACTTACTGGACGAGTTACAGCACAATACAGGTTTATCTCCCAATCTTTAGATAAATGTTACTTATTTTATAATATCTTGAGAAAAAACAGGGGCTTCGGATGGACGAACGACCATGAGAACGCGCTTCAAGAGCTCAAGAAGTATATGGCGTCTCCAACCCTGCTGTCAAAACCTGAGGACCACGAGGTCCTCCAGCTTTATCTAGTACTCAGCTCAAACGCTGGAAGTGTCGTTCTGACCCGAGAAGATGAAAAACAGCAACATCCAATCTATAACGTAAGTAAATCACTTCTCGATGCCAAAACCAGGTATTCCTCTATGGAAAAACTTTTATTGGCTTTAATCATTGAGGAAAAAAGTTACGTCACTATTTCGAATCACATCCTATAACTTTCATGACTAACTTTCCTCTTAAGTCTATCTTGAGAAAACCTGAGTTGACAGGTCGACTGGCAAAGTGGAGTATCTACCTTAATAGTTACGACATTGAATACAAAACCAGGACCGCAATCAAATCGCAAGCATTGGTTGACTTCGTCGCAAACTTCAACTTGAATTAGATGTACCGACGGAACCTCTGGCAACTCTCGATGACCCAATCTGGACTTTACATGTTGATGGGTCATCCAACGCCCGGAGGGGCAGATCTTGGCATAGTTCTCAAGTTGGCACAGGGGTGCAAGATGGTGTACTCCATACGATGCGATTTTAGGGCCACAAACAATGAAACTAAACATTAATATTTGATCACAAGAATGAATATGGCTCACGACATGGGGGCAACAAAACTTCACGTCAAAAGCGATTCACTCGTAGTAGTGAACCAAATGAATGGGGAGTTTGCAGCTAAAAACTCTAGAATGACGGTTTATATCAAAATAGCCAAATCCAAGTCCAAAGAATTTCAAGAATTTTTGTTAGAGCATAAATATGTTGGATACAATATCATAGAAGACAGAAGGTCAAAGATCAAGAAAGTCAATGTTGGAAAGTCAACTCTCAGTGAAAGTCAAAGTCATTTTGTAATAAAAGTCAAAGTCAATGTTTTATATTTTGTTTCCTTGTAATTGTGTGAAGGTATAAATACCTTGTGAACTTGTCTTTATAATTAGTTGGTAACAAGTAAGTCATTGAGTGAAGAGAGCATATTAGAGAAGAGGTGATTAGAACATTATTCTAGTGAAAGAAAGTAGTGAGAGAAAGTTTTGAGATTTGTAATTGTTTGATTGTTGAATAAATGACATATGAATTCTCATCTTGATTGTTTGTGATTGATTAGAACTTTATTTTAGGGATTAACAATTGGTATCAGAGAAGAAGAGATTCAGAAAAATGGATTAAAATTTCAAGATTTGGTCGACATTTTGAAGAACTCGCTAAACACTGTTCATAATTCGAGTTTGTTGCTACAGTAATGTTTTTGATCTGATTTTGGTGTTATAGAAATAGCAATTGACTTTAGAATATGTTTAGTGTTGATTAGTTTGGCTAATTCATAGTAAATTCATGTGAATTTTGGATTTTTGAGATTTTATTTTGAGTTTTTGAAGTTCACTGTGTATAGATCGAATTTGTATTTCTAGTGTTTTAGTTTAAAATTCTTTGTTTGTAAAGTGTTCTAAACATGAAATCGATTGGATCTGCAAAGTTTCACATCAATTGATAAAGGATTGAATCGAAATCAGATGGAAAAATGAAGTTTTTGTTCTACAAACTGAAGAACTCGCAAGATCTGAAAAATGCGCAGAGGAAGAACACGCTAAACGAAGAACTCGCACGAGACTACAATTCGAAAACATGAAGAACTCGCAAGATGTGTCATGCGCGAAGTAGAAATGCGCAAAGCATTGTGTGCGTGTTTCTACTTTTCATCTCTCTTCATCGTGCAAGAAGTGAAGTCTGCGAGTTTGCGTTTTGTGCGAAGTAAAAAGTGTGAAATATTTCTAAGTCTCTAACGTGCAAACACATAGCGAGAAGTGTGTGCGCGAAGTGTTAAGAACTCGCACGACGATTCTAGCGTGAAGTCTAGAACTCGCAAGCTTTGGTGTGCGCGAACCTGAAACTCGCACGAGCCTGCTTGCGCGAACCTCAGAACTCGCAACATTCAGTGTGTGCGAACCTAGAACTCGCACATCTCTATTTGCACGAAGTGTGCTTCTGTATCCTTTAGTGTGCGCGAAGTTCAAAACGCGCAAGTTACTATTTTTGCGCGAAGTTTGTATCCTTTGTTATGCGAGTTCCATACTTAGAATTTTTCTGAGTTTTTCAATATTTGACCAAATTTTGACCTTTTGTAATACAGTTTGTTTCTGAATTTCTAACGATCATTTCAAGTTCTTTTTGTCACAGGAATAATGGATGATGATTATTTTGAAAGGCCTAAAGAGAAAAGGCTGGCACAGAAAAATTCAGAACTTCAAGAACAATATAAACTAGACCAGATGTCTATTTCCAAAGAAGTTTTGTCAACTAAAACTGATGTGAAACCTCCTGTTTTAGTCAGAGGAGAATATGAGCAGTGGAAAGATCAATTCTTAGACTTCATTGACCAACATGAATTGAGTACTTATATCAAATTATCTTTGCAGGAAGGAATGATGCCAATTCCAACAAAGTTTTACTCTTATTCAGGAGCTTATGGAATTTTGGAAAGAAAAGAGGTTCCAATATATCTTAAAGAATACACAGATGAGCAGAGAAGGAGACATGAAGCTGATAAATTTGCCAAAGTTTTTATATTGAAAGGAATTTCAGATGAGATTTCTATTCAATTAGATAGCAAAAAGGCTACAACAAAACAGTTGTGGGATCAGCTTGAAAATAAATCAAAGTTGTCTCCAAGAGAAAAAGTAAAGATTTTGGAATCTGAAAATTCTGAGCTGAAAAGAAAGATCTCTGACTTTGGAAATCGGATTGTGCAAATTCAGAAGCAAGCATCTGTTGAAAGGTATGAGGAGAAAATTAAGAGCCTGGAAGATGCTAATGTTGAGCTTCAGAAGAATATATCTGATTTGGAGCAAAAGCATGCCAAAGAAAAATCTGATTTTGAAAAAGTAACATCAAAGTTTACACAGAAATTCTCAGAACTTTCCAAGAAGAGTTGTGAAGAGAAGAAGACAATTGAGCTTAAATGCATTAAGCTTTCTCAACAAGTGTCTGACTTTGAGAAAGTAATCATTTTGGAAAGAGAAAAGTTTGCCAAAGAAAGAAAGACCATTGAACAGAAGAATGTGGGAATCTTCAAGGAAATATTTGGTCAGAGAAAGAATGCTGAAAATGGTTTTGAGGAAGAAAGGAATATTTTTTAGGCTGAGATTAAGAAGCTGACTGACAAGTTATCTGAGCTATTAGAAAGTGCGCTGAAAGAGGAGAAAACGAAGTCTGAATTCAAGAAGAAGATTGACCTGCTCATTGAAGAAAGAGACAGTTTATCTTCAAAGATAAAAGAGCTTAAAGACATTGTTTCAAAGGTGGTGGTGACTGAGCACACGACTCCAGAGTCACAAATCCACACACCTAGAAATAATTCAACTGACTTCAAAAAGACAGCCTCAAGCTCACATTTGAACTTGTTTCTGCAAGAAGGTTAGTCAATTTATTTGATCAGATTCGTACTACTAACATTTTCTTTGATGAAAATGTAGATGGTTCATATACATACAAAAGAAGAAGAAGAAGAAGAAGAAGAAGAAGAAGAAGAAGAAGAAGAAGAAGAAGAAGAAGAAGAAGAAGAAGAAGGAGATACAAAAAAGAAGAATTGGTCTGGAAGAATAAACCAGTTGAAGATGAGAAGAAAGATGAGCTGAAAGGAAAGAAGTCATGTGTACATACACATAAAGCCAAGAAGAACAATGCACGTAAAGGTAAACCTGATCATCTCTACACGAGATATCAATTAATCAAGTTGTCAGGTAAGAAATACTATTGTTCTTATTGTCATAGACATGATCATGTTCATAAAACAAGTGAACATTTCTGGTATGGTTCTTATTCCATTACTCCCATAAGAACTGCAACTAACATTCATGGACCCAAATACCAGTGGGTACCAAAGCCGAAAGTTGATTCTGTGTTGCAGGCACCTACTGTCAAGGGGGAGTAAGAGAACTAAGGCTTCTGAATACTACAGTTCAAGACCCGTACTTCAACGGAGTTTGACTTCTAAACACAACAGTTTAGAACTCGTGCTTCAACGATGAAAAAGAAATGTTACTCCCGGGCTGATAAGAGATTGTACTCAGATACTCAAAAGAGAAGATCAACCTTCAAGGGGGACTACATATATAATTTTTCTGAAAATATGTACTCGGAAGATATGACGAACTACACTTCAAAGGGAGTTGTAGATCTCTATAATGTGCTTTTTCACTTATAAATTTCAGATGCATATTTTCAGGGGGAGTATGAATTATGATTTCTGATTACTTCAGATCAGAACTCGTACATTCAATGTTTTACTTCTTTATGTCTTTTAAATTTTCAATAAAGTTTTGTGAATAAAGTTGTTTTGACATGACTTTCAGACTTTTGCAGATTGAGAGGATGCTTACAAGATCATATTATTATGACTTTAAGCTTGACTTCATGAGATTTAAGACTGAACGATAAAGGTTAAATTTCTTATCTTAATCTCATATATGGTTGAAAGAAGGACAACTTTCAATCATAGAAAACATGTTCTTAAATCTTCAAACCACTTCTCGATTCTTAAACAGATTTCATGGATTGGAAGTGTGATTTTTAAATGTTTTCATTTTTACATGTGCTTCAAATATCAATAAATCGTGTGTTTCTAAAGATTAATACTTGCGTATTATCTTTTCTATATACTGTCAAGTATTCACACACACCGGTTTGATTTATTGTTTAAAATGTTCTTACCATGTCTCAAATTTGAAACATATTTTTCGATGGTAAGACACCCCGCTTGTACTTCAATGAATATTGAGCGTTAATTCATTTCGAAACGTTCTTTCAAGAATGTCTATATTTTGTTTCATATAGACAATATCCATTAATTTTGACCATAAGCCTTAATTGCTATATCATTTGATTCTGATCATTTTCATACAATGTCAGATTTTCAAACAAGTCTCTTGCATTCATATCTATTCATTCAATTTCCTTGTTTGAAAATATCTTCAATGTTTAAAATGCTCATATCTTCATGATTATATTTGGAGCATACAAACATCTAACTTGTATTTGAGCTTTAATTGATAAAGTTAAACCATTTTTTAGCAACGTTATGCTTTTATAGGAAATATGGGTTCTTTGTGCTAGGACTTAATTGAAAACTTCTATGGATGCACGTTTACCAGTGTCTCCTACCTAAGAAGTTTATCCATAGTGATTGCGTGTGAGGAGTCGAAAATAAATGAGTGTGGGTTATGGGTTGAGGTAAAATGGAACAGAGAGTTTGGTTAGATGTGAGTTTAATGATTTAAAAGAAAGAGGGTGTGAGAACAGAGTAAAAAATATTAAACTCTGCACCAACTACTTTCTGAGTCGGGCAGCCACATTACTAATGTTTCACAATTCTTGGTGAACATTATTGAAGTAGGCAACTAGCCCATGCCAACTCTTGATAAAAACCCCACCGGCCACTCATTTTCTTCTTAAAAAGAAAATGTTTCATATTTTTCTGCGGACGCAGCACATAATCTATCTGATTTTCATTTGGAAAATCTGGATATTGAAAAGAAGGAAGTCTGCCCCACCTTTGCACTTCAATCATTCACATTGAGTATGTGTTTATCTACTGTTGTCTTAGTGGTTTACACAATTTTGAGCCTTATAGAAGCAACCATCATATGCTTAATTCTTTCTACACTTTCAAGAACACACAAGGAATTTGTTTTCTTGTCATAACATTCATAGAAATTTCCTGTGTGGTGTTTCGATGATTGGATAGAAGCCCTGGGAGAGTGAACATCAAAAAGCTCTTTTCCTATGTGTATCCGTTACACACAGTAACTCCGTGTTACTGACAGGCATATTAACTGATTCATTTGTTGATTCAGGTGTTACTTGCATAATTTGTCTGGATTTGAAAAGATCTGGATGAATATCTTATTTTGGATCAATGGTGACTCAGAGGCTCCATTTTTAAAAGATCAGTGGTCAAAATTGCTAATGACATTTCTTGGAGAAAGTTTTGATGATTTCGATGCTCTATTCATCAAAAAGGGGGAGATGAATTAAAGAAATGTCAGAGTTAGAGATTTCAAAGTTAAAGATTTGTTCGAGATCAAAGATTAATTGTGAAAGAAGGATGTAAAGTTGAAGAATTCTGAAAGATGTGCTGAATTTTCAGAAATTTTCTTTATTGTTGAAGAATCCGAGCTAAAAATTGGAGATAATTTCTTTCCAAAGTCTGAAAGAGTTTTGTGAAAGTTTTGGGGAGATTATTGAAGATCGTATCTACCATATTTGGAGAAGACTGTTAATATTTTTGTCAAAGACAGATTTAAAAAGAATACAGCAAAAGAAAGAGTTTATCCAGATGAAACAAAAAGGGGGAGATTGTAAAACTGAAGCCAAAAGAGAAGACTGAATTGCAAAATCTTTTTGAAGATGATCTTGAATCCAAAGGGGGAGATTGTTAGAGCATAAATATGTTGGATACAAGATCATAGAAGACAGAAGGTCAAAGATCAAGAAAGTCAACGTTGGAAAGTCAACTCTCAGTGAAAGTCAAAGTCATTTTGTAATAAAAGTCAAAGTCAATGTTTTTGTATTTTGTTTCCTTGTAATTATGTGAAGGTATAAATACCTTGTGTCCTTGTATTTATAATTAGTTCGTAACAAGTAAGTCATTGAGTGTAGAGAGCATATTAGAGAAGAGGTGATTAGAACATTATTCTAGTGAGAGAAAGTTGTGAGATTTGTAATTGTTTGATTGTTGAATCAATGACATATGATTTCTCATCTTGATTGTTTTTGATTGATTAAACTTGATTTTAGGGATTAACAATTTTCTATTTCATAGATCCTGAGGGATCAAAATACCCAAGTTGGGGCATTAGCTAACCTTGGGTCGACACTTGGACAATCCCCATTCGACGTTGTTCCAATAATTCATCTGGCGACACCATCCATCGAAAACGAAAACAACTCCCAAATGATTAAAGAGGAAGACAACTGATCGAATGATATCAGAAGATTTCTAACAAGCAAACAATTTCCTGAAAACAAATGGGAGACCGAAAAATCAGATTTAAGGCATCCAGATACATTATGATTAGAGGATAACCCTACAGACGATCGTCGACTGGACTAAACTTACGATGTGTTACCAATAAGAATCAAATCCAAAGCATTTTGCAAGAAATGCACGATGGCGAGTGTGGTAATCACTCGGGAGGTCGCAGATTGGCAAATCCTATCTATCGACAAGGGTACTATTGGCCAACCTTACGACAGGACACAATAAGGTACGTCCAAAGTTGCGATGCATGTCAACGACATTTAGGTATGTCGCATAAACCTTCTGAACTCTTGCACTCGACTTTAACTCCATGTCCCTTCATGCGATGGGGGATGGATATTATCGGCAAGTTACCTCCGGCCCCCGGGAAAAAGGTATATCTCCTAGTCCTTACAGATTATTTCTCAAAACGGATAGAAGCGGCTGCTTTCTCCCAAGTTCGGGACAAAGAAGTTATCTCCTTTATCCAAACTAACATCATTTGCAGAATCAGAATCCCATCCGAGATTGTATGTGATAACGGGTCACGGTTCATAAGCGACAGAACCCAGCAGTTCTGTGAGGATCGTAATATCAAACTTACGACTTCAACGCCCCGGTATCCTCAGTCCAATGGAATTGTCGAGTCTAGTAACAAAACGATCATCAATTCGATCAAGAAAAGACTCAAGGCAGCAAAAGGCAAGTGGGTCGAAGAACTTCCGACAGTTCATTGGGCCAATCGTACGACAACTCGTACGTCTACAGGGCAAACTCCTTTCTCTCTAGTCTATGGTTGCGAAGCAGTCTTGCCTGTCGATGCTCGAATTCCAACCTCACGACACACGTCAGTATTAATCAAAAATGGCTTCACAAAAACAATTGGTCGAACGACATTTCAATAAGAATGTCAAGCCTAAAATCTTTCAAGAAGGTGATTACGTCTTACAACGTATGTTTCAAAACACTCAAGAACCTGGTTCAAGTAAGCTATCCATCAAATAGGAAGGTTTGTACCGAATAACAGAGGTTGTCGGAAAAGGAGCCTACCGATTGTAAACCCTCGATGGTCGTGACATTCCCCAAAGTTGGAATGCGGTACATTTAAAGAGGTATTTCTTCTAAAACCCATTTCTTCTTTTCTTACGATTATCTTCTCCCAACCATTACTGACTTAAGCATCGAAGAGTCGTTGGCCCAGCCAACGACCTCCCCTCTAGGGATATTTCATTGCAGGACTAGTCGAATCATTCGACTATACTTATGGTCCACGATTGTTTTACGACCATGTCGTACGACCTAAGGACCTAAGGTCAAAATTTTGCCCTAGTTGCAAACATCTTTGCTCTATTCTTGAGTACGACACTCGATTTCAAGTTTCATCTCAACCAAAAAAGGTTTGATCCAATCATATTTGGCCTTATTCATGAATGTTTAAGTTCAATCGCTTAATCAGGTTATCGCAAGATTAATCCTGGTTGAGAGGTTTATAATTTGCGTTAGTCGCAAGTTCCTTATGAATTATCCTTACTTATCTACCTGCAAATTTATTAACTTATGATTGATTACACTTTTCTATCGTATGATGTTTGGAACAGTTTCCATTGATCTCTTGATGCTTGTTGTGAGTTACTTGGAGGAATTTCTATTAATTTCTATTATCTCTCGATGGTTGTCGTGAATTACTTATGAATTGATTGTTACGACAAATCAAGCGTGCGACAATTCAGTTTGTTCAAAAAGCTTTGTATTGATAAGTCAGAAAAATTACAGAGTAAGGCATGACCACCAACGGTCATCCAATAAACAAAAGGAAAAATAATACAAGAAACTTAAGGAACCGTCGGCTGCTCCTGCTCCTATTGAGCCACAACCCCAGCGTCGCCACCTTGAGGGGCTTCATCCATGAACTCCCATTCGTGCTCTTCCTCAGAGTCAAGGTCTTCCGTTGTTCCAACAGACTTCAGGAAAAAAGTTAACTCATCATCTATTGAAGCCATAGGATCGTATCCTCTTTGGTGACGCCTAACCAAAGTTGCATGCGTCTTAAGATGAGTGAACGCCTCGACAGACGTCACTCTCTCCTGAAGATCTGTGACCTGCTCTCGGGTCATGTCCTGCTCCAACCTCAGGATCTCGACATCTCTTGCGTTCGCAGCCGAGATCTCCTTGGTCGCGTCCAACTCCACCCAATCTGTGGAGGCCTGTTCGAGGGCTTCCTCTAGGCGACCGTGAAGCTCCACCTTCTCGCGCTCAACAACTTCCAGCTTACCAAGGGTTTCGTGAAGACGAAAGGAGATCTGCTCTCTCTTCTCTTCCACTTGCTTAGCTCTGGCAGTGGCTTTCGTCTCCAGAAATAAAGATCTATAGAACAATGACTTCACGTCATTAATACACGAGTGAAGAGACAAGGATGCCTGGAATGCCTGTAAAAACACGTGATAATAGTTAAAACAGGTGATTAAAGATAAAGGAAACTCATAAGTTTCTTACCATAAAAGAAAGCCCCACCCCGTAACGTTGGTTTCCACGTCCTCGATTGCGAGCTACCAAAAATGTTCACGAAAAGTCGGTAGGTAGAAATTATTCACATGAGGAAACAACTCCTTCCTACCCAACCGATCGGACGACAAGAAATCAGGCGGCAACTTAAAATTTACCGACATCATGTTCGGATCCGTATCCGTCTGAGGACCCTTCCCTTTGTCTCTCGACGAAGAGGCTTCCACCACCTGTGGTGGAACAAGAGAAACGGGCGTGGTTTCCGCAATCAGTGGTGGCATCGCCTCTTTAGAAACAACGACCTCAGGGTCATCGTTCGTTGCAGATGGTTCCCTCGAAAACGTCCTAACTTTTTTGACCCATGACCTAGATATCAAGAGGACCCTTCTCTTCAACGCTTGACCCTGCCAAGCTAGTTGATCCATTGTCTCCCTCCTCGAGGGACCCGTCTCTACTATACATGAGGAAACTTTCGATCTTCCTAGCCGAATCAGAATAAGATACGACTCTAGAGAATTCGATCGCTGAAACCATAAAAATTACATCATTAGATGAATACGAAGAAATAGCAAAGATCGAAGAAAATTTAAAAACTGACTCATGGTATTCCATCCTGTGGTAAGCCATCGAGCTTCTCGTCGTCCGACGACACACGACCAAAGACATATCGTGTCTTCCACTTGCGATCGTTGACCGCAGTCGCCTGGACCAAGACACAGTCTTCTCTATAACTAGAAAAGAGACAATACCTATGGTTAGTCTTTGCTTTGACCGAGTAAGCCAATAGAAGGTCATTGACAGTAAAGGAAGACGTCCACTTAATTGTCAATCATTCAACGACTTGAACGATTCGCCAGAATTGGGGCATCATCTGCCCCGACGATAACCCGAAGGTTGTCGAAAATGCCCTCGACAAAGGGAGAATGGCCAGACAAAACCTATCTTGAATGGATCTTCATACAGGACGAAATACCCATTCAGACATTGTTCTGGCCTCAGCTGGTCCGGAGCGCTCAACCTCACATCAGCTGGAATCTTGGCAAGACGCCTAAAAGTCTTTGTTATTCCCAGATATGTGCAAGAATATCAAGATTAACAATGAATTTCCAAATCAATAGTCATTTGCCATTAATCTTACATCAACATATTACAAACTCTCTCTCTGATACAATGAAATATTTCTCTCACTGGATTCTCAATTGTACGCACACAATTAAGCTTCCTTCACACTTACAAAAACAAGGAAACTATTTATACTAACACCTATTACAAGGAACACACAACTAACAAACTAACACTTTCACTTTTCCTTTAAGGTTTTGACTTTGACTTTGCTTTAAGAGGCTTTGACTTGAGCTTTGACTTTGACTTCCATTATCTTGGATCCAACATATTTGTGCACTAACAATCTTGGATACAAATATCTGACATGTAGTTGTCCTATAAGCAAAATGTTGCTCAATTGGTTTAACTTTTCAGTTAAAGCACAATATGAAATACATGTCAGATATTTGTATGCTCATAAAGATAATCATGAAGATTTGAGCATTTTAAACATGAAAGATTCTCGCAAAACAAGGATATTGAACGAATGAAATGAATACAAACTGCTTGTTTGAGAATGTGACTATGTATGAAAAGATCAAATATGAACGATTTTGCTTTAAAAGCTTAAGTTATGAAAAAATTGGATGTTATCTATAAGAACAATTATAGACATTCTTGAAAGAAACGTTTTAAATGAAATAACGCTCAAATATCAATAAAGTTCAAACGGGGTTTATTACCATAAAAAAATTGGTTCATTTTGAGACATGGTAATAACAAAATCAAGAAAAATACTAAACCGGTGTGTATGAATACTTGACAGTATATGGAAAAGATAATACACAAGTATTAGTCTTTGGAAACATACGGTTAGTAAAATATTGAAGCTCATAAAATGAAAACATTTAAAATCAGACTTCTAAATTCATGAAATCTTTTTAAGAATCGAGAAGTGGTTTGAACATTTGGAAACATGTTTTCATGTTTGAAAGTTGTCCTTCTTTCAAACACAATGAGATTAAGAGTAGAATAAGCCTTACGCTCAGCTTTAATATCATAAAGTCAACTTTAAAGTCATGAATGATATGATCATGTAAGCTGCCCCTCAAATTCTGCATGTAGTCAAAAAGATGTCAAAGCAACAAAGTCTTATCACCAAAATTGAAAATTAGACAAACATGACGATAAGACACCCCTATAACATTGAATAATGAGTCCTGATCTGAAATAATCAGAAGTCATTTACTCCCCCTGAAAATATGCATTCTCAATATTATCAGTAGAGGTAATATGTATACTCCCCTTGAAGGTTGATCGTCTCTTTTGATGCGTCGGAGTACACTTTATTTTGATCATTGAAGTATGAGTCCTAAATTGTTTTGTTTAGAAGTCAAACTCTTTGATATTGAGGTACGGGTCTTGAACTGTGTTATTAAAGAGCCATTATTCATTGAGGTATGAGTTTTAAACTGATGTATTCAGAAGTCTAGGTTCTTTTACGCCCCTTTGACTTGAGATGCCTGCAACACAGATAAATCTTTTGGCTTTGGTACCCACTGGTATTTGGGTCTATGTTTGTTAGTTGCAGTTCTGTTAGGAGTAATATAATAAGAACCATACCAATAATAATCAGAAACTTTATAAACAAAATCATTTGAGCCACAATAAGAACAATAACTCTTCTTTTGAGTTAACCCGAGTAATTGATTTCTAGAATAAACAAAATCAGGTTTACCTTTTCGCACATTGTTCTTCTTAGCATTGAGTGTATGCAAAAGTGATTTATGCGCATTCTTCTCATCAGAATCTGCTTTCACTCTCCATACAAACTTCTCATTTCCTTTTCTTCTTCTTTTGTATGTACCTGAACCATCCACATTCCGATCATAGAAAAGTTAGTAGTACGAATCTGATCTTTTGAATTAATAGATCTTTTTGGGGAAACAGTTGTATGATATGAACTTGATGTTGTCTTAAATGAGCATTCAGAGTCAGCTGAATCATCTCTAGGTGTTTGAAGAATTGAATCTGTAGTCTTCAACTCAATCAAACCACTTTAGAGACAATTTCTTCAAGTTCTGTTGTCTTTCAAGATATTCTGCTCATTCATTGCCTTTGTTGATAGTTCAGATAATGACTCTATGAGTTTCCTAATCTCTGACTCAAAAATCTTTCTTTCTTCTTCAAAATCCTTCTCTACATTCTTTCTTTGATCAGATAAATCTTTGAAATATCCCACATTTTTCTGTTCAATTAACTTCTTCTCTTTTGCAAACTTGTCTCTTTCTAAAATGATCACCTTCTCAAAATCTGACACTTGTTGAGAAAGTTTGGCACATTTAAGTTCAATAGCTTTCTTCTCTTCAAAAGTCTTTCTTGAAAATTCAGAGAATTTCTGAGCAAATCTTGTCTTTTCTTTTTCAAACCCCATCTTTTCCTTTTCAAAATTTACTCTGTATTTAGCAATATGTTGATCGAAATCTGAAATCTTCCTTTTCAGCTCTATAATAGCACTTTCTAAACCCTTTTCTGTCTCCTCATTCTTCTTGCAAGAATCTTCTTCCTTGAGTTTGACAATCTCAGCATCCAAATCTGAAATCTTCCTTTTTTGTAGATCCCAGTACAGTGCAATCAATAGTAAATCTTCAATATAGAACAATAATCTAGCCACAACTGCTAGTCATAAGATTAATAAGCAATCAAAGGGTTACAGGTTTATAGAGAGAATTTCTGATAAGGGTATGTAAACCTATGGTCTAGCAATCTAATAAATGACTTGAGTAACCTGAAATATGAACTAGAAACGCCTTTATATACTTAGGCTTACAGGCCTAATAGGCTTATGGGCTTTTAGGCCCAACAAGCTAATAACAATTGTTAACTTGACAAAATATACCCTGAACTTCTATTTAACATATATTTAACCCTAACAATCTCCCCCTTTAAATAGAAGTTGAAAATCACGCCAGTTTGGAACATAAATCTTTCGAAACCCAAAGCTGATCTCGAAATATCGAATTTGAGTCCTGTACTCCAGTCGCTATTCAATTACACCCAGTGCTTCAAGTACAAGTGGCTTGTATTTAGGATCCAAAGGCTGAATCCCCTTTTCATCTTGGTCAAGTGCATGCTTCAACTTGTCTTTCAGCAGCATTAACGTACCATCACAGAATCTGGCAATCTGATCGAATCGGATAAAGCATAGAACACCTTTGTTGTTCACATATGACATACCAAACTCTGGAAGCTTTATCATAGTAAATGCAGGTACACTCTAGGCATCAGACGGAATCTTCAGATCTGGCTTGAGTAGATTTATCTTTGGCTGGTCTCTTTCCAACCCAATCTAAAAGTCTTCCACCGAGGCAAGTTTCATCGCACACTTCATATACCTCTTTACAGTCTCGAGTGCATCAATGACTTCCCCGGGTCTGATAGTTCTGGTCTTTAAGTCTCGAAGAATGAACAGCAGATCTTGTGGTTCAAGATACGGAAAGTCAGCATCAGAAAAACAATACTTCTGACCATCTTCTCTCGTTACCATGAAATCTATATACTTTACTTTCATGAAGAAGGCAGGTAGAATATGATCAACTGACGTAATCCTGAGCTTTATCTTGGAATACTTGCGTTGAAACTTCTTATACACGAATATGAGCTCACACTGCTTTTCCTTGCTTTTCATTGACTATAGACCATGCAGTACAACTTCATCATACTTCTGAATCCAGTGGGCAAAGATCTTATTTTGGCTTTCTTCAAGGAAAGGAACTTTGATTCTGACTCTTTCCCACTTGGACGGACGAACTGGTGTAGTACTTTCTGTTTCCATAACTGGTGATGCTGGAGGAGATCTGGCGGGAACATCTGTATCAGAAAGATCAGGGTGATCAACAGGATAAGTCAAAAGTGGAACCGCGACAGAAGTCTGATCGTCTGGATGAAGAATCTCGTCTATTTCAGCTTGCATAACTACCAGAGCTCTTTCAGTGTTTGCACATTCTTCTGTTGGGTCAGTAACTTCATAAGGATCAAGAATTAATGCCCAGTCTTCAGGTACAATCGGAGAACCTTCATCAAATTCCTCAGGCTTTTCAACCCTTGGAATGTCATATAGCACCAAATCCATACACTGTTCCCGTGCCTGTCCCTGCCCTTTTGATCGAGTACCAGAACCCGAACCCTGTTCCGTTCCCACTTGAACTGTTTCCACAGACTGTATCTCCGGCTCTGTTAGGCGTTGGCGCTTCTCCCCCTCATGGTGATCAGGATCATCCTGATCATCATGCCGGCGCTTGAGCCTGTCCGCCTGGCTACGGCAGGTGTCCTCCACGGCTGATAGGCATTCAGTCAATACAGCTACAGTTTGCTGCAAAGACTGAAGCATGGCTTGCTGTAGCTGGAAGGCTTCGGGAAATATAATGGGTTGGGGGTGGTGGGGTAGGTGTGGATGCTTGAGTACGAAGTAGCGATAGGAGATTGGCATCCCGGGAGGGTTCTGTTTGAGATTGGGCAAGAAGCTTGGCAAGAAGGATGGATTTCAGGTCCTCGATTGACATCTCGGTAGCGGGAATGAAAGGTGGTGGTGTAGGAGGTAGTGGTTCAGGCTCAGTCGCAGGACCTTTGCCTTTGATCATACGTTTCAGAGAATCTACCTCCTCTCGCATCATGGTTTGGACAACCTTTAGGGTGCCGTCCATATATTCCTTTGAGACGAACTCAGTTGGTGTAACACCTGGGTCACTTAGACTTCCAGTTGTAGCTACGACTGTAGAAGTCGAGCCGCCTACGTTCACAGCTGGCGTGATGATAGCTGTGGTAGGACTTCCACCCAATCCTTGTAAACCAACCAAAGTTGGAATTACTATGGATGTTCCGGCTGGGCCACGAAGGTCTTCAGCAGTAGCCGAGAATGGGACCCGTGTCCTAGGAATAGGAGAAATTATATCAAACGGCTCTAGACTTCGTGCACCGAAAGGAGTGGAGAACGGGGGCTGCTGTTCTCTTGTTTCAATACTGGAACTCTCCAAGTGAGAGAGACCGGTAGCTTTTGTGCTATATCCCCGTGTGAAGATGAAACCACCATCTGTTGAGAGATGGTGGAGTGGTTGGGTGGGGTTTGCAATTGCGTCGCTAGGTCCACGACGTCTTCTTCAATACCCTGTCTCAACACATGAGACTGGGTAGCAGATGTGGCTACCTGGGTAGATGTGGCTAGGTGGGGTACAACCGTTGATGGTTGCCCCATCACTCGTGTACGCTCATGACGCATCTTTCTTCTCCTTTCCTTCTCTCTACTCACCTCTAAATTTTCAACTGAAACTCCCTCCGCTCTCCTTGTTTCTCCAGGTGAGGGCTGATTATCGTCACCATCCGAGTCAGAAGACTCTTCATTTGATTCCGATTCGTTGGTGGCTGGTTCCGACTGACTTCCGGATTGACTTGTTTCCTCCGCAGATTCGGATGCGGTTTCAGCAGCTGTTTCCTCTTCCGATGCATTGGCAGAAGAGGACTGAACGTTGGCGGATTCAGTAGCTGTGTCCTCTTCTACCATCGGAGATGTCGCCCGTGGCGGGATAGGTGATCGTCGTGAAGTACTGGCTTGTCTCGATCCAATGGCACTGCTCTCTCCAGTTCCCCTCACAACGATTTCGCTCGTCACACCCAGTCCGAAAGCCCCAGCTATCCGGACTCTACCACCTCTCGTACGGGGACGCGGACCCTCACGCCTCTCAGGTCGTGCTCCCTGGGGAGGTCCTACCGGTTCTGGTTAGACCATAGGAGCTGGAAGATTGTGTGTGTGCCTATACGCTATAACACTCAATGCCGAAGGACGAGCATAGGCCAGCAACCCGACTGGGATTTGTCGGGCGACGATACCTTCTGGATCTGGGCGAGCTGGTATCTTGCGAGTCGGGTGATGTGGACAAGTAGGGTGCGTGGAACGGCGAGGTATCTCGGGATACAGATTCATGTAGCTTCGAATGATCAACTGGAGAAACCTCATATAAGGTATGAAGTGTTGTCTCTTCGTTGCGTTCGACCGAACTTTCTGAACAAGGTCATACCATAGGAAATCGGCGAAATCCGCGTGGCGATGGAATGCCACTTAGTGGAATAGGCGGAGAATGTGAATACTCGTCTGGTCCATGCCTTTCGTGATAGCCGAAAGACATCAATTGAGGTAAGTGAACATGGTGTACCATATAGTGGAAAGGTACTTGCGGTTGAAACTTGATGGTAGACGTAGATCTTCGCCGTATCCTAGGGACAAGAGGTCAGCGCATAGAGTAGCGTCCGATACGAGCGGGTCAAAGCTATTTCGCCCCTGGAATGAACCGGCGGTTGGCAGATGAAGAAATTGTCGGAAAATATCACAAGTGAGGAGCACAGGTGTGTGATCAATTCGGCCTTCCAGATGGAATTCACCGTCGGCCTCCAATGTAACACCCTAAAAAAAATCAGAGTAAATTAAAACCTGAAAAACCTGGAAACATGACATTCGTATTGATAATAAACTCCCAAGAAGGGGATCAGTCTTTAAGACTTTACAAAAAACTGAATCGATAAAGAGTTTGTCAACAAACTAATCTAGACACCTATATCAAGATTACATCAGTTGACAATCCATAATATACCAAAAGAATAGGACTTAACAAATGCCCTGAAACAATACTAGTCATCTCAAAATGCCTCGAGACCAAACCCGTCTCTCAAAACCCCGGCAACCCACCGCTAAAGGAAACCTGTTATAGACATCATTTGAGAAAAAGTGTCAGACTTTAAGCCTGATGAGAACATACAGTCTATAAAGCTCAAAAGATACAAACATCAGTATCATAGGGAAATCTTTTCATAAAGGTTTAATTCATCAAGATAACATTTCGCCACAACCGGGCCTTTTCGGTCCAAAACTCAATATATGATGACAAAAGGACCATTTTACCAAGGATGGTGGCGTAACACTAAGTAGGCCAAAATCCGAGTTATGAGCTAAACACTTGGAATCCAAGCATACGAACACATAGGTTCGTGCTACGATGTGAGATCGCGCCCCCAAGCAAAACCAATGTATACTCCTTCACTAGGATCACTACGAACCATGGCTAGTATCCGGCCTCACATAACCGTACCAAGTTGCCCTCTAGGAACATATGCATCCATAGTTACAAAATGGGGAATATGACCTCCCAATAATACAGTCGACTCAAAACCTAGGGATCCACAAGTAATGGTACAGACTCGTCACAACAACATATGTGACCAACCATAACTAAACATATGGTATAAACACATTTTCATAAACAAAATGTCATTTCCAGTTCAACTTCTGGTAAGAATGAAAATCATTAAAATGAGTTCATAAACATTCTTTTCACATATCCACATAATGTGCAAGTAAGACATCATTTTACTTTAATAAGGCGGAACCCGTCATTTTAGTCAAAACTGATCGGTAACCCCGAAAATCACTAAAAACTTCATTTATATCAAAATGTAGAGAACATGAAATCATACCGTAGAAATACTTCGGATTTCACAAATAAGAGTTTTGACATGTATAAAGTTTGTAAAATGGTAGTAGGAACTCACCGGTAGGTTTTCAGAATAAAACCCGAAAAACCAGATAACGATCACGACGTAGAGGTGAATCTTAAAACACCGACCCCTTGCTAGAAACACCGAAAACTAGCAACCAAACGAGCCTTTGAAGATCGAAGGAGAAAAAGAGAGAAAAGGAGGAGAGAGAGAGAAAGATATCTGAGTTTTGAGATAAAACTCAGTAATCCAACAAAATGAGATATTTTAGCAAGGCATTACACATCTCCCAATACAGCGCACGGCCCGTGCGTTTTCAAAGGGGGATGGCGCACGGCCCGTGCGAAAGTCACTGCCTCGCACCCTGATCCATGCGCACGACCCGTGCGTTTTTCCTGAAGGAGGGCGCACGGTGTAGACAGAAACAGGAACCTCATAACCTTAACACTTCTTCTCAAAACCAAACGAAATTCGTGGTGTTACAATCCTCCCCATCTTGGGAATGATTTCGTCCCCGAAATCCCAATTACTCAAAAAGGTGAGGATATCTTTACTTCATATCCTCCTCGGATTCCCACGTCACATTTGCTCCCCGGTGATGCTTCCACTGCACCTTGACCAAAGTGACTTCTTTATGACGCAACTTCTTAGACTTTCTCTCTAAGATGGCGTCGGGTTCTTCCACACAACGGTTACCTTCGTCTACCCTTAACTCTGAAAGGGAAATGATGCTGTCTTCTACCGCCAAACATTTTCGGAGGTAGCAAACATGAAACGTGTTGTGTATTCTGCTCAACTCTGGTGGCAGTTCCAACTGGTAGGCTTGCAAACCCACCCGTTTAAGCACTTTGAAAGGTCCGAGGAAACGGGGACTCAACTTCCCACGTTTTCCGAACCGAATAATGCCTTTCCACGGCGACACCTTAAGCATAACGCGGTCGCCCACTTGGAATTCCATCGGTCGCTTCTTCTTATCTGCATAACTTTTCTGACGATCCTGAGCCGCTTTCATTCTTTCATGAATGCACTTGACCTTATCGGAAGTCTCTTGCACGATTTCAGGTCTGGCGAACTGCTTTTCTCCCGCTTCAAGCCAGCACATGGGAGTCCGACACTTTCGCCCAAACAATGCCTCAAAAGGTGCCATCCCAATACTCGAGTGGTAGCTATTGTTGTAAGCAAACTCCACTAAAGGCAGGTGAGAGTCCCAACTACCCCCGAAATCGATGACACAAGACCTCAACATGTCTTCCAATGTTTGTATCGTTCGCTCGCTCTGCCCGTCGGTTTGCGGATGATAAGCCGTACTCAACTTCACTCGTGTACCAAGCTCTTTCTGAAACCCATCCCAGAAGTTCGAAGTGAACCGACTGTCGCGATCCGACACGATTGACAATGGTATGTCGTGCCTCCAGACCACCTCATCGATATAAAGCTTTGCTAACTTATCCATCGGTAGAGTATCGCGCATAGCCAAGAAGTGAGCGCTCTTTGTCAATCTGTCAACTACCACCCAAATGGTATCGTGACCTCGAAGAGTTTTAGGTAACTTTGTCACGAAGTCCATAGTGATATGCTCCCACTTCCACTCGGGAATCTCTAAAGACTGAAGACTCCCATATGGTCGCTGATGCTCGGCCTTAACTTGCGAACACGTCACACAACGCTCAACGTAACGCGCCACATCAAGTTTCATTACCGGCCACCAGTAGTGCAGCTTCAAATCCCTGTACATCTTTGTACTCCCCGGATGAATAGAATACTTGGACTTGTGGGCATCCTCTAGCAACAGATCACGGCTACCACCAAGCTTGGGTACCCATACACTACCGCTGAACAATTTTACTCCACGGCTATCTTCCGTTAAGAGTAAACACTGCTTCGTCATGACTTCATCTTTTAGATTCTCTTCTAACAGTGCTTCCACCTGTGATGTCTTGATCTTCTCAACAAGACTAGACACTAGCTCGATTCTCGAATGGGTAGCTCGAATACTTCCGCTATAGTCCTTCTGACTTAACGCATCAGCCACCACGTTCGCCTTACCGGGA
The DNA here is from genome assembly GCA_954870635.1 of Arctium minus. Taxonomy (NCBI): domain Eukaryota; kingdom Viridiplantae; phylum Streptophyta; class Magnoliopsida; order Asterales; family Asteraceae; genus Arctium; species Arctium minus. Next base: position 44,227,582 of record OX941092.1, on the reverse strand, counting down.
TGGTAAAGCAATTCACAGTCGTAATCTTTGAGCAACTCGAGCCACCGCCTTTGCCTCATATTCAGCTCTTTCTGATCAAAGACATATTTCAGGCTCTTGTGATCCGTGTATAGTGTGCATTTCGTGCCGTAGAGGTAATGTCGCCAAATTTCAAAGCGAACACCACCGCCGCTAACTCCAGATCATGGGTTGGATAATTCTGCTCGTGTATCTTAAGCTGCCTCGAGGCATAAGCGATCACCTTGCCTCGTTGCATCAACACACAACCCAATCCCATCTTTGAAGCGTCGCTGTATACCACGAAATCTTCCGACCCTTCAGGTAACGTCAAGATCGGAGCTTTACACAACTTCTTTTGAAGGATCCGAAACGCCTTCTCTTGGGCTTCAGTCCATTCAAACTTCACATTTTTCCGAGTCAGAACTGTCAAGGAAGAAGCGATCTTTGAAAAGTCTTGGATAAATCTCCTGTAGTATCCCGCCAGACCCAAGAAACTTCGGATCTCGGAAGGACTCTTAGGAGGCTCCCAATTCATCATAGCTTCAATCTTGGAGGGGTCTACTTTCACTCCGACCCGAGTGACTACGTGATCCAGAAACTGTACTTCTTTAAGCCAAAAGTCGCACTTGGAAAATTTGGCGTACAACCTTTCTTTTCTCAACACTTCCAGAACTTCACGTAAATGTTGCTCGTGCTCTGACTCACTCTTGGAGTACACGAGTATGTCATCAATGAATACAATGACCGACTTGTCGAGGAATGGTCGGCATACTCTATTCATTAAATCCATAAACACAGCTGGTGCGTTCGTTAGACCAAAAGGCATTACAAGAAATTCGTAATGGCTGTAACGCGTTCTGAAAGCTGTCTTCGGAACATCATCTTCTCTCACCTTCACTTGGTGATAACCAGAACGTAAGTCGATTTTGGAAAAACAACCCGCTCCTTGAAGTTGATCGAACAAGTCGTCTATTCTCGGAAGCGGATATCTGTTCTTTACTGTAGCTTTATTCAACTCACGATAGTCAATGCACATTCTCATTGTGCCATATTTCTTCTTTACAAACAAGACCGGAGCTCCCCAGGGTGACGAACTCGGTCTTATAAAGCCCTTCTCCAAAAGCTCTTGGAGTTGTGCCATCATTTCTTGCATCTCCGATGGTGCTAAACGGTAAGGAGCTTTAGCAATTGGTGCTGCTCCAGGCACAAGATCAATCTGAAACTCAACCTGACGATCGGGTGGTAACCCGGGCAAGTCGTCCGGAAAGACGTCTGGAAACTCACGCACGATCTTCACATCTTCCAGCTTTGATTTCTTTAACTTGGCATCGATCACGTAGGATAGGAAAGACGAACATCCTTTTACTAAGCACTTGCGTGCCTTTGCCATTGTGATTATTGCCACTTCACCCTTTCTCTTTTCACCATAGATGACAACGACTTCGCCAGAGGGGTTGGGAAGTCGAATCAACTTCTTGGAACATACGATCTCGGCATGATTGTTTGACAACCAATCCATGCCGACCACCACATCAAAACCCCCGATTAACATCGGCAGTAGATCAATCGATAATTCTCTCCCTTCGATACTAAGAGTACACTGCTTCATAACCTCGTGGATCAGAACTTGACTACCATCGACTATTTCTACCACTAATGCATCCTCAAGACTAGTAGTGGGCATAGAAATTTTCTGACAGAACAATTCAGATACGAAAGAGAAACTAGCACCCGTATCGAACAAAATACGAGCAGGTACAGAGTTTATAAGGAAAGTACCCGATACCACGTCAGCAGATGCCCTGGCCTCTTCGGCCGTCATCTGAAATGCTCGACCCGAAACCTTCGGCGGGTTCTCCTTCCTTGCTGGCGTGCTACCCGACACAAGCTTCGGGCAATCTCTTCTCACATGCCCCGGTGCCTTGCACTCATAACAGACGAGTCCTTTGACCGGGCAATCTCTGAAAGTGTGACCAGGCTTCCGACACTTATAACAAGTTTGAGCAGTGGTAAAACAGTCACCGTGGTGTTTGGCTCGACACTTGTGGCACCACCTAGCTTCCTGCTGATTGCTGAAGTTTCGGTTTTCGCCAAAAGGTCGTGATCTCTTGGGGTGAGCAGAATTGCTCTCCCACTTTCTCTTATCGGTCACCACTACGGCTTTCTCAACTTTGTTCCTTACGAACATCTCTTCACTGTACTGAGCTTCTTCAATCATCTCACAGAGGTTAGAAGCTTTAGAATTGTGGACCATAGGTTGCATGTCCGCAGGTAGGCCATTCAGATAGGCCTTCATCTTATCCTTCTTTGTTGGGGCAGCGTGCCTTACCAGATCAAGCTTCTCCATGAACTGACGGGTGTACTCCCTCACCGTCAGGCTTCCCTTTTCCAGAGACCGGAATTCTTTCTCAATTCGGTCCATTGTTCTTTCGTTGCAGAATTCTTCTAACAGCTTTTTCTTGAATTCGGCCCAAGACAACTAAGCCAACACAGCAGTTAGGTAGGGTGGATTGGATGACATTCCACCAAATGAGTGTCGTATCCCTCAGCAGTTGGGTACCGAACCGCACTCTCTGATCATCTCCGCACTCAGAAGAGCCAAAATCTTGCTCAACCGCTTGGATCCACTTCACACACATGATTGGGTTATCGGAACCAGAGAACTCTGGTGGTCCGCAACCCAGAAAGGACTTGTAGGAACAACTTTTCCCACTTCCTGGAGCATTAACAATCCTGCGCTCCTCAACCCTGACCCCTGTACCAGCGCCTCCAGAACCTGCTACGATGTTTTCCACAACCATCTCACTTCTACGATTGTTCACATCGCGGTCCTCAATCACTTTCAGCAGAAACTCTTGCTGCTTTGCCATCTCTTCCCTCATTGCCACCATCATGCTGGCCATCAACTCGGACGGGGAACTAGCATCCCTGATTACTGGGTGGGACGAAGCCAGGTCAACACGCGGAATGACCTCTGGCCCCCCACCTAGTATTTGTTGAACTGGTGGACGCACGACAACCTCAACTCCTGCCGGCTGATCAGCGGTGGAGGCTGTCGCTTCCAAACCATCAACACGCGTACGCGGTCTACCACGCGTATTCACCATTACTGAACTGCTTCACAGAACGGAGAAAGAGATAAGAGAGAGATTGAATAAACACAAAGGAAACGTACTACCACATTACCAATCGTTATAGAAATAGAAATTCAAGTACGCTTACGTACGATATCCTCATAATAACATTAGCTAAGTGAGATTATGAACATATAACACATAAGGGTTCTCGTCACGATCACCACAACGCCTGATAAACGCACTTTCCGTTGACTCTAAGACTAACCCATCTTAGAAGCTCTACCCAAATCTCGCAGATCAATTCTTAGCATACTCAGTCTAAGTCTAGACATCTTACATTCATGCCTAGTTCGCTTAAACTAGAGCTCTGATACCAACCTGTAACACCCTAAAAAAAATCAGAGTAAATTAAAACCTGAAAAACCTGGCAACATGACATTCGTATTGATAATAAACTCCCAAGAAGGGGATCAGTCCTTAAGACTTTACAAAAACCTGAATCGATAAAGAGTTTGTCAACAAACTAATCTAGACACCTATATCAAGATTACATCAGTTGACAATCCATAATATACCAAAAGAATAGGACTTAACAAATGCCCTGAAACAATACTAGTCATCTCAAAATGCCTCGAGACCAAACCCGTCTCTCAAAACCCCGGCAACCCACCGCTAAAGGAAACCTGTTATACACATCATTTGAGAAAAAGTGTCAGACTTTAAGCCTGGTGAGAACATACAGTTTATAAAGCTCAAAAGATACAAACATCAGTATCATAGGGAAATCTTTTCATAAAGGTTTAATTCATCAAGATAACATTTCGCCACAACCGGGCCTTTTCGGTCCAAAACTCAATATATGATGACAAAAGGACCATTTTACCAAGGATGGTGGCGTAACACTAAGTAGGCCAAAATCCGAGTTATGAGCTAAACACTTGGAATCCAAGGATACGAACACATAGGTTCGTGCTACGATGTGAGATCGCGCCCCCAAGCAAAACCAATGTATACTCCTTCACTAGGATCACTACGAACCATGGCTAGTATCCGGCCTCACATAACCGTACCAATTTGCCCTCTAGGAACATATGCATCCATAGTTACAAAATGGGGAATATGACCTCCCAATAATACAGTCGACTCAAAACCTAGAGATCCACTAGTAATGGTACAGACTCGTCACAACAACATATGTGACCAATCATAACTAAACATATGGTATAAACACATTTTCATAAACAAAATGTCATTTCCAGTTCAACTTCTGGTAAGAATGAAAATCATTAAAATGAGTTCATAAACATTCTTTTCACATATCCACATAATGTGCAAGTAAGACATCATTTTACTTTAATAAGACGGAACCCGTCATTTTAGTCAAAAGTGATCGGTAACCCCGAAAATCACTAAAAACTTCATTTATATCAAAATGTAGAGAACATGAAATCATACCGTAGAAATACTTCGGATTTCGCAAATAAGAGTTTTGACATGTATAAAGTTTGTAAAATGGTAGTAGGAACTCACCGGTAGGTTTTCATAATAAAACCCGGAAAACCAGATAATGATCACGACGTAGAGGTGAAGCTTAAAACACCGACCCCTTGCTAGAAACACCGAAAACTAGCAACCAAACGAGCCTTTGAAGATCGAAGGAGAAAAAGAGAGAAAAGGAGGAGAGAGAGAGAAATATATCTGAGTTTTGAGATAAAACTCAGTAATCCAACAAAATGAGATATTTTAGCAAGGCATTACACATCTCCCAATACAACGCACGGCCCGTGCGTTTTCAAAGGGGGATGGCGCACGGCCCGTGCGAAAGTCACTGCCTCGCACCCTGATCCATGCGCACGACCCGTGCGTTTTTCCTGAAGGAGGGCGCACGACCCGTGCGCCTGTAGACAGAAACAGGAACCTCATAACCTTAACACTTCTTCTCAAAACCAAACGAAATTCGGGGTGTACATCCAAGGCATGTAGAGATTTCCAGAACTGTTGTAAGTATAAAAGCGGCACTTCCGCTGTCTCCGTTAGAGCATATGATAGAGGATGGCCACTGAGGATCTCGATGATGACCTGATATTGAATGGCAGGTTGGGTTACATCGAGATGATAGTTGTTTGGTGTGAGCTGAATGAACTGATCCTCGGGAATCAGCTCAGCATCGGCGATTGGATCAATCGCTGGAGGTGGATTTTGCGCCATAGTACCTGGTAAGAATGAACTGGTTAGATCTGAGGTACAGTTGAAGAAAGATGTCGTTGGAGTTATATGGCCATGGTTTAAACCACAACCTATGCGAACTCCAAATTAGTTGGGTATACAAACCCTAACCCGTGAATCAGGGTCTGTAACCAAGGCGCGCAATACCACACCCATTTACAGTAGCCGATATCCAACACTTAGACCCAACACATTTGCACCACAAAAACACAGAAATAGATACATATATATATATATATATATATATTAGCTATAAAGCACAAAGACCCCTTGTACCAAAACACCAAGAATACACTGGGAGTACCAAAGGACCGGTACTGACTTCGATCGGGGTAAAACGTTCGACCGGTAGGTCATTCGACCGAGAAGATCTTAGACCGGAATGCATTCAACCGATAGGTCATTTGACCGGTATTGGTATAGACCGGAAGAGGTCTTCGACCGGTATTTGTATTCGACCGGTAAAATCATTCGACCGATAAAAGCATTCGACCGGTATTGTTATTAGACCGGGAGGGTCATTTGACCGATATAATCGACCGGTATAAAACTTCGACCAGTATTTAACCTAATCGGCCGATATCACCCGGTCAACCGGTGATAAAGAACTCAGATGAACACCAGACCCAGACTAACATTGATCGATTTCGAAACGAAACACCATTAACCCTAAATCGACCAACCGAGATGTAATCTATATGAACGAAGCGCCGGCCGAAACCCTGAGCGACCGAAGTCGAAGGGTTGCGGCGGATAGGCGATATGTCGACCGAAGTTGACAGCAGAGGCTATCGACCGGAGATAGCTTCGATCGGGGTAGAGGGAATCAATCGACCAGAGTCGATGTAGGTCTAGAACGACAGAGAGATCTGAATAGCGAGAGAGATAAGTGAGAGAACCAACCTGATGACGATCGAAACAGAGGAATCGAGAGAGAGAGATGGTTGTCGGTCGAGACGTTTGACAGAGAGAGAGAGAAGATCGATATGAGAGACGGAGCGATAGATAGAGTTAGGGAAAAAGAAGGAAGACCGGGGGTTTAAAAACCCCGGTCGAAGATATTGGGTCGCACTGATTGGTTTATGGGCCGAGTAAAGGAGTTGGACTGGGCCGAGGATGGGGTGTGGACCGGGTCGAATAGAAACAAACCAATCAAACCCACTATTTTTGGGATTTTACTTGTTATAAAACAAAATAACTGAGAAAAAAATATTTTTGAATTTTTCATAATTATAAAAAAATTAACCTAAGGAAAAACTCCTAAGGAAAAACATAGAACCTAACGAAAAAGAAATTGCTCCCCCTCGAACATTGAAAGCTTTACGAGAAAAATGCTCCCCCACGACGAGATACTCGAGAAACTTACCTGCTCCACCTCGAATAGAGGACTAGAGAACCTTACCAAAACATCGTACAATCGTGCTCCCCCTGAACATATGAACATCTTCTAAAGACCACCACAAAATACTTACGCTTGCAGATAACAACCGAAAAACAGCAAAAATAAAACACGAAAGCACCACGAAGAAAAGAAAAAACACACGAGAAAACATAGAAACAAAACGAAATCTACTTTATTGATACAGAAGTTTCAAATTGACGCAGAACTTAGCGAGTAAAATGCAATAACCAAGGAGTGTGGATCGGAGCAACCAGAGACAAGTCACTGGGGCATTAGACACAGTCATTCGTTATTGAATGAAACTCATTGAGGGTTGTGAGAGGATCAAACTTTCAGGTTTAGCATACCTAGCTTGGACACAAGATAAGAAAAACGTTTTTCGTCCAAGGCTTTTGTGAACAGGTCTGCTAACTGATGCTCTGTATTAACAAAGTAGAGTTTGATGGTACCTCATTCCACGTGGTCTTTTATGAAGTGATAACGCACATCAATGTGCTTCGTCTTCGTGTGCTGGACTGGATTGCTGGATATTGCAATGGCGCTCTTGGAGTCACAGTAGATGGGGATCCGCGAGTAGTTAAAGTCGTAGTCTTTCAGCTGGGTGCGCATCCAGATGACTTGCGAGCAGCAAATGGCGGCTGCTACATACTTCGCCTCGACGGTGGAGGTGGACATGCAGTTTTGCTTCTTCGATGCCCAGCTGACAAGACGATCACCCAAGAATTGGACATGGCCCGATGTGCTTTTCCGGTCCAGCATGTTTCCAGCATGATCAGTGTCCGAATAGGCTGTCAATTCAAAACCTGTCTCTTTTGGGTACCACAAACCAAGATCAACAGTACCTTTTAAATAACGGATAATACGCTTAACCGCAGCTAAGTGAGACTCTTTAGGTTTCGATTGAAATTTTGCACATAAAACTATCGAGAACATAATATCTGGCTGGCTCGCCGTCAAGTACATCAGAGAACCTATCATACCTCTATAAGTTGTAGCATTCACATCCTTTCCATCAGGATCGGTGTGTAGCTTTAAACTAGTAGACATGGGGGTTTTCATAGGTGAAGAGTGTTCCATCTGGTATTTCCGAAGAATATCCGAGATGTATTTAGATTGATTAATGAAAATTCCTATTGCTAATTGTTTTACTTGAAGACCCAGGAAAAAATTCATTTTCCCCATCATGCTCATTTGAAAATGTTTACTCATTAAGGCGGAAAAGTTATGACAGTACTTGGGGTTTGTGGAGCCAAAGATTATGTCATCAACATAAATCTGTACAAGAATGATATCTTTCTTTTCTCTTTCAATAAATAGGGTAGTATCAATCTTACCTTTAGTGAAACCAGATTTAATCAAAAAGGATGAGAGAGCGTCATACCAGGCTCGTGGCGCTTGCTTAAGACCGTATAAGGCCTTGTCAAGAAAATAAACGTGATTCGGAGATTCAGAACTCACGAAGCCTTCGGGTTGCGAGACATACACTTCCTCTTTGAGAACGCCGTTTAGGAACGCAGATTTCACGTCCATTTGAAAGACGATGAAATTCTTGTGGGTGGCGTAGGCGAGGAACATGCGAATAGCTTCAATGCGTGCAACTGGTGCAAACGTCTCCTCGTAATCTATACCTTCTTGCTGACAATACCCTTTAGCCACTAGACATGCTTTGTTCCAGACAATGATTCCATTTTCGTCCTTCTTGTTCTTGAAAATCCATTTCGTCCCAATCACCGTCTTGTTCTTTGGCCGGGGAACAAGGCGCCACACTTTGAGGCTCTCAAATTGGTTGAGTTCCTCTTGCATAGCGATCACCCAGTCTGGATCATTCAACGCTTCGGAGATGGTGGAAGGTTCGATACGGCTGAGGAACGAAGAAAATAAGCAATCGTTCGCAGTAGTAGATCGAGTCTGAACAGGCGTCTTGGGATCACCAATGATCTGATGAAGGGGGTGAGCTCTAGTCCATTTGGTGGTGTGTGGAAGAGGTTGATATGTCTGTGGAGAAGTGTCGGGGTCCACATAACCACCGGGGGGTAAATTCAGAACTACTTCGAGTGATGACGGCCTGTGAGGTGTAAGTTCCTTATTTGGAGTCGAGAGTGCAGCAGAGGACGACTCAGCAGGAGATGCGTTTAGAGCAGTTTCCGGGATTGCCGGAATGGGAACCTCAGGAGTGCCTTCCATAGGTGTTGGTTCAGGAGGGCCTACTATTGCCGTTGCGACAGTAGAATCTTGGATAGGAGGAGTATCACTCGAGCTCGGGAATGCAGAATCATTATCAGTAGATGAAGGAGCACCAGGCGAGGATGGGCCACCGGAGTCGGTTGGACCAGTGACTTGTGTCACTTCTGGTGCTTGAGCAGCATTCCTGTTACAAGTCATAGTATTAGACTTAATATTAAATAAGTCATCATAGAAATACTCAAAAAGTAAATCCAAATCAGAAAGGTGAGGTCTTGACGTAGATGCATGATTTGGATCTACTGGAGATTGTGTAGCTCCTGAACGAACTTGTCCAGAAGCTAACACACCGGTTAATGCGGGTTCTGAACTGAGGTGTTCATAATCCATATCAACGGCCTCGTCAAAAGTCACGTTCACACTCTCAACGACGGTCTTCGTTCGTTTGATGTAGACACGGTAAGCTTTGGCGTGTTGGGAATATCCAATGAACACTCCTTCGTCCGCTTTGGGGTAGAATTTTCCGAGATCATCCCTGTCATTCAGTACGAAACATGTGCACCCGAATGCATGAAAATAGTTGATATTGGGGATGCGTTTGTTGATGATCTCGTACGGTGTCTTGTTGAACCGCTTGTTGATGATAGTGCGGTTTTGAGTGTAGCAAGCGATTGCAACTGCTTCTGTCCATAAAAATAGCGGTAGCTTGGACTGAGATAACATCGTGCGAGCGGCTTCGACAAGAGTTCGATTCTGGCGCTCTACTACCCCGTTTTGCTGAGGAGTACGAGCAGCTGAGAAAGTGTGCGTTATACCCACTGAAGTCAAGTAACCGGTGAGCACTTGATTCTTGAACTCTGTGCCGTTATCCGTCCTTATGGTCTGGACTGATAGGTTGAGACTCACTTGAATACTCTTCAGGAGAGAGATAATCAATTCAGGAGTTTCATCCTTTGATCGGAGGAAACGGACCCATGTGTAGCGAGAAAAATCGTCAACCATCACCAGGACATACTTCTTATGATTGATGCTTTGGACGCGCATCGATCCACATAAATCCATGTGAATGAGTTCAAGGGACCGTAAAGTACTAGGAGTGACTTTAGGCTTGTGACAAGCTTTCTTCATCTTGCCCATTTCGCAGGCGACACACAAATGATCTTTTTCGAACTTAAGATCAGGCATGCCCTTGACGTGACTACCCAGCACCAACTTGTTGATAGTATTGAAGTTCAGGTGCGAGATTCTACGATGCCATAACCAGCTTTGTTCGGCAGAGGCTTTAGACATTAAACAAACTTCCTTATCTGCTTTCAAAGACGAGAGGTCAATCGTGTAGAGGTTGGAGCGACGCGTTCCAGCAAGGATTTCTTTTCCGTCTTCAGTCTGAATGCTGCACCGCTTGGCTTTGAAAGTGACCTCTAGATCCTTGTCGCAGAATTGACCGATGCTAAAGAGATTGTGACCAAGGCCTTCGACATATGACACTTTCTTAATCGTGAGATTATCCTTGACGATATCTCCGTAACCCCTGATGGGAGAATAATGATCGTTCCCAAACCGTACATTTCCACAAAACTTCTCGGTGAAGTTTGTGAGTAGCTCCTTTCTTCCGATCATGTGCTTGGAGCAGCCTGAATCTATATACCACACATGATCGTCCTGCAAAACAAGTTATTTCTTTTTAGGTACCCATTCGTAAATGGGTCCTTTGGGGTTAGATTTAACACCCGTTTTGGATACCCGTTTAGACTTGGGTCGTTTCCTATGACGGGTAATATCAAACTGAGAATGATAATTATCAACATGATACGAGCCAAACCAATCAGATGCATAACAACGATCAACAAACTCATTCAATCCACAATAAGAGCAACAAATACAATCATGAGACAGTTGAAGTAAATGAGGAATAGAATAAACTTTTAAAGGTAAAGTTTTATTACATTCAACTAAAGGTTTAGAATTAAAAACATCATGATCGTTATTGTTTTTCCTAGACTTTAAAACTGGATCAACTAATTCTGCTGTTGTCGTGCTCTCTTTAGACTTCTTAGCTACCCAAGCATATCTTACTTCTTTGCGCCGACCAAAAGTATCAGAAAGACCGTTAAACTTATAGTCAGAAGATGTGAAACTTAAAGATTGTTGTCTTTTGGAGCGACCGGTCTTTTTCTTCTTTTGTGAACGTTTTTTGGATTTTGACTTTGAAGAATCGTTCACAAAAGGCTTTTTGTGGGGCGGATGTGAAACATTCACCCTTATAAAATTTTACCGGAGGCTCACAAGAAGAGTTTAAAAAATCAACGTGACTTGGTAGAGACGGATTAAAATCAAATTTGGTCAAATCACTGTCTAGACACACCTCGGAATTCAAGAATGCTGAAAATTCCATTTCCTCATCAGAAAGGACCTTATCGCTTGAGGAATTTAGGACATCGGAAGAGTTTGTTTGAAGTGGATCATAGGCGGAAGCATGTTTAAAATCAGAACAATGATCCGTTTCTAAAACATGAGGCTCTTTTCCTTTATTTGAAAGATGTGGTGACGAGTCACCCAAAAAGGCATTACAGGAAAATGTGTCGGAGGCAGGATAAGAATTGTCAGACAGGGTAGGTTTCTCACTTTGGAGAATTGTAGGCTTAGCTTGAGGCTCAGCCTTGTGAAATTGTTCCTTCAGACGATCTGCTGCCAAGGCAGACAGCTGTGAGTTTAACTTCTTTATTTCTGTCTGAAAGTATTCTCTTTCCTTGTCGGACACAGATTCCTCTTTATTGGAAGTGAGGCACTCAATTTGAGATAAAAGGTCTTGTTTTTCCTTTTGAAAATTGTCCCTCTCCTGTTCAAATGACGTTTCTAGCTGAACAATTTTCTTTTCTAAAATCAGAGGTGGAACATAAACTTTATGATCTAGAGATTCCTCCTCAGTTTTAACTGTTTTAGTATCAAGTTCATCTTGAGTATAACTTCTAAAATAGTCATTTGATAGGAAACAAGGTTTTTCTTCGTTGTAAGATGCATTTAATGAATCATAAGCAAAAGGAAGTTTCATTTTAGTAGAGTTCTCCCTTCTCAACTTATCCTCTTCCCAGTCCTCATCCTCAATTGGTTTGGTCCAATTGATCTTGTATTCTGGAAATGTCTTGTCTATTCCAAGAAATTCAGACGCATAAATCGTAGGAACTTTGGATAGAGCCTTTTTCAGATAATATGGGTTATCGTAACCGATACCCGTATTCGCATACTTGGGTTCCTTTGGTGCAATTAGATTTAGCGTTTGATGAGATTGACCAATTCTATAAAGCTTCTTTTCGATCTCCTTTAACTGATTAGATAAACTTTGATTTTCATTTTTATAAGCCACGTTTTGAGACACAATATCAATTTTCTCATTCTCGGACATACGTAGCTCACTGGTCAGATCATCTACTTTGGTCTTTAGCTCTTGTGATTCTTTTGAACAACTCTCACACTCTTATTTTAAATTAGAAATTGTGCACAGATTGCTTGAGATTTCTAAACTTTGATTTTCAATACATTCAGACTGTGCAACAACTTGTTTTTCTAGAGATGAGATAAGTTGTTCTTTTTCTTTTATGAGTAGCTTAAAAGAGTCTAGTTTATTCATGGCAAGTTGCATCTGATCAATTAAAGCTTCGTGATAAGGGGCACATACCTGACATGGAGAGTTTTGATCTTCATCATCAGTGTCAGAAGGTGATGAATGCTTGCCCATGAAACACAAGTGTGCTTCGGCATCTTCAGGTTCTTCATCAGAGACTTGTAGCCAGTAGTCATCTTCAGCCATGAGAGCCTTACCTGCTTTTTTCTCTTTGGCCAGTAGAAGCTTGGCTCTGTAATAATCAGAATTGCGCACAACATGCTTGCGACAATCCTTGGCAAAGTGGCCTAACCGACCACAGTTGTAGCATCTGATCGGCTCATCTTTTGGCTTTTCTTCGTGTCTCTTGTCAAACTTCTCTCCATCTTCAACACGTTTCTTAACTTCCGACTTCTCTTGATGGTCACGGTGAGTGGAAAACCTTTGCTTGTTGGAAGACTTGTTAAAGAACTTCCTTTTCTTGAATTGTTGAGTCAAGAATACCATAGCTTCTTTCATCTTAGTGAGTTCAGGATCTGAATCACTATCAGGATCTTCTGGTTCAGACTCACTTTGCACTGGCTTCTTTTCAGACGAACGACTGACAGAATTCACTCTTTTCTCATATACGAATGCTAACGGATCAACTATCGGCTTTTCTTCAGCTTTCTGATTCCCCATTAGTTTCATAACTTCCTCTTCATCCTGGAGCAGCATTTCATAAAGTTCATGTAGAAAAAGCTTCTCTAGGGTCTGAGTATGACGAATATGAGAGACAAACGGCTTCCATTCAGGCTGGAGGTTGTTCATGAACTTGATGTTGTTCTCGGTGTTCGTCTTTGTGATCTTATTCTTCTGGAGATCATTCAGAAGTAAGTTGAACCTTTCATATGTTTCTGTCAGTGTCTCGCCTTTTCTTGCTTTGAAGCCATCATATCTGGTGATGCAATTTGTCACCTTGAGCTGATTGTTGATGTGGCTCCCCATCATCATCTTCTCAATCTGGTCCCACATTTTCTTTGCAGACTCCTTATAACTGTCGATGCAAGCATAGATGTCGTTGGGTAGACTTTGTAGAAGATATGTCTTTGCTTGCTTTTCAGCAAAATACAAATCCTTTTCTTGATTTGTAAAGTCACCGACAGATTTTGGAACATTGCGTGCAGGTCGACCTTCTTCTGTGTTTCCCGGTACAACTTTCATTGGCCAGTCTTGCGGCCCCTTTGTCAGACAATTGTAAATGGCTTCATAGTTTGGTTTCGATTTAATGAAGTTCATGAAGCGATCGTGCCACTGAGGATATTCCCCTCGATAGAGAACCGGGGGCTTCTGATCCGAACCAATAGCTAACGCGTCTCTTGAATTCATCTTAAATCTCTTAACTTAAAAGCACTGTAACGATCGTGAGACAAGCAGGATGATCCAAACACAATAATAATAATAAAAAAATAAGCAGAATAGGACAAGGACCCGGTCTAGCAAAAGTCCAGTCGAACTGGGTACCGGTCAAGCAAAGGACTGGAAAAGGCAATGTACCGGTCAAGCAAAGGACCGGTATTGACAGAGTACCGGTCAAACAAAGGACCGGTGTTGACAATGTACCGGTCAAGCAAAGGACCGGTATTGACAACGTATCGGTCGAACCAAAAGGACCGGTATTAGAAACTTACCGGTCAAAACTTATTACCAGTCAAAACAAATCCGGTCGAACCAAAGGACCGGAAGAGACAAAATATCGGTCAAAGGACAAAGACCGGTAATCAGGGTACCGATCGAAGGAATGAGTCGGTCGAACAAAGGACCGATAATGTAAGGTACCGGTCGAATAAACCACCGATAATGACAATACACCGGTCGAACCAAAAGACCGGTAGAGACTATGTCCCGGTCTAACAACCTATCGGTCGAACCTGATTAATAACCACTTAAGAGATAGACCGATAAACAGATAAGCCCGATAAAATTGACGAACACCGATGAACACGATGAATCTGGAATTCGATCGAGATCAAACCCAGAAATTTAAATCAAACAGACCGATAATGATAACCCAGATATTCAATCGATTATTCTCAAGTATGCAGGTCGAATAGCAAATTTCAACACAAAACAATCGACTGATAAACAGATCGACCGGAAAAAAAAAATTCCAGACTTGTTCAATCAATAACCCAGATAACAGATATTCAATCGACCGATAAACAACTTTTCCAAAAAACAAATAGAAACTTGGACCGATAAAACTCAGACACAGATAAACAATTAAAGCTGATAAAAGCGATTAACACATATAATTGATTATAGGGTTTTAGACAAACCTTTTTCTGGATCAAACCTTTAGTCTCTTTGCTCTAATACCAATTGTATATCCTAGTACAGTGCAATCAATAGTAAATCTTCAATATAGAACAATAATCAAGCCACAACTGCTAGTCATAAGATTAATAAGCAATCAAAGGGTTACAGGTTTACAGAGAGAATTTCTGATAAAGGTATGTAAACCTATGGACTAGCAATCTAATAAATGACTTGAGTAACCTGAAATATGAACTAGAAACGCCTTTATATACTTAGGCTTACAGGCCTAATGGGCTTATAGGCTTTTAGGCCCAACAAGCTAATAGCAATTGTTAACTTGACAAAATATACCCTGAACTTCTATTTAACATATATTTAACCCTAACATTTTTAATTCAGTATTTTCAGTTTCCAAAGCCTTTCTTTTCTTTTCATTTCTCTTATCATCTTTTAATTGTTGAAAATCAGAAATCTGCTTCAAAAGATCCTCATTAATCTTCTTTAACACATTGACTTTTTCACGTAGCAACTTCTTTTCAGTATGATATTTCTTTGATCTCTTTGAATAATAATCAACTGATGAAGTGATATTTTTATTCTTTGTTTTGAGTTTAAAAATCTGATCTTCTTCATCATCATCAAAATATCCCATCTTGATAAAACTTGCACAAAATGATCGTTAGCAAAAATCAAAAATTTAGATCACAATTAGAAATTTGTTCCCCTACGCAGACTTAGAACGGGGGTCCTAGAATTCGCACGCAACAATGAAAACTTTTCGCATAACACACATAATTTGCACGTAAAAGGATACGGATTCCTAGAATTCGCACACTGAAGGATGCGGATTCTTACTTTTCGCACGCTGAGTGATGCGAATTTCTAACTTTTCGCACGTAAGGCGATGCGAATTTTGAGCTTGAGCTTTTCGCACAAAGGAGTGATGCGAATTCTGAACTTATAAAATTTTTCAACTTGAGATACGAATTCCTTAGATTTCGCATGTAATGGGATGCAAATTTCTAACTTTTCGCATACAGCTATATGCAAATTCCTCACTTTTCGTACACCACTGTGTGTGAATTCTATCCTTAGCTTTTTCAACACATCAGTTCTATGCGAATTCTTGATGTACTCATGCAAATTTCTCAGATCTTGTGAGTTCTTCGTGCGAGTTTCTCATTTTTCATGTGAATTCTTTAGATCTCGGCCCAAAAACACTAAAATTAATCCAAATTCGATCCAAACTCTTGAATTAGGTTCTGAAACTTCATCAATTTGTACTCGTACACAATCTGAATACTTTACAATTGATCTATTACAACAATTTGAAAAAGGTTTACAATATGATCTCAAGAACAGTGCGTGAAAACTTTCGAACCAAAAATTACATCAAAGTCAAAATTCACCTAAATCTGATGTGAATTACACAAAGTAATACAAATCAAAGTTGTTCTAAATCATAAAACTAATACAGTGCAATAGAAATTACAACCACAACAACAAAGAATCAAGAAATTCGATCTTGGAACAGTGTTCTGCGAGTTCTTGAAAAATTCAGCCAAAATTTCAGATTTTGATCTTGATTTCTGATCTTTGTATGCTCTGATACCAATTGTTATTCCCAGATATGTGCAAGAATATCAAGATTAACAATGAATTTCCAAATCAATAGTCATTTGTCATTGATCTCACATGAACAGATTACAAACTCTCTCTCTGATACAATGAAATATTTCTCTCACTAGATTCTCAATTGTACGCACACAATTAAGTTTCCTTCACACTTACAAAAACAAGGAAACTATTTATACTAACACCTATTACGAGGAACACACAACTAACAAACTAACACTTTGACTTTTCCTTTAAGCTTTTGACTTTGACTTTGCTTTAAGAGGCTTTGACTTGAGCTTTGACTTTGACTTCCATGATCTTGGATCCAACATATTTGTGCACTAACAATCTTCATCTCCACCTCTCCTCTCACAGTACTAGGGGGATCGATCGCCATAAGGGAATCAGGAATAATGCACTTTCCTAAAACTGTGGTCCTTAAAACACCTTAAATTAGACTCTCAAATTCTATAACCAACAATGAATCCTTAAGAAAATCTCTCTCTATAAAAAGCTTGATCGCGTATAAGGTAAAGAGCCAACAAAGGATTGTTATTTATACGGGATTCAGTGTCAGTTCGAGTCGACAGATGGTTGACACCTGTCATCGACCTTTCGTACGCCAACCGTCAGATGGACGACACCTATCCATACTTCATATGCCAGACACCACGCGCCCCACGTCACCATGACGTCACTGCCGTTAAGCGACTGCATGCTTTCCCTCAAAATCGCTTCGGTTTTCGAGAAACCAATTCAGTTACAAATTTTCGACACGTGTCCAATCTGGTTACAAAATCCGAAAAGTCGACTTGCCGCCCAATTTTCGAATTTTGGGGGCAAACTGTTTGGGTAAAATTTTACAAGTCATGACCGATGCAAGAAAACCAAAACGACTCCAATCTAAGGACTATTCTTGTATTAAGATAACGTCCTGACGATCATACACATCGAAAGTCACTGTATCTCACATCCACGACCAAAAGGAACTCTTCGATAGATTTATATCTTACTATTATTGATCATTTATTATATGCAACTGTTTTCCCTCTGTGAGTCTTTTATTACAGGTTTAAGACACATAATGACCAACGGATGTAACGGACGAGCACCATCAAGATCAATCATTATCGAGACCGTTGGACATTTAATGCTCATTTATGGCGACCAAAGCTATATATACAAGCTCGAAGAACTATTTGAGGCATCTAATTAACATTGGAACTCATAGAAGCGCTAACAAACAAACGACTAAATTTCTCTCAAGCAAGAGCTCTCGACAAAGTGTTCCATCACACGACATACAGCAAAATCACACGATTAATTTACTTTCTATTGTAATATTGTCAACTGTACTTGTGATCACTCCTTCTAAAGGACGACATCCCTGTTTGACTTCCATAGTGCACTTGACGATCTCTGCTATCGTCCGCGGTTTTTACCCACGACGGGGGTTTTCGCGTCACCAAATTCTATGTCTTTTATTCATTTTTATTCCTTGTGGTATGATTTATCGATAGATCGCTTACTTTAGTTGTTAAAGCTTCACACCGACCTTATATCTTCCTTTGGACGATTTTTGGCATTAACAGTCGTCTGTCCATTCGAAGCCCCTATTTTTTTCTCAAAACATTGTAAAATAAATGACATTTATCTAAGAATCGTGAGATGAACCTGTTTAAAGTTGTGACTCATCCAGTAAGTTGTTGGACTTCTTTGAAGTTTTGAGGGGACTTGATGTTCATAATTGCTTTGATTTGGTCTAGGTTGGCCTCAATGCCATGTCGTGTGACCATGTATCCTAAAAAATTTCCCACATTCACCCCAAAGAAGCACTTCGTCGGGTTTAACTTCATGTGATATTCTCTGAGTATGTCGAACGACTTCTTCAGGTGGTCATTGTGATTTGTCGCCTATTTTTTCTTGACTAGCATGTCATCAATATAGACTTCCATCATGTCGCCTAGATGTTCTTTGAACATCCTATTGATCAGTCGTTGGTACATCGAACCTGCATTTTTAAGACCAAAGGGCATAACTTTGTAACAATAAATACATTTGTCTGTCATTAATGCGGTTTTTTCTTGATCGTCATGATGCATCAAGATTTGATTGTAACCTGAGTATGCCTCCATGAATGTCAAGAGTTCATGTCCAGTTGTCGCGTCGACCATGGCGTCGATATGAGATAAAGGGAATGGATCTTTAGGACATGCCTTATTGAGACATTGAGACGATGTGAAATGACCTCAGGGTCTATGCCGACCATATCTTCATGCATTCAAGAGAAGCAGTCGGCATGTTCCTGTAAAAAAGAAATTAACGCCTTCTTTATAGCAGGGTCGAGAGACGTACCGATGAAGATGATTATGTCAGGCTTATCCTGATCTAGGGCGACTTCTTCTAAGTGATAGTCGTCGATAGTTTTAGGATTGTCCTAGCCCTATAATTGCTATATGTTATGTTTTCGAGGCTTCATTGTGACTTTATAACATTCTCGTGCAATTTTCTCCTCACTTTTGATCTCCTGGACTCCCCCAAGGTGTTGGAAATTTGATCATCTAATGATACATCGAGGGGACAACTTTCATGTCGTGAATCTATGGTCATCCTAATATGACGTTGTAGGCGGACGAACAGTCGATAATACTGAACTTTGTTTGCTTGTTGACCTCTTTGGCATATACTAGAAGGGTGATCTCCCTGATGGTATTAGCCATATCACCGTTGAATCCTAAGAGCACTGTCGAGCGTCGCACGATTTCTGCTTTTTCTATTCCTATAGCTTTGATGGTGCTAAGGGAAATAATGTTAGCAGAGCTTCTTCCGTCGATCAGGATCTTCTTGGTCGAACCGATCGTGAGTTGTATAATCAACCCATCGTGATGTTTCTGCTATGTGTCACTGAGATCTTCTTGATCGAACGTTATAGGTATGGCCTCTAGTTCCAATTCATGCTTCGATCTTGATGACCTTAAAATCAAATGCTCAGTGGGTCCACGGATAACATGCCTCTTTGCTGCGGAATAGGTCAGTCCATAGATGTCTGATTCTTCAGTCACACAATTTATGACCTTTGTGTGTTCTGGTGAGGCTGGTTGTGAGTTAGTGCCCAATAGATCTTGTAGATGTCCCTTCGGCACTAGTCAGCAAAGTTCTCTCCGTAGGGCTAAACAATCGTCTGTCGTATATCCATGATCACTATGAAAGTCGCATCATTTGGATTTGTCTTTCTTAGTGTCATCTTTATCACTTTTTGGTGGCATTTGACGTTCTTCTGCATGTTTTTGAGGGCTTCAATAATGTCCTTAGATGTTCCTTTGAATCCATAAGAAGAGATCTTAGGATATTGAGGAACTTTTGTCATCGAGACATTTTTCTTCTTATTGAATCGCACATTCGAGATCTGACTTGAAGGTTCGACCTTAGGAGTCGGTCGAGTCTTGAAGTCGGGCTTCTTGACACTAAGTGACTTTTTATCGGCCTAGTGCTTACGTCAAAAGGCTACGTCATCCATGACTCGCATGTAAGCCAATGTTCTGGCTCGAACGTCTTCGAAGTTTTCTAGCGGATACTTCATCAGATATATGTATAAGTTGGAACTGTCGTCGAAACCTCGCTTGTAAGACTCGATCGCAGTCCTGACGTCACAATTTCGCACGTTGATCATCTCCGAATTGAAGAGATTGAAGTAACTTCGGACAGACTCGCCAGTCTTCTGGGTGATGTAGTAGAGGTCGCTAGTTTGCTTCTCTATCTTACGACTACTAGCAAACTGCTGAAAAAATTGGTTGACCAATTCTGAAAAGTTGTTGATGGATATGGGTTTGAGATTGATCAACCATTTAAGTGCAGCGCCTGTGAGAGTCGCACCGAAACTCTTGCACATGCACACTTCTTGATATTGGTGGGGGATCGACACAATCCACATCAATTTCTTGTACTGTGCGATATGTTATGTCGGATCAGTCACTCCAGAATATTTTGGGGTGAACGCCGGAATGTTGTACTTCTTTAGGATATCGACCATGGCTATTTCGTTGACAAAATACCCTTGAAATCCTGTACGGGGCTCGACGTTGACTGTTACAACAGCTTCAGGAAGCTTGGAAAGTAACGACAACATCTTCTCGTTCTGATATTCTTACAGTTTTAACCATCGAGCGACTGGGTCGTCGAGATTAAAGTCGTTGGTCGCCAGGGGAGGCGCTGGGATAAAACCCGAGTCTTGAGACGTTTTGCCAATTGTCGTGAATAATTTGTTGTGATGCGACGATTCACCAGTTTCATCGTTGATCGGCATGTGCACTGATGAGATGGGCATCGTAGGAAACATTGTTGACGGCATAGGTAGCGTCGGGATAGTGTAAGTAACGGCACCTGCACCCCATGTCGGGCTTGAATACGGTGGTAATGGAGGTTGAAAACCGGCACAAGACATGTTAAAAGGTGTCCTTGGACCATTTTGAGATCCAAGTGGATTTCCCACGTTCTGATTCCTCAAAAGTGCAAGTTCTTCAGCTGCCTTGTGGTTTTGTTCATCTAATGCATTGATGCGGTTGTGGGCAGCGTTGAGTTCCATAGGCATTTGAGCAATAGCGTTAAATTGAGATCCTTGTCCTGACATGTTCTTGTCAATCAAAGAAACTTTCAGGAAATTGTTAGTATGGCGCACTCTTTATCGACGATTTTCTCTAGTTGCGGCCCCATGGTGGGCGCCAAACTGTTAATGCCAAAAATCACCTTTCATAATGACTTAAGGTCGGTGTGGAGCTTTTAACAACTAAAGAAAAGGATCAATCGACAAATCGTGTGACTAACAATAAATAAATAAAAAGACACAAGAAATTGGTGACGTGAAAAACCCCGTCGAGGGTAAAAACCGCGGACGATAGCAGAGATCATCAATTCACTATGGATGTCAAACAGAGACGTCGTCTTTTAGATAGAGCGGTCGAGAGTACAACGAGTTACAATATAAGTAAAAGACAAACAAATCATAATATCGTGTTATTGGTCGTAAAGTAATTGTAGCTTTGTCGAGAGTTTTTCTGAGAGAGAATAATTCAAGTGCTCTGAATCATGTGTCCTTTCTGAAGTCTTCATATCTTGTATATATAGTTTGGGTCGTTATAAATGATCATTGAATGTCCCAATGGTTTGTGCATTGATTGGTCTTGATGATGCTTTTCCGCTATGACAGTTTGTCCATAAATGTGTGTTAACCTGAAATAAATAGACATAGAGAAACGTTCCTTGATAATAAATGAGTCATGGTCGTCAGATATCCTGTGAAGGTCGTAATATATTTATCGATGAGGGACCTTGGTCGTAAGTCGTAAGAAACTCACGACCATCGCCATAGGTGGCGACCAGAGTCCTCGGTGTATGTCGACTTCAGGACCTTATCTTAATACAAGAGTTGTCTTAAGATTGGAAACATTTGGTTTTCTTGCGTCGGTCGTAACTTGTGAAATTTTACCTAACCACAGACTTCTTGATATTGATGTGGGATCAAAATCGTTCACATTAATTGTTTATATTGTGCTATATGTTCTGTCGGATCTATTACCCCTGAATACTTGGGTGTAAAAGTCGGAATGTTATACTTTTTCAAGACGTCAACCAAGGCTATTCTGACGACGAAAGGTGACGTTTGGTATCCTGCTGGAGGTTCCACGTCGAGAGGAACTGCAACACCTGGTAGTTTGGTAAGTAACGACATCATCTTCTCATTCTGTTCTTCTAATAATTTCAATCGTCATGAGATTGGATCGTCAAGACCATTCCCATTTTCTGTTGTAGGATTTGTTCTGTTCAAAGGGACAAATCATGAATCTTAGGTGTCGTAACTGCCCATGCGAAGACTCGTGGTTGGGAACGTCGGGGCATATGGAATGGTATTGATAAGAACGGTATTGACGAGACTAGCATAAGTGGAACTGGTATCGATGGGATTGGCATTGTTGGCACTGCCAATGTCGGAATCGACATTGACGAAATTGGTAGTGTCGGAATTGGCATTGATGGAATAGGAATAGTCGTGAAGACCATTGATGGATGTTGCATGGCAAAGGTGTTTGGCGGTGGCCTGGGGAAAGTAAACTGCGAAGGAGGATGCATCGACGACTGCCCCATAAAGTTTACACCAAACGGTGGCAGGTGAGCATGTTGAGGTGCTTGACCGTCCATGGTTCCTCATGTATTTTGGTTCGCAATCTCTTGGGATGTTTTTCAATTTTGTTCGTCTAATGCGTTAATTCACTAACAAGCTACTTCCAATTCCATGTGCATCTGGGCGAGAGCATTGTGATTTGCTCCTTGTCCTGACATGTTCCTATCAATAAAAACATCAAGGAGAAATCTTTAGTAGGTCGTACGTTTGTCGAAGATTTTCCTTAGTTGGGCCTCACGGTGGGCGCCAAACTGTTAATGCCAAAAATCACCCTTTAGAATGACTTAAAGTCCATGTAGATCTTTAACAAATAAAGAAAGAGATATTGGACAAAATGTACGACAAGTAAAGAAAAGTAAATAGGACGCAAGAATTTGGTGAAACGGAAAACCCCGTCAAGGGTAAAAACCGCGGACGACAGATTAGGTCGTCGGTGCATTATAGACGTCATATAGGGACGTCGTCCTTTAGAAATAGTGATCAAAGGTACAATTAGTTACAATAGTATAAGAAAATGAACTAGTCGTAAGATTGTTTCGTGTGTCGTGAATTTGATCTAAATGTCGTAAGTTTTTTCGAGAGGGAGTAGCTTTGTTTGCTTTCTACGTGGTAAGGTGCTCTTGTATCAGCTTGATGTCCAAATGAGCTCTCGTTGCTTGTTTAGATAGCCTTCATCGTCATAAATGAGTCTTAATGAGAGTAACGGTCCGTGTCTTGAATGATCTTGATGATTGTCTTCGGTTATAGACGTTGAACCATAAATGACTTGAGACATGCATTTAATAGTCAAAGAGAAATGTTCGTTGTATATTAATAGGCTAATGTCGTAATTACACTTACGATGGTCGATAGTTATTACTAAAGAAATGTCTAGGCCTAATTGGTCGCTGGTCATGAGTCGCAGGTAATCTTACGACCGATACCAAAAGTAGCGACCGTGAGTCTTACTGTTTGTGGTCGTAAGATATAATATAGAGATCTGTTTGGTCGTATGAATGTTATGTCGGTCGAGACTTTGGAAATTTTACCCAAACATGGACTAGCCTTAATTAATAGCTATTGAAATTAGGTTTTTAGAGAAAGTTGATTTGGAAGATTTGATTGAAGATTTTGTTTTGAAAAAACGTTTGAAGACTAATTTTATTTAAATGAATTTCAATATATTACTCCATTTTTGTTATTTTAATTTGTAATACTTTTAATATTAATATATGGTATAAATTTTAATATGTTGTTTTATTTATTACTTATCTATCGATCAATAGTTTTAATATAGATGTAACAGGGCCTCCAAAATGATTGGAACGACCCTGGTCAAAGATCTCACAAATTTTGAAGTTCTTAAATTATTAAACACATATGTATATATATATATATATATATATATTACTAAGGGAATTTAATTAAAATACCAAAACATCAAAAATCAGTACCTAAAATACCAAAAATCTTGAAGTTTTTGCCAAAATACCCAACAACCCCGTGTTTTTGAGTCGTGTAAATGGGAAAACGTGGGGTTCTGTATTTTTGGCCGTGTATCCAACGAAACACGGGGAAAGTATGGGGCATGGACGGAGCTACCATGGTGGCATGGGTGGCACGTGCCACCGTATCTTTTCTCCGACGAAGGGTAAGATTTTTAGGTTCGTGAAAGGTGCAACCGTATCGTTTTGGAAGGTGCTACCGTATTATTTTGAAAACTTCAAGAAGGTGCAACCGTAACTTGTAATCAACCAAAAAAAGCCTTTTGAAATCAACCAAAAAACCGAATAAAACTCCTAACATCAACCAAAAAAATCGAAAAAAATCCCTCAAAATCAATAAAAAGGTTAAAAATTCATCGAAATTAAGCAAAAAACTTTAAAAATTCCTCGAAATGGTGGAATTAGGCCAAAAAAACACATCAGACAATGTTTAACGTCGGTAAAAAGATGAAGATACGTCGATAAAACCGTGTTTTTTGTAAATATTTTTTTCTATATTATGTGGTGTCACCGTATAAAAAAAAATTTGGGTCCGTCCCTGGTATGGGGTGAAGCGATTTTGGTCCGCGTATGGGGACAAAACATGGGGTTACCCCTCGTTTTTATTGTGTAACGCAGGGTTAGGCCAATTAAAAACGTAAATATTCCTTTAAAAATATCTAACATTTGAAGTTATTTAAAATAATAAATATTAACATGGGTTGTGGTGGTGGTTACCCCATGCCAATCATCCAACAAATCTCTTTTGTACTAACCCCGCGTTATACAATTAAAACGCGGGGTAACCCCGTGTTTTTGTCACAATATGCGGACTAAAATCGTTTAACCCCGTGCTTTGCTTGCGTTTGATTTGAATACACGGTCCAAAATCTCAACCCCGCATTTTCCCATTTACACGGCCCAAAAACACGGGGTTGTTGGTATTTTGGCAAAAACTTCAAGATTTTGGGTACTGATTTTTGATGTTTGGGTATTTTAATTAAATTCCCTATTACTAATATATTATTTTATTATGAAAAGAAAATACAAAATGACCACCAAAAGGCTCCGCATTTAACAAAGATAAGTTAATGAAGTTATGACAAAGAAATTAATCCGTAACAAAAATGAAACCACAATGACCCATATATGTATTATTTGGATTCGGAGACAAAATCCATAATTGATATATACCCAAGGGACGAAATTTATATTTTTCCCTAACAATTAATTACTAAATACCCAATAATGATCACACATTTATTACTTCAAAACAATCAATTTCTCATTAATGGTATTTTATTTATTATTTAATTAAATATTTTACTGCGATAATAATAACAAATTTACCTATTAAATCAAATGTTGAAATTATTATAATATATATATAGAGAGAGAGAGAGAGGGGATTAGCTTCATTTGAAAAATAAATAAATGATCCTAGCTCTTTATCTGGTCAATATTTGCGGTTTTGACCGTGAAGTACAAGATAATTTCTTGTGTGCTCTGTAAAAGATAGAAGGGCAGTTTCATAAAATACATGGAACAAGTTCATCTGTATGATTCACATATGAATTATATATTCATATATGAAACAGTGTAATTCACATATGAACTCTTTTAACTAATTCATATATGAACCTTTGTGATTCATATATGAATTATGAACTAGGGTCTGGTTCAGGGGAAAACTTCAAAAAAAACGGAAAACTGAGGAACACCCTGGTAGCCTTCTATCTGGACGGTATGCACTTGTGCATACAAGTAATTAATTAGTTTTTTTGTTTTTATGCACATGTGCATATGCATGTGTGCATGTTATAAATTACTTGTATGCACAAGTGCATACCGTCCTGATGAATGGCCACTAAAGTGTTCTTCAGTTTTCCATTTTTTTGAGGTTTTCCCTTGAACCTTTCTCTTATGAACTATACGTTCATATATGAATCAGTTAATTATTTTATATATGAATATGTTAATTAGTTCAACTGATACACATATAAACCTACAGTTAATTAGTTCATATGTGAATCAGTTAAGTGGTTTATATATGAATCAATAAAAAGAGTTCATATGTGAATTACACTGGTTCACATATGAACATATAGTTCATATGTAAATCATACATGTTCATATATGAACTCGTCCAGTATATTTGTAAAAATTACGAAATTATTCTTCTATTTTTGGAATAGTCCCAACTTTTGACTGTTAAAGCCATAATTGTTGACCAGTTAAAGACACAATATTTAACCCGTCAAAGCCGATCAGACCGAATGAAAGATTAGGATTACTTATATAGGGTTGGGTTCATGTGAGACCAACCTGTTTTCGTGAGACCGATGAGACCAAAAAATAACACTAAAACTTAACAGTAATTCATTGTGAAAGAACGAAAAACAACAAACCTTCACAACAAAAACACTGTGAAGATTTATCTTTACAATACCTTCACAGTCTTTTGCTGTGAAGGTTTAGTGTTATTTTTGTGGTCTCACGGGTCTTACGGAAATAGCCTGTTCTCACATGATCTCAACTCTACTTTTATATATATATATATATATATATATATATATATAATTTTAATTTAAAAACAATTTTGAAAAGTGAAAATGAATGTATTTATTTTATACAGGTTGTCATCAACCGGAAGTTAAGCTGTTTGTAATCTTTGGCACTTTTCTCTGCAAACGACTCTGTTTGAATCATTTCACTTTTCATTTCTAAATGTTTGTCTTTTCTTAGAAATCGTCCAAATATTTATCTATCTCATCGCCAATCCACCAACCATTTCCCCCAATCAATCAATCACTGAAAAAAAGTGGCATGGGTTGCGCGATGTCGTTCGGAAAATCAGGTGTTGGGGAAGACGACGACCTGCTGGTGTCGGTGTGTAGGGAGAGGAAGAGACTGATGAAATCCGCCGTCGATCGGAGGTATGCACTCGCCGGAGCACATTGTAAGTACAATCAGTCACTCTACGCCGTCGCATTAGCCCTCAGGTTGTTCGTAGCGCGCCATTCGTCGTCGTCTTCTTCTTCCCAATTCCTCATCACTTTTCCGGCGCCGTCACTTAATCCTACCACGAATCTTAACGGCCCACAATCCAAAACGGCCGCCGTAACAAACGCCGTTGAAGTAGAAGAAGAAAAGGCGGATGATGAGGAGGAGAGTGGCGGTACAGTTTGTGAGCATTTCTATGATGATGGTGTGACGGTGGACCCCACACCAGCTATTATGACGTCGTCATCAATTCCTGATGATTTTGTTGGTTGGGATTTTTTCAACCCTTTCGACAATTTTATGGTGAATGGTGGCCGCGAGCAGGAGAAGAAAGAGGTACAAGAATTGAAGGCGGATGCAGGTGGGGCCGATGCTAATGTGAGCCTTGGGGTGATTGATGATGATGCTAATGTGAGCCTAGGGTCATCACTGGCCAAAGAAGATGTTGATGATAATGGGAGGGAACTATTGGAAGCACTAAAAGATGTGGAGGACCATTTTCTAAAAGCTTTTGAATCTGGTGTTGAATTCTCTAAAATGCTTGAATTCACCAATGTGGGTCCTCTTCATCATCTTGATTCAAAAGGTAATTAATCAATCATCTTCATCATCATCACAGCGCGCGCGCACACACACACACACACATATATATATACATATATATAGTGAATTTCACATCTGATGTAGGCGTCTAGTTTGATGTTGTTCGAACCTCCATCTATATACATATATATATATATATATATATATATATTATCTTAGATCGAATTTTGGTTATTTTGGCAGAATGTTCTGAGAAATTGATTCCATCGATTGCGTGGCACAAATCGAGTTTAACAACATCACCCTCGTGTAGAAGTCTTCTTTCTAGCAGCTCCAGGAGTTCATCATCATGGACAGGAATCAACAGCAATGCCGATCTGTTTGATGAGACCGGAGGAATGGAATCCGGCAGCCATTTATCGACGTTAGGAAGGTTATTTGCTTGGGAGAAGAAGCTCTACGATGAAGTTAAGGTACATGTTAGACATACCCGGAAAATAACATACGATTTGGTAAAATAGCCGATAAACCAGCTATTTGCCGAAAAACCGGTTTTTAACAGGTTGATAAGTTAGATGGAAATATAAAATGATCTAAAGGTACATTTATTGAAAAAATAGTAAAAAAAAGCCCCTACAACTTATTTGATACACTACTTTTCAAAACGCTAACTTATAAGTTAACTTATGGTCAACCAAACGAGGCTTTTGCTCAAAAAATAGTTGGTCTTTGTTGTCGATCACAATCAGATCGTTGAATTGTTAAAAATATTTCTTTTCTTGTTGATTGGCTGAGTTATGATGGACGATCTTCGATGGTTTCTAGGCTGGTAACGAGATGAAGAAGATATATGATCGAAAATCTTCGCAATTAATCACCGAGAATGCTAGCAACAAGCGAGGAATCGAAGACCAAGTCAACGATTTATACTCGAGGCTTATGGTCAGCATAAAGATCTGCGATTCGATCTCTAAACGGATCGAGAAAGTGAGAGATGACGAACTTCAACCACAGCTCATCGAGTTGCTACATGGGTACGGATCTTTCGCCATTGAAACACAAAAATTCTTGACTTTGAAACTAGTTCGATCTCTGTTGATTGTCTTTTCTTATATACTCTTTAAGTATATGATATTTATATACGACAAATACTTATAAACACTCTTGACCTTTGGTTAGGTTTGAACACTTGACCTAATGTAAGGTTGGGTTCTACCAGTAACTTGGATACCGCTGGACCAATGACCGTTTTGGTTTGTTTGATTGTTACAGGTTAATGAAAACTTGGAAAGTGATGTTGGAATCGCATAAAACGCAAAGCCGAACAATGTTCGAAGTCAAAACATTCCCATCCGCGGCGGCTTTGACCAACGACAGATCCCGTCATCTTGCAACTCTTCAACTCGAGGCCGAAATCCAAAACTGGCGGATGTGTTTTTCAAGTTACATCTCCGCCATTGAAGCATACATCGAAGCATTGAGCGAGTGGGCCTACCGTACCATAGCCCCGGAAAAAGAATCCGGCAGTCCGCCGCTTGTTTTCGCCATTTGTCGAGATTGGTTGACCGTTGCAAAGAATTTACCCGATAAAGCCGTGACATATGCCATGAAGAGGTTTGCAAAAGATCTCCGAACCCTGTGGGCCCAACAAGGGATCGAGCTGCAACAAAAACGGAAGGTTGACCGGCTCGTGGCTGAATCGGAGAAACGAGTGGTTGGTTTCGAGAGGGAAGAGAGGAATATAGTCAGCTCGAAGCCGATGAACATGAAGAACAAAGTCGATGTTTTGGCCGAGAAAAAGGCTCAGCTTGACGGTTTTACGAAAATGGTTGAAACCGAGAAGGCTAAACACAAGGATTACGTTGAAGAAACACGTCGGGTTATTCTGGTTGGATTTCAGACTGGGTTTTCTTCGGTTTTCGATTCGTTAACGGAGTTTTCCGAGGTTTGTGTGAGGAAGTACGATGATGTCATGCAAAATGCGACATCGGGACCGAATCTGCTCCATGAATGCTGAAGTTGTCGGCACGTAAAATATGTCATTTTTTGCTCTAATGTATCTTGAAATCGAAATAATATGCAGGATTCAACCTGTTAGTCTTTCCTTCGGTTTTAATCACAGTCAAACAATACCTCAATGATCTTGTGGAGATTTAAACTAATGATATCTAAAGAACAAATCTAATATCTTACCAGGTTTATTTCGATAATATTGGAAAACCCATATTTTGGTGGATGTATTTTTTGAACGAAACAACGATTGTCTACCACACTTAGGTCGGAGATTTTTATAGAAATAATTTTTATTAGAGGAAAGTATGTGTACATCTTATCCTTTCTGACCTTGTTTTACTAGCTTCGTATAGTTTGGTTTGAAAACCATGTTTGCCATTCTTATAATCTTACATAGGCTAGAATTGACATTTCACCTCCACCTTTTTCTCTCTTCTAGGGCATTTTAGAGAGTTATTTAATGGGGTTTCACTTAATTTAACATGGTATCATTGTCAAAATCTACCACTCTAGGAACTTGACACTTTAGGACAATATGTGTATGTCTAGCCTTTGTTGGAGGGGACTGTATTAGGGTCCCACATCGGCTAGACTCGAGCCCTTTCATCTTTTGTTTTGAAAAGTAATTCCACTTATTTTAAAGGTATATGGTGACTATATGTATATAACTCTTGAGGAAGACGGATGCAAAAATGGTCAATAGATGCAAGAATATGTCGTATAAAACAAATAATTATTGATGGAAAAGGGACCCTGGTCCCTGACTTCCATTACTCCATTTGTCCCCAAGATATAATCAGATCAAACAAACCTATATATTTCGGTAGAACAATAATCTATATCTATACTATATTATAAAACACGAATAAAAAACTCTTAAATGCAAATTATTAGGCACAAGGTACCATCATTTTATGTAAGATTTTAAAAATCTCTTAATTTACAAGTATCAAAGCACAAGATACATATTACTATTGCAGGTTTCTAACATCCACCAATTTGGTATGTGCAGGACATTCCCTTTATACATACATTTCCATGTATCACTATTAATTAATATATTATATTATTATAATTTTTTTAATTATATTATTAAATATGTAATTGGTTATTTTTTCTAGATGTCATTAAAATATGTAATATAATCATTAAATTCTAACAAAATACTTAATTTTTTTTATATAAAAAACATTATATTATTAAGCCTAAGTTAAACAAATTTATAAGAAAAACATTATCACTTTCTTAAAACCATCTAAAATCGTATTGTAAATCGACAAAAAAATAAAATGAAACATTCAAATCGTGATGTTATCTCGCTGCATTGCGCGAGTACGCTTCTAATATCTTCAATAATTTCTATATAATTTGTAAAATATTTCATAAAATTGATATCAACAGAAAGATTACTTCGTTTTTTCATAACCACATAGGCATATACCCGCGCACGATGCAGCGCAGGACATATGGAATCTAAAATCGAGAACTCGAAAGTGGTTGTAAAGTGTATTCATAATTTAGGTAAGCCGATACTTGCTTTGACGGAGGATTCACGATGGGATCTTGATGAAGCAGCAAACTTGATCCAAAGATTCAGTCGCATACTTTGTTAGATCTCACAAGAGTATGCACTTGAAGCTTACATTTCAAGAAAGATGTTTTATGGATTTTCTTTGAAACCTTAAAATGTTATGGTATCTTGAAGTTTAATGACCGTGTTGATTTTATGATAGAAGATTATAGTGGTAGGTTGTCGAATTCTCTCTAACCAAATAGGTGTTAATAGTTGATCAAATGATTAAAGTTTCATTCTTTGTTAATAGTTCGACATTTTTGATGAGGAGGATGCATGAATATTTGCCATATATAAATACATATATTAAAATGGTCATAAATTTGAAAACTTTTTATCTATTTTGGAACATGAGAAAGGGAAGAGTTTTGACATGTATCATGTATGATTAAGATGAACCTGATATTCCAACTTCAAAAATGTAATTTTGATTATATAAAGATTGGATAAATAACCCTTAAATAGGATCATCTTGAAAATAGTCTTTAAATTGGCCTTTTTATTATCCTCAAATAGTATCAAACAAAGCAATAGTCTTGGATGGTTTGAGAAATATAGTCAAGAACGATGGCAATATTGAAAGTGAATAGAGTGACTTTAAGGTGTTAGTTTGTTGTTTAAGGTTTGAAGTCTAAATTTTGAATGTGTGTAATTATCTATTTTGAATAGATCAACAACTGGTCACATTTTATTCATGAAATGGATTGGGTCGTAAATTATAAATTAAAAAAGTAATAACTTAATAAACAAAACTTTAGCTTTAGGTTCGTGACCAGAAACCCCAAATATATGGCATCGAGTCTGAGATCAACAAACAACAACCTAATCGATTGAGAGAGGTGAGTGTGGGATTAGGTTTTTATATTGAGTGTGAGATCGAGTTTGGATCGATAAACAGGCAAACAACACGATTGAGTATGAGATCGAGCTTGTATTAGGTATCGGTATCAATAGAACTTACAAAAGTGAGGATTTGTTTGGATCGATGAGTGTGAGATCCACGTGAAATGGGAATGAACCGATTTGGGATGGATAAGGTTAAGAGGACAGTAAGAGCAAAATAAGAGGGGGATTAAATTCTTATAAAATAAGACGACGATAGGATCTTTAAGCTATTGTCACAAGGAAAAAACCTTTTATTTGGTAAGAAATAAGCAGTAAACAAGAACATTTTTTTTAAACAAACAGAGACTTGCATGAGGGAGGAGTGGAGGACATAGGGACGAATGGCAACGCCAATTAAACAAGCAACTCCCAAGAACATTTCTAATTGATTTTTAAATGAAATGTCATATTTCTAAATGGAATAGCCTTGGCAAGTTGGTATAAAAGTTCAAGGACATAAACGTTTTAATATATAAGCATACCTGAAGTGAGTTTGGGGTTGGGTTGAGGGATGGTACTACCCACCCGGCCACCCCTAATAATACCCGACATATATTTTTCAATATATAATTTGATTAGTTTCTTTCTTGTTGCTTAATTATTTGGTATCCCATACCCGTCTGAAATTGTCCTCCCAAACCCGTCCAGGATTATGCGAGACGGGGTCGATGACGGGAAATATAAAACACTACAACAAAATTGAGTTTATAGAACGTCAAAAATTTTTAAGCGTCTTAATAGACCAGTTTATAGGACGTAATTTAAAGTGTCCTATCTAAAATCGTTGTAATAAGTTTATAAGACGCCTTTGAGCATCGTAACAACTCATTTTGTACATAATATGCTTCAAATGCCAAATCTAGTATATACTACCTTTTGGTACACACACCGAAACAACTCACTGGCAATAGAAAAAGGAAGCAACACATTTTTTTTACATTCTTAAGGTTGCTAGGATTTTTTATTGATTCTTTATTTAAGATAAAAGTAAATTAATATGAAAAATGTGAATCCCTTTTTAAAGGAAAAAAAAATGAACAAAGTTTGGGATAAGACAGAAAAAGAAGACACTTATATAGCATAATCATACTTTACTTTGTTTCTTCCATGGCAGATAAAGATGTTTACTATCATGAGCCTTACCAAATACTGGAACCATAATATATTCAAATTCATTTAGATAAGATGTAACCATAAAGACTTTCTTAAAACAGGTACCTCAGTTTAATGTCTACACTCTGTTTGGTTAAATACATTTACCAATAAAAGCAAAAAGTCGAGATGATTACCGGTGTTATCTTATCAAGTTGTTTCTTCTGGCTTCCCTTGATGCCTGTTTAAAGACATTGACGTTAGTATATGATAATAACACTAACATTGAAAGCTCTTTTTATGGTGTTTGAAATATTAGTAACCAAAACCAGACAAATTTCTTCATATGTAGTTATGATACAAACCTAGAAAATGTAACACATTCACCAATTTTGGCCCCTTCTGGAACGATCAAAGGCTCTACAGCTGTATGATCTGCATTTGAAGCGCACAACACCTGGAAGATAACAAAAGGCAGAGATGTCTAAAAATGTGTACATGAGAAAGAAAGTAAGTTGATTAAAGCATATGCATGTATCAACACCTGTCTTAACCAATCATAAACCTGCAATTTGCTATGAGACCTTATGATAATCAACATAATGAAACTGCCTGTTGACTTCTTCCAGCTTTCCGTAACTTGGGTATTTTGTTCATTAGTTTGGGTAATTAAATATAGAGATGCACAGAAAATCCCAAGACTGAAAAAGCCCAGACCTATGGAGCCCGAAGCCTAATCAGACCGAAATATTGGCCGCAGGCCCTGCCCTGGAAAAATCCCGGTTAAGGCCCGACCTGAAAATTTCCTTTAACCCAAAGCCCGGTCTTTGTTATTGCTCACAACCAAACTATGAGGGAGAGTTTGACAAAACCTGTGTGTTCTTTTACGATCTTGATTGTGTGGAAAAGCCATGAACTTCTAATTTGCCTCTTAAAAAGGTAAAATCGACCGCTTTGGCATTTTAGATATTCAACCAATAGTCTAACACGGTGGTTAAGCTATGTGATATGTCAAAGGATTACATTATATTTTGGGATACAGTAAAATATTATGCAACTGTATGGTTTTTTTATAGAGGGTAAAATTGTCATCC
This sequence comes from Arctium minus, assembly GCA_954870635.1. Taxonomy (NCBI): domain Eukaryota; kingdom Viridiplantae; phylum Streptophyta; class Magnoliopsida; order Asterales; family Asteraceae; genus Arctium; species Arctium minus. The sequence continues at coordinate 44,193,339 of OX941092.1, read as the reverse complement.
TGTTAAATAAAAGTGTAACTATTATACATTTCTAAAAATATGTGCTATTTTTGGGACGACGGGAGTACTTCTCAAAGCCATTTTTATGTTTTGCATCACCATATACTAAATTCTTAATGCATTAAAAATGCATTTCTTTTTTTTTTCACAAATTATACCATTGTGATCCCATAAACATAGCTACATGATATCAGGTCAATTCAAAACCATTTTGGTCCCTGCTTCAATCTCCATATATGAGTCATTGATTCAATCATGCATCAATGCTAACACTACCTGTGCAACCAACAATCAACCAAGCAGGTGTGCTTAAATAAAATTTCTATATGAAACTATAGGATGATTCAACTGGGTGTGTATAATTTATCCAAAATCCGAATAAGAAAGAACCTCATATAAAATACCACAGAATAGGTATGATCCTTAATTGAGATTCAATATTCCATTCTCAAATGATAGCGAAATGGGTTCCAGAATAAGTTTTCTTTTTTCAAGACCATGCAAAAGGTTTCATCAAATAAATTGTCTCTTCATCCATGATGTTTCTAAGCATTGTGATACGCTAGCAGGGACTCCAATCATACATTATTATCTAGTAAAGTGATATTTAGATGATAAACCTTTATATATATTATCTCTGCCCCCAATAAGGTGCAACACTGCTTGCCATGCATGTTTCTATGGTCCATTTATTATATAGGGCAAATATATGGCTACAATCACTGTTACCACCAAACCCACCACAATTCCTATATGTAGAAAAAAGATATGATGTAATGCACATCCTATCTTATAATTGCTTGATCTCTTGCAAAAGATAGAAGAAATAGTTAGTTGATGGTTGCCATAGATTTTTATATTCATCAGTCTTTACAAATTAAATTTCACATTTGAAACTAAATTTATATTAGATGAGGTTCAGTAAGAGTCTCTATATGAATCAACCAAGGATCTCTTAGACATGTAATTTTTATAGAATTTTTTGTACTTGTTGTGGGACAAAGGGAGTACTAATTAATATTCTGATAGAGTTAAAAAAGTGAAGTATATATGCAAAAAACAATATATATATATATATATATATATATAGAGAGAGAGAGAGAGAGAGAGTCAGGTTCAATTAGATAGCAACTTTCAGTAACTAAGTTAGGACTTAGGACCTTGCAATTGAGAACTCATTGTAAACAGGATTTCTATCGGTACTTGTAAAATCTTGAGAAATCACCAAAATTGGTAGCCAAATTCGATTTGTTTAACCCATTTTCCTTTATGGCACCTTTCCTAACTTTCACTTTACAAGAACCCAATTAATTAATAAATGCAGACACCTAGTAGCAGCTCATATGGCTTGAGAAATCTTTTTCAGATCATTATGAAAGCTAAAAAGGTATTATACCAGCACGCAGTAGCATAAGCATGAAAAATATTACCTTGGCTAATTTGTATAGTTCATCAATCGCTTCAAACAAAATTCGATGGGCATAAACAACATACTTGATATCCTGCAAGATTCAAGATAAACTTAACAAACTTGTACTTTAAACTACTCAAGAAAGTTTTATTCTTTTCATATAAACACCAATTGAGAAGTTAAAACCATGATAATAAGGTTTCATACAAGCTCACCACCAAAAACAACCTGTCGAAGTACCAAAACTAAAATACACCCCACAGAAGTTAAGAAGAAAACCAATAGCGAGAAGCTCAACCCCTCTGCATTAACAATATACAGAGGTTCCCCATATGCAATGAAGTTATAAAAGTGTGTCGATCAGCCACAACACTCCAATTCCAACACAAATAAGCATTTAGCAACTGCTTCAAATAAATCTCATAGCCAGTATAAGCTTACATGATCTTAGCAGGTAGTCTTACTTACCTCTACTAACATCAAGACTGTTCCCCCGATTGTTTGTTGAAAGTTTTCAAGAAAACTGTTAACATTGAACAAGCAATTATCATGTATATGGAAAAAGAGTAATTGAAACATGAATCATATATAAAACTCATGAATACCTCTATGATCACCCCCCGTTGACGAAGCTACCTTCCCAAAAACAACAACTCAACTTAGCCATGGCATGTATTCCTCTATTTTAACCATTAGATAATGTAAAATGCCTGTGATACCAAAATGACTCGGGTAACCGCAAAAGGATGCCATGTTTCATTGAAGATGAAAACAGATACCATAACCAAAATACTTAAATCTTATCATTAACGACCACATCATGCCACAACAAATTCAAGATCAACAACATAAACAGCACAAATTTATTCTCTCACAGTTCCATGAGCAACTTGATAATCATTGCATTAGCACCTCAACCAGGATGGCAACACATCATAAGTGCAAATACTGATTATAAGTATGCAACCTGAAAACATAACTTTTCTATAAAATAAACACTCCTGGTTTAAAATTCACTATCTTCTTTCTATAATTTCCTCAAACCTAACTAAAATTCATATCGAATCAGTAAAAGAAATCCATAAGATTACAGTAATCTTATCCAAATACAAACTCAAATAAGTTGATCCTATATCTACAACATAATATCAAAATGTAGCTCAAACACAAACACAAGAATTAAAGAACAACCCAACCCACATCACAAATTTGATAAGTTTCACAAATTTGAGAAATTTGCCAAATGGGGTCTGAAGAAAATGGCTAGATTTGAATATAAACCTACAAGAATTCCAAAAAATTCTGAAATGAATTACATAACAAATTTGAGAAATTTGTGAAAGTTAAGAAATTTCTCAAATGGGGTCTCAAGAAAGTGGCTGGATTTGAATATAAACCTACAAGAACTCCAAAAATTCTGAAATGAATTACATAACAAATATGAGAAATTTAAGAAATTTGTCAAATGGGGTCTCAAGATAATGGTTGGATTTGGATATAAACCTACAAGACTTCCAAAATTTCGGAAAGAAAATTGAGAAAATTTAAGAAATTTGTCAAATGGGGTCTGAAGAAAATGGCTGAATTTTGATATAAACCTAAAAAGATCCCAAATAACTTTCCCCAAATTAAATACATTTGCCATTTGAGAACTGAAATGAAAAAACCCAAATCGATGCCAAACCAAAACTTAAGAAGAAGAAGGAGAAACCCAAAGCGATGCAGAACCAAAACTGAAGAAGAAAAAACCCAAATGAATGCGTACCTAATATGAAATGAAAACGTGAAAGAAACCCAAATCAATGAAGCCCTGTAAAAATAATCGTGCTTAAAGTTACATCTAAATTCATAGAATCAGGTTTAATTACTGAAAGCCCAAATAATTTTCCCCAAATTAAATGCAATTGCCATTTCAGAACCGAAATGGAAAACCCAAATCGATGCAGAAACGAAACTTAAGAAAAAGAAGAAGAAACCTAAATCGATGCAGAACCAAAACTGAAGAAGAAAAAAAAACCCAAATCTATGCGTACCAGATATGAAATGAAACCGTGAAAGAAACCCAAATCAATGAAGCCCTGCAAAAATAATCGTGGGGTAAGGTAAATCAACGAGCTGTCGATGGTCATAAGAACACACCAAATGGGAGAACGAAAACATTGAAGTACCTTGGAAAAGCAGAGCGGCCGATTGCATCGTTGAGAGGTTCGTTTCATTGGTACTCTATAGCAATGCAAAAGTGGGAGGAAGAGGGTCGTGCTAGGAGGACGTGGGAGGAAGAAGAACTAAAAAACGGGGTTTCCAAAAACTGATTTTCCAAAAACCGTTTAAGAATTTTAACAAGTAGTATAGATAAATTTATAAAAGAGTAAAGTTCACTTTTGGTCCTTAACGTTTCACCATTTCAACGGTTTTCGTTCCTAAAGTTTATTTTCTCACTTTAGCCCCTCACGTTTGAAAACTCGCAACAAATTTCGTCCTTCCTCTTAACGGCAATTAACTTTTTCCGTTAAATCCAATTAAACGAGAGGTATTATCGTCATTTTACTTTTTGCTAATTTTCTTTTAAAAAGTTGAATAAAATATTGTATTTTTATATATTATATTATATATTTAATGTGTGTATATACATATATTATACACACACACACACACACACATATATATATATACACACGTATATATATATATATATATACATACATAAAGTATAGACACAGGGACCAATCCTCAATGGCAGACCAAATCTTCGGCCAACCCCATCTCCGACCACTTGATTACCTCATCACTCGATTTGGGGGTAGATATAGTGTAGGAGGCCTTGATTTACATCTCATCACTCCATGGATGATGAAACCGAAATCTAGATCTAGCTTCTTCGATGAACACCGATGAACACCCTCTCCCCGATAAACGCTCACACATGATTTTAGTGAAATCATCAGTCATTTTGTGTAATTGGATTCACAAGATAATAATAGGGTTTGTAGATAAGTTACAACACGAGTTAGGAGGTGTGGAATGCACACTCGTGTAAGCTAACTATGACCCGGGATTGTTGGACTGTCATTTGGTGTGCGTGGGACAAAACAAAGGCTCATGCGGGTTGTGCCGCGGGTTAACCCGCGCGGCTACCCTCGTGGTGCACTGTTTCGTGTGGGAGATAGTGGCTCACGCGAGTTGTGCCGCGGGTTTAACCCGCGTGGTGCACTGGTTTTGGGACAAACAGAGGATCACGCGGGTTATGCCGCGGGTTAACCCACGCGGCCACCCGCATGATGCACTGTTGCAGGTGCGGTTTGTAACCCCCAATCATCCCTTTTGTAACTCCCAAATTGATTTATAACGTACACCATTTGACCAATTAACAATCAATACCATTAAATGGGTGATTATTATCATTAATAATATAGCATCGGTTACATTTATCTATGTGTTTAAATAGGATCGTTTTCTGCCTAAAACGAACCCGGTGAATTTGAGATTATCCTCGAGTGAATTTCGTGATACCCAGGCAGAATAGGGTCGAAATATCACTTAAGGAAAGTGAGCTCTCACGCGATCTCACATACTATCCAAGTCGATCACTCCTCTCCCTCTCTACCCATCGATTTCTGCAACCCAATTCCCCAACAATCTTAAGTGATATTCCTTCGTGAGAGATGACGAGTGATCAATCCGTGAGAAACATGACGATCAAGTTCACGAAGCTGGAGAAGTTCGAAGGCGTTGACTTTCGACGATGGCAAAAGAAGATGCACTTCTTATTGACCACGTTGAAGGTCGTGTACGTGTTGAGTACGCCGACGTCGGAAGTAATGGAAGACGAGACGTTGGAGATGACCCGGCGTCATGGCAAATGGGAAAACGACGACTACATATGTCGCGACCACATCTTGAACGGTATTGTGACTCCCTCTTCGATATCTATCAAAATGTTGAATTCGCTAAAGAGCTATGGGACTCTCTTGAGTCCAAATACATGGCGGAGGATGCTTCTAGTAAGAAGTTCCTCGTAAGTAATTTTAATAATTAGAAAATGGTGGATTCAAGGCCTGTGATGGAGCAATATAATGAGCTCCTACGCATTCTAGGCCAATATGCTCAATATAATATGAAGATGGACAAATCCATTTCCGTATCGAGCATTATTGATAAATTTCCTCCCTCTTGTAAAGACTTCAAACATATGTTGAAACACAAGAAGGAAGAGTTGTCTCTTGTACAACTCGGTAGTCACTTGCGCATAGAGGAATTGTTGGGTCTGAAATGTGCTAAGGATGGTTACTACTGCTAGACATGACTATTACTACTACTGCCTGAGGAAGTTAGTACTGCTAGATCACCATTACTACTGCTTGAAGGAGTTAATGCTGCTGAGACAAAATTAATACTGCTTGCTGAGATTAATACTGCTAGTTCAGAATTATTACTGCTCATGAAGATAGTGCTGCTTATGAGATGAAGACTCCATATGAGAATGAAGACAGCTGTATAGATTGAAGCTAAAGTAAAGGAGATAATTATGGACTGAAGATCAATTTTATTTTGATAATTATCTTGTAATCAGTCTTGTTTATATAGTATAGAAGTCTTTGATAGAATAAATAATTATCATTCATAAGTTTTGTTTTAGAGAGAATTAACCTCAAGACTAGTTTAGATCCTTTCTATAGAGAAGTATAGAACGTCTGTTGAGCCTGTTCAACAGATTGAGGTTTTGTGTGTAATCATCAAGTTTAATCAATATAACTTGTGATTTAAGTGCATATAATGTTTCATTGATTGTTAGTGTTGAAGTGTTTTTACGCAACTTCTTTAGCATTGATTCTGAGTGTGTGTGAATTAAATTCTTGTTTGAATTTCGATCCTGACAAGTGGTATCAGAGCTTTGTTAAACTTAGAAAAACAACAATCATCATGGACGGTTCAAGTGATAGCGTTCTAGTCTCAAAGGTTCCAATGCTCAGATATAATGAGTTTGACATGTGGAAGATTAGGATCAGGCAATACATTCTTCTCACATATTACTCTATGTGGGACATCTTTGAGAATGACCCATCTAATGAAGGAATGATTGGAGCAGATGGAAAAAGAATCCCACCAAAGACGGATGGAGAAAGGAAGATAAGGCAGACAAAGATGAAAGCCTTGAGCACACTGCTCTTGGCTATTCCTAATGAGTATCAACACCAGTTCTGCAACTACACTGATGCCCAGATGCTTTGGAATGCTCTAGAGAAGAGATTCTCTGGTACCAAAAGTACCAAGAGAAATCAGAAGGCAATATTGAAGCAACTGTATGAAAACTTCATGTCAACTAAGAATGAGTCCATGACTCAAACTTTTGACAGGTTTAACAAGCTGATTGGTGAACTAGCTACTGTTGGAGTGCAGATTGATCAAGATGATGTAAACAGAATGTTCTTAAGGTCCCTTGGATATGAATGGACCATGTATACTGTCTCCTTCAGACAGAATGACAAGCTGGAGGACAAAGAACTAGACGATCTTTATAATGACTTAAGGGTGTTTGAGGCTGAAGTGGAAACCAAGAAAAGACCATCTGGATACACTCATAATGCTGCTCTTTTATCATCTTCTTCTTCTACTGATTCTGCTGCTAATACAGAATCAGTTAGTACTGCTTATGTATCTAAGCAGGATGTATCTAATGACTCTGTATTAGAAGCTTTTCTTGCTAGTTATGCTAATTCTGGTTTAATTAATGATGATCTTGAACAAATTAATGCAGATGACCTTGAGGAGATGGATATAAAGTGGCAGATGGCCATGCTAACTATGAGGGTCAAGAGATTCATAAAGAGGACTGGAAGGAACAACTTTTCTCAGAGGAGAGAAGATGGTGCTGGGTTTGACAAGTCAAAGGTGGAGTGCTACAAGTGTCACAAGATGGGACACTTTGCAAAAGAATGCAGAGGAGGAATTCCTCAACAATATGGCAGCAACCACCAGCAAGCACATTCCTCAAGCTTCCAAAACAACAGAAACTCCACTCAAGCTCTTGTTTCTCAAGAAGGAATGGGATTTGATTGGAGTGATCAAGCAGAAGAAGCTGTTCAGAATCAATCCTTGATGGCAGAAGTCTCAGAATCTTCAAGCACAGATATTCCAACAGAGGTAAAAACTAAACTGTGCACTAAAGAGTGTCATCAGACTGTATAAAAGTACAGGGATCATAACCAAAGCATGTGTGACGACCTTAAAAGGTTAGAAAGAGATATAAGAGAGTATAAAGTGATTGTTGAGAAGTTTGAAGATCAAATCAAGGCTTACAAGGCCAATGAACTTCAGCATTACTATGACACAAATTACTGGAAGTGGGAGAAAGATCAATTAGAGATTCAAATAGAAAAGTCTAAAGAGGAATGTGAGAAGATAAAGAGTGAGTATGAGAAAGCTAAGCTTGACATTGAGAAGTTCTCTTATGCTTCCAAAGCAATGGACTCTTTGCTTAAAGCTCAAGTTCATGATAAGATCAAGAGTGGTATAGGATACAATGCAACACCTCCACCTTACAACAATAATTACATCCCTCCCTCTTCAGATCTCTTAGAGAACCAAAATAAGGAGGACTTACCTATAGGAGCAACAGAAGTAGATCCTATAGATAGGGTGGTGGTTGAAGAAGAGAATGAGGAAGTGAATTCTGAGAGTAAGAATGCAGAAGAGATTCCTGTAGAAAATCATATTCTTACAAATGAAAGGGGGTGGGGGGTAAACCATTCATCAAGAGTGAAAAGGTGGATAGCTCAAAGAGAGAAAAGGGAAAGGTACAGGGAGTCCACTATATGCAGACCACAGTTGTGAATCCCTGTACATGTAAACAACATCAGGCCCAAAAACATGATAAAACAAGGGGTAATCAAAGAAACTGGAATAATCAGTGGGCACAAAAACAAGGGGTTGATCTGAGTAGAATCAATAGACCAAAACCTTGTTTTATTTGTGGAAAGCTTAATCATATTGCCAAATACTGTTATTTCAATCCTATGAACCAAAGGATAAATTTTCAAAGTTGTATACAAAATCCTGTTGGTGATAGGAATCAAAGAAGGAATCATATGGCTGAAAATGTAAAAAGAGCACCTTTAAAAGCTAATGTTCAAAACAAGTTTGAAAAATCAAAGAAAAATACTCCAAACAAGTCAAGGAGTAACTTAATGAAGAAGAAAGCAAACAAATTTGTCCAGGTTTGGGTCCCAAAAAGCACTAAACCTGTTAGTACTGCTACCTTAAATAGTACTGCTAACAGAAATAGTGTTGCTACCAATGTTAGTGCTGCTAACAGAGTTAGTACTGCTAACCTAGTTAGTACTGCTAATTCAGTTAGTACTGCTTCCAGTGTTAGTACTGCAAGACCTATTATCCTGACAAAATACTCAAGCCATAAGATTCCCCAGTCTGAAAAGCTCATCAAAACTGATTATGAATATGTTGATAAGAATGAGAAACCCAAGACCACTTTGGCTTGGGTTCCTATTAAAAACTAAATGTTCTACTTTATGTGCAGGGCAACCAACAACTAAAAGGGAAGAGCATTTGGCATGTTCATAGTGGTTGCTCTAGGCACATGACAGGCAACAAGTCCTGCCTACAAAACTTCAAAAGAATTGATGGAGGACATGTTGCATTTGGTGATAATCCATCTGGAGGAAAGATTAGTGGAAAAGGTAATGTGTCAAAGGGTAAGATGAACTTTGAGGATGTCTACTATGTTCAGCAATTGAGATACAACCTGTTAAGTGTATCACAGGTTTGTGACAAGAAACATAGTATATTGTTTACTAATACTGAATGTATTATCCTTGCTAAAGGGTTCAAGGTAGTTGATGAAAGTATGATACTACTGAGAACACCAAGAAAGGACAATGTTTATTGCTTGGATTTAGAGAATGTATCTAATGATTCATCATTTAATTGCCTATTTTCAAAAGCTTCTGTTGATGAATCATCTCATTGGCACAGAAGGATGTGTCACATGAACTTTAAAACAATGAATAAACTTGTGAAAAACAACCTTGTAAGAGGTTTGCCACAAAAGGTATTTTCATGTGATGATCATTGTGTTGCTTGTCTTAAAGGCAAACAACACAAATATTCTCATAAGTCCAAAGAGGTAAATACAATCTCTACACCTCTCCAATTATTGCATATGGATCTGTTTGGTCCTACTAATGTGATGAGTATTGGCAAGAAATCTTACTGCTTAGTTATTGTTGATGATTTCTCTAGATTCACTAGGGTCTATTTTCTGAGGACAAAGGATGAGACAAATGGACTGATCAAATCCTTTATTCTCAGAGTTGAAAACCAAACAAATCAAAGAGTTAAAATCATCAGGTCTGATAATGGAACTGAATTTAAAAACCATGATCTAAACAGCTTCTGTGAGGAAAAAGGTATTGAGAGACAATACAATGCTCCTAGGACCCCTCAACAGAATGGAGTTGCTGAGAGGAGAAATAGGATACTGATTGAAGCTGCAAGATCCCTGTTGGCAAATTCAAAACTGCCAGTTACTTTTTGGGCAGAAGCAGTTAATACTGCCTGCTATGTTCAAAACAGAGTTCTAGTAGTAAAATCCCAAGACAAGACACCCTATGAGCTTTTTAAAAAGAAGAAACCTTTTATTGGATTTTTCAAACCTTTTGGGTGTCCTTGCACAATTCTTAATACCAAAACTCACTTAGGCAAGTTTGATAGCAAAGCAGATGATGGATTTCTGGTTGGTTACTCATCCCAAAGTAAGGCTTACAGAGTATTTAATAACTCTTCTAGATTAATTGAGAAAAGTGACAATGTCAAATGCAATGAGAGCACACCAAATAAACTTGGTACATGCCCTGATTGGATTTTTGACATTGATTCACTAACTAATTCTTTAAGTTTCAGTTATGAGTATAATACAGGAACAGGGACAGAATCAGTACCAGACAAAAGACAAGAGTTTGTGCTGTTCCCAATCTCTACAGCAGATCCTATTGAACTCTGTGCTCAAGAGAAGAAAGATGCTTCAGATTCAAAGGATACTGAAACTGCTCAGAATGAAGAGGAGAGAGATGAAAAGGAGGATCAACTTTTGACTTCAGAACATCTAGAACCTGAGATGCCTGGATTGGCAGAAGATGATACTGATGATGAGAACTCCTCGGTGTTTGGTGGCAGCTCTCCTGAAAAGAATGACTCTAATCTGGATGCAGAGATTAATGAAGAGACTATTCATCAAACAAAAGTGCATAAAGATCATCCTCCTCAGTTGGTGATTGGTGACATCATTTCTCCAATCATCACAAGGAATCAAAGTAAGATGGGAGGATTAAAAGACATACAATCAGGCTTACTATCTTGCTTTCTATCTCAGGTTGAGCCCAAAAAGGCGCATGATGCAATGAAAGATCCAAGCTGGATAGAAGCAATGCAAGAGGAGCTGCTGCAGTTTGTACTGCAAAATGTATGGGATTTGGTAGAACTGCCTAAAGGACACAGAGCTATAAGGACAAAATGGATTTTCAGAAACAAGAATGATGAGAGAGGGATAGTGATCAAGAACATGTCTAGATTGGTAGCACAAGGGTACACTCAAGAAGAAGGAATTGATTATGAAGAGGTTTTTGCACCAGTGGCTAGGATTGAGGCAATTAGGCTGTTTTTAGCCTATGCTTCTTTCATGAAGTTCAAAGTCTACCAAATGGATGTGAAAAGTGCTTTTCTATATGGCAAAATTGAAGAAGAAGTATATGTCTGTCATCCCCCAGGGTTTGAAAATCCCAAGTACCCTGACAGAGTATACAAATTGAAGAAAGCAATGTATGGACTACATCAAGCACCAAGAGCTTGGTATGACACATTGTCTACCTATCTCTTAGAAAATGGTTTTGAGAGAGGAATCATTGACAAGACTCTGTTCGTTCAAAGGAAGAAGAAGGACATCCTGTTAGTGCAAATCTATGTGGATGACATCATCTTTGGATCCACAAAAGATCAATTGTGCAGAGATTTTGAAGAATTAATGCATAAGAGATTCAAGATGAGTTCTATGGGTGAACTTACTTTCTTCCTTAGGCTACAGGTTAAGCAGAAACAAGATGGAATCTTCATAAGCCAAACCAAGTATGTGCAGGACATTTTAACCAAGTTTGGGTTCTCATATTCCAAGCCTAAAAGCACACCCATGGAGACACACAAACAAATAACTGCAGATCTTGAGGGGGAGGATGTGGATGTTCATTATTACAGATCCATGATTGGCTCTCTCATGTATCTCACAGCTTCTAGACCAGATATCATGTTCCCTGTTTGTGTGTGTGCAAGATTTCAAGTTAGGCCAAAGCAATCACATTTTCAAGCAGTCAAGAGGATATTCAGATATCTCAAAGGTCAACCCAGATTAGGACTTTGGTATCCTCATGACTTACCATTTGACTTACTGGCATATTCAGATAGTGATTTGGGTGGAGCTAACTTGGACAGAAAGTCTACAACTGGAGGATGTCAGTTTTTAGGTGCAAGACTAGTATCATGGCAGTGTAAGAAGCAAACCACATTGTCCACTTCAACAACAGAAGCAGAATACATAGCTGCTGCAAGCTGCTGCTCACAAGTGCTATGGATTCAGAATCAAATGATGGACTATGGTGTGACATTTCTTCACACTCCTATTTTCATAGACAACAACAGTGCTATTAGCATTGTTAATAATCCTGTCAAGCATTCAAAAACAAAGCATATAGAAATAAGGTACCATTTTATCAGAGACTGTAATGAGAAGAAGCTAATTCAGGTTCAGAAAATACATACAAGTAACCAGTTTGCTGATCTATTCACAAAAGCTTTTGATGTGGGTAGATTCATATTCTTGGTCACAAGTGTGGGCATGATAAACAATGAATGAGTATATTCTCATTCTCTCTATGTACCTATATAGATTCCTCCTTATTTACTTTCATTAAATTGGTGCTATTAACCCTTGTGTGCTTAAGTGTTTCAGGATGAAAGGCCAAAAAAAAGTGAAGTATAGTTAATACTGCTAGCATGTATTACTACTGCTAGTCTGTGTTACCACTGCTAGTCTGTGTTACTACTGCCAGTCTGTGTTAATGCTGCTAGTATGTGTTAATACTGCTAGTCTGTAGTTACTACTGCGGGGGTCAGTTACTACTGCTAATGTAAATTAGTATTGATCTTAACTGTTTCAATGATTGTACAAATACCCCTTTAGTCCACCAAAAATCAAAACGACTCTTTGAATTTCTTGCACTCATTTATCTTCTTTCTCTCTCGTTCTCGCTAACGCTCTTGCTTTTCAAGCTCTTAATCCTAGTTCGCAGTCAAATCTCTCTCAAATGGCAGGTATTGTATTTGTCGATGACCACAATGAGTTGGCAATGCTGAATAAGTCCAACCAAGCCGAAGGAGTTTATCAGATTGTGGACTTCCTAAAATCCACACATATCGCCCACGCTTTAACGGTCAATCCCACAATCTATGTGGAGCATCAAAGACAGTTCTGGGCAAATGCCACCATCCATAATGAAGAGGGTACCCAGGTTATCAAGTCAAGGGTTTGTGATAAACCCCTGACCATCTCGGAGGAGACCATTCGCATTCATCTACTTTTAGATGACGCCGCAGGTATAACATCTCTACCCAAGGAAGATCTTTTTGAAAATATAAGCAGAATGGGATATGAAGGTCCCACTGAGATTTATAAGTTCTTTAAGAACAAATTCTCACCTCAGTGGAGATTCTTTGTTCATACTCTCCAGTATTGCATTTCAAAGAAAACAACTGGTTGGAGTGAGTTCAGCAGTACCATTGCTTATGTTTTGGTCTGCTTAGAAACCTCCAGAAAGTTCAATTTTTCGAAAATGGTCTTAAATGATTTTATGTCAAACCTGGATACCAAGTCAAAATCCTTTTATATGTATCCCAGGTTTTTACAAGATATATTGAATAAGGAATTGACGGAATTACCTCATTTTAATGAGGTATATGTACCTAAGGTCCCGAAAGGGAAGGTGTTTTCTAATATGAGGAGAACTTGTAAGGTCTTCTCAGGTATTGACACACCATTGTTCTCAACAATGATGGTTGTGTCCCACTCTACAGGTGAGGCATCAAGGTCCCAAGCCTCATTGGACCAACCCACACCTTCCACCATAAAAACAATTCCTCTGTCCCTTCTAAATAGACCAACCCCTCCCATCACCAAATTATACACTAAAAGAAGGTGCAGAAGGATCCTTCCCTTCATGTACCAACACCCTCTAAGCCTACAAGCCCTCTAATGGAGCATTCTTCATTAGAGAATATCCAAAGGGAAACCAAAGTGGTGTCTCCTAACCCCAAGAAGGTGCTTACTAAGGAGAAGGTTAAGCATGTAGGCAGCAAGGCTCACACTACTGTTTCTGCACAAAGTGCAGGACAGGACAGTGTGAACATCTCTAAGACCTTCCCCACGGCAACTTTGGGTGAGCAATCATCTAAAGGTCCCCGGTGCCAAGAAACCATGGGGGTAGAAGGTGCCTCTGCAAGGCAGAGGACCCCTACTAAAAGTTCCAGTGATCCTCCAAGGGTGGTAAACACACCTAAAGGTGGTGAGGATAGATATACATACGATGAATTGATGGAAACTATTGCCAATATCAATAATGATGTCCTATCTCAGGGAAAACTTATTGAGAAACTGCAACAAGTATCTTATCTCAACAAGTCCAGATTTCCAACCTCAAGAAAATGGTCCTCAAGCATGTGCAAAAGAAGAAGATGACCAAATTCATACTGAAGAAGAGGAGCATCCCTCATGATGCTTCCAAAAAGGGGGAGAATAGAGCTGAATCTGAGAAACAAAGTCCTGTTAGAATGGACTCTACTTTTGAGGGGGAGAAGGGCAAAGAAGCAGAAACCAGTACAGTAGTAGAAACAGAGCCAACAGTAGAAACGTTCAAGACAGCAACATCAATTGGCTTAGCAGCAGTAACAGAGGCAGCAGTAGTAACAGGGCTTTCTGTTGAAGAAATAGAGATAGCAGAAACCCTTCTAAAGGCCAAAACAGACACTCCCAAAGCCACTCAAAAGGCCAAGGGAGTGGAAATCAAAGAGGGAGGACCTGAGATAAAAAGGAAAGAAATCAGTGAGGCTGAACTGAAGAGGAAAGGAAAGGCAAAGGTGGATGAATCTGCAAAGCCACCAAAGAAGCTAAAACAGATTGAACTAGATGAGGAACTGGCTAAGAAGCTGCAGGCTGAGCTACAACAAGAAGAAGAAACTCAGAAGGCCAAAGATAGGCAGATTGCTCTAGATCTGTCCACTAGGCTGAATGAGGAATATTAAGAAAGATTAAGAGCTGCAGTTGAGGCCAAGAAAAGCACTGTGAAAGCTTCCATACAAAGACTGCCAGCAAAGAAGCAGAAAAGACAACCTTCTAAAACTTACCTGGCCAATCAAGAAAGGAGAAAGATGATTAACTTTCTGAAAGGCTCAGTGGGGGTTAAGGAAGAAATATTTGCTGATATGTCCTACTCAAGAGTTGAAGATCTATACAAGAAGGAAATGGCAAAGCTTCAAGGGGACTTCACTCAAAGGATAGAATTTGAAAGACAAATGAAAGAGAGACATGATCTCAATATTCAACAACACTTCCCTAAGAGTGAGGAGACCACCCCTAAGGCTGAAGAAAAGAAAGAAGAAGCTACTACTAAAGAAGTCAAATCTGTTAAAAGGTTGAAGACAATAGCTTCCAAGAAACTGTCTAAGAAGCCAAGGGTTGCAGAAGCTGAGAAAGAAACAGAATCATCTGTTACAGGTGAAGCTGAGCAATTAAGTCAAAGTGCACAGCAACCAAGTCAATCTGATGTGCATTTTGAACTTTACATGACTGTAACAGATAATGATCCAGTGAAGGCAAATCCCATTTCAGTCCAAGCCCCTGAAATCATCCACTGGGATATTCTTGAATATCAAGGCAAAGAATATTTCAGAGTCAAAAGAATGGGTGATCACTTTGAAGTCTATTCTACTTGGGGGAAGATAGTCAGATGTTGTTCAAGGACAGACTTGGAAGAAATGTTTAAAGTGGGAATGAATCTGTATGGGGATGTGCTGAAGACTCCAGGGATGAACATCAAGAAACTAGCAATGGAGTATTTATGCATGATGTTCAGTCCAGATCTTGTCAAGCATGTCATCAAAGATGTATTCAAGTCTGTGGACAACTGGATGCTTATAGAAAGGTGTGGGGTATATATCTTAACCATTGACAAAAGTTTCCATGAATATTACCTGGTGGATAAGATATATGACCATAGCCTAGCCAAGCTACATGGGATGCTGAAAGCCAAACTAATTTGTCCTTAAGGCTCAGAAATGGCAAGGATTGTGGTTAGCAGGATCATCAATCAAAGATTAGGTTTGGATCCTAATCTAGGGGTGTAAACTTAGGTTTTGAAAGCATCATGAAGACCAGTTTTTGAAGAACTTAACTTCTCAATTTGAAAAGTTAAGTTAGGGGGAGATTGTTGGGTCTAAAATGTGCTAAGGATGGTTACTACTGCTAGACATGACTATTACTACTGCCTGAGGAAGTTAGTACTGCTAGATCACCATTACTACTACTTGAGGGAGTTAATGCTGCTAAGAAAAAATTAATATTGCTTGCTGAGATTAATATTGCTAGTTCGGAATTAATACTGCTCATGAAGATAGTGCTGCTTATGAGATGAAGACTCCGTATGAGAATGAAGACAACTGTATAGATTGAATCTTAAGTAAAGGAGATAATTATGGACTGAAGATCAATTTTATTTTGATAATTATCTTGTAATCAGTCTTGTTTATATAGTATAGAAGTCTTTGATAGAATAAATAATTATCATTCATAAGTTTTGTTTTAGAGAGAATTAACCTCAAGACTAGTTTAGATCCTTTCTATAGAGAAGTATAGAACGTCTGTTGATCCTGTTCAACAGATTGAGGTTTTGTGTGTAATCATCAAGTTTAATCAATATAACTTGTGATTTAAGTGCATATACTGTTTCATTGATTGTTAGTGTTGAAGTGTTTTTCCGCAACTTCTTTAGCATTGATTCTGAGTGTGTGTGAATTAAATTCTTGTTTGAATTTCGATCCTGACAGGAATCTCTTCGGGCACAAGAGACTGAGAAACCCAAGATAAAAGAGGTTTCTGCACCTTCGGTGAACATGGTGGAAGAGGGAAGATCCAATAACTTCAAGGGAAAACGTAAGTTCAATGAAGCCAAGAAAGGGCCCAACAAAAAGGTTAAATTAACCTGTTGGACTTGTGGTATGACCGGACATCTCAAGCGGGATTGTCGGGTTGTCAAGAATAAAAGTGGAGCAAACACAAGTGGTGGTGGGCAAGGATCCAAGGATCAACACCCACGGCAAGGTCAGTTTATTGACTTTGGTTTTAATTCTAATTTGAATTATGTACCACTGATATCCGAATCATTTTATGTGCAGGATGATGATGATGCTTGGTGGATTGACACGGGTGCATCGAGTCATGTGTGCAAGGATCGACGTTGGTTCTCCTCTTTGGAACCGGTTGAAGACGGATCCGTGCTACACATGGGGAATGAGTCAAATTCTCCCATTCTTGGACGTGGCTTAGTTAGACTAGAATTTAGCTCTAATAAAATTATTGAACTTGTTGACGTTTTGTTTGTACCACAAATTCGAAAGAATTTGGTTTCCGGCAGTACCTTGAATAAGTTAGGATATAGGCAAGTTTTTGAATCCGGAAAGTTTACCTTGTCTAAAGGTGGCTCTTTTGTAGGATTCGGTTATTTGAATAATGATATGTTTATGTTGAGTTTAAATAAAAAGAATTTTTTTTCGAATTCCGTTTATATTGCAAATGAGAATTGTGTTGATTATTTTTTATGGCATGCAAGGCTTGGTCATGTTAATTTTAAAAGAATGGTTGAAATGTCAAAATACGGTCTTATTCCAGCTTTTGACGTTAAAACCGAAAAATGTAAAACTTGCATGTTGACGAAGATCACTAGGCAACCGTTTCCTAATGTTAAAAGGGATTCATCGGTGCTTGAATTAATTCATAGTGATCTTTGTGATTTGCATTCAACTCCGTCTTTTGGTAATAAAAAATATGTCGTTACTTTTATTGACGATGCTTCACGGTTTTGTTATATTTATTTTTTGCACTCAAAAGATGAAGCGTTGGATAACTTTAAAATTTATAAAATGGAGGTTGAATTCCAAATGAACGGTTTAATTAAATGTTTACGCACCGATCGTGATGGGGAATATTACGACCCCATGTTTTTCCAATCCGTAGGAATAATTCATGAAACTACGACACCTTATATACCTCAACAAAATGGTGTGGCGGAACGGAAAAATAGAGTTCTCAAAGAAATTGTGAACTCTATGTTATCCTACTCGGGTTTGAGTGATGGATTTGGGGTGAAGCCATGTTAACGGCTTGTTATTTATTAAATCGAGTTCCCAATAAAAGGAATAAGATTACCCCATATGAACTTTGGTTCAAGAAAAGGCCTAACTTGAATTATATTCGAGTTTGGGGTTGTCGAGCCGTTGTTCGACTACCCGAACCCAAAAGGAAAACCTTGGGTGAAAAGGGTATTGATTGCATCTTTGTTGGATATGCCGAGATTCCAAGGCATATAGGTTCTATGTTATTGAACCTAATGATTCTATAGCGATTCACATCGTTATAGAATCGAGAGATGCATTATTTGATGAGACTAGATTCTCTTCAATACCTAGGCCGAAGGATATTGTTCCAAATACTAGTGAAACTAGTGAGGTTGAGGAACAAGCAATTGTTCCAACCGAATCTCCGATGCTTCGAAGGAGCAAAAGAGGAAAGATTGAAAATCCTTTGGTCCCGATTTCCAAGTATACTTGGTAGATGGATCAAGAGATGAGATTGGGTCACAATTCTCTTACTGTTATAGTATTGAGGAGGATCCAAAATCATTTGACGAGGCTATTAAGTCTCAAGATATTGCTTTCTGGAAAGAAGCAATAAATGATGAGATGGATTCCATGATGGGGAATAATACTTGGGTATTATCGGACTGGCCACCGGGTTGTAAACCTTTGGGATGCAAGTGGATCTTCAAAAGGAAGATGAAAGCCGACGGATCAATCGACAAGTTCAAAGCTCAATTCGTAATCCAAGGCTTTAGGCAACGGGAAGGAATCGATTATTTTGATACTTATGCCCCGGTTGCAAGGATCTCCACGATTAGATTGTTGATAGCCTTAGGAGCTATCTACAATTTAGTGATTCACCAAATGGATGTCAAAACGGCATTCTTAAATGGTGATTTGGAGGAAGAAGTTTACATGAAACAATCGGAAGGTTTTATTATGCTCGGGATGGAGAATAAGATGTGTAAACTTGCGAAATCATTGTATGGGCTTAAACAAGCACCCAAACAATGGCATCAAAATTTGATGAGGTTATCTTGTCCAACGGTTTCATGTTAAACCAAGCGGACAAGTGTGCATATAGCAAATTTGACATATCCGGTAACGGAGTAATAATTTGCTTATATGTTGATGACATGTTGATCTTTGGCACTGACCAAAATCAAGTTGATAAAACTATAGAGTTTTTGTCATCAAAATTCTCCATGAAAGATACGGGAGAAGCGGAGGTGATCCTTGGAATAAGGATCAAGCGTGAGAACAAAGGGATTGCAATTACGCAATCTCATTACATTGAGAAAGTATTAAAGAAATTTATTTGCTTTGATTGTTCACCGGTGAGTACTCCATTTGATCCGAGTGTGAAGCTTATACCCAATTCGGGTGAAGCGGTGTCACAACTCGAGTACTCAAAGGCTATTGGATGCTTGATGTATGCCATGACAAGCACTAGGCCGAATATCTCTTTTGCTGTAGGCAAGTTGAGTAGGTATACTAATAATCCTAGTATACATCATTGGCAAGCGATAAGACGAGTATTTAAATACTTGAAGAAAACCATTGATTATGGTTTGTCATATGTCGGGTTTCCTTCGGTTTTAGAGGGATATTCAGATGCAAGTTGGATTACCAACTTAGAAGATAATTCTTCTACGAGTGGTTGGGTATACTTGCTTGGGCGAGGTGCCATCTCATGGGCTTCCAAGAAGCAAACTTGCATCACGAGTTCGACTATGGAGTCGGAATTTGTGGCATTAGCCGCTGCCGGTAAAGAGGCGGAGTGGCTAAGGAATTTAGTCCACGAAATTCCGTTATGGCCAAAACCAATATCACCCATTTCTATCCGTTTTGATAGTGCGACTACTTTGGCTAAAGCTTATAGTCAAGTGTACAATGGAAAGTCTAGAAAATTAGGTGTTAGACATAGCATGATTCGTGAGCTAATCACGAATGGGGTGATTTCGGTTGAATCTATTCGGTCGCAACAAAATGTAGCAGACCACTTGATGAAGGGGTTAGCTAGGGACTTGGTTCACAAGTCAGTGATCGGGATGGGTTTAAAGTCCATTTGAATCTCTAACGGTGAGATACCCAATTCCCTTCTAATACAACGTTAGAAGTTGTATTCAATGGGAAAGCTCACTCTAAGGGATTGGAGCACAAGATAATCATCTCAAGGTATGTGCTCGGTACTGCAAGCGAGGTAGTAATTGTTCTTTTGTAAAAATGCATGTGCAGGTGCATGATGAAAGGAACTACCTATATGAGTGCGAAGTGTGGCCGCTTCAAGAATCTTGGACTCAACTTTGATGCACTCACGAATGGATAAGGACACACGTCTTGTATAGTGTGAAGTTTAAACTTTAGAGAATTTTAAATTCATATGTATGTTATTTTTTGGTACTCAAATGTGTTGAAGGGTTCAATCCATAGGACACCCGGATTCTCGAGTATTTGAAATGTGTAATGTACTAAGATGGAAATTCAATCTTTTAGATATTTTCATTTATGCATGAGTTTGTTTGCTATATTAATTTTGTTTGTGAATCAAGGATTGCAAAAAAATGGGGGAGGAATGTTGGTGATTTTAGTGAAATCATCGGTCATTTTGTGTAATTCGATTCACAAGATAATAATGGGGTTTGTAGATAAGTTATAACACGAGTTAGGAGGTGTGGAGTGCACACTCGTGTAAGCTAACTATGACCCGGGATTGTTGGACGGTCATTTGGTGTGCGTGGGAAAAAACAAAGGCTCACGCGGGTTGTGCCGCGGGTTAACCCGCGCGGCTACCCGCGTGGTGCGCTATTTCGTGTGGGAGACAGTGGCTCACGCGAGTTATGCCACAGGTTTAACCTGCGCGGCTACCCACATGGTGCACTAGTTTTGGGACGACCAGAGGATCACGCGGGTTGTGCCACGTGTTAACCCGCGCGACTACCCGCGTGATGCACTGTTGCAGGTGCGGTTTGTAACCCTCAATCATCCCTTTTGTAACTCCCAAATTGATTTATAACCTACACCATTTGACCAATTAACAATCAATACCATTAAATGGGTGATTATTATCATTAATAATATTGCATCGGTTACATTTCTCTATGTGTTTAAATAGGATCGTTTTCTGCCTAAAACGACCCCGGTGAATTTAAGATTATCCTCGAGTGAATTTCGTGATACCCAGGTAGAATAGGGTCAAAATATCACTTAAGGAAAGCGAGCTCTTACGCGATCTCACATTCTATCCAAGTCGATCACTCCTCTCCCTCTCTACCTATCGATTTCTGCAACCTAATTCCCCAACAGGGACCAAATCGTTGGAGATCCGGTTCTCGCCTCTCTCTCTCTCTCTCTCTCTCTCTCTCTCTCTCTCTTTCTGTAAACGAGAAATCCCACCCTACCCTATCATCTTCCCTTTCCCGTCTATGGAGTTCAATGGAGATGGAATTTCTAGGTTCACTTTTTGATGTGTGTGGGTTTCCCGTGATATTATGGGTTCAACTTTTGTGTTATCGAAAAAACATGGATTTTGCAGGTTTTATCCATTAAAGAATGGTTATGGGGTTGATCAAATGTTATTTTTGCTTCTTCTTCTGTTGGTGGTGGTTGTCTTCAACACCGATGAAGATTGTCGGTGGTGGTTGTGTTAATTGGATTTTAGTAATTAGATTTGGATTTTGGTTGATTTTTTGTGATTAGGGTGTAATTTTTGTATTGATTTTGTGTGTGGATGTTTTTAGTATATGGTGGCCGGAGATGGAACATTGGCCGAAAAAGATGACCGGATATGGGACATTTGTCGGAGAAGATAACCATAAGAAAATTACAGTTTTGGCCCCTGAAGAGAAAAAGAAAATTATAGTTTTGGCCCTTCATCTTTGATTTTTTGTTAACATGTATTTCTATTAATTTTAATTTTAATAGAAAATAAAACAAATGTTTAAAATGTCTAAAATACCCATCATTAAATTGGATTTAACAGAAAAAGTTAACGATCGTTAGGTCGAGGGACGAAATCTGTTGCGAGTTGTCAAACGTGAGGGGCTAAATTGAGAAAATAACTTTAGGGACGAAAACCGATGAAATGGTGAAACGTTAAGGACCAAAAGTGAACTTTACTCTTTATAAAATAAAATCGAGAAAAACGAAATAAAGATATATTACATTTCATTATACAATTCTAGTTTTGTTAAAATTGAGTAGGAAAACTCAAATTTCCAAATAAAAATACATTCCTTTCTAACCATTTTTTCATTTTGGAGATTCTAGTATTAATTATATTACTCACTCGATCCTAAAATAAATATCTAAATTACTATTTTAATTTGTTCCAGAAAAAGTATTCACTTTCAAAAGTAAAAATTAATTTCTCATTCAACCCTTAATTATGAGATACAAAAAACTTTATCTCTATAATTAGGGGTATTGTTCTTTTGTTAATTAAAAATAATAATAATTACACAAATTTAAAAATATATGTATTTGTCTTGTAGACATTTAAGTTTGAAACAAGGAAGTACTAAAATATTGAGTGAAATAAACTTTTGGTCCCTTGTGAACGTCTCCTTTTTGGTTTTCGTCCCTCGAAAGGTAAAAGTGCATTGGTGGTCCAAAAAACGTGTTTTGGAGCCCATTTCGGTCCCTCTCATTGAGGCCGTTTAAAAATCTGACGTTAGGGTTGCCATATGCCCCTACGTGAGGGGCATTTTGGTCTTTCTACCTTTTCCCTCTCTTTACATATTTCGTCCCTATGGTTATATGAAAATTATGGACCAGGTCCCCAAAATAAAATAATTACATG
The DNA here is from genome assembly GCA_954870635.1 of Arctium minus. Classification (NCBI taxonomy): domain Eukaryota; kingdom Viridiplantae; phylum Streptophyta; class Magnoliopsida; order Asterales; family Asteraceae; genus Arctium; species Arctium minus. Next base: position 44,170,663 of record OX941092.1, on the reverse strand, counting down.
TATTGTCACTGTGGTTACAGTTTTGTTACGAATTGGGTCCCTGCCGTTAACTCTACTTCCATTTAGTCAGGGACATTTTTGTCTTTTCACCAATTAATTTCATTTTCTTTTCAAAAAATAAAAAATATATATGACTTGTGTTATTATATATGTGTGTGTGTGTGCGGACATATAAATACAAATACATACAGCCTTACACTAGTAGGCCGCCTCCGGTCTCTTCCATCCTACCATCCCTCGCATCATCCTCCTCCTCCTCCATTCTTCTCTATTCCATCGCATCATCGTCCTCATCTCGTCTCTTCGATCCCATCTCATCCCATCGCATCATCATCCTCTGATTTCCATCCCATTATGAACATGTTACATATGTGTGTGTAAATATATATATATATATATATATATATATATATACACACACACATACGACTGGTTGTCTTTCTTTATCACCATATATGAAAAACCCATTCATATATCTCTGTGTGTTCAACTTCCTCATTGTATGGTTTCGAGTTTAAGACTAATCACATCCCAAGAGTTATGCTTTAGGAGAACAACAAAAACAGAGGTTGAACAACAAGAACAAAAGTTTAAGACTAATAAATACCTTCTTAAGGATGAACGACAAAAACAGAAGTTGTAGATGAAGAAAATCAAAAAACAATATTATGGCGTTGATGAACAAAAAAAACAAAAATCAAAAGTTGTGGCCATTGATGAATTTGGTTTCGATTTCACGATGACTCGATGAACCCGATTTCGATTTCTCGATGAATATGATTTCAATTAATCGATGAATTTGGTTTCAATTTCCCGATGACTCAATGAACCCCGTTTTGATTTATCGATTAACCCGGTTTCGATTTATCGATGAACCTGTTTTCTGTTCATCGAGGAATCTAGTTTCGATTTCCAGAAGACTCGATGAACCAGGTTTCAATTTATCGATGACCCGATGAACTTGATTTCAATTTCTCTCGATGAGTTCACTCAAAAGCATCAATAGCGTTCAGGATTGATCTGAGTGCATCAACGATTTTCGTCGCGGGGAGAGGGCTTCGCGGGGAGAGGGCTTCAGAGGAGATGGCTTGGGAGGAGATGGCTTCGTAGGAGAGGGCTTCACGAGACCTGGGTAGGGTAAAGACAGGGTTTCGCGGCGCTGATGACCCCAAACTCAAAAAAAAAAAAAACTTTTAATCGAAAACCAATCAATTTTAGCAATGATTATCGATTAAATTCAGAAATCTAGCACCCTTTCAATCTATTATCGAGCCAAAAACAATGATTTTCAATAAAACTCAAGAACACAGTCTAAAAAATTTAGATCTATAAAATCCAAAATTCTACTTCAATCTTACGAATTGGAAGATGAAACTTTACCAAACCTTTAATCTAACACAACTAAGTAGATTGGGAACAACTAGACTCAACGATTTAGCAAAAATCAATAAACCCATAAATGAATTGAGAAGTCGATCGACACAGAGAAGAGAATTTTTTTTACCTTTTTCGAATCAAATCTTCGTATCTTAGCTCTGATACCAACTGTATTAAATGATTGAGAGACTTACAAACATATGATTGAAAAACAAACCCTCTCTCTAAACCTGATAAGCGTACAAGTCAATTTATCTACCTCTCAACTTCTAACCCTAATGATTATAAAACAAACATTAAATACTCAGGCCTAAAACCCTACAGGCCCAAGGCCCAACAAACAAAACTAAGCCCAATAACAAAATAAGGCTTTTACAACTCGATAAATAATTAACAATTAAATACTATAAATACTTTATATAACTTTCCACGCACTAGGACTTTCAGTCCTAACAAGGGTATATTGAGATAAGATTTAATGGTCCTTGGTGAGAGTAGGAAGAAAATGGAAGGGGCAATTGTGGTTAGTGATTTACAAAAGATGGCTGGAAGGTGGGTGTCGAAGTTTAAAGGGGAAGGAAAGGAAGGCATGGTTAGTGAAGGTGGTGCAGGGAGTTTCTTCTAGGGGAAGACGAACCGGTCAAACATAAAAACTAATGTTATTAAAGAAAAATGTAAAATGACTATATTACCCTTAATTTAAGGGAGCAAAGGTTAGTTGAGTTAGGACAAAGGGACCCAATCCGTAACAAAAATAAAACCATGATGACTATATATGTAATTATTTCGTTTAGGGGACCCAATCCAAAATTCTAAATAACCACAAGGACGAAATTTGTAATTTACTTTAAAAATTAATTTCTCATTCAACCCTTAATTATGAGATACAAAAAATTTCTCTCTATATTTAAGGGTAAAATTGTTCTTTTGTTAATTAAAAAATATAATAATTACACAAATTAAAACTATATGTATTTGTATTGTAGACATTTATGTTTGAAAGAAGGAAGTATTAAAATATTGAGTGAATTAAACTTTTGGTACCTCGTGAATGCCTTCTTTTTGGTTTTCGTCCCTCGAAAGGTAAAAGTACACTGGTGGTCCAAAAAACGTGTTTTTGAGCCCCTTTCGGCCCCTCTCACTGATGTCGTTCAAAAATCTGTCGTTAGGGTTGCCATATGCCCCTCACATGAGGGGAATTTTGGTCTTTCTACCTTTTCCCTCTATTTTCGTCGATTTATTCAACTGATTCCCCAATGTTCATTTCATTAAGACTTTCCCATCTACCCTCTGTCTCTCTCTTTCTCTCCAAAAACCAACTTCTTTCATCATCTACCTCTCCGATCACCTATGGTTCCTCCGATAGTGCCATCTATGGTTTACTACAACTGTGGTTTACCTGCCATCACTCGAACATCATGGGTAGAAACAAATCCAGGTTGTCAATTAAATTGTTGTTCGAGAATGGTAGGAGTTCACTAATTTTACCATGTTCTCTATGTTTGATGTCTATTTTTCTTTATTAAGAATTGTGGTTTCTTTTGTTGGGTCGACCCCCCAATTTCTTCTCGTTATATGGCTATTATAAATGGGCTACTGAAGGCAAATAACAAGCTTGAAGGGAACATTGAAGAAATTCATAAGCAAACACGAATATGGAAGCTTATTTGTTGTTTCACCTGGATATTGATGGGCTTTTTCTACTTTTTTAGTTGAGCTTCAACATGTGTATGATGTTTCAGTATTACTTTTGACTTTTGTGTTGGGTGTTAGTGGCTAAGTGATGTAAACATCTGAAGGTCTATTTAATGGCACTGTTATGCAGTTATTGATGTTTATTTGAGTTTGTGATGTTCATTTCAGTTATGCAGTTATTGATGTTTATTTGAGTTTAATTAAATGGGACTGTCAGTGGCTAAGTGATGTTCATTTCATTCCAAGACATATCATACCAAATCCAAAACCAAAACCATCTCAATAATTGCAAGACATATCATACCAAAAACCAAAACCATTTCATGCCAAGACATATCATACCAAAAACCAAAACCATTTCATGCCAAGACATATCATACCAAAACCAATTCAAATGAAATCCAAGGCAATTCATAACAAAACCAAAATCATTTCATACCAAATATGTTAGATTGAGCATGGAAACCATTACATTTCATACATAAAGTACCTTTCTTCCTAAAATATTACCAAAAGAACATAGCCAAAAAGTTGTAGAAGTTTCCCAAAAGAAAGCACATTAGATAGATGTTTATAGGAATTAGCATACATAAACCACCTAAGCTTGACTTCCACTAGCATGCCCCTTACATGTTCTTACATTGTGTCCTTGTTTCTTGCATTTGGTACATATTCCTCTCATCCTAGACCTTTGTATCTTCTTTGAAGCTTGTCTCACCCCTTCTATAGTCTTCTTTCTCTTCCCTTTTGTCCTACCTATTTGAGCATGATGATTGGCTAGAGTAAGTGTTGTGGGACAGTTAGATTTAGGCCACATCAATCCATTGATTGGTTTAAGTTTGAAGGTGTACATATTCTTCCATGTTTCCAACCGATATGAATTGTGGACCAAGTTTTCTGGTGGTCAAACTTCAATACCATTGTTGTCCATATTCTACATCACAACCACAACATGCTTGCATGGACTTCCATTCAGTTCCCACATCCTACAAGAACAGTATCCATTTTGGTAATCAACAATGCATTGGTCATAACAGGGATCACTTACTTTATACATGCCATCCCCATTCCATATAAATGTATATTTTGTAGCTTCTTGCTTGATTGGACTCAACATCTTTGTGGCAGTTGGTGTAAGGGGTCCATCAACAACATTTATTAACTTATGAACTTTAGCCATCCTTTTCATCAGATGTTGTCTAATGAAATCTAAGGCTGTGATGATGGGTTTGTGTTGATCCAAACTCTCTCAGTGATTTGATGATGATCCTTTTATACTTAGTGAAAATTACTTTAAACTGTATATGTATTAGTGTTTCACCATCAGCGATCATACTGAGTCTATTCAGTTATCATTGAGTGATTTTCTATGTAAACATTCTATGTAATCCCTAAAGACAAGCCTCACGCTCAAAAAGATCATCGCTGAGATCGAAGACTAAGCTGATGATAAATACAAGTCTACTAATCATTTAAAGCGGCATTCAGTGAAACCAAGACAAGTCTACAACGTGTAAAAAATCAAGATCAAGTCTCAGCTATTGCCTCTCTACATCAGTGATTCCTGATCATTGATCATCAGCTATAGTTGATCTTGAAGCTTCCTTAACAAGATTTGTTTGTCTTATCCTCTGCACAAAAAGTACGAAGATACAAAAGCAAACATGCTTTTGTCCATAACCGTACTACCACCCCTTCCAATACGCTATTCATCATACGACCGAAAGCATGCTAAAGATAAAGTCAAGAACATGAAGCCAATGAAAGATGGGCACGTGGATTGTACCCTCTGCCATGCATTTAATGCATAGGGTATAAATAGGAGAGAAACCTTCATTTTTGAAGGGTCCTCAATATTCTTAATGATACTTGCAGAAACCCTATTTTCTGCAAATTCTCTTATCTCTTTCTCTTACTCTTGTGCAAAGAAATCTTAGTGATTCTTAGATTGTTTAGATTAGGTTTACCTTATCTAGTTCCACAACAATCTATAAATCATGTTTTTGATATACTCAATAATCAATAAACAAATTTTAAAATGTAAATTTTGTGTTTGTATTCAACCCCCCTCCTACAAACTAACACCCTTGTAAAACCTTAATCGGGACCAATAAGTGGTATTAGAGAGGTTTGTTTAATCCATAAACAAGATCTTGCTTAACTCTCTTCCTTGCTATTCTCTATAATGGCATTAAACACAAACACAAAATTGAATGACAATGGCTCTCTTTCTAAACCTCCTCGATTCAGCAAAGACAACTTTGCTCTCTAGAAAAATCGAATGATGCTATTTCTAGAAGGTGTAGATCTCACCATGCCTGAATATGTTGAAAATGGACCCTATGTACCATTTATCATAATTGTTGCAGTTCCTGCCACTGCAACTACTGAAGTTGTTCTTGAGAGAGAAGCTGTCAAAGAAATACGACAATGGAGTGATGATGACAAAAAGAAAGTTGCCCTTGATGCAAAGGCCAGAATCATTATATCTATGGCCCTACCTGATGAAGTTTTCCATTCCATCATGCCTCTAAAAACCTCCAAAGCCATGTGGGACACAATATGTGTTCAAAATGAAGGTACCACTGAGGTACAAGAAACTAGAAAGATAAATTTGGTATGACAATATGAAAGTTTCATTTGTGGTACGAATGAATCTATGTCCAAAGTACACCAACGCTTTAATTGCTTAATCAATGATCTAAGGATTGTTGGTAGGACCTACTCTAACTTTGAGGTTCTTACTAAATTCTAGGAATGTCTTCCTGAAAGTTGGGACAATTATTCAATGTGTCTCATGCTAACAAAAGACTTAAATCACCTCTCTCTTAGTACCTTATATGGGATTTTGCTCAATCATGAGGAATCCTGTCAACTGAAGAAAAATCTTGTTAAAGATTCTAAACACTCCAAAAGCACACCTGTTGTTTTAGTCTCTTCAAATATAATCCCATCTCAGCGCTCTTCTACTCTTAACATCACTGAGTTAGAATATGACTCAGAGGATCCATCAAATTCTGACCTTTCAGAGTTTGATGAATCACTGGCACTCTTGACAAACTTCATCAGGAGATTTACAAGAAAGAGCAATTTCAGAAGAAATAAGCCTCTTACCATATCTGAAAAGCCTAAGTCAACACCTGTTGATAAGGCAACTACTACTGGCTATAACTGTGAAAAAATAGGACATTTTGCTAGCGAGTACAAATCAAAGGAAGTCTTCAAACCTTCTTCATCCCGAAAACCCAATGATTACAAGTACCTAAAGCTGAAAGAGATATATCAAAAGTTGAAAAACTACAAGCGAAAAGGTAAAGGTCTGATCATTGAAGAACATGACTGGGCTGAATCTGAAGAATCAAGCTCTGGTGAAGAAGATGTGGCCAATCTTTGTCTAATGCCTAAGATAGAAGAAGAAGTGGAAAAACCCACTGGAACATCCACGAGCATACCACCTCTCAAGTATCAATCTATTCTGATCCAGCTCTCGCGGAAGTTGAGAGACGTCGCGCTATTGATGTACTGACAATTGATTTGTACAATGCCCTGAATGGTAAAACTCAAGCTGAAAACAAAAACATTGATTTTATAGAACAACTTGAGAAATTCCATCTAAAAGATCAAGGAACTAGCCTATATAGAGGAAAGTTTAAAAGATCAGGTCATTGTCAATGAAATTATCAACATTGAACGCGAACAAGCTATCGCTGAGCTGAAAACCGAGAAGGCTACAATTAAAGGATGGTGTAAATCCTCATCTAAGATAACTGAGATAATAGATGCTCAAATACCTGCTAAGGTTAAGAGTTGTCTTGGTTATGATTCAGAAAAAGATAACCCTGACAGAGATCATTCCATGCTGAAATTCGGAATGTTTGTCTCATCTATTTATGCCACTTCTTCATCACAGTGTTCTTCTTCCTCTTCTGTTCCTATACCTGAGGATGTATTTAAGAGCTCTAAATTCAAAGATAAGGGAAAATCTACTTCCCATACTCCTCAGAAGGGTACTAAAGTACCTAAGCCAAATAAGGCTTCTCCTAAACCTTCATCGAATAAACCATCATCCTCTAAAGTTAAGATCCCTAAACATGTTCAAAGATCTGCTCCAAGGATAAAGGTTGATCTTAAGCCTAAGAAATCTGAAGAACTCAAGGTTCCTCCGAGATCTAAGGCTAAGGGGATTCTTGGAGTTGGCCCGACTCATCAAAAGCTTTCTAATTCATATGCTTATAGTCTCAAGGCTACCTTCAACTATAGAAAATGCTATCACTATGGACTTACTAACCACATTTCCAGTAAATGTCCTACTGGCTCTGAACGTGCTAAGGATGGATACTACTGCTACTTGAAAGGTATTACTACTACAAGATGAAATATTACTACTGCTAGTAGATTTAATACCGCTTGAAGAGTTAGTGTTGCTACTTGAATAGTTTGTACTGCTTGGAGAGTTAGTACTACTAGTAGTTAGTACTGCTTGAAGATTACTATTGCAAGTGAAGAGCTAATACTGCAAGAATGATTAATACTGCTGAGGATGTTAATGCTGCTGGATAAGGATGAAGTTAATACTGCTTATGAAGATAATGCTTGAAGAGAAAGAATAGGAGCTGAAGATAGAGATGAAGATAATTATGGAATGGATTATGAAGATCAATTTTGTTTTTATAATTATCTTGTAATCTGTCTTGTATATATACTGTATAGAAGGCATAGTTTAGAATAGTTTTTGATAGCCTTATTCATACAAATATATGTTTAGAGAGAAGAAATCCTTTCTTTAGAGAAGTTTAGAACGTCTGTTGAGCCTGTTCAACAGATTGAGGTTGTGTTTGTAATTATTAAGTTTTATGCAATATAACTTATGATTTGAGTTCATATTCTGTGTTTTGATTAATTGTTAAAGTGTTATTCCGCGACTTCTTTAACATTGTTTCTGAGTTTGTATTAAATTCTTGTTTAGAATTTTCGATCTTGACAAGTGGTATCAGAGCTAGAAAACTCAGAAACCTATAATCATGGACAGTTCAAGTGACAGCGTTTTGGTATCAAAGGTTCCCATGCTCAAACCCAATGAGTTTGACATGTGGAAGATCAGAATCAAGCAATATATTCTTCTCACAGACTTCTCAATGTGGGATATCGTTGAGAATGGTCCCTCTGATGGAGGAAAGATGGATGCAGATGGCAAGAGACCTCCACCAAAGACTGATGGAGAAAGAAAGATGAGGCAGACATAGATGAAAGCCTTGAGCACTCTACTCTTGGCTATACTTAATGAGTACCAACACCAGTTCTGCAACTGCACGGATGCACAAATTCTATGGAATGCACTGGAGAAAAGATTTTCTGGTACCAAAAGTACCAAGAGAAATCAGAAGGCCATCCTGAAGCAACAATATGAAAACTTCATGTCTACAAAGAATGAGTCCATGACTCAAACTTTTGATAGATTTAATAAGTTAATTGGTGAATTGGCTACTGTTGGTGTCCAGATAAATGAAGATGATGTCAATAGAAAATTTCTCAGATCTCTTGGTGATGAATGGACTATGTACACTGTCTCTTTCAGACAGAATGACCAACTGGAGGACAAGGAACTGGATGACCTCTATAATAACCTTGTGTGTTTAAGTGTTTCAGATTGCTTAAATTGAATACTTGGTACTTCTAGTTCAGTTAATACTGCTCTCTATATTACTCACGATAACAGTCCAAAAAGAGTTAAGTATGGTTACTACTGCTAGGTAGTTTATACTGCCAGTGCAAAGTTACTACTGCTTGCTTTAATTTATACTGCTAATCAATGTTAATACTACTAGTCTGTATTAGTACTGCCAGTATGTGTTACTACTGCTAATATGAGTTAATACTGCGAGTTGGTTAATACTGCTAGGGTACTTAGTACTGCTTCTAACTGAAACCCTCCGCCTATAAATACCTCTTTGTGACCGCAAAAATACAAACGACTCTTTGAACTTCCATTGCAACTCTTTCTTTCTCTCTCGCTTTCTTGCTTACCAGTTGAGATTCGAACCCTAGAATCAATCAGAACGATGGCAGGACTAGAATTTTTTGATGAACACAATGAGGTTGCTATGCTGCAAAAACCCAAACAGGCTGAAGGTTTTCATCAGATTGTGGATTTCCTCAGATTGTCCCACATTGCCTATGCCCTCACTGTCAATCCCACAATATATGTGGAACATCTACGACAATTTTGGGCAAATGCTATCATCCACACTAAAGAGGGCACTCAGGTCATCAAAACAAGGGTGTGTGATAAACCCCTGACCATCTCAGAAGAGTGTATTCGCATCCATCTACGCTTAGAGGATGCCTCAGGTATTACCTATCTTCCTAAGGAAGATATCTTCCAAGTTCTAAATCGAATGGGGTATGAAGGTCCCACATAGGTATTCAAGTTTTTCAAGAACAGATTTTCACCTCAGTGGAGATTCTTTGTTCATACCCTGCAACACTGCATTTCAAGAAAAACAACTGGCTAGAGTGAGTTCAGCAACACCATAGCCTATGCTTTGGTCTGCTTAGCGACCTCTAGAAAGTTTAATTTCTCTCAAATGATCTTAAACGATTTAATGTCAAACCTGGATACCAAATCAAAAAGCTTTTATATGTATCCAAGGTTTGTACAAGAAGTACTTAATAAGGAATTGACGGATTTACCTACCTTCAAGGAGGTATATGTACCAAAACTCCCTAAGGGAAAAGTGTTCTCAAACATGAAAAGGTCATCTAAGGACTTTTCTGGCCAAGACACTCCATTGTTCTCTACAATGATGGGTGTGTCTCATTCCCATGGTGAGGCATCAGGGTCACAGCCCACATCTGACCACCCAACTGATGACCTACCCACACCATTCAATTCTGTTAACATTCCTCAGATCCCTATTGTCAAGGCCAAATCCCCTATCACCAAAACGTATATAAGGAAAAAGGCACAGAAGGTTCCTTCCCTTCTAGTATCTTCACCCCCACAGCCTAAAAGTCCTATGATGGAGCATTTTCCATCAGAGAATATCCAAAGGGAAACCACAGCGGTGTCTCCCAACCCCAAGAAGGTGCTCAATAAGGAGGAGGAAGAGCATGTGGGCAGTAAGGCTCACACTACTGATTCTGCACAAAGTGTGGATCAGGATAGTGTGAACATCTCTAAGACCTTCGCCACGACAACTTTAGATGAGCAATCATCTAAGGGTCCCAGGTGCCAAGAAACCAAGGGGGTAGATGGTGCTTCTGCTAGGCAGAAGACCTCTACTAAAAGATCCAAGGATCCTTCAAGGGTGGTTCACACACCCAAAGGAGGTGAGGACAGATATAACTATGAGGAATTGATGGAAACATTGGGAAATATCAATTTGGATGTACTCAAACAGGGTGCAGAAATAGAGGAGATGAAACTGGTGATTCTTTCACAACAAGTGCAGATAAGCAAGTTAAAGAAGATGGTTCTGAGGTTAGTGCAGAAAAAGAAGAGAAAGCAATATGTATTGAAGAAACGGGGAGATGTAAATGATGCTTTCAACAAGGGGGAGAGTCAAGCTGAAGGTGAAAAGCCAAACCCTGTTGGCCTGGAATCTCATTTTGAGGGGGAGACCAGTGTTGAAAAAGAAAGGGAGATTGGTGCTACAAGTGTGAAAGAAGCAGAAACAGATCAAGCAGCAGAAACAAGTGTGAAAGAAGCAGTAACTGAGCCAACAGCAGTAACTACTCCAGAAGTAGTAACCACAATAGTAACAGAAAAGGTAGCAACAGAAACAGGGCTATCCATGGAAGAATTAAAAATAGCAGAAACCTTGGTCAAAGCTAAAAATGACACTCCTAAGGCCACTCAAACGGCCAAGGGAGTGGAAATCAAAGAAGGTGGCCAAGAGCAGAAGAGAAAAGAAGTAAGTGAAGCTGAACTCAAAAGGAAAGGAAAGGAAAAGATGGGTGAATCTGTGAAACCTCAAAAGAAGCAGAAACAGATAGAGCTGGATGAGGAGCTAGCCAAGAAACTGCAAGCTGAATTAACACAAGAGGAAGAGTCTCAAGCTGCAAAAGATAGACAGATTGCTCTAGATCTGTCTACAAAGCTCAATGAAGAGTATCAAAAGAGTTTGAGGGTTGCAGCTGAAGCCAAGAAAGTCCATGTAAAAGCATCTATGCCAAGGCAGCCGCATAAACAAAGAAGAGACAACCTTCAAAGACCTTCCTGGCAAATCAAGAAAGAAGGAAAATGATAAACTTTCTGAAAGGAGCTATTGGAGTTCCTGAAGGAATGTTTACCAACATGACATTTGGAAGGATAGAGGAGCTATACCAGAAGGACATGGCCAAGCTGAAAGGGGATTTCATTCAAAGGGTTAAGGTTGAAAGAAAATTAAAAGAAAGACTTGATGTCAACATACAACAGCCTTTTCCTAACAGTGAGGAAGGCACTCCTATCAAAGAAAAGACAGAAGCTAAGCAAGAAGATACTTTGGCTCAACATATTGGAGCTATAAAAAGAAAGAAATCTATTGCTACCAAGCCTAAGGCAAAGAGGCCAAGAATTGAAGAAGTTGAAAAGAAGATTGAAAGTGCAAGAGCAGAACCTTCAGCAGAGCCAGAGCAGAATCAAGAGCAGTCCAATCAACAATCCAATGAGCAATTCCATTTGTACATGACTCTGATAGATGAAGAACCAGTGCAAGCTGACCCTATATCAATGCAGGCACCAGAGATCATTCACTGGGATATTCTGAAGGACAACAAAAAAGACTATTTCAGATTCAAAAGAATGGGTGATCAGTATAAGGTGTATGCAACCTGGGGAAAGATAGTGAGAAGTTGTACAAGGTCTAATCTGAAAGAATTATACAAAGTTGGACTGATTCTATATAAAGATGTGTTGGAAGGAACTGACATGAGCTTAATCAAGATTGCTATGGAGTACTTATGCATGATGTTTGAGCCTGAAAGAGTGAAGTACAGGATCAAAGACTTACATCATGAGTATAGATTCAAAAAGATTGATCATTGAATGTTATTTGAAAACTGTGGTGACTACATGATCACAATTGACAAAAGCTACCATGAGTACTACTTGGTTGACAAGATCTATGACCATAGCAAAGCTAAGTTGGAAGGGATGTTGAAAGCCAAGTTGGTATGTGCTAAAGGATCAAAAATGGCCAGAATTGTGATTAGAAGGACAATTAATCAAAGTCTGGGATTGGATCCAAATCTGGGTAATTAAGCTGAAGTGTTGAAAGCATCATGAAGACCTTATGATGAAGAACTTAACTTCTCATTATGAAAAGTTAAGTTAGGGGGAGATTGTTGGGTCTGAACGTGCTAAGGATGGATACTACTGCTACTTGAAAGGTATTACTACTGCAAGATGAAATATTACTACTGCTAGTAGATTTAATACTGCTTGAAGAGTTAGTGCTGCTACTTGAATAGTTAGTACTGCTTGGAGAGTTAGTACTGCTAGTAGTTAGTACTTCTTGAAGATTACTACTGCAAGTGAAGAGTTAATACTGCAAGAATGATTAATATTGCTGAGGATGTTAATGCTGCTGGATAAGGATGAAGTTAATACTGCTTATGAAGATAATGCTTGAAGAGAAAGATTAGGAGCTGAAGATAGAGATGAAGATAATTATGGAATGGATTATGAAGATCAATTTTGTTTTTATAATTATCTTGTAATCTGTCTTGTATATATACTGTATAAAAGTCATAGTTTAGAATAGTTTTTGATAGCCTTATTCATACAAATATATGTTTAGAGAGAATTAACCTCAAGATTATTAGAAATCCTTTCTTTAGATAAGTTTAGAACGTATGTTGAGCCTGTTCAACAGATTGAGGTTGTGTTTGTAATCATTAAGTTTTATGCAATATAAACTTATGATTTGAGTTCATATTCAGTGTTTTGATTAATTGTTAAAGTGTTATTCCGCGACTTCTTTAACATTGTTTCTGAGTTTGTATTAAATTCTTGTTTAGAATTTTCGATCTTGACATGTCCCACTGCCACAAAAGCGTAAAAGTCAGCTAGAGTGAAGATGAATGCCTCCAAGGCAAAGAAGGTCACTAAAGTTGAGAAACCTGCCAAGGTGAAAAATGCCACTAAGGTTAAGAAATTAACCAAAGTGAAGGTTACCACTGAAGCTGAATCATCAGATGTTGTGAAGATTGTTGAACCTTCCATCTCCACTAACTCTTTTGGACCCATTGTAAAGTGGGCACCAATCGAAAATTTATCTTACTTATGTTTGCAGGTCTCGAAGGGTATCTGGTATCTTGATAGTTGTGATCCCAGATTCAAGCAATCATACACAAACAATTAACAATTAAGGAATCAAGATGAGAGAGATTGAGCCACAAGATTAGTCGTATTCATATGTCCAACAAGAGAATTACAATGACTCAAAGTATTACAACTACTTACACAAAACAAGACAAAGGAATGCTTATATAGGGTCAAACAATGTCTTGACCTGTACACAAGCTACAAGAAAAGTCAACACAACTTAAACACAAATACTTACAAATTGACTCAAAACTATACTCTAACAATCTCCCCCTTTTTGAGCAATTTGAAGTCTTCAACTAGTCCACCTCTTCATGCTAGATCTCCTCAAACCCAAATATCCCTCAAACCTTCTGATTGCTTGTCTGAATTTGATTATGTCTTTAATTGCATCAATGACATTCCTAGTAAAGATTCTCTCCAATCTGGGCATGTGATCATTCTCCTCTAATCTCTTCTTCTCACTTTCCTCATACTTGGTCTGCAGCTTCTTGACAACATATTCCAATGTACCATCAGAATACTTATGAATCTCAGCTGCTCTCATAAATCTTTTCTCCTGTTTAGTCTCATTCTCATACACAACACCAAGTTCTGGCTTTCTTAGCACTGTGTAGAGTGGAATCTCTTCAAGTAGAGGATGTGTCATGTCAGGATTTAGCAAATTAATCCTTCTTTGATTAGTCTCAATTCCTAGCTGGAAATCATACAAATAAGTATGGTAGATATGCCTTCGGATAAATCTTTTAATAGTATCCAAAGCAAACACTATTTCAGGATGCCTGATTATTCTGTCTCTGAAATCATGATAAATGAATTCAATATCTTTGAAATGAAGATTACCATAATCAGCTTCATTGAAGAAATAAGTTCCTAAATTTTTTCTTTGAACAGTAAATTCTGAAAACCAAAGCTTCTTGTACTGCTTCATGGTAACCTTGACAACTTCTAGTATTTCAGATCTGACTTTAACATCCTTACGTGTTCTCCCCATAATCTGCAACATTTTGATGTAATCTTTTTGATATTATGGAGACTGATCTTTAATCCCCAAGAGTTGAGCTTGATGTAGATGTCTAATGTAGCTCACAAAGATTTTAACTCCTTCTTCAAGATATGGTACATGTAAAGCTCTTCTAATTCTTTTAATCTCTTCAAGAGTCAGACCAAATTCATCATAGCCAGTAAAAGGAATAGAACCCACTGCTGGAGTGCCTGAAGGACCTGCTTCAGTTTGTGGAAACTTTGGAACAAACGGTGGTTCTCTAACAAACTCTTTTTGAATATCTGGACTACCTGGATTTTTCTGGTATGACAATTCTTCTTCCATATGAACATCAGAATCAAGATTGACAAGAAAATCAACATTTTGATTAGCAACATCAGGTTGAACAACATTGGGATGAGGAACAAACTCACTAAAAGATGGAACAGTCAGAATAGTACCAGGTTTAGGCATTTGAACATGAATAGGACTAAGATGTAGTCCCTCATGTGTACTCTGAGCAAACATATAATTCAGTGCATCAGTGTCTCTGTCTTCAAACAAATCATCTAGAACACTTGACTCATGAGCTGGTATTTCTTCAGATCCCTTCACAATCTCAATAACATCTACCACCTCATCATTTGAATCAAGTTCAACAAAATCATCTTTCTGCCCTTCTTCTTTCATTTTCCAATAAAGCTCATATTTGGCATGAACTTCAGCAAGAGTAACATCTTCAAGGGCTATCACATCAGGATTTGGTGGACCTGTAATCTCCAAAATCTCCTTCCTTGTTGCAATCTTAGGATTTTCAACCCTCGATTCAACACTATCTTTAACATATAACACCATATCTATCTGATCATTTTGCTCAGTACCTTGATCAGCTTCCCTTTCCATACCTTCAGCATTTTCAGATCTAACCTCCATCAATACTGTTTCACCAGAACCTCTAACAGCTGCTTGTTTCTCCCTTATCTCCCCCTCATGATCATTATCTGGATCATGATCATGTTCTTTGGTAGAAACAGCTGCTTGGGCTTTACAAGATGTTTGAACTATCTGTTTGAGATCAGATAAAGCAAACAAGATGTAAGTTTTAAATGAATTTAACTCTGAAGCACTAACCACATCTGCTGGTTGCACAGATTGTGGTGGTTGATTTTGTTGGTCGGATTGCAAAAGGGTAAGAAGATCTGCATCATGCCGAGTATCCGGAGCTTGAGATAATAACTTTGCAAGCAACAAAGATTTAAGCTCATCGATGGATAAATCAGCAGATTGAGTGTATGGATTTTGCTGGCTTTGATGTATAGGCTCATGTTGAATAACTGGGTTTCACTTTTCAAATTTCCTCCTCCATCTTTTCAAAAATACGGGTTTCAACAACCTTTAAGGCGTCGTCGAGCAGTTCCTTTGACACAAAGTCAGGGTTAGTAACTGCGGTATCACTTAGATTAACCGTTTTCATGACAACTGGCGAATCAATTGCATGGCCTGTGTTTATCATTGGCATAGACGTGTCGATGATAGGACTTCCATCCGATCCTTGTAGTCCGGATTGCGGATCTACTACGGATGTTCCGATCGGTCACGAAGACTTCCGATGGTAGAATCAGTAAATAGTGTCCTAGGAATGATAATAGGTAATCGATATGGCACTAGACTCAATTGTGAAGGAATAGAAGTCAAGAACGAGGGTTGTTGTTCTCTATTTTCAATACCTTGATTCTCCGAATGAGAACTCGGTAGATTTTGTGCTAATTCCCCGTGAGAACATGAAACTATATCTTTTTTAGAATACATAGAGTGTCTACCTTAGGTGTGCGAGTGCATAAGTGGGTTGCTTATGACTTGAGCATCCAACCGTAACACATGCGACGAAGTGCTAGATGAGGTTTCCCTTTTGGAAATATAGGTATGGGTTATCACAAGCTCACCATCTTTTTTTTCTACAATTTTACTCTCTCTCTCTCAAAATTTTCAACTAAATCTCCCTCGTTCCGCCTTATCTCTCTAACTACCGCAGTAAGAACTGAGTCTACACGTTGCTGCTCATCCACTTCCATGGCATCAGTACCATAAAAGGGTGCAAATTCATCATTAGGCTCATTATCATCACAAATAACAACTTGATCTGTGTGAGTTGCAGCAATCTCAGCAGTTTCAACATTGTTTCCATCATCATCATTATCATCTTGATCATCATCCTCAGTTCAATCACCCTGTTCATCATTATCATCACCATCTGATTCACCTTCAGCAATATTTGTATCTGTGTCAGTATTTTCATCATCTTTGGAACTGGAAGCAGAAGGTACAACACTAGTATCACTACCACTACCTACCTGTTCATCATGTGCAAGATCCAGTTGCTTATCAGAACAAGGACTTTCATCGGCAGGAGGTGTCACAATACGTGGGGTAACAACCCGTGACCCTGAAACCTCAAGTCTTTGTCTCTGACCCACTCCAGAGCCCCTCTCGGAATTTTTTCTCTTCGCTCCCCGTTTCTGTACCCTCGAGGTATCAGAAACCTTCACGGACTCCTCTCTCCTAGGGATTGAGCCTTGGGTAGGGATAACCGGTTCTGGTTGTCCCATAGACTCTTTATAATCAACTACACTATTACACTCTGGATCTGCGTAGTCCAATAGAGCTTCAGGCACAGGCATGGTAAAAGGAAACTCCTTTTTCTGCTTCATTAAATATCTCATTTCACTGACTGGAGCATACGGATAATTGGTTCTAGTTGGATCTTCCTGTTACTCCTCAGCATACTTCTAACAATGAGTGTCATGAACCTTTGATATGGTATGTAGTTAGGTGCTTTGGATGTCTTCTTGGGAATCACCTTATCATAGAGCTCAGTCCATAAAAGTTGAGCATAATCTATGTGTAGGTCATGAAGAACTGAGTAGAAGAGTTTCAGGATGTGAATACTAGCATTATCTGATCCAAAGTTCTTTGCAGTCAAGCATCAGTTGATCACCGAGAACAGGGTATAGTAGAATGGTGGCAAGTTGTTTTTCTTGAAATGACTGAATGGAGTAAGATTGCCAACATAACCCATGTCTCTAATGCCTTTGAACACTTCAGCATCAGATGGCAATTCATCATAATTGGTTTTCTGTTTATTTTGTTTTTCATGAAAATTTTCTCTAAGTATCATTTTGCATCACAAGTTGATAGCGCAAACCTAGTTTTGCGCCACTCACAAGTAACACAAAGTTTCTTTTGCGCCACCTGTACGTAGCGCAAACCTTGTTTTGCGCCATCTACTTCTAGCGCAAACCTATACTTAGCAAAATTTTCATTTTTTTGTTTTCCCTCTTTTGCATTTCAAAGCTAATTTTCAATATAATTTCTGTTTGATAGGTATTTTAATGGCTTCAGAAAATATCTCTGTTCAGCAAGATGAGAATGAGGTCCAAAATGAGCACTATGATCCATCTGATAATGCATCACGGGAAGCTCCAATGCCATCAGCTCCTTCTTCCGGAACGAATTTGTCTGTTCATCGCCAAACACCAAACGAAGTCTTTCCATCTGCTCTATATGTGCTACCATACAAGCCAAACAATTACTATGTCAACTTTGATAAACTGAAGATTGATCCAGTCATTAAAGCCATTCTTCGTGGGCATCCGATTGCTTCAGCTTTAACTCTATGTGCTGATGTTCTAGAAGTCTATCTACAGCAAGCATGGCACTCCATTACGAAGTATGAGTTGGTTAGGCCTCACAGGTTTGAAGTAAAGATTGATCAATTTGACTCATATCTCTCGTACAACAGACTCAAACTGATTCTAGAGCTACCTGAAGCTAATTCCTGACCAGGTCGAACTTTTTATGATAGCTTTCCTCCAGAATCAGAAGTTCTTGAGGGTATTCGAAACTTGGGATATGTTGGACCTCTTACTAAAGTGAGTCAATTTGAGAAATCCAACCTTCCACCGGTTTGGTATGCGCTGTTCTCGGTACTCAACAGGTGTCTTACCTCGAAACATTCGGGTACTGACAACGCCAGTCTGCACTATCTAAGATTGTTCCATGCAATTGTATATGATTTGCATGTCGACTACACTCTTATATTCTGGACCGAACTTTCTGAAAGAGTGCATGACAAAGTAACTAACAAGAAGAGAAAGTTCATTCCATTTGTTCATTTTATGAAGTTGATTGTCCAGAGCATAATAAGGAGTAACGGACTTATTTCTAGACGAAATTCTTGGGATCAGGTTGGTGACAATGAAATGACCTTCATTCAATCCCAAAGGAAGGAATTTCAGTTCTCGATGCCGATTCCTTCTGCACTAATTGCAAATTATGCTGATCCAACTGATGACAGCATTATTGAATACTTCATTGATCATGATTTTTCTTTGGAAGACGAAGAATCCGAACCTGCTAATGATGATCAAGATGAACAAGTAGCTGAAGCAGGTGATGCGGCTCAACAGATTGATGATGAACATTCTGAAAGTGACAAAGAGCTTGCCGATGACCATATGGTACATGATGATTCTGTTGACAATGATGATGATGGTAATGATGGAGATGGTGATCAGCTTGCTATTCAATCTTTAGAAAGGGAGATCAGAGAAACAGAAATGCGTGATCAGGTAGATGTTCTGTCCGACAATGAATCAGTACCAATCAATGCTGCGGTTGCTAATATACAGGTTGATGAGTTAGATTTAGCTTTCGCTAATGCTATGGCTCAGCAACAAGTTCAAGGTACATAAACTTCTTTTTCTGATATCCATACTACGGCTGAACTAACATCTGTTGTCGAGACTTCTTCAGTTCAAGTTCGAGATCCAACTGAGAAGTTTATGACTCTAAATGAGGTTATCCGTCAAATGAGTGAACGATTTGATGCACAAAAGAACGAGGAAATTCAAAAGATGAATTCCTTATTCAAAGGTAAGATGGTGGAACTAGATCATTCTAAGATTCCTCAAGTGATACCGTTCAGACGAACATCCGGGGTTGTCATTCGTGAACCGTCCAGCATCACTACTACTGCTCCTGATAAATTCTCAATTCCACTTCCTCCATCCTTTACACAGTCTGCTGGATTATCTGCATCAACTTCTGTTCCTCCGGCATCATCAAGTACTCCAATTCAGGATATTCCAATTTCTGAACTAACTAATATGTTATATGCTCGTCTCCTCTCTATGTCTCCGCCAGATCAACAGAATCAAGATTTGCTATCTCTGTTAAGGAAGTTTCAACCGAACTCAACTCCAGCTTCTGCTCTCGTTTCAGACAGGATATCTGCCTTATCTTCTGAGTTTAACTCCTTTAAATCTGAAGCTCAATCTAATTTTTCTAAAATAGATAGCAATTTTTCTGACATAAAGGAGCGGTTAAATTTGATGACTCAATCTTTAAATGCTTTATCTGACAGAGTTGCTCGTCATGAAGAGTCATGCAGATATGAAGCTGGTCCGTCTCATAAAAGAAGACGTGACCAAGATGATCAAGATCATCAAGCCATGAGGGGGAGATGATAAAGAGATATAGGATTGAAAGTTCATCTGCTCATGAAGGCCAAAAAAATAAATCTGAATCAGCAACTCAAGGAAATCAATCTACTGATAAAGCTCAAGATTGTGATGTAGGAGATCTTGTGAATGTCATGATATATAACATTGATCTTTCATCATTGTCGAATGAATTGAATATCTCTGAGTCGAACATTGAGAACAACATGTAGATTGTGGTATATGTAGATCCAGAGTTTGCACCTCTATCGTCAGAAATTCATGAAGCTTCAAATGTGCAAGATTCTGAGGCATACGAAGATATGAGGAATTATTTTGCAAACTTCATTGAAATAGATTCCGAGGATGACAATGATTGAAAATATGAGAAGTTATGCAAAGTGAAAGAAGAAGACTGTGATGATATAGTTGTTATTTCTGATACTGAAGAGAATGCCTTTTATCTTGATGTAAAGGATGAAGAGATAACTAACACTTTGCACGGAGACTTGCCTTCTCAAGAAGACATTCCTGCAGCTCCTCCAGTCTCTCCTAGTCCTATTACTGATCCAGCTCCGACTACCACTGCTCCTTCAAGTACTTTTGAAGTAGGTCAGTCGTCTAGATCTCAAGTTGAGATTCCTAATTCTGAACCTGTGATTCCTCCGAGTATCCTAGAAGAAGGTCCAGCTTTGACCAGACATCAAAGACAACAAAGTTTACAAGAAAGGCATATGGCGTCGAGACTTAGATCTGCTTTCCTCGAGGTATCTCAAAGGAACATTTTTGTTTCTAGGAGAAGAGAGATAAACATTTATGCCATTCTTCGAGTCAGCTGATTTTCAATACGAATACTTGATGTTCATCAAATGCCAACGTCTCGGAAAGCTTCTTGTTTCTTCTCCTCACCTGATAGTAAGGGTTGTCAGTGTTTCTATAAAGAAGTTTGTTCACATCTGGTATCCAGTGTTTGAGGTTGAAAGAAGAGACTGCAAAAGATATACTTTCTCTGAGGCTGATTTCAATGACTTATCTATTGATGACATTGAGTTTTTGTACAATCACTTCAGGAATCTTTACTACAGATCTGAAGATGTCTCACAAGCTTTTTTTGCAATAAAAAGATTCATTCGGCGTGAGATCAGATTCTAATGAGTTTTTGATTTCCAGATGGCTGCTGAAAGCTTTCAACCTGTGGTTAATCTTCAAAGTCCTGATCCTAGCTTGTCAAACATTGATACATACTCTCTATTCACCATTCTTCAGAGTCCATATGGTGTTATATACAGAAATGCTTCTGGTCAGAACTGTTTTCTAAGGTTTGAAGAGATCAATCATTACTCTGACGGCACTTTAAAGGTGATCAAGCTACAATTGGAGCATCGTCTGAAAGATGCTGAAAGAAGATTCTTAGAGACAAGAAGAGATGTTTTTGTGCTTGATAATGATGAGATTTGTCTTCTCAAGAAAGCTTTGAATACTATTGATGAGAGGTTGGTTTTCCGTTCTACCCTAAGACGCTTGGAAGTTTTACTTGGACTTAATCGACTACGTCAAAGAGAAGACCGCCATTAATTACTAAGGGGGAGATTGTTAGGTTTATATTTTCTAGTAACCAATGTATTTATTCCCTTGTTGCTAATGTGCTTAGTTTTGATCTACCTTGTTTGTTTAGCCAAGGGGTATTTAAGTCCCTTTTGTCTTTGTCTTTGTCTTTGTAAGAACTCTAGCTTATGATAGGGATCTGCGAATTCTTAACTTAGGAATTCAAGGAAACAATCAAGAATTCGTAAAGAAAAAATTCGTACACACATAGAATTCGTATGATTCAAGATACTAATTCCTCACTTGAACAAAAATTGACATTCAAACCCTAGAATTCGTATGATACACTGAAATACCAAGAATTCATATGAATGATATACACATTCTGAACTTTAAAAAAAATATGACGCTGAGAATCAGAATTCGTATGAGCACCATTCATCACCAAGAATTCGTATAAACATTTAAAGTTTCAAACATTAAAAAGATTTTCTGAAAAATTTCTAAGTGTTTATCAAGAACATCAAGAACATCATATAAACTTCTTCAAATCTTCAAAGAAACCCATATTTCAAAATTTTAAATTTTGAAATTTAACACAATATTTTGAATCTGGTAAGATCGATTAGTGATTAGAAAACCCTTTTAACCAAGAAATCTTGAAATAAACATCAAAATTAACTCTTAAAATGTGATTTATGTCAATAATACGAAGAACAACATAAATGACAGTCGAAGAGTCCAAATCGATCAAATCCCAAAAACCACGAATTAGGTTAAAATTTTGATTTCATGAAGATCGATTTAATCATACGACCATTCTTTTAGTTCCAACGAGAAGAAATCTGATAATTTTTTTTAAAATCACAGGGAAGGGTTTTAAGGGCTTTGTGCTCTGAAGAACTCGTAAGATCGAGAAATACGAAAAGTGAGGGTTTCGTATGAAAAGAACCCTATATATATACTCTGGAAAGATATGGACACGTGGCACGATTTCACTGGACCTCCCACTTTTCGCAGAAAACAAGGATACGAATTGTCTTGAAAAATAAGACAATAGTGTGTGAGAATTCGCATGAAGCAAGTATGCGAATTCTATGCAAGCCTAAGAATTCGTATAGAAGTGAGATGCGAATTCTTCACATTTCCCAGATAGACATATGCGAATTGTTAGAATTCGTATCACTCTGATGTGCAAATTCTCAAGAATTCGTGCAACACACATCTGCGAATTCTGAGGATTTCGCATGATAGTGTTATCCGAATTCTTGACTTAGCAACATTTCCAACTTTTTGAAAAACATTCAAAATGAGGAAACTTGCTAATTTTGGAAACTTTTCAAAATTTTGTCAAAATAGAAACTTTCCATAAATGAAAACTTTCCAAAAATGACATTTTCAACCCATTTTTAATTCCAAAAACTTTACACACACTGCACACTTACAACTCTTTTCAGATATAATTTGTTGAGCTCCCCCTTGACTTCATATCTTTTTCTTCTGATCCTTTTCATGGCTTTGTTCTTTCTTGTCATCAAATGTTTGTTATTTCTTGCTGGCTCCCCCTTGACATGTTGTGGATCTTTCTTCTCTGTATGGATATGCTCCCCCTTCATATCTGCATACAGGCAAAATTATAACAATTCAGAACAATTTTAATAACACAATCTCCTCTTAGATAACATTTTTCCTTTTATAAGATATAACAACTAAGATCTTCTCTCAACTTCAATTCACACAAATTATGTCTAGGCAAAGAAAAACTCCCTGTGAAGATGTGACATTAAAGATCTTATCAGACTCTTGACATTCAAGTCTGAGTCCTAGACTGTTGTGTCTAGAAGTCATAGTCTTGAACGTTGAAGATTGGGTCCTAAACTGTAGTATTTAGAAGTCATAGGTATTCACTCCTTCTTAAGTTCAGGTTCTTGCATCACAGGTTTAATAGGTTTTGGTACCCAGATGAGTTTGGGTCCACTCTGGTTGTAGATCCCAGTACAGTGCAATCAACAGCAAATAATCAATAATGAATAACAATTGTATAGCCACAACATCTTGTCATATGATTAATATTCAATCAAAGGGTTTAGGTTTACAGAAAGAATATATGATCAGAGAAAGTAAACCTATTGACTAGAGATATGAAAATAATGAGTCTAAACTGATAATGAATCTAAAACAACCTTTATATACTTAGGCTTTACAAGATATTGGGCTTATGGGTTTAGGCCCAACAAGCTAATAAAACTATTAAAGAATTACATATTGAACCCTTATAAATGCTTTTTACCACTTTCAACACACAGGACTTTCAGTCCTAACAATCTCCCCCCAAAGTTGAATAAAGCATTTTTCTTTTTGAAAACTTCATGCCTTGATCTTCTTTCCCTCTTGAATCTTTGAAAGACTTTGGTGTTGCATGTCTTCATATCTTTCCCAGCTCCCTCTTGAATAAAGCTCTTGATCTTCATAATTTCAACTTTGTAACCAGATTCAATGTACAATAGCCTCGACTGAATGTACTATCACACAACTTTCAACTGTAGAAACTCAACACATCAGATTAGCAAACACGAAAGATAATGTGCGAGTTACGTGACTTTCCACGGTGCATCTTCAGTTTAAAACAAAGAATCTGTCTTTGAACCACGAGTAGAACAAACTTTCAGCTTAAGAACTTGTTTCAATCAGCTTGTAGGAAGAAATGACTTGAAGCAAACAGCACATGATACTGGATAGAAGAAATACAATCTTTGAAATCTTCATCTTTGAATATTGAAACAACATTAAACTCATATCTTCATCTCTTTGATCTCTAGACTGTCTTCAACTTTCTTTCTTTATAACTTTGAAATTGAACTTTGTAAAATTCTCTCCCCCTTTTTGATGATTGTGAACATCATGATCATCAAAACTCTTCAATTTCAACACATTCTTTGATCTCCTCCTTTGTGATGATTTGACATTCTCCGCCCTTTGATCTGAGTATCCGTCAATTCATGAAGTGTATATATCCGAATCTTTTCAAATTCAGATATAATAGGAATTGTGAACCTGAATCAACAAATGATACATTTAGTATGCCTGTAAGTAGAACGGAGCCACTTTGTACAACAGATGTATATTGGAAAGGAGTTATTGTGATGTTCACTCCCCCAGGGATTCCATTCAATCATCGAAAAACCACAAAGGAATTTTCTATGAATGTTATGACAAGAAAACTCATTCCTTGTGTGCTCGTGAAAGTGTAGAAATGATTGAAGCTACTTAGCTACATCAGGCTCAAATTGTGTAAACTGTTGAGACAACAACAGATATTACACGGACTCAATGTGCATGAAAGAAGGTGCAAAGGTGGGGCAACTTTCCTTCTTTTTCAATATCTAAATCTTCCGAGTGAAGATCTGATAGCAGATGTGCTGCTTCCCCAAAGAAAATGAAACATTTCTTTGTTAAGAAAGAAATGAGTGGTTGGTGGGGTAAAAACAAGAGTTGGCATGGGCTAGGTGCCTTTTCAATGATGGTCACCAAATAATGTGAACCAATCAGTAGATGTGGCTGCCCGACTCAGAAAGTGGTTGGTGCAGAGTTTTCATATTCTTTTAACTCTGTTCTCACACCCTCTTTCTTTTTATCATTAAAGCTCACTTCTAACCAAGCTCTCATTTACATGTTATCGCTCAGCACAATGAGAAAAACTCAACCGGATGAGTTATCTCCCCTACTCTTTGATTTATGACCCCTCACCCCTCAATCACTCTAGGATAACTTCCGGGGTAGGAAACACTGGTTTACGTGAATCCATGGAAGTTCTGTTTAAGCTCTCACACGAATCCCATGTAAGTCCTAAGAATAGTTGCTCAACAGTTTAATTGAACCGTTAAGTACAAAATGTATGATAACATTGTCAAAATGCATGCTCATGAGATTTGAGCAATTAAACTTTGAAGATTTCTCAAAACAAAGATAATGAATGAATGAAATGAAATCAAGAGAATTGTTTTGAGAATCTGACAATGTATCAATTAGATCAAATAAAATGGTTAGGATATCAAAGAATTGGATACTATGTTTATAATAACAAATATAAACAATTTAGCAATGAAAGCACAAAATTAGAAATGATGAATGAAGCTCAACAACATTTGAAAGCAAACGGGGGTATTACCATCGAAAAATTGTTTTTTATGAGACATGGTAATAACAATTTCAAATGAAGTACTGAATCTGTGTGTGTGAATTGTCATGATCTGAATTCTTAACAAGAATAAACACTCAGAAACAATATTAAAGGAGTTTGCGGAATAACACTTTAATATTCAAAGATCAATGAAACAGTGAATCAGAAATCACAAATTGTAAACTTTATTGAATGATTTAAAGCTACAAGATTTCACACACAACCTCAATATTGATGAACATGCTCATCAATACGATTTCTACTTCTCTAGAACTAGGGTTCTAAACCTTGAGGTTGATTCTCTCTATGAAAACAAAAACTCATAATCAAAAATTAATTCTAAACTATTCTGACTAAGTCTATACATATACTAAGGATAAAAGATAATTACAAAATATAAAAGATCTTTAGTATAATCTTCCAAAGTTATCTCCAAACCTTCCATGATTATCTTCAGTCTTGATCTGCACGTATCTTGATTATCTCTTAAGCAACATTAAGTTGTAGCAGTATTAACACTCTGAGCAGTATTAATCTTCTTTAGCAGTAGTAACTGTGCTCAGTAGTATTAATTCCTTAGCAGTACTAACTACTAGCAGTACTAACTCTCCAAGTAGTACTAACTATTGAAGTAGCAGTACTAACTTATCAAGCAGTATTAAATCTACTAGCAGTAGTAATCAGTTGTGCTAGCAACATTAATCATACTTAATCAATTCTTTAATTCCCAACAATCTCCCCCTAACTTGACTTTTAGGAAGAGAAGTCAAGTTCTTCAGATGCTCCCAAAACTTCATTGCTCATACACCTATATCAGGATTCAGTCCTAAACTTTGATTGATAATCCTCTGAATCAAATATCTTGCCATAGCTGAATCTGGTGCACAACCAAGCTTCTTCTTCAACATAGCATGCAACTTTAACCTGCTATGGTTGTAGACTCTATCTACAAGAAAGTATTCAAAATGACTTGTATCCATTGCTAGTGCATACACTCCACTTCTTTCTAATAGAGTCCAGTTGTTGATGGTTTTGAACACATTTCTGATGACATGCTGAACTTCTTCTGGTTTGAACAACATACAGAGATATTCCATCACAAGCTTTGTAACTGGTATCCCTGGAGCTTTCAGCTTGTCAACATATAGTTTCATCCCCACCTCCAACATTTCCTCTAAGTCAGATCTGGAGCATACTCTTACTATCTTTGCCCAAGTAGGATACCCTTCAAATTTGTCATCCTTCCTCTTCAGCCTGATGTACTCCTTTCCATCAACTTCCATAGTATCCCAGTGAATAATTTCAGGAGGCTTAACACCAACTGGTTCTGCAGTTATAGGATCAGGTACTTTCTCTATTACCACCATGTATAAATTTACATCATAAGTACTTGATGGTGTTTCCTGAGTTTGAGCTTCCTGTTCAAAAGTTTTAGATGCTCCTTCTTCTTCAACTCCCCTCTGTTCTTTCTCAGCTTCTTCCACTCTAGGTTTCTTAGCTGGTGTTCTTCTTGCCATCATTTTAGTTCTTTTCAACTTCCTCAAACTGTCACCTAGAGTAGCTTCCTTCCTTGGTGATTCTTGCTCATCAGGGAAAGGTTTTTGAATTTGAAGATCATGTCTTTCTTTCATCTTCTTTTCTGCTTCAACTCTTGCTCTGTCATTTCCTTGTAACTTGGTCATCTCAACTTCAGACAAACCTTTGATTTGTTCAAATGACATTTTTGTGAACATTTCCTTTTTAACTCCCACAACACCTTTTAGAAATGTAATCATCTTCTTTCTCTCTTGATTGCCAAGAAAGGTCTGTGAAGGTTGTCTCTTCTTTGTACCCATTCTGATCATTCCAGGCTTCTTTAGAGTTGTAGCTTTCTTCTTTGCTATCTCAGTTGCCAAACTCTGTTGATAAACTTCATTTAACTCTGTAGCTAGAGCCTTAGCCATCTCTCTATCTTTTTCCACTTGAGCTGATTCTGCTTGTTCAAGTTCAGCTTGAATCTTCTTAGCCAAAACTTCATCTGACTCAATCATCTTTTGCTTTTTAAGAGGTTGGTCAGATTCCAATATCTTTGCTATGCCTTTGTCTTTGCTTACCACCTTCTCAACACTTGCTTTCTTGATTACTTCATCCTTTTCTTTGATGATAACTCCTTTGGCCTTTGAAGTGACCTTGGGAGTATCATGTTTAGCCCTGATAAGAGCTTCAGCTATCTCAAATTCTTCCAGATTTCTGTTAATAAGGTCAGATAATACCTCTTTAACAATTTTTGCTGCTTCTATTGTTTCAGCAACATTAACTGTTTCTGCTGCTGTTTCTGTTACTGCTGCTTCAAACACTGACCCTGTTTCTGTTTGAACATCAATCTCCCCCTCAACTCCATGTATCTCCCTCCCCAGGTTGATCTCAACTTATGACTCCCCCTTTTTGGGAGCATCATTCACTCGTTTCCTTCTTCTTAGTACAAATCTTTGTTTCTTCTTCTTGTGAACCACTTTCTGAACCAACTTCTTTAGGCTGCTGATCTCTTCTTGTTGGTTGATGATGACTTTCTTTATCTCATTTACAACCTGCTTCTGAGAATCCAATTCAGTGGCCATTTTGGACATTGCAGAAATCAATTCATAATAGTCATATCTATCCTCACCTTCTCCAGGAGTGTTAACCCCTTTTGAAGGATCATTGGAACATTTAGTAGTGGAAGTCATCTGCCTAGCAGAAGCACCTTCCACCCCCTTGGTTTCTTGGCACCTGGGACCTTTGAATGATTGCTCATTCAAAGTTGCCATGGGGGAGGTCTTATTGATGTTACCACTGTCCTCCTCTATGCTAGCAGGAGTAGTGGCAGCCTGCTCACCCATATGCTCAAACATCTCCTCAGTGAGCACCTTCTTGGGGTTGAGAGACACCCCTGTGGTTTCCCTATAGATATTCTCTAATGGAGAATTCTCCATTAGAGGGCTTAAAGGCTTTGAGGGTGAAGGTACAAGAAGAGAAGGAGCCTTCTTTACCTTTTTCCTGATGTAAGTGTTGGTGATTGGAGAAGATGGTTTTTGAAGAAGGGACTGAGTGATTGATATGCTAATTGAAGGTTGGGATTGGCTTTCAGTGGGATGGTCTAATGAGGGCCTTGACCCTGAAGCCATACCTTCTTCATTGTGGGACACCACCATCATTGTAGAGAACAATGGGGTGTCAACTCCTTCCGAGTCCAATGGAGATCTCTTCATATTTGAAAAGACCTTACCTTTAGGGATTTTGGGTACATATACCTCATCAAATTGAGGCATATCCATCAATTCATTGGTTATAACTACCTGTACAAATCTTTGGTACATATAAAACTTCTTTTTGTTTCCCAAGTTTGACACAAGGTCATTAAAATTCATTTTTGAAAAATTGTACTTTTGAGTAAAGCATAAGCAATGGTACTACTGAACTCACTCCATCCAGTAGTTTTTCTAGAAATACAGTGCATCAGGGTATGGACAAAGAACCGCCATTGGGGAGAAAATTTAGCTTTTGAGAACTTAAAAACACCCAATGGGCCTCCATACCCCATTCTAGTAAGAGTTGAAAACAGTTCATCATTGGAGATAGATGAGATACCTGAGGCATCGTCTAGACGTAGACTAATGCGAATTACCTCTTCAGAAACTGTCAAGGGTTTGTCACACACCCTTGTCTTGATAACTTGCACACCATTTTCAGTAATAATGGTGGCATTTGCCCGTAATTGTTTTTGGTGCTCAATGTAGATGGATGGTGACACTGTAAGGGCATACGCGATATGGCTTGTTTTGAGAAAATCGAGTATCTGGTGAAATCCATCAGCCTGCTTCGGCTTTTGAAGCATCGCGATTTCGTTATGCTCATCAATGAACGCCATGGATGCCATTGAACTTGAGAGTTCTTGCCTGTAACTTACGAGGTGCTTGAGAGAAAAAGGGTTAGAGAGCAGATGAATAGTAATCAAAGAGTCGTTATGAACATTTAGGCAGGCAAAAAGGGTATTTATACAATTCGGGACATAAGTAGTATTAACTGAGAGCAGTATTAACCACTAGCAGTATTAACGAAGTAGCAGTATTAACTGAGAGCAGTATTAACCACTAGCAATATTAACGAACTAGCAGTATTAACCACTAGCAGTATTAACAAACTAGCAGTAGTAACTGAGAGCAGTATTAACCACTAGCAGTATTAACTAACTCTGGCAGCATTAACTACACTTACACTATTGAAGCTTGATTTTGTCTGAACAAGGCAATTTACTTCATGAGAAAGATGATTAGTAACAACCAAAAACAACCAAATAACAGGTATACAATCACTTTTTAAACATGAGCTCATTCAGTGTTTATCATACCCACACTTGTGACCAAGAAGGTGAATCTACCCACATCAAAAGCTTTAGTGAATAGATCAGCAAACTGGTTGTCAGTATGAACTTTAGCAACTTGAATAAGCTTCTTTTCATTACAATCTCTAATAAAGTGATACCTGATCTCAATGTGCTTTGTTTTGGAGTGCTTGACTGGATTGTTAACAATGCTTATAGCACTGCTATTATCAATGAAGATTGGAGTGTGAAGAAAGGTTACCCCATAGTCCAGCATTTGATTCTGAATCCATAGAATCTGAGAGCAGCAACTTGCAGCAACAATGTACTCAGCTTCTGTTGTTGATAAGGACACAGTGGTTTGTTTCTTACACTGCCAAGATACTAGTCTTGCACCCAAAAGTTGACATCCCCCTGAAGTAGACTTTCTATCCATATTAGCACCTCCCAAGTCATTGTCTAAGTATGCAATCAAGTCAAAAGTAGATTCATACGGATACCAAAGACCTAATCTAGGTTGCCCTTTTAAGTATCTGAAAATCCTCTTAACAACATGAAGATGTGATTGCTTTGGCTTGACTTGGAATCTGGCACAAACACACACTAGAAACATAATATCTGGTCTTGAGGCTGTGAGATACATGAGAGATCCAATCATTGATCTATAAAGATGGACATGAACATCCTCCCCCTCAAGATTAGCAGTGATCTGTTTATGAGTCTCCATTGGTGTGCTTGCTTTCTTTGAGTCTGTTAAACCATACTTATCCAGGATGTCTTTTAAATACTTTGATTGACTAATGAAGATCCCATCTTTCTTCTGTTTCACTTGAAGTCCAAGGAAGAAGGTGAGTTCACCCATTGAACTCATTTTGAAGCTCTTGTGCATCAACTTTTCAAAGTCTCTACACATCTGATCTTTTATGGATCCAAAGATGATGTCATCCACATAGATCTGAACAAGTAGGATGTCCTTCTTACTCCTTTTAATGAAGAGGGTCTTGTCAATTATTCCCCTTTCAAACCCATTTTCTAAGAGATAGGTAGACAGAGTATCATACCATGCTCTTGGGGCTTGATGTAGACCATAAAGTGCTTTCTTCAGTTTGTATACTCTGTCAGGATATAATGGATTTTCAAATCCAGGGGGCTGACAGACATATACTTCTTCATCAATTGTACCATATAGAAAAGCACTCTTCACATCCATTTGATATACCTTGAACTTCATGTATGAGGCATAGGCTAGAAATAGCCTAATTGCCTCTACCCTTGCAACTAGGGCAAACACTTCTTCATAATCTATGCCTTCTTCCTGAGTGTACCCTTGTGCCACAAGCCTTGCTTTGTTCCTGATCACAATTCCTCTCTCATCCTTTTTATTCCTGAAAATCCATTTGGTTCCAATAGCTCTATGACCTTTTGGAAGGTCTACCAAGTCCCAAACTTCTTGCAATTTGAACTGCAGTAACTCTTCTTGCATATCTTCTATCCAACTGGAGTCTTTCATTGCATCAAAAACCTTCTTAGGCTCAATCTAAGATAGAAAGCAAGAGAGTACTGTGTGTTGATGATCCTGCAGCTCTTGAAATCTGCTTTGATTCCTTGTTATCATAGGAGAAGAGATGTCTTCTATGACCAGCTCTGGAGGATGGTTCCTTTGAGTTCTAGTCTGATGACTAGGTTCTTCATTGATTCCCACTTCTAAATTGGACTCATTTAAGTCAGCTGAGGTGATCTCATCAGCTGCTTCTGGCTCTTCATGCACTTGATTCTCCTCATCTCTTCTTTCTTCTTCACTATGAATTGGTTCAATCATAGTCTATTTTTCACAAAAATCAACAGGTTCCATTGTAGGTATGGGAAAGATCACAGACTGAGGAATAATGTCTTGTACTTGTTCATCCCATGATCCTCCACTTCCTGAACCTGCATGATCATCACTACTGACACCCAAAGAGTTAGTTAGTGAATCAATGTCAAACAACCACTGAGGACCTGAACCAATAGGATTTGGTGTGTTCTCATTGCATTTGACATTGTCACTTTCCTCAATTATTCTAGAAGAAGAATTAAATACTCTGTAAGCCTTACTCTGAGATGAGTAACCAACAAGAAAACCATCATCTGCCTTGCTATCAAACTTTCCTAAGTGGGTTTTGGGATTGAGAATGGTACAAGGACACCCAAAAGGTTTGAAAAATCCAATAAATGGTTTTCTTTTATTTAAAAGCTCATATGGTGTCTTGTTTTTAGGCTTGACTACTAGAACTCTGTTCTGGACATAACAAGTAGTATTAACAGCTTCAGCCCAGAAAGTAATTGGAAGTTTTGAATCAGCTAACAGAGATCTAGCATCCTCAATCAGTGTCCTATTCCTTCTCTCAGCAACACCATTTTGTTGTGGAGTCCTAGGAGCACTGTATTGCCTCTCAATTCCTTTTTCCTCACAAAAGGTGTTTAGGTCATGATTTTTAAATTCAGTACCATTGTCTGACCTAATGACTTTTACTTTTTGATTTGTTTGGTTTTCAATTCTTAGAATAAAGGATTTGATCAGTCCACTTGTCTCATCCTTAGTCCTTAGAAAATATACCTAGGTAAATCCAGAGTAATTATGAACAATAACTAAGCAGTATGATTTCTTATCTATACTCATAACATTTGTAGGCCCAAACAGATCCATATGCAACAACTGAAGAGAATTAGAGATAGTGTTCAACTCTTTGGACTTATGAGAAGTTTTGTGTTGTTTGCCTTTGAGACAGGCAACACAATGATCATCACATGAAAAGACTTTTGAAGGTAAACCTCTTACAAGGTTGTTTTTAACAAGTTTATTCATAGTTTTAAAGTTCATGTGACACATCCTTCTGTGCCAAAGTGATGATTCATCCAAAGATGATTTTGAAACAAGACAGTTTAGGGATGAATCAGTTGAAACATTTTCCATATCTAAGCAATAGACATTATCCTTTCTGGGAGTTCTTAGTAGTATCATCTTTTCATCAACTACCTTGAATCCAGGAGCAAGGATAATGCATTCAGAATCAGTAAATAATATACTATGCTTTTTGTCACAAACCTGTGATATACTTAACAGGTTGTACCTTAATTGCTCAACATAGAATACATCTTCAAAGGTCATTTTACCTTTGGTTACATCACCCTTACCACTGATCTTACCTCCATCTGGAGTATTTCCAAACGCAACATGTCCACCATCAATTTTCTTGAAATTCTTGAGGCAAGACATGTTCCCTGTCATGTGCCTAGAGCAACCACTATCAACATGCCAGATGCTCTTCCCCTTGAGCTGCTAGTTGCCCTGCACATAAGATAAAAACAATTAGTATTGATTAGGAACCCAAGCCAAAGTGGTCTTGGGTCTCCCTTTCTCATCAAAGTATTTACATTCCTTTTTGATGAGATTTTTAAACTCAGAGCACTCTTTACTAGAGTACTTTGTCAAGATGATTGGCTTAGCAGCACAAACATTGGAAGCAGTACTAACCTTAGAAGTACTAACAGAGTTAGCAGCACTAACAGATTTAGCAGTACTAACCTTGTTAGAAGTACTAACAGAGTTAGCAGTATTAACATTAGAAGAAGTACTAACAATGTTAGTTTTAGCAGTACTAATACTCTTAGCAGCACTAACATTGGTAGCAGTATTATTGCTTCTAGCAGCACTATCATTGTCAGCAGTACTATTTGTGGTAGCAGTACTAATAGTTTTAGTGCTTTTAGGAATCCACATCTTGACATTCTCCTCAACAGTCTTTTTCTTCATGTGGCTTTTAGATTTAACATATTTCTTATCCACATGGTTCCTTTCATTCTTCCTATAACCAAAGGGTTTTTGCACAGATCTTTGAAAATTCATCCTTTGGTTCATAGGATTGAAATAATAGTATTTAGCAATATGATTGACCTTTCCACAAATAAAACAAGGTTTTGGTCTATTGATTTTACTCAGATCAATCCCTTGTTTTTGTGCCCACTGATTATTCCAGTTTCTTTGATTACCCCTCCTTTTATCATGATTTAGGGGCTCAGATTTAGTACAAGCACACTGTTTGCAACGAACAGGATTCACAAATATGGTCTGCTTGTAATGGACCTTATTAGACTTTCCCCCAGTCTTCTCTATGTCCTTAGATTTTACCCAAATCTTTCCACAACCCTCATTGGTAATAATTTGATTCTCTAGAGGAATCTCATCACTCACAGTGTTCTCCTTACCCTTACCAGCTTCTTTCTCAGTTTTGTCCTCAACAACTACTTCATCTAAGGGATCTATCTCAGTGGCTCCCTCAGGCAAGTCCTTCCTATCTTTGGTTTCTAGCAAGTCTGATGTAGGAGGGATATAGTTGTTGTTGTATGGTGGTGGTGTGGTATTGTACCCAATTCCTCTTCTCAGCTTGTCATGAATCTGAGTTTGTAGTGAAGAGTCCATTGCTTTAGAAGCATTGGAAAACTTTTCTACATCTAGCTTAACTTTGGCTAGCTCCCCTCTCAACTTTTCACTATTCTCTTTAGACTTTGTCAGTTGGAGTTCTAGATCCTTTTTCTCCCACTTCCAGTAGTTTGTGTCATATGAGTGTTGAAGTTCATTGTCTTGGAAACCTTTAATTTGTTCCTCAAACCTCTCAACAATTCTCACATACTCTTTTATATCTTTTGCTAACCTCTTAAGGTCATCACTCATATTCTGGTTGTGATCCCTGTACCTTTTAACAGTGTCTATGCAAGTTTTAGAACAAAGATTAGAACTTACCTCAGTTGGGAGATCAGATACCTCTGCCACGAGAGCTTGATTTTGAATAGCCTCTTCTGCTTGATCACTCCAGTCAAACCCCATTCCTTGTTGAGAAACAAGGGCTTGACCAGAGTTTCTGTTCTGGTTAAAGCTACCAGTCTGAGCTTGTTGGTGGTTATTGTGAGACACTCCACTTCTGCATTCCCTGGCAAAGTGTCCCTTCATATGACATTTATAGCATTCTACCTTTGACTTGTCAAAACCTGCTCCATCTTCTCTTCTTTGGGAGAAGTTATTCCTCCCAGTCCTCTTGATGAACTTCTTTACCCTCATGGAAAGCATGGCCATCTGTCATTTAATATCCATCTCTTCAAGATCATCAGGATGAAGTTGTTCCAAGTCATCATTGATTAAAGAAGAGTTTCCATGGCTGGACAGAAAGGCTTCAAAAACAGATTCAGTGCCTTTTTCTTGATTTGCTCCATTAGCATCATTAACCGATTCAGGGTTAGCAGTAGAATCAATTGATGCTGATAGGAGTGCAGCATTATGAACATATCCAGAAGGCTTCTTCTTTGCCTCCACCTCAGATTCAAACACTCTAAGGTCATTGTACAGATCATCAAGTTCTTTTTCTTCTAGTTGTTCATTATGTCTGAATGAAACAGTATACATGGTCCATTCATCTCCAAGGGACCTTAAGAACTTTCCATTTACATCATCTTGATCAATCTGTACTCCCATAGTAGCTAGTTCACCAATCAGCTTGTTAAACCTGTCAAAAGTTTGAGTCATGGACTCATTCTTAGTTGACATAAAATTTTCATACAATTGCTTCAGTATTGCCTTCTGATTTCTCTTGGTACTTTTGGTACCAGAGAATCTTTTCTCTAGAGCATTCCAAAGCATCTGTGCATTAGTGCAATTGCAGAATTGGTGTTGATATTAATTGGGAATAGCCAAGAGCAGTGTGCTCAAGGCTTTCATCTCTGTCTGCCTTATCTTCTTTTCTGCATCTGTCTTTGGTGGTGTTCTTTTTCCATCTGCACCAATTTTTCCTTCATCAGATGGTCCATTCTCAATGATGTCCCACATAGAGTAATCTGTGAGGAGAATGTATTGCTTGATCCTTATCTTCCACATGTCAAACTCATTAGATCTGAGCATTGGAACCTTTGAGACAAGAGTACTGTTTGATTCAACTGTGTTTTCCATGATGAATGAAGGTTTCTGAGAATACTTGCTATGATACCACTTGTCAGGATCTGAATTCTTAACAAGAATAAACACTCAGAAACAATATTAAAGGAGTTTGCGGAATAACACTTTAATATTCAAAGATCAATGAAACAGTGAATCAGAAATCACAAATTGTAAACTTTATTGAATGATTTAAAGCTACAAGATTTCACACACAACCTCAATATTGATGAACAGGCTCACCAATACGAATTCTACTTCTCTAGAACTAGGGTTCTAAACCTTGAGGTTGATTCTCTCTATGAAAACAAAAACTCAGAATCAAAAATTAATTATAAACTATTCTGACTAAGTCTATACATATACTAAAGATAAAAGATAATTACAAAATATAAAAGATCTTCAGTATAATCTTCCAAAGTTATCTCCAAACCTTCCATGATTATCTTCAGTCTTGATCTGCACGTATCTTGATTATCTCTTAAGCAGCATTAAGTTGTAGCAGTATTAACACTCTGAGCAGTATTAATCTTCTTCAGCAGTAGTAACTGTGCTCAGCAGTATTAATTCCTTAGAAGTACTAACTACTAGTAGTACTAACTCTCCAAGCAGTACTAACTATTGAAGTAGCAGTACTAACTTGTCAAGCAATATTAAATCTACTAGCAGTAGTAATCAGTTGTGCTAGCAACATTAATCATACTTAATCAATTCTTTAATTCCCAACATGAATACTTTACAGTATAAAGACAAGATAATACGCAAGTATTGATCTTTGGAAACACACGGTCAGTTAAACATTAAAGCTCAAAAATGAAAAACATTTAAAATCACACTTCTAAATTCATAAAATCTTTTGAGAACCAGAAGTGGTTTGAACATTTCAGAAAACGTTTTTCATGTTCGAAAGTTGTTCTTCTTTCAAACAATCAGAGATCTAGGATTACAAGATATTTACCTTTTAAGCTCCCCCTCAAATCATGATAGAATGATATGGATCAGATAAGCTCCCCCTGGATATTTGCGAAATATCCAAGTCTGAACATTGAAGAACGGGTCCTGATCTGTTGTAATCAGAAGCCAAACTCCGTTGAAGTACGAGTTCGAAGCTGATCTACTTAGAAGCCTTGTTTCTCTTACTCCCCCTTAACTCGAGGTTCCTGAAACACAGAATCAGTTTTCGGCTTTGGTACCCACTGGTATTTGGGTCCATGAATGTTAGTTAGAGTTCGAATGGGAGTAATGGAATAAGAACCATACCAGAAATGATCACTGGTTTTGTGAATAGGATCATGTGTACAACAATAAGAACAATAGTATTTCTTACCTGACCACCTGATTAATTGATCTCTCGAGTAGATATGATCAGGTTTACCTTTACGTGCATTGTTCTTCTTGGATTTGTATATATGTACACATGATTTCTTGCCTTTCAACTCATCTTTCTTCTCATCTTCAACTGGTTTCTTCTTCCAGACCAGTTCTTCTTCTTTATATCTTCTTCTTCTCCTTCTTTGTGTACCTGAACCATCTACATTTTCATCAAAGAAAATGTTAGTACTACGAATCTGATCATATGATACAACTGACCTTTTTGATGAAACAATTTTCAGATGTGAGCTTGAGGCTGTCTTTTTGAAACCAGCTGATTTATTTCTAGGTGTGTGGATTTGTGACTCTGGAGTCGTTTGCTCAGTCACCACTACCTTGGAAACAATCTTTTCAAGCTCTTTAATCTTTGAAGCAAAGCTGTCTCTTTCTTTAACAAGCAGGTCAATCTTCTTCTTTAATTCAGACTTCGCTTTCTTCTCTTTCAGTGCACTTTCCGATAGTTCAGAAAGTTTTTCAGTAAGCTTTTTGATTTCGGCCTCAAACATGCTTCTTTCTTCTTCAAATCTATTCTCAGCATTGTTTCTCTGGCTGGATATTTCTTTGAAGAATCCCACATTCTTTTGTTCAATGACCTTCTTTTCTTTTGCAAACTTTTCTCTTTCAAGGATGATTACTTTCTGAAAATCAGAAACTTGCTGAGAAAGTTTTATGCATTTCAGCTTAACTTCTTTCTTCTCATCAACACATTTTCTCGAAAAATCTGAGAATTTCTTTGCGAATGATTTCTCAAACTCGGATTTATCTTTAGCCATCTTTTGCGCCAAAACAAATATCTTTCTTTTAAGCTCAGAGTTCTCAGATTCCAATTCTCTTCCTTTTAACAATTCCCTTGGCCCTAGCATCAACCATTCAGTGCAATCCCACAACTCTTTTCCTGTCATTTTGCAAGTATTTATTTGACCATAAATTTCACTCAAAATGTCACGAAAAAGTTCACAAGAAATACTACGTGTCATATAATTTCGAGCTAAATTATTAGCCCTCTCTCTTTTCTCCTGTTCCGCAGGCGAAACTTCTGTCAGAATTTGGGATTGCATCTCTCCTTCAGTCAAAGATAATCTGATATAATTACCCACCTCGTGTTCGTCCACGAAGTTCAAAAAATGAACTTTCCACTCTTCATATTCTCTTTTGGACCGCAGCCTTGGTGGGTTCATCATTTTTGATCGTTTCGAATAAACTTAATTCGATCCGGTTTTGAAAAGAGATGAAACTCAAAAGTGCAAGGACCAAAAGTGACAAAATCTGAATCTTGAAAGATTAGGGTCACAAATGACAAACTACTGAAACCTTGAAGTACGGGGGCTGAAAGCGACACAACCAGAAACTACTAACTAGAGAGACTAAAAGTGTAAAATTTAAAACTTCTAACGGACTTAACTGAAAACTAACGGAAAAAGGACTAAAACTGAAATAAAAGTAACCAAACTAACAAACTAACCGGACTAACTGAGACTTAACGGAAAAGGACCAAAAAGTAAGAAAATTAACCGTCACTTAACGGAAACACTATTCATCGTCTTCCTCGTTGATCCAACCTGCAAATCTTCGAAACGGTTAGAAATTTTCAATGCAAAACGATCGTTAAAGCTCCCTGATCAGTCCTTAACAGATTAAAATTCAACCGGTCAACCCACGATCACAAACGAACCAACCGAAAACTTTTCGGAAAACGATCGAAACTTTAAAAAATCAGTATGAGCTAAAACTTTTCGATCAAAAATGATCGTTTATGTTCCCTTAAGCACCCTCAACTGATTAAATCTCGAAAAAATCTCTCAAACTCTCCAACGAAGCAACCGAAGATTTTTCGAAAACCGAACGAGAACTTAAAAACTCGATATGGGTGAAAATTTTACGATAAAAAACGATCGTTTAAGCTTTGTAAACAACCCTTACCAGTTTAAAACTTGAAAAACTTTGTTCCCGATCACTACTGAATCAACCGAAAGATTTTTCGACAACCGAAAAAACTCAAGACTTTGATTGAGATGATGGTTCGTGGACACCGAGAGCCGCAAGGGACCGGTCGATTGATGGTCCGGTCGGTGCTAGACACCGGGCGAGGACGTACCGGTCGAGATGACACGGGAGAAGGGATACCGGTCAAGCTATAAGGTCCGGTTGATAGACCCACACCACACCGGTCAAGATGCAAGGTACCGGTCGACCGATGAATGCACGGGTCGAGGGATGAAATGCACCGGTCGAGGGCGTTAGAACAAAGTACCGGTCCTTTTGCAAGGTACCGGTCGAAGGATGAAATGCACCGGTGGAGAGAAAGAAAGAAAGACAGAACGATATATATATATATATATATATGTGTGTGTGTGTGTGTGTGTGTGTGTGTGTGTGTGTGTGTGTGACTCAAAGATATGGATGCGCACCACTCCAACACCAACTAAAGTAAAATATGTGTATGTATGTGATATATATATATATATATATATATATAAATATATAAATATATATATATATATGCGATTCAAGTCACTGTCCGATGGTTGTGAGATTTTAATTCCAAAAAAAATAATCAACAACCTCCCAATACCAATACTGCATATATATGCATGAATGCCTATACCAATAAAAAAATTGATACCGGTCAAAGCTTCTAATACCAATACCGGTCAAGAGAATGTAGCGGTCAAGCAAAGTACCGGTCAAGGCAAGTTACCGGTCGAGTAATGTACCGGTCAACAATGCGATAAACAGATAAGCACTCGATAATTCGATTGACAACTAAACGAACGATAAACACGATGAATCTGAATCGATCGAAAACACTCAATCGACCCAGAAACTCAATCGACCAAGCACAAATTTTGCAGGTCAATTTGTAAACCCAGAAAATCAATCGATAAAATTGATTTTTCAACAAACACAGACGGCCGAGAAACAACCCAGAAACAATCAGACCGATAAAAGATTGATTTATTCAAGAACACAGATCGATCGATACTTCAACCCAGAAAGTTCAGACCGGAAAAAAAATTTATTTTCAAGAAAACAGGTCGATCGATTTTGCAGAAATCACGATACTTTGATTACCAGTCAAGAAAACAATCTATAGCAAAATTTTACTCAGATAATCAGATAACCACATAAACACGATTAAAACAGATAATCGATTAAAGGGTATTAGACAAACCTTTTTGATCGTATCGAATAAAATTAATTCGATTCTGCTCTGATACCAATTGTAGATCCCAGTACAGTGCAATCACAAACAGTTATATCAATAAAGAACAATAATATAGCCACAACCTCTAGTCATATGATTAATATTCAATGAAAAGGTTTAGGTTACAGAGAGAATATCTGATCAGAGAAAGTAAACCTATTGACTAGAGAATTATGAATAAAAAGACTTGTGCAACCTGACAAATGAAATAATAACGCCTTTATATACCAGTCTTACAATCATAATGGGCTTATGGGCTTTAGGCCCAACAAGCTAATAAAACTATTAAAGAATTACATATTGAACCTTTATAAATGCTTTATACCACTTTCAACACACAGGACTTTCAGTCCTAACACTGGTTAGTATGTGAAAACTTCATTGAGCGGTTTCCACCTCTGTTATAAGCAGTATCAGTAAACTTCTTGTGAGAAAAATACCTCTTGTGAATGTGTGCTTTATGAACAAAATCATCACTACAACAATATGAACAACAAAGTTTTCTTTCTGCTAACCTGATCATATGCTTGTTTGAGTTGATAACATCAGGTGCAAAAGATTTACCTTTTTCAGCTCTGTTCTTCTTTCTCAGTTCAGCTTCTGCGGATGATTTCTGGTATTTTAGTAATTCAGGAGAACCTTTGACAACCGAGATCATCTTTTCTTTCTTGGAAGTACTAAGTCCAGAATAAGCAGCATATCTATCAACAGATTTAACATAGAATGGACTAGAAGGTTTAATCTGATTTGGTTTCAAGATTTCAGATTTAACAGTTTGTTTCTCGAAAACCATTTTCTGAAATAAGCTATTGACTGACTGAAATGAGCAAACTGATTCATTTGCATCACCATCATAAGAAGATAATACAGGTGTTTAAATTGCTATCTTATCAGAAAGATCAACATTAGCTTTCTCAAGTTGACTGATCTTGTCATTCAACTTGGATTTTTCATTGTACAGTTTATCAAACTTTCTTTGCAAATCAGATTTAGCTTTCTGTCCCTTTTGAATATCTGTAGATAAGACAGCTAACTTGTCAGTAAGTTTAGAAATCTCAGATTCAAAAAATTTTCTTTCAGTTTCAAATTCTTTCTCCAAGTTCTGATTTTTCTCAGAGATCTCTTTGAATAGTAAAGTATTTTTCTT
This sequence comes from Arctium minus, assembly GCA_954870635.1. Taxonomy (NCBI): domain Eukaryota; kingdom Viridiplantae; phylum Streptophyta; class Magnoliopsida; order Asterales; family Asteraceae; genus Arctium; species Arctium minus. The sequence goes on along the minus strand of OX941092.1, from coordinate 44,129,050 downwards.
CTCAAAACTTTTCTCTTCTCTATTAAAGACATCTCTCTCAGTAATTACAATATTTTCAAAATCAGAAGCTTGTTTTGAAAGTTTTGCACATCTGAGTTCTAAGTATTTCTTTTCTGACTCAACTTTCCTTGAAAGTTCAGATAATTTCAGCTTGAAAGTATTCTCAAGTTCAGCTTTCTCATTTTTGAACCTCTCATCAACTTTCTTTATCCACTCTTTTCCTTTAGCTTCATAAGTTGATACTTGTGTCTCAGCCTTGGTGAATTTGACATTCAGAGTATTAATATCTTCTTTCAGCTTTGAGTTCTGACTTTTCAGCTTTTCATTCTTAACTTTAAGCTCTTCAAGATCACCTTCCATTTTTGGAATCTCAGGCATATATGACAATGCACAATCCCTCTTTGTAAGAAATAGATTTCCCTTCTCATCGGTGTAAGGCATGATTAGTATTTATGAAAAATAATTGTTGAAATGATCTTTAGTCAGAAAAACAGAAGAATTTGAAGTAAAAATACAGAAAAATCACTTAAAATGAAAAACAAGACAAAAATTCGTATACTACTCACACAACAAAATTCACATGCAAGAATTCGTAAGGCACAATTCGCATATCATACACAACCAAGAATTCGTATAAAACAATTCGCATGAAAGGATATCAAAAAGGAAACGAAATGTGAACTTTTCGCATATAAGGATGTGCGAGTTCTAAGCTTTTCGCTTGAAGGCTTATGCGAATACTTTGAAATTCGTATAAGACTCAGATGAGAATTCCTTTCAATTCGTGTATCTCTCAGGTGCGAATTCTAGACTTCTCGCATGTAACTTTTGTGCAAATCCTGAGCTTTTCGTACAAACACTTGTGCGAATCCTTTCCTTAATCAACTTTTCTTCTCTTTAGTATGCGAATTCCTTCAGTTTACGAATTCTTCCCTTAACATCAATATAAATAGCTATTCTACGAATTCTATTGCTCTGCTAGTTCTAAGTGCGAGATCTTCAATAAATTTGCGAATTCTCTAGATCTTGGCCATTTTTCTGAAAAATTCAACAGAAAACTATCCAAATCTTAACGTTTGAATCTGAAACTTTGCAGAATCACTCTTTATATCATCTCGAACAACCCTTCAGAATGATTTTAATTAAGAACAACTATAGAAATGGGAATCGATCTTTGACTGTACGCAACTAATCACTTTCTAAAAATACAAAAATGATCAAATTACATAAATCTGCTGATCAAATGGATTTCTGACCGAAACAAACAATGTTCCCCTACTATAAACGAACATTGTGGTACACAATTTACATCAAAAACACCATGAAATAAAAAATTCGATTTCAATGAAACAGTGACTTTCTTTTACTGGAAATTCGATCTTTCTGCTTCAAATCATGATTCAAATCTTTCTGAATTTTCTGATTAAGCTCTGATACCAATTGTGATCCCAGATTCAAGAAATCATGCACAAACAATTAACAATTAAAGAATTAAGATGAGAGAGATTGAGCCACAAGATTAGTCGTATTCATATGTCTAACAAGAGAATTACAATGACTCAAACTATTAAAACTACTTACACAAAACAAGACAAATGAATGCTTATATAGGGTCAAACAAGCTCTTGACCTCTACACAAGCTACAAGAAAAGTCAACACAACTTCAACACAAATACTTACAAATTGACTCAAAACTATACTCTAACAATAGTGGATGCTCTCGAGACATGACTGGTCAAAAGAACCTGCCCGCTGACTACAAGGAAGAGAAAGGTCCTTCAGTGAGCTTCGGTGGAAATGGAAAAGGCTATACCAGAGGGTTTGGTGTACTAACTAATGGTACAACTACCTTCCGAAGAGTTTCCTACGTAGAAGGACTAAAGCACAATCTTCTGAGCATCGGTCAGCTATATGATAAAGACTACAAATTATGCTTTACCAATAAAGCATGTGTTGTCACTGACAAAGATGGAAAACTTGCTCTCAGTGGTTATCGTTTGGAAAACGTCTATGTTTTTTTTTGGAAAAGAGGTGACACTCCTGGCAATATATTGAAAAGAAAAAAAGAGGTACAAATTAAACGACGAGGGACTCCCTCCCGACAAAGAACTCTTCCCACAATAAAGGACAAACCCTAAACAGGGAAGAGAACTTCACGAAAAGACAAAAAATGAAGTTCGCATACAATACATACCATAAAACTAGAAGCCAAAATAAGCATAAAGAAATGGAAATAAAAATCATAATAAGCAAGATTAACAAGCATCCATTGAAAGCAAGCAACTCCCAATGGACTCCAAAAGAAGAAGTGAAGGAGATACGATCCATGAAACACAACCGCACACTAGACATCCCCAAGACGAACCATAGGGCCTCTACACAAACAACTTAAAAGCCTCATAGTGACCACCTTCTTTACTTTGTTGACAAGCTGCTCCGCATTACGCTTGCTACTAGCAAATAACCGGCCATTTCTTTCATGCCAAATAAAATAAATAATCACAGCAAACATAAGTTGTTTGCCAGTTTCTCCAGGCCTCCATCTTCTATGTGAAATATCTTTAAGTAAATCCTCCCATCAATTAGGCAAAGTAGTGGTCTCCAAATGAGCTTTAAGCATTGTCCAAACCTGTGTCAAGAAAGAACACTCAAAGAACAATTGATCATGACTATCTGCAAATAAGTTGCATAGAGAGCAAAAAAGTGGGGTTCCATCTTCCCTCCATGATAGCATTCGCTCTTTAGTGGGTAGCCTTTTTCTCAAAGCAAGCCATAAGAAAAACGAGTGCTTTGGAATATGCTTACGAAACCAACAAAACTTATACCACAATACCTCTTGATAGGGACCATCAAGAGATTTCCACACCTCCGAGACCGCAAAAGAAACTGGGTGATTATAAACAATGTTCGAACGTCTATGTTATTAAAATTGATTCCTCCAACAAGCCTCATTAGATGTCAACTGGCTATGGCATAAAAGGCTATCCCATATCAACTTCAAGACACTGAAAGAACTTGTCACTGTTATGCCTCATCACTCATATGCTAAAGAATCTCTTTGCTCAACATGTAAAAAAGGAAAACAAACCAAAGCTAGATTCAAATCAAAGCAAGTCTCCTCATTCACTACTCCTCTACATCTCCTTCACATGGATTTGTTTGGCCCTGTCAACATACAATCCATTGTTGGAAAGAAGTATACGTTGGTGATTGTTGATGAATATTCTAGATATACCTGGGTCATGTTCATCAAATCTAAGACTGACACTCTAGAAGAAATAATCTCCTTTATAACGAAAATGGAAGTTCTCAACAACCTCACTGTTCGTTCTATAAGAAGGGATCATGGCACTGAATTCAAAAATAGTGTTCTTGATAAATTCTTTGAAAACAAGGGTATCTCTCATGACTTCTCAACTGTAAGAACACCTCAGAAAAATGGGGTCGTTGAAAGAAGAAATCGAACAATCATTGAAGTAGCTCAATCTATGCTCAACGAGTCTCATTTACCAACTCAATTATGGGCTGAAGCTGTCAACACTGAATGTTTTACTCATAACCGATCGCTGATCGTCAAGAGATTCAAGAAGACAACATATGTCAGGATCGAATTCTCAACAAGAATTATGAATACTCAGAAACAATATCAAAGAAGTTGCGGAATAACACTTTGATATTCAATGTAACAGTAAACAAACAGTGAGTATGATTAACAACTTGTAAACTTGTATTGAATGATTAAAATCACAAGATTACACACTCAACCTCAATCTTGACGAACAGACTCTTTCAAGACGAATTCTACTTCTCTAGAATTAGGAACTATGCCTTGAGGTTGATTTTCTCTCTAGAACAAAACTTAGAATGAATAATAATTATTCTAAACTATTCTATCAATTTTATACATATACTGAAGATAACAGATAATTACAATTAATAAAATATCTTCAGAATATCTTCCATGAATATCTTCAGTATATCCAGCTGTCACTCTTGTAATTCTGATCTCCATCTCATAAGCAGCATTAATCATCTTGGAAGTATTAACTCAGTCTTGGCAGCATTAACCACTAAGCAGCACTAACCTCTAGCAGTACTAACTAGCTAAGCAGTACTAACTTTGATCAAGCAGCACTAACTTTGACTAGCAGTATTAATTCTACTAGAAGTAGTAATACCTAGTAGTATTAACTTTTGAAGTCCTCTAGCAGTAGTAATTCTGAACTAGCATCATTAACCATATTTAAGCTTTTCTTCAGTTCCCAACAATCTCCCCCTAACTTGACTTTTAGGAATAGAAGTCAAGTTCTTCAGATCTTCTTCAAGATGCTCCCAAAACTCCATCATGGCCTAAATTCCAGTATTTGCATCCCACCCCAAACTCTGATTTATTGTTCTTTGGATCAAATATTTAGCCATTTCTGAATCTGGAATACATCCTAGCTTCTTCTTCAGCATGGCATGAAGCTTTAATCTGCTATGGTTATACACTCTATCCACTAGAAAGTATTCAATGTGATTCAAATCCAAAGTCACTGCATATACTCCACTAGTTTCATATAGAGTCCAATTGTTAACTGATTTGAACACATTCCTTATGATCTCTTCCACTGCATCAGGCTTGAACATCATACACAGATACTCCATTATCAGCTTTGTAATTGAAATCACTGGAGCTTTCAGTTCATCTGCATATAACTTCATCCCTATCTTAAACATTTCTTCAATATCAGATCTTGAGCAGGTTCTGACAATCTTGTTCCAAGTGTTGTACACTTCATACTTCTCATCCTTTCTCTTTAATCTGATATATTCCTTTCCATCCACTTCCAATACATCCCAGTGAATGACTTCAGGAGGTTTAACCCCTACAGGTTCTGCTGAAATTGGTTCAGGCACTTTGTCCATCACTACCATGTACATTTTAACATCCTCAGTACTTGCAGATTCATGTATTGTAGATGACTCAGGTGCCTCTTCTTCTTCAACAACCTTTTCAGCCTCTTCTTCCATTAATCTAGGCTTCTTTGTAGGCTTTCTCCTGGCAATCATCTTAGTTCTTTTCAAAGTCCTTAGACTTTCACCAATTGTTGCTTCCTTTTCTGGAGTTTCTTGCTCATCAGGGAATGGTTTTTGTAAGAAATCATTGCTCTCTTTCATTCTTTTCTCCATTTCAACCCTTGCAATATCATCTCCTTGAAGCTTTGTCATCTCAGCATCATACATCTTCTTGAGTTTATCAAAAGACATTTTTGAAAACATCTCTACCTTGACACCTACTGCACCTTTGAGGAAAGTAATCATTTTCTTTCTCTCTTGAGCACCCAGGTATGTCTTTGATGGTTGTCTTTTCCTTGCAGCCATTTTGATCTTGGTAGGCTTCTTAACAAATGTGGCTTTCTTCCTGGCTTGCTCAGTTGCTAAGCTCTGTTGATAGACTTTGTTTAACTCTGCAGCCATTGCTTTAGCTATTTCTCTATCCTTTGCCACTTGCACAGTTTCTGCTTCTTCAAGTTCAGCCTGTATTTTCCTAGCCAGAGCCTCATCTGCTTCAATCAACTTCTGCTTTTTCTTTGGTTGATCAGATTCAACTAGCTTTGCCTTACCCTTTTCTTTGCTTATCACCTTCTCTTCTACATTTGTTTTCTTTATCAATTCCCCTTGTTCTTTGATGACTACTCCTTTGGTCTTTGAGGTGACCTTGGGAGTATCATGCTTGGCTTTAAGCAAGGTTTCTGCAATCTCCAGCTCTGTTAGAACTTCTTTCACTGTTTCTGCTACTTTGCTTATTTCAGCAGTACTAACCATTTCTGTTGCTTTACTTGAACTAGCAGCATTAATGGTTTCTGTTGCTTGCTCTGTTACTGTTGCTTTGCTTATTTCAGCAGTACTAACCATTTATGCTGCTTTACTTGAACTAGCATCATTAATGGTTTATGTTGCTTGCTCTGTTACTGCTGCTATCTCCCCCTCAACATCAAGTTTCTCTCCCTTTTCTGGAGCATCTTCCCTGTTGACATCAGCTTCTGACTCCCCCTTTTTGGGAGCATCAGTCACTGGTTCCCTCCTTTTAAGCACAAATTGCCTCCTCTTCTTTTTCTGGAGCAATCTCTTTACCATGTTCTGCAGTTTGGAAATCTGAGCTTGTTGAGACAGGACTATTAGTTTCAGCTCTTCGATGTCTTTTCCTTGGTTGATCACATCCCTGTTGATGTTGGCCATTGTGTCCATCAATTCAAGATAGTCATATCTGTCCTCACCTTCTCCAGGAGTGTTACCCCCTTTTGAAGGATCATGGGATCTTTTAGTAGTGGAAGCCTTCTGCCTAGCAGAAGCACTTTCCACCCCCATGGTTTCTTGGCACCTGGGACCTTTGAATGATTGCTCATTCAAAGTTTCCATGGGGGAGGTCTTATTTATGTTACCACTGTCCTCCTCTGTGCTAGCAGAAGTAGTGGCAGCCTCAGTACCCATATACTCAACCCTCTCCTCAGTGAGCACCTCCTTGGGTTTGGGAGACACCCCTGTGGTTTCCCTGTGGATATTCTCTAATGGAGAATTCTCCATTAGAGGGCTTAAAGGCTCAATGGGTGATGGTACAAGAAGGGAAGGAGCCTTCTTTACCTGTTTCCTTTTGTAAGTTTGGGTAATTGGAGAAGTTGGTTTTTCAAGAAGAGACTGAGGAATTGATTTAGAGTGGGAAGGTTGGGATTTGCTAGCAGTGGGATGGTCTAATGGGGGCCTTGACCCTGCTGCCATACCTTCATCAGTGTGGGACACCACCATCATTGTAGAGAACAATGGGGTGTCAACTCCTTCCGAGTCCAATGGAGATCTTTTCATGATTGAAAAGACCTTACCTTTGGGGATTTTTGGTACATATACCCCATCAAAATGAGGCATATCCGTCAATTCGTGGGTGATAACTTCTTGGACAAACCTGGGGTACATATAAAAGCTCTTTTTGCTTCCCAAGTTTGAGACAAGATCATTGAAAATCATTTTAGAAAAATTGTACTTTCTGGCAGTGGCCAAACACACCAAAGCATAAGCAATGGTGCTACTGAACTCACTCCAGCCAGTAGTCTTTTTGGAGATACAATGCATAAGAGTATGGACAAAGAAACGCCATTGGGGTGAAAATTTAGCTTTAGAGAACTTGAACACACCCAATGGGCCTCCATACCCCATTCTTGTAAGAGTAGAAAACAGTTCATCATCAGAGATAGATGAGATACCAGTGGCATCATCTAGACGTAGACTGATGCGGATTACCTCTTCAGTAACTGTCAACGGTTTTTCACAGACCCTTGTCTTGATCATTTGCACACCATTCTCAGTAACAATGGTGGCATTTGCCCAGAATTGCCTTTGATGCTCAATGTAGATTGATGGCGAGACAGTGAGAGCATGGGCAATATGGCTTGTCGTGAGAAAATCCACAATCTGATGGAAACCAGCGGCCTGTTTGGGCTTCTTTAACATCGCGATTTCATTGTGCTCATCTATGAATGCCATTGATGCCATTGATCTTGAAGGTCTTGCCTGAAAACTTGGAACTTGAGAGAGAAAGGGTTTAGAGCGCAAGTGAACAGTATGCAAAGAGTCGTTATGAACTTTTAGGCGGGCAAAGGGTATTTATAGTATTCGGGATATAAGTAGTATTAACCTAGAGCATTAGTAACTAACAGCAGTATTAACCACTAGCAGTATTAACTAACTAGCAGTATTAACTGAGAGCAGTATTAACCACTAGAAGTATTAACTAACTAGCAGTATTAACTGAGAGCAGTATTAACCACTAGCAGTATTAACTAACTAGCAGTATTAACTGAGAGCAGTATTAACCACTAGCAGTATTAACTAACTAGCAGTATTAACTGAACACTGGCAGTAGTAAAATTGTACTGGCAGTACTAAAACTGTACTGGCAGTATTAATCATACTTACACTTTTAAGCTTTGTGAAGGACTGAGTACTGCTATACTTTTCCTGAAAAAGAAGATTAGGACCACCAAGAATAAACAATATACAGGTATTGAACCACTTTTTAAGTAGGAGCTTATTCAGAGTTGATCATTCCCACACTTGTTACCAAGAAAGTGAATCTACCCACATCAAATGCTTTGGTGAATAGATCAGCAAACTGGTTAGCAGTATGAACTTTTACAACTTGAATAAGTTTCTTTTCATTGCAGTCTCTTATAAAGTGGTACCTGATTTCAATGTACTTTGTCTTTGAGTGCTTAACAGGATTATTAACAATGCTAATAGCACTGCTATTATCAATAAAAATTGGAGTGTGTAGAAAGGTTACCCCATAGTCCAACATTTGATTCTGAATCTATAAGACTTGAGAACAACAACTTGCAGTTGCTATGTACTCTGCCTCTGTTGTAGATGTGGACACTGTGGGTTGTTTCTTGCACTGCCATGACACTAGTCTTGCACCCAAAAACTGACATCCTCCAGAAGTAGATTTTCTGTCCAAGTTTGCTCCACCTAGATCACTGTCTGAGTATGCAAGCAAGTCAAAAGATGAGTCATGAGGATACCAAAGCCCCAATTTGGGTTGCCCTTTGAGATATCTGAATATCCTCTTAACAGCTTGATAGTGAGATTGCTTTGGCCTAACTTGGAATCTTGCACATACACAGACTAGAAACATTATATCTGGCCTAGAGGCTGTAAGATACATGAGAGAGCCAATCATGGATCTATAATGATGAACATCCATATCCTCCCCCTCAAGATCTGCTGTTATTTGCTTGTGTGTCTCCATAGGTGTGCTGGCAGGTTTTGAATCTGAGAAACCAAACTTGGTTAGAATATTCTGCACATACTTGGACTGACAGATAAAGATTCCATCTGACTTCTGCTGAACTTGGAGTCCAAGGAAGAAAGTAAGTTCCCCCATGGAACTCATTTTGAACCTTTGATGCATTAGTTCCTCAAACTCCTTGCACATGTTGTCTCTTGTGGATCCAAAGATAATATCATCCACATAGATTTGGACCAGCAAGATATCCTTCTTCTTTCTCTTTATGAATAAAGTCTTATCAATGACTCCTCTTTCAAAGCCATTTTCCAAGAGATAGGATGACAGAGTGTCATACCATGCTCTTGGTGCTTGATGCAGTCCATAAAGTGCTTTCTTTAGTTTGTATACTTTGTCTGGATAGCTTGGGTTCTCAAACCCTGGTGGTTGACATACATATACTTTTTCTTCAATTGATCCATATAGAAATGCACTTTTGACATCCATTTGATAGACTTTGAATTTCATATAAGAAGCATAAGCCAGGAATAATCTAATTGCTTCTATCCTGGCTACAGGAGCAAATACTTCTTCATAATCTATTCCCTCTTCTTGTGTATACCCTTGAGCCACCAACCTTGCTTTATTCCTTATTACTATGCCTCTTTCATCTCTCTTATTCCTGAAGACCCATTTTGTTCCTATTGCTCTTTGGCCTTTAGGGAGGTCTACCAGATCCCAAACATCTTGCAGCTTGAATTGCAGTAGCTCTTCTTGCATGGCTTCTATCCAACTGGACTCTTTCATAGCATCATGTGCCTTCTTAGGCTCAAGCTGGGATAAAAAACAAGAGAGCACTGTATGCTGTTGGTCTTGCATTTCTTGCAGCCTTCTTTGATTTCTAGTCATCATAGGAGAAGATAGATCTCCTATTACCAGCTGTGGAGGATGATTCTTTTGAGTTCTGGTGTGATGACTAGGTTCTTCATTAAGTCCCACCTCTAGATTAGAGTCATTCAACTCCACTGAGGTGTTTTCAGCAGCTACTTCTGGGTCTTTATCTTCTTGACTCTCCTCTTCTCTACTTTCTTCTTCACTCTGATTTGGTCCAGTAGATGGTTCCTTTTCATAGTCTTCAATAGAATCCACTGTAGGTATAGGAAAGATCACAGATTGAGATAAACTGTCTTGAACTTGTGTAGTTCCTGATCCTTCACACCCTGAACCTGCATAGTCATTACTACTGAAACCAAAAGAGTTAGTTAGTGAATCAATGTCAAACAGCCACTGAGGACCAAACCCAATAGGATTTGGTGTGTTCTCATTGCATTTGACATTGTCACTTTCTTCAATTATTCTAGAAGAAGAGTTAAAAACTCTGTAAGCCTTACTCTGAGATGAGTAACCTACAAGAAATCCATCATTTGCTTTGCTATCAAACTTACCTAAGTGAGATTTGGTATTGAGAATAGTACAAGGACACCCAAAAGGTTTGAAAAATCCAATAAATGGTTTTCTTTTATTTAAAAGCTCATATGGGGTCTTGTTCTTTAGCTTGACCACTAGAACTCTGTTTTGGACATAACAGGCAGTATTAACTTCTTCAGCCCAGAAGGTAATTGGCAGTTTTGAATCAGCCAACAGAGATCTAGCAGCCTCTATTAGTGTCCTATTTCTCCTCTCAGCAACTCCATTCTGTTGAGGAGTCCTAGGGGCACTATATTGTCTCTCAATGCCTTTCCCTTCACAAAAGGTGTTTAGATCAAAATTTTTAAATTCAGTCCCATTGTCTGATCTAATGACTTTTACTTTTTGATTAGTTTGGTTTTCAATTCTTAGGATAAAGGATTTGATCAGTCCACTTGTCTCATCCTTAGTATGGTAGACCTCTTACAAGGTTGTTTTTAACAAGTTTGTTCATTGTCTTGAAGTTCATGTGACACATCCTTCTGTGCCAAAGAGAGGATTCATCCACAGAATCTTTAGAAACAAGACAGTTCAGGGATGAATCACTAGAAACATTGTCCATATCTAGACAATAAACATTGTCCTTTCTTGGAGTTCTAAGTAGTATCATGCTTTCATCAACTACTTTGAACCCTGGAGCAAGGATCATACACTCTGTATTAGTAAATAATATGCTATGTTGTTTGTCACAAACCTGTGATACACTTAACAGGTTGTACTTCAACTGATCAACATAGTAGACATCCTCAAATGTTATCTTACCTTTTGTAACATTACCTTTTCCACTTATTTTACCACCAGTAAGATTATCTCCAAAAGCAACATGTCCTCCATTGATATGCTTGAAATACTGAAGGCATGACATGTTGCCTGTCATGTGCCTAGAGCAACCACTATCAACATGCCATATGCTCTTCCCCTTGAGTTGTTGGTTGCCCTGCACATAAGATAAATCAGTTAGTATGAAATAGGAACCCAAGCCAAAGTGGTCTTGGGTACCCCTTTCTCATCAAAATATTTACATTCTTTCTTGACAAGATTTTTAAACTTTGACTTCTCATTTCTGGAGTACTTTGTCACAATGATGGGTTTGGAAACACTTTTGCTAGAAGCAGTACTGGTTTTAGAAGTACTAACTGCCTTAGCAGCACTTGCATGCTTAGCAGTACTAACCTTGTTAGAAGTAGTAACTGTGTTAGCAGTAACTGTGTTGGCAGTATTAACCTTTGAAGAGGTACTAACAGTATTAGCAGCATTAATATTTTCAGCAGTACTAACACTGGTAGCAGCAGTAATGCTTCCAGCAGCACTATCCCTGTCAGCAGTACTAACAGTTTTAGTGCTTCTAGGCACCCACATTTTAATACTTTTTTTTAAAACCTTTTTCCTCATGGGGCCTTTGGTTTCAACAGATTTCTTAACCACATGTTTCTTTCCAGCCTTCCTATAACCAACAGGTTTTTGCACAAATCTTTGAAAGTTCATCTGTTGGTTAATAGGGTTAAAGAAACAATGCTTAGCCAAATGGTTTAATTTACCACATATGAAACAAGGTTTTGGTCTGATTATTTTATTCAGATCAACTCCTTGTTTCTGAGCCCATTGATTGTTCCAGTTTCTCTGATTTCCCCTTGGTTTATCATGTTTTTGGGGCTCAGATTTATTACATGCACACTGTTCGCAAGAAATAGGGTTCACAACAGTGGTCTGCTGTTGGGAACTGAAGAATTGCACAAGTACAGCACAAGTAAAGTTAATGCTGCTAGAAGAAAATAATTACTACTTCTAGTTGGTACTTCTGTGACTAATGCTGCTAGTTGAAGATTAATGCTGCTCAACAAGTTTAGTACTGCTAGTTCAAAGTTAGTACTGCTTGAAGAGATTAATACTGCTGAGTATGGTTAGTACTGCTGGAGTTAATACTGCTCAGAGTATTAATGCTGCTGAAGAATAATACTGCTTATGAGATGGAGATCAGAATTACAAGGATGCCAGCTGGATAGACTGAAGATTATGGAAAGCTTGGAGATAATGATGGAAGATTATACTGAAGATCTTTTATTCTTTTGTAATTATCTTTATCTTCAGTATATGCATAGAATTGATTAGAATAGTTAGGGTAATTATTCATTCTACGTTTTTGTTCTAGAGAGAAAATCAACCTCAAGACATAGTTCCTAATTCTAGAGAAGTAGAATTCGTCTTGAAAGAGTCTGTTCTTCAAGATTGAGGTTGTGTGTGTAATCTTGTGATTTTAATCATTCAATACAAGTTTACAAGTTGTTAATCATACTCACTGTTTGTTTACTGTTACATTGAATATCAAAGTGTTATTCCGCAACTTCTTTGATATTGTTTCTGAGTATTCATAATTCTTGTTGAGAATTCGATCCTGACAAGTGGTATCAGAGCTAGTTCTCTCAGAAACATCTATTCATTCATCATGGAAAACTTTGCAGAATCAAACAGTACTCTGTTCTCAAAGGTTCCAATGCTCAGACCCAATGAATTCGATATGTGGAAGATCAGAATCAAGCAGTACATACTCGTCACTGACTATTCTATGTGGGACATCATTGAGAATTCGATCCTGACAAGTGGTATCAGAGCTAGTTCTCTCAGAAACATCTATTCATTCATCATGGAAAACATTGCAGAATCAAACAGTACTCTGGTCTCAAAGGTTCCAATGCTCAGACCCAATGAATTCGATATGTGGAATATCAGAATCAAGCAGTACATACTCCTCACTGACTATTCTATGTGGGACATCATTGAGAATGGTCCTTCTGAAGCAGGAAAGATTGGTGCAGATGGAAAGAGAACTCCACCAAAAACTGATGCTGAAAGAAAGACTAGACAGACAGAGATGAAAGCCTTGAGTACTTTGCTCTTGGCTATTCCCAATGAATATCAACATCAGTTTTGCAACTGCACTGATGCAGAGATGCTCTGGAATGCTCTAGAGAAGAGATTCTCAGGTACCAAAAGTACCAAGAGAAATCAGAAAGCCATTCTGAAGCAACAATATGAGAACTTTATGTCAACCAAGAATGAGTCCATGACTCAAACTTTTGACAGGTTCAACAAGCTTATTGGTGAACTAGCTACAGTGGGAGTACAAATTGATAAGATGATCTAAACAGGAAGTTCCTAAGGTCCCTGAGTGATGAATGGACCATGTATACTGTGTCTTTCAGACAGAATGATCAACTGGAAGAAAAGGAACTTGATGATCTATATAATGATCTAAGAGTTTTTGAATCTGAGGTAGAGGCTAAGAAGAAGCCTTCTGGATATGTTCACAATGCTGCACTCCTTTCAGCATCAATTGATTCTACTTCCAATCCTGAATCAGTTAGTGCTGCCAATGGAGCAAATCAAGAGAAAGGCACTGAAACTGTATTTGAAGCCTTTCTGTCCAATCATGGAAACTCTTCTCTTATTAATGATGACTTGGAACAACTCCATCCAGATGATCTTGAAGAGATGGACATTAAATGGAAGATGGCCATGCTCTCTATGAGAGTTAAGAAGTTCATCAAAAGAACTGGGAGGAACAACTTCTCCCAAAGAAGAGAAGATGGAGCAGGATTTGACAAGTCAAAGGTGGAATGCTATAAATGCCATCAGAAGGGACACTTTGCTAGAGAATGCAGAAGTGGAATGTCTCAAAATAATAACCACCAACAAGCTCAATCTGGAAGCTTCAATAATAACAGAAACTCTGCACAAGCCCTTGTCTCTCAACAAGGTATGGGGTTTGACTGGAGTGATCAAGCTGAAGAGGCCATTCAAAACCAAGCTCTAATGGCAGAGGTGTCTGATCTCCCAACAGAGGTAACCTCCAATCTTTGTTCTCCAAATTGCATTAACACTGTTAAAAGGAATAGGGATCACAACAAGAACATGAGTGATGACCTTAAGAGATTGGAAAAGGACATAAAAGATTATGTGAGGATTGTTGAGAGATTTGAAGAGCAAATTAAGGGTTTTCAAGCCAATGAGCTTCAACACTCTTATGACACAAACTACTGGAAGTGGGAGAAGAATGACTTAGAAATTCAACTGACCAGATCCAAAGAGGAGAGTGAAAAGTTAAGAGGAGAACTAGCTAAAGTCAAGCTAGATGTAGAAAAGTTTTCCAATGCCTCTAAAGCAATGGATTCTTTACTACAATCTCAGATTCATGATAAACTGAGAAGAGGAATAGGGTACAATACCACACCACCACCCTATAACAACAACTACATTCCTCCTAGTTCAGATTTGTTAGAAACAAAGGATAGGAAGGACCTACCTGAGGGAGCCACTGAGATTGATCCCTTAGATGAAGTAGTTGTTAAAGATAAATCTGAGAAAGAAGTTGTCAAGAATAAAAACAACACTGTGAGTGGTGAAATTCCTATAGAAAACCACATAATCACCAATGAGGGATGTGGAAAGAATTGGGTCAAGTCCAATGAGATAGAGAAGACTGAGGGAAAGAACAAGAAGGTTTACTATAAGCAGACCACTGTTGTAAACCCTATTTCTTGCAAACAGTGTGCATGTAATAAATCTGAGCCCCAAAAACATGATAAACCAAGGGGAAATCAGAGAAACTGGAACAATCAATGGGCTCAGAAACAAGAAGTTGATCTGAATAAAATAATCAGACCAAAACCTTGTTTCATATGTGGTAAATTAAATCATTTGGCTAAGCATTGTTTCTTTAACCCTATTAACCAACAGATGAACTTTCAAAGATTTGTGCAAAAACCTGTTGGTTATAGGAAGGCTGGAAAGAAACATGTGGTTAAGAAATCTGTTGAAAACAAAGGCCCCATGAGGAAAAAGGTTTTAAAAGAAAGTATTAAAATGTGGGTGCCTAGAAGCACTAAAACTGTTAGTACTGCTGACAGGGATAGTGCTGCTGGAAGCATTACTGCTGCTACCAGTGTTAGTACTGCTGAAAATATTAATGCTGCTAATACTGTTAGTACCTCTTCAAAGGTTAATACTGCCAACACAGTTACTGCTAACACAGTTACTACTTCTAACAAGGTTAGTACTGCTAAGCATGCAAGTGCTGCTAAGGCAGTTAGTACTTCTAAAACCAGTACTGCTTCTAGCAAAAGTGTTTCCAAACCCATCATTGTGACAAAGTACTCCAGAAATGAGGAGTCAAAGTTTAAAAATCTTGTCAAGAAAGAATGTAAATATTTTGATGAGAAAGGGGTACCCAAGACCACTTTGGCTTGGGTTCCTATTTCATACTAACTGATTTATCTTATGTGCAGGGCAACCAATAGCTTAAGGGGAAGAGCATATGGCATGTTGATAGTGGTTGCTCTAGGCACATGACAGGCAACATGTCATGCCTTCAGGATTTCAAGCATATCAATGGAGGACATGTTGCTTTTGGAGATAATCTTACTGGTGGTAAAATAAGTGGAAAAGGTAATGTTACAAAAGGTAAGATAACATTTGAGGATGTCTACTATGTTGATCAGTTGAAGTACAACCTGTTAAGTGTATCACAGGTTTGTGACAAACAACATAGCATATTATTTACTAATACAGAATGTATGATCCTTGCTCCAGGGTTCAAAGTAGTTGATGAAAGCATGATACTACTTAGAACTCCAAGAAAGGACAATGTTTATTGTCTAGATATGGACAATGTTTCTAGTGATTCATCCCTGAACTGTCTTGTTTCTAAAGCTTTTGTGGATGAATCCTCTCTTTGGCACAGAAGGATGTGTCACATGAACTTCAAGACAATGAACAAACTTGTTAAAAACAACCTTGTAAGAGGTCTACCATCAAAAGTCTTTTCATGTGATGATCATTGTGTTGCTTGTCTTAAAGGCAAACAACACAAAACTTCTCATAAGACCAAAGAGTTAAATACTATTTCTTCTTGCCTCCAATTATTACATATGGATCTGTTTGGTCCTACAAATGTTATGAGTATAGGCAAGAAATCTTACTGCTTAGTTATTGTTGATGATTACTCTAGATTTACCTGGGTATATTTTCTAAGGACTAAGGATGAGACAAGTGGACTGATCAAATCCTTTATCCTAAGAATTGAAAACCAAACTAATCAAAAAGTAAAAGTCATTAGATCAAACAATGGGACTGAATTTAAAAATCTTGATCTAAACACCTTTTGTGAAGAGAAAGGCATTGAGAGACAATATAGTGCCCCTAGGACTCCTCAACAGAATGGAGTTGCTGAGAGGAGAAATAGGACACTAATAGAGGCTGCTAGATCTCTGTTGGCTGATTCAAAACTGCCAATTACCTTTTGGGCTGAAGCAGTTAATACTGCCTGTTATGTCCAAAACAGAGTTCTAGTGGTCAAGCCAAAGAACAAGACCCCTTATGAGCTTTTAAATAAAAGAAAACCATTTATTGGTTTTTTCAAACCTTTTGGGTGTCCTTGTACTATTCTCAATACCAAATCTCACTTAGGTAAGTTTGATAGCAAAGCAGATGATGGCTTTCTTGTTGGTTACTCATCTCAGAGTAAGGCTTACAGAGTTTTTAACTCTTCTTCTATAATAATTGAAGAAAGTGACAATGTCAAATGCAATGAGAACACAGCAATTCCTATTGGGTCTGGTCCTCAGTGGCTGTTTGACATTGATTCACTAACTAACTCTTTTGGTTTCAGTAGTAATGACTCTGCAGGTTCAGAGTGTGAAGGATCAGGGACTACACAAGTCCAAGACAGTTTATCTCAATCCGTGATCTTTCCCATACCTACAGTAGATTCTATTGAAGACTGTGAAAAGGAACCATCTACTGGACCAAATCAGAGTGAAGAAGAAAGTAGAGAAGAGGAGAGTCAAGAAGATAAAGACCCAGAAGTAGCTGCTGAAAACACCTTAGTGGAGTTGAATGACTCCAATCTAGAGGTGGGACTTAATGAAGAACCTAGTCATCACACCAGAACTCAAAAGAATCATCCTCCACAGCTGGTAATAGGAGATCTATCTTCTCCTATGATGACTAGAAATCAAAGCAGGCTGCAAGAAATGCAAGACCAACAACATACAGTGCTCTCTTGTTTTTTATCCCAGCTTGAGCCTAAGAAGGCACATGATGCTATGAAAGAGTCCAGTTGGATAGAAGCCATGCAAGAAGAGCTACTGCAATTCAAGCTGCAAGATGTTTGGGATCTGGTAGACCTCCCT
This sequence comes from Arctium minus, assembly GCA_954870635.1. NCBI lineage: Eukaryota > Viridiplantae > Streptophyta > Magnoliopsida > Asterales > Asteraceae > Arctium > Arctium minus. The sequence goes on along the minus strand of OX941092.1, from coordinate 44,111,637 downwards.
AAAGGCCAAAGAGCAATAGGAACAAAATGGGTCTTCAGGAATAAGAGAGATGAAAGAGGCATAGTAATAAGGAATAAAGAAAGGTTGGTGGCTCAAGGGTATACACAAGAAGAGGGAATAGATTATGAAGAAGTATTTGCTCCTGTAGCCAGGATAGAAGCAATTAGATTATTCCTGGCTTATGCTTCTTATATGAAATTCAAAGTCTATCAAATGGATGTCAAAAGTGCATTTCTATATGGATCAATTGAAGAAAAAGTATATGTCTGTCAACCACCAGGGTTTGAGAACCCAATCTATCCAGACAAAGTATACAAACTAAAGAAAGCACTTTATGAACTGCATCAAGCACCAAGAGCATGGTATGACACTCTGTCATCCTATCTCTTGGAAAATGGCTTTGAAAGAGGAGTCATTGATAAGACTTTATTCATCAAGAGAAAGAAGAAGGATATCTTGCTGGTCCAAATCTATGTGGATGATATTATCTTTGGATCCACAAGAGACAACATGTGCAAGGAGTTTGAGGAACTAATGCATCAAAGGTTCAAAATGAGTTCCATGGGGGAACTTACTTTCTTCCTTGGACTCCAAGTTCAGCAGAAGTCAGATGGAATCTTTATCTGTCAGTCCAAGTATGTGCAGGATATTCTAACCAAGTTTGGTTTCTCAGATTCAAAACCTGCCAGCACATCTATGGAGACACACAAGCAAAGAACAGCAGATCTTGAGGGGGAGGATATGGATGTTCATCACTATAGATCCATGATTGGCTCTCTCATGTATCTTACAGCATCTAGGCCAGATATAATGTTTCCAGTCTGTGTATGTGCAAGATTCCAAGTTAGGCCAAAGAAATCTCACTATCAAGTTGTTAAGAGGATATTCAGATATCTCAAAGGGCAACCCAGATTGGGGCTTTGGTATCCTCATGACTCATCTTTTGACTTGCTTGCATACTCAGACAGTGATCTAGGTGGAGCAAACTTGGACATAAAATCTACTTCTGGAGGATGTCAGTTTTTGGGTGCAAGACTAGTGTCATGGCAGTGCAAGAAACAAACCACAGTGTCTACATCTACAACAGAGGTAGAGTACATAGCAGCTGCAAGTTGCTGTTCTCAAGTCTTATGGATTCAGAATCAAATGCTGGACTATGGGGTAACCTTTCTACACACTCCAATTTTTATTGATAATAGCAGTGCTATTAGCATTGTTAATAATCCTGTCAAGCACTCAAAGACAAAGCACATTGAAATCTGGTACCACTTTATAAGAGACTGCAATGAAAAGAAACTTATTCAAGTTGTAAAAGTTCATACTGCTAACCAGTTTGCTGATCTATTCACCAAAGCATTTGATGTGGGTAGATTCACTTTCTTAGTAATAAGTGTGGGAATGATCAACTCTGAATAAGCTCCTACTTAAAAAGTGGTTCAATATCTGTATATTGTTTATTCTTGGTGGTCCTAATCTTCTTTTTTAGGAAAAGTATAGCAGTACTCAGTCCTTCACCAAGCTTAAAAGTGTAAGTATGATTAATACTACCAGTACAGTTTTAGTATTGCCAGTACAATTTTACTACTGCCAGTGTTCATTTAATACTGCTAGTTAGTTAATACTGCTAGTGGTTAATACTGCTCTCAGTTAATACTGCTTTCATTTAATACTGCTTTCAGTTAATACTGCCTTCAGTTAATACTGCTCACTGTTAACACTGCTTTCAGTTAATACTGCTTTCAGTTAATACTGCCTTCAGTTAATACTGCTCACTGTTAATACTGCTTTCACTAAATTTTTAGGGTTAGTACTGCTTATAATCCACAAGGTATAAATACCCTTTCCCCGCCTAAAAAGTTCATAACGACTCTTTGCATACTGTTCACTTGCGCTCTAACCCTTTTCTCTCAAGTACCAAGTTTTCAGGCAAGAATACTCAAGTTCAATGGCATCCATGGCGTTCATTGACGAGCACAATGAAATCGTATGCTCCAAAAGCCAAAACAAGCTGAAGGTTTTCACCAGATAGTTGACTTTCTGAAGTCCAGTCACATCGCTCATGCTCTCACTGTGTTTCCTACCATCTTCATAGAGCATCAAAGGCAATTCTGGGCCAATGCCACCATCGTTACTGAAGATGGTGTCCAAATAATCAAGACAAGGGTATGTGAAAAACCCCTAACAGTTACTGAAGAGGTGATACGCATCTGTCTACGTCTAGACGATGCTGCAGGTATAACCTCTATTCCTAATGAGGAGTTATTCTCAACTCTTACAAGAATGGGGTATGGAGGCTCATTGGGTGTGTTTAAGTTCTCAAAAGCTAAATTTTCACCCCAATGGCGTTTCTTTGTCCATACCCTTATGCATTGTATCTCTAAAAAGACTACTGGATGGAGTGAGTTCAGTAGCACCATTGCTTATGCTTTGGTGTGCTTGGCCACTGCCAGAAAGTACAATTTTTCTCAAATGCTTTTTAATGATCTTGTCTCAAACCTGGGAAGTAAAAAGAGTTTTTATATGTACCCCAGGTTTGTACAAGAAGTAATAACCCATGAATTGACGGATATACCTCATTTTGATGGGGTATATGTACAAAAAATTCCCAAAGGTAAGGTCTTTTCAAACATGAAAAGATCCCCTCTGGACTCGGAAGGAGTTGACACCCCATTGTTCTCTACAATGATGGTGGTGTCCCACACTGAAGAAGGTATGGCAGCAGGGTCAAGGCCCTCATTAGATCATCCCACTGCTAGCCAATCCCAACCTTCCCACTCTATATCTATCCCACAGTCCCTACTTCATAAGCCCACTTCTCCAATTACCCAAACTTATACAAGGAAACAGGTAAAGAAGGCTCCTTCCCTTTTTGTACCATCACCCACTAAGCCTTCTAGCCCTCTAAGGGAGAATTCTCCCTTAGAGAATATCAATAGGGAAACCAAAGGGGTGTCTCCCAACCCCAAGGAGGTGCTCACTGAGGTGGAGGTTGAGCATATGGGTGCTAAGGCTGCCACTACTCCTGCTAGCACAGAGGAGGTCAGTGGTAGCATACATAAGACCTTCCCCATGGCAACTTTGGGTGAGCAATCATCCAAAGGTCCCAGGTGCCAAGAAACCAAGGGGGTGGATAGTGCTTCTGCTAGGCAGAAAACTTCCACTACAAAAAGATCCAATGATCCATCAAAAGAGGGTAACACTTCTGGAGAAGGTGAGGACAGGTATAACTATTATGAATTGATGGAAACCATGGGAAACATCAACATGGATGTACTCAAGCAGGGCAAAGATATAGAAGAACTTAAACTTGTAGTTCTGTCCCAACAAGTCCAGATTGCCAAGCTAAAGAAAATGGTGACAAGGTTATTGCAAAAGAAGAGGAGAAAGCAATTTGTTCTAAAGAAGAGGAACAATGCTCAAGATGCTTTCAACAAGGGGGAGAAGCAAGAAAGGGAAACAGAAAAAGAAAGTTCAGTTGAAAAGAGAGTTGAAGTTGAGGGGGAGACTGAAGTTGAGGGGGAGACAGAGGATGTAATAGAGGCAGAAACTGAAGTTGCTCAAGCAGCAGAAACTGTTAATGCTGCTGAAACAGCAGAAACAGAAGAAGCAGTAACAGGGCTCTCTGTAGAGGAACTGGATATTGCAGAGACTTTGGTTAAAGCCAAGAATGACACTGACACTCCTAAGGCTAGTCAAAAGGCCAAGGGAGTGATCATTAATGAAGGAGGAGGCTCAAAGAAGAGAAAAGAAACAAGTCAAGCAACTTTGAAGGGATAGGTAAAGGAAAAGATAGTTGAAACTGAACTACCTTCAAAGAAAAAGACTCATATTGAAATGGATGAGGAGATGGCAAAGCACCTTCAAGAGCAAATGGAAAAGGAGGAACAAATTCAAACTCAAACAGATAGGGAACTTGCAAAGATAATGGCCAGAAAGCTAAATGCAGAATATCAAAAGAGTTTAAAAGAAGCAGCTGAGGCCAAGAAGTTACCTGTCAAAAGAATGCCAATTCAAAAGCAGAAAAGACAACCCTCCAAGACCTTTTTGGCCAATCAGGAAAGAAGAAGAATGATTAACTTCCTGAGAGGTGCAATTGGTGTCAAAGGGGAAATGTTTACCAACATGGCATACAGTCAGGTTGAGGATCTGTACAAGAAAGAGATGGCTAAGCTTCAAGGGGACTCCTCACAAAGGGAAGAGGCTGAAAGAAGAATGAAGGAAAGATATGATCTAAACATTCAGCAACCATTTCCTGAGGATGTTACACCTACAAAAGAAAAGAAGGAAGAGCCTGAGTTTGTAAGTGTAGAGGCAAAATCTACTAAAAGGGTGAAGACAATTGCTTCCAAAAGGCAGTCTAAAAGGACAAGGGTGGAAGAAGCTGAAAAGGAAGCAGAACCTTCAGTCACACCTTCAACAGAACCTGTGCAGAACCTAGAACAGTCCAAAGAGCAATCAGATGAGCATATGGGGCTGTATATGACAACAGTAAAACCTGTACAGGCTGTTCCAATCTCCATGAAGGCTCCAGAGATCATCTTTTGGGATATTCTAAAAGAAAATGGAAAGGATTTCTTTAGACTCAAAAGAGAAGGTGGTGCATTTGAAGCATATTCAACATGGGGGAGAGTAATCAGAGGTTGTTCAAGAGCAGACATAGAGGAAATGTACAAAGTGGGAATGAAACTCTATGAGCCTGTGTTGAAAGGTACTGAAGAGAATCTTCTTAAAGTAGCAATGGAATACTTATGTATGATGTTTGATCCAGAGAAGGTGGTGTATAGGATTAAAGATCTTCATCATGAGTATGTGTTCAAAAAGATTGATAATTGGATACTCTTTGAAAACTGTGGTGTGTACATGATTACAATTGATAAATGTTATCATGAATACTACCTTGTTGACAAAATATATGATCATAGCAAGCAGAAACTTGAAGGGATGTTGAAAGCTAAGCTAGTATGTGCTAAGGATTCTGAAATGGCCAAAATTGTGGTGAGAAGAACTATCAATCAAAGTATGGGCCTAGATCCAAATTTGGGCAACTGAATGAGAGGTATTGAAAGCATCTTGAAGATCAGATCTGAAGAACTTGACTTCTCTTCCTAAAAGTCAAGTTAGGGGGAGATTGTTGGGAACTGAAGAATTGCACAAATACAACACAAGTAAAGTTAATGCTGCTAGAAGAAAATAATTACTACTTCTAGTTGGTACTTCTGTGATTAATGCTGCTAGTTGAAGATTAATGTTGCTCAACAAGTTTAGTACTGCTAGTTCAAAGTTAGTACTGCTTGAAGAGATTAATACTGTTGAGCATGGTTAGTACTGCTGGAGTTAATACTGCTCAGAGTATTAATGCTGCTGAAGAATAATACTGCTTATGAGATGGAGATCAGAATTACAAGGATGACAGCTGGATAGACTGAAGATTATGGAAAGCTTGGAGATAATGATGGAAGATTATACTGAAGATCTTTTATTCTTTTGTAATTATCTTTATCTTCAGTATATGTATAGAATTGATTAGAATAGTTAGGGTAATTATTCATTCTACGTTTTTGTTCTAGAGAGAAAAATCAACCTCAAGGCATAGTTCCTAATTCTAGAGAAGTAGAATTCGTCTTGAAAGAGTCTGTTCTTCAAGATTGAGGTTGTGTGTGTAATCTTGTGATTTTAATCATTCAATACAAGTTTACAAGTTGTTAATCATAGTCACTGTTTGTTTACTGTTACATTGAATATCAAAGTGTTATTCCGCAACTTCTTTGATATTGTTTCTGGGTATTCATAATTCTTGTTGAGAATTCGATCCTGACATCTGCTTATAGTAAACCTTCTTGTTCTTTCCCTCAGTCTTCTCTATCTCAATGGACTTGACCCAATTCTTTCCACATCCCTCATTGGTGATTATGTGGTTTTCTATAGGAATCTCACCACTCACAGTGTTATTCTTATTCTTGACAACTTCTTTCTCAGATTTATCTTTAACAACTACTTCATCTAAGGGATCAATCTCAGTGGCTCCCTCAGGTAGGTCCTTCCTATCCTTTGTTTCTAACAAATCTGAACTAGGAGGAATGTAGTTGTTGTTATAGGGTGGTGGTGTGGTATTGTACCCTATTCCTCTTCTCAGTTTATCATGAATCTGAAATTGTAGTAAAGAATCCATTGCTTTAGAGGCATTGGAAAACTTTTCTACATCTAGCTTGACTTTAACTAGTTCTCCTCTTAACTTTTCACTCTCCTCTTTGGATCTGGTCAGTTGAATTTCTAAGTCATTCTTCTCCCACTTCCAGTAGTTTGTGTCATAAGAGTGTTGAAGCTCATTGGCTTGAAAACCCTTAATTTGCTCTTCAAATCTCTCAACAATCCTCACATAATCTTTTATGTCCTTTTCCAATCTCTTAAGGTCATCACTCATGTTTTTGTTGTGATCCCTATACCTTTTAACAGTGTTAATGCAATTTGGAGAACAAAGATTGGAGGTTACCTCTGTTGGGAGATCAGACACCTCTGCCATTAGAGCTTGGTTTTGAATGGCCTCTTTAGCTTGATCACTCCAGTCAAACCCCATACCTTGTTGAGAGACAAGGGATTGTGCAGAGTTTTTGTTATTATTGAAGCTTCCAGATTGAGCTTGTTGGTGGTTATTATTTTGAGACATTCCACTTCTGCATTCTCTAGCAAAGTGTCCCTTCTGATGGCATTTATAGCATTCCACCTTTGACTTGTCAAATCCTGCTCCATCTTCTCTTCTTTGGGAGAAGTTGTTCCTCCCAGTTCTTTTGATGAACTTCTTAACTCTCATAGAGAGCATGGCCATCTGCTATTTAATGTCCATCTCTTCAAGATCATCTAGATGGAGTTGTTCCAAGTCATCATTAATAAGAGAAGAGTTTCCATGATTGGACAGAAAGGCTTGAAATACAGTTTCAGTGCCTTTCTCTTGATTTGCTCCATTGGCAGCACTAACTGATTCAGGATTGGAAGTAGAATCAATTGATGCTGAAAGGAGTTCAGCATTGTGAACATATTCAGAAGGCTTCTTCTTAGCCACTACCTCAGATTTAAAAACTCTTAGATCATTATATAGATCATCAAGTTCATTTTCTTCCAGTTGATCATTCTGTCTGAAAGACACAGTATACATGGTCTATTCATCACTCAGGGACCTTAGGAACTTCCTGTTTAGATCATCTTGATCAATTTGTACTCCCACTGTAGCTAGTTCACCAATAAGCTTGTTGAACCTGTCAAAAGTTTGAGTCATGGACTCATTCTTGGTTGACATAAAGTTCTCATATTGTTGCTTCAGAATGGCTTTCTGATTTCTCTTGGTACTTTTGGTACCTGAGAATCTCTTCTCTAGAGCATTCCAGAGCATCTCTGCATCAGTGCAGTTGCAGAACTGATGTTGATATTCATTGGGAATAGCCAAGAGCAAAGTGCTCAAGGCTTTCATCTCTGTCTGTCTAGTCTTTCTTTCAGCATCAGTTTTTGGTGGAGTTCTCTTTCCATCTGCACCAATCTTTCCTTCTTCAGAAGGGCCATTCTCAATGATGTCCCACATAGAATAGTCAGTGAGGAGTATGTACTGCTTGATTCTGATCTTCCACATATCGAATTCATTGGGTCTGAGCATTGGAACCTTTGAGACCAGAGTACTGTTTGATTCTGCAAAGTTTTCCATGATGAATGAATAGATGTTTCTGAGAGAACTTGCTCTGATACCACTTGTCAGGATCGAATTCTCAACAAGAATTATGAATACTCAGAAACAATATCAAAGAAGTTGCGGAATAACACTTTGATATTCAATGTAACAGTAAACAAACAGTGAGTATGATTAACAACTTGTAAACTTGTATTGAATGATTAAAATCACAAGATTACACACTCAACCTCAATCTTGAAGAAAAGACTCTTTCAAGACGAATTCTACTTCTCTAGAATTAGGAACTATGCCTTGAGGTTGATTTTCTCTCTAGAACAAAACTTAGAATGAATAATAATTATTCTAAACTATTCTATCAATTTTATACATATACTGAAGATAACAGATAATTACAATTAATAAAATATCTTCAGAATATCTTCCATGAATATCTTCAGTATATCCAGCTGTCACTCTTGTAATTCTGATCTCCATCTCATAAGCAGCATTAATCATCTTGGAAGTATTAACTCAGTCTTGGCAGCATTAACCACTAAGCAGCACTAACCTCTAGCAGTACTAACTAGCTAAGCAGTACTAACTTTGATCAAGCAGCACTAACTTTGACTACCAGTATTAATTCTACTAGAAGTAGTAATACCTAGCAGTATTAACTTTTGAAGTCCTCTAGCAGTAGTAATTCTGAACTAGCAGCATTAACCATACTTAAGCTTTTCTTCAGTTCCCAACAACATATGAACTTTTCCATGGAAGAAAACTAACTCTAAGTTTTCTTCATATCTTTGGTTATCAGTGCTACACCTTAAATAACATAGATCAATTTGGAAAGTTCGATCCCAAAGCTGACGATGGAATATTTCTAGGATACTTCTCAGTATCTAAAGCCTTTAGAGTCCTTAATAAGAAAAGATAAACTGTAGAAGAAACCATACACGTCACCTTTAATGAATCTCAATCAGCTAATTCAAGACCTGTCCTTGAAAATGAAGAGTTGAATGATTGGATGTTCTCTCACCTTAGAGATGCTAATGTACCTCTCAGCAATAACCATCAAGCAGATCCTCCAAACGTTGATGATGATCCAGTCATTGTTTCAACAGAACCAGAATCTACTTATTGGGTTTCATCTGTACCCATAAATACTGTGCCCCTGCTGAACCATCGACTTTTGAATCACTTTTCACCTCTGAACAACAATCAGTGGATGTTGTTCAATCTGAACCTCATCGACTGATAGCTGATGATCAAATTGATGAAACCTTTTCTTCAGCAAGTATTCCTATCCATGTCACTCCTTCAGATATGGACAATCAAGCTCCTACTTAGATATGGACAAAGAGTCACCCAATCGAACAAATACTTGGTGATCCAAACACTGGTATTCAGACTCGACGTGGTTCAGGTAACATCTGTCTATTTGTAAACTTCATCTCTCTTATAGAATCCCAAAGGACTAATGATGCCTTCATAGATCCAAACTGGGTCAACGTTATGCAAGAAGAGCTGACTGAGTTTGAAAGAAACAAAGTTTGGAATTTTGTTCCCATACCATCTGATAAGACTGTTATTGGAACCAAATGGGTGTTTCGTAACAAATCAGATGAACATGGGACTGTGACCTGCAACAAAGCCAAATTTGTTTCTCAGGGATACAGACAAGAGAAAGGCATAAACTATGATGAAACCTTTGACCCTATGCCTAGGCTCGAAGCAATTCGACTATTCTTAGCCTATGCAGCTCATAAAGACTTCAAAGTATATCAAATGGATGTCAAATCAGCATTCCTAAACGGAAAGGTGAGTGAGGAAGTCTATGTTGAACAACCTCCAGGGTTCTCTGACCATAAGCATCCATGCCATGTATATAAACTAGATAAGGATCTCTATGGGTTAAAACAAGCCTCTCGTGCTTGGTATGACACCCTATCTTCTTTTCTAATCATTGAAAAAATTGGACGTGGAAAGATTGATAACACTTTGTTTTTCAGAAAGATTGAAGGTCATATTATTCTTGTTCAAATATATGTCGATGACATTATATTTGGTTCTACTAACCCTTCTCTCAGCGTGCGATTCATAGAGAGAATGAAGAAAGAATACAAGATGAGTATGATGGGTGAGCTAACCTACTTCCTTGGTCTTCAGATTAAGCAATCTGAGATAGGTACATTCATACATCAAGGTAAGTATGTTAATGATATGCTGAAGAAGTTTGATCTTACTCAAACTTCATCGATGAAAACTCCTATGGCTCCACCGCTGACACTAAACAAAGATCCATCTAGAAAACCTGTTAATGTCACAAATTATAGAGGAATGATCTGGTCATTGTTGTATCTGACAGCTAGTCGACCTGACATTATGTACTCTACTTTCTTATGTACAAGATATCGGTCTGAACACAAGGAATCCCATATGATCGTTGTTAAGCGTATCTTCATATCTGAAGGGAACTCCTAACCTAGTTCTTTGGTATCCCAAGGACTCAGGGTTCGATCTAACTGCTTATTCAAACAGTGATTTTGCAGGATGTAAGCTAGATAGAAAGAGCACCACTGGAGGCTGTCAGCTTCTAGGTGGAAAGTTGGACAAGTAAGAAGCAAAACTCCGTGTCCACATCAATTGTTGAAGCTGAGTATGTAGCCGCTGGTAGTTGTTGTGCTCAGGTCTTGTGGATGAGAAATCAGGTCATAGACTATGACCTTCAGCTATCAAGGATTCCTATTTATTGTGATAACACTAGTGCGATTGAAATAGCTAATAATCATGTGCTACACTCAAAGACCAAATACATTGAAATCAGATATCATTTTATCAGAGATTATGTGATGAATGAAGATATTGAACTTCATTTCATTCCTACTAATTTTCAACTCGTTGATATCTTTACCAAACCTCTTGATGAGACAAGATTCAACTTTCTCATCAGCGAGCTTGGAATGTTAAGTATCGAAGAATAACTCTTCTTATATTATACATTGTATCAGCAATTGGACTTCAAAGTTCATCATTCATCAAATAATCGCTGACTACATGTTATTTGATAGTCAGGTAAGTTCTCTATCTCTCCTCACTGAAGAACACTTCAGTGAGACGCCTCTTGAAAATTTCAAAAAATGATCACTTCTTTCTTAAAGTGATTAAAAGCTTTTTGAAGAAAAACCTATCACTGACTTTCTTCTCAGTGATACTTTAAAATCCAAAAGTCAACCACTGATTTCCTAAAGTGATTAAAAGTTTTCTATTAAAACTGAAAAGACGTTCTCTTTTATGACGTCATTTCTTTTGGATAACCGTTGGCACAATTTTTCTGACATCGCCCGTTCCTATTCTTTAACCAATCACACGCGAGAGACATGTCCTTGTCATGATGATCTTTCTCTCTATATCATCAATCTTTTCTCTCTCCTCTTACGTATAAATAGGTCTCTTTGTCTCACATTTAAACTTTACACTCTCAAAACTCTCTCTCAAGCAAAAATTCTCTCAAAGCAAGAAAACCCCAAGAACACGCACTCACACCTACTTTGTGAATCTCAGGTTCCTTCATCCTCCTTCTTGTTATTTTTCTACAACAGAACAATATTTGATCTTATAATCTTTGTTTATTAAGATCAAATAATTTTTCTTTGAAAAATCATCTCCTTCATGATTTTCTTTTCCAAAACCCTAAAAACTATTTCTTTAGAAGAACATGTGTTTTAAAAAGATTTTTTCCCAGTATTTGTTTTCTTATCTTCTTTTCAAACATTCTCTATATAGAAAATGCAATATATTTCCATAAATACTCACATTTTCATATAGTATTGTTTCTAAAAACCCAGAATACCTTCTTGTTTCATAGTTTAGAAATGGCATCCCAAGCTATCAACCTCTCCAAGGCCTCAAATGTCACCTTTGACTTTGAGAAGATTGTCTTCAAATAAAAAAATCATTAGGGAATGCTCTCCTTCCTTTCCAAGAAACCTTTGGTTCATCTCCTCAATGTTGCTAATTTTATGAAAATGTGTCCCATCAGCTATGCACTGACCATTTACCCTCCCGGCTGCTCATAACTGCTGAAGCAGTTCCGATTCACAGCTGAAGCCACCACAAAGACATTGGCTTTTGGAATACAAGTACCTATCATCGCCTTCCAAACCAAGCATGGGAAAGGAAGCTTTGGACCATCAGCGTTGAGGAACACTCTAAACTTACCAGTTGCCAAGACTTATGAAGCAACTCCCAAAGATGATGAACTAATCAGCTTTCTCGGCACAATGAACTGTAACACCTCGAATCTTAAGTTGATTTTAGTTAAACCCCGAATTCATGCTTTGCTTATTGCTAATCTAGGTGGCAGAAATGAAGAAAAAAGGGAGTTCCAACAGTGCTTGGCGCGAATCTCCGCGCAGGTGGAACCGCGCGACCATCCGTGTGGGACTCTGCCCAACTGCGGCTCCAGTGCTCAGCACGGATCATCGTACTAGTGAAACCGTGCAGGCACTCGTGCACGCGTTTAGTGACCTAATAAATAGAGTAATCGGCCCCGAAACCTTCATTTTACTCCATATCTTCATTTAAGACCTTTGGGTGGCAATTTTTCCCTCAAGATAAGGCTGGTAAGTTTCCCCCTTCATCCTCTACCATTAATGCCTTCCATCTACTTCAACCCTTAATCATTTATGGTATTTAGGTTCTATTGTGCATTTGTTGTACAATCCAAGCTTTCTCAAGGATCTCCACTCATCTAATTAGTTCTTGGATTTAGGGGTTTAAGCTACAACCCTACAAGGCGAGTTCATTCTCTTTTATAAAATTTATACATGTTAAAATGTGGATTTTAACCATCTCAACATCTCCATTTTTGATTTATTTGATTTGGGTGGGTTTTCACTAAAACCTAATTTTGGATATTTTGGGGGTTTATGTGGAAGAGTATGATTTTATGGTCAAGAGCTTACATTTTGGTTTAGTTGGGGATTTTGCACATGAGAAACATGTTTTCTATAACCTTGTGATTAAATATTTGGAAATCAAGATTTGAGTTTTTAAATATGGTTATGTATTATTGAATGATGATTTGGGTAAAATGATTTGGTAGGTGTGGAAGTATTGTGTAACAAATTTAGAACGGAACCTCTTGGTAATTTGGGAGTAACTATATGGATTTATGATTTTCTCATATATGGCGGCATTTAATTGTTGGAAGTTATCGATTGGTTTGTGGTCATTGAATGGATTATTTGGCTGCATTTGGGCATCATGAACCCACATATATATAATCTTTGATCCGATGATGGGACACTAGTTTTCCACATTAAGGCACGTTTAGGCATCGGATGAGGTATAAGTTCTACGTGCTAGTACGCGATATTGGGTGAGGATATCAACGTTAGGACCCTATGTGGTTGAAGTTGACTTTCTGTGGGTGTACGGTTAAAGCTACAGAGCCTGACATCCATTGTGGGTACTTTTATGTGTTTAGTTTTACTAATACGTTAAGTGGATTACTTTTGTTAGTAAGCGGGCCTCCCCCGTCAACCCAAGAGGTATTTGTATTAAAGTTGAGATTTATTTATATGGATTCCTGACATTTCTTAATTTATGTCAATCGAAAATACTGATTTTCCCATTGCAAATGTTTGATCTCACTAGGTTTTAGCGTAACACTTTTTCATAAAATGACATGTATAACAGGTCACTCTAGCGGTGGGATTCCTCGGACTTGAGTGGAGAGTCGTTGAAGGATAATATCATTTTTGAAGAATCATAGAGGCGTATATTGATATAGTGACGATATACTTTTGAAATTGAGATGTCGACACCCGTTCATAATCTAGAACTATTTGGTCTAGATTAGTAAGTTGTTGAGTTCAATTTCACTTGATTATTTTATTGTAAACACCATACGATTATTCCCCTTTTGGGTGATCCTATTATGATAGATTTGTTTATTCCGCATTTATTTTAGGCTTAAATTAACTCCTATTTTTAGGGTGTTACGAGTTGGTATCAGAGCAGTAGTTTAAGTGAACTAGGTAAGAAAGTAAGGTACCTAGACTTAAGCTTAGATCTAATAAGTTATGAATGGCGAGATTGGGTAGAACTCTTAAGATAAGATAGTCATAGAACCGACGGGACTACATAAGTTGAGAGTTGTGACGGTGGTAGTAAGGATTCTTATGTGTGATGTGCTCATAATTTCAATTAGCTACAGTTATTATGAATGTGTTGTAACGTGAGCATGCTTGGATTACTAATTTTTTGATGATTAATGCATGTGGTGGTGTGTTCCTTATGTTTAAATCCTATAGCATGTTTCTCATTCTATTCTCGTTTATGCGTGGGAGACGAAATGGTAAACACTCGTAATAGGCCGGATGGTCATGATGCGATGACATCCACGGCCGACCAACCGAGGGTGACAACGGCTGAATTGCCTACACCCCAGCATAACATTTTGGGCTGAGGGCCTGAGTATATACCCTGCCGCAACATAGACACGTCCGAGCCAATAATGGAAGAGGTAACTCTAGAGACAAGAATGATGGACCGTATGATGCAAGACATGAATGCGGTTATGGCTCAACAACAAGAGATGTTTCTGAAATTGCTCGAGGACAGAGACACCAACAACTGCAGGCACGAGACGACCGCATAATATATAATTGTTGTGGGATCCGGGGGAATTGGAAACGAGATCCCCACGGACGGAGTGGCAACTTTAGAAGCACGACAACCAACAAAGTCTTGTTGTTTCAAGACTTTCCTAAGCTGTAGGCCACCCGAGTTCAAGGGAAACGACGACCCAATAGTCTGCATGAATTGGATACGGGAGATGGAACAAGCCTTCCAGACAAGCGGTTGTGGAGAGGGCTAAAAAGCAACCTTCGGATCTCAAATGTTGCGAGGGGCGACCCTCACATGGTGGAACATCTACTCTATGTCTCTAGAGACGACAGTACTAGACAAGTTGGATTGGGAAACCTTCAAGAGGAAGGTTCTTGAAGAATAATGTAACGATAGATCTATGGATCGAATCATCGACGAGTTCCAGAGTTTGAAGAAAGGGATTTTTTCTGTGAAGGAATACAACAAATTGTTCATGCACAAGTTCGGTTTGGTGGGACATCTGGTCCCCACTGAGAAGGAAAAGATCAAAGCATACATCAACGGTTTGCCAATGGAAATAATGAACATGGTGCGTGTATCCAGAGCCTCCACCCTTCGAGAGGCGATCGAAGAGGCACAATTGGTATAAGATTCTTTTGCCTTGAGAAGGTGGAGAGAGGTGGAGTAACCGAGAAAAGAATATGGGAGGGAAGCGCAACACACTCCAAGAGACCAAGGCAGTTCAACAACAATCAACGAGGGACCAGTCCTAGAAAAGAGGTCCCATATTGGTCTAAATGCCGGAGCAAACACTTCGGTCTTTGTAATTTGGGGTATGAACCCTGCTTCAAGTGTGGTAAGTTGGGCCATAGTTTCAGGGATTGTCCGATTAGGGGACAATTTTTTTTTTTTGAGTGCAGGGTACCAGGCCATATCAGAAGCGAGTGCCCAAAGTTGAAGGCCGGGGGTAGTGGGGGAAAGAATATGGATCCTCCGAAAACGACGGGAAGAGCCTTTTAGATGACCACTGAAGAGGTGAAGGCTTCGAATGATGTAGTGTCGGGTACGTTTCTTCTAAACTTCGTACATGCACGTATATTGTTTGATTCTGGCGTAAGTTTTTCGTTTGTGTCGAGTTTCTTCTGTCAAAGGTTGTCCATGCCCACTAGTAGCTTAGATGAGGACTTAGTGGTAGAGCTAGCGGATGGGAGTCAAGTAATGGTTCGTGATATTATCCAAGGTTGCGAACTGGAAATCGAAGGAAAGAAATTTCCTGTTGATTTGATGCCAATGGTTATTGGGGGATTTGATGCTGTCATAGGAATAGACTGGTTAGCAAAGAAGATCATTCGAATTCCAGTTTCGTACAATGAGACGGTGACCGTGTACGGTGAAAGACGAAAGGGCGAAGTAGCGATTATTAACATGGTGAAAGCACAAAAGTGCTTATCGAAAGGATGCTCATCCTTTTTGGCATATGTTATAGACTCTAAGCTTGAGAAGAAAAGGCTAGAAGATGTGAAGGTGGTAAACGAGTTCCCCGACGTTTTCCCAGATGACTTTCCTGGACTACCACCCGATCGCCAAGTGGAGTTCAAGATTGACCTAGCACAGGGAGCAACTCTAATAGCGAGAGCTCCGTATTGTTTAGCCCCATCAGAGATGAAAGAGATGATGGGACAACTATAAGACCTTCTTGAGAAGGGTTCGTGAGACCGAGCTCGTCACCGTGGGGAGTGTCGGTCTTGTTCGTGAAGAAGAAGGATGGTACTATGCGGGTGTGCATAGATTATAGGGAGTTGAATAAGGTGACCGTGAAAAACAAGTATCTACTCCTTCGGATCGACGACTTGCTTGACCAACTCCAAGGAGCGGGATGCTTCTCGAAGATCGATCTACGTTCGGGCTACCACCAAGTAAAGGTCAAGGAAGGCGACATCCCGAAGACAACTTTTAGAACGCGCTACGGACATTACAAATTCTTAGTGATGCCCTTCGCTTTAACGAACGCCCCGGTAGTGTTCATGGATTTGATGAACCGAGTGTGTCGACCGTTCCTTGATTAATCGGTAATCGTGTTCGCTGATGATATCCTAACTTACTCCAAGGACAAATCTGATCACGTGCGACACCTTTGAGAAGTATTCGAAGTTTTGAGGAAAGATAAATTATACGCCAAATTCTCCAAGTGTGAATTTTGGTTGAAAGATGTGCAATTCATAGGGCACGTGGTGACGAAAGATGGTGTGAAGGTCGACCCCGCCAAGATAGAAGTGTTGGGTCATTGACCAGCATCTTCCTAAATCGAAACGTGGCGCTGGCTTCTACACTATAAGGAAATAAAGTTATGCCTTCTCCATCATCAATTGCTTTTGGCGTAGTGGTAAGCGCTTGATCCTAACATGTGGTATCAGAGAAGGTCACGGGTTCGAATCTCATGGAGTGCATTTAAATGCCAAAGGCATGTTGTGCAACCATTGACTTCTAGCGAAGATTTTGTTAGTGCTGGAAGATGCTGGGGGGGGGGGATTGTTGGGTCATTGACCAGCATCTTCCCAAATCGAAATGTGGCGTTGGCTGCTACGCTATAAGGAAATAAAGTTGCGCCTTCTCCATCAGCAATTGCTTTAGGCGTAGTGGTAAGCGCTTGATCCTAACAAGAAGCTATGACGAATTGGGAACCTCCTAAGAGTCCATCCAAGATTCGAAGCTTATTGGGCTTAGCGGGTTATTATCGGAGGATTTTGTGGTTTATAGCAATGCATCCAAGATGGATCTAGGGTGCGTACTCATGCAAAGAGGGAAGGTGACCGCCTATGCGTCGAGACAACTAAAGATGCATGAGAAAAACTACCCACTCATGATTTAGAACTAGCGGCGGTAGTGTTCGCGTTAAAGTTGTGGCGACACTATCCCTATGACACCAAGTGTACCTTGTATATGGATCATAAAAGCTTGAAGTATGTCTTCGATCAAAAGGAGCTAAATATGAGGCAAAGGCGATGGTTGGAATTGCTGAAAGATTACGATTGTGAGTTTCTCTACCATCCGGGAAAAGCCAATGTCGTGACTGGTGCATTAAGCCAGAAAGAGTATAATGGAAGACTTCAAGCTAAACTCTCAAGGAATGAATTGGTGTCAAGTCTTATGGACCGAATTAAGGAGGCTCAAGCCGAAGCGTTATTAGAAGAAAACCTCAAGGAAGAAGTGATGACCAAGAAACGACTACTCTTAACGGATGATAGTCGTGGGATCAAATGCATTAATGGGCGCCTGTGGGTGCCAAAGATTGGAGGAAATTGGGAGCTACTTTTGGAGGACGCTCACAAATTCAAATACTCCATTCACCCGGGAAGCACCAAGATGTATAGGGAATTAAAGTTGCACTATTGGTGGCCGGTTATGAAGTTTGATGTGGCACACTATGTCGAGAGGAGTGTGGCTTGTTCGCAAGTGAAGTCCGAACACCAACATCCGTATAGGAGCTTACAATCCTTGGAGATACCCGAGTGGAAATGGAACAAGATTACCATGGACTTCGTGACCAAGCTACCAAAGACGTTGAGAGGTAATGACACTATTTGGGTGATTGCGGATCGTTTGACTAAGAGTGTTCACTTTCTTGCAATGCGAGAAACATTACCAATGGATAAATTGGCGAAACTCTACATTGATGAAGTGATCTCTAGACATGGTATACCTTTGTCTATAGTTTCCGATCGTGATAGCCGGTTTACATCAAGATTTTAGGGAGCTTTGCATCAAGAGTTGGGTACGAGGGTGAATCTAAGGGGCTGTTTGGTTGGTTTTCCATTAAGTTCTGTATGGATAAATTTGTCTGTGTGGATTAATCTGTCTGTATAGATTTAGAAGGTTTTTATTTGAGAGAGTTTTTTATAGATGGAATGAACATGTTTTTTAATGGGAGGGACTGGTTTGGAAAAAACTTGGCTTTCTGCATAAAGCTCCCCCTTAAAATCTTACTGAATAAGCCACTTTCTATATCATTAAGCCACTACCAAAAACTCATATATATCTGACTGAATCAGCTGTGAGTCTCATTAAGCTGCTAACAAAAGAGGACCTAAGTACGATCTACCATCCACAGACAGACGGACAGAGCGAAAGGACAATTCAAACCTTGGAAGACATGCTTAGATCGTGTGTGATCAATTTTGGTGGTAATTGGGATACCCATTTACCTTTGGTGGAATTCACATACAATAACAGTTACCACTCTAGCCTTGGAGCGGCCCCATTCGAAGCCTTATAGGGAAGAAAATGTAGAACCCCCGTATGTTGGTTAGAAGGGGGCTAGAACCAATTTGTCGGGCCAAAAATTGTGCAAGAGACGGCCGACAAAGTTAAGGCCATAAGGGAGCGTTTGCAAGCACCGCAAGACCGATAGAAAAGTTATGCCGATAAGAAGAGGGGGCCGGTCGAGTTCCAAATAGGATACCGCGTGATGTTGAAAGTTTCGCCTTGGAAAGGCTTGATCCGATTTGGAAAGCGTGGGAAGTTGAGCCCCCGTTTCCTAGGGCTATTTGCAGTTATTGAGCCCGTAGAACTCCAAGCCTACAAATTAGACTTGCCACCAGAGATGGACGAGATCCACCCTACGTTCCATGTGTGTTATCTGCGGAAGTGCATGGAAGAAGAGGAAAGTGTCATACCGTTGTCGAAAATTCAGGTTGACAACAATCGCTGCGTTGAGGAGCCTGAAGCTATCCTAGAGAGAGACACCAAAAGACTCCGACACAAAGAGTTCATGATTGTAAAGGATAAATGTAAGCACCACCGCGGTGTTAACGTAACATGGGAAGCAGAGGAAGTCATGAAATGTCGATATCCCAATTTATTCGAGTAGTCGGGATTTCGGAGACGAAATCCATTCCAAGGTGGGGAGGATTGTAACGCCTCGAATCTTAAGTTGATTTTAGTTCAACCCTGAATTCATGCTTTGCTTGTTGCTAATCTAGGTGGCGGAAATGAAGAAAAAGGGGAGTTCCAATAGTGCTTGGCGCGGACCACCACGCGAGACTCTCCCCAACCGCAGCTCCAATGCTCCGCACGGATCACCGCGCGAGTGAAACCGCACGGACACTCGCACACGTGGGCAGTGACCTAATAAATAGAGTAATCGGCCCCCAAACCTTCATTTTACTCCATATCTTCATTTAAGAGCTTTGGGTGGCAATTTTTCCCTCAAGATAAGGTTGGTAAGTTTCCCCCTTCATCCTCTACCATTAATGCCTTCCATCTACTTCAACCCTTAATCATTTATGATATTTAGGTTCCATTGTGAATTTGTTGTACAATCTAAGCTTTCTCAACGATCTCCTCTCATCTCATTAGTTCTTGGATTTAGGGGTTTAAGCTACAACCCTACAAGGTGAGTTCATTCTCTTTTATAAACTTTATACATGTTAAAATGTGGATTTTAACCTTCTCATCATCTCCATTTTTTATTTATTTGATTTGGGTGAGTTTTCACTAAAACCTAATTTTGGAGATTTTGGGGGTTTATGTGGAAGAGTATGATTTTAAGGTCAAGAGCTTACATTTTGGTTTAGTTGGAGATTTTGCACATGAGAAACATGTTTTCTCTAACCTTGTGATTAAATATTTGGAAATCAAGATTTGAGTTTTGAAATATGGTTATGTATTATTGAATGAAGATTTGGGTAAAATGATTTGGTAAGTGTGGAAGTACCGTGAAACAAATTTGGAACGAAACCTCTTGGTAATTTGGGATTAACTATATGGATTTGTGATTTTCTCATATATGGTGGCATTTAATTGTTGGAAGTTATCGATTGGTTTTGCGGTCATTAAATGGATTATTTGGCTGCATTTGGGCGTCATGAACCCACACACACACACACACACACACATATATATATATATATATATATATATATATATATATGTTGATGATGGGACGCTAGTTTTCCATATTGAGGAATGTTTAGGCATCGGATGAGGTATAATCCCTACGTGCTAGTACGCGATATTGGGTGAGAATATCAACGTAAGGACCCTATGTGGTTGAAGTTGACTTTCCGTGGGTGTACGTTTAAAGCTACTGAGTCTGACATCTATTGCGGGTACTTTTATGTGTTTGGTTTTACTAATACGTTAAGTGGCTTACTTTTATGTTCTGTCACTTGTGTTAGTAAGTGGGCCTCCCCCGTCAACCCAAGAGGTATTTGTATTATAGTTGAGATTTATTTATACGGATTCCACTAACACTTCTTAATTTATGTCATTCGAAAATACTGATTTTTCCATTGCAAATGTTTGATCTCATTAGGATTTAGCCTAACGCTTTTTCTTAAAATGACATGTATAATAGGTCACTCTAGCGGTGGGATTCCTCAGACTTGAGTGGAGAGTCGTTGAAGGATAATAGAATTTTTGAATAATCATAGAGGCGTATATTGATATAGTAACGATATACTTTTGGAAGTGAGATGTCGACACCCGTTCATAATCTAGAACTAGTTGGTCTAGATTAGTAGGTTGTTGAGTTCAATTTCACTTGATTATTTTATTGTAAACGCCAGACGATTATTCCCCTTTTGGGTGATCCTATTATAATAGATTTGTTTATTCTACATTTATTTTAAGCTTAAATTAACTCCTATTTTTAGAGTGTTACATGAACTACGACTGGATAATGGAGAAGGGTATACCAAAGAAGTCGCTCACAAAGGTCCTGACGGCATGTATGCCCACTAAACTTGGGTACGTCTTCGCACACTTCATCCAAAGAATGGGTGGGAAAACTGTCAGCATGGATCAAGCAAGTCGGATGGCTCTTGACATTGGATTCTCAGTTCTCACCAGTCGTAAGATCATGCATGCATAATCTTTTAGGGCATGGTGTCAAAGATCACCATCTCTAAGAGGGAACTGATTGTTCCCTACATATACTTCATCAGCGTTCTTATCCAACACTTACTCGGAAACCTCTACCCATCCACCGGAGATTACTCACTACCCAAGCTTGGGTCACGCCTCCTCGACTGCGACCAACTAAAAGAAGAGGTAAGTTTTTCTACCTTCATCTGAAACCTATCATGTTCTTCTGCGACAGCTATGATGGGTCTCAGCCATCCCAATCTAACCCAGTTGGCACCACTAAGTCTAAGAAATGCCAATCTGAAGCCACTCTTGGTCTTTCGAAGAAATCCAAGAAGCTTCCAATGGAGAAAACCCCCAACATCAGTGATGGATTCTCAATCCTCACTTGATCAGTTAGTTGTTCACTCCACAACATCTCCTGCAACTACCAAGACCACTTCAGCGATGCTCCATTCCACTGAAGCAGAACTGGCATCTACCCCCACCAACCTCAGTGGATCAAACCACTAAAGGTATAGCTTTGGGCAACGCCAGTGCCCCTCATCCACGTATCACAACCATCTTCACTAACGTTATCTCATCTCCTTCTTTGGTCAACACCTCTATACCGCCAGCATCAACGCCCATCCTTGTTGATACTCAGGGCAATATACTACAAGAGTTGATGTCTCGCAACGTCAACACTAGACCTGAGTGATTTCCTCACGAAACCTCTCAGCAACAACGTGTCTTGTCTTCTTTCGAGCACGACATGTCATACTAGTTTGGTGGAAATCAGTTGGATTCCACCTCTGACTGTTGGATCAAATAATTGTATTCAATATTAAAGGGTCTAAACTGTAATTGTTTGATAGTTATAGTTAAAGGGTTTAAAGTGTAATAAGCTAATAG
This sequence comes from Arctium minus, assembly GCA_954870635.1. Taxonomy (NCBI): domain Eukaryota; kingdom Viridiplantae; phylum Streptophyta; class Magnoliopsida; order Asterales; family Asteraceae; genus Arctium; species Arctium minus. The sequence continues at coordinate 44,089,610 of OX941092.1, read as the reverse complement.
TTATTAAGCTATTGGGCCTCAAGCCCATAAGCCCATTAGGTCTAAAAGCCTGGGTATTTAAAGTGTTTATTAGTTTAGTTTTAGGTTAGAATCCTCATAATTATTATCATAATCATATTAGAGAGGTAGCAAGTTTTCTCTGTATTCAAAGGGTTTCATTGTTTATTAAAGGGATTGGTATGTTACTCTGATTTATATATCTCTTGATTATTATTGTGTTACTTGATTACTTGATTGATTATTAATCAACTAGATAAATCTGGGATAACAATCATCAGGTACTCCATCATCCCTACCCCTCATTCTTTCGGTTACTAATCCCGAGCACCAATTTTCTCAAGTAACTTCTGTTATTTCAGGTCCGAGATTGGAGGCCATCGACTCCCCCATAAAAGAGCTCAACACTGCAGTCTGCGAAGGGGGACAAAGTTCTGTTCGAGATCAACATTTTCTTTTTGTTCAGTATTATTTGAAGCTTTATACTGATTGAAAGGACTGCATTTAATTATTTTCGGGAATTTATTTTTCTGAAAATTTTTGAGTGTGGTTTTCATTTTGATTCTAACGATCTCATCTAGTTGGTTGTCTTGGTACAGATAAGTTCAATTACTAACCATTGCTAGGATGTCGAATTAGCTAATGATGTCTGACGGTTACAGCCTTAATTTTGAAAAGATGACACATTCTTAAGTAAAAGCAAAGGCTAAACAACTTGTTGGACGGTTATCAACATCATCTCGCATGATTGATGAGTATGACAAAGAGGACAAAATGCTCAAAGCTGAGAAGAAGGCTTTACAGATTCAGAACTCATCTCTTCTTATTCAGATCAATGCTTTAAAAGAAAATTTAAAAGATTCTGATTCTTTAATTGACTTTGCAGGAATAATTGAGTCTAGCTCTACATGGTCTAAGAAGGATGCAATGCAAAGAGAGCTTGAGGAGCTTAGAAGGAGTACAAGTGTTACAAAGGATACTAGTACAGGAATAAGACAGATAAATTCTCAACTCTGTGCGGACAGAGATAAGTTTAAAGATGAAGTTCTCAGTCTTGAGGTTGAGATTGAAAAGTTGAAAGAAAAGGCAACCCAAGACAGAGACAATGCAATAGCTCAAGATGAGATGTTGAAGATTGAGAAAGAAAGAAAAGAATTTGCCAAGAAATTCTCTGACTTCTCCAGAAAATCCTTTGAAGAAAAGAAATCATTAGAGCTTAGATGTGTTAAGCTTTCTCAACAAGTTTCAGACTTTGAAAAGGTTATCATTCTAGAGAGAGAAAAGGCTGAGAATGAAAAGAAGAAAGCTGAGATGAAGGATATAAATACAGACTTTTCTGAAGAAAAGAAAGTATTCGAGTCCGAGATAGCTAAGCTGACAGGAAAGATATCTGAATTGTCAACAAACATCATGAAGGAGAAGAATGCAAAATCTGAGTTGCATAAGAAGTTTGATCTGATTGAAAAGGAAAGAAACAGTTTATATTCAAAGATAAAGGAACTTGAAGAGATCGTGTTCAAGGTGAAGCTGACTGAGCACAAGACGCCGGAATCAATAGCTCAATCACCGAGAGATGATCAAACTGATTCAGATTGTTCACTCAAAAAGGCTTCAAGTTCACATGTTTCAAATGTTTTCTATAATCCTTTTTGTGATTCAGATGATAGTCTTACTTCTAAATCTACTGATCAAATTCGTCCTTCTAACCTTTTCTATGACAAAAATGTTGATGATTCAGGTAACTTAAAGAAGAACAAGTCTCAGAAGAAAAGGATCTGGAGAAAAGAAAATGAAGAGAAAGATAAAGGTAACTGGATCTGGAAAGTTAAAGGATCTCAAGAGGAAAAGAAGAAAGACAAATCATATGTGCATACATGAAATGCTAAAAGGAACAATGCTACAAAAGGTAAAAGGAACAGTGCATACATCAATTGATCAGGTTAGCACAAAAGAAAATTAGTTGTTCCTACTGCGGCTCAAATGATTTTGTAAGAAAAGATTATGTGAATAACTAGTATGGTTCATACTTCATATCTCCTACTAGAACTGCAACTAACCCGTTAGGACCCAAATACCAGTGGGTACCAAAAGCTAAATATGTGTTGCAGGCACCCAACGTTTAAGGGGGAGGAAGAACTATGGATTTTGAACAAATCAGTTCAAAACCCGGACTTCATCATCAAAAAGATGGCTTCTAAGTAAATCAGCTTAGAACCCGTACTTCAACGGAGAATGGCTTCTAATCACATCAGATTAGAACCCGCACTTCAGTGCTTTATTTATTTTTTTCTGCCTTAAAAAAATCTTTCAGTTAAGGTGGAGAATATCTGTGATTTTAACAGATTTTTGGATACTTAAATGCTTATCTGACCGTGTGTTCTTAAAGATAAATACTTGCGTTTTATCTTGTCAATATACTTTGTCAAGTATTCATACACATAACGGTTCAGAACATTCTATTTGACTTTGTTATTACCATGTATCAAAAGTTAAATCTTTCTATGGTAATACTCACGTTCTTTGTATTCACTGTTGATTGAATCAAATGTCATTTCATGTGCTTTCATTGAAAATATGTTTATATATTGTTCATATAAACAAAATTCGTTTTTGACTCTCAGTATATTATTCTTCATGTCAAATTGATATGAGCTTATTGCCAACCACTTTTAGGTTGAGGGGGAGAATTGCATCGTCATACATAATTGTTTTGACATCTCCGAAAGACTTATTTCTCATGTAACAAGTGGTATTTGTGCTTACATGTACAATAGCCTGTTGAACCACATGTTTTTTTTTAGGATCATACATGGGATTCAGTGTGAGAACTTAACAGAACTTCCATGGATTCACGATAACCAGTATTTCCTACCCAGGAAGTATTCCCTGAGTGATTGGGGGGAGAAGGGTCAAAAGATTTGAGTGTTGGTGTGTGAAAAGAGGTAAAATGGAAAAGAGAGATTGGTTAGACGTGAGCATTAAAAGAAAGAGGGTGAGAGAACAGAGTAAAAGAATATTAAACTCTGCACCAAACTTCTTTCTGAGCCGGGCAGCCACATAATCTGATTGGTTCACATTCTTTGGTGACCATCATTGAAAAAGGCAACTAGCACATGCCATCTCTTGCATACAACCCCACCAGCTACTCATTTTTTTCTCAAAAAGAGAATGTTTCACATTTTCTGGGGACGTAGCACATATGCTATTGGTTCTTCATTTGGAAGTTACTAATATTGAAAAAGAAGGAAAGTTGCCCCACCTTCGAACCCTTTCTCATGCACATTGAGTCTTTGTATAATTTGTTGTTGTCTCAACAAGTTTACATACTTTAAGCCTAAATTGAAAAGCAATCATCTATGCTTAATTCTTTCATACACATGCACGAGCACACATAAATTTGTTTTCTGTCAGAATGTTCATAGATAACCATGTGTTATTCGATGATTGAATGGAAGACCTGGGGAGTCTACATCAAACCAGCTCCTTATATAGTACCTTTGTGTTACTGACAGGCATTCTAACTGAGTCATTTGTTGATTCAGGGTTACACCTATTGACTGTTTGAATTTGAAAAGATTCTAATGGTTACCACGTTTCTATTTTTATCTGAAAAGATTGAAATAATCACTCTTTCCATCAGGGAAGACTGCTCTTATTTCCATACAAGGCTCATTACATGAAGACTGTGCTTACGTGATCATACACAATGGGGGAGATTGTCTTTAAAAGGGGGAGATTGTTTTGCAAAGTTTTGATGATGATGATTCTCACCACTCATCGAAAAGGGGGAGAAGATACAAAAATGGAGAATTATCAAAGAAGGAGAATATAATCTGAAGACTGCTGAAGATTTTCAAAGATTTTAAAGATATCAAGTTTTGAAGCGATCAACGTCATATCTGAAGAAAAGAGAATACAAGTGAAGACCCGAAGACAATTGCAAATTTTTTTTAATCTTGAATCCAAAGGGGGAGATTGTTGGATCAAATAATTGTATTGAAGATTAAAGGGTCTAAACTGTAATTGTTTGATAGTTATAGTTAAAGGGTTTAAAGTGTAATAAGCTAATAGTTATTAAGCTATTGGGCCTCAAGCCCATAAGCCTATTAGGCCTAAAAGCCTGGGTATTTAAAGTGTTTATTAGTTTAGTTTTAGGTTAGAATCCTCATAATTATTATCATAATCATATTAGAGAGGTAGCAAGTTTTCTCTGTATTCAAAGGGTTTCATTGTTTATTAAATGGATTGGTATGTTACTCTGATTTATATATCTCTTGATTATTATTGTGTTACTTGATTACTTGATTGATTGTTAATCAACTAGATAAATCTGGGATAACAATCATCAGGTACTCCATCATCCCTACCCCTCACTCTTTCGGTTACTAATCCCGAGCACCAATTTGCTCAAGTAACTTATGTTATTTTAGGTCCGAGATTGGAGGCCATCGACTCCCCCATAAAAGAGCTCAACACTGCTGTCTTAGCTCTCTCAACAGTTGTAGCTTCCAACAGCAATGCCATCAGTATTGCTGATGAATCCCTCAAGGATATCACCACTTCCATCTCTTCCAAGGTTGATGCCTCGCAACTTTCTTCTCTACATCAAGAAGTGCATCAGTTAAGAACTGATGTCAATGCCAACACTGCCACCCTCAGCACTCTCACCACCTTAGTGGTTGACCTACACCCGAGGTGGATAATCAGAATACATTCCTCAGCGAGATTATGAACTTATTGAAGAATCCTCCTACACATGCGCCCTCATTCACAAACAAAGATCGTCAGAACATCAAGACCATCTCCGACTTCGTACACAATGCAGAAGAAGTCATCACTGATGTCGCAGTCGCATGTGCATCTTTTACGTGCGATGATCGCACCTCCCTCTGCAGAATTGAAGCCGGTGTATGCCTTCCCTCAATCGATGATGACAAAGAGGGAAAAAAGCATACCACTGAGGGGGAGAAGGGGGAGAAAATCACTGAGGGGAGATAGAGCTAACTGATGTTGCGGATGAGGAAGCTGATGATGCTGAATTCATCAAAGTACTAGCTTAGTAAAACACCGAGGCTGAAGAACCCTTAGTGGTTGAAGAGGTTGATGAAGATTGTTAGCTCCATCCACCATGTTTAGAAGTGTTGAAAAATAGGCTAAGTATAGAAACTCTTGCTGTCTCGAAAGTCTCCATAGAAGATACAAAGCTCAGAAGACTTCTTCGCAGAAGACGGTCCCGAGGTCAAACCTGATAATGATACTCAGATCACAGAACCTCTGTGGTCACTCACAGAGCCTCTATGAAGGCTAACCTCTGGAGGTCAGTGTTGGAATTGTGCAGGATGGCTCAAGACAAGACCACGTGTCAAGCACGTGAGACCTGCTATACGAAGATCCGCATGATCATGTAATGGGCGTCCCACGATGTTTACTTTACCGGTGGCATTCCTTATGTGGAATGTCAGTCTTTGTCTTGTAGTACTAGGTGCACGCTGCTTGTATTATATATGAGCACCTCGTTCTTTGTCTTAAAAAGAAAAGAGGACACACAAAAATAGTAATCTATATAATCCTTGAGCATATTTGCACATACTAGTAATCAATGAAACAGTTCTTTGAGTAATTTTCTTATAATACTTTACTTCCTGTTCATTAATTACTTGTGTGTTTACTACCTTGCATGTTCAATCTTTTCTATACATCTTAAACGCTTCCGCACTCTGTTTAATTAATCTGTGTGTAGTAAAAGGTTAAATAAAGTTAAATAACATCATAACTGGGATCAACAATTGGTATCAGAGCAGACTTTGATTTTCAATATCAAAGGATCCTATTCTATACTTGTTTCCAGTATTCAAGGTAGTAGTTTGAGTCTGTTCTTCGTCCCAAACTCCATTCACAGTCACACTATGTTTTCTGAAACTATATCAACCTGTTTGGTATAGAAACAGGTATAGGTGTGCATCTTCACTCAAAGACAGATTGAAAGCTAGTTGGTTGGTCATCTGTTCATACTCTCTTCATCTCAAAGACCTTTACTGTTATACTCTCCCTAGTTCGTATCATACTCTGTTTTTCACTCTAAGACTATCATGGCAAACACTGTAAACTCTTTCAGTGCTGGCTCTCAATCAAAGCCTCCTACTCTGATTAGAGATGAGTATCCTCAATGGAAAATCAGGATGGTACACTTCCTTGAAGGTATGGATCCAGGTATGGTTGAGTTTCTTCACAATCCTCCTTTCATCCCAATGAACACAGTTCCTCGTGTTCCTGCTACTGCAAATACCCCTGAGATTCCTGAGTATCAACATCCCAAACCTATTGCCGAGTGGTCTGAAGAAGAAAAGATATTACATGATCTTGCAAAGAAAGCCAAAAGACTAATCATAATGGCTATCCCAAACGATATCTTTCAATCTCTTGATTCATGTGAAACTTCAAAGGATTTATGGTTAGAGCTAGAGAAACAACTTGAGGGTGGTGCCAAAACCCTCAAGAACAACAGGGCCTTATGCATAAATGAGTATTTTGCATTCATAGCCCTGCCGAGTGAATCCATTCAAAGCACTTACAATAGATATAATTCTTTGATAAACAAGTGCAAGAGGTATGGGATCCACAGAACCTCCGAAGAAAACAATGTCAGATTTCTACAGAGCCTAAATGATGAATGACTTCATCTAACCATATCTATGTAAGCCACATTGGATCTTGATGTATGGTCCATATCTGATCTCTTTGGGACACTGATTAGCCAAGAGAACAGAATTTCCATGTTGACAACCTCTGTCGGAGGTCCTCTGACTCTTGTAGGAAGTACCTCAGAAGGCAAAGACAAGGGAAAGAAGGAGAAGGCAGCTGAGGATGCGCAGAGGAAGAAGAAGAAGAAGAAGGTACTTGTCGCAGAGAGTGAAAGTGAAGAAGATTCTGAGGAAGAGATTGACATGGCTGCTCTGGCCAAAACACTTGCACTTATGACCCAACAGTTCAATCGTGGTCTCAAGAAGAAGTCGGAGTACAGAGGGAGAGAAGAAAGAGATGACAGAAGCAGAAGATATGGTGAGGAAAGAAGGCTTGGAAGAGAAGAGTCTGAGGAACCAAGGCAAGAAGAGAGGAGTGGACAGAGGTCAGACGGCAGAGGTGGTGACAAATTCCCAAAGCAAACTGAAGGTTTCTTCAAATGCGGGAAACCAGGACACTTTGCAGCAGAGTGTAGGTCTTCTGCCAACAAAGGGAAACCCACAAGAGTCGCTGCTTCCTATAAAAAGAAAGCAGAGTACTATACTCAGAGATCCCTAATGGCAGAACAAGAGAAACTTGAAACCGATGAATCCTCTGATGAAGACAACACACTCTTCTGTGGAATGGCGGAAGTCCACTCTTCTGACAACGAGAGTGAGGTATCCACTTCTAATTCTTGTAACTCGGACTTTGAAAACAAGCTTCTTGAAATACAAAATGATCTTCTGGCTTATAAAAATACATGCTCGGATCTTGAAAAAAAGCTTGCCTTCTTTGAAAGAGAAACTAGGCTTCTCACAGAGGAGAAGGACAAGCTTTACCTTAAAAACAAAACTCTTACCTCTGAGCATACTTCAATAAAAAAGGGTTTCAAGGAGAAAATCTCAAATCTTGACAAAGCTTTGAAAGAAAAGGTCAAAGAGCTAAAGAAATGTGAGAGTGATTGTTTAAATGCCATTTTTTTGAAAAACTTTTTTCAAAAAGAAAGAGAAGATCTTCATCGAGATCTGTTCGACAGAGATCTCAAAATCAAGAAATATCAGGATGCTCAAAAAGTCACTGAAAAGGTCAACACCCAAATTGGCAGAAGAGGCATAGGGTTCGATGATGTCGATCCCTATACTGGAAACAAAAGAAACAAATCTTTAGCAAACATCTTCTGCGTTGGAAAATCGTTAAAACCAAGTCTTGCAAATCTTCTATCCACATTTAAAAGGCGAAAAACATCTGAAGAACCACATCTGAGGAATCCTTTGTTGATGGTAGATACATGGTATGAAAACAATAATCTACCTTCTTCACTCTCATCAAAGAGAAATTCTATTCCAAAGAAATACCTGTCTCAAAAACATATAGGAATCTTCAGATTTGGTCATCCTGAAACACAAACTCAAATGGCTTTTGTATGCATGATGACTCCTGAAAAGGAATTGTCCTCTGAAGCTCTAGAGTTTGTTCCGGCCTCTATGGAAGAAAAACTCTTTAAAATATTTCTGGAAAATGACTTGAGAAAGACCTATGAAAACCATTTTCTTAATCATCCTGATAATATCTCTGAAGTAAAAGAAATCTTTGAGCAAGATCTTCAAAACTGTCTAAGTGTTCCTAAAATAACACCATGCTTTACAAAAGAGATAAATACTTCAAAGGACACCAATAGACAAAGTAAGGCACATACAGAAGGTCAGGATCTCATTCACAAAGACTTTCTCGATTCAGACTCTGAGTCAGAATCTGAGTCCTCTGTCGAAGACGAGACAGGGTCTGTGAAACTTAAGATAGTCCCCTGTGGTCCAGAGAAGAATAGACTTACCTCTGGCATTCTTAAGAGAACAGTTATTCCCAAGAGGAAAACTACAGGTATACCTATATGTCCTGATTTCCTGGACATGTGCCTACAAGCAAAGACTTCTCTTGAGCTTGAAAAAGCTAAAAAGGACAAGATCTCTCATGTTTCAAAAACTCCAAAACCTTTAAAACCTTTTCAAGAAAAACTCACTTGGCAACAGAAGGGTATATGGCCTAATATTGATAAACTTAATGCTTCTGCTGCAGTGAAAGCAAGGAAAGAAGATCAAAGGAGAGTACAATCTAAGAGCCACTCAAGAGGAGTTTCTGAAAAAAACTCAACCCATATTAGACAAAGCTTTCTGTAAAAAGAAACCTGAATCTAAAATGGGTTGTAGTAAAGTTTGCTCTGTACCCTCCTTTGACAATTTTAATGAAACTTTTGAAAAGCTTGCCTCCAATGGTCATTATTGTAAATGTTTTGATCTTATGCAAGCTTTAAATCAACATTTCTCGAGGTCCTCCTGTCTCATATCTCACCCCAAAACCAAGAATGCAAAATTCAAGGGTGAGAAGAGACAATCTGGTACCTCTGCAAATGAGGATAAATCCAAAACCAAAGATGCTAAGGCATCTTCACAACCTCCTAACAAAAATGGACCCATTTGGAAATGGGTACCTAAAACTCTCTAATCTGTCCACAGAAGAAACAACATGTGCCTATTTGGTACCTAGACTCCGGGTGCTCAAGACACATGACTGGCGACAGAGGGTTGCTTTCCTCTTACAAAGAAAAACTTGGTGGAGGATCTGTAACTTTTGGAGATAACAAAAAGGGACAAATAAAAGGCTATGGAGTCATTGCCAAAGGAGACATCGATGTCAACAGAGTTGCCTACGTGGATGGCCTCAAGAACAACCTACTGAGTGTAAGTCAGCTCTGTGACAATGGACTCGATGTGATGTTTAAAAGGCAGTAATGCTCTCTGTTGAAGGAAGATACCACCACAGAGCTTCTGCGAGCCAAAAGACAAGGTGATCTATACCTCATGGACTTTAAATCAACTAACAGAGGAGAAAAGATCTGCTTAGTCTCAAGTAAGAATGAAGAGGCTTGGCTCTGGCACAACAGGTTCTGTCATCTAAACTTTCACACACTTGAAAAACTTGTGAAACTAGACCTAGTAAGTGGTCTACCAAGTGTTAGATTCGACAAGGACAATCTATGCTCAGCTTGTGAGATGGGCAAACTCAAAAGGGCTGCCCACAAAACTAAGTCTGACATATCTTGCACCAGACCTCTGCAGATGCTTCATGTTGACCTCTGTGGTCCTATATCTGTGCAAAGTCTTGGTGGCAAGAAGTACATCCTTGTACTCATAGATGAATTCTCTAGATATACTTGGGTTGAATTCGTTCGAAAGAAATAAGATGTTCCTGAAGTACTAATAAATCTCATCAAGAGAATACAAGTTCTTTATGATTACAGGGTACAGAGAATCCGAAGTGATAATGGCACAACGTTTAGGAATTCAACCATTGAAGCCTATCTTTCGACAGAAGGCATATCACAGAACTTCTCTGCCGCAAGGACTCCACAACAAAACGGTGTTGTTGAACGAAAGAACAGAACACTAATGGAAGCTGCAAGAACTATGCTCACTTCTTCAGGGATCTCTATTTCTTTCTGGGCAGAAGCCATTTCAACCGCTTGCTTCACCCAAAATCGTTCTCTAATAGTGAAGAGGCATGCAAAAACACCATACCACTTACTACACCAGAGGAAGCCGAACATCAAGTACTTCCATGTCTTCGGCTGCAGATGCTTTATGCTGAACGACAGAGAACAAATAGGGAAATTCAGTCCCAAAGCCGATGAAGCAAAATTTGTTAGCTATTCATCCAACTCCAAGGCATACAGAGTCTATGTACTCAAATCCAAACATATACTTGAAACTATTAATGTTTCATTTGATGACTCTTTTCAGGTGACTTCTGAGCAAATCAGCTCAGGAGTCAAACTTCAAGATGAAGATTCTGGTGGATCATCACGAACAAATGATCTTCATCATCTGTTTGAAGAGATGTTTAATGATGATGAACCCTCTGAAGGTGACCGCAGAGCCTCTGAAGTCGAACCCTCTGAGGACCAACAGGTACTTCTCTGACTGGTCCTAGTAATTCTTCACCCTCTTCCAGTAATGTTGCAGGTGCAACCATCGAGGGGGAGCACTCAGAGGACAATACGAATCAAGGCCCCAAGCTCAATCAAGATGATGTTCATCCTCAAAATCTCTCTGAAGGGTCAACACCAGATCAAGGATCCGCAGAGGTCTCTACCTAAACTCATGATGAACAACCAAGTCCTGTGGCAAGTACGAATGATCAATTCCTCTCAACAGAGAATGATCTAAATCAAGATGAACATGCTCCTGAGCTAACCACAGAAGTTTCAATTGATCACCTGCCTCGAATGATCAAATGGATAAGAAGTCACCCACAGAGCCAAGTTATAGGTGACCTATCTGACAAGGTTCAAACTCGATCAAGTACTGCAAATTTTTGTTACTATACAAATTTTGTAAGTATCATCGAACCCAAAAAGATATCCGAAGCTCTTGAAGACCCAAACTAGGTAGAAGCTATACAAGAGGAGCGTCTGCAGTTTGAAAGAAATGAAGTATGGACTCTAGTGCCTCTGCCAAAAGGCAAAAGGGCTATAGGAACCAAAATGGGTCTTCAGGAATAAAAAGGATGAAGACGGTGTGGTGGTCAGAAACAAAGCAAGACTGGTGGCCAAGGGATACTGTCAAGAAGAAGGCATTGACAATGAAGAAACCTTTGCCCCTGTGGCAGGGCTCGAAGCAATAAGAATCTTTCTTGCTTTTGCCACCCACAGAGGTTTTAAAGTATATCAAATGGATGTCAAGTCAGCCTTTCTGAATGGGCAGATTCACGAAGAAGTATATGTCCAACAACCACCTGGGTTTGAGAACTCTAAGTACCCAAATCACGTCTATTTTCTGGACAAGGCTCTGTATGGACTGAAACAAGCCCCCAAAGCATGGTATGACAGACTTTCAAACTTCCTTCTTGCAAACGGTTTCGAAAGAGGTACTACTGATACGACTTTATTCTATAAAAAGAGAAAAGGTGAGATTCTGCTTGTACAAATTTATGTCAATGACATTATTTTTGGGTCTACAAACGATTTATATTGCAAAAAGTTCGAATCATTGATAAAAAGTGAGTTTGAGATGAGCATGATAGGAGAACTTACATTCTTCTTAGGATTGCAAGTCAAACAAACCACAGAGGGTATTTTCATAAACCAATCAAATTATGTCTCTGACATACTTGAAAAATACAAGCTCTCTGACTCTTCACCAATGAAGACTCCTATGGTCACTGGATCCAAGGTCCATGCAGATCCAGAGGGTAAATTTATGGAGTGTAAACTCTACAGAGGGATGATAGGATCCCTGTTGTACCTAACCGCGAGTAGACCTGATATAATGTTTGCCACATGTCTCTGTGCAAGATTTCAAGCTAACCCCAAAGAATCTCATCTTTATGTTGTCAAGAGAATCTTCAGATACCGAAAAGGGACCAAGAATCTTGGCCTCTGGTATCCGGAGAAATCTGGCTTTGATCTCATGGCTTATACAGATTCAGATTACGGAGGATGCAAGCTCGACAGAAAAAGTACCTCTGGGAGTTGCCAATTCCTTGGAGGGAAACTAGTAAGTTGGACTTCCAAGAAGCAGAACTGTGTCTCGACCTCTACCGCAGAAGCAGAATATGTTGTTGCTGCCAGTTGTTGTTCCCAAGTTCTGTGGATGAGGACCCAACTTAGAGACTACGGATTTGATATCGAGAAAATCCCCATCCTCTGTGACTCCAAAAGCGCCATTGCAATCTCCGCCAATCCCGTGCAGCACTCCAAGACCAAGCACATCGATATCAGGTATCACTTTCTGAAACATCATGTGAAGCATGGAACAATAGAGATGTACTTTGTGCCCACAGACTACCAGCTTGCCGACCTTTTCACGAAGGCATTGGATGAGAAAAGATTCACTTTTCTAGTTGGAAAGATTGGTATGCTCAACATGAATTGACCACAGAGCCTCTGTACCCTTGCACAGAGCCTCTGTTGTACATATTTACCTCTGCAACATATTTCTTGTTTGTAAATAGTCTCTTCAGCTTTCTTTATCATGTATTCTTTTCTACGAATCTATGTCTTATGCAAGTCTTATCCTTATATGATCCAAGCATAGTTGAAGGGGGAGCAAGACAGGCCTGATATCAAGGGGGAGCAAGACGGCTCTATGCGACATGAACTACAGAGTAAGGTTAGCATATCCAAACCTAAGGTCAAACAATTTTTCGAGCACCATGCGCTCAGAAAGATCACACTCAGTACCCAGTCTTTCTGTCCAAACTTTGAAATGATCGAAACTATGAAAATCTTTCCTTAAAAAGAATCTTCCTTTGGTCTCAGAACCTATGAGGTCAAGCACAGAGCCTCTACACCTCCAAAAACGAGGATCGCTTGACCAATGCACTTCTCTCAAAGAAACTCGATCATTTCATCGCCTTTTCAATCAAAACCTTGGTTGTGACCTCAGAAGCCTCTTACCCACAGAGCTTTTGTCATTCCCATCACTTGAAAAATTCAGGTCACTTCCTGCGGGTTATTTCTTAAACATCACAGTCATGTGAAAATAGAAGATGCCACACGCGTCAGAATAGGGTGGCGCACGTCCTAGATCGTGCACCGCCATTATCTGACGTGGAAACATTTGATTGGCCAACATCTGTATCGTCGTTTCACAGAAACGGCTACTTATCCGTTTCCACTCATCACGGATTTGAAAATTTTATTTTTTACCGCTTAATTTTTTTTCTGTATAAAATACCTTTTGCTTCTCTTCATTTTTTTTTACCTACATCCTTTGCTCTCAAAAAACTTCCTGCAAAAGTTTTTCTTCTTCTCCTCTATTCAATCAATGGCTTCTCCCTCATCTTCCTCCAAGAACTCTAATGGATCCAAGAAATCCAACACCTCTCATCACTCGATGGCTCAAAAGGCTGATTCAGACTCCGTTGGCCAAGAACATGTGCTTACAAGCAGAATGCTGTCTTTCACCAGGCATGACTATCACTTGACCCAAATGAACAATAAACCGAAAAACCATTTTGTCACCCTCAGTCCCTCTGGTTTCCCTACTGAAGCTACACCATTGATTCAACTCCTCAAGAATCACTTCCTAGTTAAAGCCCTAACGATGAAGCGAAATGACATCCCTGAATCTTACATCCAACAGTTTTGGCTAAGTGCTCGCCATACCAAGATGGATAAATATGGACACTGCATCATTGGCTATGCAACTCATCCATCAACTGAAAAGATTCTGGACTTAGGGATCAATCGTAGGAAACTGTCCGATGTCTTTGAAATTCCCACTAAATCATACCTCAACCTGCACAAATTCTCAACAGAGCCCACAGAGGAAGAGATATTGGAGTTCTTAAAGTTCATTGGATATGCAGTCCCAATTACCAAAAGGACAAACTTCAGACGACAGAATCTACCCCCTCTGTGGAACGTACTCTTCTCGATTCTAAACCGGTGTCTAACGTCGAAGGTTGGGAGCCCAGATCAATCAAGCCATACAATTTTCGCTATAATTTATGGAATTTACTATGATCTCCCTCTGGACTACGCTGGACTCATTTTCAGGGAAATCCAGAATGTCGTGATTTCCAAACAGCAGGACCAAGACAGAGGGACAGAGCCAAAGAACATCGTGTTTGGACGTTTCCTAGGACTACTTCTAGGCGATGACTTGATAGGGGAAGGAAAGCTACCAGTTGAGGGTTAAACCATCAAACTCCATGAGATGAAGTCCCACAAACCAACTACCATCAAAACAGGGTATCCGTCCGCAAGACCTTTGTCAACCAGAATGTTGATTTACTTGGGTAGTGAAGAGGGAACTAGGATTTACATACAAGGGTACAGGACTCCTGAACCGAGTCCTGCAAACCCCCCCTCGCGTAGGCTTTCAAAAAGGAGATGTAGCGATTTACCTTAGAGTTGAGGGAGAAAAGGTGACAGAAGTTGAAGCCGCAGAGGCTCGAGTGAGTGAGCGAGAGAGACCGTTAGTTAGAGGGGAAGGGAGTGAGAAGAAGAAGAAGAAAAAGAAAAGCAAGAAAAAGAGAACCGAAGACAAAGAGGTTCCAAAGTCCTCTAAGAAATCCAAGAGGACCACAGAAGAAGAGGTACCAAAAGAGAAAGCCAAAGAAGAAACTGCAGAGATCAGAGTCTCTGAGAAAAAGAAAAGAAAATTGAGAACGATTGCCGAAAAAGAACAATATGTGGAAACCATCCGGCAAAGAAGGAAAGATCTAGTAGAAGACCTTGTTACTTGAACCGAACCTGCAGAGGGTCAGAAAAAACCTCTGAAGAAGGCAAAGAGATCCCTAGTCCTTGAAGAGTCCCCTGAGGATAAACCTCAGAGCCCAATCAAAGTATCCTCTGCAATAGCACGAGAGGTCTATCTTCAGTACTCAGGAAACCTAGGCGAAACGGTGGCCATGGAAATATAGGATGTAACCGAACAGTCACAGAGTGAAGAAGAAGAGCACAGAGAGAGAGGAAAATCGGTGGAGGAGAGGGTAACAAAAGATGCCTTTGGCACACCACCAAAACCAACTCCCAATGCAACCCACACTTCTACCCCTGCAGTTCTAGTGTAGAGGGGTATTGAAACAGGACCGCACAGTCCGAACCAAACCCTAGCCGACCGTACAGAGGATATTCCTTCATCCTCTGTACCACCATCCGGGGAAACCAAATCCACCTCACCCTCTCAAAAGGGTTAGAGTGTTGTTCTATGTGTCCACTCGCCCTAGGAAACAACTCTTACACACATAGAGGTATTCGTTGCCTCTGTCACACACAAGAGTGACCCCCAAACCACTTCAGAGTTGGTGGCGAGAGAACACAATGATTCTGTGGATCTAGAACAACCACAAGATCCATTCAACATAGATCTTAAGGGAGTCTCTGAACCCTCCCCCAAAGAACGTGTTGACAGAACTTCCATAGATGCTTCCTCCGTGGAACATCGAGGATTGGAAGGAAATCCTCTAGAGTTCAACATATCAACAGGCTCTGAAGGTGCCAAAGACTCGTTGTCCAAATCTGGAACATTTGTTGTTCCAGAGGTTACCCCGGACATCTATGTCACAAAGGGAGAGTTTAAAGCCTTTGCTGACACGGTGCTCAAAAAACTTGACGAGTTGAAAAGCTCTGTCACCAGGGAATCTCAAGCCCACTCTGAATTTCTTGCAGAGGCTCTCAAGGCCAATACAGACGCCCTGAACGCTCTTCGCCAATCCTCTCAACAACATTCAGTAGCTATCAATGAACTGAGAATAAACTGCGCGAAAAGGGCTGATCTTCAAGCTTGTGGACAATCTATCATTGCACACTCAAATCAGATTCAAGCTCTAGGGGACCTGTGCACCGACGAATTCCCAAAATATGCTACCCAAGGAGTTCAGTCCGGAGTGACAGAAATGACCAAGCTTCGAGAGGAAATTAAGGACATAACTCGCAGTGTTATGATCCCCTTCCATTCATAGGCATCAACCTCTGCACCTGACCCCTCTGCCTTTGCCACAAAAGCTGACCTACAAGCAATGGGAAATCAGTTTATGGGCAACCTCAACCTTCTTCGATCCAACTTCAATGAACAAGGAAAGAAGGTGGCTGCAGATTTGAAGAAAACCATAGCCACATTTCGTTTCAAGTCTGATATGGAAATCAACGCACTGTCATTTGCTGCAGAGGACATTCTACAGAAGATCACCAAACATGTCAATGAAAACCTCTGTAGGCGAAGGAAAAGGAAGGAACCTATCACCTACCAGACTCAAGCGGGACAGAAGAAGGCACGACATGAGGACCAAGATTCTGATGCATCCGGCCATGATCCTCATGAGAGGGAGAATCAGCAATCAACACAAGAAGCACCAATCACATCAGTTCCCCTGAACCAAGTCCCTATAAGCTCAGAACCTAAACCACAGAGATCATCTAAACAACAGGTCTCTGCAACCTCCTCTCCCATCATAATCCAAATCACAAAATCCCGACCATCTGCCAGAGATAAAGGTAAGGCCATAGAAACAGAACCTCTGAAGAAGATCAAATCTCCTCCCACCTCTGAGAAACTACTAAAGAGCTCTTTTGATGCCGCCAAAAGAGTAAAACCATAAGAAGAAGACCGGGCTTTTGATCTGCAACCTCTGTTTAAACTCCCCATCCTCGAACCTCTTGACAAAGTTGCATCAAGGCTTTGAGAGCCTAAGTAGACCCTTCCCTGTTCCTCCAAAGAAGGACATCGAAGAAGAAGTGTACAAATACCTCTATAGCCGTGGAGCTCAAGATCTTCCCCCTGTCAGACTCTCAGAGGAAATTGTATCACAGGAGAGAAGAAGATTCTATAAATATAAAGCCAAGGCAAAATCCAAAGTCTTCAACATGGCCAAGATCTCAGAGGTTCTGGCAATCAAACTTGGTCACACAAAGTGCAAGAACTTCTGGTTCAGTGAATATGCTGTCGGTCCACACAATGTTTATATCAAGTTCTTAGATTAAACAACAATAACGATTACCAACCTGTATTGATATATAACAAAGGTTACAAGGTTGATCGATTTAAGCTTGGATGTGTTCTCTCTGTATTACACCTTTAAGTGTGTGTTTTGTGTGTCTGATAATATCTGATCTTCGAGAGTTGTTGAGAGACACAACTAATATCTAACTTAGTGTGTCAAACACACTACCTAACATAATATCTAGAATTAATATCTAGATATTATTTCTAATAAACTAAATAACTAAACTAACTAATAATAACTAACTAAGTTAACTAATATCTAACAAACTAGATATTAACTTAACTAATACAATAGCAAACAATTACATTGATTACTTTGACATTCATTACAAACAACATTGACTTTAATATCGAGAGTCGACGTTCCGGCTTTAGCTTCAGATTGCGATCTTCAGTTTGGATGATCTTGAATCCAATGAGACTGTGTCTTAACAATCTCCCCCTTTGGATCAAGATCATTACGAAAATGATTTTAGCAATTCAGTCTTCTTGTTCAGCTCAGAAGATGCAATCTCTTTCTCTAGCTCTCAAATCAGCATGTCTTCAGAATACTTGCTTTTGAGGATTTCAATCTTGGACGTGATTCTTGAAACATGTGATCTTTGCCATTTCTTGTGTAGTCATTCTCCCCCTTTTTGATGTTAAGTGCAACGACTTCATCAAAATTATTTGTAAGAAATCTCTATCTTTCGGTTAGAGCCCCTGATCTGTCAATTCATAAGATATTCATCCAGATCTTTGCAAATCTAGACAAAATAGTCGTGTAACACCTGAATCAACTAATGAATCAATTAACATGCCTGTCAGTAACACTAAGTCACTGTGTGTAACGAATACACATTGGAAAGGAGATGTTTGATGTTGACTCCCCCAGGGCTTCCATTTAATCATCGAAACATCACAAAGGTTATTTCTATATATGTTATGACAAAGAAACAAATTCCTTGTGTGTTCGTGCTTGTGATAGAAAGAATTAAGCTCTGATGATTGCTTATAAGGCTCAATATTGTGTAAACCACTGAGACAACAGTAGGTTAAACAGAGACTCAATGTGCATGATTGAAGTGCGAAGGTGGGGCAGACTTCCTTCTTTTCAATATCCAGATTTTCCAAATGAAAATCAGATAGCAAATGTGCTACATCCCCTTTGAAAATGTGAAACACTTTCTTGTTGAGAAGAAAATGAGTAGATAGTGAGGTTTGATCAAGAGTTGGCATAGACTAGTTGCCTGTTTCAATAATGATCACCAAAGAATTGTGAATCACTAGAATGGTGGTTGCCCGGCTCAGAAAAAGTTGGTGCAGAGTTGTGATATTCTTTTAACTCTGTTCTCACACGCTCTTTCTTTTAAAATTTTTGCTAACTCTAATCACACTCATTTCTTTTCTCTTTGCACACTCAATCACTAAGGATTAATTTCGTGGGTAGAAATCACTGGTTAAGGTGATTCCATAGAAGTTGTGTTAATTCCTAGCACAATGATTCTTTGTTTTCCTATGATGCACGTGAAGCTCAGATTGATTTAACTATTTCAGTTAAAGCACAATTAAATTTTTGAAAACATTTAAAGTCACACTTCCAAAATATAAAATCTGTTGAAAAATCGAGAAGTGGTTTGAACATTAAAAACAATGTTTTCTATGATTGAAAGTTGTCCTTCTTTCAACCATATATGAGATGAAGATAAAGGATTATACCTTAACGTGCGATCTTACATCTCATGAAGCTAAGCTTTAAGTCATAAACATATGAACTTGTAAGCTTCTCTCAAAAATTCTGCAAAAGTCTTAAGTCAAAGTCAAAGTAAAATTTATTCACATAAATTGAAAAGACAAAAAGCAGTAAAACTTTTTAAAGTACGAGTTCTGATCAGAAATAATCAGAAGTCATATCCAAACTCCTTTGACTTGAAGAGTTCCCCCTAAAATCTTGCATTACAAAAATTTGACATAAAAGGTAAATGCAGAAATCTTATGAGCTCCCCCCCCAAAATAAGATTGACCACATGCCAATTTCTTCTCATACTCCCCCTTGGATCATGAACAGTATATAGAAGTGCAGATATCTTGCGGAAATGAAGAAATGATGAAAAATTATACAATTAGAAAACTTTGATAGGTAACTACTGATTAAATATTTAGATTTAGCATACCAAGCTTAGAGACAAGAAAGTTAAACCTCTTTTCGTCTAAAGGTTTGGTAAACAAATCGGCAAGCTGATAATCAGTTTTTACAAAGAAAAGTTCAATTGTTCCTTTTTCAACATGATCTTTAATGAAATGATACCTGACGTCTATGTGCTTAGTGTTGGTGTGTTGAACAGGATTCGCTGTTATTGCGATGGCGCTCTTGGAGTCACAGTATATCGGGATTTTGTTGAAGTGGAAACCGTAGTCGCGCAATTGAGTTCTCATCCATAAGACCTGAGAACAGCAGCTAGCAGCAGCTAGCAGCAGCTACATATTCTGCTTCGGCCGTGGAAGTTGAAACACAAAGTTGCTTCTTCAATGCCCAACTAACTAGCTTGTCACCGAGGAACTGTACATGTCCTGATGTGCTCTTCCTGTCTAACATAAAACCTGCATGATCTGCATCTGTGTAGGCTGTTAGTTCAAAACTAGTATCTTTAGGATACCACAGACCAAGATCTGCAGTGCCCTTTAGATACCTAAATATGCGCTTCACAGCAGACATATGGATTTCTTTAGGATTGGCCTGATATCTTGCACATAAGCATGTTGAGAAGATTATATCTGGCCTACTGGAAGTAAGATACATTAAAAAACCTATCATTCCTCGATAAGTCCTAACATCAACAGCCTTTCCCGAAGGATCGGTGCCGATCTTAGTACCTGGTGCCATGGGGTACCAATCGGTTTTGAATTTTCCATTTGGATCTTCTGAAGAATATCCAAAATGTATTTTGATTGATTGATAAAAATACCCGATGAAAATTGTTTTACTTGTAAACCGAGAAAGAAATTCATTTCTCCCATCATGTTCATCTGAAATCTAGACACCATAAGGTTTGCAAAATTCTTACAGTACTTTGTATTTGTAGAGCCAAAGATAATATCATCTACATAGATTTGAATTAAAATGATATCGGCTTTTTCCTTTTTTATAAACAAAGTGGTATCCACCGTTCCTTTTAAAAACCCAGACTTGACTAGAAAAGTGGAAAGAACATCATACCAGGCTCGAGGTGCTTGTTTCAGACCGTAGAGTGCTTTGTCGAGAATGTAAACGTGATTCGGCTTCTCTTGATTGACAAAACCTTCTAGCTGAGAGACGTAGACTTCCTCCTTCAAAATTCCATGTAGGAATGCTGTCTTCACGTCTATTTGAAAGACCGTGAAGTTCTTGTGGGCTGCGTAGGCTAGAAACATTCTGATTGCCTCTAATCGTGCCACAGGAGCATATGTCTCATCATAGTCGATTCCTTCCTCTTGTCTGTATCCTTTGGCTACTAGTCTTGCCTTGTTTCGGATAACGGTACCATCTTCGTCTTTCTTTATCTTGAAAACCCACTTCGTACCTATAATTGTTTTACCTTTAGGCTTTGGTACAATTCTCCAGACTTGAAGTGCATCGAACTGATTCAGCTCTTCTTGCATTGAGATCACCCATTCTGGATCAGCAAGTGCCTCTGATACACGTGTTGGCTCGAACTTGCTCAGAAAGGAGTCATGCATGCACATATTCATTGATGTTGACCTAGTTTGCACCGGTTTTGATGGATCGCCATTTATTTTCATGAGGGAGTGGATTAGATGAATGTATGTCAGTTGTATCATCTACAAATCCACTTGTACCTTCTTCTGTTTGTTCAGGAGGAATTATGATTTCAGTTGAAGGGGCAGGTTCAGAAGGCTCAGCAGGTACAACTTGATCTGGCTGTAGATTGATCTGAATAGTATCTCCTACTGTTTCAGCTACTTCTGTCTCTTTATCATTTGTCACTTCTTCAACTGTTGGATTCGGCATTTGAATTGGAATCTCTTGTTGAATCGGGGCGTTGTATTCAATAGGAACATCTGAACTGGTTGGATGAGTAGTCGTTAAGTCTTCCATCCTGTCAACCACAACAGATTTCTTTACATTAGATCCAAGAAATTCATCATAAAACAATTCAAATAATAAATCTAAATCAGATAAATGGTTAGTAGAAGTTGATGCTTCATCTGATTTATTCTGTTGAGACACAGGTTCTGGACTGAGTTGCCCAGAAGCTAGTATTCCTGTTATAACGGGTTCTGAGCGTTCTTGTTCGGAAGCCATTTCTTCATCAAACGAGACGTTGATGCTTTCAATCACCGTCTTTGACTTCTTTAGATAAACACGGAATGCAGTTGATGTCGAGGAATATCCAATGAAAATTCCTTCATCCGCCTTAGCACTGAACTTATTTAGACTCTCCCTATCGTTTAGAACGAAACACTTACACCCAAATATATGGAAATATTTGATTGTCGGTGTTCGGTTGTTGATTAACGCATAAGGAGTCTTCTTGAATCTTCGATGTACCATGGAGCGATTATGTGTGTAGCACGCGGTCGATACAGCTTCTGCCCACAAAAATAGAGGTAAGTCTGATTGACTTAGCATAGTACGAGCAGCCTCGACTAGTGTTCGATTTCTTCTTTCGACCACTCCATTTTGTTGAGGCGTACGAGCAGGAGAGTATTGATGTGAAATCCCGAAAAATTCGAGATATTCTTCAACTTTATTGTTCTTGAACTCTGTGTCGTTGTCTGTTCGTAGAAACTTGACCGGTTTCTGCAGATTCACCTGGGTCATCTTTAGGAATGTGATGAGGACATTTGGTGTCTCATCCTTTGAACGTAGAAACTTGACCCATGTGTATCGCGAGTAATCGTCCACGATCACGAGTATGTACTTCTTTCCGCCTAGACTCTGAGTTCGCATCGGACCGCAGAAGTCCATATGCAATAACTCTAACGGAGCGCTTGTACTTGGTTCAGGTTTTGGTTTATGTGGAGCCCTCTTCATCTTTCCCTTTTCACATGCTTGACAAAGATGTTCTCTTTCATATTTGAGCTCTGGAAGTCCTTTGACGAGCTTTCCACTGACCAGATTGTTGATGTACCTGAAGTTGAGGTGAGAGAGCCTTCGATTCCATAACCAACTTTGTTGCATCGAGGCTTTCGTTAGTAGACAAACTTGCTTGTCAGTCTGGACATTTGATAAATTGATTGTGTAGAGGTCTGATTCTCGAGTACGGACCAAGAGTTCTTCGCCTTCTTCATTGCGAACTGAACATCTCTTGGCTTTGAAGTTGACCTCTAAGTCTTTGTCACAGAACTGGCCTATGCTGAACAAGTTGTGTCGTAAGCCTTCTACATAGCTCACCTTCTTGATTGTGACATTGTCATGTTTTACATCACCATATCCCATGATTGGAGAAAACTGGTCGTTGCCGAATCTGACTGTTTCGCAATATTTATCTTTAAAATTGGACAATATCTCTTTTTTCCTTGTCATGTGCTTGGAACATCCGCTGTCCAAGAACCATGTATGACTAGTCTGCATAAGAGAAATTACAAATTTAGATCTTCATACGACAACATTGGAATATTCACTTTGATTATCGAAGTGCGGGTCTTGAACTGATTTGTTCAAAAGCCTATTTTGACTTTGATGTTCGGGTTTTGAACTGCATTATCCTAAAACCTATTTTGACATTGAAGAACGAGTCCTGATCTGTACATAATCAGAAGTCGAATTCTCTTCAAGCTTTGTGTGCCTGCAACACAGATTTAGCCTTAGGTACCCACTGGAATTTGGGTCCTGCTGTGTTAGCACAAGATTTTGGTACCCATTTCAAATTGGGTCCTCTTTTCTTTTGAAATACATTGGAAGAATTAGTATGAGATGAATGCACATGAAAATTGCCAAACCAATCTCCAGAATCTTGACAAGAGATAGAAACATGTTTATCATAAATAGAAGACTTTCTAGCAGATAAAGATAACTGAAATAATTGCTTCATTGTATATTGTTTACGAGAAACAGCAAGTTTTGAGTTCAAAAGAGCAACATCAGCAATTAAGACATCTTTACTAGGCGAAGTCTTACTACAATTAACACTACTAAACGATTTAACAGTCTTGTCAAGCTTCCGTTTGGGTTGCCACTGAAAATTTACTTCTGGCCTTTGCTTGCTCAGATCTGAAACATGTGAAACTGGTGAGTTAGATCTTTGAGCAACAAGCGATTGCTTCTTCTTCGGATTACCAGTAGTGTTCGGTTTCTGTGAATGCTGAGATATATTCTTACCTTTAGCAGTTTTAGCTTTCACAGAGACTGAGTTATCAACTTTTGTTGATTTTGCACTATTAACAGGCTACTGGTTTTGTTCAAAGATTTCTTAACAAAAGATGAATGGTTAGGAAGTTTTGCATTAAAATCAAATTGTTCAGAATAATCATCTAAACCATCGTTAGAGTTCAGAAAATCAAGCTCTTTATTAGCTAGACCAGACATGTCCTCAGAGTTTGAAGCTTTAGAAATAACAGAATTTGAAAACACAGTTGAAAAAACTTTTTTCTCAATATTCATCAAAAGTCTTTCATCTGATAAAGAATTCTCGAGTTCAGAAATTTTACTTTCTAAAATGAGAGGAGGGACATATATTTTACCTAGAATAGGCTTCGCCTCCATTTCCTTTTCAGTATAACTTTGAAAGAAATCACTTGAAAGAGTTTTCTTCTTTTGATATATTGGATTTTCATCATAACTATTATTCAATTTCGCATAATAAAATGGAAGATGAACTTTAGATGATTTCAAACGTTTTTCAGTTTCGTTGGCTTCATCCTTTTCAGATAGTTTAGTCCAGAAAGTTTTAAACTCAGGAATTCTGCGAGCTAATTGCATAGAAATATGATCATAAAGTCCTGGCACTTCAGACATCCCTTTTTGTAGACAGTGAGGATTCTTATAACTGATTCCCCATCTCTCTATTTCCTCTTTGGGTTTATTCAGATGAATAGTCTGTTCAGTTTGACCCATTTTATATAACTTCTCTTCCAAACCTTTTAATTTTCCAAGTAAAGAAAAGTTTTCTTTGATACATGAAGAATGCAATTCTTTAAGCTCATATTTATCAATCTCACTTTTTAGTAGTTTAGACTTGAGATCAGAATTCTCTTTAAGAATTATTGTCTTTTCCTTTGCGTTGGTGTCATTATCTTTTTGTAAAACCTCAACCAATACTTTCTTCTCAGCAATTTCATTGCTAAGTTTCTGTATCAGTTGGCTTTTGTCAGTATTAACACCATTTTCTCACTCAAGATTAGATTCTAACTCTTTTTGTTTTAAACTCATGGCATGCATTTTATTCATGAAATTTGAATCTGATAAATTACATACCTCCTCGTCTTCATTATCTGAATCAGCGTCAGCATCTGATTCTATCTTTCCCATCAAGCACATGTTGACTGCTTCATCTCTCTCTTCATCCTCTTCTTCCTCGTCTGAATGATCAAGCTAGTATTCATCTTCAGCCATCAGTGCCTTACCAGCCTCCTATTGCTTTACAAGAAGCATCTTGTTCTTGTAATAATCGGAGTTTCTGACTTTTGGTCTTCGGCAGTCTCTGGCATAGTGACCTGTTTTGCCACAGTTGTAGCACGTTGGTGGTTCTGTCTGACTGGATCCTTCAGCTTTAAACTTTCTCTCTTCTGGTTTCCTCTCCTCTGTTCTTTTCCCTTCAAATCTCTTTCCTTCATATCTACTTCCTTCAACCCTTTCCTTGTGGATGTAGTTGTTTGGACCAAAAGTATATCTCTGACTGTTTGAACTTGGCTTCGTGTAGAACTTTTTCTGAAAAGCATTTGACAACAGAATCATTGCTTGCTTCAGTTGTTCATTTTCATCCATGTCATAGTTTGCATAACCTTCATCTTCTTCTGATTCGTACACAATTGCCTTGTTCTTCTTCTTCCTGACAACAAGAGCAACTATGTCTTCAACTGTCTTTCCTTTCTGCCTCTTTTCATCTAGAATTTTATGCTCCTCTTCTTCATTTTGTCTGAGGGTTTCATACACCTCATGAAGTGGAATCTCATTCAAATCTTTGATCTGCTTCATCTGCCTAGCAAATCTTTTCCATTCCGGTTGAAGAATACTTAGGAATTTGACGTTCAGCTCAATTTGAGATTTGTGGACTTTGTTCTTGCTAAGTTCGTTCAGCAAAGTCACAAACCTGTCATAGGTTTCTTCTAAATTCTCTCCCACTCTGCCTCTAAATTCTTCGTAATTATTTAGGCAGTTTGAGATTTTCAGCTGATTCCCAACCTTTGAACCCAGCATCATCTTTTCGAGCTGATCCCACATTTCTTTGCCGGAGGCCTTGTAGTTGTCAATCTTTACATATATTTCGTTTGGAATTCCTTGTAAAATGTATGACTTAGCTAATCTG
The DNA here is from genome assembly GCA_954870635.1 of Arctium minus. NCBI lineage: Eukaryota > Viridiplantae > Streptophyta > Magnoliopsida > Asterales > Asteraceae > Arctium > Arctium minus. Next base: position 44,063,938 of record OX941092.1, on the reverse strand, counting down.
TCGCCTTTGGCTCTTCTGAGGTTATCATCTCCTAGCTCATGAAACTTAAGTTCAACTTGAGTCGGCACAGTTCCAACTAAACGAGTCGTCATGACTGGTTTCATAACCCTTTCTTCTATAGATTTCCTGATGAAATCACCCAGCTCATGTCTGTCAACAAAGTTCAGAAACCGATCCTTCCACTATTCGTATTCTCCTTTAAAGAGAACTGGTGGCTTGGTGTCAGTTCCGATTGCAAGGGCTTCTGTAGATGTCATCCTGTATTGAATAAGAGAAAACTTGACAGATATGATCGTTAATCCAAATAAAATTTGATCACACAAGAAATTTTGTCCCCCAAGAGAAAAAATTTATGACAATTAAAGACCCTATTACAGTTTTGAAAAATCCTCAGGAAAAATATTCTAAGTATGGAATAACTTTGCGTATTGAGAAGGTTTGCGTATGAGATTGATTGCGCAAATTGGGGTTTGCGTATCAAGCACAGTGCGGAAAGTGAGGTTTGCGTATCAAACGGGATGCGCAAAGTAGACTTGATCTTTTCGTGAAGAGACTATCACTTGAACTGAGGGTTGCGTAAACTGAGTTTTGCGTATCCTTCTTGATGCGAGAAGTGAAGTCGAGGTTTGCGTATGCTTTAGGATCCGAGAAGTGAGGTTTGCGGATTGCTTGATATGCGCAAAGTAGGGTTTGCGTATCAGGCGTGATGCGCAAAGTGAAGTTTGCGTATCACGTTAGATGCTCAAAGTTGGACTTTGCGTATGTTCGTCTTCTGGTTTGCGCAAGTTCGTCCTGTACTTCGAAAATCAACGAAAAAGTGTATTCTTCGACGATTAGCAGTACCAAACTTTAGCAAAAAGTCTAAAAACACTTCTAGAACTGAATGCTAACACTCGATCTCGATAAAACACACTTTTTGAAAAACAATTTGATGGCACAGTAACTTTCTAAACTCGACTGTTAGACCACTAAATCACCAAAATGGAACTCGATAAAAGCTCTATAGTGAAATCAAACAACAACAACTCGATCTAGAATGCTAATCGATCACAACCTGATCGATTTTAACACCTAAAACACCTTAAAAATCACTTTCAAATAGAACACAGAGTCGTTTTTGAAAAAAAAACTTGATTTGATCTTAATCAGGCTTTGATACCAATTGTCGGTCCACACAATGTTTATATCAAGTTCTTAGATTAAACAACAATAACGATTACCAACCTGTATTGATATATAACAAAGGTTACAAGCTTGATCGATTTAAGCTTGGATGTGTTCTCTCTGTATTACACCTTTAAGTGTGTGTTTTTTGTGTCTGGTTATATCTGATCTTCGAGAGTTGTTGAGAGACACAACTAATATCTAACTTAGTGTGTCAAACACATTACCTAACATAATATCTAGATATTATTTCTAATAAACTAAATAACTAAACTAACTAATAATAACTAACTAAGTTAACTAATATCTAACAAACTAGATATTAACTTAACTAATACAATAACAAACAATTACATTGATTACTTTGACATTTATTACAAACAACATTGACTTTAATATCGAGAGTCGACGTTCCGGATTTAGCTTCAGATTGCGATCTTCAGTTGGGATGATCTTGAATCCAATGAGATTGTGTCTTAACATATGCAGTGAAAAGGGAAGATAAGGAAATATGGACATTCACAGACGCAGATCTACCGAATCTTCACCCTCATGATGTTCCAGAGCTATTCAAATGGACAGAGGATAAGTTTGGCTGGAAGAAGGAATACCAAGAAGCACATCTCACCATCAAGAGGGTCATGAGAGAAAAGTTGTTGTTCTACAGTATAGCTGACTTTCAAGTGGCACTTGACTTAGTAGTCAAAAAGGTTAACTTCCCTCCACCGGAAGACAACTTACCACCCTCTGCCAATTTTCTACCGAACTCCATCATCACTTCACCTTCTTTCGGTTTTGTGTACTTAAATCCCAAAGGAGAAAATAAATTATTCATGGGGATAGAGAGCCAAAAGTACTCAACCGAATCTCTGTTGCTCATTCAAGATCTACTTATCAAGCACAGAGGCACCCCACTAGTACCTACAGAAGCTGCAGATGTCCTTCTGACAAACATAGGTGCAACCTTAAACTTCAGAGACCTATATGTGTGCTACTACAGAGAACTGAAGAAAGAAGGTGGGTTTGGAAAGAAGATCAACGATTTCCCAGACGCCAAAGTATAGGCCCTGATGTCTTGTAAAAAAAATTTTATCCACTATCAAATGTAATTGCCTTCTGCATTGTTTTATTTTGAATGTAAATCAAAATTCATAGGTTGAGTTCCTTTCACCTCTCTTGTTTCTAGTTTAGTCATCACTCCAAATTCCAATTTTTATTTTTTCAACACTTAGGGGGAGATTGTTAGCTTCATCCGCCATGTTTAGAAGTGTTGAAAAATAGGCTAAGTATAGAAACTCCTGCTGTCTCGAAAGTCTCCGCAGAAGATACAAAGCTCAGAAGACTTCTCCACAGAAGACGTTCCCGAGGTCAAACCTGATAATAATACTCAGATCACAGAGCCTCTGTGGCCACTCACAGAGCCTCTGTGAAGGCTAACCTTTGGAGGTCAGTGTTGGAATTGTGCAGGATGGCTCAAGACAAGACCACGTGTCGAGCACGTGAGACCTGCTGTACGAAGATCCGCATGATCATGTAATGGACGTCCCACGATGTTTACTTTACAGGTGGCATTCCTTATGTGGAATGTCAGTCTTTGTCTTGTAGTACTAGGTGCACGCTGCTTGTATTATATATGAGCACCTCGTTCTTTGTCTTAAAAAGAAAAGAGGACACAAAAAAATAGTAATCTGTATAATCCTTGAGCATATTTGCACATACCAGTGCGTGTTCTTGGTGTTCTTCAGTAATCAATGAAACAGTTCTTTGAGTAATTTTCTTATAATACTTTACTTCCTGTTCATTAATTACTTGTCTGTTTACTACCTTGCATGTTCAATCTTTTCTATACATCTTAAACGCTTCCGCACTCTGTTTAATTAATCTGTGTGTAGTAAAAGGTTAAATCAAGTTAAAGAACATCATAACTGGGATCAACAAAGATGATGATGAGGAAGAAGACATCGCCAATGATGATATTGAAGAAACTGGAAAAGATATCGAAGGCGCAAACAATGATAATGTTGACGAGGATGATGATGGAAAGTTGTTTCATCCCTAACACCATCAGCGCTCCAATAAAGGGGATAGTCATCAGGGATCAAGGGGAGAGGGCCTCAGAGCCCAAGAAGAAGACCCCTCAGCAAGGAAAACAGAAACATCTTGGTGCTGAGGGGAATCTAAAAATTCTTCAATCTGATGGGGAGATGAATAATCCAGAGGTATGCCTAGATCTTCAACCTTACTCCCCTCTAAATATTCAACCACTAAAAATGATCCTTTTTCCTGAATCTCCTACTTCCTTTTCCAGCCCATCCTCTCCCCTTAGTGATATTCCAGCACCTTTTTACGCTGATGAATCACAAAGAGTTGAAGACCCAATAATCCCAGTCCACGCTGATGTGACTGATGATGAAAGAATCGATGCTCTCATTGCTGATATTGAGAGTCAGCGAGTAAAGATGCCCTCTAAATCAGCACCATATGACGAGCTCAACTTCTTCTCCAAGGAAGAAATTGAAGAATCTATCAGGGTTGAGAAACTTCTGGAGGCATGCAAGAATGATGTAAGAGGTGCCCGAAGAATTGCAAAGAACTCAGTCACTAATGATCAGCTAAAGTAACATCCCATCCAAGTTCAAGCTCAACTGCTACAAGAAGCAAGGGAGGAAGCTGAAAAAGAAAGAGCCACCAAAGATTCAAAAACTGAGTGGTGTAGAAGGAAAATGGAAAGAAGACAGGATCCAGAGAAGATCACTGACATTACCATATCTGGGAAATCAAAGAAAGGATCAATCATCGTCACAATGACTACCTTAAGAGCAGATGGCTCAGCGAAGACGATGTTCATGTCAAAGTTAGAGACTTTTGGTTTTTTAGAATGGATAGAAATCATAGACGTACTGAAAAAGTCAAGATCCAAGTATAAAAACTATTTAGAGTCAATTCTACATCCGCTTATTGAACGACTCTCGACCATTCTGAATATTCCATCAATCTTTCCAAAGCCTACAAGAAGAAGACAACGAGCATCCACTTCTAAAGAAGGGGCTCCTAACAAGAGCGAAACAGGCATCGCATTTTTAGAAGAAGTTGTTCTTGGACCACTTCCTGATCTTTTAATCCTTGACCTATCACTGCCAAGAGAAGGCCCCTTCACTCCTGGTCAAGTGCTTGGTGATCCCTATGGTATTATCTTTTATGATCATGAAGGACAAGTCTGATTTCAAAGATTCCTTGAGCTTCATCTCTGCCTACTCAATAATCTCAAAGATTTAATCTACTGGTGTGATTTAACATCTTATGGTGAAGGGGTCAAAACTCAAATCCTCCTACAATGCAAAGCACGAAGAAGAAGAGGTAAAGAAGTCCCTGACTACCTAATGCCTAAAGAAGTTCCCCTTGGAAATCTTGAAGAAGAAGATCTTTAGCTGATACGTTCCCTTTTTCTCTTGTAAGTTATCAGCTAGTCATCTTTAGTATCTGTTTTGTAATCACTCGTCCTTGTAAATTTTCAATTTCCCTTTGTAAATTTATTATGAAATTAATGAAAATTTTCAGTGATGTACTTAACTCAATCAGTGTTAGAGCATAAATATGTTGGATACAAGATCAAGAAGACTGAAGGTCAAAGTACAAGAAGTCAAAGCTGAGAAAGTCAACTCTTAAGTGAAAGTCAAAGTCTTTGTAATAAAAATCAAAGTCAACATTTGTATTTGTATTTGTTTTTCCTTGTATTTTTAGATGTAGGTATAAATACCTTGTATTTTCTTTTTTTAATAGTAGGAAGCTTATTTTGAGAAATACGATTGAGAGAAAATCTGTAGAGAGAGAAAGAGTGAGTTCTAGAGAGAGAAAGTTGTATTTGAATTGAGAATTGAATTCAAAACAGGTAATTGAATTGAATTGTTTGTTTTGATTAATTGTTTGTGATTGGAAACTAGAATCTGGGAATATCAATTGGTATCAGAGCTTTTAATTGTTTTAATATCAATTGGGAATATTAATTGTTTTGAAAAAGAAAATGTTTCACATTTTCAAGGGGATGCAGCATATTATCTATCTGGTTTTCATTTGGAAAATCTGGATATTGAAAAAGAAGGAAGTCTATCCCACCTTCGCACTTCAATCATGCACATTGAGTCTGTGTTTATCTACTGTTGTCTCAGTGGTTTACACTATGTTGAGCCTTTTTTAAAAAGCAATTATTCATGCTTAATTCTTTTTACACATGCACGAACACACAAAGAATTTGTTTCTTTGTCATAACATTCATAGAAATTGCCTTTGTGGTATTTCGATGATTGGATGGAAGCCCTGGGGGAGTGAACATCAAAAAGCTCCTTTATATTGTGTATTCGTTACACACAGTGACTTTGTGTTACTGACAGGCATTTTAACTGATTCATTTGTTGATTCAGGGGTTACATGGTCTTATTTTGTCTGGATTTGCAAAGATCTAGATGAATACTTGGTTATGGATCGCAGAATTAGAGGCTCCGTTTGATAAATCAGAATGGTCAAAGACATTTCTTGGAAGAAAAGTTTTGATGATATAGATACTCAAATCATCAAAAAGGGGAGATGGTATCAAGAAATGATAAAGTTTTGAGAGATGATTTTCAGAAATGTCCAAGTCAGAAGATTCAAAGTAAAGATTTGAAGAAGAACAAAGAATTTCTGAAGATATGCTGATTTTTGAGGAAATTTTCTTTGAAGATTATTTGCTAAAGCAATTCGAGCTGATTCTGAAGATAATTTCTTTCCAAAGTCTGAAAGTATTATTGTGAAAGTTTTGGGGAGATTGTTAATCGTTTGAAGACAGTTTTTGGAAAGAATACCGTCAAAGAAAAAGGAGAGATTGTACTGACAGAGCTTAAAGTGAAGACTGCATTGCTAGATCTTTCAATAGTGATCTTGAATCCAAAGGGGGAGATTGTTAGAGCATAAATATGTTGGATACAAGATCAAGAAGACTGAAGGTCAAAGTACAAGAAGTCAAAGCTGAGAAAATCAACTCTTAAGTGAAAGTCAAAGTCTTTGTAATAAAAATCAAAGTCAACATTTGTATTTGTTTTTCCTTGTATTTTTAGATGTAGGTATAAATACCTTGTATTTTCTTTTTTCAATAGTAGGAAGCTTATTTTGAGAAATACGATTGAGAGAAAATCTGTAGAGAGAGAAAGAGAGAGTTCTAGAGAGAGAAAGTTGTATTTGAATTGAGAATTGAACTCAAAACAGGTAATTGAATTGAATTGTTTGTTTTGATTAATTGTTTGTGATTGGAAACTAGAATCTGGGAATATCAATCAGTACTAAAAAGATCCCTAAAACAGTAATTGGACATGTATATTACGAGTCCTCTTTATCCTTATGTTTTAACTTAACAATTTTTTCCTATTGCTTTGTCATCATCAAATAAGGGGAGATTGTTGCTCCAAACTCTCTCAGTCATTTGATGATGATCCTTTTATACTTAGTAAAAATTACTTTAAATTGTATATGTATTAGTGATTCACCATCAGCGATCATACTGAGCTTGTTCAGTTATCGCTGAGTGATTTTCTATGTAAACAGTCTATGTAATCCCTGAAGACAAGCCTCACGCTCAAAAAGATCATCACTGACATCGAAGACTAAGTTCATGATATAGACAAGTCTACTAATGATCTGAAGCGGCATTCAGTGAAACCAAGACAAGTCTACAACGCATGAAAAATCAAGATCAAGCCTCAGCTATTTTCTCTCTGCATCAGTGATTCCTGATCACTGATCATCAGCTATAGTTGATCATTAAGTCTGCTTATCAAGATTTGTTTGTCTTATCCTCTGCACAAAAAGTACGGAGGTACAAAAGCAAACATGTTTTTATCCATAATCGTACAACCACCCTTTTCCAATACATTGTTCATCATACGGCCGAAAGCATGCTAATGATAAAGTCAAGAACTTGAAGCCAATGAAAGATGGACACGTGGTGTAACACCCGTATTTTTGTGTAAGTCTGGTTTCCCAACTTGTTGAATTTGTGACCCTTATCCGTATCGTTTTATCCCTATTCATTGTATCTGTTCCCTTTTGTCGTCACGTAAGTCGCGGGTTCAAAATATCGGGTTTTGGGTTTCGGTACTTGTGGCGCGACTGTTCCACGCGATAGTGACAATTTTCACTATCGCCAGGGCACTCTCGCGAGGGATCATACCACTCGCGGTACAATCGGCGCGATTGTGCCCGCGATAGTGACAAGTGTCACTGTCGCAGGGCACTATCGCTGGAAACGTACCGAGAATCCGTTAGAGCGAGCTATAGTGCCTCACGATTGTGACAATTGTCACTATCGCCGACAAGGTCACGGTCGGGGATCTGAGGTATAAAAACGACCCAAACTGATTCATCTCTCATTTATTACAAGTGTGGAGTTATTAGGTGCGATTTTTGGTGCCCTAGGTCAGTTTCCCCCATCTCTCTCTTCATTTATTTCTAGTTTGTTGCTATCCTAAGATTCTATACTTCTTAATCTAGGTTATCAAGTGTTGTGAAGATCTCAAGTTCTCAAGTTCTCTCCTTGTAGAAGTTGCTAGGGTTTAGAATAAATCCATTGTGAGTACATCTACCTTTTCTTAAACTTTATACACATCAAAATACATATTTTGACTTCTAATCATCTTCTTGTTTACATTTTCATCATTTATGAGATTTTGACCTAACTTGGGGTTTTGGAAACTTCTAGGGTTTCTTACTATTTTGCAAACTGAAGGAACAAATCATGTCTTGGAACTATAAATGTAGTTGATTTCCTATGTTGATGGTTAAAGGTTCCATTTGTGGCTTTTAGTCAAGTTTATATTTCTAAACATATTATGGATATTTCGGTTGGAAGAGATAATTGTTGGGAAAAGGAAATAAATGGTTTAATATTTAAGAAGTTCATATTTACATTGAGATGGTCTTTCATATATTTGGAAATGAGAAAATAGCTTTATGTTTCATGCTTGAACTTTGTATTTTCTTATCAGCAGTTAACCATGAAAATGTGATTTGGGATTAAATGATATCATGAACTATATGTTTGATTATAGTTGGTCACAAGTGTATTGTGACGAGTCTAGACTTTTACAAATGGATCCATATGTATTTAGTTGACTTATTATTTGGGGGTAACTCTCGTATGTAGCTAGTTGAGACATTGGACCCTAGAGGGCAACTTGGTACGGTTATGTGGGACCGGTTACTAGCCGTGGGTCGTAAATGTAAATCCTAGTGAATGAGTATGACTAGGATCATTGGGTGTCATCCCCCAATTCTTTATTTGATTCGGCGTGTTCACGGCCTTGATCCTAGAATGATGAGCTCAAAACTCAGAAAATGGCTTACTTTGTGTTTCGCCACAATCCGTGGAATTCGGGCTTACACCCGTCATCGCAAGATGAAGTCTGGACCGGAAGGTCATTATTTGTTTACCAAACCATTTACAAGGACGTTGATGAAAATAGTTTATTTATATTTCAACTAAATTTCTAATTGTCTTCCATATAAATTGTATGTTCTCACTAGCCTTTAAGCCTAACATTTTTTCTCAAATGATGTGTATAACAGGTTCCCTTAGCGGTGGGTCGTCAAGGGGTTGAGAGAAGAGTGTGGTCTCTTGAGCGCATTTTTGGATGATAGTTATTTTGGAAGCTTTAGCTTTTAAAACCATTATTCATTTTTGGTATTGGGTTGACAACCAATGTAATCTAGCTAGATGTAGTTTAGATTAGTTTGTTGTCATTTCCACACACATTATTACAGGTTTTGTAAATGCTCATGCTTTGCCCATTTTGGGTAGTTTGCCCTATTTATAAACGTTATATTGCCGAATTTTAAATTTTTAAAATTACCCGAATTTTAGGGTGTTATAAGTTGGTATCAGAGCTCTAGTTTAAGTGAACTAGGCATGAATGTAAGATTTCTAGACTTACACTGAGTATGTTAGGCAATAATTTGTGAGTTGGGTAGAACTTCTAAAATGGGTTTGTCTTAGAGTCGACGGAAGTTATGTTCATCAAGCGTTGTGATGATGTTATCAAGAACCCTTATGTGTTATATGTTCATAATCTTACTTAGCTAATGTTATTATGAGGATATTTTACATAAGTGTACTTGGTTTGATAATGTTATGACAATTGGTAGATGTAGTTGTACGTTTCTTTCGTGTTTGTTTCGGTTAACCTCCTCCTTACTCTTTCTCGTGCTTGTGTGGCAGCCATTATTCTAATATGGTGAACACTCGTAGTCGACCGTTAGTCGATGGAGATTTGCGTGAAGATAGCTCTCCTGAGCGGAATCCAGTGGTTCGGGCAGCGATTGTCGTTCCTCCGGGCATTCCACCTATATTCACGGGCGAGGTGGAACAAGTGCCGAGAGTGGAGTTGGCATCCACAAACCCGGTGGTTCAGGAGGCAAACCCTCAAGCTGACATGATGGCCAGCATCATGCAAATGGTATCGACGGCTATGGAAAAGCAGCAAGAAGCGTTCATGAAGATGTTGGAGGATTGTGATGCCAGCCTCAAGAGGAATGAGGCGGTTGCTGAGAACGTTGTGGTTGGTTCTGGTGGCATCGATCCGGGTATCCGAACGGAAGAGCACAGAGTTGTGGGTGCTCAGAAAAGTGGAAGAAGTTGCTCATACAAATCCTTTCTGGGATGTGGGCCGCCAGAGTTCTCTGGTTCTGACGACCCAATTTTATGCGAGAAGTGGATTAGAGTTGTTGAGCAAGCTTTTGGCTCCTCGGAATGTGGAGACGATCAGAGAGTGCGGTTTGGCACCCAACTGTTGAGAGATTCGGCGCTCACCTGGTGGAATGTTACTCAATCCACTCTCTCTCCTACCGTATTGGCTCAGTTGTCTTGGGCCGAGTTTAAAAGGAAGCTTATGGAAGAGTTCTGTAGCGAGAGATCTATGGACCGCATCGAAAAGGAGTTTCGGTCTCTAGTGAAGGAGAACTTGACGGTGAGGGAGTACACCCGTCAATTTATGGAGAAGCTTGATTTGGTGGGGTATGTGGCCCCAACGGAGAAAGAGAAAATAAAGGCCTACCTCAATGGTTTACCGGCAGACATGTTGTCCATGGTCTACAACTCCAAGGCTTCCAATCTTCGCGAGACGATTGAGGAAGCTCAATTCATGGAAGAAATCTTTGCGAGAAGCAAGGCGGAGAAACCAGTAGTGGTTAGGGACAAGAGAAAATGGGAGAGCAACTCTGCACCTCCTAGGAGGAATCAACCTTTTGTTGGGAATAGGAGTTTCAACAACCGAAAGGAGGCATGATGGTGCCAAAGATGTAAGAGCAAGCATTACGTCAACTGTAATTCTAGTTCCATTTCTTGTGCCAAATGTGGTAAGACCGGTCATCAGGTTAAAGACTACCCGATCAAGGGAATTGTTTGCTTCGAGTGCAAGATGTCGGGACATTTTCGAAAGGATTGCCCAAAGTTGAGCACGGGGAGCACCCCAGAGAAGAAAGAGAACCCTCCCAGAGTTCCTGGACGAGCTTTCCAGATGACGGCCGATGAGGCCAAGGCATCCGCTGATGTAGTATCGGGTACGTTTCTTCTAAACTTCGTACCTGGTCGTGTGCTATTTGATTCGGGTGCCAGCTTCTCTTTCATATCTGTTGCGTTTCGTGAAAAACTTGTCATGCCTACTATTAATCTAGAGAATGCTTTAGTGGTAGAGATAGTTAATGGTGATCAAGTGTTAGTCCGTGACGTCTTGAAGGATTGTACCCTTAGCATTGAAGGAAAGAAGTTCCTAATCAACTTGATGCCAATGGTCATTGGTGGTTTCGACGTGGTGGTCGGTATGGATTGGTTGGCGGATAATCATGCCGAAATCTTATGCTCCAAGAAACTAATCCGACTCCCTATATCGGATGGGAACATAGTGGTAGTTTATGGCGAGAGAAGGAAAGGTGAGGTGGAGGTTATCACCATGGCTAAGGCACGAAAGTGTTTGGTGAAGGGATGTTCATCCTTTCTTGCTTATGTGATAGACGTGAAACTCGAGAAGAAGAAGCTCGAGGACGTAAAGGTGGCGTGTGAATTTTCCGATGTCTTTCCGGATGATTTGCCCGGGTTTCCACACGATCGTCAAGTGGAGTTCCAGATTGATCTTATACCGGGGGCGGCTCCATTTACGCGAGCTCCTTACCGGTTGGCGCCATCGGAGATGCAAGAAATGATGGCTCAACTCCAAGAACTCCTAGAGAAGAGATTTATAAGACCGAGCTCGTCGCCTTGGGGAGCTCCGGTCTTGTTCGTCAAGAAGAAGGATGGCACAATGAGAATGTGCATCGATTATCGCGAACTGAATAAGGCTACAGTGAAGAATAAGTATCCACTCCCGAGGATCGACGATTTATTCGACCAACTCCAAGGAGCAGGTTGTTTCTCGAAGATCGATTTGCGCTCAGGATATCACCAAGTGAGGGTGAGAGAGGAAGACGTTCCGAATACGGCTTTTAGAACGCGTTACGGTCATTACGAATTCCTTGTGATGCCGTTTGGTCTAACTAACGCACCGGTGGTGTTTATGGATTTGATGAATAGAGTGTGCCGACCGTTCCTCGACAAGTCGGTCATTGTATTCATTGATGACATACTCGTGTATTCCAAGAGCGAGTCAGAACACGAGCAACACCTACGCGAAGTCCTAGAAGTTTTGAGAAAAGAAAGATTGTTTGCCAAGTTTTCCAGGTGCGACTTTTGGCTTGAAGAGGTTCAATTCTTGGGTCACGTTGTCACTCGAGACGGAGTGAAGGTGGACCCCTCCAAGATTGAAGCAATGATGAATTGGGAGCCTCCCAATAGTCCGTCCGAAATCCGAAGTTTCTTGGGTTTGGCGGGCTACTATCGTAGATTCATACAAGACTTCTCCAAAATCGCTTCTTCCTTGACGGCTTTGACGAGGAAGAATGTGAAGTTTCTTTGGACCAAGACGCAAGAGAAGGCGTTCCGGACTTTACAAAAGAAGTTGTGTGAAGCTCCAATCTTGTCGCTACCCAAAGGATCGGAGGACTTCGTAGTTTATAGCGACGCTTCAAAGATGGGTTTGGGTTGTGTGTTGATGCAAAGAGGCAAAGTAATCACTTACGCATCGGGACAACTCAAGATTCACGAAAAGAACTACCCTACCCATGATCTAGAGTTGGCGGCGGTGGTGTTCGCTTTGAAACTTTGGCGACACTATCTCTATGGCACCAAGTGTACTCTGTACACATATCATAAGAGTTTGAAGTACGTCTTTGATAAAAAAGAATTGAATATGAGGCAAAGGCGGTGGATCAAGTTACTCAAAAACTATGATTGTGAGTTGCTTTACCATCCCGGTAAGGCAAATGTGGTAGCCGATGCTTTGAGTCGGAAAGACTATAGTGGAAGCATTCGGGCTACCCTCTCAAGAATCGAGCTCGTGTCAAGTCTCATTGAGAAAATCCGGACATCTCAAGTGGAAGCTTTGTTGGAAGAAAACCTCAAGGAAGAAGTTATGACGAAACAACGTTTGCTCTTAACGGAAGATAGTCGTGGAGTGAAATTGTTCAACGGTTGTGTGTGGATGCCCAAGGTTGGTGGCAATCAGGAACTTCTTCTTGAGGATGCTCACAAGTCCAAATATTCTATTCATACGGGTAGTGCAAAGATGTACCGGGACTTGAAGTTACATTACTAGTGGCCAGTGATGAAGTTTGACGTGGCACGTTATGTAGAGCGTTGTGTGACATGTTTGCAAGTGAAGGTCGAGCATCAGCGACCATACGGGAGTCTTCAATCCTTGGAGATCCCCGAGTGGAAATGGGAACATATTACCATAGACTTCGTGACTAAGTTGCCAAAAACTCTTCGAGGTCACAATACCATATGGGTAATAGTGGATCGGTTGACCAAGAGCGCTCATTTCTTGGCCATGCACGAGACATTACCAATGGATAAGTTAGCAAAGCTTTACATCGATGAGGTGGTTTCAAGGCATGAAGTGCCCTTGTCTATTGTTTCTGATCGCGATAGTCGGTTCACTTCTAATTTTTGGGATGGCCTACAGAAAGAACTTGGTACGCGCGTAAAGTTGAGTACGGCCTACCATCCTCAAACCGACGGTCAAAGCGAGAGAAATCCAAACGCTAGAAGAGATGTTAAGGTCTTGCGTTATCGACTTCGGGGGTAGCTGAGACTCTCAACTACCTTTGGTGGAATTTGCATATAACAATAGCTACCACTCAAGTATCGGAATGGCTCCATTCGAAGCCTTGTACGGACGAAAGTGTAGAGTTCCCGTATGTTGGCTTGGAGCGGGGGAAAAATAGTTCGCCGGACCTGAAATCGTGCAAGAGACGACCGATAAGGTCAACGGCATTCGGGAAAGATTGAAAGTGGCTCAAGATCGGCAAAAGAGCTATGCCGATAAAAAGCGCCGACCGATGGAATTCCAAGTGGGTGATCTTGTGATGTTGAAGGTGTCGCCATGGAAGGGCATAATAAGGTTCGGAAAATGCGGGAAGTTGAGTCCCCGTTTCCTTGGGCCATTTAAAGTGCTTAAGCGTGCGTGCTTGCAAGCTTATCAGTTGGAACTTCCTCCAGAAATGAACGGGATCCACAACATATTCCACATTTACTATCTTCGGAAGTGCTTGGCGGAAGAGGAGAGTGTTATCCCTCTTTCCGAGATTAGAGTGGACGAGGGTAACCGTTGTATTGAAGAGCTCGAAACTTCGCCACAAAGAAGTCACTATGTTCAAAGTGAAAATAGAAGCATCATCGAGGTGCCAATGTGACGTGGGAAGCTGAGGAGGATATGAAGCGGAGATATCCTCATCTGTTCGAGTAGTTGGGATTTTGGGGACGAAATCGATTCCAAGTTGGGGAGGATTGTAACACCCGTATTTTTGTGTGAGTCTGGTTTCCCAACTTGTTGAATTTGTTACCCTTATTCCTATCGTTTTATCCCTATTCATTGTATCTGTTCCCTTTTGTCGTCACGTAAGTCGTGGGTTCGAAATCTTGGGTTTTGGGTTTCGGTACTTGTAGCGCGACTGTACCACGCTATAGTAACAATTGTCACTATCGCCAGGGCACTCTCGTGGGGGATCATACCACTCGCGGTACAATCGGCGCGATTGTGCCCGCGATAGTGACAAGTGTCACTGTCGCAGGGCACTATCGCTGGAAACGTACCGAGAGTCCGTTGAAGTAGGCGATAGTGCCTCGCAATTGTGACAATTGCCACTATCGACGGCAAGGTCGCGGTCGGGGATCTGAGGTATAAAAACGACCTAAACTGATTCATCTCTCATTTATTACAAGTGTGGAGTTATTAGGTGCGAATTTTGGTGCCCTATGTCAATTTCCCCCATCTCTCTCTTCATTTATTTCTAGTTTGTTGCTATCCTAAGATTCTATACTTCTTAATATAGGTTATCAAGTGTTGTGAAGATATCAAGTTCTCAAGTTCTCTCCTTGTAGAATTTGCCAGGGTTTAGAATAAACCCATTGTGAGTACATCTACCTTTTCTTAAACTTTATACACATCAAAATAACTTCTAATCATCTTCTTGTTTACATTTTCATCATTTATGAGATTTTGACCTAACTTGGGGTTTTGGAAATTTCTAGGGTTTCTTACTATTTTGCAAACTAAAGGAACAAATCATATCTTGGAACTATAAATGTAGTTGATTTCTTATGTTGATCGGTAAAGGTTCCATTTGTGGCTTTTAGTCAAGTTTATATTTCTAAACATATTATGGATATTTCGTTTGGAAGAGATAATTGTTGGGAAAAGGAAATAAATGGTTTAATATTTAAGTTCATATTTACATTGAGATGGTCTATCATATATTTGGAAATGAGAAAATATCTTTATGTTTCATGCTTGAACTTTGTATTTTCTTATCAGCAGTTAACCATGAAAATGTGATTTGGGATTAAATGATATCATGAACTATATGTTTGATTATAGTTGGTCACAAGTGTATTGTGACGAGTCTAGACTTTTACAAATGGATCCATAGGTATTTAGTTGACTTATTATTTGGGGGTAACTCCCGTATGTAGCTAGTTGAGACATTGGACCCTAGAGGGCAACTTGGTACGGTTATGTGGGACCTATTACTAGCCGTGGGTCGTAAATGTAAATCCTAGTGAATGAGTATGACTAGGATCATTGGGTGCCATCCCCCACATCTTTATTTGAGTCGGCGTGTTCACGGCCTTGATCCTAGTATGATGAGCTCAAAACTCGGAAAATGGCTTACTTTGTGTTTCGCCACAATCCGTGGAATTCGGGCTTACACCCGTCATCGCAAGATGAAGTCTGGTCCGGAAGGTCATTATTTGTTTACCAAACCATTTACAAGGACGTTGATGAAAATAGTTTATTTATATTTCAACTAAATCTCTAACTGTCTTCCATATAAACTATATGTTCTCACTAGGCTTTAAGCTTAACATTTTTTCTCAAATGATGTGTATAACAGGTTCCCTTAGCGGCGGGTCGTCAAGGGGTTGAGAGAAGAGTGTGGTCTCTTGAGGGCATTTTTGGATGATAGTTATTTTGGAAGCTTTAGCTTTTAAAACCATTATTCATTTTTGGTATTGGGTTGACAACCAATGTAATCTAGCTAGATGTAGTTTAGATTAGTTTGTTGTCGTTTCCCCACACATTGTTACAGGTTTTGTAAATGCTCATGCTTTGCCCATTTTAGGTGGTTTGCCCTATTTATAAACGTTATATTGCCGAATTTTAAATTTTTAAAATTACCCGGATTTTAGGGTGTTACACGTGGATTGTACCATCTGCCATGCATTTAATGCATAGGGTATAAATAGAAGAGAAACCTTCATTTTTAAAGGGTCCTCAATCTTCGTAGTGATACTTGTAGAAACTCTATTTTCTGCAAACTCTTTTCTCTCTTTCTCTTACTCTTGTGCAAAAAAAAGCTTAGTAATTCTTAGATTGTTTAGATTAGGTTTACCTTATCTAGTTCCGCAACAATCTGTAAATTGTGTTTTTGATTTACTCAATAATCAATAAACAAATTTAAAAAAGTAAATTTTGTGTTTGTATTCAACCCCCCTTCTACAAACTAACACCCTTGTAGAACCTTAATCGGGACCAACAGTTTGTCCCTCCCATCCATCAATTGCCTGTTAAATACTTCACACATGTTGTTTAAGAGGACATCAATATGACACCTTCCTGTGAACATTTATGGATAACATTAGAAAATAGCAATTTCTCATGTAACTTGCAACCAGTTTTAAGTAAGTACCTATGAAATGTGATCTGCTCCACTGTTGAGGAGGGATTTGCCTCAACCAATGATATATCTATGTCTTCAAACTCTTCATTTCTTCCATGGCTTGTTCAAAATGTGGTATAGTAGTAGTTGTGGCACACTTCCAAAGTTGGTCTTTAAATACCTTGCCCTTCCATTGAAGTTTCATGTTCTCACTGATATGTCTAACACAGTACCTGTGCTCAATAGAAGGGAATATTTTTGTGATTGCTGGAAGGATGCCCTGCAATTAAAAATATAACACCTAAATAATGTATAAACTATAGAGATAAGTTAGTAGCAAGAACTTGGAAAGGTAAATTCCTTATGTCTATCTGAGATAAATGTGAAGTTAGAATTAGGGGACAGGTCCAAGTCATCTTTGAGGTATTCTAGAAACCAACTCTATGTGTTAGTGTATAAAATTGTATCCAAGATTTAGTGTGAAAAGTCAATTCTAGCAAAGTCAACAAAGTCAAAGTCTAGATAAGTCAATATGAGATTATCTTGTTTAGCATTGTGGTTTAAGCATGTGGTTTAGTCCTTGGTATAAATACCATGTTGCTTTGTAAATCATGTAACTAAGATCTTCATTGTAATATCTGTTAGATCAATGACAACGATGCTTTCACTCTCTACTCTCTCTCTCTCTAGATCTATACACTGTCAAATCTTGATCTTGATAGATTGTAGAATTTCTTGATTTGAATTGGGAAATACATTTTCACCATGAACTTGTTGTTTCAGCCTCATCAATGGCAGAAGCTACTAGATATATTCCATTATTACCATCAAGCCCAACTGCAGTCAATAATTGCCTAGGAAATGGTTCTTTCATGAATGTTCCATCTAACCCTAACAAATCTCTCAACCTAGCCTTGAACCCCTTCTTTAATGCCTATAGGCAGATGTAGATCCTCTTAAACTTGTGTGTAAGTAGCAGGATTAGTCTCAATCTCTATTTCCAGCTTCATAATGGTATTAGGGTTAGTTCTTTGAATCTAACATAGGTAGTCCCTTAGAACACTGTATTGACCAACATAATCTCCTCTGAGCTGGTTGAGAGCTATTGATTTAGCTCTAAAATACTTCATATGGGAGATCTTTACTTCATACTTTTGCTCCAACGACTGCTTAAGGGTTGAACTTGGAATTTCTAGGTTATGAATTAGTTGGTCAATGATCTATTGGGAGAGGAAAAAGGTTGTACAAGATTTGATTTTCCTGGACTGTAGGCATGTATGTGTATTCACACATGTCTTAACCATCGATATGTCATCATGCTTGCCTTTAGATATGTGTAGGACCCATAGACATGGTCTCCCACTTTCCCTTGCATCTTTTCTTTTACTACTCTCCGTTTTGTCTTCATGTAGTGATGTTATTATTCCCTTACACACCGCCCTAACCCTCTTTTTGTCATTCTTCACAAGTCTTATTTGCCTTCTAGTCTTAATAGTATGTAACTGAATTGGTTTTTTAATCCCCTGTTTTGCGCCAAAGACTTGACCAATATAGAAACCACTGTAACTTATACTTCCCGCTTTTGGTTCTTTTTCTCTTAACTTTCTCAGTCCTCCTTTCCTATCAGCCTCACAATCATCATCCCTTAATGGACTCTCAAAGTCTTCAAGATCTGATGCAAGAGCTTGGTCATAATCCTTTAATGGACTCTCGACCACCCCATATTCTGTCACTCAAAAGCACCCTGCATCAAGGTGTACATTATTTTTAAATCCTGGCATGTTAATCTCAGGTTCATCTGTCCCAATGGCATCTATTCCAGGTTCATCACTCATGTTCATGTCTTCATCACTCACGTCCATGTCTTCATTAGATCTAGTTTCATCACCCATATCCATGTCTTCATTACATCCAGGTTCATCACCCATATCCATGTCTTCATCCGATCCAGGTTCATCACCTAAGTCCATGTCATCTATTCTAGGTTCATTACCATGTCATTGATGGCATCTTCAAATGGATTAAAATCATGAAACATGTCAAAACCACTTATGTCTATGTTGTTAACATCAATATTGTTTCCACTTAATCCAGGTTCATCATTGTTTTCATTTACTCCAGGTTGACCAACTCCCTTAGGGTGCGTTTGGTATAGAGAATGGAATTGCAGAGAAATGATTGCAGAGAATGGAATTGCAGAGAAAGAGAATTGGTCTGGAGAATAGGAATTGACTCTCCTGTTTGGTAGCACAGAGAATTCAGCAGAGAAATGTAACGGAGAATCATTTCTCTTGTTTGGGAGCACAGAGATTTCAACAGAGAATTATACCAACCTATCATTTGCATCCATAAATTAATAACTAAAATGCATAAATTAATAATTACTTCAACATAATTACTTTAACATAGTTCAAGTACTTCACCCATAAACAATTATTCCATGGAACCATCGGTATACGATTCTACCATGCCAATTTTCTCTTCTTGTGTCAACCCAAGAAATGACCGTCCTAAAACGACATCCTTACCAATCAAATGAGTTGCTTTAAAATGTTTGCTCATGGTAATACTCGGTAAATCTTTCAACTCATTACTAACCTTCTCATAGATTTCACGAGCCTCCAAACTTTCTTTATTTAAACTATCCCCCACAATCTCTCCAAATCTAACCAATACCTCCTTCATCTCTTTGCATGACTCCCGATAGATTTCATCTCAATCCATGCTTTTGCGTTTGTTACATTTGCTTGTTACACTACTTGTTGGTCCTTTAGATCGACAAGCACCTTGAACGTGATCTTCAACGAAATCAAAGTCATCAATCGGGGAACTTCTTTGCGTCTCTAGAGTGACATCATCTTCTTCTCCAAGATCAATCGCTTTACTACCCGTTGCTCTATCCTTACCAAACATGGTACACAACTTGTCATAGAACGGAAATGGCTTGCCTCGAAAATTTGCGGCACCTTTGTGAGACTACAAGGAAATTAGAAATAAATTTAGAATAAACTTTTGTAATAAAAATATAGCCTTTTAGAATAATTTAGAATGTACCTTGACGTATTCATCCCAAACACTGTCCTCAGCGACCACACAATTTTTTTGTTCGTCCCAACCAAACCCACTTGTATGCACCATATCATATACAATGCTAAAGTGTGTCTTCCATGTCTTCATCCTAGACTTTATATGTGGTTCTGCTTTGAGGCCGGAGTTAGGAAGACTTACATTTAGCAATTGTTGAACTCCATTTAAATAGCCCGATTTGAATCAGTTGTCAGCACCGGCATACTTTCCAGATGCATGTAACTCCATTGATGCATCAATTATCTTTGCGTCTTCATCATTTGTCCAAGTATGTTTGCTCCTTCCGGTACCTTTCACTACATTTGACTCTGCCATGTCTACAAATAATACATAAAAATACATAATTCATGGTTCTACAAATAGTGAAGAAAAAATTAAAAATAAATGAAAAATTAACATTAACGATCATAATTCATGGTTCTACAAATAAATAGTACAAATAAAGAGTACAAATAAAGAGTACAAAAAAAGAAATTCATTAATTATTGATACGCCTAGCATTCCAATTGTTAAACATTTCGTTAGCAAGAGCGTCTCTACGATCGGCCCATTCTTGTGAGGTCTCAACCGTAGAAATAATATTATCATGATCGTTTCCAGGTTGTGTGTGATTTCTTGGGACTTCGTTATCAATAGGATCTTCACTCATTGTTTGTCGTATGAAGTTGTGTAACAAACAACAAGCAATGATGATATGTGGAATGGACTCTATGGGATGATATGAGTTATCACGCAAAATAGCCCATCTAGCTTTAATTAATCCAAAGCATCTTTCTATAACATTCCTTGCCGACGAATGTCTCATATTAAATAACTCCTTGGCATTGGTAGGTGGCCGAGACCAATCATTAAGATGGTAACGTTGACCTCGATAAGGAGTTAAAAATCCTTCACCATTCGTATAACCGGCATCACAAAGGTAGTTTGTTCCTACATTAACCATAAACTCTATGTTAATTAAGATATCTAATTATATGTATATTATTTGAAGACTATATATCACATACCCTGACTTATTTTAAGACCGTTAGGTCTACTAATTGCATCTCGTAGAACTCTACTATCAGCTGCAGAAGCCTCCCATCCCGCTAATACATACGTGAGACTTGTCTTCAGGGATTACATTACTGTTTACATTAGAACTATCAGCAATAACAGAACAGACTCGGTTTGATCACTGATAGTGAAACACTAATACATAGAAATGTTTATAAGAGATACTATCAGCGATAACTGAACAGACTCGGTCTGATCGCTGATAGTGAAACACTAATACATATTAAACGTAATTTTCACTAAGTATAAAAGAGGGTCGTTATCAAATCACTGAGAGAGATTGGATCAACAATCTTCAATCACAAAGCTTTCCAGGGTTTTGCTCGATGGTGACGATGATTACTGTTTATGAGCTGATCGAAGGTTTATCTTGAAACGCCGTTTGGGAATCAGTTTAATAAATTGATGAAAAGAGAGGGAAAAGGTAGAAAGACCAAAATGCACCTCAGGTGAGGGCCACATAGCAACCCTAACGGCAGATTATTGAATGGCGTCAGTGAGAGGGTCTGAAATGGGCTCCAAAACACGTTTTTTGGACCACCAGTGTACTTTTACCTTTCGAGAAATGAAAACCAAAAAGGAGGCATTCACGAGGGACCAAAAGTGTAATTCACTCTAAAATGTTCAATATATTTAATATATTTAATACGTAACAATCTTTCTTCCAAATTATGACTTCATGTCTTCTCTCATCCATTTCTTTTCTACAAAATAAGTAAATAACAAATTTATTTATCACTCTCCAGAATTTAATTTTAAAAATTTATTCTCTCTTTCAAATATAGAGGAAATTGTACTCTCTCAAGTATTTTCTCCGTTTTAGATAATGTTTTGAAGATTTTGTTGAAGAAAGAAAAAATTCCAAAATCTTCATTTTGAAGATTTTGTTGGAGATGCCTAAGTGGTCCAAGTCAGGGGTATACAAGAGTTAGGTTGGTCGGTTTGAAGACGTTTAAACAATTCAACCTAATGAATGCAGTTTTAAAAATCTCAGTTGGTTCAAAGTGTTCTAAAAATGTAAGTCAACCCAAACCATACAGGTTGGGTAGAAACTTTAATGAGTTTTTTTTTAAGAAAATAAGTGATTGTTAACCTCCTAAGAAAATGAAACTAGAAATTACAACGGATTCGATAAGTACCACTTGTAGAAACTAGTTCGCCACTATCTTCCATTTCTTTTATCAAGTTAGAGCCTTGGAGTTGGGTTGATACTGGGTTACTCAAGTTGGGTTAGGTTTCCTTGGCCTAGCCCAACTCAAACCCAATAATTGTTATTTTGGGAAAGGGTGTCCTGTGCCTTTGGCCCAGACTAATCCCTTGGCAATGAAACCGACTGCTAAAGCATGCAGCCCTGAGGTTATACCCAGTGGCCACAAAGTTGCGAATGCAGGGAATCGAACCCGGGTTGAGCGCTATGATCAAACCCAATAATTGTTGGTTGATTTTTTTTTTTGTATCACTTTGATCATTAATTACCTCGAGTTAGATTTTTTCGGGGTTTTTTAACAGGATAAATCTAAAGGATTCTTAAACAAAACAGGTTAGGGCATGTTTGCTAACAACTTAACGAGTTACTAGGACTCACAGCTTATTCAGCTAGCTATATATAGATTGTTTGGTAGTGGCTTAATAATATAGAAAGTGGCTTATTCGGTTTGTCTCTAGGGGAGAGCTTTATGTAGAAAGCAAGTTTTTTTTTTCCAAACCTGTCCCAACCAATAAAAAATCCGTTTTTTCCATCTATGAAAAAACCTCTCCAAATATAAATTTTCCCAATCTATTCAGACAGATTAATCAACACAGACAGCATTATACATTCAAGACTTAATGAAAAACCAAATCAAACAGCCCTTGGTTGTATTAAATTGAGACAATAAAAGCTCAAGGCCAACAATTTTTCCCCAAGTAAATGAAAAATGACGTGACCTATGTGATCGAAATTAAAAGAAAAACCACAAACATAAAGATGTATCTTTAGTCCCGTGGTTTTAGCCGGTAAGCATGTGAACATCCTTAGAAAAGATAGCATATTTACTTCAAACCCTAGTTGCGTGTTTTATAGTTGAAATTAAAAAACACAAGAACGAAGCCAAAAAAAGAGCCAAGAATGTTGAAAACTATACTTTCATACCAATCAGTAAAAAATCGACCCTCAATTGTATCATGATACATATACAAAACAGATCAAATTAAAACTTGGGGTTTAATTCAAGAAATAATGAAACCTTAGGGGTCAAATTGTGAAAAAAGAAAAGTCTAAAGATCCCTTCTACATAATGGACAAGAGCCATGTCTGACAAGCCATTTGTCAATGCATGGTAGGTGAAACATGTGATGACATTGTGGCAAGCTTCTCACAGTTTCTCCAAGTTGAAAATCCTGAATAAATATCAAATGTTAAATTCCCATATCAGAATGTTTTAAATGTATCATATTATCTTTTACTGATACATAATATATACATCTATACACACTTTGAAGGTGAGATTGTGTGTGTGTGTGTCACTCTGTCAGTTTTGTTGAATTTGAACAATTTTGCCATGATAAGACTGCTACAAAGAATGTGTTGTTGTTTTCAGTATTCAATATTTTAATAAACTTCTTGACCTAGGTACGAAATGTAAGTAAAGAACACCATGAAAACTGCAAGAACAAGAGTTCACTATCGTTTAAATGTCTAAAACACCCTTTAGTTGAAAACAATGAAATCAACGGCACCAATAGTTGAAACGAGTAGACACTTTTTAGCACCAGATGTGTGCATAAATCATACAATCAAAATATTAAAAAAATACAAAATTAAAATTGTTACTAGTGCTAGGCTTTGAGCTCGAGCCAATAAATGAGTAATTTGAAATGGAGTTCGAGTCCATAAACAAGCTTATAAAGTTTGAACTTTAGGTCTTAACATGTAACTCAAAATTGTTAAACAAGCTCAAAAACTTTTGAAAAAAAAAACATTTAAGCTCGAATTCGAACTAGACGTGGGGCAACAAGTTTTTATTATGTCGTGTCCCGCATATCAAACACACTCTAAGCCATATATTTATAAACTAGAAGCAATTAGAAATGATATTACCTGAAGGCACACAGAACAAGAGACTCTCTCCCCCGAATCATCCACGTTGTTATCACTTGTAATCGTGATTTTGGGTATCTTTTTAACCGAATATTCAGGCAACCCTTTAGAACCACCAACGTCAAATATGCTATTAATATCATCGAAGCTTGTTTCCACAGCTCCCATCTAAGTTTATCGTGTTAAAAAAAATTATTCACGTTGCTATTTAGAACGAAATAACGAATTGGTTGGATTACCAGAGTTTTGCAGAATTTACCTGACTTTGAACCGCGCTTAACATGGCCGGACCAATACGTTCACGAACAAGCCTACCACTCAACAAGCTTACAATGACATCAATCTGTGATTAATGAAGAAAATATGGATTAAAGAGTTGTAAAACTAAATCAAGTTGGAAGGAATTGTGATTATTTTTTATTTCTGGTTATTTTTCATGGAAGTAAAATGTTGTTGAAGATAGAGATATATGGTTTCTTGAAAATATAGTTGTGATTCAAGAAAGTTACCAATGCTTGTAAACCAACCATTTCTAAACACTAACACCGATTGTACACCAAAGAGAAATACTTTTTAAAGTAAATTACATTTTTGGTTCTTGTGGTTGTCACTCATTATCAACTTTGGTCCCTCTTTCAAACTAATTACATTTTTTGTCAATGTGGTTGTTATTTTGTTTCACTTTTGATCCCTCTGACTAACTTTAATTAAAATAGTTAGTTATCTTAAAGGTATTTTAGTCAATTTACCATTTATTTATCTTTTTCATTTTTTCATTTTTTTATTTTAATAGATTATATAGTAAATTACAATTTTAGTCTTTGTGGTTTGTATTTTTTTTTATCTTTCCTACTTTTTTCATTTTATACCCTTATTATATTAATTAACTAATGATATTTTTTACTAACAATACATTCAAAATATATATTTCATTTTGTAAATTACACCATTAGAAAAGTCTTGTCAACATTTTTAAAAAGTTTAATTATTAATATTTTTAAAATTTTACGCAATTTATTTTATATATATATATGTGTGTGTGTGTGTCCACTAAACCAAAAAAAATCTCTCTTTTAAGTTGTGTTTAAAAATATTTATCGTTTTTTCTTATTTATGTAAGAAACAAAATCGAAATTATATTTATTAATAAAAAAATGTATAATTTTCGTATATTTTATTTAATTAAATGTGTATCATATAAAAAAAACTTCATTATATAGTTACTAATATTTTTTCAAAATATAAACTTAAATTTATTGGATTAAAAAAATAAATAACTGATTAACAAGACAAAGACTTGTCATGTCTAGTCATGTCCCCCATCTAATTCTGTCTTGTTCAATACAATTCAATCATGTCTGCGTACCAAATGTCACCTTATATGTTTTATTTGATATGAAATGTAGGCTTATGAACCATGCATATTTTACCATGTAAATCATTATTTTTTTGATATACTGATCCATGAAAATAAATAAAATAATGAAAATGTGTAGTTGTTAGTTGATTATTTATTTTTCATTACAATAAATTTTAGTTTATATTTTTGAAAAAATTAAATAATAATTATATTATAAAATTTTTTATTTCACATACATTTAAAAAACACTTAATGAAATGAAACATATGAAAACAAAACACTTTTTTGCATAAATTAGTGTAGATGGATTTGCAGATAGATATATCAGATAAATTGCGTAAAAATTTAAAATATTCAACAATTGACTTACTTTAAAGATATCGACAATAGTTTTCTAATAATGTAATTTAAAAAATGAGATGTAATTTTAATGTATTGTTAGTAAAAAATATCATTAGTTAATTAATACAATAAAAAGTACAAAATGAAAAAAGGTAGGAAAGAAGAAAAATAAAAAGAAAAAAGACAAACCACAAGGACTAAAATTGTAATTTACTATATATTTTATTTCAAATAAAAAATGAAAAAGACAAAGAAAAGATAAATTGACTGAAATACCCTCAAGATAACTAACTATTTTAATTAAAGTTAGTCAGAGGAACCAAAAATGATACAAAATGGCAACCACAGTGACTAAAAATGTAATTGGTTTGTAGGAGAGACCAAAGTTGATAAAGAGTGGCAACCACAATGACTAAAAATATAATTTACTCTACCAACCAGTAGGATATTTTAAAATTAAATTGTTAGAGAGATAAATATTTTATTAGATGAATGGTATATTTTAATAATATAATTAATGTTGTAATCTCCAAAATAAAGAATACACATTTTTATTATAGAAATTTTGAAGTTTCATTCTATATATTTTGGTGAAATTTAGGAGATTCATATGGAGATGCTCTAATACACCAAGGAATATACTCAGAATATTCTATTTGGTATTAAAAATGGTATAATGGGTCGGTAAATTTGACACCACCTTAGAGCATCTCCAAGGGACCGTTAAAAGACTCTTTTTGCCGGCTAACACACTCCAACCGACCGGTAAATTTAATGTTTTTTTGCCGGCCCACCAAACTTGAACAACATATATGTCGTGTGAAACTTGGCCGCTAAATCTAAGGTACCCGCCACTTTCCAAAATTTCTTTTTCTTTTCAATTATTTTAATGCAATATTTATTTGATAATATATTTTAAAATTTCTTTCAATTATTATTTATATATATATATTATTAACTTATTTAATTATTTGTTTTTTATAAATAAATATATATATATATATATGTTAAATTAAATTTTATTGATTTAAAATAAATTAATTACTGATTATTTATTTATTTATAATATGTATTTACAAATTATAATTATGGTTATTAAAAATAAAGTATAATAGTAAATAAAATATGTTATTTTAATATGAGGTCCACAAATTTAGTGTATTTTTAGAGGATTGTTGGAGTTGAGTTTTTTTTTTTTTTGATGGGTCCACCACATTTGGTGTTTTATTTGATGTCAAGATTGGAGTTGCTCTTACTAATGTGTTAGCGATGAGCTGTTTACAACAACTTGAAATATTCTATTTGGTGTTAAAAATGGTATAATAGGTTGGAAATGAGTTGTTTACACCAAAACTATTTTGATGATGGGTCGGGGATGAGACCATTTTGATAATGGGTTGGATATGAGCCAAATTTTACACGAGTTTGATAACAGGTTGGCAATGAGCAGTTTACACCAAATTTGATGCAAGAAATGGTGCAAGCTGAGATAAAAACCGTATCTTTGAAGCATTTTTCATGATCTATTTCATCGAAATCCATGGCAGAAAATAAAATCAAGTAACCGTATGAAGGTGAGTCATTTAGGAAAATGACCTTAAATTAGTTTTTAATTAAATTCATGAACTCCTGACCTATTCAAAAAAATGGGTTTATACTAATGAGAAGGTCATGAATTTAATTAAAATCTCATTTAAGGTTATATACCTAAAAATCTCGAAAGGGAAAGGTAAAAGTGCTCACCAAATAAAGAAGACAACCAATCCCAGATTCATCTGATTTCCACAAAACAAGTGAAGATTCGAAGACTTCGATAGAAAAAACAGCACCCGAAATGGCTCCAACCGCAGCCCCTCTAACGAATCCACTTTCGGTTTCTTGGCCTATCAAAGCCCCAGTCATTGCTCCTAATAAAGTTCCAACTGCAAAGATATATGATTATTATTATTATAACCAAAAGATGGTGAAATTCATTATGAATTCATAAAAGTGAAAGAAAATAGCAAAATTCACGTCATTATCATGTGAACGAGTATAAGCTTTTTATTTGAATATATTTAACTGAAAAAAGTGTGATACTAAAAGTTTTTTCCATCTATCATCAATTTCTCAAGGACCAGAAACATCATGGTATTTGCAATTAAAGGAAATTTGATGATTAGAATCAAATGGGAACCCTAACCCTAATGTGCCAAATTGATAACCAAATCATATCGAATTGGAAACTTGTAAAGAAAACGAAGAAAACCCAATTTGAAATTACAGAAAACCCACATGAAAAAACACAATAAAGATCCACAACCCACTTCCATTTCCATCAAATTAAGCCAAAAAAATTGGGAAAATGAGAAAGAAAGACATACCTAATGCAAAGAAGAAGGTGAAGATTGCAGAGAAAACATTCCCAATAACGACAGAAACTGCAGGGGTGAAGAAATCTTTGAGTTTGAGAACAAAATTTGCGAAAGAAATGTGTGAAGATGAAGAAGAAGGAAAAGAATGAGATGGGTATGAGTAGAAGGCCATTTTGAATGCTAAAGATTTTCTTGAAAATGTGTTAAAATAGACAAAGGAATTGAAGAATACTTGGTCGTTAAGAAAAAACGAAAGAAAGAAAAAAAGGAAGAGAAAACAAGAAGCATTTATAGCTTTGTGATGGATCATCAACTACGAGAAATTTTAGTAATCTCGGACATTAAAATTCTCTAAACTTCTAGAGAGAGAAACAAATGTTTCTTTAACAATAGACTTTATTTTGAATTTTTTTAATAAATATTATTAGAATATTTTCAACATATTTGTTACAAATTTTCACATTAATTTAAATAGTTCTTTTTTTTTTGGAAATTATAAATTAAGTGTTTTAGAGGATTTTCAATAAATTTTCTCTAAAATAGAAAATGAGTTTTTTATTCTGCATTTTATTTTATATTGTGTTTTAAAATAAAAAAATTTACATTAAATAATTCTCTAAAACTTGATGTGTGAAG
Organism: Arctium minus; assembly: GCA_954870635.1. NCBI lineage: Eukaryota > Viridiplantae > Streptophyta > Magnoliopsida > Asterales > Asteraceae > Arctium > Arctium minus. Next base: position 44,035,587 of record OX941092.1, on the reverse strand, counting down.
AGAAAAAATGTTTTTTTTAAATTCCTACCAATAATATTTTATTATTATTATTTTATATATATCAAAATTTTAAAAGTGTATTACTATGATAAATTTATAAAATATTTTAATAATATAATCGATGTTGAAATCTTTAAAATAGAGAATTAGTTGTAGTTAAATGTAAATCTTATAGAGATTTTGACTTTTGGTTATATATTTTTAAAAAATTATAGAGAATTTGTTGGAAATGTTCTTTATACCAAATAAAAGTAATTAATATGCATGCCAGCTGTATCAATTAAATTATTACCAATTTAATTGGTTCGTAAGAAAATCTTAGAGAATCTCCAACAAATTCCCAATGAAAAAAATGAAGATTTTGGACATATGTTTGCTACAACTTATTCTCCAAAGGGATAAAGCATGAGAGAGAATGCCAATTTCCTCAAATTTGGGAAACTCTCTCAAAAATGATTACAAGAAAAAGAAAAACATTTTTTTTATTATATTTTCACCAATGACTAATCCTTAATGTTAATGTTTATAAAAGAGAAATAATATTTAATTACATATATAAATTATTTTAAATTTTTTTTTTTTTGAGATTTTGAGTTCTAATTCACAATTTTGAAGAATATGTTGGAGATGCTCTTAGAGCATGGTATTATCGTTACCGTACCAACTTTATTAACTAACTAGAAGCATATTCGCGCAATACAGTGAGATATATCACAATTTTAATGTTTCATTTTATTTTTTTGTCAATTTAACAGTACGATTTTGGATGGTTTTGAGAAAGTGATAATTTTTTTTATAAATTTGTTTAATTTAGGCTTAATAATATAATACTTTTTATATAAAAAAATTAAGTATTTTGTTAAGATTCAATTATTATCTTATATATTTTAATGACATCTAGAAAAAATAATCAATTACGTATTTAATAATATAATTAAAACAAAATTATAGTAATATAATATATTAATTAATAGTGATCATGGAAATGTCTGCATAAAAGGAATGTCCTGTACATACCAAATTGGTGGGTGTTAGAAGCATGCAGTAGTAATATGTATCTTGTGCTTTGATACTTGTAAATTAAGAGATTTTTAAAATCTTGCATAAAATGATAGTACCTTGTGCCTAATAATTTGTATTTAAGAGTTTTTTATCCGTGCTTTATAATATAGTATAGATAATTTTTAATTTTTTAGTTAATAATTAATAGCTTATTACTTAATTTAATCAAATATTGAACATTGTTTGGTTTGTGAAGATTCCAAGCAACATTCTTTATATTGGTCTTTGAAGTGTTCAACTATTGAATATTGTAATTTCAACTTTTGTTGATGTTTGATCAATGTTTTAAAACCCGGGTCGACCTGGCCGGTTTAACCGGTTGAACCGGGAACCGGTCGAGAGACCGGGTCAACTATCACCGGGTTTTTGGAGATTTATGGACCGGATCGACCCGCCGGGTTTTTGAGAGAACTAGTTGAACCGGTATGATTGAACCGGTAAAAACCCGGGTTGACCCGGTTAAAAAAAATCAATTTCTTATATTTGTGTTTTTTATGTTTTTTGATTGATGTAAAACTTGTTGTTATGTGTTTTTTTTTAATGTTTTTGGATTAATATAAACTTTTTCTTATATGTATTTTTAATATTTTAACTTGTGGACATCAAATTCTTGGTTTTATATATACATACATATATATATATATATGCAAGAAAATGAAAAATACATACAATTTCTTGAAACCGGGTCAACCACCCGGTTGGACCGGTTGAACCGTGACCCGGTCACCACACCGAGTCAACCAAAAAACCGGTTTTTAAAACATTGTGTTTGATTGGATGATACATGGTAAAGAAATTTTTTCGTAACATTTATAATTGGTTGGTATATAGTATAAAGAAAAAAAAATATGGTATCGTATTATGTTCACCTTTATTTATTTTTTCTTTTTTATGTTGGACATTCTAAATTGATTATAGTATTAAAATATTTAATGTGTTTTAATATCAAAATTTTAAACATGATTTAGTTATGCGACATTCTCGAGAAAGAAAAAAAATATTATTTGGTGCTTAAATAGCGAAAAAGAAAATAAGAATATTGCTTCGAATATGGAGAATTAGGCATCTTTTGTCAAAAATAAGTTACTTTATTTTTTGGGTACATGTTTGCATTAACATAAACTAACTTATAAGCTAGTTTTTTGATAAGTTACATGAAATAGCTTATGAGGAGTTTTTGTGATCATTCCAATTATGCACTTATTAATATTCATAATTATATATTAACTATCAAATATAAATAAATATTAATTATTAAAATTTATTATTATTAATTAATAAATATTATCTAAAAATTATAACATAAATTTTAGTTAGGGAAATTAACTAAAATGCCCAAAGTTAGCAATCCGGTTACCAAAATACACAAACCCTCTACCGGTTTGCTTGAATACCCCATATATCCGCAAATCTACCCTCGATCGTAGGTTTAATTAAATTTTTTTCAAAATCAGGCTTAAGTCCGCGATTTTAGTCCGGGATCGAGGTGGAGTCCGCGATCGAAGGTCCGACCTCACGATTTTATTAGTGTTTGGGGAATTTATTAGGCCACCTACCCCATTTAACACCCCATCTACCCTCCTCGGGGTTCCATTCGCGAGGTTATAAATACCCGGTCATTATCATTCCAAACCCCATCACTTTCAACCCCCTCTACTCTCACTCTCTCAAACTATTTCGTGTATCCTACACGCTCGGATCTCGACTCGGTTCGTGAGTGCTTTCAGAAGTCGGATATGGCTCGTCGAGTTAGTACGGTAAGTTTTCTCATAACCCCGTTGTAGTTGTATATTTTGTAAAATATTTGTTGTTATATGTTTTTATTTTAGACTATGTGTTTGTTTCGAAAATATTGTGTTTATTTTGAGATTACGTTAATTTTAGAGTATTGCGTTTTTTTCGAAAATATTTGAGAGTATATGTTAATTTTAGAGTGTTGCGTTAATGTTGAAAATATTATAGAGTATGTGTTAATTTTAGAGTATTACGTTTATGTTGATAATATTTTAGAGTATGCGTTATTTTTAGTGTAGTGCTTAATTACAACTTAGGCCCCTTAACTTTGCTAAATTATAACTTAGATCCCTTAACTTTGCTTAATTCCAACTTAGGCCCCTTAACTTTGCTTAATAACAACTTAGGCCCCTTAACTTTGCTTAATTACAACTTAGTCCCCTTAACTTTGCTTAATTACAACTTAGGCCCCTTGAACTTAATTAAAAACAACTTAGGCCGCTTAAACTTAATTAATAACAACTTAGGCCCCTTAACTTCGCTAAATCAGTTTGGTCTCTTGCCAAAAAAAAACCAACAAGGCTATATTAAACTTAATTAAATCGCAACATATCAATTTGGATTTTGTCAAACGAGTGTAAATAGCCATAAGGTTTGTAGGGACTTAAGCAATCCACATGATTCCCCTACTACCTGGAAGTCCAATAGATTGAGTGGTTCCTTTTCAAAAATTAAAAAAGACGAAAGAATTATCAACAAAATGTAAAAATACTCCAAAAAACCAAACAAGACTATAATAAACTTAATTAAATCGTAACATATCGATTTGGATTTTGTCAAACGGGTTTGTAGGGACTTAAGCAATCCACGTAATTCCCCTACTACCTGGAAGTCCAATATATTGAGTGGTTTCTTTTCGAAAATTAAAATAAACGAAAGAATTATCAACAAAATGTAAGAATACTCCAAAAAACCCAACAAGGCTATTTTAAATTTAATTAAATCACAACATATCGACTTGGATTTTGTCAACATCTCTGCATTACTATGTAAGAGGATTTTCATTACACGGACTTGTTGTTCAAATGTCGCATTGGCTTCGCCCGGGAAATTAGAAAAGCTTTTGCAGCGTGTCCATCTGATCGGGCACACAATTTACTCGAAATATTTGGACGAATACCTTTTGGTCGATGGCTGGAACTTACAAATGTTGGTGTCGACCCCATGCTAGTCCACATGTTCCTACAGATGGAGGTCGAGGTCGACAATGCAGATTCGGAGGAACTGTATTTTGATGTGTGTGCGCATCACATACGCTTTGAACGACTTGACTTCTATCTTGTAACAGGACTCCTTTTTGGACCAGCACCCTCCTTTCCTCCCTTACCGGAAGAGTCCTTCGTCAGCAGGGTTTGGCCCCACCATGCACCAGGTAATTTGAAGCTTAGAATCGTCATTCAGACGATGAAAGATGGCCTGTGGGCGCTATCCGATGAGGATGTTGTCCGTGTTTGCTTAGTGGTGATGGTGGAAATGATGTTCATGGGGCGTGAGTTAAGTCAGCTGGTTTCCGACACAGTCTTAGGGTCGTCGATGACTTTGTGGCATTTAACAACTATTCGTGGGCTAGCCACATCTGGACACACTCGTACAAACAAATACACCATGCCATCGCCAGACGTGGCAGCAAGCACAACAAGATGACGATGAATGGGTTTGCACACGCTTTGAAGGTTAGATAACTAGTATAACATAAATAGTTATTCGTCTCTATTTTGGCTTTCTGTTTTACGTACTTGTTTATGTTGTGTAATTCCAGATATGGATCTTGGAGATGTTTCCCATCTGCCATCACAATTTCACCCGGCGCACCGATAGGGTCATTAGGGGAACCAGTTGGGACCGGGACGTGCCGTTGGACTGACTAAGGGTGGCTGCATTGCTATCTTCAACTCAGCTACAGACGTAAGTTTTCTTACTATCTATCTAATTCTAGTAATTAAACAATATTGACTAACTTAGTCTTGCACATTAAATGTTATATGTTTTACAATATATTTAGACGAGGTATCCGCCTCATGCCTACGGATGTCGAGCGACAAACAAGTTGGTATCGAGACAGCGTTGCCTTTTTTGAAAGAGAGGCGGCCAGGCGACCGACGAAGAGGCCCCAATGACGATGATGACGAAGATGGCGTGAGACATGACCATTCTTTTAGGGGTAGCCGATCGATATGAGGCGCCCCCTCGCTCCTCCCATCATGGTATGTCGCCTCCCGACCCATATCAAGTGAGGTTGGACTACATGGAGTCGTTGCACAACTACGTACACGGGGATGTCGAGAGATGCCTAAAAGCTCTTGAGGACATCATCGCACAGTTTCGGGTTGTTCAGGTTAGTGTTTAACTTAATTTGTCACCCACGGTCTTTTAGTTTGTGTAATGATATTTCGTTCCATACTTGTATTAGGTGTCGAGCATAGCGCCGACCTACACCCAGTGTGGGTTCAAACACATGAAGGCTGCACCAGGAGGATTCTCCACTACATCGGCCACATCATTCCCGCAGAGTGTAAGTCACGACGAGTTCTCGTTATAGTTCTATTTTTGTTATTAAGTTTGAAAAATATTATAATGACCAATGTCACCCAGTTTGGGATGTCGAGCATGGCTTCGACCTACATGGCGTCTAGGTTCGGACACACACAGGCCACACCGGGAGGATTCACCACTTTTTCGACCACATCATTCCCACATAGTGTAAGTCACGACAAGTTCTCATTATAGTCACGACAAGTTCTCATTATAGTTCTATTTTCGTTATTAACTTTGAAAAATCTTATAATGACCAATGTTACCCAGTTTGGGATGTCGGAGGCAGAGTGTTACAGACCTCAAATGATGACGACCAACGATATATCGAAGTCATCGTACGATGCACCGCCATCCTACACGATGCCCAGGCATTTGTACGTGACACTACCAGCACACGTCGGGCAGTGACCAAATTCGGACATCCTTACTGGTTTGGTGGATGATTATTGGTCACCTTCCATCCCGTATTTGATGGGGACGGGGGTTGACACCATTCAGTCGCAGCTGAGCACTTCGATGGTGTCGTGTGGTCGTGACATCATTGCAGACCACTTCATCGACGTGGACGTTGCCGAAGATGACCCGATGAAGGTGGAAACACTCACGGCGGAGGTGGCAGCACAAGCGAAGGGGAAACGGACGGTTGTACTGGGGCCAACATGGCGTTCCCCATATACACAACAACCTTCGACCACACCGGTCCCTCCGAAAAAGACAAAGGCAAGGGTGAAGGCAAAGGGTAGGGGAAACACTACGATGACTTCAACGGAGCAATTGACGCACATTCCTGCGTCTGATATCATTTCCCAATGTCGCAAAAATGAACTCCCTAACCTGTCATATCCATTATATGCCAATATTACCGTGGGAAACAGTTTGTTCAGAGTACTGCTAGGTCTAGAGGCGGACAGGAATCTGGAGGATCTGGTTAGTATTGAAGTTTAACATTTAAATATAGTCATATAAAAAACTATATTTCTAATTACAGGTCTAACAATCTATGTTTTGTGTATAGCACGTCGACTGTTGGGTCAAAATGATCCAAGACTCCGCCCTAAACAAGCGAGGTGGGGGTGATGATAAGCAATTTTTTTTATCTCCTTACCAGGCCGGGGCAAGAGCAAAATCTGTGTACAGGTCGTGCACTGGTGAGGAAAATAGTGAGGATTTGCATTGGAGGAACCTCAAGCGAGTATGGAAATCAATTTACATAACTTTTATTTAACTTGTTTGTTACTAACTATTTGTCTGTTATTGTAATATTTCAGGTGTACATCCCAATATGCGTTCCACCCCATCATTGGGTGCTCGGGGTTCTAGAGCTTGATGAAATGATCATGGTCGTATATGACAGCTTACGAGTAGGCAGGCACGACCTACAATTGCAACAACTCCTTAGCACCTTCAAATCACAACTGCCGAAGATATTAAAGATGATCGGCGAAACGCGTCCTCGTTACGATGCTAGCAAGAAATTCAAATATATCTTTGTAGATGATGCACCACAACAGTCAGGGCGCTTTGGGGATTGCGGTATGTGGGTATGTCGTAACCTATCCACGTTCATTGACGATACGATCCCAACAGTGGCACCAGATGCGACTGAAGTTGTGGCCATGAGTTGGTGGCACCATTGGTGGAGGTCTTATACTCGTTGGTAGTATCCGAGTAGATTACTAGGTTATTTTTTGCTTTTTATTATGTTGTCCGTAGCATTATTCTTTTTTGTTAAACGTAGGTCTAAACGATTAAACCATGTATGTAATAAAACTTATATATATATATATATATTATAACTGCTTTCTTAGATTTTTCGTGTCGAGAGATAAAAAACAAAATTATACAAGTGAACGAAACAAACTTACAAATTGATAGAGTTCGAAAACAACCGGTACAAGTCCATCTAAAAAAACTTGGAAATGATGACATCAAACAAACTGATTAGGTCATATTCTTGGTGTTATAACCCATGTTTATGTTCAAGTGTGTTTTAAGTAACTGATTAGGACGAATCTATAAGGCTTTTTCAGTAAGAATCTTTCAGGAGAATCTTGCAGGCCTTTGTAGGGGAATCGGGTAACCTTTTTCAGACATTTTCCACATTTTTATACTTTTCAATGGAAACCGGCATCCACATTCCGCTATAAATACCCCACGCTAGATTAGTCGTAAAACACATATACAGGAACATAGTATCATTAACGTATTCTTACATGGCATCCCCAAATCTTCATGTCTGGTGTTTTAGGTGCTTATCAAGATCGCTTTCGGCCACTGCCAAATAGTTATATGGTTAGTACGTGTGTTCCTTTAGGTTTTGCTTGTGTCAAATCTTGTATAAGGCTAACTTTGTTAATGTTCATGAACAGATGCACATCCATAATTGTTCACCATGAAAGTCCACCATCAAGGGTACTTCACGGAACCACCTACAAAACATTACTTCCGTGGTCTAGAAATTTATGTTGACATGTTAGATGTAGACGATCTTTCCATGCAACTGCTTGAACATATCATGAAAGAGTTGGACTATGATGAGTCAAAATATTATAGGTTGTATTTTAAAAGGCCGAATGCAGACTTCTTGACTGGACTGGTAGAATTGACTACCGATGAAGATGTAGCCAATATACGTCAGTATGTTGACGGCCATATCGTGATTGAAGTGTACAACGAGAAAGTGGAGCTTAGAACTTCCAGACTCGTCTCGCCAGAGCATATAAGAAGTCGATGGGGATTGTCAAAAACCCAAGCATCGTGTAGCCATAGCTTGACATTTGAATAATTTTGTACTAATTAGTATGTGTTTGTTAGGAAATAATCTTGTATAACACCTAAGTTGGTATGAGTTGTTATTTTTAATATGAATCACCTTCAGACGAATATTGCAGTAATTGTCAGACTACTTTACAGATGACTTAAAGACCTTCTCAAACCCAAAATCCTTTATTCATGAGCAAACTACAAAATGAAACATCAACAAAGAAACTCCAGGTACGAAACAACAACATAGAAACTGTAAAGTACAAAACAACAACATAGAAACAGCAAAGAACGAAACCAAAACCCCTAGCACTACCTAAGGATAAAGAGTCTTACATTGATCAATCCAGTTTTGCTTCTCGGTTACGTTCGCTTGAAGAACTGCGAACTCTTGTACAATCTTGTGGACTTCTAAGTTTTCTCGACGAATATAGCACTCCTTATCTTTTATTTCCCTCTTCAACCGTTTTATCGCATTTTCTTCCTCTTCGATCATTTTCAGGTGACCATTCTTCTTGGCCATCATTTGATTCCACTCTTCAGTGAGTTGTTCGATCTCCACTTCATTTTTTCTATCGATTTTTTCAGTCTCGACGGCATTGTTTATGAAGGCGGTGGGTTTGAAGATGGTGTATTTCCAGCCATGTGTTTGGTGAAAGACGAGACTATTAAGATATAAAAATGTTGTATGGATGTTGTGACTTTTACAGTTGGTATTAACACAGGTATTTATAGCCACAAGGAGCAATTGGATCAACAGAAACCTTCAGCTTTTCAGGCGAATCTTGCAGAATTTTGCAGGCGAATCTTGCAGAATTTTGCAGGCGAATCTGACAGCCTTTTTCAGGCGAATCTTGCATGCCTTTGTAGGGGAATCTGGTAGCCTTTTTCAGACTACTTTACAGGGGAATCTGGCAGCCTTTTTCAGGTGAATCTAGTAGGCCTTTGCAAACGAATCTTGCAGGCCTTTCCAGGGGAATCTGGCAGCCTCTTTCAGGCGAATCTAGCAAGCCTTTGCCGACGAATCTAGCATGCATTTACAGAGGAATCTTGCAGGCCTTTCCAGGCGAATCTGACAGCCTTTTTTAGGCGAATCTTGCAGAACTTGGCAGACGAATCTGGCAGCAACTTTTCAGATGAATCTTTTGACCACATATGTGATCACGAACCTACCATGGCACCGTTTATAAGTAGATGGTCTGATGAAGTAGTAATTTACAACTTGTTATCTATCATTTCTACCCTCTACACCATTTACAAACATTTTCTACCTTTTCGTAACACTTTGGCTAGAGGTCCACGCTCTAAGAGGAAAAAGTCAACAAAAATACAAGGAAACTAAACTACTAAAATACAAATACAAAGACTTTGAATTTTATTACAAAAGAACTTTGAATTTAATGAGAGTTGACTTTCTCAGCTTTGAATTCCTTGAACTTTGACATTCAGTCTTCTTGATCTTGTATCCAACATATTTATGCTCTAACAAATGGGGCTGGCACTTCACGCTCCACCAACAACCAACCATTGAATGATGGAGCTTTCCGGAGTGACTGGAAGGTACCACAAACAACAGAGGAATGGGCACAGTTTGGGATAACTGCGGCCGATTACCCATGTAAGTCATGATGTGGGAATTTCTTCAACATCGCCTTGTACCACTTCGAAGTTGTTCTTCAAAGATGCCAAGAGACAAGCCTTGTACTTAATTGCGAGAAATGCCACTTCATGGTGACTGAGGGAATTGTCTTGGGTCATAAAGTATCCAGGAACGGTATAGAAGTGGATAAAGCTAAAGAGGCGGTCATTGAAAATCTTCCATACCCGACATCAGTTAAAGGCGTTCGAAGCTTTTTGGGCCACGCGGGGTTTTATCGGCGATTCATCAAGGATTTTTCTAAAATTACTAAACACTTGTGTTCTTTACTTCTAAAAGATGTTAAGTTCCAATTTACTGATGAATGTATTGTGGCTTTTAACAGATTAAAGAAAGAGCTTGTATCCGCACCTATACTAACTGCACCTGATTGGAGTTTATCATTCGAGTTGATGTGCGATGCTAGCGACTTGACAATTGGAGCAGTTTTGGGGCAGCGGAAGGAAAAGAAGTTGCACGCTATTTACTATGTGAGCAAGAATTTGGATGACGCCCAAATAAATTATGCAACAACCAAAAAGGAGCTCTTAGACATAGTGTATGCATGCGAGAAATTCCGGCAGTATTTGGTGGGGTCGAAGACTATCATCTATACCGACCACTCGACATTGAAGTACTTGATGACAAAGAAAGACGCCAAACCAAGACTGATCCGATGGATATTACTACCGTAAGAGTTTGACATAGAGATCCGTGATAAAAAGGGTTCAAAGAACACGGTTGCAGATCATTTGTCGATACTTAAGGACGATGGAACGAAGAAAAATAATGATCTGCCAATTAATGATTTTTTTCCCGATGAGCAACTCTTTTTCGTAAGTTCTTCTGATCCATGGTTTGCTGACTTGGTGAATTTTTTGGCAGGTAACATCATACCACATGGACTCAACTCACATCAACATCGGAAATTCTTCGCTGATGTTAAGATGTATTTTTGGGACAAGCCACGTCTATATAAGCAATGTGGGGACGGAATGATCAGAAGATGTGTCTCGAATGAGGAAAAAGAAGGAATCATGACACATTGTCACACTCTAGAATGTGGGGGACATTTCAGTTTAGATAGAACAGTTGCAAAGATACTACAATCCGGATTCTTTTGGCCTACAATGTTCAAGGATTGCCGGAAATTCATTGCGAGTTGTGATAAGTGTCAACAGATGGGGAACATCACAAAGAAAGATGAGATTCCAATGCAAATATTCTTAGAATTCGAATTATTTGACGTATAGGGCATCGACTTCATGGGGCTATTCCCACCGTCCTTCAGGAATGAGTATATCTTAGTCGTTGTTGACTACTTCTCCAAGTGGGTGGAAACTGTATCCACACCAAAGAATGACTCAAGTGTAGTTATCAAGTTTCTCAAGAAAAACATCTTCACTAGATTTGGAGTACCAAGAGCCTTAATCAGTGATGGATGAACCCACTTCTGTAGCAAATACTTAGAGGCAATACTCAAGAAATATTCGGTGAATCATCGAATAACAACTCCCGCAAGCAAATGGGTTAGCAAAAGTATCCAATCGGGAGTTGAAACAAATCTTGGAGAAGACGGTTAGTGCATCGAAAAGAGACTGGTCATTAAAGCTTGATGACGCTCTTTGGGCATACCGCACAGCATTCAAGATGCCCATTGGGATCACCCGATACCGATTGGTGTTTAGGAAATCATGTCATCTATCGATCGAACTCGAACATTGAGCGTATTGGGCAATAAGGAGACTGAATATGGATCTCAGAAAGGTAGGGAAGCGGTGACTACTCCAATTGAACGAGTTGGAAGAATTCAGGCAAGAGGCGTATGAGAACGCGACTATCTATAAAGAGAGGACAAAGAGATTCCATGACCAACGCCTTCGAGAAAAGGGAATCATTCCTGGTACGAAAGTGTTGTTATTTAATTCACGTTTGCGTATTTTTCCAGGAAAGTTGAAGTCCAGGTGGTCGGGTCCGTTCACCGTAAAATAGGTCACACCGTATGGTACCGTCGAGTTACAAGGGAAAGACGGAACTACATTCAAGGCGAATGGGAAGCGGGAGAAGCCATATGTATGGGGTGAGCCACTAGAAGAATCTAGCGTCTATCTAGACGTTTTGAAGGAATTAACGGGGAGAAAGGTCATGCCACGACACTAAATAAGGCGTTGGGTGGGAGGCAACCCACTTTTGGTGTGTTTTATTTCAGTTTCATTAGTTAAGTTGTTCTTTAATTGTTTTTTTGGTGTGTTTAATCCCTGAGATTTGAGAGGTTGAGGAAAAGAGTTAAAGGAAAAGTGGTGAACATTGCATGGCATAACCCGTGCGTGTCACGGTTTACATCCCATATTCCAGTGCACGGCGTAGGTAGCCGCGCAGGATAACCTGCGACACAACCCGTCCGCGTCAGCTTGCAGGTTTAAAAGGGAGGTCGCACCGCATACGGCCAAACCCTAACCCAAATTTCCCCAAATTCGAATTTCTTCTCCTCTCCACCACCATAAACCACTAGAACCTCCATTTTTTTCCGGCGGCTTTCCGGCAACAAGTCTGGCACCATCCCAACTGAATCGTCTTTGCTATTCCGAGTACTTAGAGCGAAGAAGGTACATCTCTACTCATCATCTATTTGGGATTTCTTCAATGTTGGGGTTTCTAACCCATTCTTGAAAAGGTTTGAAATTTCTTGTTCCTTATGCAATGTTCATTCTACTACTTCAATACATTGGACTTTTGCATGTTGTTAAGAGAGATTTTAGGGGTTTTCATGAATATCTATATCACATAGATGGTAGAATTTGGTCCTCTTGGGTTGAATTTTGGGGTTTTTCTTATTATATTTATCAATAATAGTTGCATGCACTTGATAGAGAATCCATGGGACTGATTTTTGGAATTTTAATGCTTAACCTGTGCCTTGAACTTGTGGTTGCAACTTGGTAGGTATATTGTATTCTTTTTATGGATGGGTTTGTGCATATCAAGTTATATGGAAAACATGATTATAACAAAAGGATCTTGAGTGGCCTTTGGTCGGACTATTTGAAATTGCTCATGTATAGTTTAACAGTATTTTCGAATGACCGATTCCTTGTACTTGGGATATTTTGTGCCTCCATATGAATGAATGTGTGATTTTTCAATGTTTTATCATAAATTGAGAGATAACCAAACCATAGGTTTGGGGTTCAATCAATGAAGTTGATTCACACATCCCGTAGTGAATACAACCTAGTCTTTGGACTAGGTTTGGGGTGGGCGAAATGTTCACATTCTCTCATTCTTATTTTCAATTCCAAGATGAGGCACGACCCCAAGCAAACCGGACGATGGGGCATTTACTTCACTCTACCCACGGTTCAGAGGAATCGAATGCGCCGAGCGATGAACCCACTATATGGACAGAGACTCAACAAGTTTGGAGAAAAGTGAAGCATCTGGCCGGAACGAGGGATAAAGTTTGATGACATCCCGAATGACAAGGTGATTGACATCACTCATGAAAAGGGGTGGATCCCATACTGTAGAACTCCAGAACCATATGACTCACATCTTGTCCTAGAGTTCTATACCTCAATGCTACCCCCAATTTTCAACGAATTTCATACAGTTATGGTAAGGGGGATAGAGGTGAGATTCTCTATGGACGAAATCAGTGACTACTTTGGCATTCAGCGGCCAAGGAACCTGGGTCTGCATTATGGAGTATCACCAATCCCGGGAGTACCTAACAATGACCGACACAACAACATCATCGCCTCATCTCTCCGGATCAATGGAAACGGCGATTGGCAGGACCGGGAGGCGGAGATTAGAAAGAGTGAACTTTTCCTAGAACAATCTCTCTAGATGTTGTTTGTGAAAATAACCCTGCTGCCACCCTCCCATAATACATATGATGATCCGCTTGTGGCCAAGTCCTTTATTGCATTTAACACAATCTCCCATTAGATGTTGGGCATATTGTGCAGCTCGAGATGACTGATGCTAGAGCAGAGAACTGCAATGGAGTTTTACCTTTCTCTTGTTTAATAATAAAGTTATGTCGTGATGCAAGGGTTCGAATAGGTAACACAGTTGCACCACCAGGACCTTTTGATCGCCGAACTTATCAGTACCAGCTTACAGCTCAAAGGAATTGGGAGAGGGATCAAGCTTTGGCAGCCGAGCAAGTTCAAGTGCCACCCAATGTTGACGATGTGGATGCTGATGATGTTGACTATGACCCGGATGATGACAACCTCCCGAGTAATTCCCCAGCTTGGGCGACTCGCTTGAATGAGAGAATCATAAGTCTCCAGGCAGAAGTGAGGAATGGATTACGGGATGTGAACTACGAGCACAGGAAGATGCGGAGATTGATGGGTGGAGCAGCGCCGCAAGCTGATGAAGCGGGACCTTCCAATCGCCTCCCGACCTGCCATGTGCATGGGCGTCCGAGGCATACTGCACCACCATCTTGAGTGGTTGCTTTATTCTTGGCATTTTCAGACAATTTATTATTTTGAACTTTTATTCTTACTCGTTGGATAGATGTACTTAATTCGCATAACTATGGTTGCTTTTGTTTGGATTATTTGTGTAGTTAATTAATTCACATTGGGGACAATGTGATATTTTGGTTTGGGGTTGGTTGTTGGTGATTAACATGCTTGTTTCTTGCTTTATGATTTCTGACATAATTGTTGAACCTTTTTGTTCTTTAAAGTGTTAGATTTTAGTCATTAGGGCATGAACTAGTAGGAGATAACATAGCAGAGAGGACAACCTAGGAGACTGCATGACTTAGGGACATTAGTGGAGACCAACCTTAGAGTGAACATTGAGCCTAAATTGCACGTCAATTGCGAGAGGATGAATGCATAATTCTTATATACTTTTCTTAATCCTTGTCGTAGTTGTAGCATGATCTCGCTATAATCTTGCCTTTACTAGCAAATACTCCTATAGGGAATTTGGGTTTCAACTTTGGTAATCTGATTCATGAACTTCTAGCCCAAAAATACTCAAAAATACCCTTAACTGTTTGATACTACTTCTCTTCCAAAGAACCTCAATAGAGTGAATAATATCCATGTGCCAAAATTAAAAACAACGGGTAGATAAAAAAATTATACTTATCTGTATTGAATAAAAGGGGTAGAAACAAACAATGACGGGGAAAGTAGTGATAGTCAAGATGTGGGAAACTTAATAGAATGGGTAGGAGTCAAATCAAAACAGATTTTGAACCATCACCAACCCACAACAGTTGAGTAGGGTTATTGATAAGCTGGAAGGGATTGAAGAAAGATAAACAGGGTACCCAATGTTAGTGTATTATTGTATACAAGATTTAATAGGAAAAGTCAAGTCAAGAAAAGTCAACAAAGTCAAAGTCTATATTAGTCATTATGTAGTTTAATCTTGTATGAGTTTATATCCTTGGTATAAATAGGGATATGACTTGTTAGTTTGTAACAACTCCAAGAAGAACATCATTGTTAATATACATTAGATTACGCTTTCTCTCTCTACACTCTCTCTCTAGAATCTTGATATTGTTATATCTTAGATCTTGAGAACTGCTTGATTTGGATTGGGATTTACAATATCAATTGGTATCAGAGCAAACCAAACAAATTCAGAAGGATCAGATCATCAGATAGATTCAAATTTGAGAAATTTTGATTTTACGATTTCATTTTCTTGAAAATCACTGTTTGATCTTAGTTTTTCATGTTTTTGCACAATTAAATCTAGAAATTGATTTGATTGTGTACGTTTTATCATAAGGATCAACATTTTTTCAGATCACATAGTCAAATTCGCACTTTAGATTGGTCAATTTGATAAAATTGTTAGGTTCGTGAATAGTAAAGTCGAACACTGTAAATTGATCAAAACACTGTAATTTTCGGCTTCTTTAGAAAATTCAGTGTTGTAATCTTGATCAGATTGTTATCGTGGACTAATTTTGTGTTTTGCAGAATCAGAAATCAAGTTTTACTTGATTTTTGATCGATCAGGTGAAGAACTCGCAAAGGAAACCCAAGAACGCGCAAGATCCATAAAATTTGTTTGGGAACGATCATTTTGTTCAAACATTTCTTTCTAGAGAAAAACATATTTTGATAGTGGTCATAATTTTCTGATTTTTGACGATCATTTTTTTAAGCCAACATTCTATTCAAGATGCCTGTTACAGACGAGAGAGGAAATACTGTTTTATCTACTAGAGATATGGCTGTTTTGTACATGCCGGAAATACCAAAGATGGAAGCTGAATTAGACAAGCTGAAAAATCAGAATTCAAAGCTTCAAAAGCAGATTCAGGAGTTGAAATTAAATTTGTCAAATTCTGATAAAACTCCTGTTTGTGCAAAATGTGCTAATAATTCTCAATCTGATTTTGCAGGTATCATCAGAGCAAGTGAGAATGAAATTGAAATAAAAGAAAAAATCATAGGGGTAAAAGAGAAAATAATTTTACAAAAAGAGAGAAAGATAAGCAATCTCCAAAGCCAACTGAAGACGACTGAACAGAAGTCATCAGAGCTACAAGCTGAATCAGTTGAGCTTCAAACCAAGTTTACGGCTTTCGAAGAGAAGATATCTGTGTTGGAGAAGAAGAATGCTGATCTGATGTCAAGTCTTCAAGCAGATAAAGAAAAAGCTAATCTGGAGAAGGATTCCATTCAAAAGCTTTCTGATTTTTCAAAGAAAGCTAACCAAGAGAAAAAGGATCTGGAGCTTAGATGCATAAAACTTTCCAAGCAAGTATCGGAGTTTGAAAAGATTTTAATAACCGAAAGAGACACATTTGCAAAGGAAAGAAAAGTTCTTGAAAACAAAATTACTGAACTTCCCAAACAGATTTCTACTTTAGAAGACTTGCTCGAAAAAGAAAGACAAATTTTCAAAGAAAAGAAGCAGTCTTATGAGCTTGAAAAGAGAAATGCTGAAAAGAAAAATACTGGGATTTTCAAAGATATTTATGAGAAAACCAAGAACTTGGAAAAAGATTTTAAACAAGAACGTTTACATTTTGAATCTGAAATATCTAAGCTCATGTCCAAAATAACTGTTCTATCTTCAGATGTTCAAAAAGAAAAGAAGGCCAAATCTGATTTGAAACAAAAGTTTGACACACTTTCAGATGAAAGAAACATTTTGACTAAAAAGATAAATGACTTGGAAGCTGCAAACGTTAATTTATCAGAAAAGATTTCAGCTGATGTGATTAATCAATCACCTGTTGATAACTCAATAGAATCAGTCTGTTCTTTCAAAATAGCTTCAAGTTCTATTCATGACAAAAATGTTTTGAAAAAGAAAAGTGTCAAACCAATCATTGTTAAATCAAGTCAGATCAGATCAGACCATCTAATCTATTTTATGATAAATCTGTTGATGGTTCAACGAGATTCTATGTTAATACTCTTGGAAATAATTCTAAGAAAAATCAGATGGTCTGGAGAGTGAAGAGTTCTTCAGATGAAGAGAAGAAGAAGGACAAAGCATCTACATCCACATCTAAAGACAAAAAGAACAGTGTGCATAAAGGTAAATCTTTTGGTAATTCTGATATATATTACTCGACTAATCATCTGATCAGGATTGCTCAAAGGAAGATCTGTTGTTCTTACTGTGGAAAGAATGACTTTGTTCAGAAACAATCTGCTCATAACTGGTACGGATCTTACAAAATTACTTCTCAGATTTCGGATTTTAAAAGATATACATCTAATGAGAAGTGGATTCTTAAATCTAACATACCAAGACCCAAATACCAGTGGGTACCAAAGCCTGTTAAATCTGTTTCGCAGGTACCACAGGTTTAGGGGGAGCAAGATGGTTGACTTCTGATCATGTACAGATCAGGACTCGTACTTTAAAGTACAAGTTAATGACTTCTGAGTAAATCAACTCAGGACTCGGACCTTAAAGTCAAAGAGTTATGGCTTTTGAACAAAATAGTTCAAAACCCGTACTTTAATGTCAAGATTGTGGCTTCTGATCACATGATAGATCAGGACCCATTCTTCAATGTTCAGACATGGATATTATGCTAATATCCAGGGGGAGCTTAATAGACCTAAATCATGATATAATGATTTGAGGGGAGCTTAAATGTAAGTATTTTCTGATCTAGATCTCTGATTGTTTGAAAGACGAACAACTTTCAAGAATGAAAAATGTGTTCTTAAATGTTCAAACCACTTCTCTATTCTCAAAAGATTTCATGAATTAAGAAGTGTGATTTTAAATGTTTTTCATTATTGAGGTTCAATGTTTAACTGACCGTGTGTTTCCAAAGATTAATACTTGTGTATTATCTTTTCATATACTGTCAAGTATTCATACACACCGGTTCAGTACTTCATTTGAATCAGTTATTACCATGTCTCTAAAACGAAACAATTTTTCGATGGTAATACCCTCGTTTGCTTTCAAATGTTTTTGAGCATCATTCATCATTTCAAATTTGTGCTTTCATTGCTACATTGTTTATATTTGTTCATATAAACAAATTATCCAATTCTTTGATACCCTAAACATTTCATTTGATCTGATTGATACATTGTCAGATTCTCAAAACAATTCTCTTAATTTCATTTCATTCATTCAATATTCTTGTTTTGAGAGATCTTCATTGTTCAATTGCTCAAATCTCATGAGCATACATTTTGACAATGTCATCATACATTTTTGTGCTTAACTGCTAAAGTTAAACTGTTGAACAACCATTCTTTATAGGACTTACATAGGATTCATGTGTGAGCTTATAAGAACTTCCATGGATTCACGTAAACCAGTGTTTCCTACCCCGGAAGTTATCCTAGAGTGATTGAGGGGTGAGGGGTCATAAATCAAAGAGTGGGGGAGATAACTCATCCGGTTGAGTTTTTATCATTGAGCTGAGGTAAAATGTAAATGAGAGTTTGGTTAGAAGTGAGCTAAATGTTAAAAAAAGAAAGAAGGTGTGAGAACAGAGTTAAAAGAATACCAAAACTCTGCATCAACCACTTTCTGAGTCGGGCAGCCACAAAATCTGATTGGTTCACATTCTTTGGTGACCATCATTGAAACAGGCAGTGAGCCCATGCCAACTCTTGCAATTACCCCACCAACCACTCATTTCTTTCCCGACAAAGAAATGTTTCAAATTTTTCTTGGGGACGCAACACATCTGCTATCTGATCTTCACTCGGAAGATTTAGATATTGAAAAAGAAGGAAAGTTGCCCCACCTTCGCACCTCTTTCATGCACATTGAGTCCGTGTAATACTTGTTGCTGTCTCAACAGTTTACACAATTTGAGCCTTATGAAACACAATCATTGTGCGAAATTCTTTCATACACAAGCACGAGCACACAGAAAATTTGTTTTTCTGTCAGAACATTCATAGATAAACCTTGTGTTTTTCAATGATTGAATGGAAGTCCTGGGGAGTCATCATCAAACCAACTCCTTAAATTGTACATTCGTTGTACACAGTAACTCTGTGTTACTGATAGGCATTTCTAACTGTTTCATTTGTTGAATCAGGGTTACAACGTTCATTATATCTGAATTCAAAAGGAGGAGAATGTATCTCAAAGGGGGGGAGAATATTTGAAAAAGGGGGAGATTCAAAGAAAGTGCTGAAATTGAGAAAGTTTTGATGATTGTGTTGCTCACAATCATCAAAAAGGGGGAGAAATCTACAAAGATCAATTTCAGAGATTCAAATTTCAAAGCTGATTTGAAGAAAAGAGACTTTCTAAAGATGATTCTGAAAGTCCAAGCCAGATGAAAAGAAATCATTCTGAGATTATTCAAAGTCAAATTAGAAGATTCATGAAAGTTCGTTTTTCTGAAGAAAGATCAGAGATTGCAGAAATGAAGATTCAAAGATCTGAGATTCCTCAAAGTTTAAAAGAAGTTTAAATAATTTCAAAGTTCAAATTGTTTCAAGACTTTAAATGTTTCGTTTTTCAAGACTGGTTGACTTTCCAAAGCTGTAAAGTGTTAAAGACTTTTCAAGATTCTTCAACAACTTCAGAAAGAGCTTCAAAGTTTAAAGTTGTCAGAGACAAAAGATTGAAGAATCAAGTGCTGAAGACTTATGTCAAATTTTTATTAAATCTTGAATACAAAGGGGGAGAATGTTAGTGTATTATTGTATACAAGATTTAATAGGAAAAGTCAAGTCAAGAAAAGTCAACAAAGTCAAAGTCTGTATTAGTCATTATGTAGTTTAATCTTGTATGAGTTTATATCCTTGGTATAAATAGGGATATGACTTGTTAGTTTGTAACAACTCCAAGAAGAACATCATTGTTAATATACATCAGATTAGCTTTCTCTCTCTACACTCTCTCTCTAGAATCTTGATACTGTTATATCTTAGATCTTGAGAATTGCTTGATTTGGATTGGGATTTACAATATCAATTGGTATCAGAGCAAACCAAACAAATTCAGAAGGATCAGATCATCAGATAGATTCAAATTTGAGAAATTTTGATTTTACGATTTCATTTTCTTGAAAATCACTGTTTGATCTTAGTTTTTCATGTTTTTGCACAATTAAATCAAGAAATTGATTTGATTGTGTACGTTTTATCATAAGGATCAACATTTTTTCAGATCACATAGTCAAATTCGCACTTTAGATTGGTCAATTTAATAAAATTGTTAGGTTCGTGAATAGTGAAGTCGAACACTGTAAATTGATCAAAACACTGTAATTTTCGGTTTCTTTAAAAAATTCAGTGTTGTAATCTTGATCAGGTTGTTATCGTGGGCTAATTTTATGTTTTGCAGAATCAGAAATCAAGTTTTACTTGATTTTTGATCGATCAGGTGAAGAACTCGCAAAGGAAACCCAAGAACGCGCTAGATCCATAAAACGCGCAAGTTCTTCCCAAGAACGCGCAGATTTTGTGAAACGCACACGTTCATCGCCAGAACGCGCAAGTTGAAGATTCGGTCTAAAACGCGCTAGTCAAAGTTAGCGAGTTTGCTAAAACGCGCTAACTGAAGCGAGCGAGTTCTATAAACGCGCAGGGCGAAGCGTGCGAGTTTGGTTGAAACGCGCTAAGAGGCGTGCGAGTTTGGTTGAAACGTGCTAAGAGGCGTGCGAGTTTGATCGAAAGGCGCTACTAATGACCTGCGAGTTCTAGAAACGCGCACATTACCATTTGCGAGTTTCAGTGTGAATAGTGATTAGCGTGTTTAGTGGTTTGCGAGTACAGTGACTTGCGAGTTTCAAGAGTTATTTTTTTTCTGAAATTAAATTTTTTTTTTGTGATCCAAGTTTGACTTTTTAGTCAATATTTCTGAATTTGTTTGGGAACGATCATTTTGTTCAAGCATTTCTTTTTAGAGAAAAACATATTTTGATAGTGGTCATAATTTTCTGATTTTTGACGATCATTTTTTTAAGCCAACATTCTATTCAAGATGCCTATTACAGACGAGAGAGGAAATACTGTTTTATCTACTAGAGATATGGCTGTTTTGTACATGCCGGAAATACCAAAGATGGAAGCTGAATTAGACAAGCTGAAAAATCAGAATTCAAAGCTTCAAAAGCAGATTCAGGAGTTGAAATTAAATTTGTCAAATTCTGATAAAACTCCTGTTTGTGCAAAATGTGCTAATAATTCTCAATCTGATTTTGCAGGTATCATCAGAGCAAGTGAGAATGAAATTGAAATAAAAGAAAAAATCATAGGGGTAAAAGAGAAAATAATTTTACAAAAAGAGAGAAAGATAAGCAATCTCCAAAGCCAACTGAAGACGACTGAACAGAAGTCATCAGAGCTACAAGCTGAATCAGTTGAGCTTCAAACCAAGTTTACGGCTTTCGAAGAGAAGATATCTGTGTTGGAGAAGAAGAATGCTGATCTGATGTCAAGTCTTCAAGAAGATAAAGAAAAAGCTAATCTGGAGAAGGATTCCATTCAAAAGCTTTCTGATTTTTCAAAGAAAGCTAACCAAGAGAAAAAGGATCTGGAGCTTAGATGCATAAAACTTTCCAAGCAAGTATCGGAGTTTGAAAAGATTTTAATAACCGAAAGAGACACATTTGCAAAGGAAAGAAAAGTTATTGAAAACAAAATTACTGAACTTCCCAAACAGATTTCTACTTTAGAAGACTTGCTCGAAAAAGAAAGACAAATTTTCAAAGAAAAGAAGCAGTCTTATGAGCTTGAAAAGAGAAATGCTGAAAAGAAAAATACTGGGATTTTCAAAGATATTTATGAGAAAACCAAGAACTTGGAAAAAGATTTTAAACAAGAACGTTTACATTTTGAATCTGAAATATCTAAGCTCATGTCCAAAATAACTGTTCTATCTTCAGATGTTCAAAAAGAAAAGAAGGCCAAATCTGATTTGAAACAAAAGTTTGACACACTTTCAGATGAAAGAAACATTTTGACTAAAAAGATAAATGACTTGGAAGCTGCAAACGTCAATTTATCAGAAAAGATTTCAGCTGATGTGATTAATCAATCACCTGTTGATAACTCAATAGAATCAGTCTGTTCTTTCAAAACAGCTTCAAGTTCTATTCATGACAAAGATGTTTTGAAAAAGAAAAGTGTCAAACCAATCATTGTTAAATCAAGTCAGATCAGACCATCTAATCTATTTTATGATAAATCTGTTGATGGTTCAGCGAGATTCTATGTTAATACTCTTGGAAATATATCTAAGAAAAATCAGATGGTCTGGAGAGTGAAGAGTTCTTCAGATGAAGAGAAGAAGAAGGACAAAGCATCTACATCCACATCTAAAGACAAAAAGAACAGTGTGCATAAAGGTAAATCTTTTGGTAATTCTGATATATATTACTCGACTAATCATCTGATCAGGATTGCTCAAAGGAAGATCTGTTGTTCTTACTGTGGAAAGAATGACTTTGTTCAGAAACAATCTGCTCATAACTGGTACGGATCTTACAAAATTACTTCTCAGATTTCGGATTTTAAAAGATATACATCTAATGAGAAGTGGATTCTTAAATCTAACATACCAAGACCCAAATACCAGTGGGTACCAAAGCCTGTTAAATCTGTTTCGCAGGTACCACAGGTTTAGGGGGAGCAAGATGGTTGACTTCTGATCATGTACAGATCAGGACTCGTACTTTAAAGTACAAGTTAATGACTTCTGAGTAAATCAACTCAGGACTCGGACCTTAAAGTCAAAGAGTTATGGCTTTTGAACAAAATAGTTCAAAACCCGTACTTTAATGTCAAGATTGTGGCTTCTGATCACATGACAGATCAGGACCCATTCTTCAATGTTCAGACATGGATATTATGCTAATATCCAGGGGGAGCTTAATAGACCTAAACCATGATATAATGATTTGAGGGGGAGCTTAAATGTAAGTATTTTCTGATCTAGATCTCTGATTGTTTGAAAGACGAACAACTTTCAAGCATGAAAAACGTGTTCTTAAATGTTCAAACCACTTCTCTATTCTCAAAAGATTTCATGAATTAAGAAGTGTGATTTTAAATGTTTTTCATTATTGAGCTTCAATGTTTAACTGACCGTGTGTTTCCAAAGATTAATACTTGTGTATTATCTTTTCATATACTGTCAAGTATTCATACACACCGGTTCAATACTTCATTTGAATCAGTTATTACCATGTCTCTAAAACGAAACAATTTTTCGATGGTAATACCCTCGTTTGCTTTCAAATGTTTTTGAGCATCATTCATCATTTCAAATTTGTGCTTTCATTGCTACATTGTTTATATTTGTTCATATAAACAAATTATCCAATTCTTTGATACCCTAAACATTTCATTTGATCTGATTGATACATTGTCAGATTCTCAAAACAATTTTCTTAATTTCATTTCATTCATTCAATATTCTTGTTTTGAGAGATCTTCATTGTTCAATTGCTCAAATCTCATGAGCATACATTTTGACAATGTCATCATACATTTTTGTGCTTAACTGCTAAAGTTAAACTGTTGAACAACCATTCTTTATAGGACTTACATAGGATTCATGTGTGAGCTTATAAGAACTTCCATGGATTCACGTAAACTAGTGTTTCCTACCCCGGAAGTTATCCTAGAGTGATTGAGGGGTGAGGGGTCA
This sequence comes from Arctium minus, assembly GCA_954870635.1. Classification (NCBI taxonomy): domain Eukaryota; kingdom Viridiplantae; phylum Streptophyta; class Magnoliopsida; order Asterales; family Asteraceae; genus Arctium; species Arctium minus. Next base: position 44,011,697 of record OX941092.1, on the reverse strand, counting down.
TAAATCAAAGAGTGGGGGAGATAACTCATCCGGTTGAGTTTTTATCATTGAGCTGAGGTAAAATGTAAATGAGAGTTTGGTTAGAAGTGAGCTAAATGTTAAAAAAAGAAAGAAGGTGTGAGAACAGAGTTAAAAGAATACCAAAACTCTGCATCAACCACTTTCTGAGTCGGGCAGCCACAAAATCTGATTGGTTCACATTCTTTGGTGACCATCATTGAAACAGGCAGTGAGCCCATGCCAACTCTTGCAATTACCCCACCAACCACTCATTTCTTTCCCGACAAAGAAATGTTTCAATTTTTTCTTGGGGACGTAGCACATCTGCTATCTGATCTTCACTCGGAAGATTTAGATATTGAAAAAGAAGGAAAGTTGCACCACCTTCGTACCTCTTTCATGCACATTGAGTCCGTGTAATACTTGTTGCGGTCTCAACAGTTTACATAATTTGAGCCTTATGAAACACAATCATTGTGCGAAATTCTTTCATACACAAGCACGAGCACACAGAAAATTTGTTTTTCTGTCAGAACATTCATAGATAAACCTTGTGTTTTTCAATGATTATGTTGCTCACAATCATCAAAAAGGGGGAGAAATCTACAAAGATCAATTTCAGAGATTCAAATTTCAAAGCTGATTTGAAGAAAAGAGACTTTCTAAAGATGATTCTGAAAGTCCAAGCCAGATGAAAAGAAATCATTCTGAGATTATTCAAAGTCAAATTAGAAGATTCGTGAAAGTTCGTTTTTTTGAAGAAAGATCAGAGATTGCAGAAATGATGATTTAAAGAACAGAGATTCCTCAAAGTTTAAAAGAAGTTTAAATAATTTCAAAGTTCAAGTTGTTTCAAGACTTTAAAGTTTCGTTTTTCAAGACTGGTTGACTTTCCAAAGCTGTAAAGTGTTAAAGACTTTTCAAGATTCTTCAACAACTTCAGAAAGAGCTTCAAAGTTTAAAGTTGTCAGAGACAAAAGATTGAAGAATCAAGTGCTGAAGACTTATGTCAAATTTTTATTAAATCTTGAATACAAAGGGGGAGAATGTTAGTGTATTATTGTATACAAGATTTAATAGGAAAAGTCAAGTCAAGAAAAGTCAACAAAGTCAAAGTCTGTATTAGTCATTATGTAGTTTAATCTTGTATGAGTTTATATCCTTGGTATAAATAGGGATATGACTTGTTAGTTTGTAACAACTCCAAGAAGAACATCATTGTTAATATACATCAGATTACGCTTTCTCTCTCTACACTCTCTCTCTAGAATCTTGATACTGTTATATCTTAGATCTTGAGAATTGCTTGATTTGGATTGGGATTTACAATATCACCCAATTATACCCAGGCTTGCTAGTTGAGTCCTTCCGAGATCACTTTGCTTACAATCGTGCGTCTTTTATATTTTATTGTTCATAATCAACTTGATACTCCTATGCACATAAACTCCCATAGCATGAACAAGTGTGTTAGAGCCTAAGTTCGTGTGGATCGAGAGAATCCGACAAGGTAGGATTGAGGCGAAATCCTCTCTAAGCATGTTTACCCTAGGTTGAAATTAATGTGGTGTTGTCCTCTACAGTTCAATCCTCAGTGAAGGTTAACACTTTGAATTGTACAATTATGGTTCCCAATCTTTGTCGGTCCTTTATTAGAATTGTTACTTTATGTCTCAACGTTGTTATCACCGACAAGCTCTGTTATGCGAACTTTATTCTTTCCTTTGGTTGTTTGTAGTTTGTCGCTATCTTGCTTGGGGACAAGCAACGCTTGTTTTGGGGTTGTTGATAATGTCAGATTTGGAAATTTTTTATACACTAAACCCGGTGGAAATTGCACGATCCCAAGGAAAATAGTGGTAAAACTAATGGGTTTCTGGAAGAAAAGTAAAGGTTAAAACGAGATGATAAGAAGAAGAAAACTCAAAATAAAACAGTCTGAAATTCTGAGTTAGGAATCCAGTCTCAATTATGGGAGGAATGGTGAGAAGTCAAAGTGAAAATATGCAAAAAAACAGTGCACCGTGCGGATTATGCCGCGACTTACTCTGGCCCAGCGGGTTAAGGCAATGCGGGCGACTTTTGCCGCGATCCAACCCGCGCCACACACTGAAACAGTCTTAATCGACTGTTTCAACTAGGGTTGGGGGTTACACAATTTTTGTTGGTCCCGAAGGTGCTTAACAAGTTTGTAGAAGAGGGGGTTGAATACAAACACATAATTTAAAGTTTAATAAATTGTTTATTGATAAATCAAACACAATTTACAAGTCTGTTGCGGAATAAGATTAAGTAAAACTCAATCTAAACAAACTTAAGAAAACACCAAGATGGTTGCACTAGAAGATAGAGAATGGGAGATTAGAGGGTATAGAAAACAAGGGTTTCTATATGTTAGAAAGATGAAGGCTTAAGAGTACTCTCAGATGGAGAGGTAATCTTTTTATTTATACCCTATGCATTAAATGCATGGCAGGGTGCTTTACACGTGTCATTCATTGATTGGCTTTGAGAGTCTGACTTTGGGAGACATGATTTCGGCCGTATCATGAATAGTGTAGTTGACAGAGCTGTTGTACAAATTGTGGCAGAGGTATATCCGCTCTGACACATCGTAGTGGGTGTGCAAGAGAAGATAAAAGAGACTTGAAATATAAGCTAAGTGATCATCGATCGCTGAATATCTCTTCTTTCAGAAATACAAAGAAGTTCAACTATCGCTGAAGCTTTTCCTCAGGTTTCTTCGCGTATGAGTAGAGTCATCTTTGCTTCACTGATATCCGCATCAGGTCACTAGTAGACTTGTCTTTGTTCAGCAGCTTCGTCTTCGATTCAGCTATGAACATCTGTTGATGCGAAACTTGTCTTCAGGGATTACGTTAACTGTTTACATCAGAAACCATCAGCGATAACTGAACAGACTCAGTCTGATCGCTGATAGTGAAACACCAATACATATGAATGTTTAGAAGAAATATCATCAGTGATAACTGAACAGACTCAGTCTGATCGCTGATGGTGAAACACTAATACATATTAATAAACGTATTTTTCACTAAGTATAAAAGAGAGTCGTTATCAAATCACTGAAAGAGTTTGGATCAACAATCTCCCCCTATTTGATAATGATAAAGTAAGTGAAGAAAATCACTTTATAGTTCAAAATGAGTAATAATCAGAACTCATAACATACATGTCCCAATTACTGTTTTGAGGGATCTTTTACAGTACTGATAGGGTTAAGTACTTCACTGAAATTTTCATTAATTCAAAGAAGGAATTACAAGATATGAAAATGTAAAGGACAAGTGAAGAACTAACTAGTGTAAGTATAACTAATAGATTACAAGAAATAGGAAACTAATCTATCAACTATCTAAAGAAGAATTAGGAGGATTGATCATATAAAGATTCTTGACTATCAACTTCTCCTCTTTGCCTTCGATCTGAAGATTCTTGACTAATGATTGCTTTGATCGGTTTAGCTAAAGGAGAGAAGTCACACCATAAGCATAAGAGATCCTTGAGATGACTGAGGGTACAGATAGGGATTTCAGAGACTCTTTGGCATTTGAGCTGTTCCTCATCATCTCTGAAGAAGATTCCAAAAGGCTCTTTAAGTACTTGTCCTGCAAGATATGGTCCACCAGGAGGCAGGGATAGATATAGAACTGAGAGATCAGGAGGAGGACCAAACAAATCATCCTTTGAAAACTTGATGGAGGTATCATTTCTGATAGCAGCGACATTCTCAGATGAGGAGGAGACAGGCTTTCTTTTAAGTTGCCTTGGCTTAGAAGGAAGAGCAGATGGCACCTTTAATACGGCAACGACTCTATTGATGAGAGCATCATTTATCCCTTCAACATAGCCTTTGTAGGTTGATTTGGACTTTTTCAGTGCATCTTTGAACTCTAGCCATTCCATGTAGCCAAAACTTTCAAGCTTTGAAACGAACATAGCCTTAGAGCTTCCATCCTCTCTGGTTATCTCCATTGTTACAGAAGTTCAGTCCTTCTTCTTTCTTCCAGAGATGACAACGGCTACAATCTTCATTGGGTCGGAGCGATAGTCGACTTTATGTTTGCACCATTCGACAAAGTTATCGCTGACCGCTTGTTCTTTTGAGCGATCCTCTTCAATTTCTTTTAGTAGAGCAGCCTGGACTTCTACTGGATTCTTTTTCAGCTTCTTGTCTTTGACCTGAGAGGACTGAACCTTGAGAGCTAGAGAAACATCTCTTTGACATTCGACAATCAATTTCTCAGCTCTGACTGATTCTTCAATTTCAGCTTCAGTCAGGAAATCAAGCTCTGTAGAAGTTATTTGAAGAGGGACTTTCAGCCATTGATCTCTAGATGAGAGATCATCTCTGTTCTTCTATTCAGCTCTTCCTCTGACCAGTGAGATGGTCTAGAGGGCCTTCCTGGATGGTGCAGGGCTTCTTCATCTTCTTCTTGTTCATCAATCTCATTTAAGGAGATTAGGATTATTGATTCATCAGCTATGGAAGCTGGGATTATTTGAAGTTCCTTTCCCTTAAGCAAGGGAGAGAACTGTCTGGTCAGAAAGAGATAAAAAGAGTTAGTGTTTATTGGGAAGAAGAAAGATATAGGCTAGAAAAAAACAGGGGTTGGGAATTTATAGAAAGATATAGGGACAAAAGAGAGGCATACCTGAGAAGGATTATCCCCCTCAGATATTGAGACATTTTTTAGGCTTCCCTCATCAGCTGAACCCTTTGGTTTGCTTTAGGAAGAAGTTCCTGAAGAAGTTTCACTTCTCCCCCTTGATGTGACAACTTCTTTTGAAGCTATCACTGATGATGTGTTCGCTGAAGAAAACCATAGAGACTGATATTCTTCATCGTCGTCATCATCATCTTGATGTTGCTCTTCATCTTGATCCTGAAGATCAAGATCTTCATCGTATTCTTCCTCCTCCTCTTCTTCTTCTACTAAAACATGATCGTACAAAGAAGATGGAGAGGCTTTGTCAGCAACCTTCTCCCCCTCAACATGAGAGGGAGGTTCTTCCGAGTGAACTTCAGCAGCAGTAGCATCCTCCTCAAGATTTTCTTTAGAATGCTCTTTCTTCCCCTCTTTGTCATTATTAGAATGGGGGAGGTCAGAGATGGAATGAGTAGCCTTTGAAGTTGTCAGGGACCAGACTTTAGCCTCCAGACGATCGAGATGTCCTTCAATCACAGGGATGTCTGATGTAGCTTGATGAATAAATTCAACAACTACATTCAGAGAGGTGCGGTCATCCTCTGTGAAAGAAGGGGTGAGCGTCGGAGCTGGTGTATTCAACTTTTCCAGGACCTGCTGTACGATTGATGTATAGGAATCGATCTTGGTAGATAAATCCTTAACGTCCTTTCTAAGAAGTTACGTTTATTGATGATTGACGACTAAGTCCTCCTTGACTTTAACAAGCTCTCCCTGAAGAGTTGAGATTTAGGAGGCTTCAGCTTTCGAGGATCAAGCAATCGTCAGTTTCTTCAGCTCTTCACCAGCGGTATTCACAGCACTGGTGGTTTCGTTAATGGAGGAGGTGAGAGAATCAACCTTGACACCCAAACTGTTGACATGAGAGTCAACAGTTGCCATATTAGGACCTGAAAGAAAAGTTAGCTTTTGAGAAACAGGCTTATATGGAGAGATGGGAGTAGTGTTTAGGGTTATAGGAGTACCTGAGTTATCAAACAATTTGTAGAATTGCATAGATTCTTCAAAAGTTTGATTGTCAGGTCCTATGGGTGTAAACTGTGGGTGTGTAGAAATAGATGGAGGGTTAGAGACCAATGAAATAGAGGGATGAGTAATGGGGATAGAAGAAGTTAGGATTTGGGTGGTTACCTTAGGTTGTTGAAGTAAGATAGTTGGTGGCGTTACTGATGTTGTGGCAGAGACCGTGATCGCTGGCACGGTTGTTAAGGTGACAACTGAAGATGTGGAGGAGAGACCCACAAAATCATCCAAGGTAGTTTGTTGAGAAACTACCTCTGGCCTTGAGCTAGGGGTGAAAGTCTCCTTAGTCAATTTGGCCTTCTTTGAAGGACCAGAAAGACTAGCTGATGGTCTTTTGGAAGCGGTTTTAGAGGCAGGGTTAGCTGGAGAAGGAACCTCCGGCGCGGCCGCTGAAGAAGAAGAATGGTGAGAGAGACGAGAGTGTAGAGTTGAAATACTTACCTCGTTGTCGACTGGCTTGACCTCCAACGAACATTGACCTACTTTGGCAAAAGTGCCATCTTGAGTAGTGGGGTAAGTGTCAGGGTAGAGAAACTTCAGGTATGCACAGATGAGTCGTACATAAGGAATCTTTGGATCCCTCTCCGTCTTCTCTATATTTGACTTGAGATCATCAAAGATAGCAGTGGCGTATTCAAAGTTCTTTCCAGCGATTACGGAGTAAGCTATTTGGAGCTGAACTTTGCTCGCCTGATCTAGTAAGCCACTCTTCCCACTCATACATTGAATGATGTGTGAGAAGATGTAGTTCAGTTAGGAAGGCATATTGGCCTTCAAGATCTTTGTCAGCTTCTTGTTGGGAATGGTGGTGCGAGGCTTGTTCTCCCACATATCATCCAGAAACTGGATGAGTTCAACATCAGTTGGGAGGGCATTGAATCCACCTTTGGGTTTGTCAGGGAATCGGAGTGACTTCTTCAGGCTATAAGCAGTCATCATGTCTGGTCCTAAATCAGTGTGGAAAGAGAGAGCAGGAACCAGTTCACCTTTCTTGTTGGTGATAGTGGTTTCGTCAGCAGTGAACCAAAACTGTTGTAGAAGGGTTTTGGATGGTTTAGGATCCACAGTGATGGCGTAAGCAAGACATGACTGCTTCAGGAATTGAGCTACTTCCACCAGGTGTGGGTATTTGACACCATAGAAGTCCAAGCGTGCAAGGTGATTGTTCTTAGGTATTTCAGATTCAGAGAGAGCAAACTTGAGAGTCTTGGAAGCAATGAGAGCTGATTGTGCCATTTCTGAATATGGAAAGAAGGAGAAAAATATAGATAGAAGGTTTAGAATAAAAAAATTTAACCAGTTTCTATTTTCAAAAAGAAACATAGGAAAAATTTAAATGATTTTGAGAATAAACATTGTTCTTGAAGAAGAAGAACATGAAGAAAATCAAAGGTTTGAATCATTAAAATCAAAAAAGATGATTTTAATATTTAAGAAATCTTGTGAAAAACCCATAATAATATAACATATTTAGGATTTTGTAACAAAATTTACGAAGAAAAGAAGAACAAAGTAACCTGTTGATCTTGAAAGAAGAAGATGCAAATGCTTGAAGGAGGTGTTTGCTGGAAATGCCTTGAGAGAGAATTCTTGCTCGAAAAGATTTCCAGAAAGCGTAAAAGATAAGAATGAAAAGAAACAATCCTTTTATACGTAGAGAGAGAGAGGCGGGAAAATAAATGTTCATCATGACATGGACACGTTTTACGAAGTTGATTGGATAGAAGGGTAACTGACGAACGTGTCAGAAAAAGGCATGTCGTGGATTGTCGGTTCAAATGACGTCATAGGAGAGAGAAAAACGTTTCATTTGTCCTTTTCAAAATTATCTCTGAAGAAAAGTCAGAGATAGGTTTTCCTTTTTGAAAGAATCCCTGATAAAAATTCAGAGGTTGAGTTTTCATTTCAGAAGGATCACTGATGAGAAATATCAGTGATAGATTGTGTTTATCAAAAAGCTTTTAATCATTTGAAGAAAGAAAATGATTAAAGCTTATATTTTTGAAAAACGTCTTACTGAAGGAAGATTTGTTATCCCAGTTTAATCTAGTTGATTAACAATCAATCAAGTAATCAAGCAACACAATATAGATCAAGAGATATATAAATCAGAGTAACATACCAATCCCTTGAATAAACAATGAAACCTTGTGTGTTCTTGATACCCTTGAATACAGAGAAAACGTTACCTCACTATATGATAATAATTATGAATATGAGGATTCTAACCTAAAACTAAACTAAACAAAACATTAAATACCTAGGCTAAAAGGCCTAATGGGCTTATGGGCTTGAGGCCCAATAGCTAATTAAACTATCAATCTATTACAATTTAAACCCTCTAACTTCAACTATCAAATAAATACAGTTTAGACCCTTTAATATTGAATACAATTATTTGATCCAACAATCTCCCCCTTTGGATTCAAGATTAAAAAAAATTTGCAATTTTCTTCGGGTCTTCACTTTTCTTCAAATATGACGTTGATAACTTCAACACTTCAAAACTTCAAAACTTGATATCTTTAAATAATCTTCAAATCTTTAAAATCTTTGAAAATCTTTAGCAGTGTTCACTTTAAAGATTTTTTGTATCTTCTCCCCCTTTTTGATGAGTGGTGAGAATCATCATCATCAAAACTTGTCAAAACAATCTCCCCTTTTATGGAAAAATCTCCCCCTTTGTCTTTATAGACTTCAATTTAGCACTGTCTTCATGTAATGAGCCATGTAAGAAATAAGAGCAGTCTTCCCAGATCGAAAGAGTGATTATTTCAATCTTTTCAGATAAAATAGAAACTAGTAACCATTCGAATCTTTTCAAATTCAAACAGTTTAATAGATGTAACCCTGAATCAACAAATGACTCAGTTAAAATGCCTGTCAGTAACACAAAGTTACTGAGTAACACAAAGTTACTATATAAGGAGCTGGTTTGATGTAGACTCCCTAGGACATCCATTCAATCATCGAATAACACATGGTTATCTATGAACGTTCTGACAGAAAACAAATTTCTATGTGCTCGTGCATGTGTATGAAAAACTTTAAGCATAGATGATTGCTTTTCAAAGTATGTAAACTTGTTGAGACAACAACAAATTATACAAAGACTCAATGTGCATGAGAAAGGGTTCGAAGGTGGGGCAACTTTCCTTCTTTTTCAATATTAGTATCTTCCAAATGAAGAACCAATAGCGTATGTGCTGCTTCCCCAGAAAATGTGAAACATTCTCTTTTTAATGAAAAGAAAGAGTAGCTGGTGGGGTTGTATGCAAGAGATGGCATGGGCTAGGTGCCTTTTTCAATGATGGTCACCAAAGAATGTGAACCAATCAGATTATGTGGTTGCCCGGCTCAGAAAGAAGTTTGGTGCAGAGTTTAATATTCTTTTACTCTGATCTCTCACCCTCTTTCTTTTAATGCTCACTTCTAACCAATTTCTCTTTTCCATTTTACTTCTTCACACACCATCACTCAATTCTTTTGACCCTTCTCCCCTCAATCACTCAGGGAATACTTCCTGGGTAGGAAACACTGGTTATCGTGAATCCATGGAAGTTCTGTTAAGTTATCATACTGAATCCCATGTATTTTCCTAATAGAATATCCTGTTCAACAGTCTTTTGTACATGTAAGCACAAATACCACTTGTTACATGAAAAATAAGACTTTCGGAGATGTCAAAACAGTTATGTTTGACAATGCAATTCTCCCCCTCAAACTAAAAAAGTTTGACAATTAAGCTCATATCATTTTATCATGAAGAATAAAATATTGGAGAATCAAAAACGAATGTTGTTTATATGAAGAATATATAAACATATTTTCAATGAAAGCATATGAAATGACGTTTGATTCAATCAACAGTGAATACAAAGAACGTGAGTATTAGCATAGAAAGATTTAACTTTTGATACATGGTAATAACAAAGTCAAATAGAATGTTCTGAACCGTTATGTGTATGAATACTTGACAAAGTATATTGACAAGATAAAACGCAAGTATTTATCTTTAAGAACACACGGTCAGATAAGCATTTAAGTATCCAAAAATCTGTTAATATCACAGATATTCTCCCCCTTAACTTAATGTAATTTTTTTTAAAGATAAAGCAAAAAAAAAAAAAATAAAGCACTGAAGTGCGGGTCCTAATCTGATATGATTAGAATCCATTCTCCGTTGAAGTACGGGTTCTAAGTTGATTTACTTAGAAGCCTTTGTTCATTCTCCCCCTTAAACCTTGGGTGCCTGCAACACAGATTTAGCTTTTGGTACCCACTGGTATTTGGGTCCTAATGGGTTAGTTGCAGTTCTAGTAGGAGAGATAAAATAAGAACCATACCAGTTATTTACATAATCTTTTCTTACAAAATCATTTGAGCCACAATAGGAACAACTAATCTTCTTTTGTGCTAACCTGATCAATTGATGGATTGTGTAAACCAGATCAGGTTTGCCAAAAGTTTTACCTTTTGTAGCATAGTTCCATTTAGCATTTGATGTATGCACAAATGATTCTTGTTTCTTCTTCTCCTCCGAGGATCCTTTAACTCTCCAGATCCAGTTACCTTTATCTTTCTCATCATCCCTTCTCCAGAAGCTTTTCTTTTGAGACTTAGTCTTCTTGAAGTTAACTGAACCATCAACATTTTTGTCATAGAAAAGGTTAGAAGGACGAATATGATTAGTAGATTTAGAAGTAAGACAATCATCTAAATCATAGAAAGGATTATAGAAAACATTTGAAAAATGTGAACTTGAAGCTGTTTTTAATGAACTATCTGAATCAGCTAGATCATCTCTTGGTGATTGAGCTATTGACTCTGGCGTCTTGTGCTCAGTCAGCTTCACCTTGAATACGATCTCTTCAAGTTCCTTTATCTTTGAAAACAAACTGTTTCTTTCCTTTTTCAATCAGATCAAACTTCTTATGCAACTCAGATTTTGCATTCTTCTCCTTCATGATGTTTGTTGATAATTCAGATAGCTTTCCTGTCAGCTTGGCTATCTCGGTCTCAAATATTTTCTTGTCTTCAGAATAGTCTATATTTGTATCCTTCAGCTCAACTTTCTTCTTCTCATTCTCAGCCTTTTCTCTTTCAAGAATGATAACCTTCTCAAAATCTGAAACTTGTTGAGAAAGCTTAACACATCTAAGCTCTAAAGATTTCTTCTCTTCAAAGGCTTTTCTGGAGAAGTCAGAGAATTTCTTGGCAAATTCTTTTCTCTCTTTTTCAATCTTCAACGATTCATCTTGAGCTGTTGCATTGTCTCTGTCTTGGGTTGCCTTTTCTTTCAACTTATTAATCTCAACCTCAAGACTGAGAACTTTATCTTTAAACTTATCTCTGTCCGCACAGAGTTGAGAATTTATCTGTCTTAGTCCTGTACTAGTATCCTTTGCAACACTTGTACTCCTTCTAAGCTCCTCAAGCTCTCTTTGCATTGCATCCTTTTTTGACCATGTAGAGCTTGATTCAGATCTTTTCAACTTTACTTGAAGATCGAAGATCTCTTTTTCTTTAGACTCAATTATTCCTGCAAAGTCAATTAAAGAATCAGAATCTTTTGAATTTTCTTTTAAAGCATTGATCTGAATAAGAAGAGATGAGTTATGAATCTGTAAACCCTTGTTCTCAGTTTTGAGCATTTTGTCCTCTTTGTCATACTCATCAATCATGCGAGATGATGTTGATAACCGTCCAACAAGTTGTTTAGCCTTTGCTTTTACTTCAGAATATGTCATCTTTTCAAAATCAAGGCTGTAACCTTCAGACATCATTAGCTGATTCGACAACCTACCAACTAGATGAGATCGTTAGAATCAAAATGAAAACCACACTCAAAAATTTTCAGAAAAATAAATTCCCGAAAATAATTAAATACAGTCCTTTCAATCAGTATAAAGCTTCAAATAATACTAAAGAAAATGTTGATCTCGAACAGAACTTTGTCCCCCTTCGCAGACTTAGCACAGGGGTCCCGCTAAGTGAACAGTGAACAGTACTTACGCAAAGTGAGGTTTGCGCATGCAGTGGGGCGAGCAAAGTGAAGTTTGCGGGTCTAGTTGGATGCGCAAAGTGAAGATTTGCGGGTCTAGTTGGATGCGCAAAGTGAAGGTTCGACCGGAACTTGCTTCAATCGGTATGGAGTTCGACCGGGAACTTGCTTAGACCGATAGAATGCTAAGGACCGATATAGTGTTCGACCGGTATAGTTCTTCGACCGGTAAAGTCTTGTACCGGTATAAGGCTTCGATCGATATAGTCTTTGACTGGAATAAGGTTTCAACCGGTATAATGTAAGAACCGGTAAAACGAGTTCAACCGGAAGTGGCTTAGGACCGATAAAGTGATAAGACCGATGGTATGCTTTGACCGATAAAATGTGTTCGACCTATATGGTGTTCGACCGATAAAAGGTAAAGACCGATACAATTATTCGACCGATATATTCTTAAATCCAGCCCAGATTGTCGATGAACAGAACGAATACTCAACCCAGAAATCAATCACGAACTCAAAATCAGATGCAAAAATCAGTCCTTTGTACTCAGAAATACGTATCGATCACAACCCAATTAACAATAATGATTAAAGAACACTTTTGATTACTCAATTTTCCAACCACAGTGTTCGACCGACTACTTGATTTTGTCGAACCCAGAAAACTCAAAATCACAAATTCAATCACTTTGTTAATCCACGATGCAATTAATCAATCGGATATTGTTCACTAGCATATATCGCATCTGTTCATATCGATTTTAAGCATAGAAGCATGTTAATTCACGAAATCAATTTTCACTCGATGAACAGTAATTTTTTTTTTTCGATGAACAGTAACTTCGCATGAATAGTAATCGATGAATAGTGAAATCGCAAAAAATTTTTGATTATTTAGGCTCTGATACCAATTGTTATCCCAGTTTAATCTAGTTGATTAACAATCAATCAATTAATCAAGCAACACAATATAGATCAAGAGATATATAAATCAGAGTAACATACCAATCCCTTGAATAAACAATGAAACCTTGTGTGTTCTTGATACCCTTGAATACAGAGAAAACGTTACCTCACTATATGATTATAATTATGAATATGAGGATTCTAACCTAAAACTAAACTAAACAAAACATTAAATACCTAGGCTAAAAGGCCTAATGGGCTTATGGGCTTGAGGCCCAATAGCTAATTAAACTATCAATCTATTACAATTTAAACCCTCTAACTTCAACTATCAAATAAATACAGTTTAGACCCTTTAATCTTGAATACAATTATTTGATCCAACAAGATTCAGTGATTGAGAGTGAGAAAACATACTTGAGAATCAGACATTTATTCAGAGATTAAGTGAGAAAAGGGAACTTAGAATCACTGACATAATGCATGAACGATGAAGAGTCACTCATCAAGATTCAGCATTCCAAGCTCACTGATGAGAAAGTTGAACCTTGTCTCATCAAGAGGTTTGGTGAATGAATCAGCAAGCTGATAGTCAGTGGGAATAAAGTGAAGTTCAATATCACCATTCAACACATGATCTCTGATAAAATGACATATGATCTCTATGTGTTTCGTCTTTGAATGTAGCACTGGATTATTTGCTATAGCGATAGCACTAGTGCTGTCGCAATAGATTGGAATTTTTGATAGCTAAAGGTCATAGTCTAATAGTTGATTTCTCATCAATAAGACCTGAGCACAACAACTTTCAGCGGCTACATATTCAACTTCAGCTGTAGAAGTGGACACCGAATTTTGCTTTTTGCTTGTCCAGCTTACCAGCTTTCCTCCTAGAAGTCGACATCCACCAGTTGTACTTTTTCTATCGAGTTTACATCCTGCAAAATCACTATCAGAATATCCAGTTAGATCGAACCCTGAGTCTTTGGGATACCAAAGACCGAGGTTAGGAGTCCCTTTCAGATATCTGAAAATTCGCTTAACATCGATCAGATGGGATTCCTTGTGTTCAGATTGATAGCGTGCACATAAACAAGTAGAGTTAATGATGTCAGGTCGGCTCGCTGTAAGATACAACAGGGAGCCTATCATTCCTCTATATGCAGTGACATTAACAGGTTTTCCAGATGGATCTTTGTTAAGTGTCAGAGGAGGTGCCATAGGAGTTTTCATCACTGAAGTTTGTGTAAGATCAAACTTCTTCAGCATATCTTTAACATACTTACCTTGGCTGATAGAAGTACCATTGTCAGATTGTTTACTCTGAAGACCAAGAAAATACGTCAGCTCACCCATCATACTCATTTTGTATTCTTTCTTCATTCTTTCAGCGAAGCGAGTACATAGATATGGGTTAGTAGAACCAAATATGATGTCATCGACATATATTTGTACAAGAATAATATGACCTTTTATCTTTCTGAAAAATAATGTATTATCAATTTTGCCATGTTCAAAATTTTCAAAGATAAGAAAAGATGAGAGAGTGTCATACCAAGCACGAGGGGCTTGTTTTTAGACCATAGAGAGCCTTATCCAATATATAAACATAATTTGGATGCTTAGGGTCATAAAACCCTGGAGGTTGTTCTACATAGACTTCTTCATTCACCTTTCCATTTAGGAACGTTGATTTTACATCCATTTGATACACAATGAAGTCTTTGTAAACTACATAGGCTAAGAAGGGTCGAATCGCTTCAAGCCTAGCCACAGGAGCAAAGGTTTCATCATAGTATATGCCTTCCTCTTGTATGTATCCCTGAGCAAAAAGTCGAGCCTTGTTGCGGGTTACAGTTCCATGTTCATCTAACTTGTTTCTAAACACCCACTTAGTGCCTATAACAGTTTTATCAGATGGTCTAGGAACGAGATTCCAAACTTTGTTGCAAGTGAACTCAGTCCGCTCTTCTTTCATAGCGCTGACCCAGTTTGGATCTCTAAGGGAATCATCAGTCTTCTTGGCTCTATTAAAGAAATAAAGTTGACAAAGAGGCAGATATTACCTGAACTTCGTCGTGTCTGAATACCTGCATCAGGATCACCAAGAATTTGATCTATGGGGTGATCTCTGGTCCATCGCTGAGCAGGAGCATGATCGCTCATTTCAGAGGTTGGATCAACAATAGGAATGTTCACTGATGAAGAAGCTTGAGGTTCATCAGCTATTAATTGTTGAGTGTCAGACAGACCATTGTTTTCTGAGAGGTTTTCAGACGAAGAAAGATCTGATGGAGGAAGTGTGTTTAGAGGTTCAGCTGAGACCCATGAGTTGGATTCAGCGTTAGGAGGTATGATGTTTGGATCATCATCAGCAGCTGGAAGATCAGAGTGCTGATGGTTTGAAAAGAATGGTTCTGTTTCTTTGTAGTGGGAAAACATCCAAGCATTTAACTCTTCATTGTCAGTGATTGGTTTAGAGTTCGCTGAGCGGGTTTCATCAAAGGTGACATGAATTGTTTCTTCCACAAATTGTCTTCTTTTGTTGAAAACTCTGTAGGCTTTGGAAATGGAGGAATATCCAAGAAATATTCCGTCATCCGCTTTTGGGTCGAACTTTCCAAGTTGATCTTTGTTGTTTAAGATAAAGCACTGACAACCAAAGATATGAAGAAAACTGATAGATGGTTTTCTTCCATGAAAAAGTTCATAAGTTGTCTTTCCAAATCGCTTTACAATTAGCGATCTGTTTTAGGTAAAACATGCAGTGTTTACAACTTCAACCCAAAATTGAGTCGGGAGGTGAGAATCGCTGAGCATTGATATAGCATCTTCAATGATCGTTCTGTTTTTTCTTTCAGCGACTCTATTTTGCTGAGGTGTTCTTACTGAAGAGAAGTTGTGAGAAATTCCCTTGTCTCAAAGAAATTGTTCAGAGAACTGTTTTTGAATTCAGTTCCATGATCACTTCTTATTGAACGAACAGTAAGATTATTTAGAACTTCCATCTTTTTGACAAAAGATATCAGTTCTTCTGGAGTATCACTCTTATAGCGAAGAAAGATAACCCAGGTGTAGCGAGAGTATTCATCTATATTGACAAGTGTGTATTTCTTTCCAGCTATTGATTGGATGTTGACAGGGCTAAACAAATCCATATGCAAGAGTTGAAGAGGACTTGTCACTGAGGAAACTTGTTTAGATTTGAAACTAGCTTTTGTCTGTTTTCCTTTTTCACATGTTGAGCAGAGAGATTCTTTAGCATATGAGTGCTGAGGAAGACCAAAAACCTGTTCCTTAGATAAGAGAGAATTCAGGATTTTGAAGTTTAGATGAGAGAGCCTTTTGTGCCATAGCCAGTTGACATCAGAAGAGGCTTTAGAGAGAAAACATACGTTTTCAGTGGTAGTAGAGTCCATATATATTACATACACATTTTCTTTACTATAGCCATTGAGAGCAAGTTTTCCTTTCTCATTTACCACTGAACATGCTTTCATTGAAAAGCGAACTTCATAGTCTTTGTCACATAGGTGACTGATGCTCAAATGATTGTGCTTCAGTCCATCTACATAAGCAACTCTTCTGAAGGTAGTTGTCCCATTGCTGAGGACACCAAACTCTCGGGTATATTCTTTTTCCATTTCCACCAAAGGTCACAGAAGGACATTTCTCTTCCTTGTATTCAGTGAGAAGGTCTTTTTGTCCTGTCATATGACGAGAGCATCCACTATCAAGATACCAGATGCCCTTTGATCCCTGCAAACATAAGGAAGATTAAGCTTTGTTTGGTACCCACTTTTCAATGGGTCCTTTAGGGTTAGTGGAGATGGAAGGTTCAGCAATCTTCACAGCAGATGAAGATTCAGCTTCAGTGGTAACCTTCACCTTGGTTAATTTCTTAACCTTAGTGGTATTTTTCACCTTGGTAGATTTTTCAGCTTTGGTGACCTTCTCAGCCTTGGAGGCATTCATCTTCACTTTAGCTGATTTATCAGCTTTAGTGGCGGTTGGACATTTGCTTGCAATATGGTCAGTAAATCCACAGTGATAGCATTTTCTATATTTGAATGTGGTTTTAGGACAGAAGTAGAAGGTTTTGAGAATTTAAGATGAGCAGGTTCAACTCCAAGAATCCCTTTAGCATGAGATCTGGGAGGTATTTTCATTTCTTCAGATCTCTTAGGCTTAAGATCAATCTTCAGCTTTGGAGGACAGAGATCAAAGATTTCTATCACAGAGCTAGAAGATTGTTTAACTGAAGGTTTAGAAGGAACTTTCAGCTTTGCTTTCTTGGTAGCCTTCTGAGGATAAAGAATAGATTTTCCTTTATCTGCAGGCTTTGAGCCTTTAGATATTTCCTCAGGGAGAGGATTAGAAGAAGATGAATAAGAGCACTGATTATTAGAAGTGTCAGGGATAGAAGAGACAAACGATCCAAACTTAAGCATGTAATTGTCTTCTTTGGGTTCATCCTGTGGTTTCCAAAAACCAAGACCAGTTCTATAACTGGCAGGGATCTGAGCACTTATAATCTCAATGATCTTTGTTGAGGATTTGCACCATCCTTCAACAGTAGCCTTTTCTGATTTTATAGCAGCGATGGCTTGTTCGCGTTCAATGTTGATGATTTCATTAACAATGACTTGATCTTTCAAACTTTCCTCTAAGAGAGTCAGTTCTCTGATCTTTTCATGACATTTCTCTAGCTGTTCAGTTAAATCAACATTTTTTTTCTCAGCTAGAGTTTTGCCATTTAGAGCATTGTATAAATCAATCGTCAGTACATCAACAATGCGACTTCTCTCTGCTTCAGATAGAGAGGGATTAGTAGAGATAGATACCTGAGATGATATGTAGCTCATAGAAGTTTCAGTTGGTTCTTCCACTTCTTCTTTAATCTCAGCCATGAGGCAGAGATTAGCGACTTCTTCTTCATCAGAACTTGATTCTTCTGATCCATCCCAGTCGTGTTCTTCAGCGATGAGACCTTTACCTTTTCGCTTGTAGTTTTTCAACTTTTGATATTTTTCTTTCAACTTCAGGTATTTGTCATCGCTGGATCTTCTTTTGAGGTAGAAGGTTTGAAGACTTTCTTCGACCTGCACTCACTTGCAAAGTGTCTAATCTTTTCACAGTTAAAGCAAGTAGCAGTAGCCTTATCAACAGGGGTTGATTTTGGCTTATCAGTAAGAGAGAGAGGTTTATTTCTTCGGAAATTGCTCTTTCTTGCAAATTTCTTAAAAGAGTTTGTCAAGAGTGCTAAGGATTCATCAAACTCTGAAAGATCAGTGTCTGATAGATCCTCAGAATCAGAATCTAACTCAGTGATAGTAAGAGTATATCGCTGAGATGGAAGTATCTATGAAGAGATTAAAGTAACAGGAGTGCTTTTGGAGTCTTTAGAATCTTTTATAAGATTCTTCTTCAAAAGATTTGATAGCTCATAGTTGAGCAATATTCCATACAAGGTGCTGAGAGAAAGAGAATTTAAGTCTTTTGTCAGATTGAGACATATTGAATAATTGTCCCAACATTCAGGAAGACATTCTAAGAATTTTGTTAGGATCTCAGAATTAGAATAGGTCCTACCAACAGTTCTCATATCAATGATTAAGCAGTTAAACCGCTGATGAACATCAGAGAGAGATTCATTCTTACCAGCGATACAACTTTCATAATGTCTTACAAAGTTAATCTTTCGAGTCTCTTGGATTTCAGTGGTGCCTTCATATTGAACAAATATGGTTTCCCACAATTCTTTAGAAGTTTTAAGATGCATGATGGAATGGAAAACTTCATCAGGCAGAGCCATAGAGATAATGGTCTTTGCCCTTGCATCTATACTAACCTTCTTTTTGTCTTCATCACTCCATTGTCTCATTTCCTTAACAACATAGCGTTCAGGAATAGCAGGAGTGGTGGTAGTAGCCAGAACGGCAGCTATGATTTGGACAGGTTCATAGGGTCCATTTTCTACGTACTCAGGTATAGTGGGATCTGCACCTTCAAGAAATAGCATCATTCGATTCTTCCAGAGAGAAAAGTTATCTCTGCTAAATCGAGGAGGTTTAGAAAGTGAACCATTATCATAGTAGTTTGTGTTTGCCGCGATCTAACCCGCGCCACACACTGAAACAGTCTTAATCGACTGTTTCAACTAGGGTTGGGGGTTACACAATTTTTGTTGGTCCCGAAGGTGCTTAACAAGTTTGTAGAAGAGGGGGTTGAATACAAACACATAATTTAAAGTTTAATAAATTGTTTATTGATAAATCAAACACAATTTACAAGTCTGTTGCGGAATAAGATTAAGTAAAACTCAATCTAAACAAACTTAAGAACAAACTAAGATGGTTGCACTAGAAGATAGAGAATGGGAGATTAGAGAGTATAGAAAACAAGGGTTTCTATATGTTAGAAAGATGAAGGCTTAAGAGTACTCTCAAATGGAGAGGTAATCTTTCTATTTATACCCTATGCATTAAATGCATGTGTTATCCCAGTTTAATCTAGTTGATTAACAATCACAGAACACAATATAGATCAAGAGATATAAGATCAGAATAACATACCAATCCCTTGAATAAAAAGTTAAACCTTGTGTGTTCTTGATACCCTTGAATACAGAGAAAACGTACGGCTACTATATTCTCTAAACAATAATAATCAAAGGTTAACCCTAAAACTAAACTAATTAAAACATTAAATACCCAGGCCTAATGCCTAATGGGCTTTGCTAAATGCTGAACGGGCTTGAGACCCAATAACTAATAACTATTAGCTTATTACACAATAAACCCTCTAACTTTAACTATCAAACAAATACAGTTTAGACCCTTTAATCTTGAATACAATTATTTGATCCAACAATCTCCCCCTTTGGATTCAAGATTAAAAAAAATTTGACAATAATCTTCAGGTCTTCACTTTTCTTCTCTTTTCTTCAGATATGACGTTGATAGCTTCAAAACTTCAAAACTTGATATCTTTGAAATCTTCAGTCAACAATTCTTCTTGTATCCTTCCTTGTTGATTATTCTCTCCCTTTTTGATGAGTGGTGAGAATCATCATCATCAAAACTTGTCAAAACAATCTTCCCCTTTGAGTATGATCACTAGTAAGCATTGTCTTCATGTACCGAGCCTTGTGTGAAATAAGAGCAGTCTCTCCAAATGGAGAAAGTGATTATTTCAATCTTTTCAGATTAAAATAGAAAATGGTAACCATTCGAATCTTTTCAAATTCAAACAGTTAATAGGTGTAACCCTGAATTAACAAATGACTCAGTTAAATTGTCTGTCAATGACACAAAGTCACTGAGTAACACAAAGTTACTATATAAGGAGCTGGTTTTGATGTTGGCTCCCCAGGTCTTCCATTCAATCATCGAATAACACATGGTTATCTATGAACGTTCTGACAGAAAACAAATTTCTGTGTGTTCGTGCATGTGTATGAAAGAATTAAGCATAGATGATTGTTGTTCAATATAGGCTCAAAGTATGTAAACTTATTGAGACAGCAAAAAATTATACAAAGACTCAATGTGCATGAAAAAGGGTTCAAAGGTGGGGCAACTTTCCTTCTTTTTCAATATTAGTATCTTCCAAATGAAGAACCAATAGCATATGTGATGCTTCCCCAGAAAATGTGAAACATTATCTTTTTGAGAAAAGAATGAGTAGCTGGTGGGATTGTATGCAAGAGATGGCATGGTCTAGGTGCCTTTTTCAATGATGGTCACCAAAGAATGTGAACCAATCAGATTGTGTGGCTGCCCGGCTCAGAAAGTGTTTGGTGCAGAGTTTTCATATTCTTTTACTCTGGACACTCACCCTCTTTTTTTAATACTCACTTCTAACCACTCTATCTTTTTCATTTTACCTCTTCACATACCAACACTAATCTTTTAACCCCTCTCCCCTCAATCACTCAAGGAATACTTCTGGGGTAGGAAACACTAGTTATCGTGAATCAATGGAAGTTCTGTTAATCACACACTAAAACTCGTGTATTTTCCTAAAAAGAACGTGTTGTTCAATAGTCTTTTGTACATGTAAGCACAAAGGAATAAAGTTACACATGAAGAATAAAATATTGGAGAAATCAAAACAATTGTGTTTGACGATGCAATTCTCCCCCTCAAACTAAAAGAGTTTGACAATTAAGCTCTTTGACATTTAAGCTCCCCCTCAACTGAAGATTTTTTTTAAACAGAAAAATAAGGCACTAAAGTGCGGGTTATAATCAGAAGTGATTAGAAGCCATACTCCGTTGAGGTACGGGTTCTAAGCTGATTTACTTAAAAGCCTTTGTTCTTTCTCCCCCTTAAACCTTGGGTGCCTGCAACACAGATTTAGCTTTTGGCACCCACTGGTATTTGGGTCCTAACGCGTTAGTTGCAGTTCTAGTGGGAGATATGAAGTAAGAACCATACCAGTTATTCACATAATCTTTTCTTACAAAATCATTTGAGCCACAATAGGAACAACTAATGTTCTTTTGTGCTAACCTGATCAATTGATGGATTGTGTAAACCAGATCAGGTTTGCCAAAAGTTTTACCTTTTGTAGCATAGTTCCATTTGGCATTTGATGTATGCACAAATGATTCTTCTTTCTTCTTCTCCTCCCGAGGATCCTTTAACTCTCCAGATCCAGTTTCCTCTTTCTTTCTCATCATCCCTTCTCCAGAATCTTTTCTTTTGAGACTTAGTCTTCTTGAAGTTACCTGAACCATCAACATTTTTGTCATAGAAAAGGTTAGAAGGACGAATCTGATCAGTAGATTTAGAAGTAAGACAATCATCTGAATCATAGAAAGGATTATAGAAAACATTTGAAAAATGTGAACTTGAAGTTGTTTTTAATGAACTATCTGAATCAGCTAGATCATCTCTTGGTGATTGAGCTATTGACTCCGGCGTCTTGTGCTCAGTCAGCTTCACCTTGAATACGATCTCTTCAAGTTCCTTTATCTTTGAAGACAAACTGTTTCTTTTCTTTTTCAATCAGATCAAACTTCTTATGCAACTCATATTTTGCATTCTTCTCCTTCATGATGTTTGTTGACAATTCAGATAGCTTTCCTGTCAGCTTGGCTATCTCGGTCTCAAATATTTTCTTTTCTTCAGAAAAGTCTTTATTTATATCCTTCAGCTCAACTTTCTTCTTCTCATTCTTAGCTTTTTCTCTTTCAAGAATGATAACCTTCTCAAAGTCTGAAACTTGTTGAGAAAGCTTAACACATCTAAGCTCTAAAGATTTCTTCTCTTCAAAGGCTTTTCTGGAGAAATCAGATAATTTCTTGGCAAAGTCTTTTCTTTCTTTCTCAATCTTCAGTATTTCATCTTGAGCTATTGTATTGTCTCTGTCTTGGGTTGCCTTTTCTTTCAGCTTATTAATCTCAACCTCAAGACTGATAACTTTATCTTTCAGTTTATCTCTTTCCGCAAAGACTTGAGAATTTGTCTTTTTAAACTCTTGAGATGTCTGAATAGCAATGTTTGCTCTTCTTCTCAGCTCATCAAGCTCTTTTTGCATTGCCTCCTTCTTTGACCATGTAGAGCTAGATTCAGATCTTTTCAACTTTGCTTGTAGATCCAAGATCTCTTTTTCTTTAGACTCAATTATTCCTGCAAAGTCAATTATAGAATCAGAATCTTTTGAATTTTCTTTTAAAGCATTGATCTGAGTAAGAAGAGATGAGTTCTGAATCTGTAAAGCCTTGTTTTCAGCTTTAAGAGGTGATATCTCGGACTTGAGCATTTTTTCCTCTTTGTCATACTCAGAAATCATGCGTTCAGATATTGATAACTGTCCAGCAAGACATTTAGCCTTTGCTTTTACTTCAGAAAGAGTCATGTTGTTAAAATCAAGGCTGTAACCTTCAGACATCTTTAGCTGTATGGTTAGAAATCATGCTAATCTGTACCAAAATAACCAACTAGATGAGATCGTTAGAATCAAGAATTAGATAAAACTACACTAAAAAAAATTCAGAAAAATAAATTTCCAAAAATAATTAAATGCAGAATTCTCAAACAGTATAAAGCCTCAAATAATACTGAATAAACTGTGAGAATCTGACGAATTTTTTTTTCGCAAAAGTAAACAATGAATAGTGAATAGTACTCGCGTGAACAGTGACTAGCGCGAACGTGATTTGCATGATATGACCGTGGCGCAAAGTAGCAGTTCTCATGAGCAGTGGATGGCGCAAAGAAGAGGTTTGCGCGTCTAGTGGGTCGCGTAAAGTAGGATTTACGTGAGCCTTGGGTCGCGCAAAGTGAGGTTTGCGCGACAAGGCCGTGGCGCAAAGTGTAGTCGACCGGGAACTTGATTCGACCGGGAAGGTTTTTCGACCGGTAAGATGTAATGACCGGTGTTATGCTCGACCGGTAAACATGTTCGACCGGACAAGAGTCGACCGGTAGGTCTGTGTGTGTATCGGGCGACTGGGAAAATGTATGGACCGATAAGGCTATGGACTGGTATGATGAGCTCGACCGATATTGGTCTTGACCGGTAAGCTTTCTTAGACCGATAATGATTATTCGACCGGTATTCAAATGGACCAATAAAATGTATTCAGGTCGACCGATATGTTCTTGACAGAGTTCGACCCTGATAACAATAATCAACCCAGAACACACCACAAACGCAGAAATTGAATGCAAAAATTATATCTTTGTGCTTAGAAACATATAGCAATCACAATTCAAGCAAAAGCAAAGATTAATTTCAACTTTTATGCATCAATTTTATGAACACAGTGTCAACTTTTCACAAACCCAGAATTCACAAAATCCTAAAAATCTAATCACTTGATGATCTATAATGTGATTAACCAATTAGATAACATTCAGAAGCTTGAACCTCAACTAATCAGATCAAATTTAAACATAATAACACATTAATTCATGCAATCGATTTTCACTAGTCGATGAACAGTAAACTCGATGAACAGTAACTTCGATGAATAGTAATATAAAAAAAAATTGATTCTTTAGGCTCTGATACCACTTGTTATCCCAATTTAATCTAGTTGATTAACAATCACAGAACACAATATAGATCAAGAGATATAAGATCAGAATAACATACCAATCCCTTGAATAAACAGTTAAACCTTGTGTGTTCTTGATACCCTTGAATACAGAGAAAAAACGTAGGACTACTATATTCTCTAAACAATAATAATCAAAGGTTAACCCTAAAACTAAACTAATTAAAACATTAAATACCTAGGCCTAATGCCTAATGGGCTTTGCTAAATGCTAAACGGGCTTGAGGCCCAATAACTAATAACTATTAGCTTATTACACAGTAAACCCTCTAACTTTAACTATCAAACAAATACAGTTTAGACCCTTTAATCTTGAATACAATTATTTGATCCAACAGCATGGCAGCGTGCTTTACACGTGTCATTCCTTGATTGGCTTTGAGAGTCTGACTTTGGGAGACATGCTTTCGGCTGTATCATGAACAGTGTAGTTTATAGAGTTGTTGTACAAATTGTGGCAGAGGTATGTCCGTTCTGACACATCGTACTGGGTGTGCAAGGGAAGATAAAAGAGACTTGAAGCATAAGCTAAGTGATCATCGATCGCTGAATATCTCTTCTTTCATAGATACAAAGAAGTTCAGCTATCGCTGAAACTTTTCCTCAGGTTTCGTCGCGTATGAGTAGAGTCGTTGCGAAACTTGTCTTCAGGGATTACGTTAACTGTTTACATCAGTAACCATCAGTGATAACTGAACAAACTCAGTCTGATCGCTGATAGTGAAACACTAATACATATGAATGTTTACAAGAAAGATCATCAGTGATAACTGAACAGAATCAGTCTGATCGCTGATGGTGAAACACTAATACATATTAATAAACGTAATTTTCACTAAGTATAAAAGAGGGTCGTTATCAAATCACTGAGAGAGTTTGGATCAACAATTTTGAATCAAGAAGGAGGCGGCTGGAAGGCGATTTTTGGAGCAGAAACAAGGAGAAAACGCAAGGAAAAAGGTAGAAGACTTGGGTGGAAACGGATCCTCGAGCTATTTACAATTCTTGAGCTGCAAGAAATGAGATCTCAGGGAGTGTTTGTATTTCATTTAAAGCATTCTTCATTTTACGAACAATGTCTAGATTTGCAATCATTTCATTTCTGTTAACCCCAACATGAGCTAATCTTCTAATGTTGGGGGTTGGATGATTGATGGGTGTAATTTTGTTTTAAACTTGTGATTGGGTTTTGTATTTCAGATTATTTTAATTCAATGAAGCATATGGCATAGTTTTTAATTTATTCTTTTAGTCTGATCAACTGACTGAATTTTTCTCTTGATCTTTATACTCTTTGAGAAAAGTGTATTAAGGTTAGATGTGTTGTTATATGCCTACGATAATAATTGGATAGAGATATACCAATTCAACCATAGAAGTTGTTTAATCCTGTTTTGATAAGCAAGCTTGATTTGAATGTTGAGATCGAGAGATGAAACATCATTTTCAAACTGCGAATGTTACTATAGCTTGAGGAAGTGTAGTAACTATGTGTGTGATTAACTTCATTGAATCTTTGAGAAGAAATATTTAACCCATTCATTGTTTAATGCAAGAGGAACCTAACATGAATCCAATCCCCAACTATTTCTTATCAGCTGTTTATCTTGTTGAATTTCCAAGTTGCTCTTTTAGTTTACTCAACTTTATTCTTTTGCAAAACTCATATCAATCCAACTTTTGTTAGTCTAATTAATAATTAATATAGTCATTGTGGTACTCAATACCAAGTTCCTTTGGTTCGATACTCGTACTTACATACGTATTACTTGATTCGACACCGTACACTTGCGGTCCGATTAAGGAGGGGTTAAAACCCACCTTTCACGCTATGAATTATAAATATTTTATAAGACTATGAACAAAATATGTATAAAAAAATATAGATTATGCATAAAACAATTCTTGTTATGCACCTTATGATTGTTATCAATAGTCTCATGCATTTTTTTATATTCAAGTCAATTACAAAGTATTAATTTAATTACACCTTATGTAAAGAACCGTATTCAACAATTATATTTATTGTAAAAGACATTTTTTTATCTACAACCATGCATAATTTTAGTGGATGTAATTTTTGATGATGATACAAAATTCACCGGGACGTTATACTGATAAGAAATGATAATAATTTCAAAATACTAAAAGAGAAAAAATAGATAATGAATAAATATACCTTGCAATTGAGGTTGTTACTGAACAATTTTAAAATTTCTAAAAATTCTAAAAAGAGGTGGCATATGTGCAAGGTGGCATATGTGTAGTTTGACATAAAAACTAATGAATCAAACAAATCTATAATGTATATATTGGTTGATTGTAATAAGTATTTATTTATATATATTGATGAATCATAATTAAAAAGATGAAAGGTTTTTGAATTATTTAGAGTTATTAATTATTCATAATTATTACAAATACAATGTAACATTCTACTAAATAACATTTCACTTAAAATAAAAGATTTTATATTGATTTGAATTTGATTTAATTATATAGTTTGATTTTAATTTAAACTAAGGTGCCGTTTGTTTTTTAAGAGGTGTGAAGTCTGAAGTTTTAATTTAGTTATGATTAATAAGAGGTGATGTGTAAAAAGGTCTGAACGATTCAGACTTAAGAGCCATTAATATATTTTTTTTTTAAAAACAAACACACCCTAAAAGAAAAAGTAAAATGTGTTTTAGAGATATTAATAATTGTAAGTATATGTTTATTCTTATTTATATATATTGTTTCATAGTCTCTTTTTATTTTTATTATTAAATTCATTTAATAAAAGTTTTAATTTATAACTATTGTTACATTACTTTTAGTTATTGATTATATAAAAAAGAAACAAAATTCAAATAAAAATATATATTAAACAATAATAAAGACTTTTTAACAATAAAATGATATTTCAGTGTTTCACATTAACAACATCGTGTTGTTTCACAATATAAAATGATATTTTAGTGTTTCAAATCACATTTTACGTCAACTTTTGTTTTGTTTTGTTTTCAAATTGTGAAACAATACTACATTGTTTCACCGTGTGAAACAATAATTTATTGTTTCACTTTAGCGACATTATATTATTTCACAATATGAAAGAAACTACATTGTTTCACCATGTGAAACAGGAGTACATTGTTTCACCATGTGAAATAACACTACATTATTTCACATTAGCAACACTGTGTTGTTTCACAATATGAAACAACCCTTTGGTGTTTCACATCACATTTTATTTCAACTTTTGTTTTCAATATTGTGAAACAACACTACATTGTTTTCACCTCGTGAAACAACATTTTATTGTTTCATTTTAGCGACATTTTATTGTTTCACAATATGAAAGAACACTTCAGTGTTTCACTTTCACGTCACATTTTACATCAACTATGTTTTGTTTTAATAATATGAAACAATAGTCAAATAGTCAAATATATTTTATAAAGATGTATATTTTTCTATACGTTACCATTAAATAATGTATATGTAAGAAAGTAAGCGAGAAAAAAAATTAAATTAATAATACAATCAACTATTGAAATATAAAAGATTATTATCAATTAATCAAATTAAAAATATCTTATTATTACATATAAATTAAATCACTTAAGATTGAATAAAAATAAAATAATAATTATTTCTAAATTTTGATATCTATAAAAAGGGAAGTGGAAAATAATCAAGAAAATGAAAAATTACCATCACGTCCTTCTTTAATTATAAATAGAACATTAATTAAGGTTGTTAGATTGAGTGATTAGATGGTTGGGATTGGTTTTTAAGGTTCTCAACATTTTTGGGGTTCTCATTTCATTACTGTCCTATATATATATATATATATATTTTTTTTTTTTTGATGATTGATTGATTATGTAGGAAAAAAAGAAGGTTATAGTTTTATAATTTGTATTAAAAATGTAATGTAAAAAATATTTTGATTTGTTAAAAAGTTGATATATTGTATAAATAAAAACAATTGAAGGTAATTAAAAAATGACATGATTAAGTAATTTTATGTATATTGGCTTATGTTAGAGTTAAATTGTAATCAAGATTAAAAGGAGGATCTTATTTGTAATTGTTGTAAAGTGTGAATTGTGTCTTGTAAATGTATAGTGTAGTTGACCATGTGCTAAGGTCATGTTTACCATATATAAAGCAGATCAAGTATTGTAATCCATAAGAACACACATGCGCAGATTGGTAAGAAACACCATAGAAACATACACACACACACAGAGCTTATTGTAAAATGCACTAAATAGGTATATGGATTGATTTAGGTTGTGAGAATTAATAAAAGAAGTGTTTCTACATCATTTGTGTGATCATAGTTAGCTAGAATCTGGAACAACATTTGGTATCAGAGCAGACATAAATCATAAATCAAGATCAAAATTTAAGATTTTTTGGTCGATATTCAAGAACTCGCAGACTGCACTGTTCTAGGATCGATTTGTGTCATTTTGTGGTGTTTTGGTTCAAAATTTATTTGTATTGTACTCGATTTTTGACATAGATCAGGTTTTGTGTTGATTAGATTGTCCAATTCACAACTGTTTTGTTTGAATTTGGATTTTTGTTGAAATTTGGTTCGTATTGTAAAGACACTGTGTCCTAGATCAAAAGTGTAATTTTGTTGTTTTTCTTCGAAATTAATTATTTGTGAAGTGTTTAGATTGAGTACGAGATCAAATTGATAGAGTTTCGTGGATTAATTTGAAGTTTTGGTTCGATTTTGGATTGAAATTTAAGATTTTGAGCCGAGATCTAAAGAATTCGCATAGGGAACTGAATAACTCGTATGATGAAGATGAACTCGCATGTAAATGAAGTTTGAAAAAGTTAAGTCTAGAATTCGCATCAGCCTTCATACGAAAAATTCAGAATTCACATAGGCCTATATACGAAAAGATATAATTCACATAGTTCATCGTACGAAAAGTTGGAAGAAAAGTTTTTAAGTGTAGAATTCACATCTTCCTGTTGTGCGAAAAGTTCATGCGAAAAGCTTAAGGTTCAGATTTTAACTAAGGCAAGAATTTGCATATAGTGTTGTACGAATTGCTCAGAATTTGCATACAGCAGCGTACGAATTTCATAGAATTCGCATCTCAAGTCGTGCGAATTCCTCGTGGTGTGCGAATTCTAGCGTGTATGCTAAAAGTTCTTCAGCCTGAAAATCCATACTTAGTCAAATTTTTACAAGTCTACGAAGGGGGACCCCCGTGCTAAGTCTACAAAGGGGGACATATTTCTGAGTGTGATCAAAGTTTATGATTTTGGTTAACGAACATTTCAAGCTTATATTTTACAGATATCAAGATGCCTTACACTGACGAGAAGGGAAATACTATCTTAACAAAAAGAGATTGTGCTATCGCTTATATGATAGAGATTCCAGCCCTTGAAGCTGAAAATAAGAATCTGAAAATTCAGAATTCATCTCTTTTTTATCAGATTAATAAACTGAAAGAAAACTCTAAATTTTCAGAGAAAAGTTTTATTTGCTCATATTGCATTTCTAATTATAATATTAATTTTACAGAGATCATTGAGTCAAAAGAAAAGGAGATTTTAAATCTTCAAACCAAGCTGAAGAAGTTTGAAGGTCTTAGTGCAAATTCTACTTGGTCAAAGAAAGAATTAATGCAAAAAGAGCTTGATGATCTCAGAAGAAGAGCAAATATTGTTGGAGAGACATGTAATGGGATGAAAAAGATAAATTCACAAATCTTTTCTGAACGAAATCAGTTAAGAGACAGAGTCTTTAGTCTTGAGGTTGAAATAAATATGTTGAAAGAAAAAGCCTCAAAAGAGATAAACAACTCAAGAACTCATGAGGAGATAAAGAAGATTGAAAAGAAAAGAAAGGATTTGGAAAGAGATAATGTTGAGCTTCAAAAGAAGATTAATGAACTGAAAGAACAGATATCTCAAGATGAAAATAAGTCAAAGAAAGAAAGAGAAGAGTTTAAAAAGAAAGAAAAGTGTTTGCTCAAAAGTTTTCTGACTTTTCAAGAAAATCATTTGAAGAAAAGAAGGCAGTTGAACTCAAATGTATTAAACTTTCTCAATAAGTGTCAGATTTTGAAAGTCATTATTATGGAAAGAGATAAGTTTGAGAAAGAGAAGAAATCAACATAACAGAAGAATGTCGGATTATTCAGAGAAATATTTGATCAAAGAAAAAGTGTTGAAAGAGACTTTGAGGAAGAAAGGAAGGTTTTTGAGACAGAGATTACCAAGTTTTCAAAGAAGCTATCTGAACTATCATCAACTGCATTGAAAGAACAAAAGACGAAGTCTGAATTACAGAAGAAGCTTGATACATTGTCTGAAGAAAGAAACAGTTTGTCAAACAAGATCACAGAACTTGAAGGAATCATTTTCAAGGATGAATTGAGAGCACAAAGAAGTCCAGATGCAATTGCTCAATCACCCATGAATGATTTAGTTGCATCAGAATGTTCATTCAAATCAGCTGCAAGTTCAATTTTTGCAAATGTTTCTAATAATTCTTTATTTGTTGATTCAGATGATATTGTGTCAAAGCAAAAAGATAAGATTTGTCATACTAATATTTTCTATGTCAAATCTATTGATGGTTCAGGTAACATCAGAAAGAACAAGACTCAACAGAAAATGGTTTGGAGAAGGAAATATGAGAACAAACAATTCAAAGTCATTTGTTCCTACATCTCAAGTGAACAAAAAGGACAATGCTCCGAAAGGTAAATCTTTTGGTAAGTTTGATTCTTCATATTCTGTAAATCATTTAATCAAACTTGCACAAAAGAAACTTTGTTGTTCTTACTGTGGAATTGATGGTTTTGTTAATAAATATTATGCTCAAAATTGGTATGGAACTTACAGAATCACTTCTCAACAAAATGAACTTAAAAGATTTAAATCTAATGAGAAGTGGATTCCAAAATCTAACCACTCTGGACCCAAATACATGTGGGTACCAAAACCTGTCAAATCTGTTTTACAGGTACCACAGGTTTAGGGGGCATAAGAGCATTGGTTTCTGATTACACTAGATCAGAACCCGATCATCAATGTTTAAGAACAATGGTTTTTGAACAAAGCAGTTCAAGACCTGGTCTTCATTGATAAAGATGGGGAGTTTGACTTCTGAATTGACTTCAATCCTAGTAATTCAGAACTCGGTTTAATGATTAAGGATTATGCAAATATTAAGGGGGAGCTTATATGTTTTATATTTTTACTGATACATTTTCTGATTTTTTAGGAGGAGATTAAAAGATAAATTCATTATTACTTTTAGGGGGAGTTACTATTGTCAGCGGAGAATACGTGACGATAGCTTCTGAATAAATTAGTTCAGAACCCGCTCTCAATTGTTTTTCTTCTTAAGGATGTTGATCAAATACATCTTTCTAAGAAGTTTTTTACTAATTGTTTGAGGGGGAGTTTATAAAATTTTAACTGTAATATCTTTAAGGGGGAGAAGAGAAAATATATCATACTTTAATTGTCATATATTTTTTTTTCTAATGAGTTGACTTTTTACAGGTACTTAGGGGGGTATCTGAAGTTTTGTCACGGATGCTTAATAGATAATATTCATTTTAGGGGGAGTTGAGGTTATTATACTACAGGTAGATTTTTCTATATCTCTAACTCTACCATACTTTGAAAGAAGGACAACTTTCAAGTGTGAAAACTAATTTCTTAAATGTTCAAACCACTTCTTATTCTTAAAATGTTTTCATGAATTGAGAAGTGTGATTTTAAATGATTTTATTTTGGATACTTTAACGCTTATCTGACTGTGTGTTTCACAAAGAACAATACTTGTGTATTTTCTTTTCATATACTTTGTCAAGTATTCTTACACACATTGGTTCAGTACATTTTTATTGACTTTGTTATTACCATGTCTCAAAAAGATAAATCTTTCGATGGTAATACTCTCGATTAAATTCTAAATTGTTTGAAATCAGACATCATTTCTACATTAAATGTGCTTTCATTGCTAAATTGTTTATATCTTGTTCATATAAACAACTTTCGTTCTTTGTTATCCCTTATTATTTTTCTTCATGATGATTCATCTGATTAAATCATTGTCAGATTCTCAAAACAATGAAATTGAATGATAATAAATGTTCAAAATTTTGAGAGATCTTAAATGTTCCAAATGCTCAAATTTCATTATTATCTTTAATGAGCATACATTTTCTGATAATGATATCTTGTACTTATCTGTCAAGATAATTGTTGAGTAACATATTCTTTTTAGGACAAAATACATGGGACACAGTGTGAGTGTTTAAAAGACTTCCATGGATTCACATTAACCAGTGTTTCCTACCCTGGAAGTAATCTTGAGTGATTGAGGGGAGATGGGTCAAAAGAATTGAGTGTGGGTGTGTGCTGAGGTAAAATGTAAAAGAGAGATTGGTTAGAAGTGAGCTCAAATGTTAAAAAGAAAGAGGGTGAGAGATCAGAGTAAAAGAATATCAAACTATGCACCAAACTAATAGTTGAAAATGTTGATAATAGTTGAGCTTGAAAATGTTGTTTCTGATGAAAGGCTTTTGGTTGATGTTGAACAAAGTGTGTTTTCTACAGTTTTAAAGAACACTGTTTTTCAATCTAAATCTACAAAGTGTTCTACAGTTTCAAAGGCACATCAAACTTCGTCTGATAATTTTGATGACTTATTTGAGTCTGCAAATGACTTTCTTAATTCTGATGATGGGTGCATAGAATAAATTGATATGTTTGACTTCAATGCTAGCTTCTCTTCCTGATCATTCTACATGTCTTAAAAATGAAAAAGTGTTACCAAGTGGTTTTAATTTTGGTGAATCATCAGCTAAGGTTGGTGAATCAGTTTCTGTAACTGCTGATTACTATGCTCAAGGTAAGAAACATAAGAAACAACGATTAGAGAAACAGAAATACACTGGTACACAAAAGAAAACTCAATCTCAGAAATCTGATTTTTCTAATAATTCTAAATCTTATGTTTCAGATTTAAGGAAGAAAAGGTTGAAAGCAAGATCTGAATGGAGACCAAAAAGGAAGAATGATGAGATTGCTGAATCAGTTTCTGATAACTCGTGTAATAGATCTGATAGTAGTGATACTGATGTAGTTGGTCAACTTGCTTCTCATAAACAAAACCTTGTAACTTCTTACAAGTGTTATTCAATAAAGCAATTGATTCAATTATCTCCTACTACTACTAAATCTTATCATTATCGGAGAAATGATTTTGCTTATCATCATAATTCTACTGATTGGTTTGGATCTTATCATGTTTATTCTTCAAGATCAAATGTTTTTAAAAGTTTTCAAAGAAAGAGAGGGTCCATATTTAAATGGATACCAAAATCATGTGCTAATCTGTTAGGACCCGTTTTTAAATGGATACCTAAATCTATTGTTTCCTGATTTCTCTTGCAGACCCGGCATATGTGGTACTTAGATAGCGGTTGTTCCAAGCTTATGACCGGGCATAAAGCTTTATTGTCTAATTATACAGAGAAATTCAGCGGCAATGTCAAATTTGGGAATGACCAAGTTTCACCAATCTTAAGATATGGTGATATCATTCAAGACAACATAATGATTAGGAAGGTGAGTTATGTCGAAGGTTTAGGGCACAACTTGTTTAGCATCGGTAAATTCTGCGACAAAGGGTTAGA
The DNA here is from genome assembly GCA_954870635.1 of Arctium minus. Taxonomy (NCBI): domain Eukaryota; kingdom Viridiplantae; phylum Streptophyta; class Magnoliopsida; order Asterales; family Asteraceae; genus Arctium; species Arctium minus. The sequence continues at coordinate 43,978,272 of OX941092.1, read as the reverse complement.
GGTCAACTTCAAAGCTAAGAGATGTTCGGTTCGTTCTGAAGACGACACATAACTCTTAGTTGGCAAGCGAAAGACAAATCTCTACACCATCAATCTTTCAAAGGTTCAGAATGACAGTCATGTTTGATTATTATCAAAAGCTTCGATGCAACAAAGTTGGCTTTGGCACCGACGACTATCACATCTGAATTTTCGTTATATCAACAAGTTGGTAAAAGATAAGTTGGTAAAAGGACTTCCTGAACTGAGATATGAGAAAGAACACTTGTGTGTTGCATGCGAAAAGGGTAAGATGAAGAGAGCCGCACATAAACTGAAGCCTGAACCAAGCACCAGTTCTCCATTAGAGTTGTTGCATATGGATCTCTGCGCTCCGATGAGAACACAAAGCTTAGGAGGAAAGAAATACGTGTTGGTTATTGTGGACGATTATTCAAGATACACGTGGGTCAAATTTCTTCGATCAAAAGATGAGACGCCTGAAGTTCTCATTACTTTCTTAAAGATGACCCAGGTGAATATGCAGAGACAAGTCAAGCTTCTTCGAACTGATAACGGCATAGAGTTCAAAAACAAAACAGTTGAAGAATATCTCGAATCGGTCAGGATATCACATCAATACTCTGCTGCACGTACGCCTGAACAAAATGGAGTAGTTGAAAGGCAAAATCGGACGCTAGTTGAGGCCGCTCGTACTATGATTAGCCAATCGGACTTACCTCTATTTCTGTAGGCAAAAGCTGTGTCAACTGCATGTCATACTCAAAATCGATCCATGATACACCGCCATTTCCAAAAGACTCCATATGAGCTGATCAACAACAGAACACTGACAATCAAGTATTTTCATATATTTGGGTGTAAGTGTTTCGTGCTTAATGACAAAGAGAATCTGAACAAATTCAGTGCTAAAGCGGACGAAGGCATCTTCATTGGCTACTCTTCCACATCTGCAGCATACCGTGTTTATATGAAGAAGTCAAAGACAGTCGTTGAGAGCGTTAATGTAACATTCAATGAAGAGATGGCTTCTGAACAACTCAGTTCAGAACCCGTTATCACTGGAGTATTTACTTCTGGACAGATCAGTCCAGAACCTGTTTCAACAGAGAAAAATTCGGATAACGCTTCTACTTCAGTTTCACATTTATCTGATTTAGATTTGTTATTTGAATTCTTTTATGATGAGTTTCTAGGATCTAATTTGCCTAAATCTGCTGTGACTGACAGGTCTGAAGACACAAGCTGCAATCATCCGGTCACTTCAAAAGTTTTAACTGAACTTGTATCCCCCGTTCAGTCAGAAACTCACATTCCAACATCTACTCCTACAGTTGAAGATATACAAGTAATTGCTGAGCTAAAAGTATCTATATCAGTTGGGTGTGATACAATGTCTACTCAACAGCCAGATTCTGTTGTTCCAACTGATGCTTCTGCACCTGAAACTTCAACTGCAAACCCCCCTCCTATTATTCAAACTGAAGAGCCTGATAGTGGATTTTTAGATGATGATCATGATCAAACTTCATCTACTCCACTCCCTCATGAGCATCGCTGGACCAAAGAGCATCCTTTACATCAAGTAATTGGAGATCTTAACAAGCCTATACAAACTAGGTCAGCACCTATTAATCAATGTATGCATGACTCATTCCTCAGCAAGATAGAGCCCACACGAGTATTAGAGGCTTTAGCTGATTCGGATTGGGTATTTGCCATGCAAGAAGAATTAAATCAATTTGAAGCTCTGAAGGTCTGGAGATTAGTTCCACAACCGGAAGGAAAATCCATAATTGGCACTAAATGGGTATTCAAGAATAAAAAGGATGAAGATGGTATCATCATTAGGAACAAAGCTATACTTGTTGCCAAAGGTTACCGGTAAGAGGAAGGCATAGACTACGATGAGACGTATGCTCCAGTAGCGCGTATAGAGGCAATTCGCATGTTTCTAGCCTACGCAGCTCATAAGAATTTCACAGTCTATCAGATGGATGTGAAAACAACCTTTCTGAATGGCATTCTTAAGGAGGAAGTATATGTGTTTCAACCAGAAGGGTTTGTCAATCCAAATAATCCAGATCATGTCTACATCTTGGACAAAGCCCTGTATGGTTTAAGACAAGCCCCTCGAGCATGGTATGATGTTCTATCTAAATTTTTGGTCAAGTCAGGTTTTTCCAAAGGTAAAATAGATACCACTTTGTTCATCAAAAAGGAAAAATCCGATATCATCCTTATTCAAATATATGTTAATATAGTATTTGGCTCTACAAATCCTAAATTCTGCAAAAAAAATTCTAACCTCATGGTGTCACGTTTTCAAATGAGTATGATGGGAGAGATGAATTTCTTTCTCGGATTACAAGTTAAACAGTTTTCAACGGGGATTTTCATTAACCAATCTAAGTACATTTTGGATATTCTTCAGAAGTATAAAATGGAAAATTGTAAACCAATTGGAACCCCGATGGCACCAGGTACTAAAATTAGCACTGATCCTTCGGGTAAAAGTGTTGATGTTAGAACTTATAGAGGTATGATAGGATCGTTAATGTATCTTACATCTAGTAGACCAGATATTATGTTTTCAACATGCTTATGTTCTAGATATATCAGGATGCTCCTAAAGAATCCCATTTGGCTGCTGTCAAAAGGATTTTTAGGTATCTTAAGGGGACTCCAGATCTTGGTCTGTGGTATCCTAAGGATACTAGTTTTCAATTGACTGCCTATTCAGATGCAGATCATGCAGGTTGCATGTTAGACAGAAAGAGCACTTCAGGTCACATTCAATTTCTTGGAGGCAAGCTCGTTAGTTGGGCATCAAAGAAACAATTAGGCGTTTCCACATCGACTGCTGAAGCAGAGTATGTAGCTGCTGCCATTTGCTGCTCTCAAGTCCTGTGGATGCGAACACAGCTGGGAAACTACGGATTCAAGTTTGATAAAATTCCAATATATTGTGACTCGAAGAGTGTAATCGCGATATCTGCTAATCCTGTCCAGCATACGAAAACCAAACATATTGATGTTAGGTATCATTTTATCAAAGACAATGTAGAAAAATGAACAATTGAACTTTATTTTGTAAAAACAGATTATCAGCTTGCAGATTTATTTACCAAGCCCTTAGATGAAAAGAGATTTAATTTTCTTATCTCTAAGCTTGGTATGTTAAATCGTAAGACATAATCGGTTGTTACCTAATAAAGTTAGATATTGTAATTTTTCATCATTTTCTTTATCATTATTTTGTGAAAGATATATGCACTTTAATAGTTTGCTCATGATCTCAGGGGGAGAGTGAGATGCATTTTACAATGATCTACATTCTTTTGAGGGGGAGCATATCTACTTTCTGCATTTTTCTTAACTGACAATTTTTTTTTGTCATGCATGTTTTTAGGGGGAGCTTATAAATCATTTCAAAAGGAGTAAAGAATTATGATTTCTGATTACTTATGATCAGAACTCGTACTTTAATCGTTTTACTGCTTTATGTCATTTTGTTTTCGAATAAACTTTGTGAATAAAGTTGCTTTGACTAGACTTTAAGACTTATGCAGGATGACAGAAGCTGACAAGATCATATCTTAATGACTTCAGCTTGACTTCATGAGATTTAAGATTGCGCGAAACGGTAAATTTCTTATCTTAATCTCAAATGTATCTGAAATAAGGACAATTTTCAGATATAGAAAACATATTCTTAAATGCTCAAACTACTTCCCGATTCTTAAACAGATTTCATGAATTGGAAGTGTGATTTTAAATGTTTTCAATTTTATTTTTGAGCTTCAATTTTTAACAAACCGTGTGTTTCCAAGGATATATACTTGTGTATTATCTTTTCATATACTTTCAAGTATTCTCCCACACCGGTTTGATTTCTTGTTCAAATCATTCTTACCATGTCTCATATTAAAACATAATTTCGTTGGTAAGACACCCCGCTTGTACTTCAATGAATTTTGAGCGTCATTTCATTTCGAAGCGTTCATTTCAAGAATGTCTATATTTTTGTTTCATATAGACTATACCGTTATTCTTGACCATAAGCCTTAATTGATATATCAATTCATTTCTGATCATTTTCATACAATGTCAGATTTTCAAACAAGTCTTTTGCATTCATATTCATTCATTTCATATACTTGTTTGAAAATGCTTCAATGTCTAAAAATGCTCAAATCTTCATGATTATATTTTATGAGCATACATTCATCTGACATTTGTATATGAGTTTTATCTATTAAAGTTAAATCATTATGAGCAACACGTTCTTTTAGGATCATACATGGGTTCATTGTGTTAGGAATTAACTGAACTTCTATGGAATCACGTTAACCAGTGATTTCTACCCAAGAAGTTAATCCATAGAGATTGAGTGTGAGGAGTCTAAAAGAAATGAGTGTGGGTGTGATGAGGTAAAATTTAAAGGAGAGTTTGGTTAGTAGTGAGCTTAATGATCAAAAGAAAGAGGGTGTGAGAACAGAGTAAAAAAATATTAAACTTTGCACCAACTACTTTCTGAACCGGGCAGCCACATTACTAGCGTTTCACAACTCTTTGGTGAACGTTATTGAAACAGGCAACTAGCCCATGCCAACTCTTGACTAATCCCCACCAGCTACTCATTTTCTTCTCAAAAAGAAAATGTTTCACATTTTCAAGGGGACGCAACACATATGCTATCTGGTTTTCATTTGGAAAATCTGGATATTGAAAAAGAAGGAAGTCAGCCCCACCTTCGCACTTCAATCATGCACATTGAGTCTGTGTTTATGTACCGTTGTTTCAATGGTTTACACTATGTTGAGCCTTAAAAATCAATTTTTCGTGCTTAATTCTTTCTACACTTGCACGAGCACACAAGAAACTTGTTTTCTTGTCATAACATTCATAGAAATTGCCTTTGTGGTGTTTCAATGATTGGATGGAAGCCCTGGGGGAGTGAACATCACAAAAGCTCCTTTATATTGTGTATCCATTACACACAGTGACTTTGTGTTACTGACATGCATTTTAACTGATTCATTTGTTGATTCAGGAGTTACATGTTCTTATTTTGTCTGTATTTGCAAAGATCTAGATGAATACTTGGTTATGAATCACAGAATCAGAGGCTTTTTGACAGATCAGAATGGTCAAAGACATTTCTTGGAGAAAAGTTTTGATGATATCAATGCTCAAATCATCAAAAAGGGGGAGATGGTATCAAGAAATGATAAAGTTTTGGGAGATGCTTTTAAAGAAATATCCAAGTCAGAAGGTTCAAAGTAAAGACTTGAAGAAGATCAAAGTACTTCTGAAGATGTACTGATTTTTGAGGAAATTTTTTTTGAAGATTATTTGCTAAAGCATTCCGAGCTGATTCTGAAGATAATTTCTTTCCAAAGTCTGAAAGTGTTTTGTGAAAGTTTTGGGGAGATTGTTAATCGTTTGAAGACAGTTTTGGAAAGAATACCGTCAAAGAAAAAGGGGAGATTGTACTGATAGAGCTTAAATGTGAAGACTGAATTGCTAGATTTTTCAATAATGATCTTGAATCCAAAGGGGGAGATTGTTAGAGCATAAATATGTTGGATACAAGATCAAGAAGACAAAAGTCAAAGTTCAAGAAGTCAAAGCTGAAGAAAGTCAACTCTCAAGTGAAAGTCAAAGTCTTTTGTAATAAAAGTCAAAAGTGTATTGTATTTGTATTTGTTTTTCTTGTATTTTAGATGTAGGTATAAATATCTTTGTATTTTCTGTTTTTAGTTGAGAATCTGATAATACGATTCAGAGAGAGAATCTGTAGAGAGAGAAAGAGAGTTCTAGAGAGAGAAAGTTGTATTTGAAATTGAGAATTGAAATCAAAACAGGTAATTTGATTGAAATTTGTTTGTTGATTAATTGTTTGTGATTAGATACTAGAATCTAGGGAATAACACTTTTTCTGAGTCGGGCAGCCGTATAATCTGTTGGTTCACACTTCTTTGTAACCTTCATTGAAAAAGGCAATTAGCTCATGCCAACTCTTACATAAAACCCCACATGTTACTCATTCTTTTCTCAACAAAAGAATGTTTCAAATTTTAAAGGGGAAGCAGCACATTATCTATCTAATCTTCATTTAGATACTTCGGATATTGAAAAAGAAGGAAAGTTGCCCCACCTTCGACCCTTTTTAATGCACATTGAGTCTATGTATAACTGTTGATGTCTCAATAGTTTACATAATTTTGAGCCTTATTCAAAGCAATCATTATGCATAATTCTTTCATACACAAGCACGAAGACACAAAAAATTTGTTTTTCTGTCAGAACGTTCATAGATTAACCTTGTGTTACTCGATAATTGAATGGAAGCCCTGGGGAGTGAACATCACACAAGCTCCTTATATAGAACATTTGTTGTACTAAGTAACTTTGTGTCACTTACAGGCATTTTAACTGTTTCATATGTTGATTCAGGGTTACCACTCCTAATTTGTCTGAATTTGAAAAGATTCGGATGAATACATTTCATGAATTGACGACATAATATCATATTAGACGGAGATTCTATTCTCATTGGGGAGATTGTTCATATGTTTCCAAAGGAGGAGAATATCCCATTCTCATGAAGACTATGCTTACTTTGTTATTTGGGGGAGATAATTTCAAAGACAGAGATGACATTGAAATGTTTTGATGATTCTGATTCTCACAATTCATCAAAAAGGGGGAGAATTTCAAGATTTCAAAGTCATATTAGTTTCGAAGCGAAAGCAAAGTCAAGTAAAAGTGATAAAGGGGAAGAAAGTAAAGTCATAATTGTTGATTATTCAAAAGGAAGAGACATTTGTCAAAGTAATGATTCAAAGAAGGAGTTAAAGTCAAGAGAAAGTTGAAAAGCTGAAAATGTTTGTACTTCAAAGTTTGCTGTGTTAAAGAGATTTTCTGAAGAGCTTGTTGCATGTTTGTATCAAGAGAAAGATATTGTCAAAGCTAATAGGAAATCCAAAAGGGAAGATTCACTTAAAGTACTATCAAAGATCAATCAAAGTGTCAAAGATTTGAAGATGTCAAAGTTGTGAAAGATTGTTAGTTGAAGATTTTTCTGAAGAAAGAAGACCTGAAGATTAGTGTCAAATTTTTTTTATTCTTGAATCCAAAGGGGGAGATTGTTAGAGTTAAATTGTATTCAAGATTAAAAGGAGGGTCTTATTTGTAATTGTTGTAAAGTGTGAAGTGTGAAGTGTGTCTTGTAAATGTATAGTGTAGTTGACCATGTGCTAAGGTCATATTGACCATATATAAAGCAAATCAATGTATTGTAATCCATAAGAACACACATACGCAGATTGGTAAGAAACACCATAGAAACACACACACACAGAGCTTATTGTAAAATGCACTAAATAAGTATATGGATTGATTTAGGTTGTGAGAATTAATAAAAGAAGTGTTTCTACATCATTTGTGTGATAATCGTTAGCTAGAATTTGGAACAACAGTTTAGTCTTCTTTTATTCATATTGTTGGATTCATTTAATTAAAAGTTTTTTGATTTATAACAATTGTTGCATTCCTTTTAATTTTTGCTTATATAGGAAAGAAAAAAAAATCAAATATATGTGAAATAATAATAAATGTTATAATTTTATATATTATGAAATATATAAATATAAAATGAGTGTTTTGTACAAATTGGTATTTTAAAAAGGTTTATTTAGTCATTGTATTTAATGTTAGGATACTATTTAAAAAAATAAAAAATGGGAGAAAAAATAATAGTCATGGAGGCCTCTCCTTAACCCTCTCTCCTCTTCCTTCTTTTATATATATATATATATATATATATATATATATATATATATATATATATATATATATATATATATATATATATATTGATGATTGTTAGCTCATTCAATAAAAAAATTATTTATAAACATTGTTGGCTTATTCAGTAAAAATGTTTTATTTATAAATATTGTTAATTTATTCAATTAAGTTATGGATAATATAAATAAAAAAATATTTTAAACCAAAATATATTTAAAATAATAAAATAAACTAATTAAATTATATGTTTGATTTTAAATAATTGCTAATAAAAATAAAATAAAATTTAAGGTAAATAAAATTACATTTTAGTTATATTAATGATTTTTATTTTGATTAAAATGAAAAACAATATGAAAAATCATTGCATTTAATATATGAAACAAAGCCAAACCTACAACTTCATCGTCTTCATCATCATGCATACCGCCAACAATTTTTTCACAATTCTCTCTCTAAAACTCTCACAACTTCTCTCTAGATTATCTCTCGGTTCGTTGAAGAAATCAACGAAATAATTACATATTCGGAATCTATACGATAAACCCTTCTTAGAGGTATAAAATTCTTTTTATGTTATTTAAGTCGGTAGGTTAGGGTAGTTGAAGTTGGTTGGTAGATTATGATTTAATATTGCAAATTTATAATCAAATATATGTTTAGAAATGCTTAGGTTTGTCAAAATTATAAAAGGGTAAAGTTTAGAATCAAAACGGTGATATTTGTATCTAGATGTTTAACCGCACACCAAGTGTTCAGTTTAATGTCTAAGAGAATATAATTTCGTGATTAAGCTTAGGATAATAACCATTAAGTTTTATGTTATGCGAGTAATAATAATTTACGGTTTAAATAGGCAATCGAACGGGTTAAACTTTGTCCTGAGTCTCGGTTGATCACGTGTTACATCTCAATTCGATTAAGGTATGAATTTCATTTCTTTTGAATCGTGGGCAACTATTTGTTATAGTTGACCCTTCCTAAAGGTGGTTCACCGCCTTGTGATTGATCAACCGAACGTGATCAACAAATGTGAAATTATACACACACATACACATTGATTTTGGTTTATTGAATCAATTGTTTGAACATTTTGATGTTTTATTAAAATGTGTCTCGTATGGAATTGTTTATGAAACTTGTGAAGTATATTAACTTTGATTTTTATGAACGCCATTTTGGTAAGTGACATATGTTTAGTTTTCGTTATTTATTTTAGAACAACCCAATAAATGGGCACATTATTTGGGATGCCTTCCATTACGGCTTTGTTGTCATGGCGTCCTGCAGGTGAACACGGTCCACCAGAGTTAAGCCCACTAGTGGTTTACGTGAACCCACTCTGGGGGACTAGGCCGACTTTGTTGGCTCCAGGGCGGATGGATCGATCCTAGAACTTTTGCCCACAGAATATGTGACCGTGGTTAAATTCACGGGGGATTCGTGTGTGTGTACCCGCACGCCGACCCAATAGTTTGTGTGGCTGATCACCCCACGAACACAACATGAATTGACGGACTTTATTTATTGTCAGGATCGAAATTCAAAACAAGAATTTAAATAAACACTCAGAAACTTTGTTAAAGAAGTTGCGGAAAAACACTTTAACAACAAATCAATGAAACAGTGTATAAAATCAAATCACAAGTTATATTGAATTAACTTAATGATTACAACCAAAGCCTCAATCTGTTTAACAGGCTCAACAGACGTTCAATACTTCTCTAATGAAAGGATCACTAATAATCTTGAGGCTAATTCTCTCTTGGAAAACAAAAGACGTATATGTATCTATGTATCTCTAATAATCTAAGACTTCTAGACTATATATACAAAACAAATTACAAGATAATTACTAAAGAAACGTTGATCTTCAGTATCCATTCCATAATTATCTTCATCTCCTTGTCTTTCGCACAAATCATCCTTATCAACATTAGCAATAGTAATCTTCTAGCAGTATCTTTATCTTCAGCAGTACTAACATACTAGCAGTAGTTTCCATCTTGCAGTACTAACTCTTCAAGCAGTACTAACCTTTCAAGCAGTATTAATACTACTAGCAGTAATAATTTCTTCAAGTAGCAGTACTAATGTCTTTAGCAGTAGTAATCTTCAATACTTAGCAGCACTATCCAGACTTAGCATATTTCAGACCCAACAATCTCCTCCTAACTTAACTTTTGTAAACAAGAAGTTAAGTTCTTCAGAATACGGTCTTCATGATGCTTTCAAAATTACTGCTCAGATTCCTAGATCAGGATTCAATCCCATACTTTGATTGATGGTTCTTTTAATCACAATCATTGCCATCTCTGAACCTTTATTGCAAACCAACTTAGCTTTCAGCATCCCTTGCAACTTTTCTTTGTTGTGGTCATACACCTTATCAACCAAGTAGTACTCATGAAAGCTTCTATCAATGATTATGACATAGACTCCAGATCTTTCAAAAAGCATCCAATGATCAATACTTTTAAATCCATCTCTGTGATGCAAGTCTTTGATAAGATATTTAACTCTATCAGGGTCAAACATCATGCACAAAAACTCCAGAGCCATCTTTGTTAGGCTCATCCCTGCTCCTTTCAACAAGTCATCATACAGTTTTAATCCAACCTTGTACATTTCTTCCAAATCAACTCTGGTACAGCTTCTGATTATCTTACCCCAAGTTGAATAGACCTCATACTTGCCACCCATTCTCTTGATTCTAAAATATTCTGTTCTTTTATCCATCAGAGTATCCCAATGAATAATTTCTGGAGCTTTCACTGAGATAGGATCAGCTTTCAATGGTTCTTCATCAGTCATTGTCATATACAAATCAAACTGCTCATCAGATTGTCTTGGCTATTCTGAAGATTTTTCACTTGATTGATCTTGACTCTGCTCTTGAGTTTCAAAATGCTCTGCTTGTTTCTGCTGCTCTACAGGAGGTGCAACAGTAGGTCTTGATGGTTAAGCTTCCATTCTTTCACTTTCCTGCTCTTTCTCACCTTCCTCAGTTCTTGGCCTTTTTGCCTTTTGTTAGAGCACATAATTGTTGGATTCAAGATCATGAAGATTAAAGACAAGAGTTCAAGAAAGTCAAAGCTGGAAAAGTCAACTCTCACTCAAAGTCAAAGTCTTTTGTTAATAAAAGTCAAAGTCAATGTAATTTGTATTTTGTTTTCCTTTGTAATTGTCAAGGGTATAAATACCTTTGTTTCCTTTGTAATGAGGAGTATCAATCAGATGTAAGTACACAAATCAGAGAAGAGCATCATTCATATTATTCTTAGAGAGAGAGAGAGAGATTGTAGAGTGAGAAAGTGAGAGAGATATGTAAACTGTGATTGATCAATTCATCAATGACATATGAATTTCTCATCTTGATTGTTTTTTAGCAATTAGAACTTGAATATTGGGAATAACACCTTTCTCTTTGAAGCAATTGACTTCATTCTTTTAATAGCTCCAATCTTCTGAGCTAAAGTCTTTTTCTTCTTGACTTCTATCTTTTCTTTAGTAGGAGTGCCTTCTTCACTGTCAGGAAAAGGCTGTTGAATGTTCAGATCATGTCTTTCTTTCATCTTTCTTTCAAATTCAACCCTCTGATTGAAGTGTCCTTTCAGCTTGGCCATCTCCTTGTTGTATAAGTCTTCTATCCTACTAAAGGACATTTTTGTAAACATCCTTTCAAGAACTCCAACAGATCCTTTCAAGAAGTTTATCATTTTTCTTCTTTCTTGTGTAGCTAGAAAGGTCTTTGAAGGCTTCCTTTGTCTTGTTGCTTTTATAGTAACCCTCTTTGCAGCAATTTTCAAGCTCTTCTGGTATTCTTCATTGAGCCTTTTTGCCAGATCTATGGCAAGATTTCTGTCTTTAGCTTTTTGGATTTCATTCTCCTTTTCAAGTTCCTTCTCAAACTGTACATTTAACTCCTTTGCCAATTCTGCATCCAAATCTATTTGTTTCTGCTTCTTTAAAGGTTTCACAGGCTCAACCATCTTCTCTTTCCCTTTCTTCTTCTTGGCCTCTGACATACTGACCTCTTTCTTTTTCTTGTCTGATCCTCCTTCTTTAATCACCACTCCCTTAGCCTTTTGATAGGCCTTAGGAGTGTCATTCTTCGCCTTCACCAGAGTCTCTGCAATCTCTATTTCTTCTATAGACATTCTAGTTTTTGTTGTTGCTTTCTCTGTTTCTACTGCTTTGGCAGTTTGTACTTCTGGTTCAGTAGTTACTGCTGCTTCTACAGTTTCTGCTTCTTTCATCATTGTTTCTGCTGCTTTCACACTCTGATCTTCCTCAACCTTCTTTTCAGCTTCACCACTAATCTCCCCCTCAAATTTGAATTCCATTCCAACTGATCTTTCCTTCTCAACTTCATTTTGATTCTCCACCTTTTTGGAAGCATCATGAGAACTTCCCCTTTTCTTCAAGACATATTGCTTTCTCTTCTTTTTGTGTACCAAACTGAGTACCATATTCTTGAGTTTGGTTATCTGCACTTGTTGAGAAGTGATCACCTTTTTCAACTACTTTATCTCCAAGCCCTGATTGATTACATCCAAGTTCACATTGCCAATGGTTTCCATCAATTCATCATAGTTATATTTGTCCTTACCTCCTTTAGGTGTGTTTACCACCCTTGAAGGATCATGGGATCTTTTAGCAGAAGCACCTACTACCCCCTTGGTTTCTTGGCACCTGGGACCCTTAGATGATTTCTCATCCAAAGTTGCCGTGGGGAAGGTCTTAGTCATGTTCACATTGTCCTGATCCACACCTTGTGCAAAATCAGTAGTGTGAGCCTTGTTGCCCACATGCTCATCCTTCTCCTTAGAGAGCACCTTCTTGAGGTTGGGAGACACCACTGTGGATTCCCTTTGGATATTCTCTGATGGAGAATGCTCCATCAGAGGGCTTGTAGGCTTTTGGGGTGTAGGTACATGAAGGGAAGGAACCTTCTGTACCTTTTTCCTTGCATATTTTTGAGTGATTGGGGGATTTGGCTTATCAACAGTGGTCTGAGGAAGAATATTTGAAGTGAATGGTGTGGGTAGGTCATCAGTGGGTTGGTCAAATATGGGTTGTGACCGTGATGCCTCACCATGGGAATGGGACACAACCATCATTGTAGAGAACAATGGTGTGTCTGTTCCAGAGAAGTCCTTTCATATTGGAAAATACCTTCCCTTTGGGAGGTTTAGGTACATACACCTCTTTAAAAGAGGGTAAATCCGTCAATTCCTTGTTCAGTACTTCTTGTACAAACCTTGGATACATATAAAATCTTTTGGTTTTGGTTTTGGTATCCAAGTTTGACATCAAATCATTTAGAATCATTTGAAAAAAATTGAACTTTCTGGAGGTAGCTAAGCAGACAAGAGCATAAGCTATTGTACTGCTAAACTCACTCCATCCAGTTGTCTTGCGAGATAAACAATGCTGAAGAGTATGAACAAAAAATCTCCACTGAGTTGAAAATTTGCTTTTGTAAAACTTGTAAACATCAGTAGGACCTTCATACCCCATTCTACCAATTTCTTGAAATATATCTTCCTTGGAAAGGGTAGAAATACCTGTGGCGTCATCTAGACGTAGATGAGTGCGTATGCAGCCTTCTGTGATTGTGATAGGTTTATCACATACCCTTGAGTGAATGACCTGATTGCCATCAACCTTCTGAATGGATGCATTTGCCCAGAACTGTCGCATGTGCTCCACATAGATGGTAGGATTTACCATTAGCGCATAAGCAATATGTGATTGGGATAAGAAATCCACAATTTCATGAAAACCCCAGCTTGTTGGGGGGTTTTTGTAACATTGCAAGCTCATTGTGGTCATCAATAAAATCAAGTTTTGCCATCTTCTTGATTGATTCTAGGGTTCGAATCAAAACTAGGGTTTACGAACTGGTAATCAAGAATTCTAGAGAGAAAGAGAGAGGATGAGAACTTAATGGAAATTCAAAGAGCCGTTTGGATTTTGGCGGTTAGAGAGGGTATTTATAGGTTAAGGGTTTCAGTTAAAAGCAGTACTAAGTAACCTAGCAGTATTAACAGACCCGCAGTATTAACCCATATAAGAAGTAGTAACACATACCAGCAGTATTAACACAGACTAGCAGTATATATTAACACTGTCTGGCAGTAGAAATAAGGCAAGCAGTAGTAACTTTGTACTGGCAGTAGAAACTACCTAGCAGTAGTAACCATACTTAACCATATTTGAAGTTTCAGTAGGAGTAATGATGAGAGCAGTATTAACTTAACCAGAAGTACTAAGTATCTAATCAGCAAAGCAATCTGAAACACTTAAACACAAATGGTTAGCAGCACCATGCACAATGAAATATGAGAAAGTAAGAATTAAAGAATCTATACAGAAATGGTACATAAAGAAAATCAAAAGAGGCTTATTCGGTGTTTATCATGCCTACACTTGTGACCAAGAATGTGAATCTACCCACATCAAAAGCTTTAGTGAATAGATCAACAAATTGGTTACTTGTGTGTACTTTCAAAACCTGAATTAACTTCTTTTCATTGCAATCTCTAATAAAATGGTACCTGATTTCTATATGCTTGGTTTTTGAGTGCTTCACAGGATTATTAACAATGCTTATAGCACTGTTGTTATCAATGAAAATGGGAGTGTGAAGAAAAGTAATGCCATAGTCCAACATCTGATTCTGAATCCATAACACTTGTGAGCAACAGCTTGCAGCAGCTATATACTCTGCTTCTGTTGTAGAGGTGGACACTGTGGTTTGCTTTTTACACTGCCATGAAACTAGCCTTCTACCCAATAATTAACATCCTCCTGATGTAGACTTTCTATCCAAGTTTGCACCACCCAAATCACTATCAGAATATGCAACCAGATCAAATGGTGAGTTATGAGGATACCAAAGACCCAATCTAGGTTGTCCTTTGAGATATCTGAAGATCCTTTTGACTGCTTGAAAGTGGGATTGCTTAGGCCTCACTTGAAATCTGGCACACACACATACAACAAACATAATGTCTGGTCTTGAAGCTGTTAGATACATGAGGGAGCCTATCATGGATCTATAATAATGAACATCCACATCCTCCCCCTTAAGATCTGCAGTGATCTGTTTGTGTGTTTCCATAGGTGTGCTGGCAGGCTTTGCTTCTGAAAATCCAAACTTTGTAAGTATATCCTGCACATACTTGGATTGACTTATGAAAATGCCATATTTCTTCTGTTTAACCTGTAGCCCAAGGAAGAATGTGAGTTCACCCATAGAGCTCATCTTGAATCTTTTGTGCATTAACTCCTCAAACTCCTTGCACATATAATCTTTTGTGGATCCAAAGATGATATCATCCACATAGATTTGAACAAGCAGGATGTCCTTCTTCTTCCTTTTAATGAAAAGGGTCTTGTTAATGACTCCCCTTTCAAAATCATTTTCCAAGAGATAGGCAGACAGCGTGTCATACCATGCTCTTGGTGCTTGATGTAGCCCAGAGAATGCCTTCTTTAATTTGTATACTTTGTCAGGAAAGTTAGGATTCTCAAACCCTGGAGGCTGACAAACATACACCTCTTCATCAATTTTCCCATATAGAAATGCACTCTTAACATCCATCTGAAATACTCTGAACTTCATGAAAGAAGCATAGGCTAGAAACAACCTAATTGCCTCAATTCTGGCTACTGGTGCAAACACTTCTTCATAATCTATCCCCTCTTCTTGTGTGTACCCTTGTGCCACAAGTCTGGCGTTATTCTTTATCACTATTCCTCTCTCATCTTTCTTATTCCTGAAAACCCGTTTAGTTCCAATTGCCCTTTGTCCTTGTGGAAGGTCAACCAGATCCCACACATTTTGCAGCTCAAACTACAACAGCTCCTCTTGCATTGCTTCTATCCAGCTTCGGTCTTTTATTGCATCATAGGCCTTCTTGGGTTCAATCTGAGATAGAAAACAAGATAGCAAACTTGACTGCAAGTCTTTCAATCCTCCTAACTTACTTTGATGCCTTGTGATCCTGGGAGAATTGATATCACCAATCACCAACTGAGGAGGATGATTCTTCTGAGTTCTTGTTTGATGGATAGCCTCCTCATTAATATTTGCATCAAGATTGGAGTCATTCTTTTCAGGAGTGTTTCCACCAAAAACTGAAGAATTTTCATCATCAGTATCATCTCCTGACAATATGGGCATTTCAGGACCTGTGTTTTCTGAACCTGAAGGATGAGCATCCTCTTTTCCATCTTTATCCTTTTCATCACCTTTAGCATCTTCACCTTGTTCTGATTCAGAATCCTCTGTTCCTGAAACATCCTTCTTTTCTTGATGACAATATTCAACAGGATCAACTGTAGGTATAGGGAACAACACAAACTCTTGTCTCTGTGCTTGAACCATTGCTGAACTTGTTCCTGCAATTTGCACATTACTAAAACACAAAGAATTAGTTAGTGAATCAATGTCAAACCGCCAATCAGGGCCTGTACCAATCTGATTTGGTGTGTTCTCATTGCGTTTGACATTGTAACTTTCCTCTATAATCCTGGAAGAACTGTTGAATACTCTGTATGCCTTGCTCTGAGAGGAGTATCCAACAAGAAATCCATCCTCAGCTTTGCTTTTAAACTTGCCTAAATGAGATTTGGTGTTGAGGATTGTGCAAGGACACCCAAAAGGTTTGAAAAATCCAATAAAAGGTTTCTTCTTTTTGAAAAGTTCATAAGGTGTCTTTCCTTGGGATTTGACTACTAGACCTCTGTTTTGGACATAACAAGCAGTATTAACTGCTTCTGCCCAAAAAGTAATGGGTAATTTTGAATCTGCCAACAGAGATCTAGCAGCCTCAATCAATGTCCTATTTCTCCTCTCGGCAACACCATTTTGTTGAGGAGTCCTAGGAGCACTGAATTGTCTCTCAATACCTTTAGTCTCACAAAAGTTGTTTAATTCACTGTTTTTAAACTCAGTTCCATTATCAGATCTTATGACTTTAACTCTTTGATTTGTTTGGTTTTCAATCTTAAGGACAAATGATTTGATCAGTCCACTTGTCTCATCCTTAGTCCTCAGAAAATATACCCAAGTAAATCTAGAGAAATCATCAACAATGACTAAGCAATAGGATTTCTTACCAATACTCATCACATTTGTAGAACCAAAAAGATCCATATGCAATAACTGAAGGGGTGAAGAGATTGTGTTTGTTTCTTTGGACTTATGAGAAGTTTTGTGTTGTTTGCCTTTAAGACATGCAACACAGTGATCATCACATGAAAATACTTTTTGAGGCAAACCTCTCACAAGGTTGTTTTTCACAAGATTGTTCATAGTTTTAAAATTCATGTGACACATCCTTCTGTGCCAAAGAGATGATTCATCTAAAGAAGCTTTTGAAAACAGACAATTAAGTGGTGAATCAGATGAAACACTCTCTAAGTCCAAACAATAAACATTATCCTTTCTAGGAGTTCTAAGTAGTATCATATTTTCATCAACTACCTTGAATCCTGGAGCAAGGATAATACATTCAGTATCACTAAATAATATACTATGTTTCTTGTCACAAACCTGTGATACACTTAACAGGTTGTATCTTAATTGCTCAACATAGTAAACATCTTCAAAAGTCATCTTACTTTTTGATACCATACCTTTACCACTTATCTTACCTCCTTCTAGATTGTCACCAAAAGCAACACGTCCTCCATCAAACCTTTTGAAATTTTGAAGGCAGTCCATGTTACCTGTCATGTGCCTGGAGCAACCACTATCTACATGCCAAATGCTCTTCCTCTTGAGTTGTTGGTTGCCCTGCACATAAAATAAAACAGTTAATGTTTTGAGGGAACCCAAACCAAAATGGTCTTGGGTTGCCCTTTCTCATCAACATACTCATAATCAGTAAGCTTAGTCTTGATGAGATGATCAGAATTAGGAATCTCATGGCTGGAATACTTTGTCAGAATTATAGGCTTGATAGTATTAACACTGGTAGCAGTACTATCTTTGTTAGCAGTACTAACTTGATCAGCAGTACTAACCTTGTTAGCAGTACTAACTTGGTCAGCAGTACCAACTTTGTTGGCAGTACTAATTTTGTTAGCAGTAGTATTGCTATCAGCAGCACTATTTCTGTTAGCAGTGCTATTTGAGGTAGCAGTACTAACAGGTTTAGTGCATTTTGGAACCCAAATTTTGACAAAGTTGTTTGCTTTTCTATTCTTTGTGTTACTCCTTGATTTGCTTGGAATATCTTCTTTTGTTTTAGCAAACTTATTCTGAATATGAGATTTTGCAGTACCAGTTTTCATTGGTGTTGTTCTCACATTCTCAGCCATGTGGTTCCTTGATCTTCTTGATTGCTTCCTATAACCAACAGAATTTTGTATTTTTCTTTGAAAAGTAATTCTTTGGTTAACAGGATTGAAATAACAGTGTTTGGCTAAATGATTCAACTTGCCACAAATAAAACAAGGCTTTGGTCTATTGATTTTTCTTAGATCAATTCCTTGTTTTTGATCCCACTGGTTATTTCTGTTTCTCTGATTTCCCCTAATTTTATCATGTTGACGATGCTTGTTCTGTTGACAAGTACAGGAATTTACAACAGTAGTTTGCATATAGTGAACTCCCTGTACCTTTTCTTTCTCTGTCTTAGAGGTCTTAGCTTTCTCACTCTTCACAAATGGTTTACCCCCCTTCTCATTTGTAAGAATATGGTTTTCTAAGGGAATTTCTTTATGGTCTTCCTTATTCTTATCCTCAGTGTTCTCTTCTTCAGAATCTACTTCAACCACTACCTTGTCTAGTGGATCTACTTTTGTGGCTTCTGCAGGTAAGTCATTTTTATCTTGCCTTTCTAAGAGGTTTGAGGTGGGTGGAATATAGTTGTTATTGTAAGGTGGAGGGGTGTTGTTGTAGCATATACCTCTCTTCAGTTTGTCATGAACTTGAGATTTGAGTAAAGTGTCCATTGCTTTAGAAGCATTGGAAAATTTCTCAATGTCTAATTTGGCCTTCTCAAATTCACTCCTAACTTTCTCACATTCTTCTCTAGCCTTCTCTAGCTTTATCTCTAACTCCTTCTTTTCCCACTGCCAATAGTTGTGATCATATGAATGTTGAAGTTCATTGACCTGATATGCCTTAATTTGTTCTTCAAAATTCACAATGATCAAGTTAGACTCTCTCCTATCTTTTTCCAACCTTTTAAGATCATCACACATGCTCTGATTGTGATCACTGTACTTTCTAACAGTTTCAAGACAGGCTTTCGAGCAAACTTTAGATTTTACCTCTGTGGGAATTGTTGTGCTTGAAGACTCTGAAACCTCAGCCATCAATGCTTGATTCTGAATTGCCTCATCTGCTTGATCACTCCAATCAAATCCCATTCCATCTTGTGAGACAAGTGCTTGAGATGAGTTCCTGTTGTTGTTGTAGTTTGTGGACTTTGATTGTTGATTGTTGCTCCCATGTTGTTGAGAGATTCCACCTCTGCATTCTCTTGCAAAGTGCCCCAGTTTATGACACTTGTAGCATTCCACCTTGGATTTGTCAAATCCAGCACCATCTTCTCTTCTCATGGCAAAGTTGTTTCTTCTTGTACTTTTAATGAATCTTTTGATTCTCATTGTGAGCATTGGCATTTGCCATTTGATGTCCATCTCTTCAAGATCATCAATATTAATCTGCTCCAGATCATCATTGATAAGATAAGATTTAGCATGACTAGCAAGGAAGGCTTCCAACACAGAATCATTGAGTCCATCCTGTTTTGAGCCATAAGCAGCACTAACTGATTCTGTATTAGCAGAAGAATCAGTAGTAGATGATAGGAGAGCAGCATTGTGAGAATATCCAGATGGCTTCTTCTTTGATTCAACCTCTGCTTCAAACACCCTGAGATCATTATAGAGGTCATCGAGTTCCTTATCCTCCAGATTATCATTCTGCCTGAAGGATACTGTATACATTATCCATTCTTCACCAAGAGATCTTAGAAACTTTCTGTTGACATCATCCTGGTCCATCTTGACACAACCAGTGGGCAATTCTCCAATCAACTTGTTGAATCTATCAAAGGTTTGAGTCATAGACTCATTCTTTGTAGACATAAAATTTTCATATTGTTGCTTGAGAATTGCTTTCTGATTTCTTTTAGTGCTTTTGGTACCTGAAAATATCTTTTCCAAAGCATTCCACAAGATTTTGGCATCATCACGGTTGCAAAACTGATGTTGATATTCATTAGGAATTGCCAAGAGCAGGGTGCTCAAGGCTTTCATCTCAGTCTGCTTCATCTTTCTTTCTCCATCAGTCTTGGTGGAGGTCTCTTCCCATCTGCTCCAATCTCTCCTACATTGGAGGGACCATTCTCAATGATGTCCCACATTGAGTAGTCTGTAAGAAGTATATACTGCCTGATCCTGATTTTCCACATGTCAAACTCATTAGGTTTGAGCATGGGAACCTTTGAAACAAGAACACTGTCGTGTGATCCATCCATGATGATTATTGATTTCTAAGTTCTTTTGCTCTTATACCACTTGTCAGGATCGAAATTCAAAACAAGAATTTAAATAAACACTCAGAAACTTTGTTAAAGAAATTGCGGAAAAACACTTTAACAAGAAATCAATGAAACAGTGTATAAAATAAAATCACAAGTTATATTGAATTAACTTAATGATTACAACCAAAGCCTCAATCTGTTGAATAGGCTCAACAGACGTTCAATACTTCTCTAATGAAAGGATCACTAATAATCTTGAGGCTAATTCTCTCTTGGAAAACAAAAGACGTATATGTATCTCTGTATCTCTAATAATCTAAGACTTCTAGACTATATATACAAAACAAATTACAAGATAATTACTAAAGAAACGTTGATATTCAGTATCCATTCCATAATTATCTTCATCTCCTTGTCTTTCGCACAAATCATCCTTATCAACATTAGCAACATTAATCTTCTAGCAGTATCTTTATCTTCAGCAGTACTAACATACTAGCAGTAGTTTCCATCTTGCAGTACTAACTCTTCAAGCAGTACTAACTATTCTTCTAGCAGTACTAACCTTTCAAGCAGTATTAATACTACTAGCAGTAGTAATTTCTTCAAGTAGCAGTACTAATGTCTTCAGAAGTAGTAATCTTCAATACTTAGCAGCACTATCCAGACTTAGCATATTTCAGACCCAACATTTATATTACGTTTTGAAGTTAAAATGTGAACCGTTCTTGAAATTCTTGATTTTGATTTTGAATATTACTGAACATTTCTTTTGTTATGAACTTGAGTTTCATGTACTTTCGTCGAATAAATTTTGAAGTCTTCCGTTTCGTTATTGATGTTTCATTGTTATTTACGAATTTATATTATAATCCATTCACTGAGCCCTGTGCTCAACCGTGTTTTTGTGTTCTGACACGGCAGGTTCGAAGTGACGTTTATGGGAACGGGACTTGATATCGAGCATGAAATTTTGGAGTTTTTAGACTCACCTTATCATATACATTTTAAGTTTATAAACACGTTTTGAAGTGTGATATTTTGGATTGTAACATATGTTTAGAGTTTATTAATAACTCTGAATTAGTTGTGTATTTATGTTAAGTCTCGTTCGTGACATCACCCGTTCCGGACCACGGGGACGGTGGATGTTATAGCTGAGCACAAAGCTCAGTGAATGGATTATAATATAAGTTCAGAAATAACAATAAACGCATTGATAACAAAGCGGAAGACTTAAAAATTCAATTTGAAGAAAGTTCATGAAACTCAAGTTCATAGTTAATTTAATTCAAAAGAAAACGTTCACAAATATTTAAAAACAATAATCTCAAGAACGATTCACACTTTAACTTCAAAACGTAATATAAATAAATGTTTGTGTGTTACGTAATATAAAACGTAACATAAGATTCAAACCAAAATCAATGTTTGTGTGTATGTACACATTTCGTTGATCATGTTCAATTGATCAATCACAAGGCGGTGAACCACCTTTAGTAAGGGTCAATTACAATAAATAGTTTCCCACGATTCAAAAGAATTGAAATTCATACCTTAACCAAAGTGAGATGTATCACGCGATCAACCGAGACTCAGGACGAAGTTTAACTCGTTCGATTGCCTATTTAAACCACGAATTATTATTACTCGCATAACATAAAACTTAATGGTTATTATCATAAGCTTAATCACGAAATTTTATTCTCTTAGGCATTAAACTGAACACTTGGTGTGCGGTTAAACATCTAGATACAAATATCACTGTTTTGATTCTAAACTTTACCCTTTTGTAATTTTCACAAACCCAAACATTTCTAAACATGTATTTGATTATAATTTTGCAATATCAAATCATGATCTACCAACCAACTTCAACTACTCTAACCTACCAACTTAAATAACTTAAGAAGAAATTTATACCTCTAGGAAGGACTCAAAGAGTAGATTCTGAATATGTAATTATTTTGTTGATTTCTTCGACAATTTACAAGTAATTTTAGAGAGAGAGAGAGAGTTTTAGAGAGAGAGAAGAGATATGACAATGAATATGGCGGTGTTGGTATGAATGAAACGATGAAGATGATCTACTTATATGGTTATATGCTTTTTTTTCTTTATATATATATATATAAAGAGAGAGAGAGAGAGAGAGAGAGAGTGAGGATCTTTTGTTAACTATAAAAATATTATTAACTTTGTGAACCTAAACTAGCCAATAGGAATGCATCTTAGGGTGTTGTTGTGATTGTGTGTATAATTAATGATAAAGGGTAGAAAGGGAAATCATAATTTGGACAATATTTGATCTAGTTATTTGGGAGTTACAAAAATCAATGTTCCATGACTCTAGCTAGTGGTTTGACTTCAAAAAAATTTCCATAATCAATTACATGCTAAAATCGTATGAACATCCCAATAATCCAAGTACCTAGTGGTTTGTTTTCAAAATTTTGTCCATGTCCATCTTAATTCTCAAATCGCATAAACATCACAATAAATGAACGCCACAACGTCCACCGACATTATGAGTTACGGGTTCCATAACGACGTCAATAGAGGTGCGTTTGTTGAAAATTTTTCATCTGTGGAAAAAACAACATTGAATGAAGACAATGGAAATCAACTCAATAGAAATGAGCACCAAAACGAAAGCAGCGGTAATTGCAATGTGGATATAGTTGAATCGAATAACAAATTATTAGTTTGATTGGTGTTTTCTATAAAATCTTAGCGAAGATCATGGCGGAACGGTTAAAGAAGGTGATGGGGAAAATCATTGGTGAAACTCAAGTGTCATTTATCAAAGGTTGATCCATTTTAGACGGGGTGTTGATTGCAAAAGAAAGGTTTGGTCTTCAAAGTGGATTTTGAAAAGGCGTATGATAGTGTGGAGTGGTCATTCCTTTTAGATTCCTTATCTTCGATGGGTTTCGGCAAGAGATGGTATAAATGGGTTAAAGCTTGTCTGGTTTCTTCCTCGGTCTCGGTTCTTGCAAATGGGTCGCCGACACGGGAATTTCAAATGAAAAAGGGTCTTAGTCAAGGTGATCCCATAGTCCCATTCCTATTCTTAATCGTTGCGGAGTGCCTAAATATTCTCATGTTGGAAGCAAGAGAAAAGGGGTTGTTCGAAGGTGTGAAAGTGGGAAAAGACAACGTGATATTGTCACATCTCCAATATGCCGACGATGTTATTTTCTTTGGTAAGTGGAGTGTCGATAACGCTAAAAATCTTATGAAAATCTTGCTTTGCTTCCAAGTGGCGTCGAGGTTAAAGGTTAATTTTAGCAAAAGTAGGTTATATGGGGTAGGGGTGGAGGTGGATAAACTTCAAACGTGGGCGTCTAGATTAGGGTGCGGTGTCAGGGAGATGCCTTTTATGTATCTCGGGCTTTCGGTTGGAAGGGACATGCATAAAATTGAGAGTTGTAAGGAGGCAACGAAGAAAACGGAGAAGAAATTGGCGGATTGGAAGACGAAGATGATCTCTTTTGGTGGGCGACTTACTTTGGTAAAATTGGTACTCAGTAACCTCTCCTTATACTTTTTCTCGCTCTTTCGTGCCCCGAGAGGAGTGTTGCGTGAGCTTGAGCGCGTGAGGAGTCGGTTCTTTTGGGGAGGGGGAGGGGGCTAAACTCTAAAAGGGGGTGGCTTGGGTCAAATGGGAAAGGGTGGTGAGGAGTTTCAAGCGAGGGGGGCTTAATGTAGGAAGTCTCCAGTCATCAAACTGGGGGTTGTTAGGCAAATGGTGGTAAAGGTTCTTTACGGAGAGGGACACTTTTTGGGTAAAAGTTATTAAGAGTTTATTTGGAAAAGAGGTGGGGTTTGGTAGTAGCGTAGGGTCGGTAAGAGGGTGTCGGTCGGTGTGGGTGAACTTTATTGGTGTAGGAAAGGATTTGGAGAAAGTGGGTTTTGATTTCAAGTCATTTTTTGGGAGAGGGGTGGGGAGAGGGGATGTGTTAGCTCCAAATCTTCTATTTGTTAAAGTGCTGAAAATACCCAAGTCCTATTTCAGAGGACTTCCAAAGATAGACTTCAGAGGACATAGACTTCAGAGGACGAAGACTTCAGAGGACAAACCTGCCTCTGAAGTACTTATCAGAGATTGCAGCTTTCAGCAGAAGACATCAGAGATGGCTTCATCAGAGGCTCTGAAGACAACATCAGAGCTCTGAAGACATTCTCTCTGAAGAAGGCGTTGAAGACTTTCCTGAAGTATCAGAAGAGATAACCAATCACTTAGTGATAAGATTTACTTTATAGAGTAGGTTGCTGTTCAAGCATCTTAAACTTACCTTTTAGGTAAAACACTGTTCAAGCATGCTTCTATTTGTCAGAATAGTACAATGTTTACTTTATGGTCCAATAAATAGGACCATCACTCCTTTGACAAAAGTGTGCTTTTTGATATCTTGTATAAGAAGAATTAACTGAATATATCTCACGAAGATCTTGTTCTTTCTACTTGCTTTCTATATGAACTGTGATATCTGAATCTGCTTTTGATATTAAACTATATTGCTTCCGCTGTTTATACTCTTGTTGTTTATATCATTATTGTTATAAGATTAAATCTGGGATCCAACAATTGGTATCAGAGCACCCTTTGTTTTCTAAAACAAAGAAAGATCATATCTGCATACTCGGATAGATTTAATTCTTACTGATTCAAGCTTTTATTATCTGTGCATGTTTATGTAAACCCTGATTTATTAAACTTCATATGCTCCAGATTTAAAAGTAAATCACAGTTACATCATTTAATAGATCTTCATAGAAAAGCATCAGTTCTTCAAATCTTCATCTTTTCTTCACAAAATGGCAAACTCAAGCATAAGTGCCATTTATACAGTTGGATCATTAACCAAACCTCCTACACTTCTAAGGGATGAATATCCTCAATGGAAGATAAGAATGGTAAATTTCTTAGAAGGTATGGACAGGGATCTGTTAAGATCAGTGAACGATGGACCTCACCAACCAATGGTGTTGGTACCAAGAGTTCCAGCAACAGCAGATACTGTTGAAATCCCTGCTTACTATGAAAAGAAAACTTCAAACTTTACTGAAGAAGAAACTAACATGATGGAAAATGATTCAAAAGCTATTAGATTACTTATAATGGCCATTCCCAATGATATCTTCCAAGAACTTGATTCTTGTGTAACAGCAAAAGAGATATGGGATCAGTTGTTAAATCAACTTGAAGGTGGCCTACAAACTCAAAAGAACAGGAGAAATCTTTGTATCAATGAATATCATGATTTTCATGCATCACCCGAAGAAACCTTACACCAAACATACTCAAGGTTTAACATCCTCATCAATAAATGCAGAAAATTTGGGGTCATGAGAACAAAAGAAGAAAACAATGTTCTCTTTCTTAAAAGTTTAAATGAGGAATGGTCACAACTGTCAATGTCAATACAAGCCAATCAAAATCTTGAATCATGGTCATTGACTGATATTTATGGCACCCTGGTTGCACAAGAAAAAGAAGTAGTTAAACAAAAACCAAAAACTTCTTTAGGTGGACCACTTGCACTCATGTCAAAACAAAAGGGTGTATCACAAGAATGCAGAAATCTAGAAAAAGACAACTGTTCAAAGAAAGAATCTAAAAGAAAATCCAAGAAGGTTTTGATGTCTGAAGAAGTTGAACACTCAGATTCTGACTCAGATGATGACATCAATGCCTTTGCCAAATCTCTTGCATTAATCACCCATCAATTTAACAAGAAGTTTGGCAAGAAAGTTTTTGAAGGAAGAAGAGAGGATGAAGAAAGAAGAGGAAATCCAGAAAGGAGATTTCAGAAAACTGACTATCAACAAGAGCCCAAATCTAATCTGCATAGTGATTAGAAGGGCGTTCATTTCACCAATCATGATTCTACTCAACAATCAAGATCTCAACAATCATTTCAGCCAAGGTATCCGCAACCTCAGAGGTACTTCAAGCCACAACCACAACCACAAGCACAGAAGACAGAATCAGACACTTCTCTTCCATCAAACCAAAATGATGGAAGATGTTTTAGATGTGGAAAGCCAGGCCATTACTCTGCAAACTGCAGAGGCAGACTCATCAAAGATGAAGACTACTACAAAAACAAGTACAAGTATAATGTCAAAGAAAGAGTACTTGCTGTCAGATTCAACAAGCGATGGAGAAGAAGAACCTACCAATCTATGTGGTATGGCTTTCACAGATGATCAGAATGATGAGTCATCAGAGGACTACTCTGAACAGGTAAACTCTCATTCCACCTCTGACGGTGAACTTGAATTGGATGTTATTAAGCTAACAGATGAATTTCAAATCTTAAAGCAAAAACTTGATGATGAAAAAGAAAAAAGGAAACAATTGACAAAAGATCTTAATTTTTACAAAAGAGAAAAAGATCTTCTTGAGTCAGAAAAAAGAGAGATTTCTGTTGAGAAATCTGAACTTGAAGAGAATCAGAAACAAAAAGAAAAATCCTTCTTATCAAAATTCAAAGAACTTGAGAAAGTCTTAAAAGTTAAAGAGGAAGAAGTAAAAAAATCTGAGTATGAAAGACTCAATTCAATTGCCTTAAGCAAGGTTTTTCAAAAGGAAAGAGAAATCCTTCATCAAACACTGGAAAGGAAAGAACTAAAAATAAAAAAATTTCTTGATGCTCAAGATGTACACATAAAGATAAACTCTCAAATGGATACTCAAGGGCTTGGATTCAATGAATTGGATCCATTCACTGGATTGAAGAAAACTTCACTTTCTTCCACTTTTTGTAAAGGAAAGGTCCAGATCTCAAAAAGTGACCTTTCCTTTACAAAACTGACTGTCCATCTCTGAACAATTTCAAGAGAATAAAAACCTAGAGAGATCAAAAACTAGGGCTCTGAACTTTAAAAATGTTGCATACTCTGAAGTTCAAAACTTTCCAAATTCTATCTTAAAAATAGAAAAAGAAACTTCAGAGGTATTTTTCACAAAACCTCAGAGAAATGATCCTAAAGAGATTTTCAAATTCAATGCATTTATCAAAGATGAGTCAGAGACATCTGAACAAAGTACCTCTGAAGCAAGTACTTCTGAAGATGAACCTCAGAGTTCACTTAATCCAGATGCCCCTCTGTATTCACCATTCTCTGATGAATGCATCAGAACTACATTCGAGGAAGACATCAAGAGAATAAATCAAGAAAATATCATAGCTGATTTAAAAAGGAAAGAAAGCATGAAAAGGATCATCAAAGTCTCAAAACCCAAGAAAATTGAGAAACCATCAGAGGTAGTTATCTCTGGTAAGGATGAACGAGACTTTCTTGAATCTGATCCAGAGGTAGATGAACAGATTCTCTACAGACCAGAGGAAGTAATTCATAAAAAGATAGATACTATTGGTTCTGGAATTTTGAACATTCCTATTTCTGTTTTGAAAAATAAAACCAGAATACCAATATGTCCTGACTTTGCAGAAATATGTCTTAAAGCAAAACTTCTCTGGATCTTGAAAAAGAATTACAAGAAAAGGCAAAGAATAAAACTATCACTTCTCACCTTTATACTTATAAACCAATCAAGTTTACTCCTGGACAAAAGGGGAAATGGCAAGAAATTAACCATTCTAATCATGTTTGTGCAGTGAGCAACAACGAGAAGAGGATGTTTCTGAACAAGAGAAGACAACTTGAAAAGAAGGTTGTCTCTCAAGCTAGAAGAAAAGAAGTAGTTAGGAATACTTGTAATATTCCTAGTACTAATTCAAAAAGGAATCATAATGTATCAAATGCATTTAATGAAATGAATTCCTTTGCTGCTACTTCTTCTTGTTCTGTAAAGTGCAATTGCATCCAACTCTTGATAAAACTAAAAAATCACTTCAGAGGTTCTCACTGTTTTCTTCATCAATCTCTGAATAAAAATTCAGAGACAAAGCCTCAAAAGAAAAAGGACAATATTGCCAAAACATCAAAAGATGAGAAGGCAAAATTTCAAAAAGATAATCAGAAGTCTAACAAAATAGGACCCATAATGAGATGGGTACCTAAGAAAATCTAATATGTCTTGCAGAAACAGTCTATGCCGATCTGGTACTTAGATTCTGGATGTTCAAGGCATATGACTGGAGATAAAAAGTTACTATCCTCTTTCAAAGCCAAATCTGGGGGAGCAGTAACTTTTGGAGACAATATGCAAGGTCAGATTAAAGGTTATGGTGAGCTATCAAGAGGTAATATTTCTGTATCAAAGGTTGCTTATGTTGACGGGTTAAAGCATAACTTAATCAGCATAAGTCAACTTTGTGACCATGGTTTTGATGTGAAATTTCAAGAAACACATTGTTCTTTACTTCACTCAAAAACAGGTCAAGAAATGCTTAAAGCTGACATAAAGGGAAATTTATACAGAATGAATTTTTCCAAACACATAAAAACTGACTCAGAGAAACTCTGTCTTGTATCTCTGAACAGTGAAGATGTTTGGCTCTGGCATAAAAAGTTCTCACATCTGAACTTTTCTTCACTTGATAAATTGGTCAAACTAAATCTGGTCAAGGGATTACCATCTCTAAAGTTTAACAAATATCATCTTTGTTCTGCTTGTGAAATGGGAAAAATGAAAAGATCTTCCCACAAGACCAAAAGTGATAATAACTGTCCAAAACCTCTACATATGCTTCATGTGGACCTCTGTGGTCCTATCTCTATGCAGAGTTTGTCAAGTAAAAAGTATATCCTCGTCTTGATTGACGAATACTCAAGATATACTTGGATAGAATTCATCAGAGCCAAGTCTGATGTCCCTAACATTTTAATAAGATTGTTAAAAAGATTGTAGGTTCTGTTTGATACCAAAGTTCAGAAGCTGAGAAGTGATAATGGATCAAAGTTCAGAAATGCAAAAATTAACTCATATCTTTCAGAGGAAGGCATAACTCCGAACTTCTCTGCAGCTAGAACACCTCAACAAAATGTTGTTGAGAGGAAAAACAGAACACTGGTTGAAGCTGCAAGAACTATGCTTGCAGGATCAGATCTTCCCACAAACTTTTGGGCAGAGGCAGTGGCAACAGCCTGTTTCGTTCAAAACAGAGCTACAATTGTCAAAAGATTCAAGAAAACATCTTATGAACTCATTAACAATAGGAAACCTAATGTTAAATATTTCCATGTTTTTGGATGCAAATATTTTATTCTAAATGATAGAGAGTCTCTCGGAAAGTTTGACAAGAAAGCAGATGAAGGAAAATTCATTGGATATTCACTAGCCTCAAAAGCTTTCAGAGTGTTCAATCAGAGAACAAGAACAATCCAAGAGAGTATCAATGTGTATTTTATTGATGACAGAAAACTTGCCACCAATAATGTCAATCCAAATGCTAAAAATATCTCTGAATCATCAAGGACAAGAGAATATGAACTAAACAAAATATTCGAAGATTTCTTCGATGATGAAAATACAGAGTTTCTTTTCAGAGATATTCACAGAGCAACTTCAGAGGAACCACAAACGTCAGGTACAAATCTCTCTGGTCCCTCTGAATTCACAACTTCTGCTTCCTTGGATGCAGGTTCAAGAAATGAATCAACTTCAGAGCCTCTGGAATCAAATCATGCGCCTCTGGAATCAACTTCAGAGCCTCTTCTCAGCACAACAGAGATGTCTTCCGCTATCATCTCTGAAGCTCAAACTCCACCTCATATTCATGCTCCACTCACAAGATGGACAAAGGATCATCCTCATGATCAGATCATTGAATCACCTTCAGAGGGTGTCAAAACCAGATCAGCCACAATCAATGAATGTTTTTTTGTAAATTTTTTAAGCGTCATTGAACCAAAGAAGGTAAATGAAGCTCTTGAAGATCCTCATTGGATCACTGCAATGCAGAATGAGCTTCAAGAGTTTGAAAGAAACAAAGTCTGGACCTTAGTTCCCCTTCCTAAAGGAAAATTTGCAATTGGAACTAAATGGGTCTTCAGAAATAAAAAGGATGAGGATGGTATTATAATCAGAAACAAAGCAAGGTTGGTTGCTAAGGGATATTTCCAAGAAGAAGGTATTGATTATGATGAAACCTTTTCACCTGTAGCTAGGCTAGAAGCAATTAGAATCTTCTTAGCCTATGCTGGACACAAAGGGTTCAAAGTATATCAGATGGATGTTAAATCTGCCTTTCTAAATGGTAAATTAAATGAAGAAGTTTATGTCCAGCAACCACCTGGATTTGAAAATACAGAGTTTCCTAACCATGTTTATTATCTTGATAAAGCTCTATACGGACTTAAACAAGCTCCAAGAGCATTGTTGGTCCCGGAGGTGCTTAACAAGTTTGTAGAAGGGGGGGGGTTGAATACAAACACATAAATTAAAGTTTAATAAATTGTTTATTGATAAATCGAACACAACTTACAAGTTCGTTGCGGAATAAGATTAAGACAGACTCAATCTAAACAAACTTAAGAAACACTAAGATGGTTGCACAAGAATATAGAGAAAGGGGGTTTTAGAAGTATAGAAAACAAAGGTTTCTATATTGGTTCAAGAATTGAGCACACTCTCAGAAGGAGAAGTGATCTTTCTATTTATACCATATGCATTAAATGCATGGCAGGGTACTTTACACGTGTCATTCAGTGATTGGCTTTGGTAGTCTGACTTTTGGGAGACATGCTTTCGGTCGTATCATGAACAGTGTAGTTGACAGAGTTGTTGTACGATTTGTGGCAGAGATATGTCCGTTCTGACACATCGTACTGGTTGTGCAAGGTAAGACAAAAGGAAACTTGAGGCATAAGCTTTGTGATCGATTGATCGTTGAATATCTCTTTCTTCAGAGATATAAAGAGGTTCAGCTATCGCTGAAGCTTTTCCTCATGTTCCTTCGCATATAAGTACAGTTGTCTTTGCTTCACTGATATCCGCAGCAGGTCACTAGTAGACTTCTCTTTGTTCAGTGGCTTCGTCTTCGATTCAGCTATGAACATAAGTTGACGCAAGACTTGTCTTCAGGGATTACGTTACTGTTTACATCAGAACTATCAGAGATAACTGAACAGACTCAGTCTG
Organism: Arctium minus; assembly: GCA_954870635.1. Classification (NCBI taxonomy): domain Eukaryota; kingdom Viridiplantae; phylum Streptophyta; class Magnoliopsida; order Asterales; family Asteraceae; genus Arctium; species Arctium minus. The sequence continues at coordinate 43,946,880 of OX941092.1, read as the reverse complement.
ATCACTGATAGTGAAACACTAATACATATGAATGTTTGTAAGAAGGACTATCAGTGATAACTGAACAGACTCAGTCTGATCGCTGATGGTGAAACACTAATACATATTAAACGTAATTTTCACTAAGTATAAAAGAGGGTCGTTATCAAATCACTGAGAAAGCTTGGATCAACAATCTCCCCCTATTTGATAATGACAAAGTAACTGAAGAAAATTACTTTTAAAGTTCAAAATAAGGAATAATCAGGACTCATAACATACACGTCCCAATTACTATTTTGAGGGATCTTTTACAATACTAATGGAGTTAAGTACATCACTGAAATTTTCATTAATCCAAGAAAAGAATTACAAGGTATGAAAATTACAAGTACAAGTGAAGAACTAACTACTGTAAGTTTAACTAATAGATTACAAGAAATAGGAAACTAATCTATCAGCTATCTAAAGAAGACTTGGGAGGATTGATCATATACTCAGGTTTTTCTTCTCCTTTCTGCCTTCGATATGAAAATTCTTGAGAAATGATTGCTTTGATCGATTCAGCAGAGGGAGAGAAGTCACACCATAAGCACAAGAGATCCTTGAGATGATCGAGGGGACATATAGGAATTTCAGAGACTCTCTGAAATCTGAGTTCTTCCTCATCATCTCTGAAGAAGATTCGAAAAGGTTCTTTAAGTACTTGTTCTGCAACATATGGTCCACCAGGGGGTAGAGATAGATCGAGAACTGAAAGATCAGGAGGAGGACCGAACAGAGCTTCTCTTGAGAACTTGATGGAGGTTTCATTTCTTATCACTGCGACATTTTTAGAGGAGGAGGAGACAGGATTCCTTTTGAATTGCTTTGACTTAGAAGGAAGAGCAGACGACACCTTTAATATTGCAGCGACTCTGTTGATGAGAGCATCATTTATCCCTTCAACATAGCCTCTATAGATTGACTTTGATTTTTTTTAGTGCATCTTTGAACTCAAGCCATTCCATATAGCCGAAGCTTTCCAGCTTTGAAACGAACATAGCCTTGCAGCTTCCATCCTCTCTGGTAATCTCCATAGTGACAGAAACATTATCCTTCTTCTTTCTTCCAGATATAGCGACTGAAACAATCTTCATTGGGTCAGAGTGATAGTCGAGTTTATGTTTGCACCAATCGAGTGAGCTATCGCTGACCGCTAGAGCTTTTGAGCGCTCCTCTTCAATATCCTTTAAAAGAGCCGCCTGGACTTCTACTGGTTTCTTTTTCAGCTTCTTTTCTTTGACCTGAGATGACTGAACCTTTAGAGCAAGAGATGCATCTCTTTGGCTATCAGCTATCAGCTTCTCAGCCCTGACGGATTCTTCGATTTCAGCTTCAGTCAGGAACTCTAGATTTGTTGATTGAGAGGGTCTAGAGGGCCTTCCTGGATGTTACAGGGACTCTTATTCCTCATCTTCTTCATCAATCTCTCTTACAGAGTTTGGATTATTTGATCATCAGCTACAGCAGCTGGGATTATTCGGAGTTCTTTACCCTTAAGCAGGGGAGAGAACTATCTGGTCAGAAAATGAAAAGGTTAGTTTATTTTTGGGGAAGAAGAGAGATAAAGGTTAGAAAGAGACAGGGGTGAGGTTTTTATAGAAGGATATAGGAATAAGAGAAAGGCATACCTGAGAAGGAGTCTCCTCAGATAGTGAAACAATCTTCAGGCTTTCCTCAGCAGCAGCATCCTTGGATTTGCTTTGGGAGGGGGTTCCTGAGGATGTTCCATGGCTCCCCCCTGCTTGGACAACTTCTTTCGAAGTTATCGCTGATGATGTGACGGTTGAAGAACGCCATAAAGACTGATCTTCTTCATCGTCATTATCATCATCTTGATGAGGGTGTTGATCCTCTTGATCTTCAAGATCAAGAGCTTCATCTTCATCGTCCTCCTCTTCTTCATCATCGATTAAATCTTCGAGAGAAGGAGGGGCTTTATCAGCAACCATCTCCCCCTCAACATGAGACGGAGTTTCTTTCTGTTGGACCTCAGCAGCAGCTTCTAACTCCGTATTTTCTTCAGCTGCTTTCTCCCCCTCTTTGTCATTATCACGGAGGGAGAGATCTTTGGAAGGAGATGAAGTGTTTGCAGCGGACAACTTCTGAACTTCAGCCTCCAAACTCTCCAGACGGCCTTCAAATGCAGGAAGATCTGACGTAGCCTGATGAATGAACTCAACGGCAATGTTCAGAGAGGTACGATCGTTCTCTGTGAATGAGGGAGTAGGAGTCGGAGCTGGTGCCTTCAGGTGAGTCAGGATTTGCTGAAGAAGAACTTCACAGGAATCAACCTTGGCAGACAAGACATAAAATTGTCGCTTGGAATCCTCCTTCACTTGGTCAATCGCGGCTTGAAGAGCGGAGATTTGAGAGGATTCAGCTTTCGTTGAACACGTAGCTGTCAATGTCTTCAGCTCTTCACCAGCTGAATTGACAGCACTGGTGGTGCCAATGATGGCTGTCGTGAGAGAAATCACCTTGATTCCCAAACTGTTGACATTGGCGTCAACGGTGGCCATATTAGGACCTGAAAGAAACGTTAGTTGCTAAGAAACAGGCTTATATGGAGAGTTGGGAGTAGTGTTTAGGGTTATAGGTTTACCTGAGTTTTCAAACATTTTGTAGAATTGTAGAGATTCGTGAAACGTTTGATTATTAGGTCCTAGGGTTCCAAACGGTGGTTGTGTAGATATAGATGGAAGGTTAGAGACCAAAGAAATAAAAGGATTAGAGATGGGGATAGAAGAAGTAGGGAAAGGAGTAGTTACCTCAGTTTGTTGCTGAACTGAGATGATGGGGGACGTCACTGTTGTTGTGACAGCGACCGAGATCGCTGGCACGGTTGAAGATGTAGGTGCGGTGGATGTGGAGGAGATGACCACAAAATCATCCAAGGAAGTTTGTCGAGAAACTTCCTCAGGCCTTGAACTAGTGGCGATGGTCTCCTTAGTGACTTTGGCCTTCTTCGAAGGACCAAGGGAACTAACAGATGGTCGTTTGGAGGGGGTAGCGGCAGGGATAGCAGAAGAAGGAACCCTCTACGTGGCCGTTGAAGAAGAAGAAGTGTGGAGAGAGAGTCGAGAGCGAAGATCAGGAATACTTACCTCGTTGGGGAGCGGCTTGACCTCCAAGGAGCGCTGGCCCACTTTGGCAAAAGTGCCATCAGAAGTAGTGGGGTAAGTAGTAGGGTAGAGGAACTTTAGGTACGCACAGATGAAGCGTACATAGAGGATCTTGGGATCCCTCTCCGTTTTCTCTATCTTTGACCTCAGATCGTCAAAGATAGTTGTGGCATAGTCGAAATTTCTTCCAGCGATCACGGATTAGGCCATCTGGACTTGAATCTTGCTGGCCTGGTCCAGTGACCCACTCTTCCCACTCATACATTGAATGAAGTGAGCAAAGATGTAGTTAAGCTGAGAAGGCATGTTTGCCTTCTTTATGAGAGTCAGCTTCTTGTTGGGGATTGTCGTCCGCGACTTTGGATCCCAACAGTATTCCATTTCATCCAGAAAGTGGATGAGTTCAGCGTCAGTAGGCAAGGCATCGAACCCATTCCTAGGTTTGTCAGGAAATCGCAGAGCTTTCCTTAATCCCAAGGCAGTCATCATCCCTGGTCCGAGATTAGTGCTGAAAGAAATAGCAGGAACCAGATCACCCTTTTTGTTGGTGACGGAGGTTTCTTCAGCGGTGAACCAGAATTGCTGGAAAAGAGTTTTTGAAGGAGTGGGATCCACAGTGATGGCGTAGGCAATGCAGGATTGCTTTAGAAACTTTGCAGCGTCCACCAGACGTGGGTATTTGACACCATCAAAATCCAGTCGTGCGAGATGGTTGTTTTTCGGAATCTCAGAGTCAGTTATGGCGAACTTGACGTTCTTGGAAGCGATGAGAGCAGATTGAGCCATTCTGAATATGAAGAAAAAAAACAGGAGTAGAAGAAAAAGATTTAGTCTAAAAATAAAGAAGGTTTTAACAGTTTCTTTTTTACGGAAGAAACATAGCTAAACCAACATATTTGAAGATTAAAGTGACGTTCTTAGAGGAAGATATAAAAACAGTAAGAAAAACCAAAAGATTTTGAATGAAGAAAATCAAAAACAGTGGTGTTGAAGTAATAAAATCAAAAAAATGATTTCATATGATAAAAATCTTATAAAACCCATAATGGCAGTCCATAAACGGAGTTTTAGATTAAAAAGATTTAGAATGAGAGTATGAAGAAGAAGATCAAAAATAACCTATTGATCTTGAAGGATGAAGATGATGCAGATGCTTGAGAATGTGAGGATGCTTCGAGAGTTTTCTTGCTTTGAAAGTATTTTCAGAAAGCGTAAAACGATAAGAATGGAAAAACATTCTTTTTATACGTAGAGAGTAGGAGAGAGAGAGGCGAGAATACAAATGTTTATCATGACATGGACACGTCCCACGAAGTTGATTGGATAAAAGGGCAACGGACGAACGTGTCAGAAAAAGGCATGTCGTGGATTGTCGGTTCAAATGACGTCATAGGAGAGAGAAAAAAAACGTTTCATTTGTCCGTTTTGAAATGATCGCTGAAGAAAAGTCAGCGATAGATTTTCTTTTTGAAAGTATTGTGACATCTGGCAACCAGAATTTACAGGTTTTCACCCGAACCGTATAATACATGTCTTAACATGTAGGAACACCCTAATATAACCTGATTGTGTAGGCAAAGGTTTTAGTTTCCTAAGATTTCCGGCAGCGCGCTTAGAATATCCGGTTACCGCACTTAACGGTATATGCTGTCTTATAAAATGTCAATCCAATAAAATTAACATTTTATTATATCAATAATAATAATAAGAGGGTAAATATAAAATTTACCTACTCATAGATTTTTTTTAAACTTTAAGTAATCAAACCAAAATTTTAAGTAGATAATTGAGAATTTACCAACCCTTAACCTATCTTTTTATAAAAATTACATTATATATATATAACTTAAAAAAAAAAAAAGGTTAGGGAGAGAGGGAAACCGTCCACCTCTCTCTCCCCCTCCCAAATTCTTTTTTTTAACACTCTTCCTCATTATGTCCCCCATGCTCCTCCCATTTTCAAGAAATTCCTCTCCACTTCTCTCTCTCTCTATTTCAAAATCTCTCTCTCTTTCTCTCATTTTCTTGGCAGAAAATCAGCCCCAAAACTCTCTCAAATCCATCAAACTTTGAAGATCAAAAATAATCTCTAGTGTGGGTAAGTACTATATCTTGCATTCTACTTCATCTTCTTCTTTTCTTGCCTTTTCTTTCATTTTACTTGCATTTTCTTCACCTTTTTCTTCACTTTCTTGAGGTTTCTGAAAAGAAGGACTTTCATAGGCCTTCAAATGGTAGGTTAGACACCAAAGACATGTTAAATGTCAAGAAATGGTAATAACCCATGATCCATGTAATTAAAACTCAAGAAAATGGAGCTTAGAAGACATGAATGGCTATTTTTCTCATCATCTAAGATGGTAGAGTTCATGCATGTGTATCTCCTTCTTTGTAATCTAAATGATGTTCTTTTACAAAACTTATGTTAAAAAGCTTTGTAAAAACGTTTTTAAACAAAAAGACCACCCTTTGGGTGATAATAAAAGTTAAAAAGCATTCATATTGCCATGAAAGTTCATTTTAGAATCTGGCAGATTGCATGCATGTTCTTGATACGGCCATAACTTGAAAAATATTCAACCAAACATTATGAATCTTCTTCTGGAACTTTGTTTTGTGAGTTACAAATCTAACCCAACTGGATTCACTCAAAAATATTGAGTTTTGACCCCTCATCCTCACCTATAAAGTTATGTGCGCAGGATGAATCCGTCTGGACAAAAACCTCCATTTAAACAACCATAACCATCATTTAAATCCATAACAATTAATGATTTTATTCTGGAAGTAACTTTAATGAGTTATAATTAAAACAAAATTGGTTACAATTAAAAATATGAAGATTTGAGCATTCAACCACTCATGACAAATGAGGTGAATCTTTTTCTGGAAGATTAATATTTGAGTTAGGGTTACAACCCAATTTAAATCACCGAAAAACAATAAGTTTTGACCGTTCAAATGGTTGTGACAAACAGAATATGTAGACTGCATTGTTTACTGTGACCAATAAGCTTTAATGTAATGATTACCCTATCTAGTCACCTCAAAAGATAGTGACATTTGTACCAAAAGTTCCCTAAGACACTAAATTTAAATATATAAAAATTTGGTTAAATAATAAATTGGGGAAAATTCTTAAATATGCCGATGAGTTAACCTAAATTTCTGCCAACAGAAAAGTAAAACTCTAGTTCTAGAAAAATAAGTTTTGGGTTGTTAAAAATAATAATAGCCTTATAAGTTATAATTTTTGTTAAAACATCAAATAATAATGTATACATGTAAAATTTAATCTTGGGTTAAAATATAAGGTGACCAAGAGATGCACGTTTATAAACATAAATAATGTAAGTACTCACTATTCATTCTTAAGACATAATTCAAGGATTAATTCCTATATGTATGTCACAATGTCAATTTTTAAAATGGTAAGGTTCTCAAATCATTTAAAATCCAAAATTTCCGTGTATTTCACAAAGTAAAATATTACTTAAAAACCAATTAAAGGTCACATAAGGCATTTTATAAGACGTAGCGATCTAAGTGACACTTAAACCCTAAGAGTAGGACCCGAACTGATAGTGTATTTCACTTTCATAGGAAGGACTTAACACCGGGTCTTGTGCAACCGTGAAGCCACTTCTGGACATCTTGCTGAACATTGTGAGTATTCACAGCCCCTCTTTTTATCGTTTTAATTGATTTTGGGGTGGAAAGCTTGTATAAATTGCGTATTTAAAGATTCATGAGAATGGTTTTAAAGTATTGCGAATTGGAAATTTATAAGGCTTTGTTAAAAGCGTTTGGAATTATAAGCTATATGATATGTATGCTCTTGATGTGTTGAGTTTCTAAAGATTAAGACCCCGTAAGCACTACTATTAACCCAAAGAAAATTGGGCCTATAGTATTAGTGGATAGCGCTATTTGGTGTGACAAGCCCACCTTATGCTGACGAGCAGGGGTGCACTATACTAGAGAAGTTGACTATCCATGTGGCATAGACCACCTCTGAGTTAGTCAACGGGGGCGTTGAAATTGGTCAGGGACGGATTAGTAGTGGCTCAACGTAATATTATCTTTGCATACACTTATCATAAGGAAATTAAATTGTCATATTCATGAATCAGAGATTTGAAGCTTGGTTTTTACGCATGATTTATAATGACGTAACAATAATTGTCTTACACATGTGGATTTATTCCACCGCTGAGGTAATGACGTAAAAAGAATTGTCTTACACATGTGGATTTATTCCACCGCTGAGGTAATGACGTAACAATAATTGTCTTACACATGTGGATTTATTCCACCGCTGAGGTAATGACGTGTAAATTAAGGGGCATTGGTTGGTCGAAAGGTTTGGTAGTGGCTCAATGTTAAGGCATTACTGTATACAGTTAACCTCGTGCAAATAATTGAACAATCAGTTTCTTAAGCGTCTTGTGAACGAACGTTTCACAATAAAAATTTATGCATTCAAATTACTTTTGTGCAGACGAAAACTTGTGAACTCACCAACTCAATGTAGTTGACCCTTTTTCTTTTACCATGCTTTTCAGGTACTGATAAGTAAGTGGTGGCATATAGGGTGCATCTGTGTGACATCACCAACTGCAAGAACATTAAAATATTTGGTCAACTTTTGTAACTGCCGTTTATTTTGAGAACTTATTTTGGTTATGACTTGTACAACAATATTTGTACTATTTTATTGAATGTTGTGGTTGGTGTTATCTATTACTTAATGCTATGAAACCGTATGCTGTCATATCTCGTGTTTCCGCTTTAGCGGGGTGTGACAGATTTGGTATCAGAGCCTAAGGTTATAGAGAATGCCGGTTTCCTTATGGAAACCTCAAACTATAACAAAATATAAACATAATTTCAAAACGATTTTTGAAATGATTCTTAAAGGCTGAAGTGTATCACTAGTATAACTAGGCTGAGTGTCGTATTATTATACCATAACTTAGACAAAGCCTGATCACCTATGTCTAATTTAGGTATGCATAATAGGGGACTTGAACTAGTTGTATTAGGAGTACAAAAGGATTTTACTACTTAAAAGCGTCGAGCATGAATTTTGTGTGTGCATGCATAAACATTGCATATCTTAGATTGGTATCATAACACCCTTAGTAATTAAGTCTATTAATATCACAGCTCACTATGTCGTCCTCGTCTACACCCACTGAGTACTCTGTCGACGCCTCTAGCTATGTTAGTAGTCGACCTAGGAGAGACCCACCGACTGTTGAGGAGGAAGACCCATCTGAGGACAAGGACGAAGCAACTAGTGAGATCCCTACCAGATCCCCTGCATCGATATTACCCCCACCCGCACCTCAACAAGCACCACGAGGACCGAGGATTAGGACTTTTTGACTACTTTTGATGGTCAAACATGGAAACTTACTTTGGGTGACCTGTAGCTAACTACTTAAAACTCTAATTACTTGGTGCCTTTTGGGGAAAACCTTGTGTTGTTTATCGAATTTATGTGACTGTCGAACCTGTGATTGTTTGAACCAAGTGTTTTAAATGCATGATTATAAAGTTACTGTACATTTCTTGTAAATAGTCACTATGCATCAGTACTATTTGATTATGGAGCGGATAGGAGCTTTGTATCACTAAAGTTAAGCCAAAAATTAATTTGAAACCCCAAAAGCTGAAAGAAGTCTACACTATTGAATTTGCGAATGGGCAAGAAGTTAGAGCTAGGGATATAATTACGGACTGCACTCTAAACTTAGCTAATAAGAATTTTAGCATAGATCTTATCCCAATTGAACTAGGAAGCTTCAACATAGTTGTAGGCATGGATTGGCTATCCAAAAACCGAGCCGAAATATGTTGTTCCGAGAAGATCGTCCGGATTCCGTTATCAGAAGGAGAAACTCTCATCGTTCTTGGAGAGAAGCCCGGAAAGAATTTTAAGATAGTGTCGTGTATGAAGATGCGAAAGTGCTTGAAAAAGGAGAGTATTGCGTTTTTAGCTCACGTCATAAATGAGAGAATTGAAGAGAAACGCATTCAGGACTTTCCAATAGTTCGGGATTTTCCCGAGGTGCTTCTGGATGAGCTACCAGGACTGCCACCACCAAGACAAGTCGAATTCCACATCGAATTAATTCCTGGAGCTGCAACAGTGGCCAAATCACCTTATCGATTGGCCCCATCGGAAATGCAAGAATTGTCAGGACAACTCCAGGAGCTGCTCGACAAAGGATTCATAAGACCCAGTTTGTCACCGTGGGGAGCACCAGTTCTTTTTGTTAAAAAGAAAGATGGATCCTTGTGAATGTGCATCAATTATAGAGAGATTAATAAGCTAACCATCAAAAACCGTTACCCCCTTCCTCGAATCGACGACTTGTTTGACCAACTCCAGGGTGCTACGTACTTCTCCAAGATCGACCTTCGATCTGGATATCATCGAATGAGAGTCCATGAGGAAGACATTCATAAGACGGCATTTAGGACTCGTTATGGTCATTACGAGTTATTGGTTATGCCTTTTGGATTAACAAACAGACCAACAGTCTTCATGGACTTAATGAACAGGGTCTATAGACCGTACTTGGATAAGTTCGTGATCGTGTTCATAGATGATAAACTAATTTATTCGCGAAGCAATGAGGATCATGAACGACATCTAAAATTGATTCTAGAACTGCTAAAAGACAACAAATTGTATGCGAAGTTCTCCAAATGCGAATTCTGGATTCGTGAGGTACATTTTCTTGGCCACGTGATTAATGAGAAGGGAATTTATGTAGATCGGGCAAAAAAAAAATTTAGGCCATTAAGAAGTGGGAAGCCCCGAAGACCCCGACATAAATTCGTCAATTTCTCAGTTTAGCAGGCTATTATCGATGATTCATTGTGAATTTCTCAAAAATTGCGCAACCACTAGCGGCATTAACCCAAAAGGATAATAAGTTTATTTGGGGAGTGAAACAAGAAGAAACATTCCAAACGCTTAAGCATAGGTTATGTAATGCACCAATTCTGGCATTGCCAGAAGGCATGGGGAATTTCGTAGTCTACTGCGATGCATCACACCAAGGTTTGGGGTGTGTGTTGATGCAAAAGGACAAGGTCATTGTATATGCTTCAATGCAACTTAAAATTCATGAGAAGAACTATACCACTCATGATCTAGATCTAGGAGCCGTAGTGTTCGCACTCAAGATTTGGAGATCTTATCTTTACGGCACGAAATGCACCTTCTACACCGGCCATAAAAGTCTTCAACACATCCTTGATCAAAAGATGCTTATTATGAGGCAAAGAAGATGGGTCGAACTGCTTGGCGACTCTGATTGTGAAATAAAGTACCACCCAGGCAAGGCTAATGTGGTAGCCGACGCACTAAGCATGAAGGAAAGAGTGAAACCGTCAAGAGTGAGAGCATTAGGTGCGATCGTTCAGACTAAAGACACGAATTCTTGAAGCTCAAGAAGAAGCATTAAAAGTAGAGAATTTGAAGGACGAGATCCTACATAACTGGGAGCATAGATTTAAAACAAAGTCAGATGGGGTACATTACTTTGAAGACAAGGTTTGGATACCAAAGGTTAATGACCTACGATCAACAATTTTGGATGAAGCCCATCAATCAAGATATTTAATTCACCCAGGAGCTAATAAAACGTACAAAGATTTAGAAGAATACTATTGGTGGTCGGGAATGAAGAAAGACATTGCCTTGTACGTAAACAAGTGCCTGACCTGTGCAAAAGTTAAGGCCGAACATCAGAAACCATCTGGACTGTTACAACAACCCGAGATTCCCCAATGGAAATGGGAACAAATAACTATGGGTTTTGTAACCAAGTTACCCAGAACCGAAAAGGGGCACGACTCAATCTGGGTTATAGTGGATCGACTTACGAAATTTGCGCATTTCCTTCCTATTCGGGAAGACTACAAGATGGAAAAGCTTGCACAAATTTACATCAATGAAATTGTTACACGTCATGCAGTGCCTATATCCATTATCTCGGATGAGGATAGCCGTTTTACGTCACGATTTTGGCAATCACTCCAGAAAGCATTGGGTACGTGTTTGGACTTGAGCACTTCCTATCATCCTCAAACGGATTGTCAGACGGAATGAACTATTCAGATGCTAGAAGATATGCTACGTGCCTGTGAGATAGATTTTGGTGGAAGTTGGGATACTCACCTACCATTAGTTGAATTCTCCTATAACAACAACTTTCACACTAGCATTCAGTGTGCACCGTATGAGGCCTTATATGGACGCAAGTGTAGATCCCCACTTAGTTGGTTGGAGATTGGTGACAGACAATTGACTAGGCCCAACATTGTACAAGAGACCACAGACAAGATCTCAATTATCATGGATAGACTCAAGGTTGCAAGTGATTGTCAAAAGAGTTATGCAGATAACCGCCGAAAGCCGTTGGAAATTTCAAGTAGGTGATAGGGTGCTCCTGAAGGTGTCACCTTGTAAGGGACTTGTACGCTTTGGGAAAAGAGGCAAGCTGAGTTCGAGATATATTGGTCTATTTGAAATAGTTAAAAGGGTTGGTCTAGTAGCGTATAAACTTAAGTTACCCCAAGAATTGAGCGCCATCCATGACACATTCCACATGTCAAACCTTAAGAAATGCCTAACTGATGAATCATTGGTTCTACCTCTGGAAGACGTTCAGATCAATGATCGATGGAACTTTGTAGAAGAACCAATTGAGATCCTTGACCGTGAAGTCAAGCGTTTAAGGCGAAGTAGGATCTCAATCCTAAAAGTTCGTTAGAATTCGAGGCATGGACCTGAGTATACTTGGGAGCGAGAAAATCACATGAAACATAAGTACCCTCACATCTTTGCGAAGAATCAGTCCTGGAGTGACAATCATTTAATTTCGGGGCGAAATTCTTCTAAGAAGGGGAGACTGTGACATCTGGCAACCAGAATTTACAGGTTAGCACCCGAACTGTATAATACATGTCTTAACATGTAGGAACACCCTAATATGACCTGATTGTGTAGGCAAGGGTTTTAGTTTCCTAAGATTCCCGGCAGTGCGCTTAGAATATCCGGTTACCGCACTTAACGGTATATGTTGACTTATAAAATGTCAATCCAATAAAATTAACATTTTATTATATCAATAATAATAATAAGAGGGTAAATATAAAATTTACCTACTCATAGATTTTTTTTAAACTTTAAGTAATCAAACCAAAATTTTAAGTAGATAATTGAGAATTTACCAACCCTTAACCTATCTTTTTATAAAAATTACATTATATATATATAACTTTAAAAAAAAAAAGGTTAGAGAGAGAGGGAAACCGTCCACCTCTCTCTCCCCCTCCCAAATTCTTTTTTTTAACACTCTTCCTCATTATGTCCCCCATGCTCCTCCCATTTTCAAGAAATTCCTCTCCACTTCTCTCTCTCTATTTCAAAATCTCTCTCTCTTTCTCTCATTTTCTTGGCTGAAAATCAGCCCCAAAACTCTCTCAAACCCATCAAACTTTGAAGATCAAAAATAATCTCTAGTGTGGGTAAGTACTATATCTTGCATTCTACTTCATCTTCTTCTTTTCTTGCCTTTTCTTTCATTTTACTTGCATTTTCTTCACCTTTTTCTTCACTTTCTTGAGGTTTCTGAAAAGAAGGACTTTCATAGGCCTTCAAATGGTAGGTTAGACACCAAAGACATGTTAAATGTCAAGAAATGGTGATAACCCATGATCCATGTAATTAAAACTCAAGAAAATGGAGCTTAGAAGACATGCATGGCTATTTTTCTCATCATCTAAGATGGTAGAGTTCATGCATGTGTATCTCCTTCCTTGTAATCTAAATGATGTTCTTTTACAAAACTTATGTTAAAAGGCTTTGTAAAAACGTTTTTAAACAAAAATACCACCCTTTGGGTGATAATAAAAGTTAAAAAGCATTCATATTGCCATGAAAGTTCATTTTAGAATCTGGCAGATTGCATGCATGTTCTTGATACGGCCATAACTTGAAACATATTCAACCAAACATTATGAATCTTCTTCTGGAACTTTGTTTTGTGAGTTACAAATCTAACCCAACTGGATTCACTCAAAAATATTGAGTTTTGACCCCTCATCCTCACCTATAAATTATGTGCGCAGGATGAATCCGTCTGGACAAAAACCTCCATTTAAACAACCATAACCATCATTTAAATCCATAACAATTAATGATTTTATTCTGTAAGTAACTTTAATGAGTTATAATTAAAACAAAATTGGTTTCAATTAAAAATATGAAGATTTGAGCATTCAACCACTCATGACAAATTGAGTGTGCAAAAGGTCATAATCTGGCAGATTAGAACACTTGGCATAAAAGGTCCATAACTCACTCATTACTTATCCAAATGAGGTGAATCTTTTTCTGGAAGATTAATATTTGAGTTAGGGTTACAACCCAATTTAAATCACCGAAAAACAATAAGTTTTGACCCTTAAAATGGTTGTGACAAACAGAAGATGTAGACTGCATTGTTTACTGTGACCAATAAGCTTTAATGTAATGATTACCCTATCTAGTCACCTCAAAAGATAGTAACATTTGTACCAAAAGTTCCCTAATACACTAAATTTAAATATATAAAAATTTGGTTAAATAATAAATTGGGGAAAATTCTTAAATATGCCAATAAGTTAACCTAAATTTCTGCCAGCAGAAAAGTAAAACTCTAGTTCTAGAAAAATAAGTTTTGGGTTGTTAAAAATAATAATAGGCTTATAAGTTATAGTTTTTGTTAAAACATCAAATAATAATGTATACATATAAAATTTAATCTTGGGTTAAAATATAAGGTGACCAAGAGATGCACGTTTATAAACATAAATAATGTAAGTACTCACTATTCATTCTTAAGACATAATTCAAGGATTAATTCCTATATGTATGTCACAATGTCAATTTTTAAAATGGTAAGGTTCTCAAATCATTTAAAATCCAAAATTTCCGTGTATTTCACACAGTAAAATATTACTTAAAAACCAATTAAAGGTCACATAAGGCATTTTATAAGACGTAGCGATCTAAGTGACACTTAAACCCTAAGAGTAGGACCCGAACTGATAGTGTATTTCACTTTCATAGGAAGGACTTAACACCGGGTCTTGTGAAACCGTGAAGCCACTTCTGGACATCTTGCTGAACATTGTGAGTATTCACAGCCCCTCTTTTTATCGTTTTAATTGATTTTGGGGTGGAAAGCTTGTATAAATTGCGTATTTAAAGATTCATGAGAATGGTTTTAAAGTATTGCGAATTGGAAATTTATAAGGCTTTGTTAAAAGCGTTTGGAGTTATAAGCTATATGATATGTATGCTCTTGATGTGTTGAGTTTCTAAAGATTAAGACCCCGTAAGCACTACTATTAACCCAAAGAAAATTGGGCCTATAGTATTAGTGGATAGCACTATTTGGTGTGACAAGCCCACCTTATGCTGACGAGCATGGGTGCACTATACTAGAGAAGTTGACTATCCATGTGGCATAGACCACCTCTGAGTTAGTCAACGGGGGCGTTGAAATTGGTCAGGGACGGATTAGTAGTGGCTCAACGTAATATTATCTTTGCATACACTTATCATAAAGAAATTAAATTGTGGTATTCATGAATCAAAGATTTGAAGCTTGGTTTTTACGCATGATTTATAATGACGTAACAATAATTGTCTTACACATGTGGATTTATTCCACCGCTGAGGTAATGACGTAACAAGAATTGTCTTACACATGTGGATTTATTCCACCGCTGAGGTAATGACGTAACAATAATTGTCTTACACATGTAGATTTATTCCACCGTTGAGGTAATGACGTGTAAATTAAGGGGCATTGGTTGGTCGAAAGGTTTGGTAGTGGCTCAATGTTAAGGCATCACTGTATACAGTTAACCTCGTGCAAATAATTGAACAATCAGTTTCTTAAGCGTCTTGTGAACGAACGTTTCACAATAAAAATTTCTGCATTCAAATTAGTTTTGTGCATACGAAAACTTGTGAACTCACCAACTCAATGTAGTTGACCCTTTTTCTTTTACCATGCTTTTCAGGTACTGATAAGTAAGTGGTGGCATATAGGGTGCATCTGTGTGAGATCACCAACTGCAAGAACATTAAAATATTTGGTCAACTTTTGTAACTGCCGTTTATTTTGAGAACTTATTTTGGTTATGACTTGTACAACAATATTTGTACTATTTTATTGAATGTTGTGGTTGGTGTTATCTATTACTTAATGCTATGAAACCGTATGTTGTCATATCTCGTGTTTCCGCTTTAGCGGGGTGTGACAAGTATCCCTGATGGTAAAGATAGGGATGGATTTTCTTTGAAGAATAATCACTGACTAGAAATATCAGTGATAAAATTTTTCAAAAAAGCTTTTAATCATTTGATGAAAGTTCAGTGATTAAAGTTTATATTTTGAAAAACATCTTAACTGAATGAAGATTCAGTTGTAGGGATGGAGAGAACATACCTGAGAGTCAAAATGTTTATCAGAGATGAAATGATAAAGGAGAACTTATGATCACTGACATAATGCATGAACGCTGAAGAATTATTCTTCGAGATTCAGCATTCCAAGATCACTGATGAGAAAGTTAAACCTTGTCTCATCAAGAGGTTTGGTGAATAAATCAGCAAGCTGATAGTCAGTAGGGATGAAATGAAGTTTAATATCACCATTCATCACATGATCTCTGATAAAATGATATCTGATCTCTATGTGTTTAGTCTTTGAATGTAGCACTGGATTTGCTATAGCGATAGCACTAGTGTTGTCGCAATAGATTGGAATCTTTGATAGCTAAAGGTCATAGTCCAATAGTTGATTTCTCATCCATAAGACCTGAGCACAACAACTTCCAGCGGCTACATATTCTGCTTCAGCTGTGGAAGTGGACACTGAATTTTGCTTTTTGCTTGTCTAGCTTACCAGCTTTCCTCCTAGGAGTTGACATCCACCAGTGGTGCTCTTTCTATCTAGTTTACAACCTACAAAATCACTATCAGAATAACCAGTTAGGTCGAACCCTGAGTCTTTGGGATACCAAAGACCGAGATTAGGAGTTCCTTTCAGATATCTGAAAATTCGCTTACCAGCGATCAGATGGGATTCCTTGGGTTCAGATTGATAGCGTGCACATAACCAAGTAAAATACATAATGTCAGGTCGGCTCGCTGTAAGATACAGCAGGGATCCTATCATTCCTCTATAGGCAGTGACATTAACAGGTTTTCCAGATGGATCTTTGTTAAGTGTCAGGGGAGGTGCCATAGGAGTTTTCATCGCTGAAGTTTGTGTAAGATCAAACTTCTTCAGCATACCTTTAACATACTTACCTTGGCTGATAAAAGTACCTTTGTCAGATTGTTTAATCTGAAGACCAAGAAAATATATCAGCTCACCCATCATACTCATTTTGTATTCTTTCTTCATTCTTTCAGCGAAGCGAGTACACATAGATGGGTTAGTAGAACCAAATATGATGTCATCGACATATATTTGTACAAGAATAATATGACCTTTTATCTTTCTGAAAAACAATGTATTATCAATTTTGCCACGTTCAAATTTTTCAGGGATAAGAAAAGATGAGAGAGTGTCATACCAAGCACGAGGGGCTTGTTTGAGACCATAGAGAGCCTTATCCAATTTATAAACATAATTTGGATGCTTAGGGTCATAGAACCCTGGAGGTTGTTCTACATAGACTTCTTCATTCAGCTTTCCATTTAGGAATGTTGATTTTACATCCATTTGATAAACAATGAAGTCCTTATAGACTGCATAGGCTAAGAATAGTCGAATTGATTCAAGCCTAGCCACAGGGGCAAAGGTTTCATCATAGTCTATGTTTTCCTCTTGTCTGTATACCTGAGCAACAAGTCGAGCCTTGTTGCGGGTTACAGTCCCATATTCATCTAACTTGTTTCTAAACACCCATTTGGTGCCTATTACAGTTTTGCCAGATGGTCTAGGAACAAGATTCCAAACTTTGTTACGAGTAAACTCAGTCAGTTCTTCTTGCATAGCGCTGACCCAGTTTGGATCTCTGAGGGCATCATCAACTTTTTTTGGTTCTATTAAAGAGATAAAGTTGACAAAGAGACAGATATTACCTAAACTTTGTCGTGTCTGAATACCTGCATCGGGATCACCAAGAATTTGATCTATGGGGTGATCTCTGGTCCATCGCTGAGCATGAGCATGATCACTTACTTCAGAGATTGGATCAACAAACGGAATGTTCACTGATGATGAAGCTTGAGGTTCATCAGCTATCAAGTGTTGAGTGTCATACATACCATTGTTTTCTGAGAGGTGATCAGACAAAGATGGTTCTGAAGGAAGAAGTGTGTTTAGAGGCTCTGCTGAGATCCATGAGTTGGATTCAACGTTAGTGGATATGATGTTTGGATTATCATTAGCAGCCGGAGGATTTGAATGCTGATGGTTTGAGAAGAAAGGTTCTGTTTCTCTGTAATGAGAGAACATCCAAGCATTTAATTCTTCATTGTCAGCGATTGGTTTAGAGTTCGCTGAGCGAGTTTCATCAAAAGTGACATGAATTGTTTCTTCCACAGATTGTCTTCGCTTGTTGAAAACTCTGTAGGCTTTGGAGATGGAGGAATATCCTAGAAATATTCCATCATCAACTTTTGGGTCGAACTTTCCAAGCTGATCTTTGTTGTTTAAGATAAAGCACTGACAACCAAAGATATGAAGAAAACTTATAGATGGTTTTATTCCATGAAAGAGTTCATAAGTTGTCTTTCCAAATCGCTTTACTATCAGCGATCTGTTTTGAGTAAAACATGCAGTGTTTACAGCTTCTGCCCAAAATTGAGTAGGGAGGTGAGAATCGCTGAGCATTGATCTAGCAGCTTCAATGATCGTTCTGTTTCTTCTTTCAGCGACTCCGTTTTGCTGAGGTGCTCTTACTGAGGAGAAATTATGAGAAATTCCCTTGTTCTCAAAGAAATTGTTCAGAGAACTGTTTTTGAAGTAAGTTCCATGATCACTTCTTATAGAGCGAACAGTAAGATTATTCAGCACTTCCATATTTTTAACAAAAGATATTAGTTCTTCTGGAGTATCACTCTTGCAGCGAAGAAAAATAACCCAGGTGTAGCGAGAGTATTCATCTACAATGACAAGCGTGTATTTCTTTCCAGCTATTGATTGGATATTGACAGGGCCAAACAGATCCATATGTAAGAGCTGAAGAGGACTTGTCACTGAGGAAACTTGTTTAGATTTGAAACTAGATTTTGTCTGTTTTCCTTTTTCACATGCCGAGCAGAGAGATTCTTTAGCATAAGAGTGCTGAGGAAGACCAGAAACCAGTTCCTTAGAAGAGAGAGAATTCAGGGTTTTGAAATTTAGATGAGAAAGCCTTTTATGCCATAGCCAGTTTACATCAGAAGAGGCTTTAGAGAGAAAACATAAGTTTTCAGTGGTAGTAGAGTCGATATCTATTACATATACATTTTCTCTGCGATAACCACTGAGAGCAAGTTTTCCTTTCTCATTCACCACTGAACATGCTTTCTTAGAAAAGCGAACTTCGTAGTCTTTGTCACATAGTTGACTGATGCTCAGAAGGTTATGCTTCAGTCCATCTACATAAGCGACTCTTCTGAAGGTAGTTGTCCCATTGCTGAGGACACCAAACCCTCGGGTATAGCCTTTTCCATTTCCACCAAAAGTCACAGAGGGACCTTTCTCTTCCTCGTATTCAGTGAGCAGGTCTTTTTGTCTTGTCTAGTCATATGACGAGAACATCCACTATCGAGATACCAGATGCCCTTTGATCCCTGCACACATAAGGAAGATTAAGCGTTGTTTGGTACCCACTTTTCAATGGGTCCTTTGGGGTTAGTGGAGATGAAAAGTTCAGCAATCTTCACAGCAAATGAAGATTCAACTTCAATGGTAATCTTCACTTTGGTTAATTTCTTAACCTTAGTGGTATTTTTCACCTTGGTTGATTTTTCAGCTTTGGTGACCTTCTCAGCCTTAGAGGCATTTATCTTCACTTTAGCTGTTTTATCAGCTTTAGTGGCAGTTGGACATTTGCTTGCAATATGGTCAGTAAAACCACAGTGATAGCATTTTCTATATTTGAAAGTGGTTTTAGGACTGGGAGTAAAAGGTTTTGAGAATTTAAGATGAGCAGGGTCAGGTCCAAGAATGCTTTTAGCATGAGATCTGGGAGGAATTTTGATTTCTTCAGATCTTTTTGGCTTGAGATCAATCTTTAGCTTCGGAGGACAGAGATCGAAGATTTCTATCACAGAGCTAGAGGATTGATTCGCTGAAGGTTTAGAGGGAACTTTCAGCTTTGCTTTCTTGGTAGCCTTCTGAGGACGAAGAATGGATTTTCCTTTATCCGCAGACTGAAAGCCTTTGGATTTTTCCTCAGGGATAGAATTAGAAGAAGAAGGATAAAACTGATTATAAGAAGTGTCAGAGATAGAAGTGACAAACGTTCCAAACTTAAGCATGGAACTTTCTTCTTTAGGCTCATCCTGTGGTGTCCAAAAACCAGGACCAGTTCTATCACTTTTAGGAGTTTGAGCATTTATTATCTCAGAGATCTTTGTTGATGATTTGCACCATTTTTCAACATGAGCCTTTTCTGCTTTTAGAGCAGCGATGGCTTGTTCGCGTTCAATGCTGATGATTTCATTTATAATGACTTGATCTTTCAACTTTTCTTCTAAAAGATTCAGTTCTTTGATCTTTTCATGACATTTCTCTAACTGTTCAGCTAAGTTAACATTTTTGTTCTCAGCTAGAGTTTTGTCGTTTAGAGCATTATAAAGATCAATAGTCAGCACATTAACAGCGCGACTTCTCTCAGCTTCAGGTAGAGAGGGATTAGTAGAGATAGATACCTGAGATGATATATAGCTCATAGAAGTTTCAGTTTATTCTTCCACTTCTTCTTTAATCTCAGCCATGAGGCAAAGATTAGCGACTTCTTAGTCAGAACTTGATTCTTCTGATTCAGCCCAGTCATGTTCTTCAGGAATGAGACCTTTACCTTTTCGCTTGTAGCTTTTCAGCTTTTGATATCTGTCTTTCAGCTTTAGGTATTTGTCATCACTGGATCTTCTTGAGGTAGAAGGTTTGAAGACTTTCTTTGACATGCACTCACTTGCAAAGTTTCCAATCTTTTCACAATTATAGCAAGTAGCAGAAGCCTTATAACAGGGGTTGATTTTGGCTTGTCAGTGATAGAGAGAGGCTTATTTCTTTTGAAATTGCTCTTTCTTGCAAATCTCTTAAAAGAGTTTGTCAAGAGTGCTAAGGATTCATCAAACTCTGAAAGATCAGTGTCTGATATATCCTCAGATTTAGAATCTAACTCAGTGATAGTGAGAGTAGATCGTTGAGATAGAATTATTTCTGAAGAGATTAAAGCAACATGAGTGCTTTTGGAGTCTTTAGAATCTTTTATAAGATTCTTCTTCAGAAGGTTTGATTGCTCATAGTTAAGCAATATTCCATATAAGGTGCTGAGAGAAAGAGAATTTAAGTCTTTTGTCAGCTTGAGACATATTGAATAACTGTCCCAGCATTCAGGAAGACATTCTAAGAATTTTGTTAGGACCTCAGAATTAGAATAGGTCCTACCAACGGTTCTTAGATCAATGGTTAAGCAGTTAAACAGCTGATGAACGTCAGAGAGAGATTCATTCTTACCAGCGATGAAACTTTCATACTGTCTTACCAAGTTAATCTTTCGAGTCTCTTTGATTTCAGTGGTGTCTTCGTATTGAACACAAATGGTTTCCCACATTTCTTTAGAAGTTTTAAGATGCATGATGGAATGAAAAACTTCATCAGGTAGAGCCATTGAGATAATGGTTTTTGCCCTTACATCTATACCAACTTTCTTTTTGTCTTCATCACTCCACTGTCTTATCTCCTTAACTACATAGCGTTCAGGGACAGCAGGAGTGGTGGCAGTAGCTGGAACTGCAGCTATAATTCTGACAGGTTCATAGGGTCCATTTTCTATATACTCAGGTATAGTAGGATCTGCACCTTCAAGAAATAGCATCATTCGATTTTTCCATAGAGAAAAGTTATATCTGCTAAATTGAGGAGGTTTAGAAAGTGAACCATTATCATAGTAGTTAGTGTTTGTGTTAAGTGTCATTTGAGAATAGGAAAGAAGAGAATAAAGCAAGATCTTGTTTATCAGATTAAACAGTCCGCTCTGATACCACTTGTTGGTCCCGGAGGTGCTTAACAAGTTTGTAGAAGGGGGGGTTGAATACAAACACAAAAATTAAAGTTTAATAAATTGTTTATTGATAAATCAAACACAATTTACAAGTTCGTTGCGAAATAAGATTAAGACAGACTCAATCTAAACAAACTTAAGAAACACTAAGATGGTTGCACAAGAATATAGAGAAAGGGGGTTTTAGAAGTATAGAAAACAAAGGTTTCTATATTGGTTCAAGAATTGAGCACACTCTCAGAAGGAGAGGTGATCTTTCTATTTATACCCTATACATTAAATGCATGGCAGGGTACTTTACACGTGTCATTCAGTGATTGGCTTTGGTAGTCTGACTTTTAGGAGACATGCTTTAGGCCGTATCATGAACACTGTAGTTGATAGAGTTGTTGTACGATTTGTGGCAGAGATATGTCCGTTCTGACACATCGTACTGGTTATGCAAGGTAAGACAAAAGGAAACTTGAGGTATAAGCTTTGTGATCGATTGATCGCTGAATATCTCTTTCTTCAGAGATATAAAGAGGTTCAGCTATCGCTGAAGCTTTTCCTCATGTTCCTTCGCATATAAGTAGAGTTGTCTTTGATTCACTGATATCTGCATCAGGTAACTAGTAGACTTCTCTTTGTTAAGTGGCTTCGTCTTCGATTCAGCTTTGAACATATGTTGACGCGAGACTTGTCTTCAGGGATTACGTTACTGTTTACATCAGAACTATCAGCAATAACTGAACAGACTCAGTCTGATTACTAATAGTGAAACACTAATACATATGAATGTTTGTAAGAAGGACTATCAGCGATAACTGAACAGACTCAGTCTGATCGCTGATGGTGAAACACTAATACATATTAAACGTAATTTTCACTAAGTATAAAAGAGGGTCGTTATCAAATCACTGAGAGAGCTTGGATCAACAAGCATGGTATGCTACTCTGTCCACATTTCTGATAAATAATGGTTTTGAAAAAGGTACAATAGATACAACCTTGTTCATAAAAAGGTACAAAAATGAGATGCTTTTAGTACAGATATATGTTGATGACATTATATTTGGCTCTACAAATCAAAAGTATTGTGATAAGTTTTCAGAGTTGATGAAGAGTAAATTTGAGATGAGTCTTATGGGAGAATTAACATTCTTTCTAGGCTTACAAGTAAAGCAAACATCAGAGGGTACTTTTATAACTCAATCTAAGTATGTCTCTAACATTTTGAAAAAATACAGACTCAATGATTCAACCTCTATGAAAACCCCTATTGCCACAAGAGTCAAGCTTGACTCTGATCTTTCGGGAAAATCTGTAGATGTCAAAACCTACATAGGCATGATAGGATCACTTCTATACTTAACTGCAAGCAGGCCTGATATAATGTTCGCAACATGTCTCTATGATCGATATCAAGCTAATCCAAAAGAATCTCATTTTTCAGCAGTTAAAAAGATTTTTAGATACCTCAGAGGCACACCTTATTTAGGTCTCTGGTATCCAAAACTGTCTAGCTTTGATTTAACAGCATACACTGATGCAGATCATGCAGGATGCAAACTAGACAGAAAGAGTACATCAGGATGTTGTCAATTGTTGGGAAATAAGCTGGTAAGTTGGACATCCAAGAAGCAAAACTGTGTTTCAACTTCCACAACAGAGGCAGAATATGTTGCTGCTGCTAGTTGTTGCTCTCAAGTCATATGGATGCAAACTCAGCTCCGAGACTATGGCTTACAATATGACAGAATTCCAATTCTGTGTGATTCAAAAAGTGCCATAGCCATCTCTGACAATCCAGTACAGCACTCTAAAACAAAGCACATTGATGTAAGGTACCACTTTCTGAAATATCATGTTGAAAAGGGAACAATAGAGATGTATTTTGTACCAATTGAACTTCAACTTGCTGATATTTTCACAAAAGATTTAGATGAACGAAGGTTCAATTTCTTAATTAGAAAGTTGGGTATGTTGAACATGTCTGCCTAACACAGGAAATCATCAGAGTCTCTGATCCATTCATCAGAGCCTCTGACATGCGTAGCATGTTCAACCAGAACTTCTGAAACTAATTTCAGAGCCTCTGGACTTTTTCGCAAATGGTAAAAATCATTCTTTTGTATCTCCAAGCATGTGTCAAGGGGGAGAAGATAAAGACATTATTCTTTGGTCAAGGGGGAGACAAAGAACCTTTCATCTTTCAAGGGGGACAAAGTGAGCTTCTCTGATACTCATATCAGAGCCTCTGATCTTGTCTCTGATACTCATATCAGAGACTCTGATCTTTTCTCATTAAACGAATATTCCAGGAAATTCTTTTAATAATAAATTATTTGGATAACCATTCGTTTCTTTTCAAAAACCCAACTGGCGGTTTTCTGACACCAAGCGACTCTCCCCTACACCCCTCAACGTGTCACCTATTAATTAGGGGATGATGGAACGTCTTTTCTGACATTGGAACACTCAATCGTTGTTTCCATAACCTCTCCCTCTACCTTTTTCTGTCCATAAGACCCCTTTTTCTCTTCTCATTATTCTTTACGCTCTCATAATCCAAAATCCAAAATCTCTCTTTCTAAGCTCTCATCTTTCTCAAAAACCTGCTACAATGGCGGCTCATTCCCAAACCTCAGATAACTCCAGGAAACTTGTTCCAAGCTTTAATATGGCGCAGTTTGACGTTCCAGTGAAAGGCAACAACTACTTTCTGGACGTCACCCCTACCAAATACGATGAGCAGTTTCGCCCAATACTAGACTTTTTGACCAACTGCGAACTCAACGATGTCCTCACCAAACATGCTTCAGATATTCCTCTACGCTTTGTCCAATAATGGTGGTATTCAAGTGAATACGATGATGAAAAGGAAGGACTGGTTGGGTACATTGACCTAGGTGAACAAAGCATGAACATAAGAATCACCCAACAAACCCTAACTCGCCGATTCAACCTGCTCACGAAAACTGATCTTCAAATAGAAACCTTTGAGAAACCACCAACTCAAGAAGTCCTTCTTCAGTTCCTCCACCACTTAGGCTACAACAGGGAGATCACACGCCTAAGTCAATTCAGACGTCAGTACCTGCCTCCCAAGTGGAACTTTATTTTTAGTGTTCTCAACCGAACAATTACCTGCAAGATTGGAAGCCAGGATCAGATCCATCCAGTGATTCTAGCCATAACGTATGCTCTCTTCTTCAACAGAAGCATAAATATGGCTCACATTCTCTTCTGTGAGATGCTGACGGCGGTGGACAAGAAGAACAAAGACTTGGCCAAAGGAAAACAACCAATTTCGGTACTGTTTCCCAGATTCATCTCTGTGGTCATTCAACGAGCAATGGAGATATTCTCCATCACTGAGGAGGGTCCAAGGACACCTCTGTTTATCATGAACTCGTTCAAAGCTACAGAGGTTCCTCCTTATCCAAATGACCGACGTTTCCCACACACCATGATTGAGGTAATTCCTGCTGACTCTACTACCCACCTCCTACTTAGTCGTGTTGCCCAATCATCAGAACCGATGATAGGATCCCCAACACACTTAGGTTCTAAGCCTGAGCCTGAATCAGAGAGTGATATCTCTGATACTGCTCAAAACGTTAACAGAGCGCAACCAGAGGGTGGCTCTGAGAGAGTAAGGGAGAGAAAACAAGAGACACCTCCCTCTGACGAAGAGCTTAGCTCTGTCAGAGCAGAGGATGGTAAGGAAGAGAGAATTTCAGAGGGTGAGTTTCTGAACTTAGGATCCGAGAGCGGCGAGGTAGGAAAAGATGCCTTTGATGGCACATCTGAGTGATTTCCAAGCCAAGATCCCAGTGCAACCAAATTTACTGTCCAAGGTGGTCCAGCATCAATGGACATTGAAACAGAGGTGCACACCTCGAACCCAACCCAAGCAAGTCGCTCAGCCTCTGATGCAAACACATTTGGGGATACTTCTGATACGGCTAAATCCTCTCAAAAGGACTTAGACTAAGATTTACGTACTCATTCACCCAAGGGTACATCACCACCACACACACATCATGCCTTTGTGGCTCATGACATTTTGGACCATCCCTTAGATCAGGAGAGACCAAAGATCTCTCATAAGGATTGCATGTCATAGAAAGAATGGCACGACCTTCTTGCACATGGACTCCTTAGCCTGGACAGCAAGGTTTCCACACACATTCGGTTCTCATCATCATCAGACTCTGACTCTGATGATCAGAGACCAATCGGAACCATTATAGAGAAATCCTTGCAAAAGGGTCCCCGAGGATTAATGGGAATTCCTTCCGGAGAAAATATCAAGCCAACTCTGAAAGAAGGCCCCTCTGAACTCGAGGGAAACTTAGAATCATGTGTTGATCCTAAGGTCACCCTCTCTGACTACATCACCAAAGATGAGTTCAAAATCTTTGGTGATGAAGTTAGAGAATCTCTGAAGTAGATTAAACTTCAAATGGAGAAGACCTCAGAGGCCTCTGCCTCTAACTCTGAAGTTGCAAAGCTCACTTCAGAGGTCTCTGAGCTGCGCACGACCATTATCTCTCAGAATGCTAAACTGGATGCTCTGGAAAGCCTGGTCATCAAAAATGACTCGGTTCTATCCAGAGAAATTCAGAACTCCACAATAGAGATTCTCAAGGCGATTCCAACTCCCTCTGCCCCAACTCCAACACAAGCAGACTTCTCTCAATTCAAAAAGGAAGTCTTGTAGTCTTTGGCAGAGGTGATTGCAAAGATCCCTACCTCCTCTGTTGCTGCTCCTGCTACCTCCGAATTCATTACAAAGGCTGACCTCAACAACTTCTCCAAAAAGATCACCAGCAACGTAATGAACATCTCAAGCAAGTTCGTCTTCAAGGCCAATCAGCAAAACAAAAGGATTGAAGACCTTCTGAAGGATGTGAAATCTTCAGAGGGAGCATTGAAGAGGAAGGAACCAGAGGTCGCATGCTCTGAGGAGGCCCAGAAGAAGGCCAGGTATGAAGACTCTGATGACCATGATGACCAACCTCAGGGGTCATCCGATCTTCATAAGGGGGAGAAGACTCCAACGCCAAAAACTGTTGAAACACAAAAGGAGTCCACTCCCTCTGAAACAAACCAAAGCAAGGAAAAAGGAACAGAGAGACGTTCAACCTCAACCTCTATTGAAGATAACTAGGCCACTCTAAAGTCGCCAGTACCTGTTATCTTTCTAGCACCATCTACTTCAAGTGCTCCAATAGTTCCAATAATAGCTGCAACTCCAGAAACTATTGGAGCTCTGGAAGAAGATAAAGACGAGCAGCTAGTAGACTTCTCTACATCAGAAGATGTATTCTCATCACTAGAAAGACCAACTTATGTGATGAGAGATGCTTACGAATCAGAGGCTGAAAGAGCAGAACCAGAATCTGAAAAAGAAGAAAAATCAGATTCTGAAAAAGAAGCTGCTGAAGAACAGATTGAAGTAATTGATGTTGAAGAGTATGTATTCAAGAATGCTCAACCACATCATACTTCAACAGCAACAGAGCTGAGGGAATCACCAGAGATAGATGGCTACATCTCTGAACCTACAACAGAAGATCCTCCACAGACAAAGGAACCAGAAACCACAGTTGCTGATGAACAGGCTCCTTCAGAGAATCCTGTTTAGAAGGCAAGCATCGGTCTACCATCCAAAGTGTTCACTAAACCTCCTACATTTCTTGCATCCAATCCCGAAGCTTCCATAGAAGACCACTTCAGATACATCTACTGTGAGTTCAATATGGCAGACACTCTAGTCATTCCTCTGAATCCAAGGATCAAATAGAACATGTCGGACTATGATCGAAGATTTGTCAGAGATAAAACCTCACCCAGAGCACAAGTCCTCTTTGATGACCCAATCATCAAAATCAACAAAATCTCAGAGAAGACCTTTGCTTACAACAAGATCATCTATAGGCATTATGTGGTAACTCGATCTGATCAGAAGATTTACGAGTTCAATGATAATGATCTCGTAAATCTAAATCCATATGATTTACCTCATTTGTATGCCTATTGCTCTGCCAGATATAATCAGGGAAGAAGGGAAATCAGGATGGGCATGGTTGAAGTCAGACGGGCAATGGAGGCCTATGTCAAACACAGAGCAAAACGTGACTTCCAAATTGCTCTGAACCTGGGGGAAGAAAAGCTGGAGGTAACTGAACCTGTGGAGTCGATCGTTAATCTTGAGGAAAAGAAGATTGGATCAATCATTGCAGAACCTCTGGGTTTCGTCTACAGAGTAAACCAAGTAAAGAATATCTTTCTAGCTTCGGAAGTTTCGAAGTACTCTGATGAAACCTTAAGAGGTATAAAGAAAATGATCCATGTGAAGGAAGAAAGGTACAGAGCAGATTTACTTGCAAAGCTTGACTTAGAGATTGACTCGATGATTAACTTCAGAGCTCTGATCATGAAGTTCCATGGAATCTGATCAAGTGACAAATTTTAGTTTGTTTCTTTATTTTTGAATATTACTTTCTCTGTATTAAACTTCCAAATGTTTAAGAAGTAATATTTAAGAGGATGATTTTCTCCTCTATGCTTTCTAGTTTAAATCTTATGTTCTCTGCTATTTTTGTATCTTTTATTTTCAACACTTAGGGGGAGATTGTTAGCTCCAAATCTTTTGTTTGTTAAAGTGTTGAAAATACCCCAAGTCCTATTTCAGAGGACTTCCAAAGATAGACTTCAGAGGACATAGACTTCAGAGGACAAAGACTTCAGAGGACAAACCTGCCTCTGAAGTACTTATCAGAGATTGCAGCTTTCAGCAGAAGACATCAGAGATGGCTTCATCAGAGGCTCTGAAGACAACATCAGAGCTCTGAAGACATTCTCTCTAAAGAAGGCGCTGAAGACCTTCCTGAAGTATCAGAACAGATAACCAATCACTTAGTGATAAGATTTACTTTATAGAGTAGGTTACTGTTCAAGTGTCTTGAACTTATCTTTTAGGTAAGACACTGTTCAAGCATACTTCTATTTGTCAGAATAGTACACTGTTTACTTTATGGTCCTATAAATAGGACCATCACTCCTTTGACAAAAGTGTGTTTTTTGATATCTTGTATAAGAAGAATCAAGTGAATATATCTCACGAAGATCTTGTTCTTTCTACTTGCTTTATATATGAACTGTGATATTTGAATCTGCTTTTGATATTAAACTATATTGCTTCCGTTGTTTATACTCTTGTTGTTTATATCATTATTGTTATAAGATTAAATCTGGGATCCAAACTCGGATGAGACTATATGGTGGTTGGATAGGTGGTTGGGAGATGATCTTTTGGGCGAGAGATTTAGTCGTCTTTTTTATCTTGATTCCAATAAAGAGGGAGTATTGGCCGATAAGGGGGAGTGGAAGGAAGGGGAGTGGGTTTGGAATTAGGGTTGGAGGAGGGAACCGAGGGGAAGGGAAGCGGGAGAGTTTGTGGTTCTAAGGGATGCTCTAAGGGGATGGAAGCCGAAAATAGAGGTTAGGGACGGGATGATGTGGTTGGGGGGAGAGGGCAAGAGGGTAAGTTCTTGGTCCAAGGCCTTAAAGAGTTAATCGACGATCGTTTGGCGACTCTTAGGGGAAACTTTGAAGAAACGGAGTGGTCAAAGCGAGTTCCGAAGAAAGTGTGCATTTTCTTTTGGAAGGCTAAACTAGGAAGGATCCCGTGTAGAGTGGTTCTAGATAGAATAGGCATCGATATCGGTTTGGTATTGTGCCCGAGGTATGAGAAGGAATTGGAGATGGTGAATCACACACTGGTTCAATGTCATGAGGTATCACAGGTATGGAACTCGATGTTTCGATGGTGGAGTCTCGGAGCAACAAATGTCTCACGATGCAAGACCTTCTTAAAATAGGTCGTGTGGCTGGAAATGAACCTCGAAACAAGTTATGGACCGAGACCATATGGTGTTTGGCTTATCTGGTTTGGGCCCAACACAATCAGATTGTGTTCAAAGGTGTCAAGAGGAAGCTTGAGGACAAATTCTTAGAGTTGCAGCGCTCAAGTTTTGAGTGGATCGGCCGACGAAGTGAAGGGAGCACAAACTTGATTGGATGAAGTAGCTTAATGATCCAGCCAACTATCCGTGAATTGGTGTGGCTGGACGGCAGAATCGGGTTGAAACAGATCGGGCATAGGCTATTTGTCTTGCCTACTGTTTTCTGTGGTGGTGCGGGGTGGGCTACAATAGAGTTTCGGTGCGGCTGTCGACGTGGCTCGGGCGGGGTCTTTTGATGTTGGTTGTCTTGTTTTAGGTTATGTATTTCTCTACGGTTTTGTCTTGTTTAGTGGTTTCGTTTGTGTAGAGGTGGGTGTGTAGACAATGTAATTCTTGGCTTGTGTGTGGTGTTGTTGCTTTTGTTGTGGGTGGGTTTGCTTCTGGCAAACCTTTCCTTCGCACCCTCTGTTTGTTGTATAGCTTTCTTTGCTTTATACATGGCTTTTCAAAAAAAATTGTGTTGGTAAGTTTTTTTGAATGATTTTGAGTTGATTTGATTATTTAGTTTTATGATATTTTCATTAAAAAAAATTCTCAGCCATTAATGAACAAATGAGAACAAATAATTAAGCATCCCATAAGATTCGCGTCTCCATCGTTGATCACATATGTTCATACGTAAAATATATTTTTACATTTTGTAGAGGAGTTAGGTGTGTGTAGTGTTCATCCATGTGTTCATTAACATATGGGAAACGACTGCACACATTGAACATGTGTGAACACTACTGTAAATGGACGTATCAAACCATCCTTCTTCACATGGTTTCATGGCCATTTTTTTATTACTTTTTTTGTTGTTGGCATTGTGATTTTGTTCAGGGAACCAACATTTTTGAAAGCACACATGATGCAAGTTGTTTCATGCATGTCCATTACCCAACTGGGTGATATTCGTTATTTGTCAACTTACTAATCATTGTTGAACCAATGTTAGACACCGTTTATTAAGGCAATGTTTGGCTTGTTCATCCATGTGTTCAACAAATTATGTTCATCCATGTGTTCATTCTCGTATGGGAACACCCAGGATTATAAGCTAATTCCCAATGTATATTGAATCTTGTGAAAACTTATCTTGAAGTTTTAGAACATTGGGTGTTTATTGTTCATATGTTTTCATGTTACCAACTTGGGTGTTTTAGAACATACGTTACGAATTGTGGAACAATCGACGGTTACAAATCTTTTGGAAGAGACATTAATGGAGAAGAATAATGACATAAAATTTTATTGATATTTTTCCTAAACTACCCTTATCACTATGGTTCACTCCCAATCATTCATTAATTCTACATTTAATAAGGTTTTTCAAAAATATCCAATATCAACCGTTGATTTCCAAGATCAAGGGCTTGGATTGGTTCATAAAGTTAACACAAAAAATGTGGTTAACAAATGAATCGGACCCTATATTATATATATATATATATATATATATATATATATATATATATATATAGGGGAGCGATCAATTGGAAACTAGTATTACATTGGAAACTTTGGAAACCGAAATCAACCAATCAGTGAATTTCTTTTTTTTATTTTTATTTTTAATTGAAAAGGTTATTTTTGTCTTTTACATTACTTCATAATATATATGGTAACTGTTATTATTATTATATTAATAATTATTTAATTTTAATTTAGCTTATATATGGTAATAATAATCATTGATTAATTTAAAAATGAGATATTTAATTTAGGTAAATTATTTAATTTTAATTTAGCTTATATATGGTAATAATGAAACAATAATGCTAACACGATGAACCTGATGAATCTATTTTTATTATGAAACAATAATGTTAACACGATGAACCTAATGAATCTATTTTCATATACGGATATGCAACTGAACAGGTGATGAAACAAAAATGGGAAGTTAACAAAAATGGCACAAATTCATCATGTTTCATTATGAAACAATAATGCTAACACGATGAACCTGATGAAATCTGTAATTCAATGAAATCTATAATCCACAAATTCATTCTGTTTCATCACAATATTAGATTGTGTGGGAAATTTTATAATAAAATGAAATTAAAAAAATATTTTCTTACATTTTAAAAGAAAAATAATTTTTTTGATGAAAAGATAAATGCTCCACGTTTTCATAGTAAAAAAAATAACAAAATTTAGATTGTGTGGTAAATTTTATTTTGGTTTCAAGTAATCTAAATAAAATAAATCTTTCTTGCCATATTTGAGACACAAAATCAAAAGTCATATTTACCCTTTTCATCTGTTATTTTTATTTATTATTAATAAATTAATTAATTTAATACCATTTATAATTCAAATGAATCTTAACCATTGATTATAAAGATCAATGGCTGAAATTTGGTTTCCAAAGTTTCCAATGAAACTTGGTTTCCAATTGATACCACCCTATATATATATATATATATATATATATATATATATATATATATATATATATATAAGTATAATAGAAGTTTAGTTAATTGATGGATTTAACCCCTCAACTATCCTTAGTTGCATTTTAATTACGGTTCAATGTGGGTAAGAATAATTACACGTTTTGTTTTTAAACGGAGTCTTACATAAAATAATAAAACAAACTAATTAAATTATAAGATGACCGGCCGGGTCCGTGTCTAAAGATGACCGGTTCGTGTTTCAATTGTAGAGAATAAGGGCATATGACCAAAGATTGTCCTAAAGCTCAGACCACAACTGGTAGAGGAAAAGGGAAACAAGCAACTACTAGTGGGCGAGTCTTTGCATGACCTTGCAACAAATCTCAAGCGGGTATGGTTTCAGGCCAGGTTAACTTAATTGATTTATCCGTTTATGCCTTGTTTGATACTGGGGCAACACACTCTGTTGTTTCTGAACAATTAGAATCCTTGTTAAAACCTTATGAACAAACCACCGAATTTTCAGTCGTGATATCTACCCCTATGGGTGGTTCAACCTGCGTGTTAACTCGATTTTCAAACTGTCTGTTATTTATTGGAGATCGCATATGGGAGGTCACTCTACTTCCAATGCATATGTCCCACTTTCAATTAATATTGGGTATGGACTGCTTGTCACACCACCATGCAACTATAGACTGTAACGCCAAACAAATATTGTTTGGGGATATTGACAAACCAGAGGCAATCTTCCAAGGAGGTACTCCAAAAGGAGATGTTAGCGCTTTAACCTCTATTACTATGAAGCGGTATATTTGGCAAAGTAACGAAGGTTTTCTGTCCTCGTTACAAGATCCTGAACAGATATTCCCTACTTCTGCACCCATACCTGTTGTTTCCAAATATCTTGATGTATTTCCCGACGATCGACCAGGTATACCACCAGTCCGGGATGTCGAATTTACTATTGATCTAGTTCCGAGAACTTCTCCTATTTCCAAGGCTCCCTACCGAATGGCTCCAACTGAAATGAAGGAACTCAAAACTCAACTCGATTATCTATTGAAGAAAGGTTTCATTCAACCCAGTGTCTCACCTTGGGGGGCTCCGGTTCTCTTTATTAAAAAGAAAGACGGTACGATGCGTCTTTGTATTGATTACCGGGAGCTTAATAAAATAACGATTCGTAACAAGTATCCGTTGCCAAGAATCGACGATCTGTTCGATCAATTACAAGGGGAACAATACTTTTCCAAAATTGATCTTCGGTCCGGGTACCATCAACTTCGTATCCGAGATTGTGATATTCCGAAAACCGCATTTAGAACTCGCTATTCGATTTCGGGGACGAAATCTCTTTT
Organism: Arctium minus; assembly: GCA_954870635.1. Classification (NCBI taxonomy): domain Eukaryota; kingdom Viridiplantae; phylum Streptophyta; class Magnoliopsida; order Asterales; family Asteraceae; genus Arctium; species Arctium minus. The sequence continues at coordinate 43,913,656 of OX941092.1, read as the reverse complement.
TAAGGGGGGGAATAATTGTAAGACTCGATTTTAAAAACGTGTAATTATTCTTACCCGAATTTAACTGTAATTAAAAATGACAATCAAAGATAGTTAAGGGTTAAAACTGCCATATAACTAAACTTATATTAATTATATATATATATGTGTGTGTGTGTTACAAAAAAAAATTAAGAGTAACCAAATCCATAGTCATCTTCTTCTTCGTGTTTTCATACCATCACCGCCTCACCTTCAAGTCATCTTTCTCTCTCTCTCTACTTGACTTCTCTCTAAAATTGCTATCGAATTGTTGATGGAAACAACGAAATAATTACATATTCGAAATCTACGCGACGAATCCTTTCTAAAGGTATAAATTTCTTCTTAAATTATTTAAGTTGGTAGGTTAGGGTAGTTGAAGTTGGTTGGTATATTATGATTAGATATTGCAAAATTATAATCATTTACATGTTTAGGAATGCTTGTTTTTGTCAAAATTACAAAAGGGTAAAGTTTAGAATTAAAATGGTGATATTTGTATCTAGATGTTTAACCGCACACCAAGTGTGTTCGGTTTAATGTATAAGAGAATATAATTTCGTGATTAATCTTAGGATAATAACCATTAAGTTTTATATTATGCGAGTAATAATAATTCGTGGTTTAAATAGGCAATCGAACGAGTTAAAGTTCGTCGTGAGTCTCAGTTGATCGCGTGTTACGTCTCAATTTGGTTAAAGTATGGATTTCATTTCTTTTGAATCGTGGGCAACTATTTGTTGTAGTTGACCCTTTCTAAAGGTGGTTCACCACCTAGTGTTTGATCAACCGAACGTGATCAACAAATGTGAAATTATACACACACATACACATTGATTTTGGTTATTTGAAACAATTGTTTGAACATTTTGATGTTTTATTAAAATGTGTCTCATATGGAATTGTTTATGAAACTTGTGAAGTATATTCACTTTGATTTTTATGAACATCATTTGGGTATGTGGCATATGTTTAGTTTTCGCTGTTTTTTTAGAATAACCCAATAAATTGGCACATTATTTGGTATGCCTTCTATGGCGGCTTTGTTGTCATGGCGTCCTGCAGATGAACACGGTCCACCAGAGTTAAGCCTATGTGGCTTATGTGAACCCACTCTGGGGGACTAGGCTGACTTTGTTGGCTCCAGGGCGGATGGATCGATCCTAGAACTTTTATCCACAGAATATGTGACTGTGGTTAAATTCACGGGGGATTCGTTTGTGTGTGCCCGCACGCCGACCCATTAGTTTGTGTGGCTGATCACCCCACGAACACAACAGGAATTGACGGACTTTATTTATATTATGTTTTGAAGTTAAAATGTGAACCGTCCTTGAAATTCTTGATTTTGATTTTGAATATTACTTAACATTTCTTTTGCTATGAACTTGAGTTTCATGAACTTTCGTCGAATGAATTTTGAAGTCTTCCGCTTCGTTATCGATGTTTTCATTATTATTTACGAATTTATATTATAATCCATTTACTGAGCATGCACTCAGCCGTGTTTTTGTTTTCTGACACGACAGGTTCGAAGTGACGTTTACAGGGACGAGACTTGAGATCGAGCATGAAAGTTTGGAGTTGTTAGACTCACTTTATCATATAAATATTCTATGTTTATAAAAACTTTTTGAAATGTAATATTTGGATTGTAATATATGTTTAGAGTTTATTAATAACTCTGAATTAGCTGTGTATTTATGTTAAGTCCCGGTCGTGACATCACCCGTTCCAGACCACGGGGACGGGGGATGTTATAATATTATTTGTATTAATTAATATATTATATTACTATAAATTTGTTTTAATTTTATTATTAAATTTTGTAATTGATTATGTTTTCTAGATGTCCTTTTTGGTAACTTTACATGCTTATAAGCTAGTTTTTGCAAAACGTGATTTTTTCATCAGCTATTTTATCAGCTAGTTTGCCAAACATAGCCTTAATACTACTCCCTCTCTCGTAAAATAAATGTTCATAATAAAAAAGCATACAATTTTAGGATTGTATAATTATTACATTTTATAATTAACAAAAAAAACAACTTTACCCTTAATTATAAAGAAAGAAATGTTTTCCATCTCATAATTAAGGTGCCGTTTGTTTTTTAAGAGGTCTAAAGTCTGAATCTTAATTTAGTTATGATTAATAAGAGGTGATGTGTAAAAATGTCTGAACGATTCAGACTTAAGAGCCATTAAGAGGTTTTTTTTTAAAACAAACAAGCCTTAAGTGTAGAATGAGAAGTAACATTTACTTTTTCAAGTGAACACTTATTTTAAGATAAACAAAAATCATATTATGGACATTTATTTTAAAACGAAGAGAGTACATTCTTTCTCATTTTAGATAGATTAGAAAATATATTGCATTTCAATTTCACCGAAAGACTTCATTCTATTATTATTTTATTTTACCGCCTGGGAAATAAAATAATGGTATCAGAGCTTGTAAGCAAAGTTTGTTTTTGTATGATTTGCTAAATTTTCTTTTCAAGATATGTATGTAACAGACGAATCGTTACCAGTCTTTCAAGCCTCAATTCTATTCGACACAACCTCATATCGTTAGGAGGACTTTGTAAAAATGATTGAAGTTTTTCCCATATAAAAATTGTTTTTCATAAATAGCTTCAAAAGTACTACACCTTGAGCCCGCAATAGTACGCCAGATGCGTAAATATGGAATTCCGGTTAGTTGAGAAGCAAGAACTAGTTTTTATAAGGAGTAACTAAAATCGTTCACCCTCTTGTTCATTAGAATAGAAGACTAATTCTTGAATGGAATTGTATTCTTCTTCATCAAGCTCTAATTCATGTATTGATGCACCAATCATCTCCAAATTTGGTGTAATCAGCCTAAGACTAGAAATAAGGTACTTGAAGAACCTACTAGCATAAAAAACAGGAGAATGGTCACAATCAATTAAAGATCAAGCTCAAGAAACTGCAGAAAGGTCAATGGAAAGGTTGTTGCATGAACGGGAAATGGCAAGACAACAGGAAGAAACTCAACTTCTGGTACTGCGATCTTCATTTTGGTTGGTGACAACACTAAGCCGTATTGCTCACAGATTTTGAGCATAAATGCTCCTACTCATTTTGTGAATAGACTTGGATATCATCTATATACACAACTATGTAGTCCTCAGTTCCTCGAAAGCATTTATCCATCTTTCGTTGGAATACCGCTGGTGCATTCTTTAAGCCGAATGGCATGACATTCCATTCATAAAGACCACCAGGGACAATGAATGTTGTCCAAGGTTTTGAAACTTCCTCCATTGCGACTTGATGAAAACCTGCCTTTAAGTCAAAGTACGAGCGATACTAGATACTGGAGCAACAACATGCTGCATTAACAGAAAATATGAATGTGAAGAATCATTATTATTAACAAAAATTGTAAAGTTTTATCGTCACATAATTTTTTTAAAGACCATCTCTAATTGGTTTTTTAGAATGGAGAATTAAAATCTAAAATCTGTAAAAAAAAAATACATTCTTTTGAAGATTACAACATTGATAATATTCTTAAAATATTCCATATATTTATTAAAATATCGTTTTTGTTCTCCTTAAATTTTAAAGTTTCTTATTGGTAAGAATATAATAAAAAAACATTTATCTCATGATAATCATTTTTCAAGAGTCCTCAAAATTCAAGAATTTAACACTCTCCCCTACTTTCTCTATTTTAAAAATTCTATTGAAGCAAAAAACTTGACCATAATTCCTAAAATCTTTATTTTATCTCTTTTAGAGATTCTACTAGAGATGTTTGTTTGTTTTGGAGGAGCATCTCCAACACATCTCAAAACAAAAGTTTTTGGGGAATTTTTCTTAAACAAATTCTTTACCTTTTTCAAATGGTGAAAATATGAAAGAGAGAATGAAATCTCCTAAATTTGGAGAACTTTCCAAGAATGATTGTTTAGGGAAAAAAATTATTCTTTCTACCAATTAATAAAAATCTTTGAAATTAAATATCTAGGAAAGAGAAATAATATTTTGTGTAAAAAAACCTAATAAACTATCTCATTTTGAATGATTAAGTCCCTAAACTAATTTTTTGAATTAAAAGACCATTAAACTTTCTCATTTTCAATGATTAAGTCCCTAAACATTTTTTTGAATAAATAAACCATCGAATTTCTAAAAATTGGTTACGTTTTTTTAATGGTACCTGGAACTAACTATGAAAGTTTTAAATTAAAAACAAATCTAAATCAGTTTTACTGTTCTCAAAACTCTATGCCATTAAAACTCCTCAAAAACAATCGTATCGCTTCGCCTCGCCACTCCCCGTTACCCAAACGTTGTCCGTTCTCCATATTGCCTAACATGTTGTTGCCCCTGCCATCGATCTCTCTCTTTTTGATCTATTAAAAGAAGAAGAATCAAAAGATAACCGGTTACAAGTAGTTTTTTTTGGATTAAAATGATGTAAGTAACCAATTTTTAGAAGTTTCGATGATTTAATTTAATGAAAAAAATGTTCAGGGACTTAATCATTTAAAATGGAAAAATTTAATGGTTTTTTCATTCAAAATAAGAAAGTTTAATGGTTTTTCATTTAAAAAAATAGTTTAGGGACTTAATCATTCAAAATGAGAAAGTTTAATGGTTTTTTCATTTAAAAAATTAGTTCAGGGATTTAATCATTCAAAATGAAATAGTTTGTTGGGTTTTTATGAACTTTTTCCTTAATTATTTTAATAATATAATTAATATTTTAATCTTCAAAATTAAGAAATTGTTAGAGAGTAATGATTTTTTTAAGATTTTAATTTTTAATTGTATTTTGAGGAATACTTTGAAAATCTATACTATATTATAAAACAGACATAAAAAACTTTTAAAAACTAATTATTAGGCACAAGGTACCATCATTTTATGCAAGATTTTAAAAATCTCTTAATTTACAAGTATCAAAACACAAGATACATATTACTACTGCAGGCTTCTAACACCCACCAATTTGGTATGTGAAGGGTTTTCCTTTTATGCAGACCTTTCCATATATCACTATTAATTAATATATTATATTACTATAATTTTGTTTTAATTATATTATTAAATATGTGATTAGTTATTTTTTCTAGATGTCATTAAAATATATAAGATAATCATTGAATTCTAACAAAATACTTGATTTTTTATATAAAAATTATATTATTAAGCCTAAATTAATCAAATTTATAAAAAAAAACATTATCACTTTATCAAAATCATCCAAAATCGTACTGTAAATCGATAAAAAAATAAAATGAAACATTAAAATCGTGATGTATCTCGCTGCATTGTACGGGTACGCTTCTAGTGCTCTAATAAAAGATGTAACAGGAATCTCTTGAAGATTCTCTAATAAAAGAAATGTAAATATTCATTATGGTTGATAAAAAAATGTGAATGTGAAACTTCACTGTTGTTAACGAAAAAAAATACGAAGAATCATTATTATTAGAAAAAAGTGTGAATGTGAAACTTTATTATTGTTATCAAAAAAATATGGATGTTAATTTAAAAAAAAAATATATATATATATATATAGAGAGAGAGAGAGAGAGATAGGCCTATTCATTTGCAAACCACGACATTGGTGTTAACCGTATTAACCAATCTCAACCGTAGATTGATGAGATCAATGATCCACAATTAATTGATTTTTTATTAAATTAAAATATTAAAAACGGTTGAAAAAAATACAATGCATGTATGCACAGGGGTATTTCGGTCAAAATACAATTCCTTTTAATTTGGGGAACATGAGCCTACCAAATTAAAAACCCAAATAATTAGGGATTTTATCCCATAAAAAACACCAACTTTCCAATCTCACCGCCGTCATAATCTTCACTTGAAAACCCACCTCCACCATTCTTCCCACTATCACTCGCCGCACCTACGTCGCCGCCGCCACCACGCCCTGCCGGAACTGCTTCAACGTCTTTCACACCTACCGTCAACGTCTTTTTCTTTTTTCTTTTCAAACAAATCGTTAATAATGCAACCAAGACGCATAATCACAAAAACCCACCAACGGAAACGACGATTATGAGAATCTTGATTTTCCGACGATGGTTCGATTTCTTGGCGGCGGTGGTGGGTGGGGTTGGGTTCGCCGGAGAAAAAGAGGGAGAGTGGAGTTGAATTGAACCAAGATAGGGGTCGCCGGAATTTGGGCGGAAAGTTGGTTAAAACGATTTTCAGGATTTGAAGAAATGGATTTTCAGGATAGTGCATATGTGCACACTTGCATACAGTGCATATATGCATATTTTTGCTGAAATATTATATGCATATATGCACACTGATATCTAATATGCATATGTAACACCCCCGACTCGCGCATCCTGAGACGGAAGGTGTACAATCCGGTAACCGGATCAAAACTCTAAAACCCACAATTCAGAGTTGTACTAAGCTCCCCAAAATAACAGTTAACTTTAAACAAAACTTAAACATAATTACAAACCCAAAATGTTATCGGTTGAACTAATCCCAAAAAAAAATATACAAACCCGATATATAAATGTTGATCTTAAGTTCTTTATACTCTCATTGATATCTCGATCTTTCAACCCATCCCTGAAGTGGAACCTAAACCTGCCGAGGAAACAGAATCACCCCGGCTGAGCAAAGTCGCTCAGTGGGCGGATAAAACGCATAACGGCGTGAACATAATATAAGTTCTAATAAAAGTTAATATAAAATAATCGTAGTGAAATCATTCTGAACATGATAAAAATGTAGAAATTATTTATTTATTCATTTATTTTTAAAAATCAACAAGTCACTTGTATTATAATAAAACGTTGTCTAATCGGATGATCAGTCCAATCAAACTTGGAATGCCAATGTCGGGCACAACACCACCCATTCCCCGATAACCAGTTTAATTATGGTATTCGGCTCTATCCGGTAACTCCGATAATCGGTTCTATCCGGTAACCAGACATTTTCTGGTGTTTGGCTCTTGGATGCATCCTACGTCCCCTATTTGGCTTGGCCTTAGCCTTTACGAGAACGCCATGGTCATTAATAGCCACCACGGAAGGCATCTCAACACCCGTGGCCCAAGTGTTGAGTCTAATTCAAATTCAAGAAAACTCGTGTTCTTAAAACCAATGTTTCAATTATCATAAAGTCAAACTCTTTCATCAAAATGTTCGAATCATGAAACGTATTCAATCGATTAACATAAAATCAACTTTGAAACGAAATAAATGTGTACTATACAAGTACTTGAAACCATAAGGTTCGGAGTCACATATATCAAGATGGATGGGATTTCCGGAATGTAACCGGTTACCCTCGATTCAAAGAAATAGGATATCCGTACCTTAGTTATCCCTTTCCTTACTTCCGATTACCTACAATCAGTTAATAAGACACTTAACTAATGCTCAACACAATCATTAAGATCTTAGACAATATTTCCAAAATCTCATTTTTGACTTCAAAACAGAATTTGACAGCTTCTGTATGCCTTAAGTTGTGATGTTTATCTTCCATTTAGAAGCCCAAATGGTCACTATAATCTAAATGAAATTTGTACCTTGATATCTAAGGATTCTATAGCAACTGGATTTGTGCAATTCGGAGCTATGAGCAGAACGATACAGCCTTTACAAAAACAGTGCGCAGGTCTTTGTCACAATGTGAGCTGATTCCTAAACTCAGTATTTTGACACATTTAGACTCAAAATTAGGACTTGCACTCTTCATAACAGTTGTTAAGGACATTCTTAGGTTTCCAACGGTATATTGTACACCTCATTTGAACCAACGGTTGATTTTATACGAATTTTCTAGTAACAGGACAACAACTCTAAAATTTCAAAAGTCTCACACACATTTTATCAAACACTTGATGTGCAACCTAACTTTGAAGTTCAGTTACGTTTTTAATGATTTCATTCCTTAATCCATAATCTTCTTAGAATCTTATAACCACAATTTAACAATACCAAATACATGCATCACCAATTACACATCTTATAAGGTAAAACTCATAATTTCCAACATAATTTAACTTATTTTGAAGATTATTACCTCAATTGACCAAAATGCTTTAACTTTGATATCTTCAACTCTTCCTTGCTTCTAATCAACCCTTAAACACCAAATGCATACACTTTAACATAAATTGAACCCACCAAAACAAACATTAAAGTGTAATAGAAAGTTACCTTGAACAATCTAGCCTCAATCTTCCAAAACCAAGCTCAAATCCTTCAATTTCTTCACAAATTTTGGGTTTCTCTCACTAAGTTCTCTATCTCCCTCTCTTCTAATACGTTGAGGTGAAGAAGGGAATAAGTTAGATGATTAACTTTAATTTAGGTATAAAAGGTATAAATATAGGATATTTACTAATTAGCCCTTCAAGTTTCATAATTAGTAGACTTCAAACCTTCAAGTTCTTTTCTTTATATCATTAACCCAATAAGCCTAGATACAACTATCTAGTTAAAGGTATAAGTCATGAAAGCTTCGATTCTTAAAACATGAATACTACATAGAATAGAAACATATATCCGGATTAACGAAAATAGGGTTATTATAGCATATGTGCATATTGAGTATATGTATATGTGCACATTGAGCATATACATATCTGCACACTGGTATCTAATATGCATATGTGCACATTGAGTATTGTGAATATGTACATGTTGTATATGTGCATATTAGCTGATATATTCTGCATTGGTTGAGATACACATTGACATCTAGACATGCATATATGCACACTCGAAATATGGAAATACATTAAATATTAAATATTATATTTAATATTTAGATAACTACCCTATTAATAACTCCTTGAAATATGGAAATACATTAATTATGTAAATACATTAAATATTAAACATTACTCCCTCCGTCCCAAAATAAGTGTCTACATTACTATTTTTGTTTGTCCCAAAATAAGTGTCCACTTTCAAAAGTAAATTTTCACTTTCCCATTCTACCCTTAATTATGTGAAGGAGAAAATTTCTCTCTCTATAATTAAGGGTAAAATTGTACTTTGATTAATTAAATAGTGTAATAATTACACACTCCTAAAACTGTGTGCCTTTTTCATTGTGGACATTTATTTTGGGACGAGTATATTTAATATTTAGATGACTATCATATTAATAACTCATTGAAATATGAAAATACATTAAATAAGTGTGAATTATGAAATGCCCATATTATTCTTTGAGGACATAAACTCTAGGATGATTATGATTGGTTGAAAATTGGTTAGCACGGTTAGCACCAATGCCGTGGTTAGCAAATGAAGGGACCCTATATATAATACTTGTTTTTAGTATATTTTATGGATCTAATTATAGTTATATTTCATATATATTTTAAATTACGTTTTTAGTCCCAGTGGTTTGTTCAAAATTTCTATTTTCGTCTTCATGGTTTTGAAATTATGATTTTAGTCCCTATGGTTTATAAATCATTACATTTTTCGTCTTTATGATATAAATTTTATTGCTTTCTTCATCCCTATGGTTTACAATTCATTTCTATTTTAGTTCTTCATACTTAAAAGTAGTGTTTTGGCCTTAGGGACGGAAATAGAAATGAATTGCAAACTATAAGGACTAAACCTCATTTATTACTCTCATTCCAAAAAGAAACCGACAACCGTTGAAGAAAATCGAAACCGACGACCGATTAAATAGGTAATTTACACATGTTCATATGTTTCACCGTTGTTCATGGCTAAATTGAGCTAATAACTCTGTGAACATTAGGCACTTGAGATGCACACATGATCATGATAACCACAAACTAAATTGGTAGTTCACATATACATGTTCATGCTTGTTCACATTAAATAGGTAGTTTACATTCGGCCCTTGAAGTGCACACATGTTCATGATAACCACAAACTAAATTGGTAGTTCACATATACATGTTCATGCTTGTTCACATTAAATAGGTAGTTTATACAGGTTCACATTAAAATTGGTAGTTCACATATACATGTTCGTGCTTGTTCATATTAAATAGGTAGTTTACACAGGTTCATAGTTCACATATCTCCTGGAGTTCATAGAATCGTTCAACAATGCGGTATGAATGTTGTTTTGCTCACCCTGTGAATCCATGATCGTGACATACAATTAGAAACATCAATCAATCATCTAGAGTACAATTTGAATCATAACATCAAGCTAGAATCATGGATGATAATTTTTTGTAACTCCTCATTAATGAGGCTATAAAAATCAACTAAATCAAATACCAAATCTACCCTTAATCATTTATTTAATGAGTTCAATCAACCAAAGATGAGAATGCTTTCTTATTGGTCAAATGTGGTTAGCAAAGTTAATAACATTTTATTAGTTAACAAAATAACCTACCTCTCTATATATACATGTATATATATAGGGGAGGGATCAATTGGAAACCAATATTACATTGGAAACTTTGGAAACCGAAATCAACCAATCATTGAATTTCTTTTTTTAATTTTATTTTTAATTGATAAGTTATTTTAGTCTTTTACATAATTTCATAATATATATGGTAATTGTTATTATTCTTATATTAATAATTATTTATTTTTAATTTATTTTATATATGGTAATGTTAGTCATTTATTAATGTAAAAATGAGATATTTAATTTAGGAAAACAAATTTTAATCATACAGATCCTCTATTTTTGATTCTGATTAATCATTGATTGATTAAAATATTAATATAAAAAATAAATATTTAATTTTTCATGTATTCATATGAAATTACCTCCAGGTACAAAATATTAATATAGTGAAACATAATGGATTTGATATAGTGAAACAAAATATTAATATAGTGAAACCTGAAGAAACATAAAATGTTAATATAGTGAAACCTGATGAAACAGATTTGATATAGCGAAACATAATGGAAAGGTAATGAAACAAAATATTAAAATAGTGAAACCTGATGAAAGAGATTTGATATAGTGAAACATATTTGATATAGTAAAACATAATGAGAAGGTAATGAAACAATAATGGTAATGAAACTTAATTGGGATTTTACATACTGCATATTGATGAACAGGTAATAAAAAGGTAGTCTTGATATATTGTTATTATCTTTTATTAATAAATTAATTAATTTATTACCATATATAATTATTATCTTTTATTAATAAATTAATTAATTTATTACCATATTTCATCTTTGTTGCCAAATTTGAAACACAAAAGAAAAAGACACATTTACCCTTTTGACATATTATTATTATCTTTTATTAATAAATTAATTAATTTATTATCATATATAATTCAAATGAATCTTAACCATTGATTAAAAAGATCAATGGTTGAAATTTGGTTTCCAAAGTTTTCAATTAAATTTGGTTTCCAATTGAAACCACCCCTATATATATATATATGTGTGTGTGTGTGTAGTTATTGATCAAATGAGGACCAAAATTGTGATGATCGTGAGGACCAATGTAGGCCATCCATTTTAGTCTAATTTAATTTATTATTTAACTATTAATAAAGGGGTGTTTGGTCATTTCCTATTTTGGATAAAAACACTATTATTTATCATTTTCTCTCTACATCGAATTTATTTTTAGACCCTGACCAACCTCACAGCCTCTCTCTAATATCTTGTTTCCTATAGCCTCTATCATCTCTTATTTCTCGGTCGACTCCGACACACCGTTGGTTAGAACCATAACCGGAAGCAAATATATTTGAACATACACACTCGAGTGTGGGTCTGGGTCATTACAAACTGGTGGTTTTATACAGATATGTGTGTGTGTGCGCGCTAGACATCCCGTTTTTGATTTAGAGATGGAGGCTTGAAGACGAAAGTGATGGCCAAGAAAGATGCTTTTGTTGGTTCATTTCCGTGTTGGCACAATTGTTCTTGAAAGTTATGGAAGGCCAAAGATGCTTCTAGTTTGGTGGTGGTGGGTTTTTTCACAAAAGCTGGAGTGTTTATATTATGTATGAACCTTTGTGCTCACAGACGAGGTTCATATTGAGTGTTGTTCAAAAACATGGTACACACGATCAATATATGTAAAACAAGGTGTTCACGTACAAACCAATGTACTGCATGTGAATGGGGTGTTCAAATCCAATCTTATAACCAATATGATCATCTTGTTCACAAGAGTAAACTTATTTGAACTATTCTCACCTATTTAAAAAACTAAATCTATCTGAATATCCTAAACACAAAATCTTCACAAGGTGAATACCTTGATTACAGACTCGTCATGTCAAGAATTTAAAACCCACATAGTGAAGGTAAACTCATTAGTAACTTTTTCCATAATTAAAAACCTACTCAGTGAACAGATCAAAGAATTTGGAGAACTGAATCAAGTTATGGCCGTATTTTTTTTGGATTTCTTGGTGTATACCTTATTTAGGGCATGATTATCGGTTACCTTAAATGTAGTCGATTATGATTATGTGTGTGAAATCCCTAAAGTGCCCCTAACAGGTTTTGTTGGTCGTAGACCACCATGACTTACACATAAGGTGATTTTAGAAGAGGGGGGGTGTGAATACAAACACAATAAATTTTAACTTTTTAGTTTTATATTTTATTCAAACATAAAATTACAGATATGTTGAGGAAACTAGAAAAGTAAGACCTGTGATCCTAAACTATCTAACTGGTACTAACACTAAAAGAGAGAAGAAATAAGGTTATTTTTTAGATTTGAAAGACTAAGATAGTCTTCAGATTGTGACATTGAATTTATTTAGAAGCTTTCACAGAGAATTCTTTAAAAACGGGTGATTTACAAACAATGACAATGAAGAACTTTTATAGCCTCTGATGCATTAAATGTTCTCCTTCAACTTTAACACATATCTTCATCTGATTTGTTGATCCATGCATGCTTGTACTTTTCACTTCAGCCTTTGTAGTTCATATGGACACTTGTTAACCCATATTATGCTTTAGAACTTACTTTGGCTGACATGTTTTTTGCATGTTCCCATACTAGGATGAGAGTTTGGAATAGTTGGTGAGCCAAACTTGCTAGAAAAGTTTGTACATCAAAATCCGGCTTGCCAGTAGTGGTATTTGTCAGACTACTAGTTGACTTTATCTTGTATTGATCTTTTTTCGGCTATATGACAAACCAATCCGCTTTGGTAACTATCTTGACCTCTCTTCAACTAGTCTCCGATTTTGTTGAAGTCTTTTACACTTTTAATCAATACAGATAGTTACAAGAATTTTACATATAAAAATCATATTTTGTCTATTCAAAAGTATAAGCTATATAACAGTTTCCAGTTATAGACATTTATGAAGTAAAGTCTATTCGATAACAAGGACTTAGAATATTTCTAAGGTACTTTGAGAATCCGACAAAAGATAGAAACTTCTATTGGATTTTAAGAATATAGATCTAAAGTTGATCTGTTAAAATATTCCAGGTTATGAATCCGATGATCCGAATCCGAAGGTACTTGATTATTTCTTTTGAGGTCTTCGGATAAGGACTTGGCTTGAACTGAATCCGATGGAGGATATGATCATTGGATACACTTTCTTTTTGTGACAAAGAAGAAGAATATATTTGTATGTGTTTTGTGATCGGATATCTATTTGTATTATTCACAAATCCGATGGTTGAGACTAATAGGTTCTTCATTTAAAAAATGGCAATTTTATTTCATAGAAATTGCAAAAAGGTCCTTTAATTAGAGACATTGATTTTAATTGTTAAGTGATTTAGATTGGTTCTCACTATTACCACAAAATGTCTAGACCTCACATCAATAAATAAATTATGTATATATATCGGAAACTAAAATTGATTAAAAACCCAAGAATCGCGTACAACACGACACGTAACATATTCATCATGAATATGGACATGTTATTCATCATTAATAACACATCCATAACACGTCAATATTCATCATGAATGTGTGATTCAATTCAATATTCATCATGAATGTGTTATTCATGACGAACATTTATCCTAAAAGAGGGACATGTAGCTATTGGCGGCTCCCATGTTCCTAATCAATTTTGTGTTCCTAATGGAACGTCTCTCTCTCTCTCTATATATATATATATATATACACACATTATCTTATAAAGCATATAGACAAATATCTTAAAAACAACCTATAAAGCATACGATACTGCTTTTTATTGCACAATTTCTTAAAATTTCTTAATTACAACATGATAATCTTTATGTATAACTTCCCAAATTTTATGCTTAGAATTTAGGTTCTCAAAACTCATCTCAGACACGCTCTCATCGTCGACTTCTTTCCCTAAAGTGACGCTTCATCACTAAGAACTTAGGTTCTGAGCATTCATCTCGACTTCCCTCCCCAAATTGATTTCCCCAAGATGATGATTCAAGCTCTCGTTATGATTACTGATTCAAGATCACATATTATCAATAAGGCCAGGGTTCTTATCCCACTCAGAAATTATGTAGTTCCGCGTGAAGAATACCCTTTGGAACCACCATTAAAGCTTCCGATCTTATTAGACCATAACATAATTTCGTTTGATACTTGTTCCTCAATTGCATAATTTCTAGTTTGATAATTTTTCCTCATTTTAAATTCTACTTACCCATTTGGTCTCAACTACATAATTTCTGGTTTGATAATTGTTCCTAATTCTTATTGCAAAGGTACTATTTCTTTGATTCTTTTTTATGTTGATATCATTTCTTTCTCAAAGTGTTGGAATGTGTTCCTTTTTCTGGTTTGACAAGTATTTGGCATCACCATTAAAGCTTCTATTTGAAGCTCTCAACTGTCATTCATGGTGATTAATACTCTACTCTGGTATGGTCAACTTTTGGCATCGGTGTGCACACCATTTGGAAACTTTTAGCATATGTAGAAGTTTGTTGGTATTGGTTTGATGCAGGCATTTAAAGCATTTTGCAGAATGCATTTGAACTAATGAATAACTTTCATTAAGTTCCGATTCGTTTATGGAATAACTTTTTGGTGGTGGCAAGAAACATTATGATTGTTTTTATTTTGGTGTGATAGTGTTTACACTCAATCACCCATGGTAATGTTACATCTATTCATGCATATGTTATGAAATGTTAAGCCAAAACTTGTTGAACATTGTGGCTTAAAATACTTAAGTTAAATCCAGTTTTGTATTGACATCTATTCTAATGAAGCAACCATCTACTCTTTTTTTGTTCGTTTGCTTTTGGCTTTGAAATCATTTAGTTGTTGAAAGAAAGGTCAAATTGCTAATGGGTTTAATGGGGTTTCCTTTCAGGTAGTGGCTTATAGCCCAAATTGAAAGAAAGGTCAAACACCTAGTTGTTTCAATATGTTTAAGCCATCTAATTTCTTTGTGATGGATCCAAAGGCTAAAATAACATACTTGAAGAAACATATGGATGTTTCTGACTTCTTTTATTTCACTTTCTAATTTGATTGTATTTGTTTTTCCAAGTCTTAATGTGTCATACTCTGCATTTTTATCCTTTTTGGTTGTGACATTGGTTTTCGAAAGCATTTTATTGTATTGTGATCAAAAGATACATGTAAGTTTCTCTTCTGAATGATATTTGATTGAATATGGTGTTATTTTAATGTAGAAATGTTGATAGAAGTAATGAAGATCTGATGCAATAACCTATAGATGAAAATATGTTTTCCTAATGTGGGATTATTTTTCTAAATTTGTAGACTTGCATATTAACTCAAGAGCATACCAAAATTGACAACTTCATAGTTCAAGAGCTTGTTGGGACCGTAAACAAGTGGGATTTCACAAGGTTTTTCCATCCCCTATATGTCTATGGTTAATCCTTTAGTTTGGAATGGTTGATTTGTGCATGTGAGGTTATCGCTGGTCTGGTAATTACTAAAGGTGATTTGATGCAATGTACATATTCCTACTGGGTTTTGACACATAAGATACTTGATTTGGGGAACACATTGTGTAACAACCCAACTAAACTGATCAAGCAAAAACACGGTAATATAAGAGATCCGCCAAAACGACCCCGAAATTCGATCTCAAATATACGAGTACATAATAAGGTTTGGGGAAGACAACCTATTACACAACTGAGATTAATAATAGACTAAATCTAGTAAGCTAAAGCAACATTCTTCTTCTAAGCCACGCTCCACGCTTACAATTTCTCCTTGCCCTTGCTAGAGCCCTCTACTAAACATCTCCCTGAAAAAGATTTAGTTTTTGAAAAGCGAGGGTTAGACCGTGAGGTCTAGTGAGTTCCCTCTAGAAACAAATGTTCGCTCCATAACAACATATAACGTAGTTTATAATCATGTACAATAGTTCGCAACTTTTAAACGATAGCGCATAAACGACACATGTTAATGGCACACATTGAGGTCACGCACCTGTGACAACGTGTCCGGCTCACACTGCATTTAACTGGGACACACCCCCCATTGGCATAAACAGAATACCCCCCCTATGAGAACTTGCGGGACCCCCCCCCCCCGACTTAAGCCATAACATGCCCACTCTAAAATGTATGCATACAAACAAAACATCTTTCATAACAAAGTAAATCATGCAGTTTGATAAACATCTCATGCGATAAAATAAGTTCGTCAACAAGAATTTTAGTTAGAAAGACTCACCTATCGCCTTTGCTTAAATCTTTCTCACTTACGCTTCCGATCCTTAGATTGAATGCCTAGGATTAAAAATCAAAACTGATAAGTCACTCGATCAACCCCTCCCACCGTCGAATCTCATTCTCCCTTAAAAGACCCTCTAAACAACGCCTCAAACCTAGCATGAAAGTCCGACAAATAATCCCGAAACAGGGTCGACATTGTCCAGAAAATAATTCCCGAATAGGCCCTCACTTGGGTTCTGCACTAACCGGATTTCCAAACTCACCTGGATCGGGCCCTTACCCGGATTTCGATCTGGGTTTCCCGTCGCCCGGGATTCCCCGTCCGAGTCTCCCGCCTCCCAGGATCCCCCATCCGGATTACGTTTCTCCCAGGTTCGGCCGTATCCGAATATCGCCTACCCGGGCACGAGCGATTCCCGGGATGCGTTATGTGTGATTTTGAAATCCCAAGCTTAAGTCTAAATCTCAACCCAATCAATTCAAGTCTTTAAAATCAAAAGGGTTACATACTAGAATCTTTCTTGACATTAACTAACATCAGGCAAAAACCCAATCCTCCATTAAAACAAACCATTGATTAACCTCTCCCTTTTTCTCTCTAAAACCTAACTAAGCATGAATCCAATCTAGTTCAATAATAGTGATAAAGATAGAGATTACCTCGATGAAGATTTAGAGTAGAATCTCTTTTCTATATGCGCCTCCTTGTTTTTCTTCCAACTTGAACGCCACACATACACACTGAGATTTTCTTGATTTCTCTAGCCTCCATAATTAATAATGATTAAGAGGACAAGGGTATTAGGGTTTTAATCCCCATTCCCATTATTTACAACTTAGTCCTTGAACTTTGGGCATCCAACAAAATTCCACCAACCACCCAATTTCTTTAAAATTAAGTTCTCGATTATTATAATATCTCCCCCTCAAAAGAATTTTGTCCCCAGAATTCCATCGTCAAACAAATTTGGATATTGGGACTTCATGTCCACTTCTACCTCCCAAGTTGCCTTTTCTACTTTATGATAATGCCATTGGACCTTCACAAAGCAGATGTCCTTGGTCCTTAGTTTCTTAACCTTGCAGTCCAAGATAGCTACTGGTTCCTCTACGTAACTCAACTTCTCGTCCACACGAACGTCATCCAATGGCACGACCGTGTCGGCTTCAGCTAAACACTTCCTCATATTCGATACATGAAACGTAGGGTGAATACCCCGTAACTCCTCGGGTAAATCCAATATGTATGCCACTTCTCTGACTCGTTCTATTATAGTGAAAGGCTTGACATACCTAGGCCTCATCTTTCCTTTCTTATCAAAACGAACGACGCCCTTCCAAGGTGAGACCTTTAGCATTACCTTGTCTCCTACCTGAAATTCAATTGGTTTCATTCTCTTGTTTGCATACATCTTCTGGCGGTCTTAGGCCGCTCTCAGATTTTCACGTATGTGATCGATTTTATCGATGATCATTTGCACAACTTCTGGGCCCGCCAATTGTCTTTCTCCCACCTTGTTCCAACACAATGGTGTTGTGCACTTGCGCCCGTACAACACTTCGAATGGTGTTGCCTGGATGCTAGCGTGATAACTATTGTTGTATGAAAACTCTATCAATGGTAGATGAACTTCCAAAGAGCCCTTGAAATCAATCACACAAGCTAGAAGAATATCTTCCAACATTTGTATGGTCCTTTCACTCTGGCCATCCGTTTGAGGATGATACGCAGACTTGAGTTGCGAACCCAACTCCCTTTGAAGACTCCTCTAAAATGACGATATGAAACGACTTTCACGGTTCGAAACTATAGATGACGACACTCGATGCCTTGATACAATCTCATCTATATACAACCTTGCCAACTTCTCCAACGGGTATGTTTCTTTAATCGGTATGAAGTGAGTTGACTTGGTGAGGCGATCCACTATTACCCAAATGGCGTCATAACCCGTCGGTGTCCGTAGAAACCCCGTAACAAAGTCCATTGTGATCTCATCCCACTTCCACACCAGTATATCCAAGGATTGAAGTTCTCTGTACAGTCGTTGGTGCTCTGCTTTGAATTTTAAACAAGTCAAACACCGCTAAGCGATGTCTTTCTTCATCCTTGGGCACCAATAAATCTGTCTCAAGTCCTGGTACATCTTATTAGTTTTTGGGTGTTAGTGTATTATTGTATCCAAGATTTAAGTGAGAAAAGTCAAGTCAAGATAAGTTAAACAATGTCTAAGTCAATATGAGTTTACTTAGGTGTTAAGCATGTAGTTTTAGTCCTTGGTATAAATACTTTGGTTTGTAATAGTTTGAAAGAAGGTTCATCATTGTTACATCAATATACTTGTGACTCTTTCTCTCACTACTCTCTCTCTAGAAATATACATTGTCAAATCTTGATTGGGTTTAATTGTTAGATTGCTTGATTGGGAATACAATATCAATTGGTATCAGAGCATACCAAACAAATTCAGAAAGATCACTGAATTAGTTTTTGGATCAGATTCTTGAAAATTCAAGAAAATTGTAATTTCTGAAAAAGTCACTGTTTGATTCGTGGTTTTCTTGTTTTTGTACAATTAAATCAAGAAATTGATTTGATTATGTACGTTTTATCAATTGGATCAACTTTTATTCAGATTACATAGTCAAATTCGAACATTAGCTTGATCAATTTGATCAAATTGCTATTTTTGTGAAACTCGAACTTGAGCACTGTTTCTTGAATCAATTTGTTGCCTTTTGATGTTTTTAATGGAAATCTTGTGGTAGAATTGTGTTCTAATTGATAAATCGATCATATTGTTGCAATTTCATGTTTTAATATGCAGGATTGAATCGATTTAGATCAATTTCGTGAAAAACTTTGAAGAACACGCAAGATTGGAAAAACGCGCAAGTTCTTCCTTAGAACGCGCAAGCTTCATCAAGTGAAGAACGCGCAAGTGTCTGAAAAACGCGCAAGCAAAGCCTGCGAGTTTACCATCAAACGCGCAAGTCAAAGGATTTGATTTTTGGTCAGAAACGCGCTAACAAAGGCGTGCGAGTTTCAGAAACACGCAAGACAAAGCTTGCGAGTTTGAGCGAAACGCGCTAGAAGAGCTTGCGAGTTCTCGAAACGCGCACACAGTGGCCTGCGAGTTTTTCAAACGCGCACATAACGTCTAGCGTGTTTCTCAGTGAATAGTGCTTAGCGAGTTTAGTGATTAGCGCGTACAGTGACCTGCGAGTTTCAAGAGATAGATTTTTTTTTCTGAAATTAAATTTTTTTTGGTGATCCAAGTTTGACTTTCAGTCAACTTTTCTGAATTGGTTTGGGAACGATCATTTTATTCAAGCATTTTCTTTCAAGAGAAAAATATGTCAGGAAAATTTTCTCTAGGGGCGCTGCCCCCATACCCCCGCAAGGGCGTTGCCCCTTGACCCCATCCGCTAACCAGGTAGCGGAACCCCCGTGCTAAGTCTGGGAAGGGGGACATATTTTGTTAGTGGTCATAATTTTCTGATTTTTGACGATCATTTTTTTAAGCTAACATTCTATTCAAGATGCCTACTATTGATGATAAAGGAAATACTGTACTTTCAACTAGAGATATGGCAGTCTTATACATGCCAGAGATACCTGTTATAGAAGCAGAAAGAGAGAAACTGAAATATCAGAATTCAAAGCTTCTTAAACAGATTCAGGAGTTCAAGTCAAATTTGTCAAATTCTGATAAACTCCTGTTTGTGCAAAATGTACTGAGAATGCTAAATCTGATTTTGCAGGTATCATCAGAGCAAGTGAGAATGAAATTGAAATAAAATAAAAAGTCATAGGGGTAAAAGAGAAAATAATTTTACAAAAAGAGAGAAAGATAAGCAATCTTCAAAGCCAACTGAAGACGACTGAACATAAATCATCATATTTGCAAGATGAATCAGTCAAGCTTCAAAACAAGTTTAAGGCTTTCGAAGAGATGATATCTGCTGTGGAGAAGAAGAATGTTGAATTGAAAACAAGTCTCCAAGCAGAAAAAGAAAAATCAAGTGTGAAGACATCTTCTACTCAACAGATGTCTGAACTTTCTAAGAAAACTTTACAAGAGAAAAAGGATCTTGAGCTGAGATGCATTAAACTTTCTAAGCAAGTGTCGGATTTTGAAAAGATAATAATAACTGAAAGAGACACTTTTGCGAAAGAAAGACAAGTTCTTGAAGCTAAAATAACTGAACTTCCCACACAGATTTCTACTTTACAAGACTTGCTCAAAAAGGAAAGACAAATCTTCAAAGAAAAGAAGCAGTCTTATGAGCTTGAAAAGAAAATTACTGAAAAGAAAAATGCTGGGATTTTCAAGGATATTTCTGAGAAAAACAAGAACATGGAAACAGATTTTGAACAAGAACGTTCATATTTTGAATCTGAAATATTTAAGCTCACATCCAAATTATCTGTTCTATCATCAGAAATTTTAAAAGAAAAGATGGCTAGATCTGATTTGAAAAAGAAGTTTGAAACACTTACTTGAGAAAGAAACATTTTGACTGAAAAGATAAACAGCTTATAAGCTATAAACGTCAATTTGTCAGAAAAGATTACAGCTGATGTGATTAGCCAATCACCTGTTGATAACTCAACAGAATCAGTCTGTTCTTTTAAAACAACTTCTAGTTCTATCCATGACAAAAATGTTTTCAAAAAGAAAAGTGTCAAACCAATCATTGTCAAATCAAGTCAGATCAGACCATCTAATCTATTTTATAACAAATCTGTTGATGGTTTAATAAATTTTTACATCAAATCTCTTGGAAAGCAATCTAAGAAAAATCAGATGGTCTGGAGAGTAAAAGATTCTGATGAAGAGAAGAAGAATGACAGATCATTCAAATCCACAACCAATGCCAAGAAGAACAGTACGCATAAAGGTAAATCTTTTGATAATCCTGATATATATTACTCGACTAATCATTTGATCAGGATTGCACAGAAGAAAATTTGTTGTTCTTATTGTGGAGAGAATGATTTCGTCCGACAAGAATCTGCTCATAACTGGTACGGATCTTACAGAATTACTTCTCAGATTTCGGATTTTAAAAGATATACATCTAATGAGAAGTGGATTCCTAAATCTAACATACCAGGACCCAAATACCAGTGGGTACCAAAACCTGTTAAATCTGTTTTGCAGGTACCACCGGTCTAGGGGGAGCAGGAACGATGGCTTTTGAACAAAACAGTTCAAAACCCGAATTTTAATGTAAAGACTGTGGCTTCTGATCATATGACAGATCAGGACCCGTTCTTAATGTTCAGACATGGATATTTTGCAAATATCCAGGGGGAGTTTAAAAGAAAACAAATCATGATATAATGATTTGAGGGGGAGCTTAAAAGTAAGTATCGACTAATCCTAGATCTTTGATTGTTTGAAAGAAGAACAACTTTCAAGCATGAAAAACAGTTTCTTAAATGTTCAAACCACTTCTTGTTCTCAAAAGATTTTATGAATTTAGAAGTGTGATTTTAAATGTTTTTCATTATTGAGCTTTACTGTTTAACTGACCGTGTGTTTCCAAAGATCAATATTTGTGTATTATCTTTTCTATATACTGTCAAGTATTCACACACACTGGTTCAGTACTTCATTTAAATCTGTTATTACCATGTCTCATATCAAAACAATTTTTCAATGGTAATACTCCCATTTGCTTTCAAATGTTGTTGAGCATCATTCATCATTTCAAACTTGTGCTTTTATTGCAAAATTGTTTATATTCGTTCATATAAACAAAATATCCAATTCTTTGATACCCTAACCATTTTATTTGATCTGATTGATACATTGTCAGATTCTCAAAACAATTCTCTTGATTTCATTTCATTCATTCAATATTCTTGTTTTGAGAAATCTTCAAAGTTCAATTGCTCAAATCTCATGAGCATACATTTTGACAATGTCATCATACATTTTTGAGCTTAACTGCTAAAGTTAAATTGTTGAGCAACTATTCTTTTAGGACTTACATGGGATTCGTGTGAGAACTTAAATAGAACTTCCATTGATTCACGTTAACCAGTGTTTCTTACCCAGGAAGTTATCCTAGAGTGATTGAGGGGTGAGGGGTCATAAATCAAAGAGTGGGGGAGATAACTCATCCGGTTGAGTTTTTCTCACTGTGCTGAGCGGTAAAATGTAAATGAGAGTTTGGTTAGAAGTGAGCAAAATGTTAAAAAAAAAGAGGGTGTGAGAACAGAGTCAAAAGAATATCAAAACTCTGCACCAACCACTTTCTGAGCCGGGCAGCCACATCTACTGATTGGTTCACATTTTTTGGTAACCATCATTGAAACAGGCAGTGAGCCCATGCCAACTCTTGCAATTACCCCACCAGCCACTCATTTCTTTCTCAACAAAGAAATGTTTCATTTTCATTGGGGACGCAGCACATATGCTATCTGATCTTCACTCAGAAGATTTAGATATTGAAAAAGAAGGAAGTTTGCCCTACCTTCGCACCTCTTTGATGCACATTGAGTCCGTGTAATATTTGTTGTTGTCTCAATAGTTTACACAATTTGAGCCTTATGAAACACAATCTTTGTGTTAAATTCTTTCATACACAAGCACGAGCACACAAAAAAAAAATTCTGTCAGAACATTCAGAGATAAACCTTGTGGTTTTTCAATGATTGAATGGAAGTCCTGGGGAGTCATCATCAAACCAGCTCCTTAAATTGTACATTCGTTGTACACAGTAACTTCGTGTTACTGACAGACACTTCTAACTGTTTCATTTGTTGAATCAGGGTTACAACGTTCATTATATCTGGATTTGAAAAGATTCGGGTATATACAGTTCATGATTCAGTTATTCAGATCAAAGTGTAGAGAATGTTAAATGTATCTCAAAAGGGGAGAATGTTTGTAAAGGGGGGAGATTCAAAGAAAGTGTTGAAATTGAGAAAGTTTTGATGATCATGAAGCTCACAATCATCAAAAAGGGGGAGAAATCTACAGAGTTCAATTTCAAAACAATTTCAAAGTACTAAAGAATGTTCAAAGTCAAGATTTGTGGAGTATTTCTGAAAGTTCAAATCTGATGAAAAGAAATCACTCTCAAAATATTCTGAAGACAAGTCCAAATTAAGATGATTTGAGAAAGTTTGTTTTTCCGAAGACGGTCAAGAGATCAAAGAGATGAAGATACAAAGTTCAAAGATCCCTCGAAGTTTCAAATGTTTCGAAGATGAAGTGTTTCAAAGAAGTTTTCAAAGTATTGTTTCAAGACTTCAAATGGTTCGTCTACAAGACTTGTTGACTATTCAAAGATGCTAATCATGAATGACTTTTCAAGATTTTTCAACAACTTTAGGAAGAGCTTCAAAGTCCAAGAATGTCAAAGACAAAAGTTGAAGAATCAAGCGCTGAAGACTAGAATCAATTTTTTTTAAATCTTGAATACAAAGGGGGAGAATGTTAGTGTATTATTGTATCCAAGATTTAAGTGAGAAAAGTCAAGTCAAGATAAGTCAAACAATGTCTAAGTCAATATGAGTTTACTTAGGTGTTAAGCATGTAGTTTTAGTCCTTGGTATAAATACCTTGGTTTGTTATAGTCTGAAAGAAGGTTCATCATTGTTACATCAATATACTTGTGACTCTTTCTCTCACTACTCTCTCTCTAGAAATATACATTGTTAAATCTTGATTGGGTTTAATTGTTAGATTGCTTGATTGGGAATACAATATCATTGGGTGTACCGAATAACTAGACTTATGTGCTTCCTCTAACACGCTCTTCCATAGATTTCCCAACTTAGGAATACACACACGGTTCTCTAGGCACCTTATACTGTTACTGTTAACTCCTAACGAGGTTACTAACCCGACAGTTCTTTCACTTTTTATATTTTCTTACAACACTTCCTCTTGGATCTTCTTAATCTTATCAAGGAGGTTGGATGTTGCTTTGACTCAAAAGGCTACTACCTTGGTTGAAACCCCTATTTCCTTCTGACTTAACGTGTTGGCTACAACATTTGCTTTACCCGGATGGTAAAGGATCTCATAGTCGTAATCACTTAACAAATCCATCCATCTTCTCTGCCTCATATTCAACTCTTTCTGATTAAACAGGTGCTAGAGACTCTTGTGGTCAGTGAAAATCTAACACTTAACGCCGTATAAATAGTGTCTCCAAATTTTTAAGGCGAATACTACCTCTGCTAGCTCCAAATCATGTGTAGGGTAATTCTTCTCGTGATTTTTCAATTAACGAGACGTATAGGCTATCACATTCCCATCTTGCATAAGCACACACCCTAAACCCAATTTAGAAGCATCACTATAGGTCACGAACCCTTTGGATCCATTGGGTAGAGATAAGATCAGTGCACTACTCAAACTTTCCTTTAACTTACAAAAGGCGGCTTCTTGGGCTTCAGCCCACATGAACTTAACATTTTTCTTAGTTAATGCGGTTAATGGTGTAGCTATCCAGGAAAATTCCTGAATGAACTTTCGATAGTAACCCGCTAGACCAAGGAAAGTCCTTACCTCTGATGGTGATTTCGACAGTTCCCAACCCTTAATGGCTTCTATCTTAGTCGGATCTACCTTGATACTGTCCTTCGACACCACATGTCCTAAGAACTGGACTTCCCTCAACCAAAACTCGCACTTCAAAAACTTAGCATACAATTTCTCACGCTTTAGCAACTCCAACACCAAATGTAGGTGCTCCTCGTGCTCACTCTGAGAGTGGGAATAAATCAGAATGTCGTCTATGAAAATGATCACACACTTATCGAAAAGTGGATTACACACCCGATTCATCAGATCCGTGAATACTGTCGGGGCATTAGTCAGACCAAAAGATATGACTAAAAACTCATAGTTCCCGTATCTTGTACGGAAAGTCGTCTTAGGTACGTCTTCTTCCCTCACATTCAGTTGATGGTACCTCGATCTCAGATCTATTTTTGAGAAAAAGCTTACCCTTCAGCCGATCGAAGAGATCGTCGATCCTCGGTGGTGGATATTTGTTATTAACCGTCATTTTGTTGAGTTCTCGGTAGTCTATACACATGCATATAGACCTGTCCTTCTTCTTGACAAACAGCACAGGTGCTCCCCCAGGTTATGAGCTTAGGCATATAAAACCCTTGTCGAGCAATTCCTGCAATTGTGTCATCATTTATTTCATCTCTGCTGGTGCCAAACGGTAGGGTGCACGCACTATTGGTGCCGCCCCGAGCACCAATTCAATCCTAAACTCTACTTGGCGATCTGGGGGCAAACTCGTCAAGTCCTCCAGAAATACTTCTGGGTACTCATTTACTATCGGCACATTCTCCATTCCATTGTTTAGAGGATCTGGGGGCAAACATCGCCTAACTTTCATCATGGAAATTAAACACGACTTCCTATCCCGTCAATCACCCATAGATTACCGCTCCATTCTTATCGGGTAAGGTGATACAAATCAACTTCTTATTGCACACTATATTAGCATCATTATTTGCCAGCCAGTCCATACCTACAATCACATCGAACTCTCCCATACCCATTGGATATAAACACAACGAGAATAAATGACCTTCTATATCAATATTGCACCCCTCATAAAATTCCCCCACCAAGACTCGACTATCATCTGCTACTTCTACTTCAAACCCATAATTCAACTTCTTGGGTATCACACGCAATTTTTGCACAAAATTCGGCAACACAAAAGAACGGTTTGCGTCCGAATCAAACAACACTCTAGCAAGAGTCGAGTCAATTAAAAATGTAATTGTCACCACATCTGGCATCTCCACCGCCTCCTCTGTCGTCGTGTGAAATGCCCTCACCTTCGCTCTAGCTGGTTCCACTTTCCTCTCTCTACCTCTTCCTCCCGACCCACCCCATAGCTCCCTGTAGATCCCTTCTTCAATTGTGAGAAGTCCGTCTTTATGTGATCTGAAGAACCACAATGGTAGCATGACCTCGGGCCATGGCAATCTTGGGCCGTATGCTCCATCTTCCCACACTTGAAACATGCGTCCTTATCTACCATGCATTCTCCACGGTGCACTCGGTTGCACTTCCCACAAGGTTTCTCCCCAAATCTTGGTATCACCCGCGGCTCGGGCCTAGCTATAACACCCGTAAATTTCTGTTTAGGAAAGTCAAACCGTTGGGAAATTCTTACTTTCTATCGTGGAATTTCATCCTTCATGACTTACCTGTTAAGCCTTACCGCGCCTTGGGTGCTCTGGGTGAAAAATGGGAAAGAAGTGGGTTCGGTACACTTTGGGCGAGAGTGCCCGCGAGAGTGACATTGGTCACAATCGCGGGGCACAATCGCCAGCGGGGGTGTGCCCGTGGTACATGTTGGGCGAGAGTGCCCTGGGCATAATCGCCGGGTACAATCGCCGTCGGCCCCAGGGATTTAAAACGTGGAGTTTTCATCCCTTTTCTCATTTACCACTTTACCTATTCATCCTCATTTTCTCTCAAACCGAGCCCTCTTCATTTATTTAGGGTTTTGAATCCTTTGAGGCACAAATCCTTGAGATCTAAAGATATTCTTCATGATCAAGCTAGTATTTGGATGATAGAGGCAAAGATCCTTCATCTCACCTTCTTCACCATCTCCTCACCGTTGTTTACCATATTTTGGGGTTTTGTTAAAGACTCATTGGTAAGTCATTCTAACCATTTCTGAACCTTATAATGAGTTATAAATCCTCCATTATCGACTCTCCAGTGTTTATATTTCTCAAATCTTAGTTTGGATGGTTTTGGAGAATTTGGGTCAAAACTAGGGTTTTGGCCAAATTGGGGATTTTGATGTAAAATGTTTGGGGATCGATTCTAAATGGTTGGTTATGAATATTTACAGTTGGAAACTTATGAATCTAGGTTTTTGGAAGATTTGACTTGAGTATCTTCTTCAAAGGAGCAAGTTGGGATAAAATCTAGATTTAGCCTAAATGTAGTAAGGTGAGTTCAAGTTGTTTTGTGAAAACGTTGTACATGCTAAAAATGTTCATTTTGACGTATTTATGAGTTTTACTTGATAATATAAATGTTGGATCATTTGATGAGTTTTGCGTATTTGGTACATTTGATTTATAAAACTTGTGAAATACACATATTTGGGTCTTCTAGACGCTTTGGTAATTAAATCTTGAAAATGTATTATTTTTATAAAGTATTTCATATGTAGAGATTATTTGATGTTTATGCATCCTTAGTGTTATTAAATTTATAAATCATTTGGGAAATACATGTTATTGTATTATAAAGTATTTTTGAAGATAAATAGTACGTTTTTGTTTGGAAAATGCCAATGATGGGTTTTGAGTTAATCATACCTTAGGGACATGAGTTGGCATAAATGTCGGTCAAATACATTTTAGTACTTATCATGACTTTTAAATAAATAGTCAATTGGGTTGTTGAAATTTTAGTTCGGTTTTGATTTATTTGGGCCTTATGGGACAATTGTCCGGTTTTAATAGCTCGATGTGAGGCTTGGGTAAGAGTTGCATTTATTTCATATACTATGAGAATGATATATTTTGAGTGTGTTAGTCATTCATTTAGGACTTGAAATGTTTTAGACTGTAATGCAATGGATCCATAGGTATAGAAGTCGAATTTATCATGTAAATGTGGGATAAGGTCCTCGAGTTGCAATTTGGAAATAGGCATTGGTGATACGATGTAATTTCTAAATGAACAAGTGTGTCAAGGATGGTAAGATCTCAAGGTAAAGATCCACAGATAAGGTTAAACTTGGTGATTCTCTGGGCTAAAGATCCATGGATAGGGTTGATGTCTACCTTGACTAAATATCCATGGACAGGGTTGATGTCAAATGTTGTCCATCCATGAAGTTATGCTTATAACATAGATATGTGGCTTAACTTTGTGTGCCCGCCACTTCGATGGAATTGGGTCTCCCCCGTCACCGAAGGGTGTTGTTTTGGGTATTGTATTTGAGTATCCATGTTTTCGGTGGCATTATATATATGTGTGTGTGTGTGTGGATTTCTATACATGATTTTTGGATCGAGTATTATGCCCCACTCCGCTCCTCTCCGCTACAGCCACTGACGACGATTATTGAATCTGTAAGTTTTCTTATTTTGAGGTTTTGGAGTTTTGAATCTTGATTGAATGATAGAATCTGTAAGTTTTCTTATTTTGGAGTTTTCTTATATTGATTATTGTTAGTTTCTAGTCTCTACACTCTTTGCACAAGATTATTGCAATTTGGCTTCTGTTAATCAGTTATGGCCTCTAGTTTGGTCTCAGTTTTGGACTTATTATCAACAACAATATTATGTTATCGCCTCCAGAAGTGGATTCTATTTTTTGGCGAGAGTTGGTTTCTAAGTTTGGTCCAGATTGGGTTTCAACTTTCAATTTTGGGTTGCAATGGCCACTACCCGAAATATCCAATCTGAAATACCCGAACCCGAACTCACCCGAGCAACCCGAAGTTTAAACGGTCGGATGTCGGGTCTTCCCCCACTACCCGAATATCCAATCGGGTTTGGGTATCCGACCCGACCCGACCGATGCACACCCCTAGTAATGAGAGAATTAAGGAAATTACTTCATCCACGTGGCTCTTGAAAAAATTACAATTTTACCCTCCCCTAAAATATGGTTTGTGGATTTACACAAAATGGAAAGGAAAAATCTCATTGGTCAATTTTTGGTTAACATGGTTAACACTAATGTGTCGGTTAACAAAAGAATGAGCATATATATAGGTCAAGGTTAATTTGCAACCCATGTAAATCTTACAACCCATGCAACCCACATCTTAACTATTGGATTAATGATAAACGATTATTTTGCTTTTATTTTTTTTAATTGAAAATATTGGCCCACATGTATTATAACCATCGATCATGACTCCAACGGTTAAGATTTGGGTTGTAAGATTTACATCGGTTGCAAATTAAACTACCCTCTCTCTCTATATATATATATATATCTAGAGAGAGAGAGAGAGAGAGTTGGGTTTACGTAAGACCAACATGTTTTCGTGAGACCCGTGAGGCCACGATTTTGCACTTGAAACTTCACAGTAAAACACTGAAGATAAAAAATATCCGAACCTTCACAGTGTTCTGTTGTAAAGGTTTTTACCTTCATAGTGTTTTGCTGTGAAGTTTCAAGTGGAAAACGTGGTCTCACAGGTCTCACGAAAACAAACTAGTTTTACGTGATCCCAAATCTCTCTCTCTCTCTCTCTCTATATATATATATATATATATATTGTAACAATAACACGGACAATTATGTCAATAAAAGATAAAACAAATCGATATTGTTTACCAAAAACAAACGTTGTTAGTTTTTGTAATAATCGTAAACAAATACAAAAAGGTAAACTTGAATTCTATTTTTATTCAAATACGAGTATTCACTTTGTTTTAAAGATGCAAAAGTCAAACCCTTGTCGTATCAGATCTACACATTCTCAAATTTTTTATTGAGTAAATTACAAATTTCGTCCTTGTGGTTGTTGGAAATTTTGGATTGGGTCCCCCAAACGAATTAATTACGGGCATGGTCATCATGGTTTCACTTTTGTTTCAGATTGGGTCCCTTCCCTAACTTCACTAACCGTTTGTTCCGTAAAGGGTAATGTTGTCTTTTTAGTTTTTATGCCATTTAAAAAAACATATTTTAATAATAATGAATTAAAACCCACACCTTCATCCACAAAACCCTTCCCAGGCGATGAATTTCCCCATACCCCACCCTGATCCATTTTTCCTGCCAGAAACTCCATCTCCTGTTCAGAAGGAAGGTAAAAGAATAATGGATCCACAAAAAGTGCCACTAAACAAGAAAAAAGAAAAATCCTGTTCCATTTTAAGATAACTTCACTTTCAGGATCCAGAATCCTTCTTCCTTTTGAATCATTATTTTCTTCTAGATGAACTATGGTTTTCCCAATTTAATTCCCATATGACTAGAAATTGGCATTGTACTTCTACCTTTAACACCATTCATCAACAATGGAGCTGATGACAATTTGTGTTCAGGAAATTGCTTTCCAGGAATCTTCCATGAATGTTCGAAGTTCGATTTCCCAATTTCTCCGTTGTAAAACCTATTTGATTCACTTCAAATTTTCAACTAATGGTTGCTAAAACTTAACAACATGAATGTGGAACATGCATAAATAGATAAAATAAGAGCAAATTGGCAGGTGTTTACTGACTTGTTTCTCTTTTTTGAATTCCATGATTGTGAATTAGGGCAAGAAATTACAGTTTTAAAGAGAAGAAAGAACAATACTCAGATGGAAATCTTGCATTTTTCCTCAAGAATTTGGGCTTCTTCTTGTGCCTAAAATTGAAATCCTAATATGATGTATACAGAGAGATGAAATTATACATGAATTGATCAATTGCAATGTAGGAGACACAAGATTTTGGGAATCTAAAATTGGGTGAAGACGGCGTACCGGAGATTGAGTCGATACGGTTAAAAGGCGGCAGGTCGAGGTAGTATAGGTCGAAGGGTTTGTGTAGTAGACGATGAAGAAGAACTATCGGTGCCGGCGCCGCCGGATGAGGAAGAAGAAGGGTGCGAAGAAGAAGTAGCTGTCATGGTGGTGGTGGTGTTATTACCATCGCCAATCGACGGTTGTTAGAGATTAAGCTTAGATCTTGAACCATAAAGAATAACTGCAGCTCGGTCGTAGGCTCGGGTCGCGTCTTCAGCCGTGGAAAACGTACCGATCTTACGGCGTGTTCGTTTACGTGGCTCATGGATCTCAGCCACCCATTTCCCCCAACTACGTTGTCTAACTCCTCTACACTTAAACTTGTTGTTATCGGGGTCCTCCTTTGCCTTTAGATTTCCGGTTGTTGTTAGGCGGAGGACTTTCAGTTCCTCCGGCGGTGGCGATGGCAGTGGTGGTGGATGGAGGTGGTGGTGGAGGAGAAAAAGAGGTGGGGTGGTGGGAATCGTTTGATGTGTCCATAATCTACTTTAAAGAAAGTTGTTAGTGATAGAAACTAAGGTGGATAAAAGAGAGTAGGGGTGCTCACGAGTTAGGTTGGTCGGGTTGAAGGCACTTTAACAACCCAACCCAATCGTTGCGGTTTGAAAATTCTCAATCCAACCCAACCCAATCAAAAGTGCAACCCAACCCAACCCAAACCGTGAGGGTTGGGTTGGGTTGGCTGGTTGGTCGGTTTGAAACATTTATTAATTATTTCATAAATTACATACCTGTTGTCGCCGCCTGCCGCCAGCTGCCGCCAACCCAACCCAACTCGCCTGTCGGTTTTGAAATGTATAAATGTATATAATTGAAAAACACAGCAGTAGACTAGTCCCTTCTAATCTAAAATTTGTTTAGCTACTGTCTTGAAAGTGTTTCATTTGCATTTCCAACAACATCCATTCTAAAATTCAATCAAAATTCAGATCACAAGGGCTCAATGCAGTTTCAACAGTTTCAAAATTCAGATCACAAGGTTTCAACAGTTTCAAAAGTCAACATCCATTTTCCATTTTTCCAACATCCAAAGTTCCAAACTAAAACTAAAACACAATTTTAAACAAAATTCAGTTTAAACTCAACAGTTCAATGCAGTTTCAACAGTTTTAACACAAATAGTTTAAACACAATTTTTTTCCAACAGTTTCAACACAAAATTCAGTTTAAACACAATTTTAAACAAAGGAAAACTTGTATAAAAAATTCAGTTTAAACAAAATTCAGTTTAAACATAATCGACTCAACGTGAATCTGATTCAATCGGAGGAAAAAGAGAAATCAAATTCTTGAGTTCAATCCAGCGTGAATCTGAGAGTAATAGTACCTCAATCGAAGAAGAAAACCAAAGCTTGAACCAACAGATAGTAATAGTACCTCAATCGAAGGAGAAGACTTCAATCGGAGGAGAAGACTTCGATTGATGCCTTCGACTTTCTAATCCAACACTCTCGATTTCAATCGATCAAGTCTCAAGCACTCTCGATTTCAATCGATCAAGTCTCAAGCAATCTCGATTCTTGATTCTTGAAACAAAAACTCAGACAGAAAGTAGGGCAAGATAAGAGAGAAATTAGAGCGGCACACTGAATTGAAGCGAGTTGTGAAAAATTAAAACGTACCGCCTTTTTTCATCGGGTTGTCGGGTTGGGCCGGTTTAGTTTAGGCCTAACCCGTTATCAACCCATTTAATGCGGTTTGGTAAAAAAATGTATCGATTATACGTCGGGTTGATGCGGTTTAGGTTTTTTTAGGTTTTTCGGGTTGGGTTGGTCGGGTTGGTCGGAAATTTGAGCACCCCTAAAAGAGAGTAAGTGAAGGTGGATAATGACGGTTGATGTACAACAAACACAAACATGAAATGGGCGTCCGGTGTTACTCCTTCGTTGAATAATTTCTTGCTCAGTATTGGTGCTGGTGGTGCTGTTCTTATGGCTATTTTGGTAGCTATAATTGGTGTTTCCAATTTTGATCCAGTAAGCGTGGTTAATTAATTAATCATCATGGAAAATTGAAGAAACCGTAGAATGGGGGAGGGAGGAGGAGAAGCCTTAGGGGATTAGAGAGGAGGAGTTGTTGTCGCCGGAGATGGAGTTTGTGGCCGGAAAAATGAACCGGGGTGGGGGTACGGGGAAATTCATTGGCTGGGAAGGGTTTTGTGGATGACGGTGTGGATTTTAATTCATTATTATTATTAATGGGTTTTTTTAAATGACATAAAAACTAAAAAGACAACATCATCCTTCACTTAACGGAACAAACGGTTAGTGAAGTTAGGGAAGGGATCCAATCCGAAACAAAAGTGAAACCATGATAACCATGCCCGTAATTAATTCGTTTGGGGGACCCAATCCAAAATTTCCAACAACCACAGGGACAAAATTTGTAATTTACTCTTTTTTATTTGATAAATGTGTTTTTTTAAGTATATTACATTTATATAAAGCAAATGGAGTTCACAAAATTCTCACTTTGGTGAGATTTGAAACTATCAGCTCTACAAATATTGGTTTACCGAATACCTTCAGGCCATAATCCTTTAGTTAATAAATATGTTTTATATTTAATAAAAAA
This sequence comes from Arctium minus, assembly GCA_954870635.1. Classification (NCBI taxonomy): domain Eukaryota; kingdom Viridiplantae; phylum Streptophyta; class Magnoliopsida; order Asterales; family Asteraceae; genus Arctium; species Arctium minus. The sequence continues at coordinate 43,879,927 of OX941092.1, read as the reverse complement.
ACATATTTATAGTGTCAGAATAATATAAGGGGTTGTTTGTTTACCTCTTAATAGTTCCATTAAGAGACAACATCTGAATCGATAAGAGGTAAATCTTGTTTGGCAAAAAAAAGGGTTGCCTCATAATGGTTCCAAAATCCTCTTAATAATTTTGTATCCTGACCCTCCCTTAACCATTAAGAGCCCTGATTTCATTATGAACAATTAGCAAACAACCATATTTCATTTTACACTATATCATAAAAACCTCTTAATCATTCAGACCACTTAATCATTATGCACTAAACCATTCAGCAACTGTCAAACAACCCCTAACTCTTTAACCGTTAATTAAATGTCTAAAATGCCTCTTAATAATGAAAAATTAAGAAAAGTTTGTGAATTAAAATAATTATTTGTAACCAAAAGATTTAAAAACTCTAAGGGGTTGTTTGTTTTTTAAAATTCAACACTTATTTATGTATTATCACTTTTTCGGTCAGACATTCCAAAAATAAGAGCGTTTTTTTTTCTACTAATTCAGATCCACTTATCACTTTTTTCCACTGACCGAAAAGTGATCAGATTATCACTTTTTTCTCACTTATCTCTTATCGACCGCCTCCTCTTTGCCTCCTCTTCGAACTCCTCTCTTCCTCCTTTGCAAATCGAGCAACTTCTCTCCAAATCGAGCTTGAGCGACTCCAAATCAGCATTCCAGACGATCTTCATTTGCAAGTCCATCGATCTCCTTCTCCATCTGCAAGTCTTCAGATCTTCATCTCCAAATAGGTATGTCCCAATTTCATTCTCCTTTTGGTTCGATTTCATTCTCCTTTTGGTTCGATTTCATCACTGTTGGTTCTCCTCCAAACTCACGTTGCTCCATCAGACCTCCATCCCCAACTTGTCGACTCCATTAGACTTCAATCAGGACAGGTTATCTCAATTAAATCTCTACCCAAATTGATCTTTCAAGCCTCTTGATCTCCAAATCGTTATCAACCCAAATCGATCCTCATGCCTCCAGATTTCTAACCAAATCGATCTCCAAGGTATGTCTCCAGATTTCTGTTTCGATTTATGCTATGCGTCCCTGCGGTTAATTCCTTTTTACAAATCTTGCTGAAACATGGTTTACTTGATTTATGTTGTTGCCATATTTGGGTTTTGCTTTATGGGTTTATGTTGATGATCTTGGGGTAGTGCATTAGACAGGTTTATTGTTGTTGGGAGTGTTTTGATTGTTTATATTATCATATCTATCAAACAGGTTTATGTTGATGATCTTGGGGTGCCAATTTGAAAAACCAAATTGTTGCTTGGAGTGTTTTGATTGACCTTAGCTGCTTAGCATGTAGTTATTGCCATCAATTTCCAAACTTGTTTGATCTATGTTGTTGCCAATCTTATGGGATTGGATGGTAGTATAAGTTATAGGATTGGATGCCATCAATTTCCAAACCTGTTTGGTTTTTGTTCCTTGGCTTATGGGGTATTTTCTGTCGGTTTTATTAACTTTGCACCAGTTAAATACCTTGAAATCGGTGGTTAAGTCGACACACCATGAATCATAGGCATACCCAAGTTTGAGTTTTATGGTTCTATTTGAATTTTATATGTTGGATTTCATCTTATGTTTCTATTGGAAAGAGCTTGAATGGATTTCTATTGGATTAAAATCACTACACATTTGAATCACTACATACTTGAATGGAAAAAGCTTCTGTTTGAATGGAAAAAGCTTGAATGGATTTCTATTGGAAAAAGATAATGTGTTTCTAATAGTAACATAATGTGTTTCTTCTTTTGTGTTAAACAGCAGTTGGAGGCATGCCCTATTGAAGTGGATTTGTGTTTATTATTCTTGTATAAGATTGAGACTGGAGGGTTGGGTTTGAGGTGTTGGAAGGTTGCTAATTTAACAATAATCTATTGAACGAGTCGTTGCAAGATGGGCCTGTAGATGCTGCAATCACAGTATATAGATAGACATGGAAGTTGGGAATTAGTAAATTGAAGTAAAATTTTGTAAGGGGTTGTAAAATTTTGGAAGGGTTTGTGTGGGTGATGGCATGGTGGTACATATCTTGTTATTTATCAAGTTTAGATGTGTAAATGTATGCTTCTTTTCTTGTTTTCTAATTCATTTTGATTTTGGGGTTCAACTGCCTTCACATTTTTGTAACATAGTTGTTGCCAGAATTTCACTCTTTTAAATACAATCCTTTTTGTAATTGTTGGAATTTCCTAATTGACTATTTGATTTCTTTTATCGCCTATTTTGGGAGGTTCACGTGCATGGGAGTACCGCTAACCAAACATATATAGCTAGTTTAAGAGAAGAAATTGCGACACTGCCTAGGACACCCTTTCAAAAAAAATGTGACACAATTGATGCAAAACACAATTGATTTTAGTTGTTATGAAGACTAATTTTAGTAGTATAATTTAATTAAAATCGATAGTATCACCTTTTCAGGGATAAAATGGACAATAGTATATATTCAGACGTTTTCAGCTTATAAAAACAAACAGTCTTTTTTATTCAGACTTCAGCACCACAACTTAAAAAACAAACAGTCTTTTTTATTCATATTTCAGACTTCAGCAACACCACTTAAAAATCAGAAGTGAAATCAGACTTCAGACTTCATCATCACTTAAAAATCAAACGCCATCTAAGGCTTCACTTGGCAAAAATAAGCTAACTTATAAGTCAACTTATAAGTTAGCTTATTTTTTGGGTACATATTTGGATACCCATAAGCTAATTTATAAGTTGGCTTATTGACAAGCTACTTGGAGTAGCTTATTGACAAGTTATTTGGAGTATCTTATGAAAAGTTTTTTGTGACTTTTTTCAATTATACATTCATTAATATTAATTATAAATAAATATTAATTAGTATTAGTATTAATTGAAAATTGTTAATGAATTTTTAATTATTAAGGATTATTGTTAATCATATCAATTATATATATACTAGAAGCGTACTCGCGCAATGCAACGAGATACATCACGATGTTAATGTTTCATTTTTTTTTTGTTTTTTTTTTGTCGATTTACAGTACGATTTTGGATGATTTTGAGAAAGTGATAATGTTTTTCTTTTTATAAATTCGTTTAATTTAGGCTTAATAATATAATGTTTTTTATATAAAAAATAAGTATTTTGTTACAATTCAATGATTATCTTATATATTTTAATTATATCTAGAAAAAATAACCAATTACATATTTAATAATATAATTAAAACAAATTTATAGTAATATAATATATTAATTAATAGTGATACATGGAAATGTCTGCATAAAAGAAAGGTTCTGCACATATCAAATTGCTGGGTGTTAGAAGCCTACAGTAGTAATATGTATCTTGTGTTTTGATACTTGTAAATTAAAAGATTTTTAAAATCTTGCATAAAATGATGGTACTTTATGCCTAATAATTTGTATTTAATAGTTTTTTATCCATGCTTTATAATATAGTATAGATATATATTTTTTATATTAATGTATTTTACTTATCAATTACTTTTAGATTTTATTATTATTATTATTATTCGATTACTTTTTTCATATTATACGTAACGATTATTTAAAATCATAAATTAATGTAGACTTTTTCTAAATTTTGTTTTAATAAATTCAAAGTTTGTTTTTTCTAAATTTTGTTTTAATAAATTCAAAGTTTGTGATATATATATATATATATATATATATATATATATATATATATATATATATATATATATATGTAGGTTCTCCTTCTTTTGTTAACCAAGGTTTTAGTGTCACCTTGTTAACCAATGAGGACCATTCATCTTGAAAATCAATGGCTTAGATTAAGGCAATTTTTTTTTAATATTTAAATGTTTACCATGTATGACAAGGGTCTTTACATATATGAAGAGGGGCAAAATAGTCAAGTGATAGAAAAACCTAATAAAAAATCACCCATGTTTCACGGCATGTCTAAAATGATAGTTTCTGAAATTGGGGTTTGATGTGCATATATGAACTTATGTTTGATGTCCCTATATAAAATGGGATTTGATGACCATATTTGAAATTGAGTTTTGATGTGCATATATGACACTTGTGTTTTATGTGCGTATATGAACCTCTCTCATTAAGTGTAAAGCAGCCTAGGTGGCAAAAAAGTTATGTGCATATATGGAATTAGGTATAAATGGTTGTATGTGCATATATGAAATTGGGTATAAATGGTTGGATGTGCATATATGAAATCGGGTTTTGAGGAGCATATATGAATTTTTTAACAAGGAAACAAACTCATGAATATGATGTTATGAATTAGAAACAAGATGAATAATATGATTAATATTTTATAAAAAATTCTAAAAAAATAACTTCTATATTTATCCATACGTTAATCTAGGAATGTAAATATTACTATTAACCAATTTTAATTCTTAAATTCCCTAAACTACCCCTAATTAATGCCCCATGTGTTTACTAAAATAAAGAAAAATACTAAAATTCTATTTGTCCATATACGTTAACAAGGTTAACACTATTTTCTTGGTTAATAAAAGAAGGGCCCTCTATATATGTGTGTGTGTGTATATATATATATAGGGGTGAGTTCAAATAAAAACTCATCTTTCATTGTGCACATGAGAACAAATCTTAACCATGGATCAAAACTTAGAAAACTAATCAATGGTTAATACATAATAAGGTTAATTGGGAAGTGATTAAGGACAAATTGTAATTTTGAATCAACGCCTATCTTCTTTGACTTTTTATTTTTAATTAAAAAAAATTTACCCCCTTAAACTTTAAAATAATTTATCTTAAAAATTACTAATATTTTAATCAAACAAATTACATCAAAAAAACGAGAATTTCGTGCTCTTCGATATGACATCCATCTCGAAATAGTTTTTTTTTGTTTTAACCGTTTTTTTACGTGAAATTCTATATACGTGTTATATTCATTATGAATATGCATGCACGTCTTCGGGTGTCCACATTCAATATGAATAACAAAGGTGAACGTTCATTCACTATTCATGATGAATAATACCGTATGTAGGATGAATAATACAATATTCAGGATTTTTTTCGTTTTAACCGTTTTTTACGTGAAATTCTATATATGTGTTATATTCATTATGAATACGTCCTCGGGTGTCTACATTCAGTATGAATAACAAAGGTGAACATTCATTCACTATTCATGATGAATAATACAGTATTCAGGATGAATAATACACGAATCCATGATTCATGTATTATTTATCATGAATCGTGTATTATTCAGTATGAATAACAAAGGTAAACGTTCATTCACTATTCATGATGAATAATACACTATTCAGGATGAATAATACAATATTCAGGATGGATAATACACGAATCCATGATTCATGTATTATTTATCATGAATCGTGTATTATTCAGTATGAATAACAAAGGTGAACGTTCATTCACTATTCATGATGAATAATACAGTATTCAGGATGAATAATACAATATTCAGGATGAATAATACACGAATCAATGATTCATGTATTATTTATCATGAATCGTGTATTATTCAATATGAATAACAAAGGTGAACGTTCATTCACTATTCATGATGAATAATACAGTATTCAGGATGAATAATACACGAATCCATGATTCATGTATTATTTATCATGAATCGTGTATTATTCACCCTGAATGTTCTATTATTCATCCTGAATGATACATTATTCATGATGAATAATATATGAATGATCCGTGAAGGTGTAGACACATGACGCACTCTCTTTTGTTTCCCAATTCACAATCGAAATTTGGTTTAATTCATTATGAATATGTATGCGCATCACCGGATGTCCCACATTCAGTATGAATAACAAATGTGAACGTTCATTCATTAGTCATGATGAATTACATAACATTCATGATGAATAATACACGAATTCATGAATCGTGAATTATTCACTCTGAATGTTGTATTATTCATCCTGAATGATACATTATTCATGATGAATAACACATGAATGACCTGTGAAGATGTGGAGACGTGATGCACTCTCTTTTATTCCCCGATTCACAACAGATTTACTCGATAGGTTCTCGATTCGTCTTGATGGGTGTTGGGTTATGGAGCTGAAGAAACGTGATGCCTTACGACGTTGAAAAAAGTGGTGAAGAAGGTGATGTCGAGTTACATACTTACGGTGTCGAAGCGTTGTACAAACTTGAACATACATAAATATTCATAATGATATAACACATATATAGCATTTCACGTAAAAAACGGTTAAAACGACAAAAAAACTATATCGAGATAGATGTCATATCGAAGAGCACGAAATTCTCGTTTTTTTGATGTAATTTGTTTGATTAAAATATTAGTAATTTTTAAGATAATTTATTTTAAACTTTAATTGGGTAAAAAGTTTTTAATTAAAAAAGAAAATAAAAAGTCAAATATAGTAGGCGTGTGTTTAAATTTTCTTCCAATTTTACCCCTAAGTATTTTAAAATTAAAAACTCTATTTAATATGAGTTGTTGGATCAAAAGAGATCGAGTGGCTGAGATTTGTCCTCACGTGCACAATGAAAAATGAGTTTTCATTTGAACTTTTTTTTTTCTCTCTCTCTCTCTCTCTATATATATATATATATATATATATGTGAGTAAATTACACTCTGGGTCCCTGTGGTTTACTCAAAATCTGGATATGGCCCCTATTTTGAAATAAGTACACCAGGGATCCCTATGGTTTGCATTTCGTTTCACCTCGAGTCCCCCTATCGCTAACACAGTTAAATGCAGTCCGTTAAATCAAGAGTACAGTGGTCAATTTACCATTTTGTTTATTTTTTATTAAAAGAAAAAAAATTAAATATATATGTTGACCCATCTCTCTCTCTCTCTCAATCTTTCTATGTAGTGATGGCCATCTTGGCCCGGCCTGACCCTGCCCGATCGGTTAACCGGAGCCCGACCCGCCTGAAGCCTGGCCCAGCTCGGCCCACTGGAAATCTGGTTTGAAGCCCGAAATGCTAAACTGGTTCATGTTTTTGGAGAATTTTTTGGCCCGACCCGACTCGGCCCGAAACTGGTTCACGACCCGTTTTTTGGCGCTACCCGGCCCGATTCTTTGAAATTAAAAAAAAAACTAACTGTTTGTTACCGTTTGTGACCCTTTTTGACCGTTTTTTTTACCCCTCCAAATCCCTATAAATACTTTTGTTGGTTATGGATAGTGACACCAACTTACAAAACGCAAAAAACGCATACAATTCTCATTTCTCGGCTCTCGCTATATTCGTTTCTCGCAAGTTCTAGTCTAATATCTCTAGTTCTATATTCTCTAATCTCAAATCTCTACTCTCAATTCTCAAAATGGCCGAACAAAATTACCAAGTTATTGTCGAGCATGGACGAAAAGCACCGATTAAAAAAAATACGAAAAAATCATCGGCCCGATCACGGGCCGGTTTTTATATAACTGGTTTATTCCCACCTTAAACGGGCCGAACATATTTGGGTGAAACCCGGCCCGGCCCGGCCCGAAGCCCGATTGGACCGGTTTTTGGGTTTACTGTTTGGGCCCGAAGCCCGTTTTGGCCCGACCTGAGCCCGATTTTTGGCCATCACTATTTCTATGTCACTTTTCTCTCTCTCTTTAATCACTTGCAACTCATCTTTTTTTCTCTCCCTCTCTCTTAATTCATTTGAGCTTAATTCATCATCAGGTTTGAAGTTCTCAAGAACTCAATTCTCTTTCTCTCTCTATAAACCAAGTTTCTCTTTTTAAAAACTTGCAAAAATTCAGAAAAACAAGCCGAAAAAGGTAGCAATTGCTCTTGTAATCAGTCTCGGTTGTCTTGCTTTTCTCATCATATCACTTGGGTTTCTCCTATGGCAGAGAACCAGAAACCAGAAGCAAAGCATTCTTGACATCAATGGTATCAACTCAATCGGTTGCAAGTCTAAGCAAACTTAGACTTCTCGGTAGAAGGTTTTCCGGTGCCGGTGCCGGTGACATTGTCGTAGTGTTTGGGCGACATCAATGACATATGTGCAAAGCAGTGGCAATTAGCCCCAAAATTCCGCCATTTTTCAACTGGTCCCTTTCCTCCGACCTAGTGACTGGGGTACCAGTCGAACAAAGGAGCTTTCCTACCTGTAAAAACCTGCCTTACTTTTATTTCTTCTGCTACAATACCTTCGTATATTCCCACCTAATTTTCAATTTCATCGTAAAACCCATAAATCTTTCTTTTCATAAATACAAACCCCTGCGGAGTAAACAATCGTATCACTTTTGTCATCAAATCAACCCCTTAAAACCCAATTCTTAATCTCACTTGCTTACCCAATTCAACAAATGGCTTCAATGTCTATCGATTTAGCTCTCCTCTCCAATTACCCAATTGCGAAAGCTTCTGGTATCCACTTGGGGAAATGGGTATTTCGTGTTTCAGTTTTACCTCGAACAATCGGGTTTAACGGTAGAAAATTCGAAAGTTTTGTGTAACACCCTCAAATTTGGAAAGAGCGACTAATTTAAAATTTTCAACAATACCTTAAAGTATAATAAAATCTCTTACGACAAGTCCATACTTGAAATACAATTCTAGGTTGAACTATCAACAAAATAAATAAAGTCTTACATAAAGACTAATTGAAGTCGGGTGTTACTAAAACCCAATAACAGTCACTATATCTAAAGTAAACGTGGAAAAATTCACCAAGCTATTCACTTCTTCGAGCACACAACTAGCACTCATCTCTTCACAGTGTCGCTAGAACTAATCCCGAAATGGAACCTGATGCACATGCCGACAACTAAAAAGGTTAGGCTAACGCCTAGTGAGTTCAAGAGTTTTCGTCATGATTATAAAATCGCTGAACGAAAATAATGCAACTTAAATCATGATCCTTTAAAATGAATTACTTTAAATATATGAACGATCTATTTTCCAATAATATACATTTTATAAATGAATGCCTGAACACCAAAACATTGTTTCATGTAATGATGCAACCCAACGCTTACTCAAACGTGAATAATGGTAAATGCCCAAATATTGAAATTTAAAAAAGACTTTATAAACCAAATGACCAAAATATGATTAAACTCAAGCCTCCAAAACTATAACGAATGGGGAATAACCCAAACTCAAAACGTCACCGAAAAACAAGGGTAAAACTGAATACCCAAAACAACAACTCTCGGTGACGGGGGAGACCCGAATTCCAAGGCTAGTGGCGGAACACAAAAGTAGGCCACATTCCAAGTTATTGAGCTCACCATACTAGGATCAAGGCCACGAACACGCCGGTTTGTACTAAGATGTGGGGGAGGGCACCCAATGATTCCTAGTCATGCTCATTTACTAAGATTACATTTACGACCCACGACTAGTATCCGGTCCCACATAACCGTACCACGTTGCCACCCTAGGGTCCAATGTCTCAACTAGCTACAAATGGGAAGTGACTATCTCATAAAAACAGACTCAACAATTACATTACGGGCCCAAGACCAAATGTTAGACTCCACGAGACCGCACCATAAGGCCCTCGATAATCCCATGACTAATTCTGGTCCCAACATGGAAACAATAGCCCTTTTTTTAAATAATAAAGACCGACTCATATGCCTATGGATCCATTACATTACAGTCTATAACAATACATGACTCCAATTGAATGACCAACGCACTCAAAACATGTAATTCTCAAACGACACGTAATAAACGTCATCATACTCAAAACTCCACAACGGGCTATTAACACCGGACGAATGTCCCCAAGACTCATTTTAGTCAAAACCGAGCCAAAAGCTCAACAGTTTACTTTATCGTACCATAAAAGTCAGTATAAACGATAAAACACATTTAAATAATAGTTATGCAAACACAGTGACCAAAAGTATGATTAATCCAAAACTCATCGTTGGTTGAGACAAACCATTTTCCAAATGAACTCATACCCTTATATTTCCAAATGCCTCATAATATAATAATATGCATTTTCTAAACGGTTTATAAAATTAAATACCCTAAGAAGACAGTTACATCAAATGACCTCCATTTATATATTAAATCATCAAGAAAACGTATCAACATGATTTATTTATCAAAATGTCCAAAAATCCCAAATGTAGGTATTTCACAAGATTTATAAAACCAAATAACCCAAATAGGTAAAACCCTTCAAATATCCCAACTTTTAATAAAATTCACGTAAACACATAAACACTTTAAAATGGACATTTTTGGCATGTACAACGTTTTCACAAATCAACTTGAACTCACCTTGCTAGGTTAAGTTAAACCTAGATTCTAAATCCAACCATTAGCCTCCACTAGTGTAGATCCTTCCACTTTCAAGTCATCACCAACAATAAGCTAGGGTTTCCGAATAACACATTTATCCAAATCTAAAAGAAATGAACCACGAACAAGTAAAACCCTTAGATTTACAAGGATCCTCACACCAAAGTTTGGATTACACAAGAGATTTACCTCAATCGAAGCTTAAAGCCTTCCAATCCACCATTCTAAAGGAAGCCTCCATCCTTAACATAGCCAAGCCTCAAGCCACCAAAACCTTGATCCTCCTATGGTAGATTCATACCAAAGTGTTTCAAAATCACTTGTTCAGTTCCCAAAATTGCACCAAAGAGAGGTGAGAAATGAGATGGAAGCAAGAATGAGAGAAAACCCTAAAAATGGGGATTAAATCGCTCAGACTGTTCCCGCGGCCTTGTTCGCGACCTCAAGTCGCGGGCCAAGCCGTGCGTGTCCTCTAGTTGCAAAACTCAGTGACTTACGTGGGCCTAGCCGCGACTTTGAGGCCACGGGCCAAGCCGCGCGTGTCACCTATTGTCTTCTCGTATCTTGTGGTAAACCGTTCCTCGACCGTTCCTCTCGGCTAGCCGCTGATCGTTTCCTTGGCCGATCATTAACTGTTCTTTAGGAAATTACGGGTGTTACATTTTGCTACCAGGGCTGTGATGCAGGTGGCTCCCATTGTCGAGGAATCGAAAAAGGAAAACCAAATGGGTCTTGATGTTGTAACAGAGACTGAATTGAGAGAAAAGGGTTTTTTAGGAATAAAGAAGACGAAGGTGGTGTGTACGGTGGGGCTATCGTGCTGTTCTTATGAGGAATTGGAAAAATTGGCATTGGGAGGAATGAATGTAGCTAGGCTTAATATGTGTCATAATACTAGAGATTGACATCAAAATGTAATTAGAAAGATCAAGAATTTGAATCTGAATTATGGTTTTGTGTTTCTGTGTTGTGTGTATATAAAAACCATTGGGGAAGAAGATGAAAGAAGGGAGAGAGAGAAAGAAAGTAAAAAAGAAACGGTCAAATAGGAGAGAAAGGGTGGACACATGGCAACATATACGTGGTGTTCTTAAAGTTATATTAATTAAATACATAATTGACCAAATTGTCCTTGAGTTAACAGGTGGTTTTTAACTGTGTTAGCGATAGGGACTTGACATGAAACAAAATGCAAACCACAGAGATCCCTGATGTACTTATTTCAAAATAGGGACAATATACAGATTTTGAACTAACCACAGGGACCCAGAGTGTTATTTACTCTCTCTCTCTCTCTCTCTCTCTCTCTCTCTCTATATATATATATATATATATAATAATAATAATAATAAATTTTAAATTCTTTTAGTTAACACATTATATTATTTAATTTTTTATTATTAGTTTGTTTGTATTAGTTAACAAGGACGGTAATCAAATGAGAACCAAAAAAAAGTTATGAACCGTGAAAACCGATCTAAGCCGTTTAGTGATTTTAATCAATGGTCATTAAACATAATGGCATTTTTGTGATTTATTTTAAATCTGAAACTAATTATTGAACATATGCCCAATTGTAAGGGCATTTATGTCCATTTCCAGATCTCATCTCATCTCTTTTCCAGATCTCATATCTTCCTCATAACAACGCAGATCTCATTTGTCTTCCAGATCCATACCGGTTTCTATGTTTTCGTTTGATGGTTGTACGATCCTCTTCCTCATACCAATGCAGATCTCATCTATCTTCCAGATCCACGCCAGTTTCTAGGTTTCCGTTTGATGGTTGTCTATGTCGGAATCCTTGTCGCCGAAAACTACCATCTCCGACGTCTTTCGCCTTTTTAATTCAATCTCTTCGTTTGGTTACCCTAAATCTTCCTTCTTTTTCGTCTCTCCATCGTTTTTTTCACGCTTTTCAGTCAACTTCTTCACCTTCAATTGTAAAGACCTGGCACCAAAAAAGCACATCGGAAACCATCGAGTCTCTCTCATATGTTTTTTTAACAAAACTACACGGACATAAATAGTAGATTTATTTTAGATCGACATGTAATTTTAGATTTGATTATTACGAGATGTATAGATCATAATTTTCGAGTTCTCGATGCAGTTCTAGGACCCGAAGTTTCCTCAATCCCTCGAGCCAAGAAAAATGTCACTGCCGTCATCCATATTGACAGCGTCGTCATCAGATTGGTTGAAACGGTGTTTAAGTTCACCGTATTTCTGTTCACAATGATGCGGAGTGAGAAGGATCGAGGCAGAGGTTCGTTTTCGTAACTCTGAGGATATTGAGTTCCAACACTTGGTGTCGTAACGATTAACGGCATAGGCCTAGAGGAGTTCCTCTTATGTCCCCCACACCATCGTCGCCGGTGGTGAGTCTTTGGTATCCTCCGACTCTCTCTTCTGGTTCGATTTGGCCATGGAGGGGTTCCTCTCTGTTTATCTTAATCTTCATTCCTTATCCTTGAAGTCGCTCAAATCCAAATCTAAGCACGGTGATTATAGACATAAATTTTATTTGTTTCATTAGGTGAAAAATAGATTATAGATGAAATTTTTGTTTGATTTCATATGGTGATTTAAGATATAGAAGAACATATGTTTGGATTTCATTAGATGAAATAACATATTTATGAAAATTGTAATTTATTTCATGTGGTGAAATGAGATTAGTATGTGTTTCATATGGTGAATCTGTGTGTTTAATCTGATGAATGGACTTGTATGTTCCATCTGATGAATTTTGTTACTAAAATGACGATTATGCCCTTTTCATGTGGTGAAACAACTTTTAATTAAAACCATTGGAGTAAATCCAAATTACGGTTTAGATCGGTTGTCACCGTTCTTAAACCTTTTTTGGTTCTCACATGATTTATCCCCTAGTTAACAAATTATATTAATATAAATTTGTTTTAATAATATTATTAAATAATGCAATTGATTGTTTTTTCAAGATGTCATTTTTGGTTATTTTACATATTTATAAGCTAGTTTTTGCCAAACGTGAATTATATATCAGCTACCAGCTAGCTTATCAGTTAGTTTGCCAAACATAGCCTAACATTTTTGGAGTATAAATTCTTGTTTGACTTCGAAAAGTCAATATTATTCACCATTAACTAAAAATAATTAGTTTTTTGGTATGGAAATACGAATTTAGATACGTAGGTTCATTCACTTATATAACTTCTCAAGTTTAATTAAATGTTATTAATTGTATTAAAAATTTATCCAAAACAAAAACTAATAATCAAACAACACATATTTTTTTAATCATTTAAATTGTAAACAGTAACATACAAAACAAAAAAGGCCTTTAACCCTTTAAAGTTAATGATGTTAGTGTTTAGGGACCATAGCTACAATATATTGCATACCACATGGACTATATCCACAATAAACATAGAATGAGGACCATGGTCAAAAAATCATAAAACCACATGGACCAAATTCACAATTCACTCTAATTTTTTATATTTTGTTCTTAGTTCGATGGTAACCTATAAATCTTATAACTATTAAGAACATCTTTAGCAGGTTTTTTAAAATGAAAAAAATGAATATTTTGGACATTTTAAACATGTTTTTTCCACCAATAGATTCTCCAAAATGCAGAAAATATGAGAGAGAGTGTGTAAAATTCTTCAAATTAAAATAATTCTCCAAAAATGATTACCATGATACATAAATACTTTTAATATATTATCACCAATAGGATCATTTGGACTTAAATTTTTAGAGAGAAAAATAATATTTTATTAGAAGAATGAAATATTTTGATGATATAATTAATATTGTAATCTTCAAAATAAAGAATCTGCTAAAGTTGAATATATTTTTGTTATAGAGATTTTGAAGTTCCATTCTGCATTTTAAAGAAATTTTAAAAAATATGTTGGAGATGCTTTAATGAAGTATATGTCAAATTGCCAAATTTTACTATAATTCTCAATTATGTGAAAAAATATCACATCAAAATTAAAGGACGTTACATACATTGAAAATTTATTTATCAAGTAAAATGAATATAAGATTAAAAAAAAATATTTGTTACATTAGTTGAGAATAAAGTTTAAATAAAAAAACTAAATTAAAATTCGTTAAATTATATTTATTTTACTTTTTATTAAAAAAATACATCACCTATATTACTATTTAAATCATCTTGTAAATCAACCAATAAATTATTTTAATAGTAATTAAATTCAATTTAAAATAAATTTTTTTAATGATATCATATTAATGTATTTATTTTTTGGATATTTAGAAGAAGTAGATATATAGACTGATGGGGATTGGGACCAAAATGCAATGCTTGTAAGCAAAGAAGATATGAGGAGACCAGCCCATATCATCATTATTACAGGGGTTGGATTGGGTCCATCAAAGGCCCCACATATTCCTTAACTACTAAGGAGCTAGTTGGCGGTTGCTAAATGGTTTAATGCAGAATGATTAAGTGGTCTGAATGATTAAGAGGTTTTTATGATATAGTGTAAAATGAAATATGGTTGTTTGTTAATTGTTCATAATGAAATCAGGGTTCTTAATGGTTAATGGAGGGTCATGATACAAAATCATTAAGAGGATTTTGAAACCATTGAGAGACAACCCTTTTTTTACCAAACAGAATTTACTTCTTAACGATTTAGAGGTTGCCACTTAATGGTTTAACCATTGAGAGACAACCCTTTTTTTACCAAACAGGATTTACTTCTTAACGATTTAGAGGTTGCCTCTTAATGAAACCATTAAGAGGTAAACAAACAACCCCTTAACTTCATCTTGCCCCCAAAAAAATTATTTTCCATTTTATTCTAGGAAATTTTTTTTTTTTAAATAAATCAAATTTTAAAACTTGTTTATTTTTTACAACAAATTTAAAACCTGCTCTATCTATACTATATTATAAAGTACGTATAAAAAACTCTTAAATACAAATTATTAGGCATAAGGTACCATCATTTTATGTAAGATTTTAAAAATCTCTTAATTTACAAGTTTCAAAGCACAAGATACATATTAATACTGCAGGCTTTTAAAACCCACCAATTTGGTATGTGCAGGACCTTCCTTTTATGCAGATCTTTCCATGTATCACTATTAATTAATATATTATATTACAATAAATTTGTTTTAATTATATTATTAAATATGTATTTGGTTAATTTTTCTAGATGTCATTAAAATATATAAGATAATCATTGAATTCTAACAAAATACTTAATTTTTTTTATATAAAAAACATTATATTATTAAACCTAAATTAAAAAAATTTATAAAAAAAACATTATCACTTTCTCAAAACCATCCAAAACCGTACTGTAAATCAACAAAAAATTAAAATCGTGATGTATCTCGCTGCATTGCCCGAGTACGTTTCAAGTTTCATACGAATATGTATCTCGCTGCATTGCATATGGGTTTCGAATTTTGTGGTTTTACAATTTTGTGTTATGGATCATATTTTTTTTTATTAATGTATATGACGATACAATCAACCATTGATTATTTAATCAACTAACGTATGTAACCAATAAAAAAATAAAATGTTAATCCCTCCGTCTAAAATAAATGTCCATGATAAAAAAATACATAATTTTACAAGAATGTAATAATTATAATGAGTCAAATGACAGTTTTCTTTTAATAATAAATGGAGTAAATAATAAGGGTAAAATGATAAAATATACATTTGTTTTAAAATAAACCAAAATAAAAATATAATTACTTATTTTTAGACGAGGAACTAATATAGACATTTTTTTTCTTTCAAAAATTGGTGTTTAGTTTGAATTGATGGAGTGGCCAAAGGGAATTGGAGTGAAGAGCATTTGGTTTGGTTGACATACAAATATAATGGAACTGTTATTTTAATTATTTTTTTATTTTTTTATTTTATGATTAATTTTTGGATTTAAAATCGAAAGCAAATACTATAATGGTAATGATCTAAAATGCCATTTATTGCGTAATATAGTAAGATAACAAGAATGATAATATTATTCAAAATTTTAATAATAATCATACTATTACTAATAATAATAATAATAATAAGTTGAATTTTTTCCGATAATTTAATCTAATCAAAAGTTGAATTTTTTCCGATAATTTAAAATTTATTAGAATTATTAAGACCATTTTCAATTAATAATAATAATAATAATAATAAAGAGTAATCTAATCAAAAGTTGAATTTTTTCCGATAATTTAAAATCTATTAGAATTATTAAGACCATTTTCAACCGATCACTGAATGCTCGACAAATTCAATCCAAACCCACTTCCCCTTCATTTATAGAAGGGGTATTGTTCATCCCCTCTATCTTGTGTTTTAATATTTTATTAATAATAATGGGTATATCTATTTTAATATTTAATTAATTGAATTTTTTTATAAGTTTAATAATTTGTTTATTTTGTATTTTAAATCACAAATTAAATGTAGTAAATTTTTATAAAAAATTAAAATACATTATTCATCATAAAAATTAATAATATGTATTTATTATGTTTTAATAAAATAACACAATAATAAGATATATATTATTTTATTATTATTATATTAGTTAAAAGTGAATATTAGTGTTTTATTTATTGTTTAGTGTGTGTTTGAAATAGAAATGTGTTTTAGTATGTATAAATTCATATGTTAGGGGTCGTTTACCCAAACATTTACCCGATAAGTACTTACTAGTTAAATTCAACGCTATCACTTAGCTTATCGGATAAGATTTTAGTTCATTAAAACGGTATCGTAGGCAAAAATTTATCTAGTAAGCTCTAACCAGGTAAGAGTCGTCGTCTTCACTTACCGGGTAATACTCTCGACCATTGCTTTCGCTCTTACCGAGGTAAGACTATTAGTCATTGCCATATTTATCGGTTAAGGTAATATAACTTGGTAAACCCTTACCCGAATAAGCGTTTGGTAAATAACCCCTTAGTGTTTTCTTTGGTGTTTCAGTTGGAGATGCTATAAGGAATCCAATTGAATCTACTTTAAAGAACCCATAATTCATTTCAAAAAACAACCAAACACATTTTGGGATTTGGTCTATATTTATCTATTATTCAATTCCCCTACTTTTCTCCCAACTGTTTTCTCAATACTCGTCCATTGAATAAAGCTCAATTGGATCGTAGTTTGATGGAAACCCAAACATATTCCATTGACTCAAATGTATCTAGAGATGACAATGGATTTGCAGGTACCAGGGACCCCAATCTCCATCTTTGTCCCTGATCTCCAATTCCCATCTTATAACACCCTTAAATTTAGAAAGAGTAACTAAACAAAAACTTCGATAAAATAATTAAATAAAGGATAAAATCCTTTCTACAAATTCATCATTGGAAATACTTCAACTTTAAAACTTAAAATTAACACCAACATTCAAAAACTTAAGTCACATACTAAGACTAAATAAGGTCGGGTGTTACTTAACCCAAATACAAGTTGCTATTTCCAAAATAAATGCGGAAGACTTCACCAAGCTATTCACTTCTTCGAGCACACAACTAGCACCTCATCTCTTCATAGTGTCGCTAGAACTACTACCGAAACGGAACCTGATGCACATGCTAACAAATAAAAAGGTTAGAGTAACGCCTAGTGAGTTCAAAAGTTTTCATCACTATATAATCAATAAAATGGAAATAATATAATTTAAATCACGATTCCCATTATGCAAAACGTTTAGAATAAATAGCGATGTCTTTCCCAAAAATCCCATTTTACGTGTTAAAGCGCTTAAATAGAAATACTCCGAAAATATGGAACTAAACCCTTTACTCAAGTGAAACATAAATAAGATAAAATTCAAATATCAAAGCATGGCAATAATTACTTCATGCAAACCTTAATATATATGTGGAGGGGGTCCAACATTAAGGTCATCAATTGCAATTACTCGCGAAAGACTCAGACAATATTAAAACATGGATATTACAATATCCAAAAATAATGTTTGACAACAACGGAGGAGACTCGTATCCATTGAGAGTGGAGGAAACACATAAGTATGTCACTCATACAACATTAGTCGCATGACATGTCTCGACATGAAGTCCAAATGTCCCTACGACTCCTCATTAAATTTCATCCAAAGAGTCGGTTGACCTTAGTGTTTATCCACATGGATTTTCACCAAAAAGCCTGGCAACATTCGAGGACTAGAACCATGGTATTACCCCGAATGGCGGAGGTCCTAGTGCCTACCCACACATGGAAGTACCACCCCAGACTCAACCCTCCTAGTGTCTACTTGAAAAGTTAAGGTCATAAAACATGGGTCCCGGAGACCATGATCGTAATATCCAATTGACCATAAACAAAGACTGGCTTACGTGCCTATGGATCCAATGCAACACAGTCTAAAATTACATGACTACACAGGAATGACCAATGCACTCGAGCATGTAATTATCATTAATATGCAACAAGATGCATTAAGATGCAAATCATAACTGGGGCTCCACATTGAGCCATTAAAACTGGAAAAATGTCCTCAAGGCTTTTTTAAGTCAAAACCGAGCTAAAATGCTTAAAATCCATTTGACCAACAAATAACAGTCCCTAAATAATAAAATGCATTTAAACAACATTTATGCAGACACATATCTCAAAGATGTGATTAATCCAAAACTCATCACGGATTGGGACAGACGATTTACCAAATGGGCTCAAACCCTTATGTTTCCAAAATGTCTCATAACATGAAGACATGCATTTTCCAAATGGTTTATGAAATCAAATACACCAAAAATGCATAAATCATATAAACTTCATTTGTACAAAAATCATCAAAAATTCATAAATCATAAAATATACTTCATTTGTACAAAATTCACAAAAAATGCATAAATCATGCTATTTACTTATCAAAATCTCCAAATCCCATTTATGGCCATTTCATGAGGTCAAATCAACCCAAGTTTACCAAATATGAAAACTTGTCAAAATACTCAACACATTGACAATTACCAAGTAAAACATATTTTTACTTCAAAATACACATTTTGACATGTACATAGTTTTCACAAAGCAACTTGAACTTACCTTGCTAGATTTAGGTTAAATCTAGATTTTCTCCAACTTGATCTCCTTTGAAGAAATTTGAATCCTCAAGCCAAATCTTCCAAAAACCTAGATTCATAAGTTTCTAACCATAAATATTCATATCCAACCATTTAGAATCATTCCCCAAACATTTCACATGAAGGTCTCAACTTATACTGAAACCCTAATTTCCATAGATGAAGAAAAGAGAAGATTACCTTAACCATAACTTGAATCCAACAACCAAAATACCTCTTGGGTCACCAAAATGAACCACAAACTCCCAATCTTCAAAATGGAGAAAAAAGGTTGGATGAAACCCTAGAAACTTGATGAAGCATATGAAATGAAATCGGTTCTAGAAAGGTTAAGGTTCATAAAAAAGGTGTGGGGTTTGATTTGGGAGAGAAAGATGGAGAGAGGAGAAAGGATTTGGGGTTTTTGGATGAGAAAATCGAAATTAGGGAGAGGGATATCAGATCTAGATATGGGGGTAAAAGTAGGACAGAGAGGAGGGAAAAATTGAAGGTGAAAATGGGTGAAAATTTCGTTAGACTTAATGCGGACGTCCACTTGGAGCCCTATGCGGACATCCACTTGCATCAAGACGGAAAATTTTGTTGCTTCCGCGGAACACCCTATGCGGACATCCACTTGCTTTCCTATGCGGACGTCCACTTGACACTGGTCGCCCGGTTTATTGCCCGATCACTGTTTTGGTCATAACTTCTTCAATTTAGCTCCGTTTTCGCTCTGAAAAGGCCAGTTGGATTTATATTTGAATTCCTCATTTAGCAAGACTATAAAATCTATGATTCAATCCAAAATCCTATTTCTTCTGTTTCTCTTGAAAGATCGATTTCTACATTTACCCAAAGTTGTACTTACCCAAAAATTACGGGTGTTACACATCTCCACCCTATCCCTCGGGAAATATGATTGAATCCTTGTTCTCAACGGGAAATTATGTTTTGTTTGAGTACTATATAATTGGAATTTTTATATACATACAATGACATTTTCTATATAAAATCATAAATTTGCATAACTAGAAACTTTAATCTACTAAATTCTAATTGTTGCATTTGTATGGTTTTATGAAACATTAACATACAGTGTATTGCTATAATTTGAAAGTAAAAAAAAATCCTACAAACCAATTAAAGATAACCAATAACATGATCATACATCCAATGTCTTCAATATATTACAAATATTTTGATGTTGTATACATCCAGGTCTAATCCCTTTTACAAGTTTTCTATCCTAGAAGATTAATGTAACACCCCAAAAATTGGGACAAAAAAAAATTTCCGGAAAAGGAAATGTGGTATATAAAATAATGCCAAAGCACGAGCTTTTCCCAAAAAGGGAACAATACATGCCTGTCATAATTACAAGTTTGTAATGATAAAGAAATTTGAACAATTTCTTGAGAACCATGCATTTTGAGAACTTTTCTTGTAACCAAAATTCTCATTTTGAGAACTTTGCGAACAATTTCTCTTTTCAAAGAATTTCCAATACATCCCGTAAGTGTTGACTATGCTCGGCCTCGTCTTACGAGTAGATCAGAATATCATCGATGAAGACTATAACATATTTGTCCAAGAAAGGTTGACACACACGATGCATTAGATCCATGAATACGGCCGGAGTGTTAGTTAACCCGAATGGCATAACTAGAAATTCATAGTGGCCTTCGGAATGTCGCTCTCATTCACCCTCATTTCATGGTAACCGGACTACAAGTCTATTTTGGAGAAACACCCCGCTCCTTGCAATTGGTCGAAGAGGTCGTCGATTCGTGGAAGTGGATATTTGTTCTTCACGATGACCTTGTTGAGCTCACGGTAGTCAATACACATCCGCATGGAACCGTCCTTCTTCTTTACGAACAAAACTGGAGCTCCCCACGGCGACTGATAATTTCGTTTTTGACATTATTTTGAATCGTAGATCGGTCCTTTCGTTTCAAGTTTCCAAGTAAAATAGTAATCTTTAACGAGTTTTTGTGAGAAAAGTATAGGTCTTCGGGGTTTTACAAAGCCAGACAACTTGTGAGTAAATTGGAAGAGGAAATTGGCATTTTAGGCCATTTTTGGATTGAGAAGACAGTGCCTTGCGCGGCTATAGGCGCGGTTACATCCACGTGGGTTCTCGGACAGTGCTTTACGTGGCTCTCGGTGCGATTCCATCCGCGCGGTCGACCGCGCCAAACTTCTGACTGTTACAATTTTTTTCCTATATCATTTAGGTTGAAGGGAAGCTGTGGGATCACTTACCAGAGAGAAAAAGAGGCGATTTGTGAAAAGCAAAAAGGAAAGATTTTGGAGGTAGAGAAGGAGTATTGGAGATTGGAAGAGGGAGATTCAACGGTTACGGGTACGAAGGACTTGAGGAATTGCTTCTTCAGGGAGTTTTATCACTTTAATTCTTAGAAGACGTTTTGTCTTCCAAACTTTTGTATTTCATTTCTGCTTTTGAAAACCCCGAACATGAACTAATTTCTTCATGTTGGGGGGTTGGTTGCATCATGAACAATTAAGCTTGTAGCTATGTAGAAGCTTTGATTTTGGGTTTTCTGATTGATGAAACATATGAGATTGCTCTTAATGCGTGTAATAGTCTGATCAACTATTGGATGATCTGTTAAATCTTTAATTCTTTGGGAAAAGTTTTTAAGATTTTTCTTGTCTCTTATGTCTTGAATGCAATTGAGATAGAAATATGATTTTTCATTCTTGTTGTTTGTAATCACTAAGCTTTTCAACTTATTTATTGTGGAGATTGGAGATAAAGCAAGGGTTTGAAAAGAATTTAATAAAGCTTGATAAAGCGTTTTTATGTTGTGATTATGATTTTCATTGTTCAGTCCAATCCAAGTTATATATTTACATAGATGCAAGTTTTATGTTCACGAGTATTCCAACCCTCCAACTCTTGTTCCTCAATCTTCCAAATCATTCCCAGCTTTTCGTATTGTCCTTATTTCTATACCAAAGTGATTAATAACTTTTTCAACAACAATCCAACCTTCGTTAGTCTAATTAATAATTAATATAGTCATTGTGGTACTCAATACCAAGTTCCTTAGGTTCGATACTCGTACTTCCGTACGTATTACTTGATCCGACACCGTACACTTGCGGCTCGTAAAAGGGGGGTGTAAACCTGCCCTATCAAGTTTTTGGCGCTGTTGCCGAGGAACTTGTTTTGTGTTGATATCACTACTAGCTATAGAGATTATTAGATTAGATATATTTTATTTTCAGTTTGTCTATATTTATTTCATTCTCGAAGTCTAAGGTTTGTGTATCTTGTTTACAGGTTGCTCTTTGGTTTATGCCAAGGAGGAGGCTTTTCAGAGATCTCAAGCCTATAGACCTGGAAATTGAAAGAACTGTGCGTTTATTACTGAGAGAAGCCCGAACTCGACAATCATGAAGGATGGCCGGAAATGAACCAAATGGTGAGATCCCGGTTAATAACCCACCACCACCACCACCAAATCGAGTTCCCATGAGGAAGTTTGTTACTCCAACGGTGGCGGTAGCTCAAAGAGGAGTGCAAGCACCAACGGTGGCGGCAAACACGTTTGAAATTAGGCATGGCATGATTCAACTCGTCCAAGCCCATCAATTTGGATGCTTGGCATCAGAAGATCCTCACAGTCACCTCCGTTCATTCGAGAAAATATGCAACACATTTAAAATGAACGGAGTTCCAGACGAGATGGTGTCCGTTTTCTTGAACAAGTTCTTTCCCCGGGCCGTACAACTCAACTCTTGGCGGAAATCACCCATTTTGCTCAATGGGACCAAGAGTCATTGTACGAGGCTTGGGAGCGATACAAGGCGATGCTAAAGAGATACCCCCATCATAGGATACATGGATGGATAATCAACCAAACTTTCTTTGGAGGGCTACTTCCTCAGTTCAAGAATGATATCACCGTTGCTGCTGGTGGGGCCCTTATAAACAAAACTTATGAGGAAGCTTGGGAGTTGATAGAGAATTTGTCGGAACATAGCTACTCCACTCCACGATTGAGTGTTAGAAAGGTAGCTAGTGTTCACGACTCAGATGACTTGAGGCAATATAAAGCACAGTTGGTCGCCATCACCAACCAACTGAAGGGAACATCTATGCAAAACCCAATGCCAATTGATGGGACATATGATCAGTACTCGCAGATTAGGTCGCAGGAACAAGTGAACTTCATACAGAACCGCAACCGCCAAAGAAATGACCCCTTCTCCAATACGTATAATGAAGGATGGAAGAGACACCCTAATTTCTCGTGGAGCCAACCTCAGAATGGTCCAAGAGAAACCATGGGACAACAACAACAACTGATTGGTAATAATTCTAATTTCTCTTCTTCATCAAATTCTAATAATGTTTATCGTCATCCAGGTCACAACCAAAGGAGACAAGAAGAAGGGCAAAATTCAGAGAAGAAGTCGGGACTGGAAGAGATGATGATGAAATTCATCTCAAAGATGGACACTTCCGTTGAGGGAATCACATCATCTATGAGCACTTTAACTAACACGGTGAGTACGGTGAAGGCGACAATTGATCAAAACACCGCATCCATTCAAATCCTAGAGTGTCAAGTAGGCCAGATAGCTGAGGCATTACAGTCACGAATCCAATGCCAATTTCTAAGTCAGATGGAGAAAACAGCACGAGAAAATTGTAATGCAATCCAGTTGCAAAGTGGTAAGGATTTAAGAGGAGTTCCGACTAGAGAGCCAGTGGTTGAGAAAAGAAAAGAACCCGAAGTGATGGATGAAAGGGAGGATGAAGAGAAAATGGACGATCACATTGAGATGGAGAAACCAGATGCTTATGAAAAGGGGAAGGAGCCGGAAATAGCTAACGAAAAACTTCTGGTCAAACCAATAGCACCAAAAGTGCCATTCCCCAACCGTCTCAAAGCTCATAAGGACGATGTTAATTTTGCTAAATTTCTTGAAGTTTTTAAAAAACTGCATATTAACATTCCTTTTGCAGATGTCTTGGCACAAATGCCATCTTATGTGAAATTTTTGAAGGACATCCTTTCTAATAAGAGGAAAATTGAGGAGTAGGCTACCGTGGCACTAACTGAAGAATGTAGTTCCATCATCCAACACAAGATTCCACCTAAACTGAAGGATCCAGGGAGTTTTACTATTCCTGTTCATATAGGAAATTCTGAATTTACTAAAGCGCTATGTGATTTAGGTGCAAGTATTAACTTGATGCCGTTATCTATTTTCAGGAAACTTGGACTTGGAGAGGTGCAACCCACAAATGTCACTCTACATCTTGCTGACAGGTCGATAAAGTATCCATATGGAGTGATAGAAGATGTCCTAATCAAGGTCGAAAAGTTTTACTTCCTAGTGGATTTTGTGGTGCTTGATATGGATGAAGACAAGGAGATGCCTTTAATCCTTGGTAGACCGTTCTTGGCCATGGGTGGAGCGTTGATTGATGTGAGAGGAGGAAAGATTACACTCAGAGTTGGTGATGAAGAGGCCGTATTCAATGTATTTAGGGCGGCCAAACAGAAAATGGAGTCGAATGAATGCTACCATGTGAATGCTATTGAAAGATTGGTGCGAGAAAGTGGATATTTGCTAGTGTCAAAAGATATGTTGCAGAATGCAGTGACATGTACTGATTATGATTCAAGGAGCGAAGTTGTAATACAATTAAATGCATTACCCAACTGCAAGGGGTATCGCAAACCAGCAGTTGAGGATTTAGGAACACCAATCCCAAAATCTCAACCATCATCAAAAGTACGCCCTCAGTTGGAACTCAAGCAGTTACCATCGCATTTAGAGTATGCCTATTTAGGTGATTGAGAGACACTGCCAGTAATCATATCAGCTCAGTTAACTACAAAAAATAAAGATAAGCTACTTCAAGTTCTTCGTGAGCACCAAACTGCAAATAGATAGACAGTAGCCGATCTCAAAGGATTAAGTCCAACTTTTTGCACCCATCGCATCAATTTAGAGGAAGGACATCGACCAGTTGTTCAGTACCAAAGGCGGTTGAACCTGAACATGAAGGAAGTGGTTCAGAAGGAGATATTGAAACTTCTTGATGTTGGGATCATTTACCCAATTCCCGATAGCCCGTGGGTAAGTCCAGTACAAGTAGTACCAAAGAAGGGTGGTATTACCGTAGTGAAGAACAACTACAATGAATTAATCCCTTCTCGGACAGTTACAGGGTGGCGAGTGTGTATTGACTATCGAAAGTTGAATGATGCTACCCAGAAGGACCATTTTCCACTTCCATTTATGGATCAAATGCTCGAGTGACTGGCGAGGCATGAGTATTATTGCTTCCTAGATGGGTATTCCGGATATAATCAGATACCAATCGCACCGGAATACCAATCCAAGATGACTTTTACATGCCCCTATGGTACGTTTGCCTATCGGCGGATGCCATTCGTTTTGTGTAATGCTCCAGCAACCTTTCAGAGGTGTATGATGGCTATCTTTTCAGATATGGTGGAACGAAGTATAGAGATCTTTATGGATGACTTTTCGGTGTTTGGGCCCTCATTTGATACGTGTTTAGCAAGTTTGGAGGCCATTTTTTACGAAGGTGCAAGGAGACGAGCTTAGTGTTGAACTGGGAGAAATGTCACTTCATTGTGACGAAAGGAATAATGCTTGGCCATAAGATATCAAAGGCTGGAATCGAAGTGGACAAAGCGAAGGTGTTCGTAATTGAGAATTTGCCATATCCAAATTCAGTCAAGGGAGTAAGAAGCTTCTTGGAACACGACGGTTTCTACCGGCGATTTATCAAGTATTTCTCAAAAAATTACTAAACCTTTGTGTTCATTAATTCTTAAAGATGCTACATTTGAATTTACTAATGAATGCATGTATGCTTTTGATAGGTTGAAGAAAGAGTTGATTTAAGCACCAATTCTTACGGCACCTGATTGGAGTCTTCCGTTCACTCTCATGTGTGATGTGAGCCATATTGCAGTTGAAGCGATATTGGGCCAAAAGAAAGACAAGAAGATGCACGTCATCTAGTATGCTAGCAAGACACTCGATGAAGCTCAAATCAATTATGCCACAACCGAAAAGGAATTACTCACAATTGTCAATGCTTGCGAGAAATTCCGGTCATATTTGGTTGGTGCTAAATTGATAGTCTATACCGATCATGCAACTCTGAAGTACTTGATGGCAAAGAAAGATGTTAAGCCAAGACTCATCCGGTGGGTGTTACTACTTCAAGAGTTGGATTTAGATATTCTGGACAAGAAAGGGTCAGAAAACACAGTGGTCGATCACTTATCAAGACTCGAGGAGAATGGAGAGAAAGACAATTCTATCATCAATGATTCTTTTCCGGACGAGCAGTTACTGAAGGTAAGTCATTCAGAGCCCTGGTATGCAGACTTAGTTAATTACTTGGTGGGGTCGGTCATGCCCTACAATCTGAATTCACATCAAAGGAAGAAATGCCTTTCAGATGTAAAGCACTATTATTCGGATGAACCGTATTTGTACAAGTTATGTGCCGATGGGATGATTCGAAGGTGTGTACCAGACGTGGAGAAGACCAATATTTTGCACCATTTCCATGCTTTAAAGTGTGGAGGTCATTTTAGCACAAACCGAATGGTGGGAAAGGTACTACAATCCGGGTTCTTTTGGCCATCGATGTTCAAGGAAGTCCGGGAGTTTATTTCTCGTTGTGACCGCTGTCAGAGAGTTGGCAACATTTCTAAGAGGGATGAGATGCCCATGAAGGTATTTATGGAGGTTGAGCAATTTGACGTGTGGGGGATTGATTTCATGAGGTTGTTCCCGAACTCATACCGTAATGAGTACATCTTGGTGGCAGTTGATTATGTTTCTAAGTGGGTCGAAGCAATCGCAAACCCCATAAACGACTCCAAGGTGGTGATCAACTTTCTGCGGAAGAATATTTTCTCACGGTTTGGAGTTCCAAGAGCACTAATAAGTGACATAGGTAGTCACTTTTGTAATCGGTACCTTAACACAATATTGAAGAAGTACTCGGTGAAACATAAGGTCACTACACCTTACCATCCTCAAGCAATCGGATTAGCCGAGGTATCAAACCTAAAGTTAAAGCAAATCCTAGAGAAGACATTAAACGCATCTCGCAAGGATTGGTCATCTAAGCTAGATGACGCTCTTTCAGCCTACCGGACGACATTTAAGACACCACTCGGGACCACACCGTACCGATTGGTATTTGGGAAATCATGCCATTTACCTGTGGAATTAGAGCATCGAGCATATTGGTCAATTAAGCAACTGAACATGGGATTAGATGCGACCGGAAGGAGAAGATTCTCACAATTATGAATTAGAAGAGATCCGGTTGGATGCATATGAGAATGCAGTGATCTACAAGGAAAGAACTAAGAAATTCCATGATCGACAGCTTCGTGAAAAGGTAATTATTCCAGCTATGAACGTTTTTTTGTTTAACTCACGTTTGCGCTTGTTCCTAGGTAGACTGAAGTTGAAGTGGTCAGGACTGTTCAAAGTGGTGGAAGTGTCTCCCTACGGTGTAGTCGAGCTTGAAGGAACCGATAGGCATAAGTTTAAGGTAAATGGTCAGAGAGTTAAACCATACATCGAAGGTGAACCCACCAATACTTCAAGTGTGTACTTGGATGAGCCTAAGGAGTGAACATCGAGAAAGGTCGAGCCACGACTTTAAACAAGGCGTTGGGTGAGAGGCAACCCGCCGTAGGTTAGCTTTTATTTTTGGTACCTTTGTTTGTGTGTTATTTTCTTTTATTCTAGTTTTACCTGGAGTAGCAAATTCGAAGAAGTTCTGAGCGAAGAGCAAAAAAGACAGAAACTGAACAGTGCTTGGCGCGTTTTCCACGTGGACCAAGTCGCGCCAACGTCCGCGCGGGAGAAGAAACATGAACATTCTAGTGCTAGGCGCGTATCACAAATGCAAAATAACGTGGAGATACGTCAAAAATATTTTTGGATTTTTTTTGGGGGGGGGGGGAGAATATACAAGCATCAAACAAAAGCTAGACTAAGCAAAAAGAACTAAAAATAAGAAGGAAAATATCCACCCACAAGCAAAAATGAGCATTGTCCTCAATGCTCGGGATAGAATGCATGCATGCAATGCAACTAACTAAATGCATCCTATATGCAAAAAAGGAAACTACAAAAAGAGGTAAGAGAAAAGAAAACACCCACCCACAAGCTATGCTTGTTTAAGAGTGAGGGGAAAGAAAGAAAAGAAATACCTAGAACTCGCGCTGCGGGAAATGACCGGCGCCAGTGACGTGTTTGTGAATATCCCCAACCAAAAGTTGTGTTTGATGAGCATCAGTGGCTACTACCTTTAATCGTGTGCTTATTTTATAATTTTGAATGGGCCGATTGGGAAGTTTAAAAATCTCAGGTCGCCCGCTCCCGTGCCTTATAACGCTCGCAACCGCGAGCTTACACCAAAAACAAGGCAGTGGCTATGGTCGCGACCACTCCTTATAACCCTCGCGCCCGCGACCTTACCTTAAAAATAAGGCAGAATCTTTGGTCGCGACCACTGCTTATAACCCTCGCGCCCGCGAGGAACACCCAAAATCTGGACAGAAAATCAGGTCGCGGCCACGCAGCTTAAAGCTCATGCCCGCGACTAAGACAAAATTTCAGTTTTTTTTGTTTTTGTTTTTTGTAAAACACAAATGTTTGTTTATTCAAAGCAAAGCCAAAAAAAGTAGAAAAGGTAGGGAAACGCATCCTAGTATACCATAAGCTATATCTATGTTACTCTAATTGCCTCCCCGACAACGACGCCAAAAACTTGTTTGAAGTTTTAAAATCATTTGTAACCGTAAGTGTATGGCGTTGTAGCATACGGGTCGAACACGAGGAGACGAGGGAATAAGCACAATTTTACGCACGATAATATCTAGTTGCGCGCAATCAATTTTCAGAGATTTAATTAACGCTAAAAATCAACTAAACATAACTAAACACTTAAACTACGCTAAAATAACGAAACTAAGAATCAAACAAGACTAAGCAAACAAACGAACCTAGGAAACAAGTAGGACTAGATTACCAACTAAAACAAGAATCGAAAAACAAAATAATTAACACTAGGAACTCAATTTGAAAGACATTAAATTCTACACTAAGCTATCTAAAATGGTGAATATCGGTTTGGACCTTTCAAAGTGGGATTTGTCAAATTCAAACATTACTTTTGTCCCTCTTTCAAGGCGACAAAAACCTTTCTTAATTGAATACCGATTATTTCCATATCGATTAATTCTAAAAAGAAGCTTTAAGCAAGACAAATTATTCCCAAATAATCAAAACATCTATTTTCATGATTTGATAAAAATCACCAATTGGTTAACCTAAGTCAAAATCAAATTTCAATTTAGATCTCAACTGTTAAATTCAACAAATACCAATTAGTGATTATTTAACAACCCCCAACTTCCGTTAGTCGGCTAATCAAACAACCATTTTATCGAGAAATCATTTACTTAAAAACAACCAATCAATACAAATCAAGTCCTTACCAATATTCACCCTAAACTATGGATTAGCCAAACATAAATTGAAGAAACATGAAATCACTAAGAACCAAATGAACAAAAATTAAGAAAACAATATATTAAAGTAATAAGAAGATTAAACAAGAACTAATTTTTGAAGAAAGGAATTTAGAAAAGATAAAACAAAAAAGCCCTAAATCTAGATTATCAAGAACATTAAACAATAGTAAAATATAGTCTAACAAACATGAACTATAACCCAATATTGAAGAAGAACAAGAAAGTAAAAAACTATACTTTTGATTTCATAGACTAGACAAAGCCAAAATCAAGGAAAAAGGAAAAAACCATAAAATTACTTGGAGAATCTAAATCTATGAACCACATATGTGCAGGAAATTAAAATCAACAATCAAAACTCAAATATCTAAGCTATAAACATGAATCAAGAAATAAAAGAAAGCATAAAAGGGAGAAGGAGATACAATTACTCTATAATTCGTAGATTCATGCTCAAAATTGAGTTCAATCCATGGCCATAGCTGCAAATCCAAAGTTTATAATCTCCATTCCCCAAAAGAGGCTAAAAATCTACTCTAATATGTTAAGGAAACCCTAAAATTGGTAAAGAGTATAATGGGGGCTTCATCCCTAAAACACAGCACCAAAAACCTTAAATATCCATGCCTAAATGACCGAAATAACCCTATCTAAAACCAGAATTTCGGGACCAATAGTGCCGCTCACGGGCGCGCTCTTTAATGCTCGCGGCCGCGAGTAGTGCAAAACTGAAAACTTTTAGATTTCCTCTTGATCGCGGCCATGCAACCAAATGCTCGCGGGCGTGAGCAACTTCCAACTTCTTTTTCTACATCTTTTCCACTTTCTACACCGCTTGCACTTCCTTCCTTCTTCTCTTTCTCGATTCCACACACACCTACACACTGAAAACAATCGCAAAAACATGATCATGTCCGCGACAAAGTAATAGGCATCGAAAAGAGAAAAACTAAACAAAAAGGTAAGAAAAATGCATGAGACACGCTAGAGCCTGACACCAAAAAATGCAATCTATGCTATAAAATGAGAATAAAACGTGCAAAACACCAACCATCGAGTGGACCAACGCCAAGAACTGTTCCACAGACGCCCAATTTATTCTGAATGGGGGATGAAGCTGAACGAGATACATAACCAACGAGTCTGGGAGATTGCAGAGGAAAGGGGATGGCAAAATAATGTGGCCCAACCAAAGCCATATGATCCGTCTTTAGTCCTAGAATTCTACGCCTCCATGATCCCACCAACATTTAATGAATACCATTCAGTGTGGGTTGGTGATAAAGTAGTTCGCCTAACAATGGACGACATTTGTGCCCACTACGGAGTCCCTCATCCCGACGACCTCGGGATGACTTATGGGATATCGCCCATCCAAGGAGTCGGAGTACATAGAGATCACAACGAGGTGTTGTCCTCGGCGTTGCGTAGGAGCGACCGGTAGCATTGGGTTCCAAAGGAAGATGAAATCAAGAAAAGCGAGCTCCGGTCCGAAATTTCTTTATGGATGAAATTCATAAAATGCAATTTAGTTCCTTCTACGCACGAAACCACAGTTGATGCCTACATGGCAAAGATCCTCTATTGCGTCCAATTCAACTTACCGATTGATATAGGCCAGATCATTCAACTACAAATGATCGACGCAGCTTCTGACAACAATACTACTGGTATCTTGCCTTTCCCTTCACTAATTACAAAGTTTTGCAAGGATGCTGGTTGCGCTGTTGGACCCACTCTTCGACCACTCGCACCCTTCGATTGAGTCACTTACAATGCTCAAGTCTACGTGGCCGAAAGATTTAATAGGCGGAATGTTGTCGCCAACGAAGAAATGGTTATACTAGCTGGGGTCGACGACTTGGATGAAAATGATGAAGACGATAAGGACTATCACCCGACAACTAACAATCGAGAGGCATCATTATCGACCGACATTCCAGGGCTGGCACGATTCTTCAACAACCACTTTGACTTGATGGAGCAAAGCATGGAGCACCGTTTCACAGAGATATGACAGTTGATCATGGGAGAGCCAGATCTAAATGAAGCAGCTCCTTCAAACCCGCCACCTGCCAGACGACAAAGGAGGCGACCTCCCAGTGCTTCAACATCTCGCCTCTGTGCATGTGACGATTGAGGGTTGGTCAATTGAATTTTATCCTTTCCTTTGAACTCTAAACTTGTCTGTTTAATTTGGATGACTGTACTTAAACCGCATATTTCGTGTTTGCTTCTGCTTGCATATCATTGATCGTAACATTGGGGACAATGTTGTGTTTGGTTTGTGGTTGTCTGTCGAGTATATCATTTTTTTTATCTCAGTGGATCGAGCAATCACTAAGATTAATGTTTAGAATGAACGATCCTTTTACTTAAACCTAGTATGGAGATTCGAAACACTAACTTTTGAGAGGTGAATCTGTAAGGGATAATATAGCATTAAGATGAACTTAGGTGAATACATGTAGAAGAGACATTAGTGGAGACCACCAGTGAGATTTTTGAGCCTTAAGACTGCTAATTTCGATTCTGAGAGACTAAATGTGCAATAATCTATACACTCTTCGATTAGTCCTTTGGTCGTCATTATAGTAGATCTCGCTATAATTTGTTTCTATTATCAAAGACACTCATAGGAATAGGAAGTGAAGATTTTGTCCTTTTACTCTACGAACCATAAGTGAAGATCCCAGGCATGATTGATGTCATCTTCTACCCTTCGGTGGAACTCTGTGGTAATCCTAGCGACAACTTCACTGAACTGTCCATCCATCCATGGGGGTGCTTAGAAAGACAACTAGATTAAAAAAATTAGATTAAACAGTTGTGCAAGTCGATAGGCCTATCTAAGGGGTGAGGGTAGCGTAGTAAAGAAAATGCAAGAAAGAATTGGAGTTGTAACCAGTTGTTGTTTAA
Source organism: Arctium minus (assembly GCA_954870635.1). Taxonomy (NCBI): domain Eukaryota; kingdom Viridiplantae; phylum Streptophyta; class Magnoliopsida; order Asterales; family Asteraceae; genus Arctium; species Arctium minus. The sequence continues at coordinate 43,847,017 of OX941092.1, read as the reverse complement.
CAGCATGCCTAAGTTGCCAATCTTATACCCTTCATTCTTAGCAACAACTGTAACACTTTTCAACCTGTGAAAGACCTGGATCACCTTATGGAGAGTTTAGGAAGTGAGGTAGAGCAACACTACTAGTCCTATGTCTTGGTAATTCCTCTTGAGATCAAACTCTTTCGCACATTTGCGCGTTCTTCTTCAATCGTTGCTCATGTATGCTCTCGAAAACTTTTATACTCAATTTCTAAAAGCATGTCAACAAGTGGGAAACTTAGGGCTCGACTGAAGAGAGAAACTAGTGAAGTTGGGTCGAGGCGAAATCCTCTTTGTGCATGTTTGACTTAGGATCAGATTAGTGTGGTGTGGTCCCTGTCAGTTCTTCTCTCAAAAGATTTATTATCCAGAATACCATAGTAAGGCTAGTAGAGGAGTAGTGCGCTTTGCAATTAATTTCTGGTGATTGTTGTGTTGACTAGAGATTATTAATGATACACTCGACAACACAAAATTGCGATTGGTTGTTTTTTTTCGTTGTTTTGCTTGGGGACAAGCAACGCTCGGTTTGGGGTTGCTGATAATGTCGTTTTCGACATTATTTTGAATCATAGATTGGTCCTTTCGTTGCAAGTTTCCAAGTAAAATAGTAATCTTTAACGAGTTTTTGTGAGAAAAGTACAGGTCTTCGGGGTTTTACAAAGCCAAAAAACTTGTGTTAGTTGGAAGAGGAATTTGGCATTTTAGGCCATTTTTGGATTGAGAAGACAGTGCCTTGAACGACTATAGTCGTGGTCCCATCCGTGCGAGTTCTCGGACAGTGCTTCGCTCAGTTCTCGGCGCAATTCCATCCGCGCGGTCGATCGCGCCAAACTCCTGACTGTTACAATTTTTTTCCTATATCAAATAGGTTGAAGGGAGGCGGTGAGATCACTTACTAGAGAGAAAAAGAGGCGATTTGTGAAAAGCAAAAAGGCAAGATTTTGGAGGTAGAGAAGGAGTATTGGAGATTGGAAGAGGGAGATTCAATGGTTACGGGTACGAAGGGCTTGAGAAATTGCTTCTTCAGGGAGTTTTATCACTTTAATTCTTAGAAGATGTTTTGTCTTTAAAACTTTTGTATTTCATTTATGCTTTTGAAAACCCCCAACATGAACTAATTTCTTCATGTTCGAGGGTTGGCTGAATCATGAACAATTAAGCTTGTAGTTATGTAGAAGCTTTGATTTTGGGTTTTCTGCTTGATGAAACATATGAGACTGCTCTTAATGTGTGTAATAGTCTGATCAACTATTGGATGATCTGTTAAACCTTTAATTCTTTGAGAAATATTTTTAAGATTTATCTTGTCTCTTATGTCTTGAATGCAATTGAGATAGAAATATGATTTTTCATTCTTGTTGTTAGTAATCACTAAGCTTTTCAACTTTTGTATTGTGGAGATCGAGAGATAAAGCAAGGGTTTGAAAAGAATTCATTACAGCTTGATAAAGTGTTTTGATGTTGTGATTATGCTTTTCATTGTTCAGTCCAATCCAAGTTATGTATTTATATAGATGCAAGTTTTATGTTCACGAGGATTCCAACCCTCCAACTCTTGTTCCTCAATCTTCCAAATCATTCCTAGCTTTTCGTATTGTCCTTATTTCTGTACCAAAGTGATTAATAACTTTTTCAACAACAATCCAACCTTCGTTAGTCTAATTAATAATTAATATAGTCATTGTGGTACTCAATACCAAGTTCCTTAGGTTCGATACTCGTACTTCGGTATGTATTACTTGATCCGACACCGTATACTTGCGACTCGTAAAAGGGGGGTGTAAACCCGCCCTATCAACGGCGAGCTAGGTCATATGAATCCCTTCTCGAGGAGTTCTTATAGTTGGGTCATCATCTCTTGCATCACCGTCGGGGCTAGACGATAAGGAGCACGGGCGATCGGGGCGGCACCCGGAGTGAGGTCGATATGGAACTCCACTTGGCGCTCCGGCGGTAGCCCTGGTAGATCTTCTGGAAACACGTCCGGGTATTCTCGCACCACATCCACATCTTCCATATTCTTCTTTTCAAGTTTCGCATCGATAACGTAAGCCAAATAAGAAGTACAACCTTTGGCTAGGCTCTTTCGCGCTTTGAGGGACGAGATGATCGTGTTGGCCCTTTGATTCTTCTCTGTAACACCCCTTATTTTAGACCTCCTTTTTATAGTTAATACTTGCATTTTATATTTTAAAAGTTTCCCGAACTGAACTAGTGATTTTAAGGTTGATTGGGTCAAATTTTAGCGTCGCAACGGAATCGGACAGCGGCCGGGGTGGGACCCGCCATTGTGCCCCGCGATTGTGCCAGTGGCACTGTCGCCAGGGCAATGTCGCGCGGGGATCACCACTTTTGGTACAATTGGCGCGACTGTGACAGGCGATAGTGCTGTGTCATAGTCGCAGGTGTCACAATCGCGAGCCAAGGGTCAACCGCGGTACATTTGGCGCGACTGTGCCAATGGCACTGTCGCCGTGGCACTATAGCGTGAGGCCAGACAGGGTTTTCTCATTTAATGTCATTTTTGAGGGTTATGTTCCTTGTTTGAGAATTCCAGCCTAGAGGACGTCCACACACAGTAAAGGTGCGATTTTCACACACTCTTTCCTTTTCCTCTCCTCATTAAATGGTTGGTGGGTAAATCATTAATGTATGGTGATTATTAGGGTTCTAAGGTTATAGGAGCATTCACTCCTCCAATATTTTAAGATCCAAGTCTCATTTCCTCCACTCCAAATTTCTAGGGTTTTCAACATTCTAAGGGTTTTATATTACAACCCTACTTGGTGAGTCTTCTAAACCTTGTCCATCTTTACTTGCATAATTACTTGCTCATATGAAGGTTACAAAGTGTTCAAGTTGACTAAAGCTAGGGTTTTGTGTATTTTCCATGTATGGGGGATTAGACTCTTGTGAGAAATACTTGATATTTAACGGCTTTCCTATGTATGAAATAATGTAATTGGTAAATGTTGTGGCAAAAGATCGTTTATATGTATATGGGAAATGGGTTGCATTTATTCTTATCAGTAGTTGGAATTATATCACCGGTTATGGTTACTAAATTGTCACGCAAGTAGTGGGGTAGAGATATACGCATGAAATAAGCTTTAATACGCCTTTTGAATGAAATGTGTACATTGCATGGAAGATGTCACTTATATTTGATCATGGTCTAAATGTGGAGGTTATGTCTAATCCCTCGTGCACGAGGAATTAGATGGTTCAAATATATACCTCAAATTGTTGGCCTTTGGGTCTCTAGTGAGTAGGCAATAGGTGACGCAAGTCTCCGAGTTGTAACTCGTCTACTTTGGATAAGCATCCATGTCCATAAGTCCTTGAGGTGTAACTCGACGGAGTAAGCGCTAGAGGCATAAACGGTCCAAGGATTGTGATGTCTGGCATGGCATGGGAACTAGGACCGAGATGTGTGGTGAAATCCAATAAACATCACGGGTGACTCCTCTCACGTGTTCTCGTCACCCAAGATGGCAAAGGGTCTCCCCCGTCATTCGGGAGTTTTCTCTTGTGGTATTGTACAGGAAATGATTGTTCATCCTAATTGGGATGATGACATAGGTCCGATCTAAGGGCGCACCGGTAACACTTAATTACGTTGCTAGTACTTCCTTTATAAAATATGAAATTCTTATTATATCTCTAAAACTTTAGTCTAATGCTTGTGTTTGTGTGTAATGACTCACAGGTTCGGTTAGCGATGTGCATAGGGCACCTTGATCCGTCAGAAGCACATCTAGTAGCACCTATGGACTGGGCATTTTTGGGAGTTCATGAGAAGAGCGTTTTGGAGACATAGCAACACCCACATTTAATCTAGTTGGTTTTGTTGTTCTAGATTAATTAGGTTGTTGTGTATTAGGTTTCATTTGTCGCTACTATATTCTTTACAAACTAAACCAGGTAGTTGGGTTTTAGTTGTTTATTTATTAAAGGTCCTAAACCCTTATTTTTAGCCGTCATATTGCCGAATTTTTAAGTTTTAAATTTACCCAATTTTTAGGGTGTTAGAAGTTGGTATCAGAGCTCTAGTTTAAGTGAACTAGGTATGAAAACTCGATGCCTAGACTTAAGTTGAAACCATTAGGTTATGAATGGTGAGATTTGGGTAGAACCTTAAGACGGGACGACCTTAGAGTCAACCAAAACTACGTAGTTGAAAATTATAAAAGTGGTAGTGAGAATCTTTATGTAGCGTATGTTCATAATTTCAATTAGCTACGGTTATTATGAAGGTATTATTACATGGATATGATTGAATTGCTATGATTATAATAGTCGATACATCGTAGTAGTACGTTTCTTGTGTAAAATCTTGTATAGCTATCACTCACTCACTCTCGACTGTGTGGCAGACGACAATGGTAAACACTCGAAGTCAATTGGAGGGCCACGATGCAACGACCTCCATGGCTAATTATCCTATTGTGACAACAACCGTCTTTCCCCCGCCGAGTCAGAACGTGTTGGGCGGGGGGCCCGAACACATTCCTCGACACAATCTGGAAATGGAGGAACCGATCATGGAAGAGGTTACAGCGAAAACCCGTATGATGGACCGAATGATGTTGGTCATAAATAGGGCCATGGCTCAACAACAAGAGGCGTTCCTAAAGTTGCTTGAGGATCGGGATGCTAATAACCGTAGGCATGAGACGATTGCAGAGAATATATTCGTGGTGGGATCCGGGGGTTCCAGACCCGAAACTCCCATTAATGAAACCGCAACTCCGGAGGCAAGGCAACCGTCAAAGACTTGCATCTTCAAGGCTTTCCTTGGATGTCGACCGCTGGAATTCAATGGCTCGGATGATCCGGTTGTCTACATGAACTGGATCCGAGAGATGGATCAGGCTTTCAGATCGAGTGGGTGCGGTGAGGGTCAAAAAGCGACTTTTGGTTCACAAATGCTGAGGGGGGCGACCCTTACTTGGTGGAACATCTATGCCACAACCCTTGAAGCCTCGGTATTGGACAAATTAAGTTGGTCAAATTTTAAGAAGAAGCTATTGGATGAGTATTGCAATGAAAGAGCAATGGATCAGATGGAGGAAGAATTTCGCAACTTGAAGAAAGGAGATATGTCGGTAAAAGATTACAACCGACAATTCATGGACAAGTTGGGGTTAGTGGGACACCTAGTCCCAACAGAAAGAGAAAAGATCAAGGCATACATAAAGGGGCTATCGTCATATATGAGGAACATGGTTCGTGTGTCCAAAGCCGTAATCCTTCGTGAAGCGGTAGAGGAAGCTCAGTTGATTGAGGATGCCTGCAAGCAAGACAGGGACGAAAAGTCGAGAGTGGTAGAAAAGAGGAAGTGGGAAAACCCGTCGAGCTCGTTCAAGAATCCGAGATTCCAACCAAGTGGGAGAAGTTTCGATAATCACCGGGAAGCGAAGTGGTGTTCTAAGTGCAAGAGTAAGCACTTTGGTTTTTGCAACCCCAATCCGACTTCATGTTTTAAGTGTGGCAAACCGGGTCACACTAGTCCAAATTGCCCCATCCAAGGACCGATATGTTTCAAGTGCAAGGAAGCGGGGCATGTGAGAAGGGATTGCCCCAAGCTAAGGGGGGAGCAAGAGGAGGAAACCCAATGGTTCAACCAAAGAAGGAAGTCAGCCCTAAAGTTCAAGGGAGGGCCTTTCAAATGACGAGGGAGGAAGTGAAGGAGACCACCGATGTGGTGTCGGGTACATTTTTACTCAACTCCCTTGTCGCTAAAGTGTTATTTGATTCCGGTGCCAACTTCTCTTTTGTATCAAATGAGTTTTGCAAAGCCTTGAATATGCCTACTAGCACTCTTAGTGATGCCTTAGTAGTGGAAGTAGCAAATGGAGAACAAGTAATATTGCGCGAAGTGTTAGAGAAATGTCACCTAGATGTTAGTGGAGAACTCTTTGAAGTAGACCTACTCCCCATGGCAATTGGGAGTTTTGACGTGGAATTGGGATGGTATGGCTGACACGGCATAAGGCGGAGATTTTATGTTCGAAGAAGTTGATCAGATTACCGACCCCCGACGAAAATTTCGTCTTTGTTTACGGAGAGAAACAGAAGGGTGAAGTGGCTCTCATTTCATCCATCAAAGCAAGGAAGTGTTTGATGAAGAGTTGACCATCGTTTCTAGCCTACGTGTTGGATGCCAAAGCAGATAAGAAAAAGATCGCTGACGTGCGGATAGTAAGGGAGTATGTAGATGTTTTTCCTGACGATCTCCCGGGTTTGCCGCCCGACCGCCAAGTAGAGTTCCGGATCGATCTAGTTCCAGGAGCGGCACTGATTGCCCGTGCACCTTACCGTCTTGCTCCGACCGAGATGCGAGAGATGATGTCGCAACTTCAAGAATTGCTAGAGAAGGGATTCATGAGACCGATCTCTTCACCTTGGGGAGCTCCGGTACTCTTCGTCAAGAAGAAGGATGGGTCAATGCAGATGTGCATCGACTACCGGGAGTTGAACAAGGTGACCGTAAAGAACAAGTATCCATTACCCCGAATAGACGATCTCTTCGAACAATTACAAAGAGACGGATGTTTCTCCAAAATCGATCTTCGATCAGGCTACCATCAGATGAAGGTTATAGAGGAAGACGTTTCCAAGACCGCCTTTAGAACCCGCTATGGTCACTACGAGTTTTTGGTTATGCCCTTCGGGCTAACCAACGCGTCGGCCGTATTCATGGACTTAATGAATCGAGTTTGCCGACCCTTTTTAGAAAAGTCGGTCATTGTATTCATCGATGACATTTTGGTATATTCAAAGGATGATGGGGAGCATGAGCGTCACCTCAGAGAGGTATTAGAGGTGTTGAGGAGCGAGAAGCTTTACGCCAAATTCTCTAAATGCAAATTTTGGTTGCACGAGGTTCAATTCTTAGGACACGTGGTGTCTAGCGAAGGAGTGAAAGTTGACCCGTCGAAAATTGAAGCCATGATGAATTGGGAACCACCTCGGAGTCCTACGGAAATTCGGAGCTTCTTGGGTCTAGCCGGTTACTATAGGAGGTTCATCCAAGACTTCTCCAAGATCGCCTCACCATTGACGTCCTTGACACGGAAAAATGTGAAATTCCTTTGGACCGAAAGCCAAGAGACAACCTTCTGAACCCTACAAAAGAAATTGTTTGAAGCACCGATCCTGTCCCTACCTAAGGGGACATACGATTTTGTGGTCTACAGCGATGCGTCTAAGATAGGGTTAGGGTGTGTCTTGATGCAAAGGGGCAAGATGATAACTTATGCGTCAAGGCAATTGAAGGAGCATGAGAAAAACTACCCAACTCACGACCTCGAGCTAGCGGCAGTAGTGTTCGCTTTAAAGTTATGGAGACACTACTTATACGGTACAAAGTGCACCCTCTTCACCGACCATAAAAGCCTCAAGTATGTATTCGATCAAAAGGAATTGAATATGCGGCAACGGAGATGGCTCGAACTACTTAAAGATTATGACTGCGAGCTTCTGTATCACCCCGAAAAAGCCAATGTCGTGGCGAACGCTTTAAGCCGAAAGGAGTATAGCGGTGGCGTTCAAACTAATTTTGCTAGGGTGGAATTCGTCTTGAGTTTAATAGACCGAATCAAAACGTCTCAAGCGGAGGCCTTGCTTGAAGCAAATCTCAAAGATGAGACTATGGTAAAACAACGTCTCCAATTGACCGAAGATGGGAGAGGTTTGAAACTATTCCAAGGTGGAATCTGGGTGCCGAAGATCGGAGGATGTCGAGACCCGTTGTTGGAATACGAGCACAAATCCCGATACTCTATTCATCCGAGAAGTACGAAAATGTACCGGGATTTAAAGCTTAACTATTGGTGGCCGGTGATGAAATTAGATGTGGCTAGTTATGTGGAACGATGCATAACTTGCCTACAAGTGAAGGCGGAACACCAACGACCTTACGGTAGTCTACAATCCTTGGAGATACCGGAATGGAAGTGGGAACACATCACCATGGACTTTATAACCAAGCTACCAAAGACTTTGAGAAGTCACGACACCATTTGGGTGATAGTAGTTCGATTGACCAAGAACGCACACTTCTTGCCCATGCGAGAAACTCTGCCGATGGATAAATTGGCCAAACTTTATATAGATGAAGTGATTTCAAGGCATGGGGTGCCACTTTCCATAGTATCCGACCGGGATAGTCGCTTTACTTCTCATTTTTGGGACAACTTACAAAAAGAACTGGGTACGAGAATCAAACTGAGTACCGCTTACCACCCGCAGACAGACAAACAAAGCGAGAGGACCATCCAAACCCTCGAGGACATGTTGAGGTCGTGCGTCATTGACTTTGGGAGAATTTGGGATTCACACCTCCCATTAGTAGAATTCGCCTACAACAACAGTTATCACTCGAGCATTGGTATGGCGCCGTTCGAGGCATTATACGGGATAAAATGTAGGACGCCCATGTGTTGGCTAGAAGCGGGAGATAAACAGTTTGCTGGACCGGAGATCATGCAAGAGACGACCGATAAAGTGAAAGTCATTAGGGAGCGATTGAAAGCGGCCCAAGACCGTCAAAATAGCTACGTAGACAAAAACAGAAGGCCGGTCGAGTTCCAAGTGGGAGAGTAGGTAATGCTGAAAGTCTCGTCGTGGAAAGGGATAATAAGGTTTGGAAAGCTTGGGAATCTCAATCCCCGTTTCCTTAGACCTTTCACTATTATCGAGCGTATTGTACTTCAAGCCTACAAACTGGATCTTCCGCCCGAAATAATACCAAAGCACGAGCTTTTCCCAAAACGGGAACAATACACACCTATTATAATTACAAGTTTGTAATGATAAAGAAATGAGGGATAACAACCCTTTAATCTAATTCCTGTCTAGAAAAGAGATTATGACAAGTTGTTATCTAAGTCCCAAAATGAACATCTTCTATTGGCGTCCCAAAATGCTCCCCAAGCTCTCATCTAAGGCTTGCTAAACCTTCTTAGCGGTCGCGCCGCTAGGACCTGAGATACACATCAAACCAATCAAGTGTTAGGCCAAAAGAGCCTAGTGAGTTGAACAATATCATAATATATTCACATAAGAGACAATTAATACACATAAGAGTCCATAGAGGAATCAATGGGGGAGACCCAAAACACCAACGAGTTTCACCTCAAGAGTCTATGTACCTTGATGTTCACTCTCATGAGCAACATCCCGAAGGCCCAACACATTTGAATACTACCTCTAAGGCATTACTCCAAATGGTGTAGATATAGGCACATACCGATAAGGTGGCACCCCAAGACTACATCCTCCTAGTGCCTACTCGTGGTTCATCCAATATATAAACCATCATCATACATATTTCACATCAAGTAAAATGCATATATGAGATCCCAAATAATTCCAATCCCAATTTAGGTCAAAACCTTAAATCATGTAAGACTCCATGTACATTCTTCAACCATATATTTCTCATGAAAATAATCGAACATTTACCAAAAACATAGTAACATCATGATCTCTTCCAAGGTTAGCAACCCAAACCCTCAACATTTCCCATTATAGCAAGTTCATCTCTATAATTATCAAATGATCAATATGATGGAATTAAGCATGGAAATGATGAAGGAAAACATATAAAGATGTGTATCTCATTTTAAAAATAGATAGAATACTCACTATCTAGGTTTTTATAAAAACCCTAGAAAAATTGCAAAGTTCTAGCAATGTGAAGAAAGTGAGGAGAAGGCTTGAATCCAAGTTGCCAAGCTTCAATAAATGATCTTCCAAGTGAAATGAATGCTACCAAATCGAAACCCTAGGGTGGAATTAATGAAGAGAGAGTGTTGAAGGAGAGGAAATACCATAGAACTCACTCAAAATCGGACCAATAATGAAATGGGTTGGAATCAATGAGGTAGAACCAGGTAAGTCGTTTTATACTCTCAGTAACGTCGGGAGACTATGCCCGACGACATTGCCCAAGTGGCATAGTCGCCGACACTATCGGAGGATCTCACCCCCTCTCGATACATACTTGGCGATAGTGACAGGCGACAATGCCTTGTGTCACTATCGCGGTCAATGTCGCAGGCCACCCCCGGGTTATGGTACACTTCCAGCGACTGTAACAAGCGATTGTGTCCAAGGGCACTATCACGAGTCACTGTTGCACAACACCCCCGAGGCCCGAATTTCCTGATCGGTCTCGCAAATGGTCGCAAGGATTAGACTTTTCACAAGGTTCCTTATAAGCGAGGTTAAACTATGAAAACTATAACGCTAATGGGTACCAATACTACAAGTTTAGCACAAGAATTATATTATGAACAATGAATACTTACCTGGATTTTTCGGGTGTCACAATTAATTAGCCTAGCAACATAGCAAGAATAACGTAGTGATGGAATACATGATAAAATAAATTATCTAATCATAATCAATAACCACGATTGCCTAATTACCTATAACATCTTTTGAAACTTAGAGGGTTAGTGTAATAGTCTTGATAAGGGTGACGACAGAGGTCTGTGTCACCGACTCTGGACTGTGTGGTTAAGGCAGAGGGCAAGAAGTGAATTGTGCAAAGGGGGAAATTCAAAGGAATTGAATTGAGTTATATTTAATTTCATTTCTTGCCATAAATGTATGGTCAAACCATATTTAATTTTATTTCTTGCCAACCAAATGTATGGTCAAACCAAAAAAAATATGGGTGGGTTTGGCTAAAGTTTTAAAGATGAGGGGGATTATGGTCAAAGTGGGTAAGAGGAATTAAAACCATAGGTTCTAATCATTTGGCATTTGTTGGCCGCTGAGAAGTTTTGGGGAAGAGTAGGTGATTTTGGAGAATCAAGGCAAGGAGAGACCAAATCTGATTTTTGGAAAGGAAAATCCACATCATTCTCTTCAAGGTAAGCCTCAAAAATTTTGTTGTGATGATTATCAAGTTTTAAGAGGGGTTTTTATACATTGGAGGTATTTTGGGTAATAAATCTGGAGTTCATCTTCTTCCTAGTTTCTTGGGTGAGGAATCTGTTTCTGATTTTTCCTCCCTAAATATTGAGAAGGGATTTTGATTGTTCTGTGGTAGTTGAGTTCCCAAAATCTTAGTTTGATATTTAATCGGAGATTGGAATATACTCTACGTCTAGGTGTATCGTTTCCCTAAAACCCTATTGAGCGCCGCCGACTGTAACAACCGGGCTTGGCCAAGGCAACGCGTTTGGTCTTGGAAACAGCCGGGCTTGGTCTCGGCAACAGTCGGGCTTGGCCAAGGCAACATCCGGGTGTGACCCAAGGAAAGATTCGGGTTTCGCCAAATCAGATGGGGGCTTCGGTCCAACCTTACGCGGGTTTTGCCAAGAGCGGATGTGGGCTTCGACCCAACCTCACGTGGGTTTTGCTAAACTAGAAGCGGGCTTCGACCCAACTTCATGAGGACCTCGGATTAGCCAAGTGCGGTCTTTGGCCCAATCTGAGGCGGGTCTCGGCCAAGAGCGAGTGTGGGCTTCACCCATGAGGCGGGTGTCGCCCAACCACGTGCCGACCCGGGGTGGATCCAGCAGTTAACTAAACACTTTTCCGACCGGGTTTTAATCCATTCCTTTCTTCAAATTGTTAACCCGAAATTCTGTAGTGTCCCGTTAATCGGAATCGGTAAGCTCGATCCTGTCATTCAAGAACTTATACTGTATAACCGTGGGTAGTGAACCATGGTCTTAGTTGAGAGGTCATTTTGCTTGTGAGGTATTTTTACAATCTCATTATTCTATCAATTCCCTCGTAGGTTGTGAGGACTTTAGTACGAGATCACGAGCAGGGACCAAGGTGAGTTTTCATAACCGTAGCCTTATCGTATAGGATTATGCGATAACCTTTTATGCGAGATTTAAATAAATGCGAATTATATTCTAACGATTATTGTGAGCCATGTGAATTATGGTTTTATTATATATATGTTGACATGTATGCACACATCGATGTGAGCAAGATGGACAAGTCAGGGAGGTGTGTCCCGCCTGTGCTCATACCGGGGGGGGGGGGGTGTCCCGTATATGCCATTAGGGGGCGTGTCCCAAGTCAAGTAAGGCATTATGAGCCAAACACGCTGTTACCTTCGGTGACGGCAGTGTGTGTCAGAAGCGTAATCGTGAACGTGGTGTTTTATATTTGAAATGATTTGGTTCATTTACTTTAAAAAATTTTCTACAATGTTTGAATTGTTTTGAGGGAATTCACTAGACCTCCCGGTCTAACCCTCGCTCTTTCAAAACTAAAACTCTTTTCAGGCAGGCGTGAAGTAGGAGGATCTAGCAAGGGTAAAGAGAAGGTGTAAGTCGTTGCCAAGATAGAAGACCTTCATATAGTCATTTATTTCTTTTATGAATCTCAGTTGTGTAATAGGTTGCATATCCGCAAACCTTAAGAATTTTGTGTTGACTTGGGGCCGTTTTTGGCATGGATTTTTATATATCTTTGCTTATGCTTGACTGTTAAGGGTTGGGTTGTTACAATTGGTATCAGAGCCTTAGTTTAAGGGATCTAGGTGACCGGACGGGCCTAGACTTAAACTGGTGAAGTAGAAACACAACTAAGAAAAATAGGATGACCATAGGAAGACGGGTAATAGGGTAGTGAGGACTAGCATGTAAGGTAAATTTGGAATTACATTTGGCCAGTGTAATTGTGAATTTACAGATACATGTGTGCGCTTAACTTGCCTTGTTACGTTGGACAAGTTGGATTGATGTGGCGTGTTTCCGTCTTTTCAGTAAGCATGTCTGAGCGAGTAACAAGGAGTAGACCTACGCCGGCAGCTGAAGCAGTACTGGTGAATGAAGTTATTGTGGATGGACCAACAGCCGCTCCTAAGTCGGCTGCCACTCGAGGAAAGGTTCGTGACCGACCTAAGGGGAAAGGAAAGACGACTCGGAAGGCAGTCACCCAAGTGGAGGAATCCGAGGAGGGGGCTGGGAGGCGTAAGACGGTGCATGTAGGCTGTCGAGCAAGGAGCGTAGAAGTCAATGCTAAGCAAGAACTCTCTCTTCAAGAGAGTTCGGCTACTTTGAAAGGAAGGGGACGGTCGAGGAACCGTGGTGGAGGTCGGGCACAAGCTTTCGTAACTCAAGAGACCTTCGCTACTGAAATGGGGAAACTCCAGGAAACTCTACAAGCTTTATTGGCTCACCAGACTAAAGAAGCATCGGTTAGTAAGGAAAGAAGTGAAGAGAAAAGCACGACTAAGATGTCTGAACTGCCAGTGACTGTGGTGGGCAGTCACTCGCAATCGACCCCGATCTTAGCTTCTACGACATCAACGGAGAAGGGATGTAGCTACAAATCCTTTGCGTCATGCAAGCCCCCTGTCTTCAAGGGGGAATGCGATCCGATTGTGGTTATCAAGTGGATCGGCGAGATGGAACTGGCCTTCGACACCAGTAAGTGTGCTGAAGAGGACAAGGTTGTTTTTGCTTTGTCCATGCTGAGAGATAATGTCGTGTTTTGGTGGGAGGCGGAAACTGGGGGTAGAGGTTCAAAGGCAGCAAAGGGAATGGTTTGGGAGACTTTCGTTGCCAAGTTCAAGCGACAGTTTTGCCCTTTAGCAGCTGTTAAGAAATTGGAAGAGGAGTTCCTGAACTTGGAATAAGGGGAGATGACGGTTCGAGAGTATACAACCAAGTTCCTCGAAAAGGCGTGTTTTGCCGAAATTTACGTGCCAAATGAGGAACGGCGGGTGGACAAGTATCTGTTTGGTCTGAGAAGAAATATCCGAGAGTTGGCGGCCGTGCGAGAACCCACTACCTTTCAAGCGGCCATAAATGCAGCAGAAATGATTGAGAAGGACAAGGTTCATCAGATAACAGAGACATGTAGTGAGAAGATGAAGTAGGAAGGGCCAACTCGTGACCCTAAGAAATTCAAGAGTGCAAGTCCCGAGTAGCGACACCAAGGTTTAAAGGCAAGTCGTGCGGTAAGTGTAATCAAATGCACAAAGGGGAGTGTATGATGGATAGGGATGGTTGTTATAAGTGTGGGAAGACGGGACACATGGCTTGGGACTACCAAGGACCAAGGTCATGTTATCAATGTGGTTCTCCGGATCACATCAAGACGGATTGCCCTCAACTGAAGAAATGAGCTACCGGAGGTGTGGGAGGACGAGGAGGAGAGAGGAAGGTGGAACCAGCTTGGGCAAGAGCTAGGGCATTTAACATGATGGCGAAGGAGGCGGTGGAGACGCCGGATGTTGTGACAGGTATTTTCCTTATAGACTCGACTTTTGCTAAGGTGTTATTTGATTCGGGTGCAAACCGTTCGTTTGTGTCGCCGCATTTTATTCGAAAACTGCATGTGAAACCCAAGAAGTTGAGTCATGGGTTTGAGGTTGAGGTAGCAGATGATAGTCGAGTTTTAGTAGGGGAGGTTTATGAGGGGTGTAGAATTGACATTGACGGTCATTCCTTTCTGTTGCGGCTATACCCGATGGGTATGGGGGAATTCGACGTCGTTGTGGGGATGTACAGGTTGGCGTCTAATGATGCCAATATTGTATGCAATAAGAAGTTGATCCGTATAGCTTTACCTGGTAAGGAAGAGGTAGTGGTATATGGAGACCGTCGGGATAAGAAGTCTTGCTTGATCTCGATGATCAAGGCTAGACGGTGCTTAGCAAAGGGGTGTGTGGGGTTCTTAGCCTACGTGTTAGATGTTAAGAAGGAGAAGAAGGGACTTGAGTCGGTCCCGGTAGTGTGTGAATACCCGGAGGTGTTTCCGGAAGACCTGATCACTTTGCCTCCCGATCAGTAAGTGGAGTTCAGAATAGATTTGATGCCCGGAGTAGCACCAATCACAAGAGAACCCTACCATTTAGCACCGGCTGAGATGAAGGAGATGATGACTCAACTGGAAGAATTGCTCGACAAGGGATTCATTCATCCCAGTACGTCACCGTAGGGAGCACCTGTGTTGTTCGTCAAGAAGAAGGATGGATCTATGCGAATGTGCATAGACTATCGTGAGCTCAACAAGGTGACGATCAAAAACAAGTATCTGCTACCAAGAATCGATGATATCTTCGATCAACTGCAAGGAGTGAAATATTTCTCGAAGATCGACCTTCAATCGGGTTATCATCAGTTGAAGGTAAGAGAAGAGGACGTGCCCAAGACGGCTTTTCGTACGAGGTACGGACATTATGAGTTTTTGGTCATGTCGTTCGGTTTGTCTAACGCTCCAGCTATGTTTATGGACCTGATGAACCAAGTGTGTAGTCCACTTCTAGATAAATGTGTGACCGTCTTCATTGACGACATACTAATTTATTCACGGTCCAAGAATGAGCACGAGACACACCTGCGATCGGTGTTGGAATTGCTTAAACGCGAGAAGTTATATGCCAAGTTCTTGAAGTGCGAATTTTGGCTGAGAGAGGTACAATTCTTAGGACACGTGGTGTCAGAAGAGGGAATCAAGGAGAATCCAGCGAAGATTGAAGCTATCAAATGTTGGGAAGCGCCGAAGTCTCCATCGAAAGTGAGGAGCTTCCTTGGATAGGCGGGTTATTATAAGAAGTTCATCCAAGATTTCTCGAGGATAGCAACGCCATTAACAACCCTAACAAAAAGAAACGTCAAGTTTGTTTGGTCGGAAGTTCAAGAGAATGCGTTTTGTAAGTTGAAGGACAGCTTGAGTAGTGCACCCATTTTATCCTTACCCAACGGGTCGGAGAGATTCGTGATTTACAGCGATGCTTCCAAGTTGAGATTAGGATGTGTGATAATTCAAGAAGGAAAGGTAATCGCTTATGCGTCTCGTCAGTTGAAAGAGCACAAGAAGAACTACCTGACGCACGATCTGGAGTTGGCAGTTGTAGTTTTTGCTTGGATGATTTGGAGACATTATCTGTATGGAGTTAAGTGTCAGATTTATACTGACCACAAGAGTCTCCGGCATCTATTTAACCAGAAAGAACTGAATATGAAGCAGCGAAGATGGATGGACCTGTTAAGCGATTATGATTGTGAGATCCTTTACCATCCGGGTAAAGCCAATGTTGTGGCCGACACTCTGAGTCGGAAAGAGCGGGTAGATGCAACGAAGGTAGTAGTCTTTCGAGTCGAAGCAACATCCAGGTTCTTGGAGGAGGTCAAGAGATTCCAAGAGGAAGCACTCATGAGTGAAAATTTGAAGAGCGAGAGGATTGTCGGGATTGTAACTGCATTGATTGTAGACAGTCGTGGAGTGAGATGTTTTGGTGACCGAGTGTGTATTCCGAAATTGGGAGACCTTCAGAACAAGGTGTTGGAATAAGCGCATAAGTCACAATATTCCATTTACCCGGGAATAAATAAAATGTATCAAGACCTGAAGCAAAGTTATTGGTGGTCGGGTTTGAAGAAAGACATCGCGAACTTCGTCGAGCGATGCCTGATGTGTTTGAAAGTTAAAGTCGAGCATCAGCGACCGTACGGGGAGCTACAACCATTGGAAATACCGGTATGGAAGTGGAATGAAATCACGATGGACTTTGTCACGGGACTTTCGTGATCTCCTAAAGGGCATGACGCCATTTGGGTGATAGTGGATCGACTCACAAAATCAGTGCACTTCCTACCGATTAAAGAGGCATACCCGTTGGAGAAGTTGGCTAAGTTGTATATAGAAGAGATTGTGTCCAGGCACGGAGTGCCGTCGTCCATAGTGTCAGACCGAGATGGCCGGTTCACGTCATCTTTTTGGAGGAGCCTACAAAGAGAGTTAGGTTCGCAACTCAAGTTGGGTACGACTTATCACCCACAAACAGATGGTCAGAGTGAGAGGACCATTCAAACGTTGGAAGACATGCTTTGAGCATGTGTTATTGATTTCAAGGGATCGTGGGAAGTTCACCTACCTTTAATAGAATTCTCTTACAACAACAGTTATCATGCAAGTATTCAAGCAGCACCGTTCGAGGCTTTATACGGACGCAAGTGTAGGACACCCTTGTGTTGGAAAGAGGTGGGAGAACAACAAATTGGCTGGTCCGAAGATAGTGCAAGTGACGGCTGATAAGGTGGGCCAAATTCGAGAAAGATTGAAAATGGCGGAAGAACGTCAGAAAATGTACGCAAATAAGCGAAAGAAGCCAATCGAGTTCCAAATGGGAGACAAGGTGATGCTAAAAGTCTCGCCTTGCAAAGGAGTTTTATGTTTTGGAAAGAAAGGGAAACTGAGATCGAGGTTCGTTGCACCGTTCGCTATTATGGAGCATCTCGGGGAGGTAGCATACAAAAATTGACTTACCGGAGAATCTACGAGGAATTCATCCTACGTTTCACGTGTCAAACTTGAAGAAATGCTTAGCGGAAATAGACGTCATGGTACCTTTGGATGATATACGGGTGGATGAGAAGCTAACCTACGTAGAGGAACTAGTGGCTATTTTGGATCATAAGGTGAATAAGTTGAGAAACAAGGAGATCTGACTCGTGAAAGAACAGTGGCAATGTCATAAAGAACAAGAGGCGACTTGGGAGTTGGAATCGGATATGAGAGCTCAATATCCCAGTTTGTTCAGTGATGGAATTCCGGGGACGGAATTCTTTTAAGGGAGGGATGTTGTAATAATTGTGTTATTTTCTACCCAAAAAAATATAGGTGGGTTTGGCTAAAGTTTTAAAGATGAGGGGGCTTATGGTGGAAGTGGGTAAGAGGAATTAAAACCCTAGGTCCTAATCATTTGGCATTTGTTGGAGGCTGAGAAGTTTTGGGGAAGAGTAGGCGATTTTTGAATCTAGGCAAGGAGAGACCAAATCTGATTTTTGGAAAGGAAAATCCGCATCATTCTCTTCAAGGTAAGCCTCAAAACCTTTGTTGTGATGATTATCAAGTTTTAAGAGGGGTTTCTATACATTGGAGGTATTTTGGGTATTAAATCTGGAGTTCATCTTCTTCCTAGTTTCTTGGGTGAGGAATCTGTTTATGATTTTTCCTCCCCAAATATTGAGAAGGGATTTTGATTGTTCTGTGGTAGTTGAGTTCCCAAAACCTTAGTTTGATATTTAATCGGAGATTGGAATATTGTAGATCCCAGAAACAGTGAAATCACGATAATAAACAAGTAATAATCAAGAGATTAATCACAACTGCTGGTCATGTGATTAGATTTATCAGTAAAGGGTTTAAGGTTTACAGAGAGAATTTCAAAAGGATTAGGTAACCCTTCTAATAATCATTCTTCTACTTCTAATACCTCACTAAAACACACCTTAAATACCCAAGGCTTTGGTCTAAAGCCCAAAGCCCATTACAGACAAACTAAGCCCAATAACAATAAATAAGACTTATACAACGCTTAAATAATAAAACATTTATACTCTATAAATGCGTTATACAACTTTTAACGTACTAGGACTTTCAGTACCAATCTCCCCCTAAAGTTGAATAAGGCATTTATCATCTTGAAATCTTCAGGCTTGATCTTCTCTCCTTCTTGAATCTCTGAAAAACTTTGGTGTTGCATGTCTTCATGACTTTCCAAGCTTCCCCTTGAATAAAGCTCTTGGTATTCATAGTTTCAACTTTGTAACTAGATTCAATGTACAATAGCCTCGACTAAACGCACTATTGAGAAACTTTCAACTGTAGAAACTCAACACATCGGATCAACACACAAGAAAGATAATGTGCGAGTTACGTGACATTCCACGGTGCATCTTCAGTTTAAAACAAAGAATATGTCTCTGAACTGCGAGTTGAATTAACTTTCAACTTAAGAACTTGTTTCAATCAACTCGTAGGAGGAATAAACTTGTAGCAAACACCACTTGATAAGGGATAAGAAGAAACAATCACACCAATTGCAGAAATGCAATCTTGAAATCCAATGGCTTTTCAACCTCAGATTTAAGAAATTTTGTTACTCCCCCTCAACTTTTGCTAGCTCCCCTTCAACATAATGATTTGTGTCTTTGAATTGTGTGACATTCTCCCCCTCTTGATGATTAGGAGCATCCTGAGCATCATGTATCTTCAAAGACTAACCGGATGGGTAGCAAAAGATCAGATAAAGCGATTCAGTAACCAAAGGTAACATCTAACACAGAGACACAAGAGTAACTGTTATCACAACAATTAAAATAATTGTGTGGCCTATTTTCAGAGTTGGCAAAGGGGTGTCTCCGATAGGACTTCCAATTATCACTGAAGTAAAATATTAAAAAATTACTTCTCAAATTGTTCCGACAATACCACAAAGATATACAAGGGGAATCACAAAGATTCGTGCGTGTGTGAAAGAAGTATAAATCATATCGATTAGGCTCAAAGATTGATTCAACCTGGGTAATAAACCAAGATCTATCTAATCTATGTGAGAGAAAGTAGAGAGAGAAAGAATAAGACGTAAAAGCTCCATATGTATTCCAATATCAGCGCAAATGTTACAAACTGAAATGTTACTTACAATGACATGCTACAAAGACTGAAGGTATTTATACCCTCACACAATTACAAAGGAAACAAACAATACAATATTGACTTTGACTTTACATGAGAGTTTGACTTTCCAGCTTTGACTTCTTATACTTTGACCTTTAGTCTTCATGATCTTGTATCCAACATATTTCTGCTCTAACAATCTCCTCCTTTGGATTCAAGATCATCACAAAAAGATTTAGCAAATCAATCTCCCCCTTTAGTTGCATTGAAGAACTTTAAATCTCCCCTTTAAGCTCAATCAGATGGTTGAAATATTCTTCAATAATCTCTCCAGTATTAACACAAGACTCTTTCAAACATCGGAAAGAAATTATCTTCAGATTTAGCTCGACTTGCTTCAGCAAATAATCTTCAAAGAAAATTTCAGAAAATCAGCACATCTTCAAACATCTTTGACTTTGCTTGAACAATCTTTCAAACTCTCAAACTTTGAAATTTATCTTCTTCAAATCGTTAACTCTGAAATTTCTGGTTCTGACATTTCTTTAAATCATCTCCCCCTTTTTGATGAAACGAGCATCGGTATCATCAAAACTTTCATCAAGAAATGTCTTTGACCATTCTGATCAGTCCAAGAGCCTCTGATTCGTTGCCAATTCGAACAATGTATTCATCCAGATCTTTTCAAATCTAGAGAAAATAGAAATGTAACACCTGAATCAACAAATGAATTAGTTAAAATCCTGTAAGTAGCACGAAGCCACTTTGTACAACGGATGTACATTGGAAAGGAGCTTTTGTGATGATCACTCCCCCAGGGCTTCCATTCAATCATCGAAAAACCACAAAGGAATTTTCTATGAATGTTATGACAAGAAAACGTATTCTTTGTGTGTACGTGAAAGTATTGAAATGATTGAAGCTACTCAAGCTTTTTCAGGCTCAAATTGTGTAAACTACTGAGACAACAACAATTAAACACAGACTCAATATGCATGATTGAAGTACGAAGGTGGGGCAGACTTCCTTCTTTTTCAATATCCAGATTTTCCAAATGAAAATCAGATAGATTATGTGTTGCGTCCCCAGAAAAATATGAAACATTTTCTTTTAAAGAAGAAAATGAGTGGCTGGTGGGGTTTTAATCAAGAGTTGGCATGGGCTAGTTGCCTGTTTCAATAATGTTCACCAAGAATTGTGAAACATTAGTAATGTGGCTGCCCGACTCAGAAAGTAGTTGGTGCAGAGTTTGATATTCTTTTACTCTGTTCTCTCACCCTCTTTCTTTTTAATCAATGAGCTCACATCTAACCAAACTCTCATTTCCATTTTACCTCAATACACAACCCACACTTATTTCTTTTAGACTCCTTACACTCAATCACTATAGATTAACTTCTTGGGTAGGAAACACTGGTTAACGTGAATCCATAGAAGTTTTCATGTAAGTCCTAGCACAAAGAACCCATAATTTCCTATAAAGCATATGTTGCTCAAAGTGATTTAACTTGAGCAATTAAAGCTCAAATACAAATGTCAGATGTTGATATGCTCAAAATATAATCATGAAAATATGAGCATTTTTAAACATTGAAGTATTTTCAAACAAGTATATTGAATGAATGAACACGGATGCAAAAGACTTGTTTGAAAGACTGCCATTGTATGAAAATGATCAGAAATGAAATGATATATCAATTTAAAGCTCATGGTCAACAAAAACAAATATGTGTCTATAAAAATCAAGATATACACAAGTCTTGAAATGAATGAATCGAAATGAAGTGACACTCAAAAAGCATTGAAGTACAAGCGGGGTGTCTTATCGTCGAAAAGTATGTTTCAAATTTGAGACATGGTAAGAACAATTTGAACAAGAAATCAAACCGATGTGTATGAATACTTTAAGGTATATAGAAAAGACAATACGCAAGTATTTATCTTTGGAAACACACGGTTTGTAAACACGTAAGCACAAATAAAATGAAATCATTTAAAATCACACTTCCAATTCATGAAATCTGTTTAAGAATCGGGAAGTGGTTTGAACATTTAAGAACATGTTTTCTTATGATTGAAAATTGTCCTTCTTTCAACCATATATGATATTAAGATAAGAAATTAACCTTTTTCGTGTAGTCTTAAATCTCATGAAGTCAGCTGAAGTCATAAAGATATTATCTTGATAGCTTCTCTCATTTTGTACAAGTCTCAAAGTCTAGTCAAAGAAACTTTTATTCACAACATTTATTCAAAAATAAAATGAAATAAAGAAGTAAAACAGTTTATAGTACGAGTTCTGATCTAAACTAATCAGAAGTCATAATTTATTACTCCCCCTGAAAGTATGCATCTATAATTTGTCAGAGAAAAAGCACATGATAGAGATCAGATACAACTCCCTTTTGAATTGTAGATCGTCATATCTTCCGAATACATAATTCCAAAAAAAAATATGTACTCCCCCTTGAAAGTTGATTTCCTTATCTGAATATAGGAGTACATCTTCATATCAGCCCGGGAGTATTATCGCTTTTGATCATTGAAGTACGAGTCCGAAACTGTTGTGTTTAGAAGCCAAACTCTGTTGAAGTACGGGTTCTAAGATGATTTACTTAGAAGCCTTTGTTCTCCTACTCCCCCTTGACAGTAGGTGTCTACAACACAGAATCAACTTTAGGCTTTGGTACCCACTGGTATTTGGGTCCATGAATGTTAGTTGTAGTTCGAATGGGAGTAATTGAATAAGAACCATACCATAAATGATCACTGGTCTGGTGAATAGGATCATGTGTACGACAATAAGAACAATAGTATTTCTTACCTGACAACCTGATTAATTGATCTCTCGAGTAGATATGATCAGGTTTACCTTTACGCGTATTGTTCTTCTTAGCTTTGTGTGTATGTACACATGATTTCTTTCCTTTCAGCTCATCTTTCTTCTCATCTTCAACTGGTTTCTTCTTCCAGACCAGTTCCTCTTCTTTATATCTTCTCCTTCTCCTTCTTTGTGTATCTGAACCATCTACATTTTCATCAAAGAAAATGTTAGTACTACGAATCTGATCATATGATTTAGCTGACCTTTGTGAAGAAACAATTTTCTGATTTTGAACTTGAGGCTGTCTTTTCAAGCTCTTTAATCTTTGAAGCAAAGTTGTCTCTTTCTTTGACAAGCAGTTCAATCTTCGTCTTGCTTTCAGACTTCGTTTTCTTCTCTTTCAGCACACACTCAGAAAGCTCAGATAATTTCTCTGTTAGCTTCTTTATTTATGTCTCAAATATATTTCTTTCTTCTTCAAATCCCTTTTCAGCATTGTTTCTCTGGCCGGATATTTCTTTGAAGAATCCAACATTCTTTTGTTCAATGGCCTTCTTTTCTTTTGCAAACTTCTCTCTTTCAAGGATGATTACTTTCTCAAAGTCAGATAAACTTTATACATTTCAGCTCAACTTCTTTCTTCTCATCAGCACATTTTCTTGAAAAATCTGAGAACTTCTTTGCAAATGATTTCTTTTTAGTCTCAAAATCGGATTTGTCTTTAGCAAGCTTTTGCTCCAAATCAGATATTTTCTTTCGAAAATTCAGCATTAGCATCCTTCAGACTCTTAATCTTCTCCTCATAACTTTCAACGGATGCTTTCTGGATTTGGATAATCTGATCTTCCAAGTTAAAGATTTTTCTTGTCAGCTCTGTGTTCTCAGCTTCCAAACTCAGTATTTTCTCATCATTCAGCCCAGAAGTCTGTTTCAGAAGATCTTCATTAATTGACTTTAATGCACTAACTTCTTCTCTCAGTATTTTACTTTCATCATTATATTGTTTTGACTTCTTTGAGTAGAACTCAACAGATAAAGTAAGATTTTTGTTCTCTAATTCGAGCTTTTCAATCTTCGCTTCAACATCAGAAAAATATCCCATCTTGAATTATCTGATACAAAAAGAACTTGACAAAAAAAATGATCGTTAGTCCAAGATTAACGTTTGAAATTAGCGCAAACCTAGAAATGCGCTAATAGGCCGTAGCGCAAAAGATACTTTGCGCTATGTGAGGCTGGCGCGAAATTCAGAAACTTGCTAAGTGAAGATGGCGCAAGTAGATGGCGTAAGAAGGTGACGCAAGTAGAGTTTTGCGCGAGGAACTGATGGCGAAAACCCGGGCCAACCGGTGTGGGTGTTACGATCGGTGTCACCCCCCTGTGCCACCCGGTGTCTCCTTCGACCGGTCTCCCCCGACCGATGTCTAAGCTTCGACCGAGGCGCAAAAACTAAGATCTATTAAATTTTCTCTAATAGATGAGGCGCAAAAAGAACTTTGCGAAGAACACTGAATCTAAAGACGATCCCATAAGACTGGCGCAAAAGATAATGAACTGGCGCAAAATCAAGATCTGGCAAAAATTTTGATAAAACCTTCTAAATCTAAACACAAACTCAAATCTAATGGTTTTTAACCACTCAGATATGATCGATTACACTTTTCAAATCAAAATTTACAATCAATTACAAGCAAAAATCATAAAAATGTAGAACTCAACGAACGAACAGTATCCTGAAGTCGAACACACTAATATCTCGTAAACCTTGAAATTGATCTCCAAACACCGTTTTTCTTGCAAATCGATGTGAAACAAAAATATTCTGATACTGAAACCGGATCCAACGAACCAATTCTCAAGAAAAAACAATCAAAATTCAATCTGAATTTGATGAAAAATCAAAAAATGAGATTTTCTTGAAAAAAAATCAAGAAAATCAATCAAATTTTCTGATTTAAACTCAAATTCATAAATAAAATCTTGTTTCTCTCATTCCTCTTAGAAAAGTTTAGGCTCTGATACCAATTGATAAACCAAGATCTATCTAAATCTTTAGAGAGAGAAGTAGAGAGAGAGAATAAGACGCAAAAGCTTCATATGTATTCAATATCAGTGCAAAAGGTTACAAACTGAAATGTTACTTACAATGACATGCTACAAAGACTGAAGGTATTTATACCCTCAGACAATTACAAAGGAAACAAACAATACAATATTGACTTTGACTTTACATGAGAGTTTGCTTTCTAGCTTTGACTTCTTGTACTTTGAACTTTAGTCTTTATGATTTTGTATCCAACATATTTCTACTCTAACACTGGGACGTAGGTTATAAATCAATAGACATAGTGAGATGAATATGAAGTTCGGAGACCAGAGCTGATGTCTTCCTTTTTCAATATTTAAGACCTCCGAGTGAGGAATAGATAGATTATGTGCTAAATCTCCGTTCATATATGAAACAAGTATCTTTTGTGAGATACTTGAGTGGTTTGGTAGGGTGACACAAGTTATCGACACTGGGTCTATGTCTGTTTCAATATCCATCTCCAAAGAACGAGAATGAATAGATCATGTGGTAACCCGGATAACTGACTCGGTTTGGTAAGGACCAATAATTCTTTTAAGTCCTGTCACATCCTCACCATATTCTTTTCGCTCCGAACTCATCTATCAATCTAGACCCCTCACTGATATCTATGAATTGGATGTGTTTCTTGGGCAGGTCCTTCCGATTCTGGATGGACCATAGAAACATTAAAAGCCCTAACACTCATTTAACTCGCCAAAATAAAACATTGAAGTAAAATTTCTGATTTGAGATAATCAGAAGTCAAAAACATTTAAGATCGAATCCTGAACTGAAGTGTTCAGAAGTCAATATGAAAAATAAACAACATGGTACTCCCCCCCCCCCCAAAAGATGGCCTAACCTTTGATTGTAGTCATGTGATGTGAATAATATGAATTAAATAACACATGACATTCCTGCAAAACAGATTAGGAAGATTTTGATTTTGGTATACATGTTGTGATGGATCCTTGATGGTTAGTTGCCTTAGCTTTTAAGCTATTTCCACAATGAGTGCAACAGATCTATGCTCGGTTTAGACTGATCAACTTTCCTGTAGAATAAACATAAGTAGGTGAATCAGTCTTGGAAATAGATGACTTTGTATCAACTACAGGCGAATCATGAGACTTGTTTCCTTCACTGTCTTTTATAGTTGGTTTCTTTCTCCAAACCATCTTTACTTTTCTGAAAAAATGATTATCTGAATAATCATTAAGCTCTCAATCAGAGGAACTGGAGTAGTAAGTTTGTCTTTTGTTAGAACTGCCGGTCTTTCTTGGTTTCTGTGAACGTCTTTTAAACTTTTGCTTTGAACATTTATTCACATAAACCTTTTGAGAGGCAGATGTTGAACATTCGCCTTTATAAAATTTGACCGGTGGCTCACCAGTTGAATCAAAAAAATCAAAATGACTTGGAAGTTTTGGATCGAAATCAAACTGGTCTAACTTACTTGGTCTGAACATACCTCTGAATTCAAGAACGTTGAGAATTTCATTTCCTCATCAGATGTGACATTATCACGTGTGGGAGACGGGAAAATGGATGGATTTGTGCTTTTCAAAGGATCATTTGCGGAAGCATTTTGAAAATCAGAATGGCGATCCTTTTTTAAACACTCCAACTGAGGCTTTTTTCCTTTATCAGAAGAATTTGGTGAAGAATCACCCAGAAAATCTTTACAGGAAGAGGTATCTGAGGGTGGAGAAGAATGTTCTGACAAATTAATTTTCTCCCCTTGGAGTAAGTCAAGCTTAGCTTGAAGCTCAGCTTTGTGAAGTTGTTCTTTCAGCAGATCTGCTGCCAAGGCAGCCAGTTGAGAAGTGAGTTTGTTTACCTTTGTCAGAAAGTATTCTTTTTCCTCCCTAGATCCAGATTCCTTTTGATTGGAATTGACGCACTCAAGTTTGGATAACAACTCCTGTTTTTCCTTTTGAAAATTGATTCTTTCCTGTTCAAATGACTCTTCTATCTGAACAATTTTCTTTTCTAAAATCAGAGGTGAAACATAGATCTTGTGATCCATCGATTCCTCCTCAAGTTCAATGGGTTTTGAATCGAGTTCAACCTAAGAATAGCTTCGAAAATAGTCATTTGACAAAAAAGTGGGTTTATCAGTGTTATATGACGCATTCAATGAGTCATACACAAAAGGAAGTTGCATCGTGACAGTATTTTTTCTTCTCAAAGTTTCTAGTTCGGGATCCTCATTATCAAGTGACTTGGTCCATCTGATTTTGTACTTTGGATAAGTTTTGTCCAATCCCAAAAATTCGAAAGCATATAAAGTGGGTACATTGGACAAGGCTCTTTTCAAATAATGAGGGTTGTCATATCTGATTCCCTATTCATGTAACACCATCAATCTGGAAATAGCAACTAATTTAAAATTTTCTAATTACATCGATAACTGAACCATCTACAACAACAAATTAAGTTTTAACTTCAATAAACACATTTCAATCCTTATACGCGATCTATAAAAGGTACAGATGTTACTAAAACCCAATAACAGTCACTATCTCCAACTGCGGAAGACTTCATTAAACTACTCACCCTCGTGTAAATCTAGTGCTCATCTCTTCATAGCACCGCTAGAACCAAACCCCAACTGGACCTGATGCACATGTCGACAAATAAAAGGTTAGGCTTAACTCCTAGTGAGCTCAAGAGTTTTCATCATAAACGTAAAAAAGCAAAAAACTTAAAGAATGTTATTTAAATCGTGATTTCCAAAATGATGACACATTCCATCTGAAACGACCAAGACGAAATACATTAAATCTGAAAACAATCTATTTTTCAACATTCACCCTCTTCGTGATTAAAATCATAAGACAAACGTTTCTTCAAATATAAATCCAAAACCCAAAACTCGCGTAATACATAACTGACACTTTAATAAACAAATTCTGAAAACGTGGATAAACTGTATCATCCAAAATATTCCAAAACATGGATAAAGTTCAGTATGTAAAACCCAAAAACATGGATAACAATCCATACCCAAAACGTCACCGAAAACTCTTTTCAGGCAGGCGTGAAGTAGGAGGATCTAGCAAGGGTAAAGAGAAGGTGTGAGCCGTTGCCAAGATAGAAGACCTTCTTTTAGTCGTTTATTTCTTTTATGAATCTCAGTTGTGTAATAGGTTGCTTATCCGCGAACCTTAAGAATTTTGTGTTGACTTGGGGCCGTTTTTTGGCATGGATTTTTATATATCTTTGCTTATGCTTAACTGTTAAGGGTTGGGTTGTTATATTTAATTTCATTTTAAACACTTATTTTCCAATTATTTTGATAGAGTTCATTCCTCAAAACATCACATGTGATAACGTGAGTTATTTTATCTTGAGACCTGATGATAGCATTTAAAGATAATTTATCTTTCAACAACTTCACATGTAATTAAATAAGGTTAAGAACGAAGTACATTACATAAATGGTTTCAGAAGTAGTTGAGAATACAATAGCACCTATCTCGAGAAATGGCAGTGAGGAAGCGAGAGTGCGGGTCCAAGTGGAGTACTTGTGGGAACCCAGTCAATGTTCGCATTGTTGTGTTTTTGGACATAAAACTAGTTATTGTGTCAAAGCGGTTATAGCGACCAAGGGAAATAATATTAATGGTAAGAAAAAACAAGTTGATGCTGATGGTTTCACTAAAGTGGGCACCAAACAATGGAAACAGAAACCAAACAAGTCTGGAGTGCCTAAGAGAAGTGATGAGGGTACTAGCGGAACTAAGGATGGTGACCTTATCAGTAACGAAACGGTTGTTGCAAACGTCCAAAATGTTGTCGTGGGTAACTTCGAGACGATGGCTGACAAAGGGAACGGGGCTGCTACTAGAGGACATTCGACCGAGCCCGTTAATGAGGACACCCTCACGTGTGCAAATTCAGAAATGGAGACGGTCCAAGCGACAAGTAACCCACCGAATGAGAAGAGTGGAAGTTCAAAGGATGGAGTAGCCATGCAAGCCATGCAAGCCGAGAACTTGCTGGGAGAAAGCGAAGTGGTAGGTAATATATCTCACGATGTGGATATGGGGAAATCGGTGGGGGATGAGAATGGGAAAAAGCATAGCATGTCGGGAATTAACATTTCTCCTCCATCGCGTGATCAACCTCGTGGGAAGGGAGGGGAGTCGAAAGTGGGACAGGGCGCTAAGCCAATCAAAGTTATTCTAAAAAATCCAAACCGATATGCGGCATTGGCGAAGCAAGGAGGTAAAGGTGTGGGTAATGAGAGGTCGTCTAAAAATGGTGCCTCATGATGAATCTTGCAACTTGGAATATTCGAGGACTTTTTTCTCGTACGAAACAAATGGAGGTACGCGATTTTATTCACTCTAATGGCATTTCGTTTTGTGCTATTTTGGGCGGTGGAATTGGATGTCCAATGTTATGTATTCGGTAAGGAGTACTCGTATTCTATTTGGATGGGATGTTCAGGTTATGGATATTATGCTTCTTGAGGGCAACGCGCATTACATGCATTGCCAATGTAGAATTCGTGGTGAGCTAGACCCTCTTTTCCTTACGATTGTGTATGGTATGAACACGGCAACTTCTCGGCGGGTCCTTTGGTCGGGCTTACGAAAAGCCAAAGCTATTATGGGTGATCAACCATGGCTAATCATGGGGGATTTTAACTCCATGTTGTTTCCCCATGATGGTTGTGGTGGTTCGTCCAGGAGGTGTCAGGACATGGATGAATTTTTCTTGTGCATCAAAGATATTGAAGCTTATGACATTCGATATAGGGGGATACACTATACTTGGTGCCAAAAGCCGCAGGGTGACGTGGGAATTGTTCGCAAACTTGACAGAATTCTGGGAAACAATGAGTTTTGTGACAAATATCAAGATGCTACAGCTCATTTCCATCCTCGGAGCATCTCTGACCATGCTCCTGGGGTGATTACGTTTAAGTGTGGAAGGAGAAAATAGGTGCGTGGCTTTAAATTTGATAATTGTATTGTTGATCACCCCAATTTTCTTCAGGTCATCGATAATTCTTGGAAGGAACCGTTGCATGGTACGTTCACGTATAGATTATTATGTAAACTTAAACGTCTGAAAAAGCCTCTATGGGTTTTGCGTTCTTCATATGGTGATATCTCAAAGAGGGTGAAGGACTTGAAAATGGAGCTGAATGTTGTCCAAGAGGTCGTAGATCGTGATCCTTCAAACTTGATTATTTTGGAGGACCTTGCTCATCTTATGTTGGCTTACCAACAAGCCAGGATTGATGAAGGGGTGTACCTTAAGTAGCGGGCAAAAATTAAATGGTTGCATGAGGCCGATGGCAACACTAAATTCTTTCACCAAGTTGTGCGTGAAAAACGTAACAGTAGCTTTATTCACTCGGTATGTGACATGAATGGCGATTATGCCTATAATGAGGAAGTTGGCCAAGTATTTGTGGACTACTTTGCTTCTATCATGGGCTCCAGAGACCCACGAGTGGAACCAACCATGCCTCCTTCATTGTTTACGCAGAAACTCTCATTACCTGATGCTCTGGATATGATACGCCCCATCACGAATTATGAGATCCAATCTGCGCTTTTTCACATTGGCAATGATAAAGCCCCTGGCTCGGATGGTTTCAATTCCAAGTTTTTTAAAGCTTCATGGCCGATTGTGAGGAATGATTTCCTTATCGCAATCCATAATTTCTTTTACTCTGGGAAAATGGCTAAGGAAATAAACCACACTCCTTTATGCCTAATCCCGAAGGTCCCCAATGCTACTAGAGTTACGGAATTCCGGCCTATTGCTTATTGCATTGTTCTCTACAAGTGTATCAGTAAGATTATTTCGGATCGCATTAAAGCTTATTTGGATCGTCTGGTTAACTCTACCCATTCGGCGTTTATCCCGAGGAGAAGAATTGTGGATAACATCTTGATGGCGCATGAACTTGTGCAAGGGTACCAACGGTCGGAGGGAACTCCGAGGTGTGCTTTCAAGATCGACATACATAAATCCTACGACATGGTGAGTTGGGATTATATTATTAATATGCTTCATGGTTTTGGATTTCATCCGGTCCTCATCTCATGGCTAGATGAAATGCTAAATACCACTTCTTTCTCTATGGCGATCAATGGAGGCACTCATGGTTTTTTCAAGGGTGCTAGGGGGATCAGACAAGGTGATCTGATCTCTCCCTATCTTTTTACTCTTATTATGGAGGGGTTCTCCATGATTCTCAATGATTGCATTCAGGAAGATAGTTCTTTCGGGTATCATGCGGGATGCCAGGAACTTAATATTACTCATCTGTGCTTTGCGGATGATCTCTTTGTGTTTAATAGAGGTGATCTGGCTTCTGTTGAGGTTCTGAAGAAGGCGCTCGATATCTTCTCCTTACGATCGGGGTTGAACCCAAATCTTGCAAAAAGTGAAGTTTTCTTCGGCAATGTTTCTAATGACTCGAGGCATGCCATTCTTAATTGCCTTCCTTTTCGTACCGGGGTGTTTCCTATTAGATATCTTGGAGTTCCTCTATCTCCAAAAAGGTTGAAAGTGGTGGATTTTGCTCCGTTTGTGGCTAAAGTTACTCGTAAAGTGCACAATTGGAAAATGAAATTCCTTTCGTACGGGGGCAGGAAACAACTCATCATCTCGGTTTTACAATCGATACAAATTTATTGGATGTCTGTGTTTGTTATCCCGTCTGTCATTATTCATGAATTAGAGGCGATTTTCAGGATTTTTTTATGGGCTCAAGGGGGCGATGTGAGGGGTAAATGCCGCCTTGCGTAGCAAGAATTGTGTAAACCAATACAATGTGGAGGTCTCGGTCTTAAGAGGCTTGCGCTTTGGAATCGAGCCTTGATTGCTAAGCACTTTTGGGACCTTCTTACCCGCAGGGGCTCGATGTGGGTTAGGTATATATATACTCATCATGTGGATGTTTTTCCGTTATGGAGGGTTACAGAAAAGTGTTCGTGGTCTTGGGTGCTTCGTGGGATTATGGGATTACGGCCCCATCTGAGGCAATACTTTGTATCTATTATCGGTGATGGTAGATCTACGCATGCGTGGGGGGATTCTTGGCTCTCTATTGGTTGTCTTGCCTCTCATCTTTCCTATAGATGTATTTCCTCGACTAACTTCTCGGTTGATGATACGGTTCGTTCAGTTCTTGAACGAATAGAGGGTGCTTGGCCTATGGCTTGGGTGGAAAGATGTCCTGATTTGAATACCATTGCCATCCCCACTTACAATGATGCGTCCTCAGATGTGATATGATGGAAGAGTTCTTCTAATGGCCTCGTGGAGTATTCGGTAAAGGAAGCATGGCGATCTATGGAAGGTGTTCAGCACCCAGTTCACTGGGCGAAGATGATTTAGTTCAATGGTTGTGTCCCGAAGCATGCATTTTGTGCGTGGTTAGTTTTCCATAAATGACTACCCATACAAGATAGAATTGGGATGTGGAAGCAAGAACCACCGGATTTTATTTGCCCTTTTTGCAAGGAGAGGCCGGACTCGCATGACCATCTTTTCTTTGCTTGTGGGCTCCCTAGGGAGATTTGGAGGAAAGTAAAGACCGAAATGGGACTTCATGGGTTTCCGGAGAATATTTATACTTTAGGTGACAATTGGACTAATGGGATCAATATTATTCGAACGATGGCCCAGAAAATTGCTCTTTCAGCTACTATCTACTATATTTGGCAAGAACGAAACAGGCGATTGTTCTGTCAAAACGAAAGACCGGTCGGCCAGTTAGTGCGTGCGATCAGCGATGTGGTGATGCAACGATTGACTTGGAAGCATCGTATGAGGAATCCTGGAGCGTACAATGCGCGTTAAGTCTTTTGGTTTTTGTTTGGTTTACCGTCGTGGCCTGGTTTGTTACTTTTGGTTGTTTCGTTTGTCCCGCTTTGTTGGTTGGTCGTTTGTTGTTTGTTTGCCTTGGGGCCTGTCCCTTGGTTATTTTTTAGGGGTCGTTTCGTGACCTTTTCCTGTTCTTTGCTTTCTTTTTAATATATTGCCCGGTTTTCCGCTCAAAAAAAATATTAATTGTTTGGAATCCTAAAACTTAAAAAGGTTTTAAGTGGTAACTATATGGCATTAAAAATCATTAGAGATTCATATAATCGTACAAGTTACGAAAAATATTTTTTAATTATAGAAGTCATTTGTTTTACAAACCTTTTCCCTATTCATGTGCACGTCACTATTACCTGTAGGATATTACATGAAGGAACAATTTGAACTTCCTTTGCATTTAAATAAATATAGCAAAACTACATACTAGACCAACGTCAGTATGGATCATGTTAAGTTTAACTAAACTATTCTCATGTGCTTATTTCATGCACTACTCTTGATTATATAGTCACGATATAAGAAGTTATTAATATAAATATGCAAATCATCAAACAGTGTAGAGTTCATAACAAACCTGTATACAGATCCACTCCACCAATCCTATCAAAACATCATCACTAGTGGTTATTTTCTTCTTTGAATTCGTGGCTCCTCCATTGTTGGATCATCGATCAAAATGTTACCATTGATGGGTACAAGAGAAAACAATAGCTTCTTAGAGAAAGCAACAATGATCAATATTTTTCTAGAGAACGATAAAGATAATGATTAGACTTCAGAGAATGGAAAATACTAACATAGACAGGTGGAAAACTGATCTTTCCAATATGATCTTCACCGGTAAAACCAAATATACCAACAACCTGCCTAAGTCCAGCAAAGAACCATGTTTAAAATAAAAGGCTTGAATAGATAGCATTTTAGTACAAGTTCTAATTGGTGCCTACCCTTACCTCTCTTGATGTCTGCATCTAGGTACAAGTTCTAATTGGTGCCTCCAAAGGTCTCTACATTGGAGATGACCAAACCACCTTCAATAGTGTTGACTTAGGGGCTGTTTACCGAACTCTTATCGGGTAAGCACTTACAGGCACGCAAGAGTTATCACCCTCACTTACCTTATCGGGTAAGATTCTCGTTCATGAAAATGGATTGTGGTACACGTCTTTTATACATGCATACATATATGTGTGTATGAATGTGGGTATCATACTATCATATGCTTTTATTAACATTTTAAGTAAACATTATGTGAAGTGCAGTTCTGCAATATAATAACATATTTGGATGTTTTAAAATTATGTAAAACAATTTACCAATTTTGTAATTTAAATAGCCAAGAAAAATCGTGTACAAGTAGGCACTCAAATGGTAAAGCAGATCCAAGGATACATTCCTGGACAATTAATGCAAGAAAAACATACATAGGTAGTTGGGACGAAGTCATTGGTGGGTTGTAGTTTTTACATATCAAGCTCTCAGAGATACATTCCTGGACAATTATAGCATCCCACTAGTAATTGAACTTTTCCTATCAATACTTAAATTAACAATAACTGACTAGAACATAATGTTGATTTTTATAATTAGAAAATCAATAAAACCACGAGATATATGTAAAAACAACAACTTAATTATAAAGGTCCAAACTTTATTAATAAAGTAGTAAACTTTATTTATAAATATTAACAATTACTTAAAAAAACATAATTTATAAGTATTATAATGTGAACCTAATAACGAATCTATCCTTCGCGATAGATCGTTTAGAAGAAAGGGTAGAAGATAGACTGTCCACTCTATTGAACGAATGTAAAGAACTGTGCAAAAAAACTGTAAACACCAACCTGATTTCGCAGTCAAAGAAGAAGAAGAAACTGCACGGTATAAACCTGTCCTTAAAGGTTTTGGCGACACTCTAAAACAGCTGTGAGTCTACTATCGCTTAGCCCAGGATTTGATGCAGTATTAATCTAACACTAACAGCTATAGTGTTTGATTATCAGCACAAAGCTTCGACAGAAAATTAGTAGCAAACAAAAGTGTGCTGCAGTTCGTGAGACAGAGCACAGATCGAGAGAGAGCAGATGGCGAGAGAGAGAGATAGCAGATTAATTTCTGTGTTTTTAACCTATAATCGCATGCCTCTATTTATACTTGAAAATACTAGAGAATAATCTGGGAATATTCTCTAAACTCCTCCCCAAGAATCGGGATTGGAGTTAGAGTTGGAGACTAAGTCTCCAACTGATTTGCAGCAAATAATCCCACGTTTTTATTAGCTGGAAAAATTAAAACTTTATCTGAAAAGTTAATTATCTGCTCATTATCTGATTAAATAGAATTTTATCTGCTTAAATTAATTAACTTCATTTAATTAATCTTTTCTCTATATCTCGATCCTCAAAAAGAAAGCTCGGGGCGAGGCTCCTCAGCTCCGATGCGAGCGTGCGAAGTGCAAAGTGCGCGTCATTTCGCGAGAACCACGCCCGCGGCCGCGCCCTCGGCCTCGGCCACGGCCACGCGCGCGCGCGCGTGCGTTGCACTTCTTTGAGACCCCCACCATAAGCCCATCATTTTACTCAAGACCCACTTGAGAGTCTAGGCTTATAAACTCAAGCTTCTTTTGTATTTCTACCAATGTGGGATGGAAACATTCCAACCTCACACTCAAATTTCCAACAATCCCCCACCAGGTTGGAAAGTTTTCTTCCTTTCAAGAAAAGTGATGTCACAGTGGTGTCACTAAGATTAAACCCCCTGTTTAATGTGAATAAGCGAGAAGGAATCAATTCAGAAGTATCCTTAGGATTTAAACTTTGAATCTTGTAACTACTTCGGCTAATTCACACACATCATCTTTTGTCTTTGCATTCTCACTGAGCACGAATATGGTCATGCGCTAAAAATCCTATTTCATGACTTTTTAGAAGAGAAACCATAACTCTCCATTTGAGGCGGCACCACCTCTCAGTCATATAGGAAAAATTCTATAACATCTTCGTTGCTAAGATGCCTCTAAATTTTGTTAAGAGATTTTCCTCATCCTAGTTCTCGGCAACGACGTACTATCATATACCTTACATGGGTCTATCAGTTGATAGTACCTTCTATCGGTCAAGTGACTTGTTGTTACCCATTAAACTTGATAGATAGGAGCGCTAAATTCAAGTTGGGTTCCCATCACTAACCGATTCTGAGTGGTTTCAGACCCATGTCTCTGGTAGTTGATCCTACTAAGTCTCTCGTCAGAGGCTTAGTCAATGGATCTGCCAAGTTTCCACACGACTTGACATACACTATACTAATCGTACCATTTTCGATCAATTCTCGAACATAGTTATGTCGTAGACCTATGTGTCGAGACTTCCCATTATACACGGCATTGTACACTTTTGACAGTGTGGCCTCACTGTCACAATACATGGGAATCGAGGGAGTTGGTCGAGGCCACAAATGGATATATGTCAACAGATTTTTAATCCATTCAGCCTCTTTTCCTGCAGCTGCCAAGGCAATGAGTTCGGCTTCCATTGTTGAATGGGCGATACAAGTTTGTTTCTTGCTTGCCCAAGAAACCTCTCCCCCAGCTAGAGTATAAATCCACCCACTTGTGGATTTAGAGTCACCTGAGTGATCTATCCAACTGGCATCATAATATCCCTCTAATATTCCTGGATGTGTAGAGTATGTCAGTTCTAGGTTACTAGTCCTTTTCAAGTAACCTAATACTTTACTAATTGCCTTCCGGTGCTCTGGACCCGGATTGCTAGTATATTGACTTAGTTTACTCACAGCAAAAGCAATATCCGGTCTAGTGCAATGCATTGCATACATCATGCAACCTATATCACTAGCATATTCTAGTTGAGCCACTGCTCTTCCAAAGTTTTTATCAAGTTTTACACATGAATCAAAAGGTGTGTTAAACTCCTTTATATTTAAGTGTTGAAACTTTGTCAGTATCTTCTCAATGTAGTGTGATTGACATAAGGATATTTGTGATCCTAACCTCTTTACTTTTATTCCAAGAATAGTGTCTACTTCTCCTAGATCTTTCATTTTAAAGATAGAAGAGAGAGAGTTAGTCCTTTGTTTCAAGGATACCCTCAAGGTTAGTACCGATGATCAACATATCATCTACATAAAAACAGATTACCACAGTGGTCTAAACCCGAAAGAAGTGATAGTCGTATCAAATCTTTCATGCCACTGTTTAGGCGCTTGTTTCAACCCATATAGAGATTTAACAAGTCTACATACCTTGTTCTCTTGTCCCGGGTATCACAAACCCTTCAGGTTGCTCCATATAAACTTCTTCGTTTAGATAGTCATTCAAAAAGGTTGTCTTCACATCCATTTGATGAATGTACAGTCCTTTTATAGCTGAGATTGCTATAAGAGTTCGAATAGAACTAATTCTAGCAGCCGGAGCATAGGTGTCGAAATAATCGACACCCTCTTTCTGTCTATATCCTTTAGCCACTAATCTTGCCTTAAAAGTTGATATTGATCCGTCTGGATGTAACTTCCTTTTGAATACCCACTTGGAACCTATGGGTTTCACTCCCTTGGGTAAATCAGCCAATTCCCAAGTTCCATTCCCTATAATGGAATCCATTTAATCATTTATTGCTTCCTTCCATAGTGAAGCGTCCCTTGAAGACATTGCTTCTTTAAAAGTCTTAGGATCATCTTCGATGTTTATCGATAAAATGATTTCTCTAGTCACTTTCTTTTGTGTTCCTTCTACTAGGTAGGAGAAGAAATCATCTCCTAGACTTTTCTCTTTTCTTACTCTAGTACTTCTACGTGGTTCGTCAACCTTGTTTGAGGTTTTCGAACTATCATGAGAAGTACTTGGAAGATTTGTAGCCAAATTTCTTTCAGAGTTTTCAGCATCTTCTGAAAACTTGTCTTCAAAGAATTCCACATCCCTGGACTCTACTATAACTCCTGATTCCTTATCTAACAACCTATAAGCCTTGCTATTTCTAGCATATCCCACAAATATGCTTTTAATAGCACGAGCTCCTAGCTTGGATCTTTTAGGGTCAGGAGTCCGATAGTAGGCAACACAACCCCAGACTCTAAAGTAGTTCAGATTGGGTTTTCTTCCTTTCCATAGTTCATATGGTCTAGTTGGGATCACACGACTAATGATCCGGTTGTGAATATGACAAGCGGTCAATAGGGCTTCTCCCCACAAGTTGTTTGGCAGACCCGATTGGTTCAACATGCAGTTGACCATTTCAACAAGAGTACGATTCTTTCGTTCTGCCAAACCATTCTATTGAGGGGTGAACGGTGAGGTGCGTTCATGTTTGATACCATTCTCTTCACAGAAAGTATCAAATTCTCTGTTAAAGTATTCCCCGCCTCTATCTGATCGAAGTATTTTGATTCATTTTTCAAGTTGATTTTCCACTTCAGATTTATAAAGTTTAAAAGCATCAAAAGCTTCGTCTTTTTAATGTAAAAAGTAAACGTATAAATACCGACTGAAGTCATCACAGAATGTAATGAAATACCGTTTACCACCAGGGGTAAGTATTCCATTCAATTCACAGATATTGGAATGAATCAACTCTAAAATAGTAGTCTTCCTTTTAACTGATGGAAAAGGTTTCTTTGTAAACTTCGATTTTACACATGTTTCGCATTTTCCAAAAACTTTGTTGTCAATTTTAATTAATCCTTTGTTTTGCATTTTTTTTCAATATTTTTAACATTTGTATGTCCCAAAGTCTTATATCATAAAGTCAAAATTGCAAAAATGTTCATAAGAATTAATGTCATTGACAACTAAAATTAAAAAAAAAAATACATCAATCACTTGAAGCAAAAACAAAGCTATCACCAATCGATCCATAGTCACTGTCATCGGTGGTGGAATTATCGATGGGATAAGGGCACCCATGTTCGTAATCCGAGTTAAGATCCAAGCGATACATCCCACCTTGGAAATATCCTTTCCCAACAATTCTCTTTCTTTTCTTAAGAATTGCCTTTCGTCTCCTGAATCTTACTTCATACCCATGTAGGTCAAGTTTACTTACAGATATCAAGCACTTGTGGATAGATGGCACGTGAAGCACATTGCTCAGGGTGAGGTCATCTCCGGTGGAGAGGCACAAGCTTACCATACCCACACCAACGACCTCAGCTTTTTCTCTGTTTGCCACTATCACTTTCTTTCCGTCTCGAACTGGGAGGTATGACAAAAATTTGTCCTCAGAATCACACACATGTACAGTGGAACCAAAATCTACATACCATCCCCTAGCGGCAACTTGTCTATTCATCTCGGTAACCGTAGCAATACTGTGTCTCGTCTCTCCACAGACTTGACTCTTGCGTGGTCTTTTGAAACGTTGCCCTAGGTTTGGTCTTCGACCAGATCTCTTGAGACATTTCTTTTGTAAATCCATAAAACGCTCGAGTTTCGTGATTGACATGTTTTCGGGTCTCAATATTAAGGAAAAAGGATAGTTAAGAATTACAGTTCAACAGGCAAAACTTTTAATAAAATTGTGTACTTTAATCGTAAAATTTTGACTTATAGTCAAATCACAATTATATAAGGATTTAACTTTTATCCACATATCAAGACCATAAGAGTAACCTTGAGACTTTAATAGTCATAAAACAATAAAGTTGAAGACTATATTAATAACGATAAAAGATTCACTAATAAATAACTAATCCTTTAAAAAATCCGGAATATTTAAAACAGTTCAATCATAATTATCCATATCGGTTGGATCTATCCTTCACGATAAATTCAACAGGCACTTTGAGTTTATGTGGTTAAATCTTACACGATAGATTCGATCATAATTATCACATCGGTTAACTTACCCAAAAAATACAAAACCTTTAAGATTGTTGATTTTTATAATTAGAAAATCAATAAAACCACGAGATATATGTAAAAACAACAACTTAATTATAAAGGTCCAAACTTTATTAATAAAGTAGTAAACTTTATTTATAAAGATTAACAATTACTTAAAAAAAACAGAATTTATAAGTATTATAATGTGAACCTAATAACAAATCTATCCTTCGCGATAGATCGTTTAGAAGAAAGGGTAGAAGATAGACTGTCCACTCTACTAGACGAATGTAAAGAACTGTGCAAAAAACTGTAAACACCAACCTGATTTCGCAGTCAAAGAAGAAGAAGAAACTGCACGGTATAAACCTGTCCTTAAAGGTTTTGGCGACACTCTAAAACAGCTGTGAGTCTACTATCGCTTAGCCCAGGATTTGATGCAGTATTAATCTAACACTAACAGCTATAGTGTTTGATTATCAGCACAAAGCTTCGACAGAAAATTAGTAGCAAACAAAAGTGTGTTGCAGTTCGTGAGACAGAGTACAGATCGAGAGAGAGCAGATGGCGAGAGAGAGAGATAGCAGATTAATTTCTGTGTTTTTAACCTATAATCGCATGCCTCTATTTATACTTGAAAATACTAGAGAATAATCTGGGAATATTCTCTAAACTCCTCCCCAAGAATCGGGATTGGAGTTAGAGTTGGAGACTAAGTCTCCAACTGATTTGCAGCAAATAATCCCACGTTTTTATTAGCTGGAAAAATTAAAACTTTATCTGAAAAGTTAATTATCTGCTCATTATCTGATTAAATAGAATTTTATCTGCTTAAATTAATTAACTTCATTTAATTAATCTTTTCTCTATATCTCGATCCTCAAAAAGAAAGCTCGTAGCTCGGGGCGAGGCTCCTATGCGAAGTGCAAAGTGCGCGTCATTTCGCGAGAACCGCGCCCGCGCCCTCGGCCTCAGCCTCGGCCACGCACACGCACACGCACGCGCACACGTGCGTTGCACTTCTTTGAGACCCCCACCATAAGCCCATCATTTTACTCAAGACCCACTTGAGAGTCTAGGCTTATAAACTCAAGCTTCTTTTGTATTTCTACCAATGTGGGATGGAAACATTCCAACCTCACACTCAAATTTCCAACACATAAAGTTCTGAATCTTCCACCGTAAAGAATTTGATCGAATTCAGCAGTACTTGAGATTTTTTTATCACCCAAGAAATAAGTGCTTCTAAAATCATCACCATCTTCTATTGAGCACCTTTTACAGAGCCATATAAAATTTTACAACATATTCATGCCCGAGTCAACTGGACAATTTTACAGTTATGGCCTTAGATATGATTGACAAGATCATGCCTAAGTCAACTGGACAATTTTACAGTTATGACCTTAGATGTGATTAATTAGATGGAACTGCATACCATGATAAATCAGGGGCAAATTTCTCATCAATGTCGACTGGACAATTCTTTCAAGTCATCAATTAAAGGGGCCAAATACACATCAATGTCGTTCCCAGGTTGTTTGGACCTTGAATTAGCAATGACATCATGATAAATTTCCGTTTCATGCATAACCAAGGTGGAAGATTGTAGATGCATTGAAGAATTGGCCATGTGTTGTGTCGACTACTCAAGTTTCCAAACGGTTAATTCCATCTGAACTAAGCCCGAACCGTATATTTCTAATTTCTTTTCCAAATTCTTCAAAATCAGAATCAATGTTCCTCCACTAAGGAGAATCAGCCACATGTCTCATCTTCCCGTCTCTTTTACGATCTTTGGCATGCCAACATAACCATTTTGCATCTTTGGCGTTTGTAAATAATCGTTTCAATCTTGGTACGATGGGCAAATACCACAATAATTTAGCAGGGGCCATTCTTCATATCATCAATGTGTTCTTCTGCATGTTCTTTCCATTTATATCGCGATGTACCACATATTATACATTCATGTAGGTTTGCATACTCATTTTTGTATAAGATACAATCATTTGGACATGCATGTATCCTTTCAATTTCCAATCCCATTGGACACATCAACGTTTTTGCTTGGTATAAAGAAACAGGCAACTCATTACCTTCTGGAAGCATTTCATGCAAGATCTCTAATAGACTAGTAAAACTTTTATCACTCAAACTATTGCTTGCTTTTAGGTTAAACAATTTCAACACGGCAGAGAGTTTGGTAAATTTTATACAACTAGGATACAATGGTTTTTCAGAGTCGGCAAACAACTGCTGAAATTTTTCATAATCCTTATCAGCAACATTATCCTCCACATCATGCAACATGCCATTTAAATTATCATGGCTATCATTGTCTGAATCACCATTATCATCATTTAAATCATCATTATCATCATCATCACAATCACGAACAAATGTGTTACGATCATCAAAATTCTCACCATGTTGTGACCAAATTGTATATCCTTCCATAAACCCACGACGTATTAAATGCCCTTGAATTACATGATATTCCGTAAACTTATGAAAATTTTGACAATCTTTACAGGGACACCAAATATAAATTTCTCCTTTGTTCATCCGATTATTCTCAGCAACTTTAATAAACTCATCCAAATACGTCAAATATTCAACAGTAGCATGTTGTATTTTGTACATCCAAGTACTACGATCCATCTATAATGTAGAAAATAATTATAAATGAAATGCATGGAATTTATTTATAAAATAAATGGTTGGTGGTCATCCTAACCCACTTTTTGAATACCTTGTCTCATATGTGAATGTGTATTAATGGATTGGGAATTTAAGAAAAATTCGGCAGCATTTCCCCTTGACCCCCCAAGTATGCGTGTGATATACATACTCGAAGGAGCAATGGGAAACGCTTACCAAGTTTTTCTTAAATACTCAATCCACTAATACGCATTCACATCCTAAATGAGACAAAGTATTCAAAAAGCAGTCCCAAAACGGGGACTATCCGAAATTAACCTCTATTAGATTAATTTCGGATGGGTATAAACCTAAGGGCATATGCAAAATACTTATAGTAAATGAATGTTATAATGGTAGTAAGAAATATATATATATATATGTGTGTGTGTGTGTGTGTGTGTGTGTGTGTGTGTGTGTGTGAGATTACTAATAAAAGAACAAAAGGTTGAAATGACAAAAAATTACCGTGTATCGTCGATTCGATTAATCAAATGAACAAAGTAATCTTTGACCTCTGATTGCTCAAACCATTCTATAACATGCAAAACCAACACAAATTTTAATTATGAACACACATATAGCATAATAACAAATACATATGTAACAAATTGATGATGAACATATATATATATATATATATATATATATATATAGCATATGCAACTTTATATGTGACAAAGAAAAGAACCTTTTTAAGAAATTCTTGAAGAATGTGAAGATCTTGAAGAATGTGAACAATATCTTGAAGAATGTGAGAAAAGGAAAAGAACTAGAGAACAAAGATGTGAATTTCATCAAATGGGTGTTTGACGGCTAGCAAGTTAATATTATGTCACATACTACCCGGTTGTTTATACAACACCGGGTAGTATAATGAAAACATGGAACCCTAAAAAAAGCACATACTACCCGGTTGTTTGTATAACACCGGGTAGTTTAATGCATACAAGCCACACACATACTACCCGGTTGTTTGTAAAGCACCGGGTAGTTTTATAAGAACATGCCACCAATTAATCAAATACTACCCGGTTGTTTGTAAAGCACCGGGTAATTTTATAAAAACATGCCACCAATTAATCAAATACTACCCGGTTGTTCGTAAAGCACTGTGTTGTTTTATAAAAACATGTCACCAATTAATCAAATATTACCCGGTTGTTAGTAGAGCACCGGGTAGTTTTATAAAAACATGTCACCAATTAATCAAATACTACCCGGTTGTTTGTAAAGCACCGGGTAGTTTTATAAAAACATGTCACCAATTAATCAAATACTACCCGGTTATTTGTAAAACACCGGGTAGTTTTATAAAAACATGTCACCAATTAATCAAATACTACCCGGTTGTTCGTAAAGGACCTGGTAGTTTTATAAAAACATATAACTATTACTAAAATACTACCCGGTTTTTCGTAAAGAACCTGGTAGTTTTATAAAAACATATAACTATTACTAAAATACTACCCGGTTTTCTCTATAACTGGGTTGTATTTAGAGGGTTATATTTACATTTTTGTAGTAGTGACCCTCTTAGTGTAATAAATAATTTTTTCTCAATTAATATAACAAAGTTTAAACAAATTGTTTATTTTTGTCTCAATTTTTTACGAGTAACATGATGACCGTAATATTTGATGTGACGTAGATGTCAAGTTTATCGTCATCTTCGTTGTAACAATTTCGTAAACTGGTATCTACGTCATCAAATATTACAAGATTAATATATTACCGATCAAAATGAATAAAAAAACAGTTTTTCAAAACTTTCGAATAAGTTGACAAACATCCTTTCATAAACCCCTTTCACAAGTCGATTAAACTTTATTGAAACAATCTCTTAGGGGTTGTTTACCAAAATTTATGGGTAAGTGTTGATCGGGGTAAGAGGTCTGATTGAAGTAAGAGGTCTGTCTGTGATAAATACTGACTGAAATTGTTGTTTACCAAAATATTTTGTATTAAGTGTTGACTTAATGAAAATGACCATTATACCCTTTTCTCTATGTTAAAGGTTGACCGAAAAATTATTATTTATTAATTATCTTGAATTATGTGATAAACCTAAAAGCTTTATCTACCAAACCTTTTATATTTTTTTTATTCTTTTTAATTTAGTCAATTATATGAGTACTCAAGTAATACAATTTAGATAATTTAATATAAAATAATAATTTTAGCTATTTAAAATCATGCTTTTATTAAAACTACATATCTCCAAGTACTCACAGCTATCCTCCACTGACAAATTGACACTGCAAAAGTAGCGAGACCCATCAAATAATTAGCCAGACCCATCATCTCCTCAAAACAAAGCTCAGTTCCAAAAACCCCATAACTTTCTCCTTCTTAAAAGCCCTAAGAAATTCTATCATCCCTCCTAAACCGTTGGTAAACAAGGTGGATGGCGCACTAAAAAACAGAGAAAAAGAGTTGTGTGATCTAAGTTTTATCCAAAATCAAGCGGGGTGCTTCTTTGGTGCAAGGGGTAAATAAGGAAAGTTCATCTCTGGACAGATACATCTCCATCTCTATCCCTGGTCAGAGCACAGTAAGAGCATTATTGAGGGTCAGAGCTTTATTTTGTTCAGTAAACACTCTACCTCTTACTTAGATCAGAGCTTCTTACCAGTAAGAGGTGTTAAGAGGTTAGTAAACAACACCTTAGGGGGTGTTTGTTTGGAGGTATTGAGGGGTTTGGAATGGGAATGGGAATGAGAATGAAAAATGTTGTTTGGTTTGACATAATATAATGAGTCCATTACCCCAAACCCATTAATTTTCATTCCTGACCAAATTGGGGGGAATGAAAATCTTATTCCCGCTCAGTCACCTTTTCTCA
The DNA here is from genome assembly GCA_954870635.1 of Arctium minus. NCBI lineage: Eukaryota > Viridiplantae > Streptophyta > Magnoliopsida > Asterales > Asteraceae > Arctium > Arctium minus. The sequence continues at coordinate 43,802,457 of OX941092.1, read as the reverse complement.
TACACCCTTCATCTCTCGGTGTCTAATGAAACATATCTTTTATTTTCGTGTTGGACGTCACATATTTGTATTAAAAAATATTATACAAAATAATTTTTTATTGATTATATTGGTTTAACCAAACAATATCAATGCAATGCTTATTCCTATTCCCATTCTACTTCATTCTCATTTTCATTTTCATTTTCATTCATATTCCTTAAAATGAACCAAACGTCCCCTTAGTCTTTTGAAATAGACGAACACTTATCCAAATGGGATATAGGGGGCCTTTCATGGGAGACCCTTGTATTTCGTGGTAACTGTGAGATCCAATCTCATCCATCCATTTAATTAATCAACGGCCTAAAATAAATAATATAAAAAATATTTAAAAAACTGATTTTATACCACTAAATAAGGAAAAAGGGTAAATTTGTCAAATAACATTATAATTTATCCTTATTTGATTTACGTGGCAACCAAAAATTTAGGAATGGATTCAGTTGTGATACACTTCAAAAATTGAAACATAGCTATCATCGACTATCAAAAAAACCACCAGCTATTCAAACCTAGTTTCATATGGAGAGAATCGATTGAAAAGGGGTAAGGATCACAACATCACATAACGATACCCTAAACCCAAAATACATTGTGTTACACCGTGATTACCATTGTGATGCACTCAAAGTTACTGTGTTACACTGTGATTACTATTGTGATGCACTTAAAGAGCATTGTGTTACATTGTGATTAACATTGTGTTACACTGTGATTATCGTACAAATGTGATACCCATTATGATACGACAGTGATACCAACCGTGGTACCACTGTGATACCAACTGTGTTACATTGTGATTACCATACAAAATCCTCTATTTCTTCATCTTCTTCCCCATGTTGCCTGGAAAAATGGATCTGGGAAGATGGGTTTTTTAGTGTTTACAACTGTAGATTTTAAAAGTAGATCGGAAAAATGGATAGAAAACAAGATATGACAGTGAAAAGTGTTAGAATGTGTTTACGAAAAAGGATCTTACATAAACCCATGTACCACGTCTTAACACGTCAAAATAAAAATAAACTGCAGGCTGCTACTGTTATGGAAGAATTGAAACGAGATGAATAAAGAATAATGTCAATGATGGAAGAGATGAATGCAATCGATACTATGTTTAAAATTCAATTTGACCAAATCATATTATCAAAACAGAATCTCTCTTAATTAGTTAGTTGAGATAATGAAGGAAACAAAAAATTTAATTTATCATTGATTGATATCTTTCTGTTACAATTTTGATTTTAATATTAAGTAATTTAGTAAAAGACTAAAATATCCTTCATTATTAATTTAAAAAAAAATAGATGGATGGTTGAGATTGGATCTCACAGTTACCACAATTTAATAGGATCTCATTTGATTAGGCCCCATGGGACATATATGTTTGATTTAGTTTTTAATTTACAATAATATGTGAAAACAACATTTGTAGAATTGTAGTCTGCAACACTTCTTTATTTTCAATCTTTCTAACTAGATACAGTTAATTTTTTTAAAAGATTTCTAAAATAGAATACGATCGGGTTAGTATAGGGGTGTTCAAAAAAACCGTTGGACCGCTCAAACCGGTCGAACCAAGTCAAATCGGACCGTTTTTAATGGTTTGAACGGTTTGGCGGTCCGGTCCGGTCTGAAAAATAGTCAAACCGCTCGGTCCGGTCTGGTCTACGGTTTGACCCTTTTTTTGAGCGGTCTGGACCGAACCGACCGCCAAAAATACGCATGTATCAATCATATTTAGTTTTCATGTCATAGGATCAACTTTTATTGCTCAATGAAAAACATAAAATATTTATGTCTTTAGTTTTCATTTAATCAATTGATTGTGTTATCTAAATTGACAAAGTTCTAAGCTTTGTTAAAAATTCAAATCTAAAATCCAAATCGTCTTTCGACTTTCACAAAATTTGTTCAAAATTCAACCATTGTTGGTAGACTTGTTTAACTTTTTTTCAACTAACTCAATATTTTTTTAATTTAATATATAAACGTTCTTCTATAATTCGATATACTATTTTTTAATTATGTTATATTGGTAGAAAATTTATTTTGGATATAGAGTTTATGTTTTTTTAGTTTAAACTTTAAACCCAAAAAAGACTCAAACCGCTTAAACCGGTCAGAGCAGAAAGCCGTTTTGTGGTCCGGTTTGGTCACTTGCTACCAAATTGCTTGGTTTTAAAATTTTCTAACCCGCCATTTATGATTTGGTTTGTGGTTTGGAGGGTTAAACCGTCCAAACCGGACCACAAACATCCCTAGTTAATATATTTAGATTAAATACCAACAATTAAAATTATTATATACTCTTGTTATAGTTTTAATATAGACCATCTAATCTAATAAGTTTGTTTCGTAAGTTATATAAAAAACCAATAAATTAATATTTTAGTTTAAAATAATTATGTTAAAATATATTCTACAAAAAACACGTATTTAATTAACTAGCCAACGCCTTATCAGCAATTCGGTCACCGACTTATCACTTATGGCCAAACCTGCATGGTCCACAAATAAGCAATAAGTGTTAGGGTCTGTTTGTTTACCTCTTAATTATTTCATTAAGAGACAACCTCTAAATCGCTAAGAGATGAATCTTGTTTGACAAAACAAAAAAGGTCTGTCTCTTAATGGTTTCAAAACCCTCTGAATGATTTTGAACCTTGACCCTACACACCTTTAAGATCCCTGATTTCATTCTAAACAATTATCAAACAACCATATTTCATTTCGCACTATATCATAAGAGCCTCTTAACCATCATTTTCACTTGCCATGGTTTTTTCAATATTAATTTACAAAATTAATTTATATAAACCTATCAGAAAATTGAAAGGTTTTGAGCAAACCTACTACCACATGATATAGGCAACGGAAGCATATTTAAAATTATCATGTGTAGCAATACAAAATAACATCTTTTCAAGATACATATGTTCTAGATAATTAACTACAAAAGAATGAACCAATATTACTTACTTGTTGATTGTGATTGTCGAAAACCACAATGATAAATCAAACCTTTGATCTTGCCTCTTGGATGTTAAGGACCAATAGTATGAATCCCTCTAGTGGCTCACACTTAAGAACACCAAATACCAACAATCAAGAAGAGGCTTAAACCCTAAACCCTTATTAGGGTTCACGATTTTGGGAGAGAGGGAGAGGGGATCGACGGCTACTAGAGAGAAGGAGAGAAAAACCAATTAGGTTTTGACCCCTAACAGTTTATTTATACTCCTCTCCTGCTTCTATATTTTACACTTAACCCCCTTGAACAGATAAGCTCATTAAAACTATTTTAACCAATTATCGTTTATCCCTTTATATAATTAATCTACTTAATTATATTTTTGCTTACTATTAATTTATCATTAAATGATAAATTAATAAACCAAATGTTTCCCTTTATCCTTCTGATTGTTTATTTGGGTCTTAAGGGCAACCCAAAAGGACCCTGCTATTATTAGAAATATTATCAATAGTTAATGACATTGAACACTATATCCAACAGTCTCCCACTTGGACAAGTTATTATCTCTATTTGGTTCAACACTTTCAAATAATCAGCAGAGAGCAAACCATCCAATGCAGCTGCCAAACTCTAATAAAGATTCGGTCCTAAAACAAGTGATTTAATGTTCCTTTGTTCTACAAGATATCATATGAACCTGAGACATGGATAAATGTCTATCTCATGGATCAAGATTATGTTTCCCGATTTCCGATATGTGTTGAATTCATCAGACTACTCAATCGAACACATCAATTCTAGTCAGGGTTTGGCCAAACACTTAATGTCAACACCAAATCATCGAGGGGCCCATGGATATCGCTTCTCCTGTTTAGGCAGAAGGAACAAATAAACTTTGACTACACAGTTCATTTCTACTCACATATTATACATGGACATATCCTGTATAGCTGCCAGTTACGGTCAACGTTGGAGCACACCAAAGCATAAAAGAATCCTAGAGCAAAACTCTATGTATCTCCGTTTGAAGAACATAAAATATTATTATCTCAAAATTACTCTGACTTAATCCATGGAGTAAACGTTTGAGTGCGGGTTGTTCCAATACTCAAATCACTATTAAGTACTCATGAGTGTTAGTTGCATTCTCTATGCTTCTAGCACTCCATTACAGTCTTGAATCACTACTTACTTCCAGGAGTATGACTGACTGTGGAGGTTTAAGTAAATTAATACTCAGGAAGTTGGTTCTAAACATGCAAAACGAAACACGATAATAAATTAAATGTAAATGGACGCAATCCAGCATATATTATAATCTCCATATGTTAGCTCCATCTGCCAAGTTTAGAAGTGTTGAAAAATAGGCTAAGTATGGAAACTTCTGTTGTCTACTCAAGATCGTCCAAGTCACCACAGAGGATACAAAGCTCAGAGGTAACTCCGCAGAAGACGTACCCGAGGTCAAACCTGATGATGATACTCAGATCACAGAGCCTCTGTGATCACTCACAAAGCCTCTGTGAAGGCTAACCTCTGGAGGTCAGTGTTGGAGTTATTCGCAAAGATGGTTCAAGACAAAACCACGTATAGAACATGTGATGCCTGTTGTACGAAGATTCTAAAGATCGTTAATGGGCGTCCCACGATGTTTTACTTTCCAGGTAGCATTCCTTCTATGGATTGTCAGCCTTTGTCTTGTACTATTGTATGTTCCCCTTCCTATATAAAGGGAGCACCTCCTGTTTTGTAAATAGGAGCGAGCACACACAAATAGCAGTCTGTATAATCCTTGAGCATATTAGCACACACTTGTACGTGTTCTTAGTGTTCTTGAGGGAATTAATGAAGCATATGACTTAGTGAAAACGTTGTTACTTATTGTGCTTTTCATACTATATGCGTGTGTGTTTACTACCTTTATAAACTTATCTTCACTACATATTGAAACGCTTCCGCACTCATATTTTTCAGTTTACCACGCAGTGAGATAGTTAAAAGAGTTTAGAACATAAATTTGGGATCAACAATTGGTATCAGAGCAAAATTTGATTTTCAATATCAAATGATCTTGTTCTATACTTGTTTCCAGTATTCAAGGTAGTAGTTTGAGTCTGTTCTTCGTCCTGAACACCATTCATAATCACACTCTGTTTTCTGAAGCTATATCAACTAGTTTGGTATAGATACAGGTACAAGTGTGCTCTTCACACTCAAAGTCAGATTCAAAGCTCGTTGGTTGGTCATTTGTTCTCTCTGTTCATACACTCATCATCTCTAAGACCATTACTGTTGTATTCTCTCTGGTTCGTGTTATACTCTCTTTTTCTCTCCTAACTAAAATGGAAAACACTGTTAACTACTTCAGTGCAGGATCTTAGTCTAAACCTCCCACTCTACTAAGGGATGAATATCCTCAGTGGAAGATCAGGATGGTGCACTTCCTTGATGGTGTGGATCTTGGTCTGGTTGAGTTTCTTCACAATCCTCCTTTCATCCCAATGACAACCGTTCCTCGTGTTACTGCCACTGCAAACACTACTAAAGTTCCCGAATACCAGCATCCCAAACCTGTCATTTAATGGACCGAAGAAGAAAAGGCACAACATGAACTTGCAAAGAAAGCCAAAAGATTAATCATTATGGCTATCCCAAACGATATCTTCCAATCTCTTGATTCCTGTGAAACATTGAAAGACTTGTGGTTGGAGTTGGAGAAACAACTTGAGGGTGGTGCTAAAACCCTCAAGAACAACAGGGCTTTATTCATAAATGAATACTTTGCATTTAAAGCTCTGCCGGGTGAATCCATTCAAAGCACATACAACAGGTACAACTTCTTATTGAACAAGTGCAAGAGGTATGGGATCCACAGAACCTCTGAAGAAAACAATGTCAGATTCCTTCAGAGCCTGAATGATGAATGGATTCATCTAATCATGTCCATGCAAGCTACATTGGATCTTGATGTATGGTCCATATCTGATCTCTTTGGAACACTGATTAGCCAAGAGAACAGAATTTCCAAGTTGATAACCTCTATCGGAGGTCCTCTAGCTCTTGTAGAAAGTGCCTTAGAAGGCAAAGACAAGGGAAAGAAGGAAAAGGCAGCTGAGGATGCGCAGAGGAAGAAAAAGAAGAAGGTGCTTGTAGCAGAGAGTGAAAGTGAAGAAGGATCTGAGGAGGAGATTGATATGGATGCTCTGGCCAAAACGCTTGCACTTATGACCCGACAATTCAATCGTGGTTTCAAGAAGAAGCCAGAGTACAGAGGGAGAGAAGAAAGAGATTACAGAAGCAGAGGATATGGTGAGGTGAGAAAGCATGGAAGAGAAGAGTCTGAGGAGCAAAGGCAAGAAGAAAGGAGTGGACAGAGGTCTGACGACAGAGGTGGTGACAAATTCCCAAAGCAAACTGAAGGCTGCTTCAAATGTGGGAAACCAGGCCACTTCGCCGCAGAGTGCAGGTCTTCTGTCAATAAAGGGAAACCCACAAGAGACGTTGTTTTCTACAAAAAGAAAGCAAAGTACTATACTCAGAAATCCCTAATGGCAGAACAACAGAACCTTGTGACCGATGAATCCTCTGATGAAGGAGAAGACAACGCACTCTTCTGTGGAATGGCAGAAGTCCACTCTTCTGACGACAAGAGTGAGGTATCCACTTCTGACTCTTACAACTCGAACTCTGAAAACAAACTTCTTGAAATACAAAATGATATTCTTGCTTATAAAAACACATGCTCCGAACTTGAGAAAAAGCTTGCTTTCTTTGAAAGAGAAACTAGACTTCTTACCCAAGAGAAGGATAAGTTTTACCTTGAAAGAAAAACTCTTACCTCTGAGCATATTTTGAACAAAAAGGGTCTCAAGGAGAAAATTTCAAAACTTGACCAAGCTTTGAAAGAAAAGGTCAAAGAGTTAAAGAAAAGTGAGAGCGATCGATTAAATGCCATTTCCCTGAAAAACTTTTTTCAAAAAGAAAGAGAAGTCATTCATCAAGATCTGTTCGACAGAGATCTCCAAATTAAGAGGTATCAGGATGCTCAAAAGGTCCATGAAAAAGTCAACACCCAGATCGGCAGAAGAGTAATAGGGTTCGAGGATATTGACCCTTACACAGGAAATAAAAGAAACAAATCTTTATCAAACATCTTATGCCCTGGAAAGTTTCTAAAACCAAGTTTTCCAAACCTATTATCCACATTCAAGAGGCGCAGAACCTCTGAAGGACCACATCTTAGGAAACCTCTGCAGATGGAAAATGTATGGTATGAAAACAATGATTTACCATCCGCACTCTCATCAAAGAGAAAATCTATTCCAAAGAAATATTTGTCTCAAAAATAGATAGGAGTCTTCAGATTTGGTCACCCAGAAACCCAAACTCAAATGGATTTTATGTGCATGATGGTCCCTGAAAAGGAACTATCCTCTAATGCACAAGAGTTTGTTCCCGCCTCTGTGGAAGAAAAACTTTTTAAAAGGTTCTTGGAAAGTGACTTGAGAAAAACCTATGAAAATTACTTTCTCAACCATCCTGATCTAACCTCTGAAATAAGAGAAATCTTTGAGCAAGATCTTCTAAATTGTCTTAGTGTTCCTATGGTCATTCCTTGCATTTCAAAAGATTTAAACAATCCCAAGGACACTATGTATGTACAAAAGAACGCATCTCCAGAAAGTCACGATCATATTCACAGAGATTTCAGTGACACAGACTCAGAATCAGAATCTGAGTCCTCTGTAGAATCAGAGACAAGTTATGTGGAACTTGACATGGTCATCAGTGGTCCAGAGAATAATAAACTACCCTCTGGCATCCTTAACAGGATAATTGTTCCCAAAAGGAGAACCACAGGAATACCAATCTGCCCTGACTTCTTGGATATGTGTCTCCAAGCAAAGACTTCTCTTGAGCTTGAAAAATCTAAAAAGGAAAAGATCTCTCATGTTTCAAAAGCTCCAAAACCATTAAAACCATTTCAAGAAAAATTCACTTGGCAACAGAAGGGTAAATGGCCCAAAATTGATAAACTTGATGCTTCTGTTGCAGTGAAAGCAAGAAAAGAAGATCAAGGGAGAGTACAATCTCAGAGCCACTCAAGAGGAGTTTTTGAAAAAACTCAACCTAGATTAGACAAAGCTTTCTGTAAAAAGAAACCCAAATCTAAAATGGGTTGTAGTAAAATTTGCTCTGTACCATCCTTTTACAATTTTAATGAAATTTTCAAGAAGTTTGCCTCTAATGTTCCTTATTGTAAATGTCTTGATCCTATGCATGCTTTAAATCAACATTTCTCGAGGCCCTCCTGTCTTATATCTCACCCCAAATCATAGAATGCAAAATTCAAGGGTGAGAATAGACAATCTGGTACCTCTGCCAATGAGGATAAACCCAAAACCAAAGGTGTTAAGGCATCTTCTAAGCCTCCTAACAAGAATGGAGCCATTTGGAAATGGGTACCTAAAACTCTCTAATCTGTCCACAGAAGAAACAACATGTGCCCATCTAGTACCTAGACTTCAGGTGCTCAAGACACATGACTGGTGACAGAGGGTTGCTTTCCTCTTATAAAGAAAAACATGGAGGAGGATCTGTGACTTTTGGAGATAACAAGAAAGGTCAAATAAAAGGCTATGGAGTCATTGCCAAAGGAGACATCGATGTCAAGAAAGTTGCCTATGTGGATGGCCTCAAGCACAACTTACTGAATGTAAGTCAACTCTGTGATAATGGACTCGATGTGATGTTCAAAAGACAGTATTGCTCTCTGTTGAAGGAAGATACCACCACAGAGCTTCTGCGAGCCAAAAGACGAGGTGATCTATACCTCATGGACTTCAAATCAACTAACAAAGAAGAAAAGCTCTGCTTAGTCTCAAGTAAGAATGAAGAAGCTTGGTTCTGGCACAACAGGTTCTGTCATCTAAACTTTCATACACTTGACAAACTTGTGAAACTAGACCTGGTAAGTGGACTACCAAGTATTAGATTCGACAAGGATCATCTATGCTCTACTTGTGAGATGGGCAAACTTAAAAGGGCTGCCCACAAAACTAAGTCTGACATATCTTGCACCAGACCTCTGCAGATGCTTCATGTTAACCTCTGTGGTTCTATATCTGTGCAGAGTCTTGGTGGCAAGAAGTACATCCTTGTACACATAGATGAATTCTCTAGATATACTTGGGTTGAATTCGTTCGAAAGAAATCAGATGTTCCTAAAGTACTAATCAATCTTATCAAGAGAATACAAGTTCTTTATGATTGCAGGGTACAAAGAATCCGTAGTGATAATGGCACAGAGTTTAAGAATTCAACCATTGAAGCCTATCTTTCGACAGAAGGCATATCACATAACTTCTCTGCTGCAAGGACTCCACAACAAAACGGTGTTGTTGAACGAAAGAACAGAACACTAGTGGAAGCCGCAAGAACTATGCTCACTGCTTCAGGGCACTCTATTTCTTTCTGGGCAGAAGCCATTTCAACCGCATGCTTCACCCAAAATCGATCTTTGATAGTAAAGAGGCATGCAAAAACACCATACCACTTACTACACCAGAGGAAGCCGAACATCAAGTACTTCCATGTCTTCGGCTGCAGATGTTTTGTGCTGAACGACAGAGAGAAGATAGGGAAATTCAGTCCCAAAGCCGATGAAGCCAAATTTGTTGGCTATTCATCAAACTCCAAGGCATATAGAGTCTATGTACTCAAATCCAAACATATACTTGAAAGTATTAATGTTTCATTTGATGACTCTTTTCAGGTGACTTCTAAGCAAATTAGCTCAGGACTCAAACTTTAAGATGAAGATTCTGGTAGTTCATCAAGAACAAATGATCTTCATCATCTATTTGAAGAGATGTTCAATGATGATGGTCCCTCTGAGGGTGACTGCAGAGCCTCTGAAACCGAACCCTCTGAGGACCAAATAGGTACTTCTCTGACTGGTCCTAGTGATGCTTCACCCTCTTCCACTACTGTTGTAGGTGCAACTATCGAGGGGGAGCACTCATAGGACAATACGAATCAAGGCCCAAAGCCAAATCAAGATCATGGTCATCTTCAAAATATCTCTGAAGGGTCAACACCAGAACAATCAGAGAACTCTGATCAAGGCTCCGCAGAGCTCTCTACTTCAACTCGTGGTGAACAACCAAGTCCTATGGCAAGTACAAACGATCAATTTCCTTCAACAGAAAATGATCTACATTAAGATGAACGTGCTCCTGAGTTAGCCACAGAAGTTTCCAATGATCACCTTGTTAGCTCCATCTACCAAAATTAGAAGTGTTGAAAAATAGGCTAAGTATAGAACCTTCTGTTGACTGCTAAGTCACCACATAAGATGCAAAGCTCAGAGGTTACTCCGCAGAAGGTGTACCCGAGGTCAAACCTGAAGATGATGCTCAGATCGCAGAGCCTCTGTGATCACTCACAGAGCCTTTGTGAAGGCTAACCTCTGGAGATCAGTGTTGGAGTTTCTCGCAAGATAGTTCAAGACAAGACCACGTGTAGAACACGTGAGGCGTGCTGTACGAAGATCCTCAAGATCAATTAATGGGCGTCCCACGATGTTTTACTTTACAGGTGGCATTCCTTTTATGGATTGTTAGCCTTTGTCTTGACTATTATGTGCTCCCCTTGCTATATGAAGGGAGCACCTCCTGCATTGTAGTGAAACGCTTCCGCACTCATATTTTTCAGTTTACCACGTAGTGAGATAGTTAAACGAGTTTAAAACATAAATCTGGGATCAACAATTGGTATCAGAGCAAACTTTGATTTTCAATATCAAAGGATCATGTTCTATACATGTTTCCAGTGTTCAAGGAAGTAGTTTGAGTCTGTTCTTCATCCTGAACACCATTCACAATCACACTCTGTTTTCTGAAGCTATATCAACCAGTTTGGTATAGATACAGGTACAAGTGTGCTCTTCACACTCAAAGTCAGATTCAAAACTCGTTGGTTGGTCATTTATTTTCTCTGTTCATACACTCATCATCTCTAAGACCATTACTGTAGTATTCTCTTTGGTTCGTGTTATACTCTGTTTTTCTCTCTAAACAAAAATGGCAAACACAGTTAACTACTTCAGTGCAGGATCTCAGTCTAAACCTCCCACTCTACTAAGGGATGAATATCCTCAGTGGAAGATCAGGATGGTGTAATTCCTTGAAGGTGTGGATCCTGGTCTGGTTGAGTTTCTTCACAATCCTCCTTTCATCCCAATAACAATCGTTCCTCGTGTTCCTGCCACTGTAACACTCCTGAAGTTCCTGAATACCAGCATCCCAAACCTGTCATTGAATGGACTGACGAAGAAAAGGCACAACATGAAAGCCAAAAGATTAATCATTATGGCTATCCCAAACGATATCTTCCAATCTCTTGATTCCTGTGAAACATCGAAAGACTCGTTGGAGTTGGAGAAACAACTTGAGGGTGTTGCTAAAACCCTCAAGAACAACAGGGCTTTATGCATAAATGAATACTTTGCATTTAAAGCTCTGCCGGGTGAATCCATTCAAAGCAGATATAACAGGCACAACTCCTTATTGAACAAGTGCAAGAGGTATGGGATCCACAGAACCTCTGAAGAAAACAATGTCAGATTCCTTCAGAGTCTGAATGATGAATGGCTTCATCTAACCATGTCCATGCAAGCCACATTGGATCTTGATGTATGGTCCATATCTGATCTCTTTGGAACACTGATTAGCCAAGAGAACAGAATTTCCAAGTTGATAACCTCTGTCGGAGGTCCACTGGCTCTTGTAGGAAGTGCCTCAAAAGGCAAAGACAAGAGAAAGAAGGAAAAGGCAGTTGAGGATGCGTAGAGGAAGAAAAAGAAGAAGGTGCTTGTAGCAGAGAGTGAAAGTGAAGAAGGATGTGAGGAGCATATTGATATGGCTGCTCTGGCCAAAACGCTTGCACTTATGACCCGAAAATTCAATCGTGGTTTCAAGAGCCAGAGTACAGAGGGAGAGAAGAAAGAAATTACAGAAGCAGAGGATATGGTGAGGTGAGAAAGCATGGAAGAGAAGAGTCTGAGGAGCAAAGGCAAGAAGAAAGCAGTGGACAGAGGTCAGACGACAGAGGTGGTGACAAATTCCCAAAGCAAACTGAAGGCTGCTTCAAATGTGGGAAACCAGGAAACTTCGCCGCAGAGTGCAGGTCTTCTGCCAATAAAGGGATACCCACAAGAGACGCTGCTTTCTACAAAAAGAAAGCAGAGTACTATACTCAGAAATCCCTAATGGCAGAACAACAGAACCTTGTGACCGATGAATCCTCTGATGAAGGAGAAGACAACGCACTCTTCTGTGGAATGGCAGAAGTCCACTCTTCTGACGACAAGAGTGAGGTATCCACTTCTTACTCTTACAACTCGAACTCTGAAAACAAACTTCTTGAAATACAAAATGATCTTCTTGCTTATAAAAACACTTGCTCAGAACTTGAGAAAAAGCTTGCCTTCTTTGAAAGAGAAACTAGACTTCTTACCCAAGAGAAGGATAAGCTTTACCTTGAAAGAAAAACTCTTACCTCTGAGCATATTTTGAACAAAAAGGGTCTCAAGGAGAAAATTTCAAAACTTGACCAAGCTTTGAAAGAAAAGGTCAAAGAGTTAAAGAAAAGTGAGAGGGATCGATTAAATGCCATTTCCCTGAAAAACTTTTTTTCAAAAAGAAAGAGAAGTCCTTCATCAAGATCTGTTCGACAGAGATCTCCAAATTAAGAGGTATCAGGATGCTCAAAAGGTCCATGAAAAATTCAACACCCAGATCGGCAGAAGAGGAATAGGGTTCGAGGATATTGACCCTTACACAGGAAATAAAAGAAACAAATCTTTATCAAACATCTTCTGCCCTGGACAGTTTCTAAAACCAAGTCTTCCAAACCTATTATCCACATTCAAGAGGCGTAGAACCTCTAAAGGACCACATCTGAGGAAACCTCTGCAGATGGCAAATGAATGGTATGAAACAATGATTTACCATCCGCACTCTCATCAAAGAGAAAATCTATTCCAAAGAAATATCTGTCTCAAAAACAGATAGGAGTCTTCAGATTTGGTCACCCAGAAACCCAAACTCAAATGGATTTTATGTGCATGATGGTCCCTAAAAAGGAACTATCCTCTGATGCACCAGAGTTTGTTCCCGCCTCTGTGGAAGAAAAAATTTTTAAAAGGTTCTTGGAAAGTGACTTGAGAAAAACCTATGAAAATTACTTTCTCAACCATCCTGATCTAACCTCTGAAATAAGAGAAATCTTTGAGCAAGATCTTCTAAATTGTCTTAGTGTTCCTATGGTCATTCCTTGCATTTCAAAAGATTTAAACAATCCCAAGGACACTATGTATGTACAAAGGAACGCATCTCCAGAAAGTCACGATCATATTCACAGAGACTTCCTTGACACAAACTCTGAATCAGAATCTGAGTCCTCTGTAGAATCAGAGATAAGTTCTATGGAACTTGACATGGTCATCAGTGGTCCAGAGGATAATAAACTACCCTCTGGCATCCTTAACAGGATAATTGTTCCCAAAAGGAGAACCACAGGAATACCAATCTGCCCTGACTTCTTAGATATGTGTCTCCAAGCAAAGACTTCTCTTGAGATTGAAAAATTGAGAAATTAAAAGATCAAGATCACTCAAACTCCCGTAATTCGAAAACCTGTCTTTGCTTCAAAACCTTTTCAAGAAAAACTCACCTGCCAACAGAAGGCAAATTGGCCCAAAATTGTCAAAAATAATGCTTCTGTTGCAGTGAAAGCAAGGAAAGAAGATCAAGGGAGAGTACAATCTCAGAGCCACTCAAGAGGAGTTTTTGAAAAAACTCAACCTAGATTAGACAAAGCTTTCTATAAAAAGAAACCCAAATCTAAAATGGGTTGTAGTAAAATTTGCTCTGTACCCTCCTTTGACAATTTTAATGAAATTTTCAAGAAGTTTGCCTCTAATGTTCCTTATTGTAAATGTCTTGATCTTATGCATGCTTTAAATCAACATTTCTCGAGGCCCTCCTGTCTTATATCTCACCCCAAATCCAAGAATACAAAATTCAAGGGTGAGAAGAGACAATCTGGTACCTCTGCCAATGAGGATAAACCCAAAACCAAAGGTGCTAAGGCATCTTCTAAGCCTCCTAACAAAAGTGGACCCATTTGGCAATGGGTACCCTAAAACTCTCTAATCTGTCCAAAGAAGAAATAGCATGTGCCCATCTGGTACCTAGACTCCGGGTGCTCAAGACACATGACTGGAGACAGAGGGTTGCTCTCCTCTTATAAAGAAAAACGTGAAGGAGGATCTGTGACTTTTGGAGATAACAAGAAAGGTCAAATAAAAGGCTATGGAGTCATTACCAAAGGAGACATCGATGTCAACAGAGTTGCCTATGTGTATGGCCTCAAGCACAACTTACTAAGTGTAAATCAACTCTGTGACAATGGACTTGATGTGATGTTTAAAAGACAGTACTGCTCTCTGTTGAAGGAAGATGCCACCACAGAGCTTCTGTGATCTATACCTCATGGACTTCAAATCAACTAATAAAGAAGAAAAGCTCTGCTTAGTCTCAAGCAAGAATGAAGAAGCTTGGCTCTGGCACAACAGGTTCTATCATCTAAACTTTCACACACTTGAAAAGCTTGTGAAACTAGACCTGTTAAGTGGTCTACCAAGTATTAGATTCGACAAGGATCATGGGTACAGGGTACAGAAAATCTTATCAAGAGAATACAAGTTCTTTATGATTGCAAGGGTACAGAAAATCCAAAGTGATAATGGCACAGAGTTTAAGAATTCAGCCATTGAAGCCTATCTTTCGACAGAAGGCATAGCACAGAACTTCTCTGCTGCAAGGACTCCACAACAAAACGGTGTTATTGAACGAAAGAACAGAACACTAGTGGAAGCCGCAAGAACTATGCTCACTGCTTCAGGGCACTCTATTTCTTTCTGGGCAGAAGCCATTTCAACCGCATGCTTCACCCAAAATCGGTCTTTGATAGTGAAGAGGCATGCAAAAACACCATACCACTTACTACACCAGAGGAAGCCGAACATCAAGTACTTCTATGTCTTCGGCTGCAGATGTTTTATGTTGAACGACAGAGAGCAGATAGGGAAGTTCAGTCCCAAAGCCGATGAAGCCAAATTTGTTGGCTATTCATCAAACTCCAAGGCTTACAGAGTCTATGTACTCAAATCCAAACATATACTTGAAAGTATTAATGTTTCATTTGATGACTCTTTTCAGGTGACTTCTGAGAAAATCAGCTCAGGACTCATACTTCAAGATGAAGATTCTGATTGTTCATCAAGAACAAATGATCTTCATCATCTATTTGAAGAGATGTTCAATGATGATGGACCCTCTGAAGGTGACCGCAGAGCCTCTGAAGCCGAACCCTCTGAGGACCAAACAGGTACTTCTCTGACTGGTCCTAGTGATGCTTCACCCTCTTCCACTATTGTTGGAGGTGCAACTATCGAGGGGGAGAACTTAGAGAACAATATGAATCAAGGCCCAAAGCTCAATCAAGATCATGGTCATCTTCAAAATACCTCTGAAGGGTCAACACCAGAACAATCAGAGAACTCTGATCAAGGCTCCGCAGAGCTCTCTACTTCAACTCGTGGTGAACAACCAAGTCCTATGGCAAGTACAAACGATCAATTTCCTTCAACAGAAAATGATCTACATCAAGATGAACAGGCTCCTGAGCTAGCCACAGAAGTTTCCAATGATCACCTGTCTCGTATGACAAAGTGGACCAAAAGTCACCCACAGAGCCAAATTATAGATGACCCATCTGACAAGGTCCAAACTCGATCCAGTACTGCAAATTTTTGTTACTATACAAATTTTGTGAGTATCATCGAACCCAAAAAGACATCTAAAGCTCTTGAAGATCCAAACTGGGTAGAAACTATGCAAGAGGAGCTTCTACAGTTTGATAGAAATGAAGTATGGACCCTAGTGCCCCTCCCAAAAGGAAAACGGCTATAGGAACCAAATGGGTCTTCAGGAACAAGAAGGATGAAGATAGTGTGGTGGTCAGGAACAAAGCAAGACTGGTGGCCAAGGGATACTGTCAAGAAGAAGGCATTGACTACGAAGAAACCTTTGCCCCTGTGGCACGACTAGAAGCTATAAGGATCTTTCTTGCCTTCGCAGCCCACAGAGGTTTGAAAGTATATCAAATGGACGTCAAGTCAGCCTTTCTGAATGGGCAGATTCAAGAAGTATATGTCCAACAACCACCAGGGTTTGAGAGCTCTAAGTACCCAAATCACGTATATTTCTTAGACAAGGCTCTGTACGGACTCAAGAAAGCCCCAGAGCCTGGTACGATAGACTCTCAAACTTCCTCCTTGCTAATGGTTTCGAAAGAGGTACAACTGATACTACTTTATTTTATAAGAAGAGAAAAGGTGAGATTCTTCTTGTACAGATCTATGTTGATGACATTATTTTTGGGTCTACAAATGATTTATACTGCAAAAAGTTTGAATCATTGATGAAGAGTGAGTTTGAGATGAGCATGATGGGAGAACTTACATTCTTCTTAGGATTGCAAGTCAAACAAACCACAGAGGGGATTTTCATAAACCAATCAAAATATGTCTCTGACATACTTGAAAAATATAAGCTCTCTGACTCTTCACCAACGAAGACTCCTATGGCCACATGATCCAAGCTTCATCCAGATCCAGAAGGCAAGTCTGTGGAGTGTAAACTCTACAGAGGTATGATAGGGTCTCTATTGTACTTAACCGCAAGTCGACCCGATATAATGTTTTCCACATGCCTCTGTCCAAGATTTCAAGCTAACCCCAAAGAATCTCATCTATATGCTATAAAGAGAATCTTTAGATACCTGAAAGGGACCAAAAATCTTGGGCTTTGGTATCCGGAGAACTTTGGCTTTGATCTGGTGGCTTATACAGATTCAGATTACGGAGGATGCAAGCTAGACAGAAAAAGTACCTCTGGGAGTTGTCAATTCCTTGGAGGGAAATTGGTGAGTTGGACCTCGAAGAAGCAGAATTGTGTCTCAACCTATACAGCCGAAGCGGAATACGTTGCCGCTGCCAGTTGTTGTTCACAAGTTCTGTGGATGAGAACCTAACTTAGAGACTATGGATTTGACATCGAGAAAATCCCCATCCTCTGCGACTCCAAAAGCGCCATTGCGATCTCCGCCAATCCTGTGCAGCATTCCAAGACCAAGCATATCGATATCAAGTATCACTTTCTGAAACACCATGTGGATCATGGGACAATAGAGATGTACTTTGTGCTCATAGATTACCAACTTGCCGACCTTTTCACGAAGGCATTGGATGAGAAAAGATTCACTTTTCTAGTTGGCAAGATTGGTATGCTTAACATGGGTTGACCACAGAGCCTCTGTACCCTTGCACAGAGCCTATCTTGTACATATTTACTTTTCTGCAACTTATTCCTTGTTTGTAAATAGCTTCTTAAGCTTTCTTTATTATTCTTTTTCGAATCTATGTATTGTACAAGTCTTATCTTTAAATGATCCAAGCATAGTTGAATGGGGAGCAGACCGAACCAACAAAGAACGATGTTGACTATTCAAGGGGGAGCAAGACAGTTCTGTGCGACACAGACTACAGAGTGAGGTTAGTCCATCTGAACCAAGGGTCAAAACTTTTTCTAGAGCACTATGCCCTCAGAAAGATCCCACTTTGTACCCAGTTTTCTGTCAAAACTTTGAAATGATCAAAACTTTGAGAATCTTTCCTTAAAAGGAATTTTTTGGTCTCAGAATCTCTGAGGTCAACCACAGAGCCTCTGTGATCTATCATAGAGCCTATGCACCTCAAAACTGAGGACATTTGACCAATGCACTCCTCTAAAAGGAACTCGATCATTTCCTCACGGCTTCTGTCATTCCCATCACTTGAGAGATTCAGGTCATTTGCTACAGGTTATTTCTTAAACATCAATGTCATGTGAAAATAGTAAATGCCACGCGCGTGAGAATAGGGTGGCGCACGTCCTAGATCGTGCACCGCCATCATCTGACGTGGCAATATTTTATTGGTTCGTAATCTGTACCGTCGTTTTTTGAAACGGCCTCTTATCCGTTACCACTCATTACGGATTTCAAATTTTATTTTTTACCGCCTAATCTTTTTACCCTCTCTCTCTGTATATATTAACTCCTTCCATACCCTACATCTTTTTACCTGCAAACTTTTTCTCTCAAGAATTCTTTCACAAAGAATTTTTCTTCTCCATCTCTTTCCATGGCATCTCAATCTGTTTCTGCCAAGAACACCAAGGATTCTTCTACATCAAACAAATCAATGCATTCTGAGGCCAAAAAGGCCGATTCCCATTCTGTTGAACAAGAACATGTCCTCACAAGCAGAATGCTCTCCTTCACACACCATGATTACTACTCCAGACAACTAAACCTAAAGCCTAACAATCATTATGTCATCTTGGAACCCAAGGGATACCCCGAGGAAGCAGCTCCTTTCTTTAAATCCTAAAAAACCACATCATCACCAGAGCCCTAACCCTAAAAAGAACTTATATCCCTGAAACTTACATTCAACAATTCTGGTTGAGTGCTAAGAATGAAAAACTGGATCATTATGGATATTGTGTCATGGGTTATGCCACTCATCCCTCCACTACTCAAATACTAGACCTTGGCATAAACCGCAGAAGGGTCGCAGAGGTATTCGGGCTTCCTACCAAGACCCAATTGAACCTGTCAAAATACTCTGACGAGCCCTCTGACGATGAAATCCTAGAGTTTCTCAAGTTCATAGGGTACGCTGCACCGATTTCCAGGAGAACTGATTTCAGACGCCAGAACCTTCCACCTCTATGGAACATTCTCTTTTCAATTCTCAATCGCTGTTTGACTTGCAAAGTTGGTAGTCCTGACCAATCTAGCCATACCATACTTTCAATAATGTATGGTATGTACTATGATTTGTCATTAGACTATGCAACACTTATTTTCAGGGAAATCAGAAACGCGGTCATAGCCAAACAAGAGGACCAAGCTCGAGGCACAGAGCCCAAAAATCTCATTTTCAACAGGTTTTTTGCAGTTCTGTTAGGAGACGCTCTGATAGGAGAAGGGAAGCTACCCTCAGAGGGGTAAAATGATCAAAGTCTATGACATGAAGTCGCACAAGCCAACTGTTCTAAAGACTGGATATCCTGGAGCAAGACCTATGCCGACCCACATTCTAGCTTACTTGGGTAGTGAAGATGCTTCTAGGACTTACATTCGTGGGCACAGGACTCCTGCACCGAGTCCTACAACCCCCCCACGTGTAGGATTCCAAGTGGGAGAAATAGTTGTTTACCTTAGGACAGAGGTGGGTGAGGCAGCTGAAGTAGAAAAATCTTAAGAAACCCAAGTTAGGACAGAGGTTGTAGTTGGGGTGGGGGAAGAGAAGCTTAAAAAGAAAAGAAAACACAAGAAGAGAGTCGCAGAAGAAGGGGATCCAAAATCACCTTCAGAGGTTGCCAAGCCGAAAAACAAGGCTAAGAGGTTAACCAAAGTAGCAACCTCTGAACATGCCACTCCACCAGAAGCGGATGAACCTGCAGATTCAGAACAACCTCTGCAGAGGAGAAGGAGAAAAGCCTACATCATTGAAAGCTCTGAAGAAAGACCCCCTAGCCCTCTCCATGTCTCAATGGACATAGCTAAGGAGATACAGAAGCAGCACTCTGTGGACTTAGGTGAAACCGCAGACGTTGAGGTACAAGACATTACGGGCCTTTCAAGCTCTGATGATGAGAGTGTCAAAATCTCAGAGAAGGAGATAGAAGAAAAAGATGCCTTTGGCACACAACCTAAACCAACTCCCAGTGCAACCCATGTTACTACCCCTGCAGTTCTAGTGCAGAAGGGTATTGAAGAAGGACCGCACAGTCCGAACCCAACCCTAACCAACCGGACAGAGGATATTCCTTCATCCTCTGTGCCATTTCTATCTAGGGAACCAAAATCCACCCCATCCTCTCAACAGGATGTTGGTGCAGACGTAAGTGTTCATTCGCCCAAGGACACGACACATATGCATGCAGAAGCATTTGTTGCCTCTGCCACACACAAGAGTGACCCCCAAACCACCTCAGAGTTGGTGGTGCGAGAACACATTGATTCTATGGTTCTACAACAACCACAGGATTCAT
This sequence comes from Arctium minus, assembly GCA_954870635.1. Lineage (NCBI taxonomy): Eukaryota > Viridiplantae > Streptophyta > Magnoliopsida > Asterales > Asteraceae > Arctium > Arctium minus. Next base: position 43,782,204 of record OX941092.1, on the reverse strand, counting down.
TCAAAAAGGATCTTGAAGGAGTCTCTGAACCCTCCTCCAAGAAAAATATTGACAGAACTCCTATAGATGCTTCCTCTGTGGAACATCAAGGATTAGGAGGAAATCCTCCAGAGCTCATCTTTTCTTCAGGCTCTGAAGGTGCCAAACACTCGTTGGCAAAATTTGGAACATTTGTTGTTCCGGAGGTTATCTCGGACACCTTTGTCAGGAAGGGCGAGTTTAAAGCCTTTGTTGACATGGTGCTCCAAAAATTTGACGAGTTGAAAAGCTCTGTCACAAGGGAGTCCCAAGCCAACTCCTAAATCCTTGCAGAGGCACTCAAAGCCAATACAGACACTCTGAAAGCTCTTCATCAAACTTCACTGCAACATACAACAGATATCAAGAAGCTGACAGAGCACACCTTGTAACCAGAACGGACATTCGGGATTGTGAACGCTCAATCAACATTCAGACTGATACAATTAAGACCCTAGGGGATATCTACATGAATGAAATGGGCACTTTTGCAACCAAGACCGTTCAATCAGGGGTGGATGACCTGACCAAGCTTCGAGATGAGATCAAGGATATAACTCGCAGTGTTATAGTCCCATTCCAACCACTGGCGTCCACCTCTGCACCCCCACCTTCAACCTCTACAAATAACCTCTCTGCCTTTGCAACAAAAACGGACTTAGAAACAATGGGGAGAATGGTTTTAAGCAATCTCAACCTCATTGGCTCTGACATATCTCAACAGGGCAAAAAGGTGGCAGACGATTTGAAGAAAACTGTAGCCACGATCAGGTTCAAGTCTGATCTGGAGGTCAACAAAACGTCATTGGCTACAGAAGATGTTCTAAAGAAGATCACGAGGCATGGCGACGATCACCTCTGCAAGAGAAGAAAAAGGAAGGCACCTGCGACTTGCCAAGCTCAGGCATCACAGAAGAGGGTTCACCACGATGATCAGGATCCAGATGCCTCTGGCCCTGGCCATCATGAGGGGGAGAAGGCTCCAGCATCAAAAAGTTCTGCAGTTGTCATCGCCGCAACTCCTCTTCGAGCCCTACAGAGAACATCCTCAGAGGTACACAAAACGCAAAACCTCAAGTCTTGTGCCTTTGAGGATACAAAACAAATTGCTCCATTTGTCCAAGGCACAACCTCTGTAGTGTCACAGAAATGAAAGGTGAGTGTTGGCTCTGAACACATTGCAGAAGAGCTCACATAGTTCGTAGAACCTTCAAGTCCTGAACTTATGCCCACTACACCCACGCCTATTGTACAGTTTCAGAGCCTTGATCCTGTAAACACAGAAGATACATCGAGACCCCTTTACAGACAGAACAAAGAACTGAAAGCCTCTGAACCCGACAGGAAAAAGCCCTCAGAACAGAAACAACAAGGGGATAGGGTAAAAAAGATCGTTCAATCAATGGATGCCATGAGAATTCCAATCCCAAGGCCTCCACCAAAAGAACTTAAGTTCCAAGAGAACATTCATACCTATCTCCACAGCGCAGAGCCTGTGGAAATCTTCTTAGCACCAAATTTGCATCCCCTAATCAAAGAGGACATCAGAAGACGTTTTGAGCAAACTGCACAAGAAAAGAATGAAGTGTTCTCTACAGAAGATATCAAGACTGTAATGAGGATCTCTCTACACTCCTTCGCCAACAAGTCAATCATGTATGCTAAATACTTAGTTGAGAGAAAAGATGGGAAGCAGTACACGTTCACAGATGCAGACTTAAAGAACCTCTGCGCCTACGACCTTCCTCAACTACATGCCTTCACAGAGCAAAGACTTGAAAACGAAAGGAGTACATGATAGCAAATGGCAAGATCAAGGAGGTGATGCGCGAACATGTCAGATATCATAGAAAAATGGATTTCGAGGTAGCTCTACAACTCGGAGTCGGGAAGCTGTCGATCACCAAACCAAATGACCAATTCCCCGGAATCGAAAATGTTCCATCAAACTCTCTAATCACAGAGCCTAAGTTCGGGTTCATCTACAAAGACGATGATGGGCTTAAGAATATGTACAGACCAAATCAAAGTCACAAGTACTCGAACAACACTCTGCTGAAGATAAAGAACACGATTATGAGGAAGAAGGGCACTGAGACTATGCAAGCGGGACATGCAGAAAGGATGATCGAACAGATTGATGCTCAACTGAAATACAGGGATCTCATTCTATCGATGAAGAAAACTCTAGCCGAAAGCTTTACCAATCCGATAAATGATTTTCCTCAATGACTTCTGTAATTTTCTTTTTGCTTTTCATTCATGTATCTGCTTCTTAATGTAATTGCCTTCCGGCATTTTTCTTTTATGAATGAAAATCTGTATTCAGAGGTTGAGTTCCTTTCACCTCTTTTTGTTTCTAGCTTAGCCAACACCTCAAATTTCAAAATTTTATTTTTCAACACTTAGGGGGAGATTGTTAGCCCTATCTACCAAAATTAGAAGTGTTGAAAAATAGGCTAAGTATAGAACCTTCTGTTGACTGCTAAGTCACCACATAAGATGCAAAGCTCAGAGGTTACTCCGCAGAAGGTGTACCCGAGGTTAAACCTGAAGATGATGCTCAGATCACAGAGCCTCTGTGATCACTCACAGAGCCTCTGTGAAGGCTAACCTCTGGAGATAAGTGTTGGAGTTTCTCGCAAGATAGTTCAAGACAAGACCACGTGCAGAACACGTGAGGCCTGCTATACGAAGATCCTCAAGATCAATTAATGGGCGTCCCACGATGTTTTACTTTACAGGTGGCATTCCTTTTATGGATTGTCAGCCTTTGTCTTGTACTATTATGTGATCCCCTTGCTATATGAAAGGAGCACCTCCTGCATTGTAGTGAAGCGAGCACACACAAATAGCAGTATGTATAATCCTTGAGCATATTAGCACACACTTGTGCGTGTTCTTGGTGTTCTTGAGTGAATTAATGAAGCATATGACTTAGTGAAAACGTTGTTACTTATTGTGCTTTTCATACTATATGCTTGTGTGTTTACTACCTTCATAAACTTATCTTCACTACATATTGAAACGCTTCCGCACTCATATTTTTCAGTTTACCACGTAGTGAGTTAGTTAAACAAGTTTAGAACATAAATCTGGGATCAACACACCTGCCTCGCATGACAAAGTGGACCAAGAGTCACCCACAGAGCCAAATTATAGGTGACCCATCTGACAAGGTCCAAACTCGATCAAGTACTGCAAATTTTTGTTACTATACAAATTTTGTGAGTATCATCGAACCCAAAACGATATCTGAAGCTCTTGAAGACCCAAACTGGGTAGAAGCTATGCAAGAGGAGCTTCTGCAGTTTGATAGAAACGAAGTATGGACCCTAGTGCCTCTGCCAAAAGGCAAAACGGCTATAGGAACCAAATGGGTCTTCAGGAACAAAAAGGATGAAGATGGTGTCGTGGTCAGGAACAAATCAAGACTGGTGGCCAAGGGATACTGTCAAGAAGAAGGCATTGATTATGAAGAAACCTTTGCCCCTGTGGCACGACTAGAAGCTATAAGGATCTTCCTTGCCTTCGCAACCCACAGAGGTTTGAAAGTATATCAAATGGACGTCAAGTCAACCTTTCTGAATGGACAGATTCAAGAAGTATATGTCCAACAACCACCAGGGTTTGAGAGCTCTAAGTACCCAAATCACGTCTACTTTTTGGACAAGGCTCTGTATGGAATGAAACAAGCCCCTAGAGCCTGGTATGATAGACTTTTAAACTTCCTCCTTGCCAATGGTTTCGAAAGAGGTACAACTGATACTACTTTATTTTATAAGAAGAGAAAAGGTGAGATTCTACTTGTATAGATCTATGTTGATGACATTATTTTTGGGTCTACAAATGATTTATACTGCAAAAAGTTTGAATCATTGATGAAGAGTGAGTTTGAGATGAGCATGATGGGAGAACTTACATTCTTCTTAGGATTACAAGTCAAACAAACCACAGAGGGGATTTTCATAAACCAATCAAAATATGTCTCTGACATACTTGAAAAATATAAGCTCTCTGACTCTTCATAAATGAAGACACCTATGGCCACTGGATCCAAGCTACATGCATATCCAGAAGGCAAGTCTGTGGAGTGTAAACTCTACAGAGGTATGATAGGGTCTCTATTGTACTTAACCGCAAGTCGACCGGACATAATGTTTGCCACATGCCTCTGTGCAAGATTTCAATCTAACCCCAAAGAATCTCATCTATATGATGTAAAGAGAATCTTCAGATACCTGAAAGGGACCAAAAATCTTGGGCTTTGGTATCCGGAGAACTCTGGCTTTGATCAGGTGGCTTATACAGATTCAGATTACGAAGGATGCAAGCTAGACAGAAAAAGTACCTCTGGGAGTTGTCAATTCCTTGGAGGGAAATTGGTAAGTTGGACCTCTAAGAAGCAGAATTGTGTCTCAACCTCTACGGCCGAAGCGGAATACGTTGTCGCTGCCAGTTGTTGTTCACAAGTTCTATGGATGAGAACCCAACTTAGAGACTATGGATTTGACATCGAGAAAATCCCCATCCTCTGCGACACCAAAAGCGCCATTGCGATCTCCGCCAATCCTGTGCAGCATTCCAAGACCAAGCATATCGATATCAGGTATCACTTTCTGAAACACCATGTGGAGCATGGGACAATAGAGATGTACTTTGTGCCCACAGATTACCAACTTGCCGACCTTTTCACGAAGGCATTGGATGAGAAAAGGTTCACTTTTCTAGTTGGCAAGATTGGTATGCTTAACATGGGTTGACCACAGAGCCTCTGTTGTACATATTTATCTTTCTGCAAGTTATTCCCTGTTTGTAAATAGTTTCTTAAGCTTTCTTTATTATTCTTTTTCGAATCTATGTCTTATACAAATCTCATCGTTATATGATCCAAGCATAGTTGAAGGGGGAGCAGACCAAACCAACAAAGACCGATCTTGACTATTCCAGGGGGAGCAAGACAGTTCTGTGCGACACAGACTACAGAGTGAGGTTAGTCCATCTGAACCAAGGGTCAAAACTCTTTCTCGAGCACTACGCCCTCAGAAAGATCCCACTTTGTACCTAGTTTTCTGTCTAAACTTTGAAATGATAAAAACTTTGAAAATCTTTTCTTAAAAGGAAATTTTTTGTCTCAGAACCTCTGGGTCGACCACAGAACCTCTGCGATCTATCATAGAGCCTCTGCACCTCAAAACTGAGGATATTTGACCGATGCACTTCTCTAAAAAGGAACTCGATCATTTCATCGCACTATCCTCCCTCTTAAAATGCTCTTTTGATCAAAACCTTGCCTATGACCTCAGAAGCCTCTTATCCACAGAGCTTCTGTCATTCCCATCACTTGAGAAGTTATTCAGGTCATTTGCTGCGGGTTATTTTTTGAAACTCACTGTCATGTGGGAATAGTAAATGCCACGCGCGTGAGAATAGGTGGAGGCGCACGTCCTAGATCGTGCACCGCCATTATCTGACGTCGCAATATTTGATTGGTTCGTATTTGTACCGTCGTTTTTCAGAAACGGCCTCTTATCCGTTACCACTCATTTCGGATTTCAAATTTTATTTTTTACCGCTTAATCTTTTTTTCCCTCTCTCTGTATATATAAACCCTCTCATACCATACATCTTCTTTTTTACCTGCAAATTTTTTTCTCTCAAGAATTCCTTGGCAAAGAATCTCCCTTCTTCATCTTTTACCATGGCATCTCAATCTGCTTCTTCCAAGAACTCCAAGGGTTCTTCTGCATCGAACAACTCAATGCATTCTGAGGCTAAAAGGGCCGATTCCCATTCTGTTGAACAAGAACATGTCCTCACAAGCAGAATGTTCTCCTTCACACACCATGATCACCACTCCAAATAACTAAACCTCAAGCCTAACAATCATTATGTCGTCTTGGAACCCAAGGGATACCCCAAGGAAGTTGCTCCTTTACTTCAAATCCTGAAAAACCACATCCTCACCAAAGCCCTAACCCTAAAAAGAATTGACATCCCAGAAACTTAAATTCACAAATTCTGGTTGAGTGCTAAGCATGAAAAACTGGACCATTATGGCTACTGTGTCATGGGTTATGCCACTCATCCCTCCACTGCTAAAATACTGGACCTCGGCACAAACCGTAGAAGAGTCTCAGAGGTATTCGGACTTCCTACCAAGACCCAATTGAACCTGACAAAATTCTCTAACGAGCCCTCCGATAATGAAATTCTAGAGTTTCTCAGGTTCATAGGGTACGCTACACCAATTTCTCAGAGAACTGATTTCAGACGCTAGAACCTTCCACCTCTGTGGAATATTCTCTTCTCGATTCTCAATCGCTGCTTGACTTGCAAAGTAGGAAGTCCTGGCCAATCTAGTCATACCATACTTGCAATAATGTATGTCAAATACAATGATTTGCCATTGGACTATGCAACACTTATTTTCAGGGAGATCAGAAACGCGGTCATAGCTAAACAAGAGGACCAAGCTCGAGGCACAGAACCCAAAAATCTCTTGTTCAACAGATTTTTTGCAGTTCTGTTAGGAGAAGGGAAGTTACCTGCAGAAGGTAAAATGATCAAAGTCTACGACATGAAGTCGCACAAGCCAACCGTACTAAAGACTGGATATCCTGGAGCAAGACCTCTGCCAGCCAGTATTCTAGCTTACCTGGGTAGTGAAGATGCGGTTAGGACTTACATTCGTGGGCACAGGACTCCTGCACCGAGTTCTGCAACCCCCCCACGTGTAGGATTCCAAGTGGGAGACATAGCTATTTACCTTAGGACAGAGGTAAGTGAGGGAGCTGGAGTAGATATAGCAGAAGAAACCCACATTGGGACAGAGGTTATAGTTCACGAGAGTGGGGTGGGGAAAAAGAAGCTTAAAAAGAAAAGGAAACCCAAAAAGAGAGTCGCAAAAGAAGAGACTCTAAAATCACCCTCAGAGGTTGCCAAGCCGAAAAAGAAGGCAAGGAAGTTAACCAAAGTAGTAACCTCTGAACATGTCATTACACTAGAAGTGAGTGAACCTGAAGAATCAGAACAACCTCTGCAGAGGAGAAGGCGAAAAGCTCACATCATTGAAAGCTCTGAAGATAGAATCCCTAGTCCTCTCCATGTCGCAATGGACATACCTAAGGAAGTACAGAAGATGCACTATGTGGACTTAGATGAAACCACAGACGTTGAGGTGCAGGACTTTACGGGGCTTTCAAGCTCTAGTGATGAGGGTGTGAAAATCTCGGAGAAGGAGATAGGAGAAAAAGATGCCATAGGCACACAACCTGAACCAACTCCCTGTGCAACCCATGTTACTACCCCTGCAGTTCTAGTGCAGAAGGGTATTGAAAAAAGGACCGCACAATCCGAACCCAGCCCTAACCAACCGGACAGAGGATATTCCTTCATCCTCTGTGCCATTTCTATCTGGGGAACCAAAATCCACCCCATCCTCTCAACAGGATGTTGGTGCAGACGTAAGTGTTCATTCGCCCAAGGACACGACACATATGCATGCGGAAGCATTCGTTGCCTCTGCCACACACAAGAGTGACCCCCAAACCACCTCAGAGTTGGTGGTGCGAGAACACATTGATTCTGCGGTTCTAGAACAACCACATGATTCATTCAAAAAGGATCTTGAAGGAGTCTCTGAACCCTCCTCCAAGAAAATTATTGACAGAACTCCCATAGATGCTTCCTCTGTGGAACATCAAGGATTGGGAGGAAATCCTCCTGAAGGTGCCAAACACTCGTTGGCAAAATCTGGAACAATTGTTGTTCCAGAGGTTATCTCGGACACCTTTGTCAGGAAGGGCGAGTTTAAAGCCTTTGTTGACATGGTGCTCCAAAAATTTGACGAGTTGAAAAGCTCTGTCACAAGGGAGTCCCAAGCCAACTCCCAAATCCTTGAAGAGGCTCTTAAAGCCAATACAGATGCTCTGAAAGCTCTTCATCAAACTTCACTGCAACATACAACAGATATCAAGAAGCTGACAGAGCGCACCCTGTAACTAGCACGGACATTCGGGATTGTGAACGCTCAATCAACATTCAGACTGATGCAATTAAGACCCTAGGGGATATCTACATGAATGAAATGGGCACTTTTGCAACCAAGACCGTTCAATCAGGGGTGGATGACCTGACCAAGCTTCGAGATGAGATCAAGGATATAACTCGCAGTGTTATAGTCCCATTCCAACCACAGGCGTCCACCTCTGCACCCCCACCTTCAACCTCTGCAAATAACCTCTCTGCCTTTGCAACAAAAACGGACTTAGAAACAATGGAGAGAATGGTTCTAAGAAATCTCAACCTCATTGGCTCTGACATATCTCAACAGGGAAAAAAGGTGGCAGACGATTTGAAGAAAACTGTAGCCACGATCAGGTTCAAGTCTGATCTAGAGGTCAACAAAACGTCATTGGCTACAGAAGATGTTCTAAAGAAGATCACGAGGCATGGCGACGAGCACCTCTGCAAGAGAAGAAAAAGGAAGGAACCTGCGACTTACCAAGCTCAGGCATCACAGAAGAGGGTTCACCATGATGATCAGGATCCAGATGCCTCTGGCCCTGGCCATCATGAGGGGGAGAAGGCTTCAGCAACAAAAAGTTCTGCAGTTGTCATCGCCGCAACTCCTCTTCGAGCCCTACAGAGAACATCCTCAGAGGTACACAAAACGCAAAATCTCAAGTCATGTGCCTCTGAGGATACAAAACCGATTGCTCCATTTGTCCAAGGCACAACCTCTGCAGTGTCACAGAAAGGAAAGGTGAGTGTTGGCTCTGAACACATTGCAGAAGGGCTCACAAAATTCGTAGAACCTTCAAGCCCTGAACTTATGCCCACTGCACCCACACCTGTTGTATAGTTTCAGAGCCTTGATCCCATAAACACAGAAGATATATCAGAGACCCCTTTACAGAACAAAGAACAGAAATCCTCTGAACCCGACAGAAAGAAGCCCTCAGAACAGAAACAACAAGAGGATAGGGTGAAAGAGATCGTTCAATCGATGGATGCCATGAGAACTCCAATCCTAAGGCCTCCACCAAAAGAACTCAAGTTTCAAGATAACATACACACCTATCTCTACAGCGCAGAGCCCGAGGCCGTCTTCTTAGCACCAAATTTGCATCCTCTAATCAAAGAAGACATCAGAAGACGTTTCGAGCAAACTGCACGAGAGAGGAATGAGGTGTTCTCTACAGAAGATATCAAGACTGTAGTGAGGATCTCTCTGCACTCTTTCGCCAACAAGTCAATCATGTTTGCTAAATACTTAGTTGAGAGAAAAGATGGGAAGCAGTACACATTTACAGATGCAGACTTAAAGAACCTCTGCGCCTATGACCTTCCTCAACTACATGCCTTCACAGAGCAAAGACTTGAAAAGCAAAAGGAGTACATGATAGCAAATGGCAGAATCAAGGAGGTGATGCACGAACATGTCAGATATCATAGCAAAATGGATTTCGAGGTAGCTCTACAACTCGGAGTGGAGAAGCTATCGATCACCAAACCAAATGACCAATTCCCCGAAATCGAAAATGTTCCATCAAATTCTTTAATCACAGAGCCTGAGTTCGTATTCATTTTCAAAGACGATGATGGGCTCAAGAAGATGTACAGGCCAAATCAAAGTCACAAGTACTCGAACAACACTCTGCTGAAGATAAAGAACACGATTCTGAGGAAGAAGGGCACTGAGACTGTGCAGGCGGGTCCTGCAGAGAGGATGATCGGACAGATTGATGATCAATTGAAGTACAGGGAACTCATTCTATCGATGAAGAAAACTCTAGCTGAAAGCTTTACCAATCCGATAGATGATTTTCCTCAATGACTTCTGTAATTTTTTTTTCATGTATTCGCTATGAAATGTAATTGCCTTCTGGCATTTTCCTTTTTGAATGAAAATCAATATTCAGAGGTTGAGTTCCTTTCACCTCCTTTTGTTTCTAGCTTAGCCAACACCTCAAATTCCAAAATTTTATTTTTCAACACTTAGGGGGAGATTATTAGCTCCATCTGCCAAGTTTAGAAGTGTTGAAAAATAGGCTAAGTATGGAAACTTCTGTTATCTGCTCAAGATCGTCCAAGTCACCACAGAGGATACAAAGCTCAGAGGTAACTCCGCAGAAGACGTACCCGAGGTCAAACCTGATGATGATACTCATATCACAAAACCTCTGTGATCACTCACAGAGCCTCTGTGAAGGCTAACCTCTGGAGGTCAGTGTTGGAGTTATTCGCAAAGACGGTTCAAGACAAAACCACGTGCAGAACACGTGATGCCTGTTGTACGAAGATTATAAAGATCGTTAATGGGCGTCCCATGATGTTTTACTTTCCAGGTGGCATTCCTTCTATGGATTGTCAGCCTTTGTCTTGTACTATTGTATGTTCCCCTTCCTATATGAAGGGAGCACCTCCTGTTTTGTAAACAGGAGCGAGCACACACAAATAGCAGTCTGTATAATCCTTGAGCATATTAGCACACACTTGTGCGTGTTCTTGGTGTTCTTGAGTGATATAATGAAGCATATGACTTAGTGAAAACGTTGTTACTTATTGTGCTTTTCATACTATATGTGTGTGTGTTTACTACCTTTATAAACTTATCTTCACTACATATTGAAATGCTTCCACACTCATATTTTTCAGTTTACCACGCAGTGAGATAGTTAAAAGAGTTTAGAACATAAATTTGGGATCAACACCATATAATAATCTCCAAATCAAATACAATTTATTATGTTTTTAATACATCAAACTAACAACTAAAACATTCAAGGTATATTGATAATTCTAACATCTATGGCTTCAGTATGATACTCATGTTTGGGTCGAGTTAATGCTTTTGTGAAAGGATCCGCCGGATTCTCTTCAGTCGGCACTGTACTCACCATGATCTGATTCACAAGTGGAGTCAGCCACCGTGTCCTATTTGGAACTTTTCCAAGTCACAGCCCCACCATTCAACAAGAACACCCATCCTGACTGCGAGTGGGAATCATCCCGATCTGTCTGGAAACTCGCATCAGTATAACCTGTTACTCGTAATTCATCCTTTCCACCGTAGACCAAGAACATGTCTTTAGTCCTCCGAAGATATTTAAGAATGTTCTTTACGGTCGTCCAATGACTTTCGCCTGGGTTCCCTTGATATCTACTCACCATGCTTAAAGTAAATGAGACATCAGGTCTAGTACATGTCATGGCATACATGATCGATCCTATAGCAGATGCATATGGAATTCGACTCATCCTGTCCAGTTCTTCACTAGAGCTGGGACATTGATCTTTACTCAATCTTATGCCATGTTGGATGGGCAAATACCCTTTCTTGGATTCACTCATATTGAATTTCTTCAATATCTTATCCAAGTATGTACTTTGTCTAAGTCCAATTAAACGCTTGGTTCTATCTCGATAAATTCTTATTCCAAGTATGTATGTTGCATTTCCCAGATCTTTCATAGCGAAACATTTCCCGAGCCAGACCTTTACATCTTGCAACATCGGAATATCGTTTCCTATGAGTAGTATGTCATCAACATACAAGACTAGAAATACAACATTACTCCCACTAGCCTTAACATATACGCAAGACTCATCTTCGCTTTGAGAAAATCCAAACTTCTTGACCTTTTCATGAAAACAAAGATTCCAGCTACGAGACACTTGTTTAAGTCCATAAATGGATCTTTCAAGCTTACACACCTTATCTGGATACTCGGTATGTACAAAACCTTCAGGTTGTGCCATATACACATCCTCGTCAAGTTTCCCATTAAGGAAGACGGTTTTTACATCCATTTGCCATACTTCATAGTCATGAAACGTAGCTATGGCAAGTAATATCCTGATAGACTTAATCTTTGCCACTTGTGAGAAGGTTTCATCATAATCAATCCCTTGAGTTTGAGTGTAACCTTTTGCAACCAGTCTAGCCTTGAATGTGTGCACATTCCCATCCATGTCGGTCTTCTTTTTGAAGATCCATTTACACCCAACTGTCTTGCGACCTGGTGTATGATCAACCAATTTCCAAACTTGGTTATCGTACATAGATTGAATCTCGCTCTCCATGGCCTCTTTCCATTTGGCAGCCTCAGGGCCTGCCATCGCTTCCTTGTAGTTGGATGGCTCATCCGCACTATCAAATGTTTTATCATTAACTAGTGTATCTCCTTCCTTTGTAATATGAAAACCATAATAAAACTCAGGAGGTCGATTAACTCTACTAACTCTACTAGTTCTGCGAAGAGGTGGTGGAGGTATGTTAGTTTCCTCAACAGGTGGTTCAACCTCATGTTGAGGGCTAGTGTCAACTATAGGTTCATCATTGGTTGTTTCTTGAATTTCTTCAAGATCAATACTGCTCCCACTATCCTCTTTGGAAATGAGCTCCCTTTCTTGGAAGACTCCCCTTCTAGCTACAAATACTTTATTCTCAGAAGGTTTGTAAAATATATATACAAAGGATTTGTAGGGATAACCAATGAACCGACACTTCTCTGCTCTAGGTTCTAGCTTGTCGTTAGTTTTGCGCCGAACGAAGACTTCACAATCCCAGACCTTTATATGTGCTAACGAGGGACGAGTCCCAGTCCACATTTCAGAGGGCATCTTTGCAACCTTCTTAGTTGGAACGAGGTTTAAGATATGAGCTGCAGTTTCTAAGGCATAGCCCCAGAATGATATTGGAAGTGTAGCACGACTCATCATGGACCGAACCATATCAAGTAGCGTTCGATTTCTTCTCTCAGCTACACCATTGAGTTGTGGTGTTCTGGGAGGAGATAATTGTGAAACTATTCCACAATCCCTTAAATAGTCGTAGAATTCATGACTCAAGTATTCTCCACCCCTGTCGGACCAGAGCATCTTGATCTTCTTGCCCAGTTGGTTTTCTACTTCGTTTTTGAATCCTTTGAACACTTCAAAGGTTTCCGATTTATTTTTCATCAAATAGATAAATCCATATCTACTGAAATCTTCAGTAAAGGTAACAAAGTATCTCTCACCGTTTCTCATGGAAGATCTGAACGGTCCACATACATCTGTGTGGATTAAGTCCAACAGATCCTTACCCCTTTCCATTTGTCCTTTGAAAGGTGCTTTTGTCATTTTGCCAAGTAAGCAAGACTCGCATTCTTCATTCCGACTTTAAGTCAAATGATTCCAAGATCCCGTCCGATTGGAGCTTGGCGATGCGTTTCTTGTTTATGTGGCCAAGATGATGATGCCATAACGACGATTTATCCAATTCACTATTGGAGGAACCAACATTTAGAGTTAAGTTATTATTATTTCTACCAGCACAGATCACGCTTTCATACACACCATTACAAGGAGAGGCTTTAAAATAAAAACAACCATGTTTATAAACCAAAATGCAACCATTATCAAATTGAAATTCAAAACCATCCTTGTACAATGCATGAAAAGAAATAATGTTTTGAGTCATTTCCGGCGAATAGCAACAATCTAATAACTTTATTGAAAAACCCCTACTAAGCACGAGCTCAAAATCTCCAATCTTGGTAACAGCGGCAGTCATCCTGTTTCCCATGATCAGATTTAGCTCCCCATGTTTCAATGTCCTACTTCCCTTTAGTCCCTGAAAATTAGAGCAAATGTGAGTACCACATCCCGTATCAAGGACCCAAGAGTTAGAAATTGAAGTACTATGGAGTTCAATCATAAAAATACCTAAGGTGCCACACCCTTTGACCTTGTTCTTTTTCAATTCCTCCAGATATTTTGGGCAGCTTCTCTTCCAATAGCCCATTTCTTGACAGTAAAAGCATACGGCCTCTTTAGGGTCACTTATGGGTGGTATGTCAGAAGAATCAGCTTTTCTCTTAAGGCCTTGGTTGCGAGGAACAACTTTAGCCTTTCCCTTCCCTTTGGGATGAGAAACTTTCTTCTTCTTACATCCACCTTCCCTAATGGCCAGGACGGGAGCAGTTGAATGAGCACTTTGGGTCTTACCCATACTTGCTTCCGCAGATCTCAACATCCCATGGAGCTCCATCAAGGTCTTGTCCATATTGTTCATATTGAAGTTCACCATGAACTGTTTATATGCCCCATTAAGAGAGTTCAGCACCATGTCAATAGCGAGTTCTCTTGGGAAATTGACACCTAGATTGCCCAACCTGTCAATGTACGCTTTCATCTTTTGCACATGCGCACATACAGGGGCACCGTCCTGTTGCTTACATTCCACAAGCGATTTTACGACTTGGAACCTTTCTTGCCTCGCTTGCTCCTGAAACATTTCACGAAGCTGCTCATTCAGTTCAAACGCCCCCATGTTCTCAAAACTCTTTTGAAGTTCCAGGGACATGGACGCCAACATGAGACATGCGACTTTTGTGGATTCCGCGAATTGCTTGTTATATTGAGTTACCGCTTCAGGGCTTGCATCATCATTAAGTATAGGAAGATCCTCGTCGAACAAATACTCTTTGTCTTCGTACCTCAAGGCAATTCTCAAGGCACGAATCCAATCCAAGTAGTTTGGCCCAGTCAGCTTATCTTTACTTAGGATAGAGAGTAACGTAAGGTTGGATGTTGAGTGAGTAGGAGGAGGAGGAGGAAGATTTTCAACCATCTGTAGATATAGTTTTAGTTAGTTTGATTTTATTTACCCGAAAATATTTAACAAGGGTTAGGATCCATATTTTACTCTATGATGCGAAAAGGGATGCCGTAATCACATCACAAAGTTATTTAGGTAAACAAATGCTATTTGTTAATTTCATTCACTATGAAACTCCTAGGTCTTTTGAGATTCATTGACTTATGTCAATGGCATGTTAATCTCGATTATGCTTATCTTCTATTTGTGATTGGGATGCCGAGGATCACAAACTAGATGGTGAATCGACCATGCAAAAAACACATGGACCCCTCGGCTCAAGTACGCTTGATAATCAGGAGCGCCACATCATTTTCGACTATAGTTTCACATTAACGTGTCAGCAAACCGCACACGCTCCGTTAACAAACTATAAGAATATGTGTGTTCTTTTCATGGGTAGCATAAGACTTTCACATTTCTTAGTATATCTAAAATGGGATTTTAGTTTTATACTTTATAGTTAATACTTTTAACTTGTCATATTGACCTATCAAACCTTTTCAGTAATTCCACTAGTCCACACAAGAGGCGGTGAGTATGGTAACGCATGGCGTTTTAAAAACCATTGACTCATTCGGCAACCATATTATAGGCAACCTCCTTAAACCCCCTTAGAGTGCTTATAGTGAGTACGCCTAGTCTCGGTTTGACTATCAATGTATAGTTTAATTTTATATATATAATTAAGGTCTATTATATATATATATATATATATATATATATATATATATATATAAATTGAATGGAATTTTAAAACAATTTAAAATTATGATTATCTAATTAATTCCAATTAACCATGTGATGGCACATTTAATAATTAATATAATCGTTTTCATAATTAATTCCAATTAAATATGTAAGGATACATGTTAATAATTAAAGTAGATATTTAAAATTATGATTATCTAATTAATTAATGTAAATATTTGACATACAATTTATATTCACTATATAAATAATCTTAATATTTATCTTACAATATTATTCAAACTTAAATACATATGTAAGATTATCTATTCAATATTTGTCAAAACTCAAATTTATGTATTTAAGGCAAGTTAGGAAACTAGCCAAAAACAATTAGGGTGGTTTAACATTGCATAAAAAACGGCTACCCTATACCCTTTAGGGATTTCGATAAACATATAGGATTTAAATAAAAATATAATCGCTAATAATACAAACCTTTTATGCAAGTTTTAAAAAAAAACTTAGTTTCTAAAAAATAGGTTTTTCTATTTTTCGAAAACTTTAAACCAACACAAATAGTTTTGCAAATCAAATTAAAAATACTTTTGAGAAAATATCTAAGAACTATGGCTCTGATACCACTGAAAGGTTTTGAGCAAACCTACTACCACATGATATAGGCAACGGAAACATATTTAAAATTATCATGTGTAGCAATTCAAAATAACATCTTTTCAGGATACATATGTTCTAGATAATTAACTACAAAAGAATGAACCAATATTACTTACTTGTTGATTGTGATTGTCGAAAACCACAATGATAAATCAAACCTTTGATCTTGCCTCTTGGATGTTAAGGACCAATAGTATGAATCCCTCTAGTGGCTCACACTTAATAACACCAAATACCAACAATCAAGAAGAGGCTTAAACCCTAAACCCTTATTAGGGTTCACGATTTTGGGAGAGAGGGAGAGGGCATCGACGGCTACTAGAGAGAAGGAGAGAAAAACCAATTAGGTTTTGATCCCTAGCAGTTTATTTATACTCCTCTCATGCTTCTATATTTTACACTTAACCCCCTTGAACAGATAAGCTCATTAAAACTATTTTAACCAATTATCGTTTATCCCTTTATATAATTAATCTAATTAATTATATTTTTGCTTACTATTAATTTATCATTAAATGATAAATTAATTAATGATAAATTAATAAACCAAATGTTTCCCTTTATCCTTCCGATTGTTTATTTGGGTCTTAAGGACAATCCAAAAGGACCCTGCTATTATTAGAAATATTACCAATAGTTAATGACCTTGGACACTATATCCAACAAAAACTATTTAAATTTAAATATATAATTAATAAGTAGATATGTTTATCAAGTTTTGATCGAATACATAAAACGAAATACACATTTAATTGCTATATTATTTAGTTATCTTCTATTTTTTATTATAACCATGTTTGAATTAAATAAAAACCATTTTTTTTCTAAAAAGTTCTTTCAATTGTTTTTTTGTTATAAGACATGTTAATATTTTTTCAACAAAATTGTTTTGATATCAACTTTGTTAAAGAAATATGAAGACGAAGTCAAAATATATAAATAAAAGAATTGAAAGAATAAGTTGATAGAAAAGATTTGGTTTTTATTTTATTTTTTCTTACATAAAAAGTGTAACACCCCCAGTCCCGCGTGGCTGAGGACAGGGTGTGTGTCTCACTTTTGACCCGGAACACAAATATAAACTAATTAAGCATTAGGGTCGGTATCAAGAAATTAAACACAAACCCAAAAGATAAATTTATGGAACCTCAAATCATAAACACAACCGGTAAATATAAAGCGTATAACACCTGAACAACAACTAAACTATCAAAAGATCCACGGGTTGTAACTTCAGGTTTACTCGGTCAGTTCCCAGAATTTCCCCGAATCTTTTCTACTGAACCTGCCGTGTCAGAAACAAAGAACACGACTGAGCACAATTGCTTAGTGAACGGATTAATTACAAATATAAAGAATAATAACGGAAACAAAATCAATTTGTAGCGGAAACAATCATAATAGTTCGACATAACATAAGTCAAAGTATAAGTCAACACATGAGTTATAAAATATTTTTAAACAAAAATAAATGTCGTAAGGTATCGTATTAAAATAAATTACAAGACCGGTTTCCCAGTTCATAATCACAAAGAGGATTCAACGGATGAAACCCTCAAGGTGTCACAAATCCCACGGGAGGATCAATCCACATGGGTTGTGGGATGAAGTGCGGGCACACACATCCATTCCCGTACGCAACAAATGTGTATCATAATGCGCATATCCTAGGACCAGTCCATACGCCCCCACCCATGCCTAGGTAAAGCTCACACTATAGAGCACCAGTATGGGGACGCTGTGGTTTACGAGCACCACAGAGCGTCACAATGATCTATGCCCTGACCACTGTGTCATACAAAATTATAACATCAAGTGAAAATCATGAGAGTTAAAAGAAAATAACCACCATGAAATCTATATATCAAACGAACTTTATGGTTCAAAAATATCGTTGAAGGACAATGTTCAATATCAAAATCGTTCAACTAAAGTCTAAAATGACTTTTCAAGCCTCACATGAGAATAATAGTTGAATGAACATAAATGCTTCCAAAGTATCGTTTTTCGAAAATAAGTTCATAAAGTAGACACAAAATCATAGGAATGTTGTTGTACAAAGGAATATCGTATTTCAACATGATAAAGGAATTTCGAATTCGAATTACATGCACTTACTTTTGTAGTGTCATGATGAAATTGTATTCCCATATTCAAATCAAGCAATTCTATCTCAATATAAGGTTTGACAGTATCAAAAACTAGAAAGAGAGTAGAGAGAGAAAGTCTTCAATCAGATTATCTCTAAAATCAAATATTACAAATGAGCTCTTAGTGTTACATGATTACAAACAAAACTAACTATTTATACCCTCTATGAAACTCTCAAGTAACTTGAACATGGATCCACTTAAACTCTCAAGTACTTAAACACTCAGGTACTTAAGCACCCTCTAAAACTAATGTTGACTTTTTACATTTTGACTTACATTGACTTCCTTTGACTTCTCAAATACAAGGCTTTTTACAAGGCTTTCCTAATTAAATCTTGTATACAATTAATGCACTAACACATGATTTCATCATGGAATGGATAATCTTATCAAGGGATTATCCTCGTATAGAATGAAGTAGGGAAATTCGTACCTGATATCCAAAAAGTGCTTAAAACGCTTCCACAAAGACTTAGCTTATCCTAGATCATACGCGACCCTAAGTCATATCGAACACACATTTAACACCTAATTAGAATCAAGGTTCTAAATGGCGTGAGGCGTGGCGTGGCGGCGAGTCCAAGCCTCAAGCTAAAGCCACGGCGAAGTCATGGCGTTTTCAAGGCGTGACTTATGGCGTCAAATTTCTAATTCATATATAATATTATATAAAAAAACGTATGTTTTGTAGTGTTAGTCAATGAGTCAATAGTAATAAACAAGTTAAATTACGTTATATATTAAAAACTTGCAAATAAGACATTAAAAACGTAAAAAAAAAATATCTCATTACGATAATTGCGCATTAGGCCATGGCATGCCATGGGCTTAACGTGGCATGACACACAAGCTTTGGTGCCATGGCGCGCCATGGTGGCTGTGCGGCGAGGTTTTTAGAACATTGATTAGAATATGATTTAGTCGTTCCTTTCTAAACAAGGTTGTAACTACACCTCTCGGGATTCCATAACAATTGGACTCATGAAGATTGAAGCTACGATCTATTTGCTATAAGGTAAATAAAAACAGCAGCAGATTTTCGAGTAGCTGCAGACCAGCAGTTAAAAACTGTATTTTTGAGCAACTTCAACTTAGATTCAATTCTCAGTGTAAACTACAAAGTTGTAAAGGACATAAATAACTTTCTAACTGTAAAATTTGAGCTTATTTGGACTTACGGTTGATTTTATACGAATTTTTGAAAACAGGGACAGAAAGTTAAAATTCACAGAATTGTAAAAATGGTTGTGGCATTTTATCAAACACCTTGTGGGCAATAAACATTGAAGCTCAAAACCATTTTAATGGTTCCATTCATTTGCCCACTTTTGATACCAAAAGTTAACCAAAACCCAAATTTAACATTATTATCATATAATGAACCTAATACCACCATTTATCAATCTTTACATCTAAGAAAAAATCCTTAAGAAAACTAAGATCAAAATTTTGTAATCTTACCTTCAATTCTTGGTCTTTAACTTCAAAGTTACAAGGAAATCATCTCCTAAGCTTCCTTTAACCTAATACATCAAGATTTTCACAAAAGGGTTTCAAAACCTTAAAACCCATAAACACAAATTTGAAGAAAACTAAAAACAAATTGTACCTACATGTAGCTCTCGATGAGTAGATCATTTCTCCGATTCGGTTTCTCAAAAGATTCAAAGATCAACCAAAAATTCTAGAGAGATGAAGGAGGTTGTTAGATGGAAAAGAGAAAGAAAAAGATGAAGGAGATGAATACGTTCAAATGAAGAAGAAAAAAAATCAAAGTCTTGTGTTTTATTAACACTTTGGCCAATTGACAAAAATAGTCCTCCAAGTTAAGAGATTTAGAAATTTAGACTATGTACAAGCTATTTGAGCTTGGTACAAGTCTACGATGCGTGGATATTATAAAAAGCACCAAACATACAACTTTTATATAGGTTTTAAATTAAAAACTGCAAAATAAAATACTCGTTATATTTTAGCTAAAAGTAAAGCTCTTATTCAAAACTAATAAATAGCACGTATCAAATTTGATCCACTTTTCAAGCTATATCTTTGAATCAATCTTTAATATTCTCCCTTAATTCAAAGGAAACCCAAAAAAAAAACCAAGATTGCTTAAGTACCCAACCTTACTTTGACGAAAACAATATCACACAAGATGTGATGTTTGTTCCTAATTTCACCCATAATTTGCTCCATATTGAGCAACTGATGACTAGTGGATAGGCAATTTTGTTTGATGATGGATGTTACATTATTAGAGATTGAAAAATTTTCACCAAAACATTGTGAACGTTTCAGCTACTACCAATAGAATGTTTTCTTTGGAAGTTTCAATGGTTCAAAGGTACAATGCAACACCTGTGAATCCCAAAGGTAGGGAAAATCTCCCGTTAATATGGAACCATTCACGTATTAGATTTCTTAGTTTAATTTGCAAATATTAAACTTTATCGTAAAGATTATACCATGTGACCATCCATCTATAAAATCGAGCGGAGAAAATTGGGCCTCGGGGGTGTAGTGCGACAATGACTAGCGATAGTGCCCTTGGGCACAATCGCCTATCAAAGTCGCGGGTGGGAGACCGCTCACGGTACACCCTGTGCGACAATGACTAGTGATAGTGCCCTTGGGCACAATCGCCTGTCAAAGTCGTTGATATTGTACCGAGATTAGGGCAAGGTTGGCGACGGTGCCAACGACAATGCCACTGGCAAAGTTGCCGGCACTGTCTCCCGGGCATGTCTGGATGTATAAATTAATCTTTGACGAATTTCACTCTCATTTCTTCCAAAATTCAGTATTGTGCCCGTTTTTTAGAGCCCCTTAGGCGATTTCCTCCTCTTGAAACCCTCTCATCATTTATTACAAACTTAAGGTTTGTTGGGAACATTTATTGAGCATTAAAGGAGATTGAAAGAGCATTTAGTGAAGGATTTCAAGCTAGAATCAAGTCTCATCTTCCTCTTCAAGAAAATCTAGGGTTTGCCAAGTTTTCTAGGGTTTTCTATAAAAACCTAGATTGTGAGTTTCTAAACCTTGTTAAAACTAGATACATGTCAATAAATGTGTTCTTCATCCTTGTCTTATATTTGTGCAATTTCTCACTACTTGGTAGTAAGTTCATAACTCATTATATTGCAAACCCTTGGGTTTTTAGTGGAAAATTGTCATTGGGATATCTTGAAAATCATAGTAGCTTTATTTATTATATGAAAGGTGGTACTTGTGTATTTATATGCAATTATCCATCTTTTAAGTCTATGACTTAACTTAGGGTTTTTTACTCTAAATGAGACTCTTGGGGCTAAATGCCTACACTTTGTGGTTTGGTACATTTATTTGTATAATGGGTAGCTTTACCCTTGGAATGCTTATATAAAAGATTATATGCTCACTTGGCAAATCTCGGAAATCTTAGTATTTCGTGTATGGCTATTTGATTATTGAAGTGGTTGGACTACAAAGTGGGTATTAATGTTTGATACATCTTGCTTGGAGTAAGTCGTATCTTTGACATAATTTAAATTGGATGAACCAATAAGTAGGCACCAAGAGGATATAATATTGGGCACCACCTTGGAAGTATGTGCCTAGATCTCCGTCATTTGGGGTAGTGCCTTGGAGGTAGTCCTCAATGTGTCGGGCCTTTGGGGTGTTTCCCGTAAGGGTGAACACCAAGGTATATCGTCTCTTGAGGTGAAACTTGTTTGGTGTTTTGGGTCTCCCCCATTGATTCTTTGTTATGACCATTATGGCGTT
This sequence comes from Arctium minus, assembly GCA_954870635.1. Lineage (NCBI taxonomy): Eukaryota > Viridiplantae > Streptophyta > Magnoliopsida > Asterales > Asteraceae > Arctium > Arctium minus. The sequence goes on along the minus strand of OX941092.1, from coordinate 43,760,253 downwards.
TATTGATTTATTGCTTTCATTATGGTTATATATTTTGTTCAAACTCACTAGGCTCTTTTGGCCTACACGTGCTTGGTGTCGACATGTATCTCAGGTTCTAGCGGTGTTATCTCTAAGAAGACTTAGCCGGGTATGGAGCAAGCTTGGGGAAATAATTTTTAGGATGTCCTTCTTGAAGAATTCTATTTGGACAATAGATGACAACTACTTGTAATCTTACCTTCTTGTTAGAGATTAGATTAGGTGGTTGTTATCTCTTACCGTTAAATTACATAAATGTAATTAAACAGGCATATATTGTTTCCCTCTTTGGGAAGACTCGCGTTTTGACATTTATATATACCAGATTTCCATTTTTGGAAATTTTTGTTTACCCAATTTTTGGGGTGTTACATACAATGTCGCTATTAGTCGTGATAATGTGACCAGATTGTGCCATTTACGTATGGTAAAAAGAAAAAGATTTTTGGTCGATCGAAAATGAAAGCCTTGGTTTTTTATGAAGTAGGTGTTATGGAAAGCAATGTAAAAACCTTTGCTTTAGGAAAGGCTTGGAGAGCCTCTAAGAGCTAATGCATACTGATTTATATGGATGGGCCTATGAAGGTAAAATCGCTTGATGGTAGCACATACTTTTGTTGTTGTTTACGAATTATTTACAGCCATATGAGTTGAGTGTACATCTTGAAAAATAAGTTCGAAGATTTTGATATGTATAAGTTTAATGCCTCTATCGAAGAAAATGTGGGTTTTAATCATGATACTTCAAATAAACAAAGGAAATGATTTTGTCTCAACAACTTTTAATGTTTGTTTGAAGAACATGGGATTTGCATGGAGCTTACATCACCATCAGAGGCGGAGGGAGTGGGATGATTGGTTGGTGCTTAGCCCCCCCCCCCCCCCCCCCCCCCCTAATTGTCCCATATAAGCCTACCTTTACAATGCATACATTTCATACCTTTACAATGCATAAATTTCATGAAGGAGCACCGTCCCATAACCATTACATAGATTTTTCAAAATTTATTCAACAAGTCCTTCTAGTTTAATTTAGGTTTCAAGTTTACCTCTTTGTCTTTGTTTCATTCATTTATATACCCAAGTGCTAGATCTTAAAAATTCAATATGTAAAATACTCATGCTGATTAGCTATTTTACTTTCCGGTGTTCATGAAAAAAAAATTAATGTAAGACTCGTTTTTAAAACGTGTAATTATTCTTACCCGAATTGAACCGTAATTAAAATTGGTAACCAAAGATAGTTGAGGGGATAAACCATCAATTAACCAAACTCTTTAAAAATAAAAAAATAATAATAAATATATATATATATATATATATATAACATATTAAACTATCACAATTAGAGTAAATTTCAATACCATCGTCTTCTTCATCATCTATGACCACCATACTCATTTTCTTTTTTCTCTCTCTAGAATCAAACTTCTCTTTATATTATCTCTCGATTCGTTGAAGAAATCAACGAAATAATTACATATTCGGAATCTACACGACGAACCCTTCTTAGAGGTATAAATTTCTTTCTATTTTATTTAAGTTGGTAGGTTAAGGTAGCTGAAGTTGGTTGGTAGATTATAATTTGATATTACAAAGTTATAATCAAATATATGTTTAGAAATACTTAGGTTTGTCAAAATTACAAAAGGGTAAAGTTTAGAATCAAAATGATGATAATTGTATCTATATGTATAACCGCACACCAAGTGTTCGGTTTAATGCCTAAGAGAATAAAGTTTTGTGATTAAACTTAAGATAATAACCTTTGAGTTTTATGTTATGTGAGTAATAGTAATTTATGGTTTAAATAGGCAAACGATCGGGTTAAACTTCATCATGAGTTTCGGTTGATCACGTGTTACATCTTAATTCGATTAAGGTATGGATTTCATTTCTTTTGAATCGTAGGCAACTATTTGTTGTAGTTGACCCTTCCTAAAGGTGATTCACCGCCTTGTGATTGATCAACCAAACGTGATCAACAAATGTGTAATATATTATACACACACATACACATTGATTTTGATTTATTGAATCAATTGTTTGAACATTTTGATGTTTTATTAAAATGTGTCTCGTATGGAATTGTTTATGAAACTTGTGAAGTATATTGACCTTGATTTTTTTGAACGCCATTTGGGTAAGTGACATATGTTTAGTTTTCGTTGTTTTTAGAACAACCCAATAAATGAGCACATTATTTGGGATGTCTTCTATGGCGGCTTTGTTGTCATGGCATCCTGTAGGTGAACTCAGAACACCAGAGTTAAGCCCATTTGTGGCTTACGTGAACCCACTCTGGGTACTAGGCCGACTTTGTTGGCTCTAGGGTGGATGGATCGATCCTAGAACTTTTACCCACATAATATGTGATTGTGGTTAAATTCACGGGGGATTCGTGTGTGTGTGCCCGCATGCCGACCCAATAGTTCGTATGGTTGATCACCCCACGAACACAACAGGAATTGACGGACTTTATTTATATTACGTTTTGAAGTTAAAATGTGAACCGTTCTTGAAATTCTTGATTTTGATTTTGAATATTACTGAACATTTCTTTTGCTATGAACTTTAGTTTCATGAACTTTCGTCGAATGAATTTTTAATTCTTCCACTTCGTTATCGATGTTTTTATTATTATTTACGAATTTATATTATAATCCATTCACTGAGCCCTGTGCTCAGCCGTGTTTTTGTTTTCTGACACGGCAGGTTCGAAGTGACGTTTACGGGGACGGGACTTGAGATCGAGCGTGAAATTTTGGAGTTCTTAGAGTCACCTTATCATATAAACGTTCTAAGTTTATAAACACTTTTTGAAGTGTAATATTTTGCATTGTAATATATGTTTAGAGTTTATTAATAGCTCTGAATTAGTTGTGTATTATGTTAAGTCCCGTTCGTGACATCGCCCGTTCCGGACCACGGGGACGGGGGATGTTACAAATGTGGTATCAGAGCATATATATCGACTTGTAGATGAACCAGGTTTGACCTGTAAGGAGTGGGTAGACATTAGAATGGGTAGACTATAATTTAATTCTATTTACTGATTTTCAATCCGTAAATGTTTTGAATTTTAATTTTGATATTGTTTTATGTTAGAATGTCGAGACGTGGTCGCCCACGCAAATCCAGATCTTAACTTGAGGGTAACCCAAATCCCAACCCAGTGGAGGGTACTAGTGAGCCTAATATTGCTGATGTGGTCTGTCAGACTATGTCAAGTATGATGCCTACATATCTTGAACAGGTCATCCAGGCTATGCGACAGACAGCACAAAATATTCTTCCAAATCTTGTTCCTACAACAAATACTGGAAATTCTGGATCAAGTTCGGGTAATCCAACAGGAGAAATGCATACATGGATGGAGAGGTTTAATAAACAGAAACCTTAATCTTTCTCAATGGTCGTAGATTCAGTAGACATCGAACACTGGATTCGGCACATCGAAAAGATTTTCAATGTCTTGGATATCCCAGATCAGTACAGAGTCCGATTGGCTACTTATAAGTTTGAGAAAGAAGCAAACAATTAGTGTGAAGCTTGCATCCAAACTGACCCATCTGTTAAGAACTTATCTTGGGATAACTTCAAATAATTTTTTTTAATCAATATTTTACGGCGGCAGATCGCGATGCTTATATGCGAGAATATTCAACAATCCATCAAGGCGAGGAATAATTTGTTGCCGACTACATGGCTCGTTTTCTTAAGTTTTCTCGTTTTGCAAGAAATATTGCAGGCACCCAAGCACAACAAGCCAACAAGTTTAAATGGACACTCAAATCAAAGTATAAGGATAGTCTCTTGAATCATCCTATTAATACCGTTACTGAGGTGGCCGACGTAGCAAAAAATATTGATCGGTCACAACAACAACGGTTAGCTTCACGAGTTGACAATAAGAAACGTATACCCGAATCTTTCCAAAGTAACCCTCATTTTGTAAAGCCAAAGTCGAGCATTTACCCACATAAAAGTTCAAGTCAATTCACGCCACAACTTCCAGTGTTGTCTAGCAGTAGGAGTCAAAATGTTTCCAGCCCAATTAATATTTGTGAATTGTGATCGGTGCAATCTTCGACATCGGTTGGGTCCGTGTCTAAAGACGACCTATTCGTGTTTCAATTGTCAAGAAGAAGGGCATATGGCCAAAGATGGTCCTAAAGCTCAGACCACAACTGGTAAAGGAAAAGGAAAACAAGCAACTACTAGTGGGCGAGTCTTTGCATTATTTGGCGACAAATCTTAAGCGGGTATGATTTCAGGCCATGTTAACTTAATTGATTTATCTGTTTATGCCTTGTTTGATACCGGGGCAACACACTCTATTGTTTCTGAACAATTAGAATACCGGTTAAAACCTTATGAGCAAACCACCAAATTTCCAGTTGTGATATCTACCCCTATGGGTGGTTCAGTCTGTGTGTTAACTCGATTTTCAAACTGTTCGTTATTTATTGGAGATCGCATACGGGAGGTCACTCTACTTCTAATGCATATGTCCCACTTTCAATTAATATTGGGTATGGACCGGTTGTCACACCACCATGCAACTATAGACTGTAACGCTAAACAAATATTGTTTGGGGATATTGACAAACCAGAGGCAATCTTCCAAGGAGGCACTCCAAAAGAAGATGTTAGCGCTTTAACCTCTATTACTGTGAAGCAGTATACTTGGCAAAGTAACGAAGGTTTTCTGGCCTCGTTACAAGATCCCGAACAGGTATTCCCTACTTCTGCACCCATACCTGTTGTTTTCGAATATCTTGATGTGTTTCCCGATGATCTACCGGGTATACCACCAGTCCGGGAAGTCGAATTTACCATCGATCTAGTCCTGGGAGCTTCTCCTATTTCCAACGCTCCCTATTGAATGGATCCAACTTAAATGAAAGAACTCAAAACTCAACTCGATGATCTATTGAAGAAAGGTTTCATTCGACCTAGTGTCTCACCATGGGGAGCTCCGGTTCTCTTTGTCAAAAAGAAAGACGGTACGATACGTCTTTGTATTAATTACCGGGAGCTTAATAAAGTAGCGATTCGTAACAAGTATCCGTTACCGAGAATCGATGATCTATTCGATCAATTACAAGGAGCACGATACTTTTCCAAAATTGATCTTCGGTCCGGGTACCATCAACTTCGTATCCGAGATTGTGATATTCCGAAAACCGCGTTCAGAACTCGCTATGGGCACTACGAATTCTTAGTAATGCCTTTCGGGCTAACTAATGTTCCGGCGGTCTTTATGGATGTTATGAATCGAGTGTTTAAGGATTATCTCGACGACTTTGTTATCGTATTTATCGATGACATATTAATATACTCAAAGTCAAGAGAGCAACATGATCAACAACTTCAAATCGTTTTGGAAACTCTTCGAACGAAAAAGTTATACGCAAAACGTCCCAAGTGTGAATTCTGGCTTGATCAAGTATCTTTTCTCGGACACGTAATGTCTGCGGAATGTATCAAAGTCGATCCAACGAAAATTGAAACCGTCACTAAATGGCCTCGACCTACGAACGTATATGAAGTTCATGGTTTTCTAGGTCTAGCCGGTTATTACAGACAATTCGTTGAAGGATTCTCTAAAATATCTCTACCGTTAACCCGATTACTCCGAAAAGGAGTCAAATTTAATTGGGGTTCCGAACAAGAATCTAGTTTCGAGGAACTGAAGCATCGATTGGTTATCGCACATGTTCTTGTATTACCGTCTGGCACCAGCGGGTTTCAAGTTTACAATGATGCTTCAAAGAAAGGTCTCGGTTGTGTTCTTATGAAAAACGGAAGAGTGATTGCATACGCGTCACGTCAATTATAGCCTTATGAGGTCAATTATCCGACTCACAATCTCGAATTGGCTGCGGTTATCTTCGTACTTAAAATTTGGTGTCATTATTTGTACGGTGAGACATGTGAAGTTTTCACCGACCACAACATATTTACTCAAAAAGAGTTAAATATGCGTCAGCGAATGTGGCTCGAACTTCTAAAGGATTACAATGTTCATGTACAGTATCATCCGGGTAAGGCTAATGTAGTCGCCGACGCCTAAAGTCGTAAAGTTGTGGGACGGGAGTACCCCGAGTTCTTTAATCGATGTAAGTTTCCTATCTAAATTCGATTTCGGGGATGGAATCTCTTTTAAGGGGGAATAATTGTAAGACTCGGTTTTTAAAACGTGTAATTATTCTTACCCGGATTGAACCGTAATTAAAATTGGTAACCAAAGATAGTTGATGGGATAAACCATAAATTAACCAAACTCTTTATAAATATAAAAATAATAATAAATATATATATATATATATATATATATATATATATATATATATAACATATTAAACTATCACAATTAGAGTAAATTTCAATACCGTCGTCTTCTTCATCATCTATGACTGCCATAATCATTTTCTTTTTCTGTCTCTAGAATCAAAATTCTCTCTAGATTCTCTCGATTCGTTGAACAAATCAACGAAATAATTACATATTCGGAATCTACACGACGAACCCTTCTTAGAGGTATAAAATTCTTTTTATCTTATTTAAGTTGGTAGGTTAGGGTAGTTGAAGTTGGTTGGTAGATTATAATTTGATATTACAAAGTTATAATCAAATATATGTTTAGAAATGTTTAGGTTTGTCAAAATTAAAAAAGGGTAAAGTTTAGAATCAAAATGATGATAATTGTATCTATATGTATAACCGCACACCAAGTGTTCGGTTTAATGCCTAAAAGAATAAAGTTTCGTGATTAAACTTAAGATAATAACCTTTGAGTATTATGTTATGCGAGTAATAGTAATTTATGTTTTAAATAGGCAATCGATCGGGTTAAACTTCATCCCGAGTTTCGGTTGATCACGTGTTACATCTTAATTCGATTAAGGTATGGATTTCATTTCTTTTGAATCGTGGGCAACTATTTGTTGTAGTTGACCCTTCCTAAAGGTGGTTCACCGCCTTGTGATTAATCAACCAAACGTGATCAATAAATGTGTAATATATTATACACACACATACACATTGATTTTGATTTATTGAATCAATTGTTTGAACATTTTGATGTTTTATTAAAATGTGTCTTGTATGGAATTGTTTATGAAACTTGTGAAGTATATTGACCTTGATTTTTATGAACGTCATTTGGGTAAGTGACATATGTTTAGTTTTCGTTGTTTTTAGAACAATCCAATAAATGGGCACATTATTTGGGAGGGCACATTATTTGGGATGCCTTCTATGGCGGCTTTGTTGTCATGGCGTCCTGCAGGTGAACTCGGTCCACCAGAATTAAGCCCATTAGTGGCTTACGTGAACCCACTCTGGGTACTAGGCCGACTTTGTTGGCTCCAAGGCGGATGGATCGATCCTAGAACTTTTACCCACATAATATGTGACCGTGGTTAAATTCACGAGGGATTCGTGTGTGTGTGCCCACACGCCGACCCAATAGTTCGTGTGGCTGATCACCCCACAAACACAACAGGAATTGACGGACTTTATTTATATTACGTTTTGAAGTTAAAATGTGAACCGTTCTTGAAATTCTTGATTTTGATTTTGAATATTACTGAACATTTCTTTTGCTATGAACTTGAGTTTCATGAACTTTCGTCAAATGAATTTTTAAGTCTTCCGCTTCGTTATCGATGTTTTTATTATTATTTACGAATTTATATTATAATCCATTCACTGAGCCCTGTGCTCAGCCGTGTTTTTGTTTTCTGACATGACAGGTTTGAAGTGACGTTTACGGGGACTGGACTTGAGATCGAGCGTGAAATTTTGGAGTTCTTAGAGTCACCTTATCATATAAACGTTCTAAGTTTATAAACACTTTTTGAAGTGTAATATTTTGGATTGTAATATATGTTTAGAGTTTATTAATAGCTCTGAATTAGTTGTGTATTATGTTAAGTCCCGTTCGTGACATCGCCCGTTCGGTACCACGGGGACGGGGGATGTTACAATTAACTTAGTGAATTATATTACCGGATGCAATTTAAAAATAACATTTATGGAAACACCTATAATTTTTTTTCCGGATCTTTTTGGTAAACAAAAAGTCAAGATATAATAAAATAAAACATAAAATTACGAGTAATTAAATAAGATGGATCATATCACGTAATTGAAGGAAGTATATGGTGTTGTGGCAAACAAGGTTTAGATATGTAGATTGATATTAATGAAAGGGGAGCAAACACGTCATGACTATAAACACCTGTTGCATGTCCTAATTGGACATACCTTTGGCTTTGTCCTTCCTAGATACAACTTGATTTTTACCCAACATTCAATGAAAAATGTTGCTCCGAATTTTTTCACAGGGCAAATAAATCACAGCCTCAAATACTTTTGGATCGTAAAATGGTTTTAAAAAACAATGGAAACAACAATATTTATCGTTAGTATTTTACAACAAAGTACAACTGTTGACCCCCGTTAACTTATATTCATAGCTCCGCCCTTGATCACCATATACACCAAAACAAAACTACAGTGATAACATAAAGAAATAATTGTACCATTGTGGAAATGGCCAGAATACTGATGCAAGCAAAGAATCTTCCCATTAATTTTAGGTAGAAAGTTGTTGCAACAATGTTGTATCTCCTTAGACTATGTTTGGCAAACTAGCTGATAAGCTAGCTGATGAAAAAGTCACGTTTGGCAAAAACTAACTTATAAGCATATAAAATTAATGTTCTAAATGGCGTGAGGCGAGGCGTGGCAGCGAGGCCAAGCCTCAAGCCTTAGAAGCCACGGCGAAGCCATGGCGTTTTCAAGGCGTGACTTATGGCGTCATTTTTCTAATTCATATATAATATTATATATAAAAACATATGTTTTGTAGTGTTACTCAATTAGTCAATAGGAATAAGCAAATTAAATTATGGTATATATTAAAAAACTTGCATATAAGACATGGAAAACGTAAAGAAAAATCAAATATTGCATTACGAAATTGTGCATTAGGCAATGGCGTGCCACGGGCTTAACGTGGCGTGAGACACAAGCCTTGGTGTCATGGCACGCCATGGCGGCTGTGCGGCGAGTTTTTTAGAACACTAAAAAAGACATCTAAAAAAGATAATCAATTACAATATTTAATAATATAATTAAAAATGATTTATAGTAATCTAATATATTAATTAATACAAATACGATAGTAAATAATATAATATGTTAATTAAAAGAATTTAAAATTTATTATTATTATATATATGTTATAAATTTCGAATTTTAAACCAAATATTTAAAAAATCTACATTAACTTATAATTTTAAATAACCGTTACATATAATATGAAAAAAATAATCAAATAATAATTACAAAAATAATAATAATTGATAACTAAAATATATTGATCAATATTAAAAAAATTGATATAATTATCAATGATTTTAAATATTTAAAAATTAATATTAATGTATAATTAAAATTTATATTATAATTTTCAGATAATATTAATTAATATTTATTAATTAATAATAATAAATTTTAATAACTAATATTTATTTATAATTAATAGTTAATATATAATAATTAATATTAATGAGGGCATAATTGGAATAATTACAAAAAGCTCCTCATAAGCTACTCCAAATAGCTAGCTTATGTCCATCCAAACATGTACCCAAAAAATAAGCTAGCTCATTTTTGCCAAACGATGCCTTAAATTTATCGCATACTAAAACCATTCAAAGTTCAAAATTGAACACTATATAAACCTTGGACATGTAGAATGCCCAATTTGATGAAAAATCTTAAAGGAATATATTTGTTGGATATTTTTCTCGCTCCAAAGCATATAAAAGTGTCCAAAAATATAAGGTTCGGCTTGCTGTAAATAATTATGCTTAATAATAAGGTATTGATCTCGACGAAACTTTTTCCTTGTTCGTCTCGAAACTTTAAGAACCTTCTTAGCCTTGGCTGCTCAATTACATTGGTGTATGCCACAGTTTGATGTTAATTCAACCTTTTTAATCACTATAGCTTGAAACAAAACAAGCATCACGAGAATGATACTTTCAAATTGGTTCTTATTCTCTTGAGAACGGCTTTGAATGAAGTCAAAATGAATCCACTTTTTACATTTTTTTATTTCAAAAGGTAAATATTTTTTGGTTGTTTGTCCTTACGTAGATTATATGATATAATATAGAAGTACTTTCACTTATTCTCACGAAATGAAAAATTCTCACGTGATCATTGAATCTGTTGTCAAGATCTTCTTTTGTAGAACACAAAAACGTATAACAAGACAAGGATTTTACATTGGCCCTTTTTTCCCCTTTTAAACAATCGAAATACACAAAACATGTCAATAATGACTCTTGAACTCATAGCAAAATACTCTGTTAATATCAGTTTGGGTCAAAACCACTAATAGGCTCGTGCTTACCACAAGGTAAGATAGGGTTTGTTTGCTTAACGAATAAACGACAAATTAATACGAAATTACACAATTATGAAGAAGACTATATCATTAGATCTTGGTGTCACATCCTGAAGTATTGTTATAACCCGATACACATTCAAAACCTGCCAAAAACATAATTACTTTCATAAACCATAAGTTCATAACCATATCTTCTCAGGGTGGACCTACATACAAAGCCTCGAATGCATGGGCTACAACTCAATTGACTCATCCCAGTAGAAACAATTTTTGGGGTCCTAAAGGTGCAACCACTTTAAATAATGTGTGCTACCTTTAGTTAATAAAAAGTGGTTTCAACCTAGCAGTAGTGCTATTACATGTGGTATTATTATAGGTCATCGGATCAATTCATTGAGAACCACAAAAAAGTTGAGAACCGTAAGAACTTGTATATTCGTTAATGCATATACACTCATGAATCTCTATGAGTATATGCACCGATGCATATATACATATATATATATATATATACATGCATACGTAATAAATATGTAATGATGAATATACTCATTGATGGAATATATATTTTGATAATGTATATGCATCAATGGATATTTTGATAATGTATTATGCAGCAAAGTAGCAAGGGTTGAAGTTGTGTATGTGGTTAAATCAAGTGAAAACCATAAAAATGTTGAGAACTATAAGAACCAATCTCAAGCACAATCAAAACTAATCAATGGTGAGAGTTAGGAGGTAACATTTTGCATATATGGTGTTATTTACATACAAACATAACTTTTAAAAGGGCATAAAAGTAAATTCATTCACTTTCTATCTCTTATTGAAATTATATAATTTAAATTAAACATCATCTCCTTTTTAAATCAAAATCATATTAATTACAATAAAATTTTAAATCAAAAAATTTATATAAAAAACGAACATTTAATTTTCTTTAATTTGAAATGAGTATCATTATATTTTTTTTATATTTTCCTTAATAATTGCAATTTTTACATTAAACAATAAAAGTGATTTAAGTTGTATGTTGTTTCACCTTGTGAAACAACATTTTAGTACTCCACATCACATTTCACGTCATTTTGGTTTTACTTTCACATTGTGAAACAACAATACATGTTTCACCATGTGAAATAACATTAACAACATTGTGTTGTTTCACAATATGAAACAACACTTTAGTGTTTCACGTCACATTTCTCGTCAATTTTTGTTTTGGTGAAACAACAATTTATTGTTTTCAAATTGTGAAACAACAATTTATTGTTTCACTTTAGGGACATTATATTATTTCACATTATGAATGAACATTACATTGTTTCATCATGTGAAGCAACAATATATTGTTTCATCATGTAAAATTGCACTACATATTTCACCATGTGAAATAATACTACATTATTTCACATTAACAACATAGTGTTGTTTCACAATATGAAATAACACTTTAGTGTTCCACATCACATTTCATGTCGACCTTTGTTTTGTTTTCAAATTGTGAAACAACATTATATTGTTTCACGTGTGAAACACAAATTTATTGTTTCTTTTTAGCGACATTATATTATTTCACAATATGAAAGAACACTACATTGTTTCACCATGTGAAACAGGAATAGATTGTTTCACATTAGTAACATTGTTTTGTTTCACAATATGAAACAACACTTTAGTGTTTAACATCACATTTCATGTCAACTTTTGTTTTCAAAAGTGTGAAATGTGAAACAACATTTTATTGTTTCACTTTAGCGACATAATATTGTTTCACAATATGAAAGAACATTTTAGTGTTTCACTTTCACATCGCATTTTACATCAACTATATTTTGTTTTCACAATCTCAAACAACACTAAATTTGTTTAACTTTAGTGACATTGTATTATTCATTTGTGAAATAAAACTTTAGTGTTTCCAGAATTTCATGTGATATTTTAATTACAATATCTGTATATTTACTATATTTTCTTTTCCCATGTGATGTTTTTTATTATTTAAAATAGTCAAATATATTTTATAAAGATGTATGTTTTTATATACGTTACCATTAAATAATGTATATGTGAGAAAGTAAGCGAGTAAAAATTAAATTAATAATACAATCAACTAATAAAATATAAAAGATTATTATCAATTAATGAAAATTAAAATATCTTATTATTACATAAAAATTACATCGCATAAGATTGAATTAAAATAAAATAATAGTTGATTCTAAATTTTGATATCAATAAAAAAGGGAATTGAAAAATAATCAAGAAACGGGAAAATTACCATCAAGTCATTCCTTAATTATAAATGAAACATTAATTAAGGTTGTTAGATTAAAGTGATTAGATGGTTGAGATTGGTTCTTAAGGTTCTCAATATTTTTGTGGTTCTTATTTGATTACCGTCCTCTCTCTCTCTCTCTCTCTCTCTCTCTCTCTCTCTCTCTCTCTCTCTCTCTCTCTCTCTCTCTCTCTCTCTCTCTCTCTATATATATATATATATATATATATATATATATATATATATATATATAGAGAGAGAGAGAGAGAGAGAGAGGTGTGAGTTATTATGCAACCTTTTACATGGTGCAACCCACCTATCTACCACTCATTTTATTTTCACCTTTTTTAATTAAAAAGATGAAAACAAAATGAGTTGTAGATAGGTGGGTTACATGTGGTTGCACCATTAAAAGGGTTGCATTTGAACATCCTCCTCTCTCTCTCTCTCTCTCTCTCTCTCTATATATATATATATATATAGATGGTGCAACCTCATGCAACCCATTTATCCACCACACAATTTATGTAATTAAAAAAAGGAAAAAAGCTAAAAATAAAATGTGGTGGATAAAGGGGTTGCAAGGGTTACATCATGTAAAAGGTTGCATAATAACCCACCCCTATATATATATATATATATATATATATATATATATAGACTAGATGAAATAACATAAACTAATGATAAACTAATGAGAACATCTCTAATAGATTTCTTATAACAGAGAAAAAATAGATTTTAGGCTATTTTTATTTCCTCCAACATATTCTCTAAAATGCAGAAAATATGAGAGAATAAATCTTCAAATTTGGGAAGTCCCTAAAATTAAATGTTAGAGAAATCTTTTTTTATTGTTTCCACCAATGAGATTAAATGTATTATTATTTTATATAAAATAATTTAAAAGTTTATTTTCCAAATATACCTAACGTTGAAATCTTTATAATAGAGAGAAAATGTTGGGAGTTTATTTTATTTTAAGGGGCCGTTTACCAAACACTTACCAGAAAGAGTCACCCCCTCACTTACCTTATGAGGTAACATTCTCGACCATCAAAATGGATTGTTGGTGAGCGCCTCTTACCGAGTAAGCACTAACCAGGTAAAAGTTTCCCTCACTTACAAGGTAAGATTAAGATTCTCGGTCCTTGCTACGCCTCTTAGTGAATAAAATAATCGGTTCTTGTCATGCTCACCTAGTAAGGTAAGGGACACCTGGTAAATGTTTGGTAAACAACCCAAAGTTCAACACTTGCTTTTGTAAACTGTCAACGGCTATTTGAAGGACTCTGTAGTTTGCTTCAAATCTCAGTTGGTTTGTACCACGTGTATTTGATAAACTAATTTCAGAGAATGATTGATTCTACACACACTTAGCTTCGGGAAGAGAAGGGGGGGGGGGGGGGGGGGGGTGGGGGGGGTTCTTCCCAGAATCAGTCACTCCACCCTTTCCATCCCCATACCTTACTTCCGAATGAAATATATTGGGTTTATATAGTTTGGTTGATTTAACGTGTTTTAAAGCATGGTCAACAAGTTCATATACATTGGCCTTAAAGAACTTTCATAACATTTTGCAAGCTATGCAGGAATTTGTACATGCAAAACACAATTTCATCCAAAAACCTACCCCGGGTGTGAACACAGACTGCTGCTCGTTTAGTGATTTAAATCTGAGTACGCGAAAGAAAAAGAGAAATAAGTGAATATATATAATAGATAGATATATTTGTACATATGCTGATGGTGATATGCACATGTATTTTATGGACTCACAGACAACATTCTATAGCAGCACCAGAAGCCCTAAAAGCTATAGAGAGGTACCTTTAAAACCAACATTAAGCTTTATACTCGTTCACACGGATCCATTTTGTAGAGGACCACTTGTTCCCCTTGATAACTGGGCAGCCACCTATCAAAGGATAACAGATGTTTGAAGTAAAGTTAATGCATGTGTCATGGTAAAAAGAGATGCAAATGCATTACAGCAAAATCGGGTTTATAAGACACCAAAAATGTCTAATTGTCCTAATAGATTGCTTTATAGGACCAAATAGTTATTAGTCCTACGTAAGAGTATTACAATAAGTTTATAAGACATTTTTGGGCACCTTAACAAGTTTTTACAACACTAGTAAAATAAAGTGTCATATTGATTTCTTCACATGACATTATTTGAAAAAATATTATAAAAACAACTGTCCTGAAAAAGATTTGTTTCACTTTATTTTAGAAGTGTTCTAAAAGATCTTGTTAAGACACCCAAAAGTTTCCTGTAAACTATTGTAACACTTTTACTAATGTAAACTTGAAGTGTTTGGTCCTATAAACTTATTAGTACATTTAGACATTTTTGGCATTCTATAAACCTGATTTTGTTGTAGTGTATGGATCGATTGATATATTAACAATTACTGACCATGTAAACTTGAAGGATCTACAGATGCATCAGGTTTCATGCTCCAGAAAAGCAACGCATCCCCCATTTTTGGTTTAACAGACAGTCCTTCTTTGCCACATTCAGATAGTTCATTCCACCAAGGCACTGCACTGAAATTCCCCTTTGCAGACGGGAACACTGTCTCACCTCCTTCTTCAACGTCTGAGCTGCCGTCAATGTAAAAAAGATGAGATACAATGGAAAAATAATGAGCAAAATTACCCAGAGGAAACGCATCACTTACAGGTACATCAGAACTGTAGCCATACGTTGGCCCCCATTCTTGGTGTTAAATTCATCTTGGAAGTAGTCATAGTGAGGCTCGTATTTCTGTCCCACTTCGTAGTGTAGAATTTGCAGTCCTTCCCCATGTTCTGTATAAAAACTGATTTTCAGACCACCCCCCAATTAAGTAGATAGAAGATACATTCAGGGGCGGACCTAGGTATGAGTTAGGGGGTGCACGTGCCTAATCTAAACGCAATAGAAAGAAAAAATAGATGTCTTAAAGGTGCAGCCGTTTTAAGTTGTTGTGTGCTCCCTTAAGTTAACAAAAAGTGGCGGCAGCCTACAAGTAGTTTCATTACATCGGTATTATAGGTCACAAGTTCAAATCCGTTGGCTCTCTCTAATTTTTTAGGGTAACAGCAGCAGAAAAGAAAAGAAACCACTTGGACGTTGCAAAAAACCGCTTATATGTCATCTTTAATGAAACTGTAGTTTTTACAATTGATATTTACTTCATTCTATATTATGTCAATTATTTTGTGCCTCCGCTCGAAAAAAAATTTGGTTCTGCCTCTGAATATGTTACACAGTTGACAAATTGAAATATTAGGCTACATAAGCACCTTTTACACAGAAGAAAAGGTGTGTGCCCATGTAGTACTAACAAGATAAAAATCGTAAACCAGAGGGTCGTTGGCCCAGCGGGTTACCGGTGGAGCCCATCCTCCTAGGAGATGAAGGGTTCAAACCTCACCGAAGGTGATGAGTGTGTGAGTATTTGTTGTATATAAATATTATATATCTGAATTATAATCGTATTGACAGTGGGAAACCAAGTATACAGGGGGACTGGTGTGACATGTATATAAGTAATGAGTACATAAATGAACTTTATGGACATGAAAGAAATTTGAAGGGATCTTCTGTGCTAGCAATTTGGCCAGCCAGAAACTTTTACATATAGCCAAATTGAAGATGCAATCCAAGTGTCAACTGTTTCACAAATGGAAAACCCACAAAACTGGCCTTTGTTTGGTCCATTTTCAGAAATGGGTACCACAAACTAGAAAAGCTGCTGTTTTATTTTTGCCTTTTTCAGAGTACGTTAGGCTGTAAACTAGGAAATACACTGAAATTGAAGGTATACTAATAAGTTACCAGAAGAATGATGATGCTTAGTAAAATGCCTACCTACAGGTAAAAATGTGAAATCTGCAATCCTTTTCTCTATGGTCCGGATTATTTTATCACGTCCACGAGCCAAAAATGTGCCAGAACTCGTACGAACCCTAAATGAAAGAGGTGAGATATATCCGGTTAATTTAAATAACGCGAGGATGCTAGAAAGATTATAAAAAAGTAACAAAAACAATAAAAGAGAACTCAAAAACTGCAAGTAAATAAATAAGAACAGGAACATTGAAGAACTAGCACACCTACTATCTTTGCTCTTGCCAGTCTCGCTATCAACAACAGTTGACTTCTCCATATGAGGTTTAGCAAGGTTAATTAGATACTCGCACTCGTGCTGGGACTGCCATGAGAAACATACAAAGTTCAGTTTGGTGAGTTCACTGTCAACGAAGTTTTGTTTAAGGCACACATGAGACTTGGTTTCTTTACCATTTTTTAACTTAGTCTGATTAGTCAGGATGGCATTATAGCATAACTTTTTGTAACAGAACAACAGTAAGGACACATACATTTTCGCTTGTAAAAGTAGAATTGTTAAGAGAGAGTCAATTACGAAGCATGTCATACATGCCCGATCTTGGAAACTGAGCACATGATACTCAAAAGATGGATTACAGGTCCAAGTAAATGAATTCGTAAACCAACATCTAGGATGAATTGGAGTCTTCCATAGCTAGATTAAAGACCATCGAATCTATTTTATGTGGTAAAAGATACCACAACTAAGGAAACTCTAAACTCAAATCATAGCTCATGATAAGGGGATCATAATCTTAAGACAGTGAAACGAAAGTAATTTTAAACTAAAATAAGTAACTAGCTCCTTTCCAAACCAAAAATTAGTATACTACAATATACTGAAACCTTGCTTACTCTAAAATAGACAAAAAGAACATGGAATGCAGTATAGAAAACACAACCAACCAGAATTCATACTTCCTATAAACAGATATTTGAGCGAACACTTTTCTCCATGCAAGGACAAGGAGGTAGTGTTTCTGAACTGCAACTATATGTAAATGTACAAAAACATAAAGTAGAGAGAGAGTAGAAAGAATGTTGATATTGTATTACTTGTCTTGTCATACATGTGAGAGGAACCATCTTTTTAGAGGTAGTTTAGAGTAGTTATAGGAAGAGCAAAAACAACAGTATAGTAATATGCTGCGAGTCAAGGAATGCATAGGTCTATTATCCCCCCCACAAGCAAATTGTGTCCTCGACATGAAGCTTGAAGCATAGAATTACCAACCAAAGATGAGATTATCCGTTGGTGAGAATGTCAGCAAGCTGTTGTACTGTTGGTATGTTAGATAAAACCACGTGAAATATAGATCAACCTCTATATGTTCTGTACGTTGATGGAACATTGGATTGGCAGCCAACTACGTAGCCCCAATATTGTCACACCATAGAGTAGGAGGATGAGCGGATGATACTTGAATCTCCTTAATCAAAGCCGGGAGCCAACAAAGCTCAACAGCTGTCAAAGCAAGAGCCCGATATTCAGCCTTGGTATTAGGAGCAACAGTATGTTGCTTTTCAAAGCTCCAGCTAATTAAGTTGCTCCCAAGATATATGCAAAAACAGTTGGTAGAATGTTGATCATCAGGATAGCCAGCCTGGTCAGTATCAGAGTAGGCATCAAGATGAAAATAAGTGGACTTGTGAATAGTGGGACCATAATCGATAGTGCCCTTTAGGTAGCATAAGATGTGAGACTATAAGGCTTGCACTTACCTAACTCTGTGCAATGAAGAATATCATTAAGATACCCCTCCTGACTTGAGCGAAGACCTTGAGAAGTAAAATCAACATATGTTCCAAGAACGTAACTCCGTCTGCCCAGGCCTTTTATGCAAACTAGGAGAGTATTACTGTAGTATGTGAATAAGATATGTAATAAACACTACAGAGCTCTCTGTAAGGATGATATCATCAACATAGAACAAAATAGAACATGGATGATCCCCCACAGAATAAATGACAAATGAGGTGTCGAAGATACCCTGTCGAAAGCCAAACTCACAAGACCAGATGAAAGCTTTTCAAACAAGACTCTATGAGATTGTTTAACACTATATATAGCTTTCTCAAGGAGGCCATGATGTAGCCGCAAACTGTTCATAAGACCTGGTGGTTGAGTCATGTACATAGCTACTTTGAGACCACAATTCAGAAAAACATTATTTACATAAACTTGCCGAATGTCCTATTCATGAGAATATACAATAGATGGTACAAGTCGAATTGTAGTTGGCTTAACATGACTAAATGCCTAAGAATAATCAATCTGATGCAATTCAATTGGGAAATTGCATTAATTCTGTCGAGAGATTGTGATTTTTTGCTTCTTCTCCAACTATTCAAGATGCTGGTGTCTCCTTACAACTGATTTCAATAAACGTGTCCCCCCCCCCCCCCAAAGAAGTCTCTTATAGTTCCCTAACTTCCTCTAACCACCCAAGGCTCCTCATCACAACCAATTCACATCCCCTTATTACAACAAATGAAAAGACTATTCTACCCTTTAATTATTTCCCCTTCTATAATATGTAAGACGAAACCTACTCGTATCATTACCCCCCCCCCCCCCCCCCCCAAAAAAAAAAAAAAAAAAAAAAAAAAAAAAAAAAAAAAAAAAAAAAAAAAACTTCACTTTGTCCTCAAGGTGAAAACCTATAAAATAAGTATTTATCATGTCATAATTCTCCCACAAAGCTTCAAATGGTGGTAGCCCATGCCATTTAATCAAGACCTCGAGCTCTCTGTTTGTTGGTCTGCAATACAATACCAACTTGGGTTCGACTATCAGCACGTCGTCTTCATTCAACTGCTCCAGAATGTCTCCCGACGATAAGATTGAACCCCGAGCTTCCCGTAATTGCGACACATGAAAAAAAAGGGTGTGTGACCAGGGACGGATCCACAAATTTTTTCATACGGTGGCACTATATAATATAGACAAAAAATAATTACAAAAAACACGGTTTTTATCGACGTGTTTTCATCTTTTCACCGACGTTCAATATTACCCGATGTGTTTTTAGCCTAATTCCACAATTTCGAGGGATTTTTAAAGTTGTTTGCTTGATTTCGAGAGATTTTTAAGTTTTTTTTATCGATTTCAAGAGATTTTTTCGGGTTTTTTGGTTGATTTCGATAGTTTGTTTTGGTTTTTTGGTTGATTATGAGGTACGGTTGCACCTTCTTGAAGTTTTCAAAATAATACGGTAGCACCTTCCAAAACGATACGGTTGCACCTTTTACGAACCTAAATTTTTTTACCCTTCGTCGGAGAAATAATACGGTGGCACGTGCCACCGTATTCCATACATTAGATCCGTCCATGTGTGTGACTATTAATGTCTCTGTAACCTGTAAGCCACCTTTCCAATTTTGGCAATAATCGAAACTGTCCATAAAATCTAGCAACCAATTTTTAATTGACTCGCATTCTCAGAGCTTATATGGTTGTAGTTTTAAGAAAGCCATCTCTCCCACCCGGAATTCCTTATCCGTCATATGTTTGTCTCCTTGATCCTTCATCCATTGTTGCGCCTTAATGATTTGGACTCAGAGTTTTCATCCAAGAGAAAATCCTGCTTGAGCAATAGGTCTATGGATTGCAACTCAGCAGACCTTTCCGCATACTCCAAAATTCTTGGGGGATCTCTGCCATTTAATACTTTAAAAGGGGAAGGAGGTGGTGTTATACCAAATTTTTGCCGATGCTAACCAATGCTTCCATTTCTGAGGGTGTTGAGCGGTGAAGCATCTCAAGTATTGTTCCAACGTTTTGTTAACCACCTTGAATTGACGGTCCGACTGAGGGTGATAAGTTGTAGAATTGGAGACGAAATAATCACATGGGAATTCCACGTAACTTGATAACCTCCTTGACAAACAACGTGGCAACCGGGTGTTTTAACGGCACAAAATGAGCATATTTAAGTTTGTCCACAAACACGAGAACCGTATCTAATCTCCCAGACTATGCTGTTAATATCGGATATCGGTGGTATATCGGTCGGGGACTATTTGAGATATCGAAAATATCGGTGATATATCGGTTCATATAATATTTCTTAGAATTATATATATATATATATATATATATAGGGTCCTTTTAATTTGCAACCCAAAAAAAGGTGGCAACCTTTACAACCCCCTTCATCACCATTGATCTTTAATCGGACGACCCATATCATTTAGATGCTTTAATCATTAATTTTTAATTATTAATTAATTTTTTCATCACAAAATTAAGGGTTCAAGGGGTAAATATGGAATAACACTAAAAAAATCTGTGTAATCATAGAAACCCAGATTCATTGCAATCCTTCTTCGAAATACACTCCACGATTATGATACGGTTTCCCATTAATCACACCAAGAAATTAGAAACCCGATTCTCCGGCAAGATCTCTAGTCAACCACCCCTGCTAACATCTTCATCGTCTCCGGCAAGATTCCCGGCCAACCACCCCAATTGCGTCTTCATCATCTCCGGCAATATTTCCGGCCAACCACCCCCTCTGCGTCTTCATCAAATCTTCATCCTCAAGCATTCATCAAATCTTCATCTTCAAGCATTCATGAGCTGAAATAGGGTTCATGTATTCATCAAATCTTCATCTTCATCATCTCTACAACGGTCTTCCAGAATCTGATCACAAAGATCAACAGACGGTATGGGATCATCAGAACAGATCGTAACGACTCTTGTACAAATCCCAAAATAGAATTACGTTAAGATTTTCATCATCATTTCCGGCCAACCACCCCCGCTACATCTTCATCATCTTCGGCAAGATCTCCAGCCAACCACCTCCACTGCATCTTCATCATCTCCGGCGAGAACTCCTAAACTTCGTCATCTTCTCGTAACGAAAACTCCATCTCCACCATCGTAACAATAAATCAAAGAATATCTTTTCCTTCGATCCAGAACCTTGGATATGGAGGCTTTGATGTCATTCGATGATTTTGGAACTCGTCTCCATCGATCTGGAAACCATCGATTCTGCTTTTATGATTCTGGGTTTCATTTATGTTTCACGAACCGAAACAGGGTTCATGCATTCATCATCTCTGGCCAACCACCCGGTACATCTTCATCCTCTCCGGCCACACGATGAAAATGTTTCAAATCAATGAAACGATGAAGACGACCGGAAAAATGGAAAGAAATAACTACCTAATATAACTTCCTTATCATTAATTGGAATATGCATAAAAATCGAGATTATCATAATAAACCGAATGATAAATTAATTCATTAAAATCCGATTATATATGAAATGACATCATTACCCTTTAATCATTAAAAATTTATAAAAAAAAAAGATTTATATCTTAAACATGATCTAACGGTGATGAAAGGGGTTGCAAAGGTTGCCACCTTTTTTTGGGTTGCAAAATATCGGCCGCCTATATATATATATATATATATATTTGTTTATAATTGTCCAATTTAATAAACTATGTTCGATGTCAGAAATATGAATTTCAGTAGAATTCATATGAAGATCATTTTCTTCATTGATTTCATTGTCAAAACTATTCTTTTTAAAAAATAAATTCATCATCTTGTTTATTAAAATAAAAGTATCTTTGGAAATAAATTTGATTTATTGAAAATTAAGTATTCTTATGATTATTGGACTATTAACTGGACCACCACGATTGGACCACCTATCACTGACCTGGTACGGCTGGACGTCTTACAACTCACTGCGTCACTTACGCTACTCCAACGGCCAAGGCTAAACCAACGTCGGGCTAAAACCAACGCTAATATCCAATTATCATGAAAAGACTTCATTTTCTGGTAAATCATTTTTATCTCTAAATAACTTTGATTTAAATAAATAAGATTAGATTTCATTTTATAAAAATCTTCATTAAGACAATAAAATACAATTAAAAATATGATTAACATATATATATATATATATAGGTGGTTTCATTTGCAAACCACCATAAAATTGCAAACTTTGCAACCCACTTCCTAGTCGTAGATTTCATCAATCAATGTCAAGATTAAATTGAGTTATTTATGGTAATTAAAATTAAAATTTAATATATTTAATTAATAAAATTAGAGAGTGAGGGCAAAATCGTATATTGTAATTTCAAGACATAATTAAGGAAAACGGATGAAACTGTAATATTTTTGGGAACATGGTCAAGATTGTAGTTGGTTACCAAAATTAAAAATTAATATATCTAATTAATTAATAAAACCGGTGATGTAATCATGATATTTTTAGGAACATAATTAAAATGAAAAATTAATATATTTAATTAGAAGCCTTGATGTAATGAGTCTGGTGTCTACCGTGATGAACTTTGTGATGTAAATATGCAGAAGAGAATTATACAAAGTGTTGCTTCACGAAACATGGGTATTGAAAACCTTAAAAAGCCGTAGGTTCCCAATTTTAAAAGAATTCCCGCCAAGATGAATAAGATAAAGGCGGCTAATTCACATGCATCTGTTGGAGGAAGGAATGGACATAGGTTAATCCATAGTAGAAGGAAGAAGTTGTGAGACCTTTTCAAATCAATAAGGTATGGTTAAGTTATATAGACGAGAATTATGATTTGTTGCGTTGAGGCAATCATTCATCCGGTGAAAGAGTAGCCCGCCTTGCTTTCTTTGAATAGGCCTAATCTTTTATCAGGAAAGAGAAAATGGCAGCAAATTGATAAACCCATGATGAACTGTGATGAAGATTGTGATGAAAACTAAGTGAAGTTGCGATGAAAATGGATATGAAACCGAGATGAAACTGAGATGAACGGAGATGAAAACGGAGATGACACGTAGATGAACGACGATGAACAGAGATGAAAACGGATATGAAACCAAGATGACACGGAGATGAAACGACGATGAACGAATATGAACGGCGATGAACATAAATTAACCCTAGATAAGTCGAGAGTTAATCGTGACGGCATCAATCGAGTTGAGCAACATATATACTTATGTATCCATCTGAAGCATCCATGAAAGACACAACTTCAAGATGTTGATATGAAGCTGCAAATACGCGTTAATATGGAGCAACACTTCATTCATCCACTTTTGTTTGCTAGATTGATTTTTAATTAAAACAAATAAACACCATAATTAGTTGGTTATTAATTTAAACATATCCAAAAATAACAGTAGATGATAATTACCATAAATAAATGGATAAAATAGAAAAAGACAACCTTACCCTTATAATTAAAATTTATAAAAAAAAAAAAATTCATTGATTGGTTAGAATTGGTGTGCAAAGTTTGCAATTAATAGTGGTTTTCAAATGATCGCTCCCCTGTGTGTGTGTGTGTATATATATATATATGTATGCATCCATAAACATATCATATGCATTAACTAAAAACATAGTTTCAACATCAAAACATCAACTTAAACAAGTTTCACAAAACAAAATAGGAAAAGTGTTCATAGACGAGCTAATCGCAAGCAATAGGTTCGGCATCCGAATCAATATCATCTAATACATTCACTTCTTCGTTTAGGTTAGCTTCCCAAAATAGGAAAAGTGTTCATAAACTAAAGAAGTCGTTGATGTAGAAGAACAGTAGAAGTCGTCGATGTAGAACAGTAAAAGAAGTGGACTAAATTTAGAAAAACCTAACTTATACCTCTCACTAATTAAAAGGCCCAACTATAACTCTCACTAATTAGAAAAAAATCCCAACTATAACTCTAACAAAAAAAAACTTAAAAGGAAAGCCCAGCTCGGTAGACAATCAAATAGGCCCAAAAAATCATTACCAAAAAATCGGTATATCGGACTGATTGTTTGGTCAAAATATCGCCGATATATAGGTCAATATCGCTGATATTCTCGGTCCCGATATAAATAGCGATATTTGGTCACCGATATTTTGGCTAGGAGCGATATCCGATATATCGATGATGTATCGGCGATATATCGTGATATTAACAGCATAGCTCCCAGACTTCGGTAATCCTTCAATAGAGTCGTTATTTCATCCCATACTTTCAATGGTAGTGCAATCGGCTGTAGCAATCCGGCTGGTGACCCTCCAAACGATTTACTGCGTTGGCAAGTTTCACAATTCTTGACAAACTCCTTTACATCTTTTCGCATTCCTGTCTAGAACAGTTATGTTGATAGTCTTTGGAAGGTTCTCTATATCCCAGAATGACCCCCCATAGGAGAATTGTGGAACTCTTCGAGGATCGTTGTGATTAACATTGAGATTCGTGGTAACACCAATATGTTTTTATACCGCCTAACTTCGAACCCTTTATGTTCTACCTAACCTTCTTGTACTTCTTTCATTATTCTTCTAAACACCTCGTCTTTGCATACTTCATCTCGTATCACATCCCAATGTCGCCATTGCGGCCCTCCCATCACCGAGCATTCAATATCTTTTCTTGATAACGCGTCTGCTACCAAATTATGTTTACCCACCTTGTAAACAATATCGAACTCGCAACCCAACAATAAAATCACCCATTTTTGTTATTGCGGTACCGCTACTCCAATAGAAACTTGAAACTTTGCTAGTCTATATGGACCATAAATCTTCTCCCCAGTAAGTAAGCTCCCCATTTATTAATAGCAAAACCAATTGGCATTAACTCCTCGTATATCGCTTTATGCCATAGAATGCCTCATGTCGTCCTTCGTGCATTAGGGCAGCACCTAGACCACCACTACCTTATGCGTCCGTTTCAATGATAAATGGTGAGCTGAAGTTCGGAAGAGCTAACATCGGTGCTTGTGTCATTGCTATTTTTAACTCCTCAAATGCGGCTTGGGCTTTCTCGTTCCATTTGAACCTCCTTTCCTTAACAAGTCTGTGAGTAGTCTAGCGATATTGCCATAACCCACAACAAATTTCCTATAATATTCGGTTAACCCAAGAAACCCCTCAATTGAGTGATCATGCTAGTGAGGCCATTTCAGCATTACTTCCATCTTGGTGAGATCCATGATCACCCTTATCCGGAGATAATATGACCTAGATACCCGATTCGTTGCAGCCGACACTCGCATTTCTTTCTGTTTGCATATAGTTGATGTTTGCATATAGTTGATGTTGGTGCAGCACCTTCAGAGCCAACTGCAAATGTTTCAAGTGCTCCTCTTCCGACTTCCTGCAGATGGGTATATCATCAAAAAATACAAGTATGAATTTTCTTAAGAACGGTTTAAAGATGGCATTCCTCGACGATTGAAACGTAGCTGGTGCATTCATTAGACCGAAAGGCATAACCAAAAACTCGTAATGCCCAAAAGAACCGGGCTAAAAAAAGAACTAGGGTCTGATAATTACGGCATTCAACATCTCTTTCATCAATTTTTCCATCTCATTTTTTGATATTGCGGATACATATAAATTCTAACATTGATAGGTTCTACCCATTGTCGTAATTTGATCGTGTGCTCACTTTCTCTAACTCTGCGCCTGAAAGTTCTCCTCCGCTTCACTTCGTGCAATTGTCGATCATGTCATTGCTCTAATACCAATTGATGTGTTTCAATTGGGAAATTGCATCAATTATGTCGAGAGCTTGTGATTTTATTGCTTCTTCAACTATTCGAGATGTTGTCTCCTTACAATGATCTCAATAAACGTGTCCTCCCTCTTCCCCCGCAAATAGTTCCCTAACTTCCTCAAACCACCCACGTTGCTCATCACAACTGAAAACAACTCACATCCCCTTATTACAACAATTGAAAAAACTATTCTACCCTTTGATTATTTCCCCTTCTAGAATATGTAAGACTAAACCTACTCATATCACAATCCCACTTGTTTGATGAGACCCTTTAGCAACAAATCTAGCTTTGTAGTGGCTAAAAATACCATATGAATCTCATTTAATCTTGTAAACCCATGTACACCCAAGATTAACATTGGATGCGGCAGGTACCAACTCCCATGTCCAGTTAGTAGTTAAGGCGGAAAAATCTGCTAACATTGCATATGCAACAGGGAACTCTTACTAAATCGAGAAAGGGTGGGTGGTTCGAGAAGAGGAAGAGATTTTGAAAATCGAATTACAATTTGCTTGATATACAACTAGATAAGGAAGAGTTCAAACTTACAAATGTGATCTCGAGTTCTAGTAAGTAGTAACTGTGGGATAACGAGAAGGGTAAAGTCAAAAGACAAAGAAATTGGCTATGGAACAACTGAAGACGTGGATGAAGAGGATGTAGGTTGAAGAAAAGAAGGAAAAAAATAGGTATAACAACTTGAGTGGGGCACAAGATTTGGGAGAAGTAGAATTTAGAGTCTCTATGGGAAACACTTTTCTATAGATACTACGTGACGGGGCTACTATAAACTTTATTTGTAATAGGGTCCTTAAAGATGTAGGCCATTGATTGGTTGCATATCCCAAAAAGATGCAAGTGACTTGGTGATAATTTTTCATGTCGAGTGGTTCCTCAGTATGGAAATCATATACACCTACAGGAGAGTAGAGGAGTAAAATCTAGAACAATTTTATATAATAGTTTAAAGGGATATGTTTTATGGAGTTTGGATGATGGCAGGTGATTGATGAGAAAAGCAATTATGCCATAAGCGTCCAATCAATAGAATTTGGAAAGTGTGGCTAGGGTGAGCAAGGTAAAAACTCATATCAGAAAGATGACAATTTTTTGATATGTATGGATACGAAATACAATATAATGCCAGAGTCATTACGAAACTATTCAAATGTCCATGGATTAATTAAGGATCCCCATCACATTGAAAATTTTAATGGTAGTAGAAAGTCAGAGTAGATTCTCATAGTGCAATTTGAAGTACGGAAGGAGTCAATGCTTGAGATCTATATGAAGAGGATACAGACAAGTGAAGCAGCTAAAATCATTAATAAATGTGATGAAATAGCGAAAACCACTCCGAGATACAATGGGTGGAGGGACCCCAAATGTCACAATAAATGACATGTAGAGGAGTGCTACATTGAGTCGATACAATGGTAGAACTTGCTATTTATACACAAAAAAAACGAGATATTTAATTCTGAATTATTTGCGGAATATAATTGAAATAAAGAAAGACGGACCCAAAAGGATAACCTAACTTATGCCATAATGCAAGAGACTTGTGCAAATAATGCAAAAGCCAATACTGAATAGAGATTGTGAGAGTCAAGTTGAACGTGGTTCAGTAGTTTCCCGATCCTTCAAAGGAAAACCAAAGTGTGAGAATTGTACCAAAATAGGAATTATCTCAAGCTAACTGAAAAATGAAGAGTAGTTTTTTGTTAAACCAGGAACTACCAGAATATTGGTTAAACGGAGAATGCAATTAGGTGGTGCTAGTGTAGAATGATCAACATGCATGAAAGCAAGTTGCAATTTCCCACGGTGATCTTGTCATGTACAGAGAATGGTGTAGCATTAGGTGCAAATTTGATGTATGTTGTCATGTGCATTGTGGCACCCGAGTCCGGTAACTAGTCAGTTAAGGGATTGGATGTAATTCGTACCCTTTCCCAATTGTCTCTCTGAAGCAGTTGGAAGATAGTTTCGATATTATGGTGTCCTAGGAGTAAAGGAACCACACCAAACCATCTCAGACCGGATGGTGTAGATGTGCCATATACGTTTGTGAATGTGGGTTAGCTTGACCCCGAAAAGAAACCAAAAATATAGTTATTTAATGGATCACAGGCACTTGCCTGAGAACTTAGACCAAAACCATTTAATTGGTGATTTACAGGCCTAGTATGATGGTCGATTGTCGTGTTGTTGAGGTTGTATGAGTTAAGCATATTGCTTGGTCCAAGTGCATACCAACCAGACATATCAAAACAGTCGGCCTAGTGCAACCATAGTATTAAGCCCAAGTGAATTAATAAATCCAACCGGTTTATGTAATCAGACCCTAGCCATGAGACACAATTCCCACTTTGCCAATTCAAAACCAAAATTAGGTTTTGATTCATGCGAGAATGCGACTATCGCTATGGGCCAAGGTTGTCGGGAATACCGTGTATCATGATCATACATCTGAGCTCGGTGACTTGTTCCCCGGTGGCAGCTCAATCACGACCATTGTCAGTCGTTGTTGTTGATTGGTTTGCCTAAAAACACGAACGACTATTGTATCTGCTCTGATACCATGAAAACTATACTAAAAGGAGAGTGAGTAGAACGAATGTTGTATTTTGTATTACTTGTCTTGTCATACGTGAGAGGGACCAATCTATTTATAGGTAGTTAAAAGTAGTTACGGGAAGAGAAAAAACTATGGTAACATGTTGTAAGTCAAAGCGTGCATGGGTCTATCAATGCATCTTCATTTAATAAAATGGCCTCTTAGCAACAACAACGCACACCTTTTTTGGTTCTTTCCAACTAGTGAGCGTACCCCCTCCTTTCTCCAATAGTTGTCATCCTTTGATTTCAAATCTCAAAATTTTGCCAAAATTATAATTACTTTTCTCTTACAATATTTATGCCCGTTCTTTTCTATTTATAGTACTTTTGACGTACTTATCAATCTGTCCTTGAAGATTAAATATCAATAATTGGAAACTGATGATTGTTCGATAGATCATTTAAGTACAAAAGCTAAAGTAATCACCTAGTAGAGTTAATAGGGACTATTTTAGCGAATGAAATTCACTTTTTGCTCAACTCTAAGCATTTTGAGATAAGAGTGCTTCTGCTTTGACTTGCACTTCATTCTTAGACAAGGCAATAACTTATTTTGATGTGTAGTCTTACACCCAGGGGGCATAGTATGACACACTTTTATGGTTATCAGCAGTTTTCTTTGTTTTTGTCCAAATTTATATCCTAATTAAGGGACACAAGAGTTTTCTTAATTGTGTGTGTGTGAGAGAGAGAGAGAGAGAGAGAACTCTGCTATATTATACGCAGAGTTTTTTTTTTGCATTTCTACAATCCCCGGTTGAGATATTGGATTATAATTTATGACCCTCCCCTTGGTATATTCCCCAAAAGAGCTCCCATGTATATGGTGTTCTCGTCTTATGCTTTGAATTTCCCATGCAATTACTCATTATGTCTTTTCTGCATTAGTCATATTCGTAACAAATTGATACCAAACTAAGGGGCTGTGTGTTTGCCTCTTAATGATACCATTACAAGGTAACCTCTAAATCGGTCAGAGGATAATCTTATTTGGCAAAAAAATTAACCTTTGAATGGTTCCAAATACCTCTAAGCGATTTTTCATCGAGGGCCGGCCTAAACCATTCAGAGGCCGCTTTTTTCCTAGGTACTGCCCTTTCAAGCCATGGCTCCTCTCACGCCTATCTTTCTCGTATCGTTGGATCTCATCTCCTACATCTTGTGGTATCTTTGATTACTCTTTTCTTTTCTTTTTCTTTTTTGCGTCTGTTTTAATGGTTTGTCTATTTCATTCTTGAACTTGTTTGTTGGATCTCGTCTTTTTTTTTTCTACTGTATCTTCGACCCTATTTATGTGTAAAAGTTCTCGAGTCCTTTTTTACGAAGGAAAGGGAAGGAAAGTAGAGGAAAAGAAAAAATGTTCTACTATTCTTGAGTTTTTTTAAGGAGGGAAAGGAAAAAGAAGAAAAGTAATGTTGATTTTCCTTCCAAAACTTTCCTCCCAAATGTGGGAGGAAAGGAAAGGAAAAGAAAGGAAAGAAATAAAAACAATTATAAATATTTATAAAATTACACATCTACCCATCAATTATAATCCACTGGAAAATAAATAAGAGCATATTTGTAAAAATGACATCTTTCCTTTCCTTTTCTCCTGCTCAAGAATATGAAATTTTTTTATTTTATTTCCTTCTCTTTCCTTTCCTCTCAAGAACACAGATTAAAAAAATTCTTTCCATCCCTTTCTTTTCTTCTCAAATTCGAGAACACAATGTTAATCATTCTGCATCAAATCATTTAGAATCTACCAAACAGCCCCTTATATGAGAAATCTTTATGAAGAAAGCCTAAAACCCAAAAAATCATAAAAGGCCCTAAACCCCCAAATTTTAAAAAAAAAAGTCTCGCACCATTTATGCATAAGTGACCATAATGAATAAGAGACTCTATATGATATAGAGCAAAATGAAAAATGGTTGTTTGGTAAATGTCCTAATTGAAGAGTCTGAATGACCAAAAAATTACCATTTTAACCCTCTATGAGATTTGGGGTATTGAATGAAATATGACCGTTTGGTAAGTGTGTTGAATAATTAATATCGTATTTGTAATTTGTATTTGCAATGCGATATATGGAAATTTATATACTTTTTGTAATTTGTATTTGCAAAGTTATAGATATGTAAAGTAATTCATTAATTCAACACACTTACCAAAAGGTTATATTTCATTCCATACCAAATCTTATAGAGGTTAAAATGGTATTTTTTTGTCATTCATTCTCTTCGTTCAGGACATTTACCAAACAGCCATTTTTCATTCTGTGATAAATCATACTTCTTATTCATTCTGGTCACTTAATCATTTAGCATCGAATCATTTAGCATCTACCAAATGACCCCTTATTATGTTATTCCTCAATTTTTTTAGCAATGGCTTAGAGTTCGTCAACAATTGATATCAAGAAGTTCAAATGGAGTGATAGTTTCACCCAATGGTAGATTAGTATCATGGTCATTCTTATACAACATATTTTGAAGAAAACTCTATTTGGGAGGTGAAGACCGGTAGAGATGCCATGTTCATCATCCCAAATATGCCTGGTATTGTAGGAAAACACAACTACAGCTTTACGATTGACATTAGAGGATATGTATATAATGAAGTCTCTTGAATATAAGTTAAGGTTAAGCAACAACCCTTTATTCTTCAAATGTTGGTAGGTAGTAGGTACTTCTTTTAAGATCCATACTTACGAATTTATGTTATTGTTTCTAGTTTGAATAGAGTTGATGGTAACATAGAAGACATAAAACCCTAATAATATTAATCCCTTATTTCCTTTAACCCCCCCCCCCTTACTCCCCTCCAAATAAAAAAAACATATAAATGTTTTAGAGGTAACATGATGGTGGACAAGGACTGTATTTTTTTGTAACCGTGGGTTTCTGGGTCAGCTTACGCAGACCGACTAATCCTTCGGGCGACCACCAATGGCCTGGAGTCATTGCAGGTGAACCTCCTAGATTTGAACTTGGGGTAGATGAGATTTTTCCCTATATAAGACTTAACCAGTGCGCCACAACCCAAGTGGTTGTGGACAAGGACTGTTGCAGCTGTCAAGACTAGCCTGTTGAATAAAGAGAACCCAGATCTAGAGTTGACATCTTGTGGTCATGATGATCATTATACAGAAATGCAGTGTGTTTTTTATTATCGCAATAAATAATTGTGTGATACCACATTTACAAAATGCTTCCAAACACAATTAAAAGTAGATATATATTGGCATGTATAAGATTTGAATAGGACCAAAAAAAATGCTAACCAGGAAGTTATGATATATAACGGCTCGAGGCTCCCATGAGATCACTTCAACCCACTGATCTGCTATGTCGTCTTTACTCTCACTTCTGAACCAAACAATGCCAGTCCAATTTAATACCGAACCAGATCGCACAAACAGATTCGAACAAAAATTCAAAGTTAACCCGAACTGACCTGTCAACAGTTGTAGTACGATGAACGATGGAGCTGAGATCATGAGCTTTTGGAGAACTATCTGAAGTGTTTGGAATCGAAAGAATTCCGAGAGCGAGAAGGATTAAAACGAAGAATGAACAGATAATCGTGATTGAGAAGATAAGCGTCGAAGATGAAGATTTCCGAAAAGATCCCCGGGGTAATGATCTCCCTTTTGACACCATTTTTACAATACAGATCGCAAGAAAAGCCCTAAAATCCAATTGGAGACGAAGACTTTCGGTTGATACAGAGGCGAAACGTTAACCAGGTTTCTCAGCTTTCATGTCATGTGCTTTGATCGCTGAGTAATAACTGACCCACACTTTCTATTACCTTTTTCTAAATAATCTAACTACACCCTAGTCTATTTTCACTTTACACACTTAGTCTATTTTTTCTTTTTTGTTTGTTTTTTAATTATAGTTACAATTTTGATCCTTGAACTTTTTGTATTGATTTACTTTATACCTTTTGATTTTATATTTTACATTTTACATTTTACATTTTACATTTTTATTATATTAACACATATAAGCGTATATTAACTAATATACGTTAAAAAAGTAATTTTTATTTTTAACAAGTTACCACCATTATAATCGTCTTGTCAATAACTTCGAAATGAGTCTAATATTGAATATTTTTTGATTTAATTGTTATAAGAAGAAAAATACATTTTACAAAGTCCAAAATTAATTTTTAAAAACTAATCCGCTATATTTACAAAAGTTTTTTGAGTTGCTTTGAGTTGCTTATAGAATTCTAGACGTGACATATATATGGTTTGCCATCCAGCTGCTGACGGATTTTGTTACGGGTCCATAATGTTGAATGGGAGGCATTGGGTACTCTCCTTCTAACTGGACCATCACATAATGATTGTTGTTTACGTGTGAAATTGTAAGGACCCGATGGTTAAGACAATTCCCTTTGATCGATGAATCTTTTCTAAAATTTTATCCATAGCATACTCTGAAACAAAACTCTGTAGTTGCTGGAACAATGATTTGTTGAATTTTGGCTTGCGAATGATTGTGCATCTTTCAAGACTTTCTTTGATAGCAGTGTCTTATGATTTTACAACTTTTTCAATGACATGTATGAATTTGTCTAGATCACATTTCCCTGAATCTAGATGTTTTTTCAACTTGGCGTGTTGGCTATCCACTCTATTTCTACAAGGCGAAGAAAAATGAAAATCAAATGAGTGTGATAGTGTTGGGTCTGAAATATGCTACGTATGGATAGTGCTGTTGAGAATTGAAGAATACTATTGCTGAAGACATTTTTACTGCTACTTAAAGAGATTACTACTGCTAGTAGTATTAGTACTGCTTGGAGAGTTAGTACTGCCAACAGAGTTACTACTGCTAGCATGTTAGTACTGCTGATGATAAGAAGATGTTGCTAGAGGAATTAATGTTGTTTATGTTGATAAGGATGGTTGGTTACTTAAAGCAAAAGACAAGGAGTTGAAGATAATTATGGAATGGATGCTGAAGATCATTGTTATTTTAATAATTATCTTGTAATCTGTTTTGTATATATAGTCTAGAAGTATTAGATTATAGTAATATACATCTTTTGTTTTCTAAGAGAGAATTAGCCTCAAGATTCTTAGTGATCCTTTCATTAGAGAAGTATTGAACGTCTGTTGAGTCTGTTCAACAGATTGAGGCTTTGGTTGTAATCATTAAGTTAATTCAATACTACTTGTATTTTGAATTCATACACTGTTTCATTGATTTCTTGTTAAAGTGTTATTCCGCAACTTCTTTAAACAAAGTTTCTGAGTGTTTATTTAAATTCTTGTTTTGAATTTCGATCCTGACAAGTGGTATCAGAGCGAAGGAACTTAGAAATCAATAATCATCATGGACGGATCACACGACAATGATCTTGTTTCAAAGGTTCCCATGCTCAAACCTAATGAGTTTGACATGTGGAAAATCAGGATTAGGCAGTATATACTTCTTACATACTACTCAATGTGGGACATCATTGAGAATGGTCCCTCCAATGTAGGAGAGATTGGAGCAGATGGCAAGAGACCTCCACCAAAGACTGATGGAGAAAGAAAGATGAGGCAGACTGAGATGAAAGCCTTGAGCACTCTGCTCTTCGCAATTCCTAATGAATATCAACATCAGTTTTGCAACTGTGCTGATGCTAAAAGCTTGTGGAATGCTTTGGAAAAGAGATTTTCAGGTACCAAAAGCACTAAGAGAAATCAGAAAGCAATTCTCAAGCAACAATATGAAAATTTTATGTCTACAAAGAATGAGTCTATGACTCAAACCTTTGATAGATTCAACAAGTTGATTGGAGAATTGGCCACTGTTGGTGTCAAGATGGACCAGGACGATGTCAACAGAAAGTTTCTAAGATCTCTTGGTGAAGAATGGATAATGTATACAGTATTCTTCAGGCAGAATGATAATCTGGAGGATAAGGAACTTGATGACCTCTACAATGATCTCAGGGTGTTTGAAGCAGAGGTTGAATCAAAAAAGAACCCATATGGATATTCTCACAATGCTGCTCTCCTATCATCTACTACTGATTCTTCTGCTAGTACAGAATCAGTTAGTGTTGCTTATGGCTCAAAACAGGATGGATCCAATGATTCTGTTTTGGAAGCCTTCCTTGCTAGTCATGTTAAATCTTCTCTTATCAATGATGATCTGGAGCAGATTAATGTTGATGATCTTGAAGAGATGGACATCAAATGGCAAATGGCAATGCTCACCATGAGAATCAAAAGATTCATTAAAAGAACAGGAAGAAACAACTTTGCCATGAGAAGAGAAGATGGTGCTGGATTTGACAAATCCAAGGTGGAATGCTACACGTGTCATAAACTGGGGCACTTTGCAAGAGAATGCAGAGGAGGAATCTCTCAACAGCATAGGAGCAACAATCAACAATCAAAGTCCACAAACTACAAAAACAACAGGAACTCATCTCAAGCACTTGTCTCACAAGATGGAATGGGATTTGATTGGAGTGATCAAGCAGATGAGATAATCCAGAATCAAGCATTGATGGCTAAGGTTTCAGAGTCTTCAAGCACAACAATTCCCACAGAGGTAAAATCTAAACTTTGCTCTAAAGCCTGTCTTGAAACTGTTAGAAAGTACAGGGATCACAATCAGAGCATGTGTGATGATCTTAAAAGGTTGGAGAAACATAGGAGAGAGTCTAATTTGATCATTGTGAATTTTGAAGAACAAATTAAGGCATATCAGGCCAATGAACTTCAACATTCATATGATCACAACTATTGGAAGTGGGAGAAGAAGGAGTTAGAGATTAAGCTAGAGAAGGCTAGAGAAGAATGTGAGAAAGTTAGGAGTGAATTTGAGAAGGCCAAATTAGACATTGAGAAATTTTCAAATGCTTCTAAAGCAATGGACACTTTACTCAAATCTCAAGTTCATGACAAACTGAAGAGAGGTATAGGCTATAACAATACCCCTCCACCTTACAATAACAACTATATTCCACCCACCTCAGACCTCTTAGAAAGGCAAGATAAGAATGACTTACCTGCAGGAGCCACATAAGTAGATCCACTAGACAATGTAGTGGTTGAAGTAGAGTCTGAAGAAGAGAACACTGAGGATAAGAATAAGGAAGACCAGAAATAAATTCCCTTAGAAAACCATATTCTTACAAATGAGAAGGGGGGTAAACCATTTGTCAAGAGTGAGAAAGCTGAGACCTCTAAGACAGAGAAGGAAAAGGTATAGGGAGTTCACTATATGCAAACTACTGTTGTAAATCCCTGTACTTGTCAACAGAACAAGCCCCATCAACATGATAAAATTAAGGGAAATCAGAGAAACAGAAATAACTAGTGGGCTAAAAAACAAGGAATTGATCTAAGCAAAATCAATAGACCAAAGCCTTGTTTTATTTGTGGCAAGTTGAATCATTTAGCTAAACACTGTTATTTCAATCCTGTTAACCAAAGAATTACTTTTCAAAGACAAACACGAAATTTTGTTGGTTATAGGAAGAAATCAAAACAATCAAGCAACCACATGGCTGATAATGTGAGAACAACACCAATGAAAACTGGTACTGCAAAATCTCATATTCAGAATAAGTTTGTTAAAGCAAAAGAAAATACTCCAAGCAAATCAAGGAGTGACTCAAAGAATAGGAAAGCAAACAACTTTGTCAAAATTTGGGTTCCAAAAGACACTAAACCTGTTAGCACTGCTACCTCAAATAGTACTGCTAACAGAAATAGTGTTGCTGATAACAATACTACTGCTGACCAAGTTAGTACTGTTAATAAAGTTAGTACTGCTAACAGAGTTAGTACTGCTGACCAAGTTAGTACTGCTAATAAGGTTAGTACTGCTAACAAAGTTAGTACTTATGACCAAGTTAATACTGCTAACAAGGATAGTATTGCTATCAGTGTTACTACTGACAAGCCTATAATTAAGACAAAGTATTACAACCATGAGATTCTTAACTATGATCATCTCATCAAGACTAAGCTTAATGAATATGAGTATGTTGATGAGAAAGGGCAACCCAATACCACTTTGGCTTGGGTTCCCTCAAGACACTAACTGTTTTATCTTATGTGCAGGGCAACCAACAGCTCAAGGGGAAGAGCATTTGGCATGTAGATAGTGGTTGCTCTAGGCACATGACAGGTAACATGGCCTGCCTTCAAAATTTCAAAAGGTTTGATGGAGGACGTGTTGCTTTTGGTGACAATCCAGCAGGAGGTAAGATAAGTGGTAAAGGTATGGTTTCAAAAGGTAAGATGACTTTTGAAGATGTTTACTATGTTGAGCAATTGAGATACAACCTGTTAAGTGTATCACAGGTCTGTGACAAGAAACATAGTATATTATTTAGTGATACTGAATGTATTATCCTTGCTCCAGGATTCAAGGTAGTTGATGAAAATATG
The DNA here is from genome assembly GCA_954870635.1 of Arctium minus. NCBI lineage: Eukaryota > Viridiplantae > Streptophyta > Magnoliopsida > Asterales > Asteraceae > Arctium > Arctium minus. The sequence continues at coordinate 43,723,062 of OX941092.1, read as the reverse complement.
ATACTACTTAGAACTCCTAGAAAGGATAATGTTTATTGTTTAGACTTAGAGAGTGTTTCATCTGATTCATCACTAAACTGTCTGTTTTCAAAAGCTTCTTTAGATGAATCATCTCTTTGGCATAGAAGGATGTGTAACATGAATTTTAAAACTATGAACAAACTTGTGAAAAACAACCTTGTGAGAGGTCTGCCTCAAAAAGTGTTTTCATGTGATGATCATTGTGTTGCATGTCTTAAAGGCAAGCAGCACAAAACTTCTCATAAGTCCAAAAAAATAAACACAATCTCTTCACCCCTTCAGTTATTGCATATGGATCTTTTTGGTCCTACAAATGTGATGAGTATTGGTAAGAAATCCTATTGCTTAGTCATTGTTGATGATTTCTCTAGATTTACTTGGGTATATTTTCTGAGGACTAAGGATGAGACAAGTGGACTGATCAAATCCTTTGTCCTTAGGATTGAAAACCAAACAAATCTAAGAGTTAAAGTCATCAGATCTGATAATGGAACTGAGTTTAAAAACAGTGACTTAAACAGCTTTTGTGAGACTAAAGGTATTGAGAGACAATTCAGTGCTCCTAGGACTCCTCAACAAAATGGTGTTGCTGAGAGGAGAAATAGGACATTGATTGAGGCTGCTAGATCTCTGTTGGCAGATTCAAAGCTACCCATTAATTTCTGGGCAGAAGCAGTTAATACTACTTGTTATGTCCAAAACAGAGTTCTAGTAGTTAAAAGCCAAGAAAAGACACCTTATGAACTTTTCAACAAGAAGAAACCTTTTATTGGATTTTTCAAACCTTTTGGGTGTCCTTGCACAATCCTCAACACCAAATCTCATTTAGGCAAGTTTGAAAGCAAAGCTGAGGATGGATTTCTTGTTGGATACTCCTCTCAGAGCAAGGCATACAGAGTATTCAACAGTTCTTCCAGGATTATAGAGGAAAGTGACAATGTCAAATGCAATGAGAACACACCAAATCAAATTGGTACAGGTCCTGATTGGCTGTTTGACATTGATTCACTCACTAATTCTTTGGGTTTTAGTAATGTGCAAATTACAGGAACAAGTTCAGCAATGGTACAAGCACAGAGACAAGAGTTTGTGCTATTCCCTATTCCTACAGTTGATCCTGTTGAATTTTGTCATCAAGAAAAGAAGGATGTTTCAGAAACAGAGGTTTCCGAATCAGAATAAGATGAATATGCTAAAGGTAATGAAAAGGATAAAGGTGGAAATGAGGATGCTCATCCTTCAGGTTCAGGAAACACATGTCCTGAAATGCCCATATTGTCAGGAGATGATACTGATGATGAAAATTCTTCAGTTTTGGTGGAAACACCCCTGAAAAGAATGACTCCAATATTGATGCAAATATTAATGAGGAGGTTGTTCATCAAACAAGAACTCAGAAGAATCATCCTCCTCAGTTGGTGATTGGTGATATCAATTCTCCCAGGATCACAAGGCATCAAAGTAAGTTAGGAGGATTGAAAGACTTCCAGTCAGGTTTGTTGTCTTGTTTTCTATCCCAGATTGAACCCAAGAAGGCTTATGATGCAATGAAAGACCCAAGCTGGATAGAAGCAATGCAAGAGGAGCTGTTGCAATTTGAGCTGCAAAATGTGTGGGATCTGGTTGATCTTCCACAAGGATACAGGGCAATTGGAACTAAATGGATTTTCAGGAATAAGAAAGATGAGAGAGGAATAGTTATAAAGAATAAGGCCAGACTTGTGGCACAAGGGTACACACAAGAAGAGGGGATAGACTATGAAGAAGTGTTTGCACCAGTAGCCAGAATTGAGGCAATTAGGCTGTTTCTAGCCTATGCTTCTTTCATGAAGTTCAGAGTATTTCAGATGGATGTTAAGAGTGCATTTTTATATGGAAAAATTAAGGAAGAAGTTTATGTTTATCAGCCTCCAGGGTTTGAGAATCCTAACTTTCCTGACAAAGTATACAAATTAAAGAAGGCACTCTATGGGCTACATCAAGCACCAAGAGCATGGTATGACACTCTGTCTACCTATCTATTGGAAAATGATTTTGAAAGGGGAATCATTGACAAGACTCTTTTCATTAAAAAGAAGAAGAAGGACATCCTGCTTATTCAAATCTATGTGGATGATATCATCTTTGGATCCACAAAAGATTATATGTGCAAGGAGTTTGAGGAGTTGATGCACAAAAGATTCAAGATGAGCTCTATGGGTTAACTCACATTCTTCCTTGGGCTACAGGTTAAACAGAAGGAAGATGGCATTTTCATAAGTCAATCCAAGTATGTGCAGGATATGCTTACAAAGTTTGGATTTTCAGAAGCAAAGCCTGCAAGCACACCTATGGAAAAACACAAACAGATCACTACAGATCTTGAGGGGGAGGATGTGGATGTTCATCATTATAGATCCATGATAGGCTCCCTCATGTATCTAACAGCTTCAAGACCAGACATTATGTTTGTTGTATGTGTGTGTGTCAGATTTCAAGTGAGGCCTAAGCAATCTCACTTTCAAGCAGTCAAAAGGATCTTCAGATATCTCAAAGGACAACCTAGGTTGGGTCTTTGGTATCCTCATGACTCACCATTTGATCTGATTGCATATTCTGATAGTGATTTGGGTGGTGCAAACTTGGATAGAAAGCCTACATCAGGAGGATGTCAATTTTTGGGTGCAAGGCTAGTTTCATGGCAGTGTAAAAAGCAAACCACAGTGTCCACCTCTACAATAGAAGCAGAGTATATAGCTGCTGCAAGCTGTTGCTCACAAGTGTTATGGATTCAGAATCAGATGTTGGACTATGGTATTACTTTTCTTCACACTCCCATCTTCATTGATAACAACAGTGTTATAAGCATAGTTAATAATCCAGTGAAGCACTCAAAAACCAAGCATATAGAAATCAGGTACCATTTTATTAAAGATTTCAATGAAAAGAAGTTAATTCAGGTTTTGAAAGTACACACAAGTAACCAATTTGCTGATCTATTCACCAAAGCTTTTGATGTGGGTAGATTCACATTCTTGGTCACAAGCGTAGGCATGATAAACACTGATTAAGCCTATTTTGTTTTTCTTTATGTACCATTTCTGTATAGATTCTTTAATACTTACTTTCTCATATTTCATGTTGCATGGTGCTGCTAACCATTTGTGTTTAAGTGTTTCAGATTGCTTTGCTGATTAGATACTTGGTACTTCTGGTTAAGTTAAATACTGCTCTCACTATTACTCCTACTGACAGTTCAAATATGGTTAAGTATGGTTACTACTGCTAGGTAGTTTATACTGCCAGTGCAAAGTTACTACTGCTTGCCTTATTTCTACTGCCAGACAGTGTTAATACTGCTGGTATGTGTTAATACTGCTAGTCTGTGTTAATATTGCTGGTATGTGTTACTACTGCTTATATGGGTTAATACTGCGGGTTTGTTAATGCTGCTAGGGTACTTAGTACTGCTTTTAACTGAATCCCTTAACCTTTAAATACCCTCTCTGACTGCCAAAACCCAAACGACTCTTTGAACTTCCATTAAGTTCTCATCCTCTCTCTTTCTCTCTAGAATTCTTGATTACTAGTGTGTAAACTGTGAATCCAAGATCTCTAAATCCTAGAGAGAGAAAGTAGAGAGAGAGTTCAAAGCGCAAGATGTAATATGTATTAGAATGTGCGTGAAAGTGATCTACAAGACACAAAACCAAAGGGACTTAAATACCCTTGTCTTATACACAGATAAAACCTATCTCAGTACATAATAAGACCAAGCCTATAAATACGATGATTACTATAAAATCAGACTTAACAATCTCCCCCTTAGTAATCATTGGCGCTGTGGTCTTCAAAAACAATCTTCTAAATCAGCATGGACCATCTAAGCGACTTTGCGAAACAACTTTCTGACTTAAAAAAAAATTCTTCTCAGCATCTTTCAGTTTGAGATATCTTTGCTGCCTTGACAAGACTGGTCCAGTTTGAAATAAACTTGAAAGAATAGTCGGTCCATCAGCTTGTGCTCTAGACAACACACCTCTTTTAAATGACCTTGAATGAACTGTGGTGGTTGGAGCAGAAACAACAAAAGAATTAATAGTTGCTGAGAGAATAGAATCTTGAGCGAATCTTGATCAACAGATAAACTTTGGAGCTCTTTGTCTCTTTAACATCTCCTTAATCTTCTCCCCCTCATGACCTTGATGATCGGGATCAACTTGGTCATGCAAATGTTGGAGACGAGACATCTTAAGATCTGCAAAATCAAAATAAAGGAGAAAAAGGGAAGGTTTGCGCGACACATTGGTGGCGCAAAGGGAGGTTTGCGCTAGCCGAAGGTGGCGCAAAGTGAGGTTTGCGCGACCGACTGTTGGCGCAAATCTGACTTGAACTCAAAATTTTTTACCTTTTTAAGCTCTTTGACTCCCCCTACACAAATGCACTAGATTTGACAATTGAAGTTAGCATTCATATAGAAAATCAGATAATCCCCCTCAAAAACAGATATGATCATTAAGAAAATTCTCCTTTTTCACTCCCCTTGAATAATGCACAAACCCATTTATAAAAAATATGAAAACACATGAATTGAAACATCAATGTAGAAAGAAAAATATACTGAATATGTATTTTGAAACGACTAAATATATAAAAATTTAAACAGAAACAAATAAAATTCTACTTAGTAAAAAATCACAATAAAATCCGTCAGATGAAATCAAATGTATATGTTTTTGGATACAAAAACAAGTTTTAATGCATATCAAGTTAAGACATGTTCAGTTTCAAAAACTTTCATCAATCTATTCAGTGTGCTCGCATGTGAACTCCGATTAGCTTCAAGAGAATGCAATTCTAAAAATATAATAGAGAACTTTGCATGTAATCACACTAATCCATCAAAAATTCAGACTTTCACAAATTTATAGGTTTATTGCAACTCAAACATATCCCCAAGTATCATGAGATGTGTGCTCATTGGCATCTTTTAGCATTGTGCACTATGGCATCTTCACATGAGTGTGCTCTTTGGCATCTTTTAAGCTTGTGCACATTGGCATCTTTTGAATCAACAAGTTTATTAAGTAAAGAACATGCCGTAAATGTAACTTTCTATCTGACCCTATTGCAGGATTTGGGTCAGTCGCTCCCAGACCAGATGGCCTTAGGGGACTAGGTGTCAAGCACCCCTTAAAACTTACTTTCCCAGATCAGAAAGGCTACATCGACACATCATAAACCCATTCATACCAGTAGAACATGACTTTCGATCTGATTCTATTGAAGGATTTGGGTTCGATCACTCCTAGATCAAATGACCTTAGGGGACCAGATGACAAGCATCCCACAGAACTTACTTTCCCAAACCAGAAAGGTCACAGGTACAAACTTTTAAACTTAGAGATTTCTGATTTATAAGAATTTAATAATCATCTCAAACACAAGGTTTTACGTCTAAGTGCTTAGCCCATATTTTCATTACGATCCAAAATTCCAACTTTTTAGGTTTTCTAAGCATTGTAAACTATAAATATTCCGATTCACACAACTTTAAAGCAATATCAAAAGCTACAAACATGTTGCTGACTTTTCGACTTTTGTTAGAATTGAAATTTGAACATATAAAAACTTTAATATAAACAAAGCAACTTGAAAATTTATCCTAGACACACATTTTAATCAAAAGAAAGAAAATTGTAAAACTTTTACTTTATAGAATAAAATTTGTGAAGGTTTAAACTTTTAAAATCAACATGCCGAGATTTGAAAATAGAAATATTTAATCGGCAAGTTTATATTCAGTTGAAACAAAATAGAATTCAATAATATTATCTTTCACATAATGAATAAAATGAAATTGTGACTCATTTGAAAAAAATTGGGTTGAACAAATTCAGGGTTTGAATAAGATTGCTCAGATTCTTTAGAAAATATGAGAAAACTGGAATAACATCATTATCAGAGATAAATGTAGCGGAATAAAGTAGATGTACTCACAGTTTCTCATTAGTCAGAAGCCAAAATGTTGACAATGAAGTCCGGGTCTTGAGCTGATTTACTCAAGAACCATAATTTCTCTTACTCCCCTTTGACATGAGATGCCTGCAACTTTGAGTCAGATTGAGATTTTGGTACCCACTTGAATTTGGGCCCATGTTTGTTAGTTGCAGTTTGTATGGGGAAATATTGATTAGATTTAACACGAGAAGCACGAGAAAGATTATCAGAAAAATAAGCACAGTCATCAGATGAATATAAGGCATAATCATCTGAACTAGAATCAGAAGAAGAATATGAGACATTTTTGGAAATTTGAATCATTTGCTTTATTGAATATTTTGAAATTTTCTTACAAACAGCAAATGAATCACTTTTATAATATCTGTCTACATATCTATCTCCATCAGTCTGAGATTCATCAGATATCCGCTTCGCTCTCCAAATCTGCTTTGATGACTTGCTCAAAGTCCTATTTGAAAGATTAGAATCAGAAGAATTAGAACTGTCAGAAAAAAACTTTATCTTGTTTCTTCGACTTCTTTGACCGTCTTCTTTTACGCTTTGGTTTATAATACTGAACATTTAGCGTAAAAGATTCATCAAGAATTTCCGAATTAATATTTAAATCAGAAGAAATAATTTTACCTAAGCAACCAATCTGATCAGACAATAAATCTGAACTTAACTCAGAGTCAGAATTATTTTGAGAAAAGATATCAGATTTAGAAACTTCCATTCTGTTTACTTGACAATCAGAAGAAAGACTAGAAATAGAATCTTGTTTTTGAGAAAATAAATTTTCTTCAAGACTAGAAGTCAAGAAAGAAAGAATAATATCAGATTCAATTTCATTTAAAATATTTTGATCTTCCATCTTATCTTCAAGATCAATGATTTTGCTTTCTAAAATTAAAGGAGGTGTATATCTCTTAGAATCATAAATGATTGGAGATATATTTTCCTTATCAGATTTATTAGCAAAAATATCAACAAAATCATCAGACATTGAAGATTTGACAGAAGATATATCATTCAAACCTTTTCTACCTCTTCTTGATTTATCAGGAAAATATTTGGCATTTTCATATGTGTAAACAAAAGAAATTTCCTTTTTCTTGTTATTTGTCCTTTTCTCATTTTCGATTTATAACACTTGTTTCTCATTCATTCAATCAATTTTAAATTGAGGAGCATATTGAGCAAGAGTTAGATAATCGTATTTATATAAAGTAGGGGATTTTTCAATCGCATTGTTTAAACAATGTGGATTTTTAAAACCAAGTCCCCATTTTTCTTTTAAAGCTTCCTCACTCCTTGGTTTATTCATAAAAATTGTTTGCTCAGATTGGTTTCTTCGATATAACTTTTCTTCTAATTTATTTATTTTATCCGAAAAACTGTCTTTTAAATTGGTCATTTCAGACAAAGATTCAAGATAAGTCTTATTTGATTTTTCCAAATCATCTAATTTCTTTTGAAAGATTTCTTTAGTATTTTCCAAGATAGATTTTTCATCTTTCAAAGAAATTTTCAATTTGTCAATAAAATCTGACTTTTCAGAATTTATGTAACACCCCCAGTCCCGCGTAGCTGAGGACAGGGTGTGTGTCACACTTTTGACCCGAAACCCAAATATAAACTAATTAAGCATTAGGGTCGGTATCAAACAATTTAAACATAACCCAAAAGATAAATTTACCCTTCAAAACTTGAACATAACCGGCTAAAATATAGAGCGTAAAACACCTGAACAAAAATTACACTATCAAAAGATCCACCGGTTGGAACTTCAGGTCTACTCGATCAGTTCCCAGAATTTCCCCGAATCTATTCTACTGAACCTGCCGTGTCAGAAAACAAAAACACGGCTGAGCACAATTTGCTCAGTGAACGGATTAAAATACAAATATAAAGAATAATAACGGAAACAAAATCAATTTGTAGCGGAAACAATCATAATAGTTTGACATAACAGAAGTCAAAGAATAAGTCAACATATGAGTTATAAAATACTTTTAAACAAAAATGTGGTAAAGCATCGTATAAAAATAAATTACAAGACCGGTTTCCCAGTTCATAATCACAAAGAGGATCCAACGGATGAAACCTTCAATGTGTCATAAATTCCACGGGAGGATCAGTCCACATGGGTTGTGGGATGAAGTGCGGGCACACACATCCATTCCTGTACGCAACAAATGTGTATCATAATGCGCATATCCTAGGACCAGTCCATACGCCCCCACCCATGCCTAGGTAAAGTTCACACTATAGAGCACCAGTATGGGGACGTTGTGGTTTACGAGCACCACAGAGCGTCACAATGATCTATGCCCTGATCACTGTGTCATACAAAATTATAACATCAAGTAAAAATCATGAGAGTTAAAAGAAAATAACCACCATGAAATCTATCAAACGACCTTTATGGTACACTATATTATTGAAAGAAAATGTTCACTATCAAAATCGTTCAACTAAAGTCTAAAATGACTTTTCAAACCTCACATAAGAATAATAGTTGAATGAACATGAATACTTTCAAAGTATCGTTTTTTTTTTCCAAAGTGATTCATAAAGTAGGCACAAAATCATAGGAATGTTGTTGTACAAAGGAATATCGTATTTCGACAAAATAAAGGAATTTCGGATTCGAAATACATGCACTTACTTTTGTAGTGTCATGATTTAATCATGGAATGGATAATCTTATCAAAGGATTATCCTCGTATAAAATGAAGTAGGGAAATCCGTACCTTTGAATATAAGGGTCTCGAGAAAATATTTATCCACGCGGTTGATCGAGTTTCAACAAAAAGAAGGGCCTATAACATCACAATGCGCTTAGAAAGTTTACCTACTAAACCCATGAAAATGCAAGTCTAACACCCTTTTTAATCCTCTAAACAACTTAAATATGAGTTCTAATAAATCCTAGTACGTTCATAAGACAAAACTAGAGGTTAGCATGGTTGTGAAATTAATCAAACAAGCCAAACGGGACTGCACAGGACAGCCCTGTTACACCTCTGTTTTTGGCTTAAATACCTTACTTAAGGGCCAAACTAGATGATCATGTCTAAAACAAAGTTGTACTTTCATCTCTTATGATCCACCACGTTTTGGATTCACCCCGATTGGAGCAACGACCAATTAGATACGAAGTATATAAAAACAGTGTGCAGATCCCGTTTTTCACAGGACCAGCTCTGGAAATTCACTGTTTGGAGCTACTTAGCTTCATAATTTGGTTTCAGTATAAACTGCAAAGTTGTAAAGGACAGAAAGAACTTTCTAACTGCAAAATTTTAGCTTATTTCGACTTACGGTTGATTTTATACGAAATTTTCAATATCTGGACAGCAAGCTAAATACTCAACAGAAACTGAAATTTTCTTTAAGACATTTCAACAAACACCTTGTGGGCATTACTTCAAGGAGCTCATAACCATTTCAATGGTTCCTTCCTTTACCCATTTTCGGTACCAAAAACTAACCAATTTCCCAAATTAATACTTCTAACACAAAATCATAATCAAATCAAAAATTCACCATTTTGATTCTAAACTTTACCCGATTGTAATTTTGACAAAAACAAGCATTCCTATACATGTAAATGCTTATAACTTTACACTATATAATCATAATCTACCTACCAACTACAACTACCCTAACTTACCAACTTAAATAACTTAAGAAGAAATTTATACCTCTAGGACGGGCTCGACGAGTAGATTCCGAATATGTTATTCTTTCGTTGATTTGCTTCACGAATTTGATAGAAATTTAGAGAGAAGTTGAGTATGCAATTTTTAGAGAGAGAGAGAGAGCATAGGGACGATGAAGTGTAGTTTACTTCTTATTTCTTTTTTTTTTTTTTACTAAATATATATATAATTATAATTATTAAGAGTTTGGATATATAACGGTTTTAACCCCTCAACTATCATTAGCTGTTATTTTTAATTACGATTTAATTCGGGTAAGAAATAATTATATGTTTTTAAAACCGGGTCTTACACAGGTATTACATTTCTCCCTCTCTAAAAAGAAGGTTTCGTCCTCGAAACCAAATTAAGGATGTATATTTCATACCTTAAAATAGATGTGGATATAGCTTCCTTATCGAGTCTTCTGTTTCCCATGTCGCTTCCCGATCTGTATGATTTTTCCACAATACTTTCACAAAAGGGACGGTTCTGCGCCGCAATCGCCTCTCTTCTCGATCTATGATCGCTTCCGGCTCTTCAACATAAGAGAGATCTGGCTCAATTCGTTCTAAAGGATAGTCAATCACATGCAAAGGATGATAGCGATATCCATGGAGCGACGATACATGGAAAACATCGTGAATGTGTGAAAGTTGCGGAGGTAGTGCCAAACGATACGCCACCTCGCCAACTCTCTCTAATATCTCAAAAGGTCCAATATATCGAGGACTCAGTTTACCCTTGAATCCGAACCTTCGAACACCTCGAAAAGGAGAAATTTTCACAAAAACATGCTCACCGGGCTGAAATTCTATTGACCGTCTATGCTTATCCGCATAACTCTTTTGTCGTGATTGAGCTTCTTTCATTTTCTGCCTAGCCACTTCAACTTTTTCCGTGGTTATTCGAACAAGATCAGGGCCTTCGATAGCTTTCTCACCAACTTCATTCCAACACAAAGGAGTTCGACATTTGCGTCCGTAAAGAGCCTCAAACGGAGCCATACCGATACTAGATTGGAAACTATTGTTGTAGGCAAATTCAATTAAACAGAGATACTCATCCCAGCTACCAGACCACTCAAGAACACAAGCTCGAAGCATATCTTCAAGAGTTTGGATTGTTCGTTCATTTTGACCATCAGTTTGAGGATGATAAGACGAACTCATGGTTAACTTTGTACCCCAGGCCTGGTGGAGACTCTTCCAGAACCTAGAGGTAAATCTGGGATCTCTGTCAGAAGTAAATGAAACTGGAGTGCCATGTAGTTGAACAATCTCTCTTTCAAACAATTCATCTAACTTGTCAACTGAAAAGGTCTCTCGTATAGCCAGAAAATGTGCCGATTTCGTTAATCTGTCAACGATCACCCAGATAGCATTATGCTTACGTACAGTTCTTGGTAATCCTGTCACAAAGTCCATTGAGATGTGCTCCCATTTCCATACAGGAATCTCTAAGGGTTGTAACAGACCGCTGGCTCGCTGATGCTCGATTTTCACTTTCTGGCAAGTCAAACATTTAGCAACATACTCAGCTATATCACGTTTCATACCGTTCCACCAAAAATGTTGTTTTAGGTCTCGATACATTTTCGTGGATCCTGGATGAATAGAGAATGGTGAACTGTGTGCCTCACGAAGAACAACTTCTTTAAGCTCGGACACATTAGGCACACACAACCTGCTACCGTACCAAATTACACCATCATCATCAATAGAGAATTTAGACGAAGAATCTTTTTCTATCTTATCTATGATTGCCCACAACTCGCCATCAGACTTTTGAGCCTCTTTGATACTGGAAATGAGAGTTGACTCAATAGACAAGGCAACCAACCATCCATCTCCATGATATGGGCAGAACTCGATCTGAAGGCGCTCTAAATCTTTTTCTATTTCCTGCGGAACTAGAAGACAAGAAACTTCACCTACGCTTTTTCGACTCAAAGCATCAGCTACGACATTCGCTTTACCGGGGTGATATTGAATGCGAACATCATAGTCCTTAAGCATCTCGAGCCATCGTCGTTGTCTCATATTTAGCTCTTTCTGGGTGAAGATGTACTTTAGGCTCTTATGATCTGTAAAAATATCACAAGTTTCGCCGTATAAGTAATGTCGCCAGATTTTCAAAGCAAAGATGACTGCAGCAAGTTCGAGATCATGAGTTGGGTAATTAGCCTCATATGGCTTCAATTGTCGTGAAGCATAGGCTATAACTTTCCCATGTTGCATCAATACACAACCTAACCCATGACGAGATGCGTCACTATAGACCTGGAAACCACCGGTACCCGAAGGTAAAGCTAACACCGGGGCAGTAATGAGTCGATGCTTTAATTCCTCGAAGCTACGGTCCTGAGCCTCACCCCAAACAAACTTAACTCCTTTACGAAGTAACTGAGTCATTGGTAAGGCAATTTTAGAGAAATTCTCGACAAAGCGTCTATAATAACCTGCCAGACCAAGGAAACCACGCACTTCAGACACATTAGTCGGTTTCGGCCATTTAGAAATAGCTTCAACCTTGGTAGAATCCACCTGTACACCATCAGCTGAGATGATATGACCAAGAAACGTCACCTGCTGAAGCCAGAATTCACATTTAGAAAATTTCCCGTATAGCTTCTTAGATCGCAAAACCTCCAGAGTTATACGTAGATGTTTAGAATGCTCATCTTCAGATTTAGAGTATATAAGAATGTCGTCAATAAACACTATGACGAACTCGTCCAAGTAGTCTTTGAACACTCTATTCATAAGGTCCATAAAAACAGCAGGAGCATTCGTCAACCCGAATGGCATAACGACGAACTCAAAATGACCGTACCGAGTACGAAATGCTGTCTTTGGAATATCTTGCTCCCTAACTCGGAGCTGATGATAACCAGACCTCAAATCAATTTTAGAAAAAATATCTTGCCCCTTGAAGTTGATCGAACAAATCGTCGATCCGAGGCAATGGGTACTTATTGCGCACAGTGACTCGGTTCAGTTTGCGATAGTCAATACATAGTCGCATAGAACCGTCCTTCTTTTTGACAAACAGAACTGGCACTCCCCACGGAGATACACTAGGTCGTATATAACCTTTATCTAAAAGATCTTGAATTTGCTCCTTGAGCTCTTTCATTTCAGATGGAGCCATACGATAAGGAGCCTTTGAGATCGGACTTGTGTCGGGCAACAGTTCAATAGAAAACTCCACCTCACGATCGGGAGGGAGTCCAGGAAGTTCATCCGGAAATACATCCAAATATTCATTAACCACAGGAATTAAAACAAGTTTAGATGGTACCTCTTCAGGATTTGTGAGTGCAGCCAAGAAACTCGCACTCCTCTGCCAGACAAATGGCTCAACCTGAAGAGATGAGAAAGTGCAAGAGTCGGGATTCGGCTCAGACCCCTGATACACTTCTTTGGGATGATTCACATCACCGAAGATGATCTGCTTTGTTTCACAATTAATAATAGCTCGATGCTGGGTCAACCAATCCATACCGAGAATTATGTCAAAATAACTCATTCTCATGGGTAGTAGTGTTACCTCCCGTACATGAGTACCCATTAATAACGGACAATGCTGGAACTGATTAATAATATAAACAGATGTGCCCATCGGTGTTGTGATCACTAATGGATGCTCCGTCAGTGATTCATAGGGTTTTAGAAAAGCTTCTAATGCATCAGATACGATTGAGTGTGTCGCACCCGTATCAAACAATACATACACAGGACGAGTATTAATAGATAAAATACCGGAAACCATACCCGAAGTTGGCTTATCAGCAGCCAGTGCAAAGACACGTCCACCAGCAGTAGATTGGGAAGTAGTACCCTGACTTTGACTTGATGGTTTAGACCTGCAATTACGAGCAATATGGCCTGTCTTGCCACAATTGAAACATGCTCCTGATTTAGAAAGACAAGGACCTGACTTATGAAACTTTCCACACTCCTTACATAAAACTTTATGAACCCCATCTGATGAATCTCTGATAGAAGAAGATTGAGACAAACTATAGGAAGATCGTCCGTGAGATGTCTGACCGAACTTTTGGCGTTTAGCGGATGACCCACCAGACTTACTACCTGAATAACTGAGAGATCCTTTCTTGTTATTATTTAGACTACTAAATGCAGACCTCAATTTAAACAACTCTATACGCCGAGCGGCGTCCATAACCTGACTGATACTAGAGAACTCCCAGTCAATTAGTCGGCTACTAAACTTGTCGTGTAACCCCCACAAGAATTTATGTATCTGGTCCTCTGAAGAACCTGCAGATGATCCAACAAAACTAAGAAGTCGCTGGAAGCGAGCTATAAAGTCAGTAACGGATTCATCATCACGTTGATTTATTGTGGCATATTCACGAGACAAAGCATCTCGTTCAGGTCTGGAGAAATACTGATTAAGAAAGATATCCCTAAATTGTGCCCAAGTTAAGGACCCTACATAATCATTTCCCCCATGGCTTCTCTTCCAGGATTGCCACCATCTCTCAGCATCATCCTCTAACTTATAAACAGCTAACTGGACAGAGATGTTATCTGGACACCCTAAAATCAGAAAATTTTTCTCAAGATGGGAAATCCAGTGTTCTGCATCAACCGGAGTAGCTGCTGAACTAAAAATACATGGCTTTTGCTTATTAAATTCACGAAGCCACTGACGTAAAGACATATCAGATCCAGATGGGCCAGAAGATGTGCCCGGAGGCATAATAGGAGTCGCTTGAGAAGTAGGTTGAGCACTTCCTAGATGAGTGATACCAGGCTGTATAGACTGGAGAGCCTGTGTCAGCATCCCAAGTAAGATACTAGCTAGAGACCGACGTATAGCTGCATCAAGAACAGCTGCAGATGCACTGCCAGAGGGAGAACTGACTGGAGGAGGACTCACTGGAGGAACATCAGAGTGAGTACGTGGTGGCTGAGTAGAATCACCACCAATATCTTGCCTTCGCGATGAAGGTCTACCTCGCCGAGTCTGCTTGGGAGGCATGATAAACTATCAAAAGAATTTAAAGATATTAATAATAAATTATAAGTCCTAACATAAGTTTACCCGACTTAAGCTTACCCAATCCTCACAGGTCATGGCCTATTATATACTACAAGATCATAACCTATGCTCTGATACCATAACTGTAACACCCCCAGTCCCGCGTGGCTGAGGACAGGGTGTGTGTCACACTTTTGACCCGAAACCCAAATATAAACTAATTAAGCATTAGGGTCCGTATCAAGCAATTTAAACATAACCCAAAAGATAAATTTACCCTTCAAAACTTGAACATAACCGGCTAAAATATAGAGCGTAAAACACCTGAACAAAAATTACACTATCAAAAGATCCACCGGTTGGAACTTCAGGTCTACTCGATCAGTTCCCAGAATTTCCCCGAATCTATTCTACTGAACCTGCCGTGTCAGAAAACAAAAACACGGCTGAGCACAATTTGCTCAGTGAACGGATTAAAATACAAATATAAAAAATAATAACGGAAACAAAATCAATTTGTAGCGGAAACAATCATAATAGTTTGACATAACAGAAGTCAAAGAATAAGTCAACATATGAGTTATAAAATACTTTTAAACAAAAATGTGGTAAAGCATCGTATAAAAATAAATTACAAGACCGGTTTCCCAGTTCATAATCACAAAGAGGATCCAACGGATGAAACCTTCAATGTGTCATAAATTCCACGGGAGGATCAGTCCACATGGGTTGTGGGATGAAGTGCGGGCACACACATCCATTCCCGTACGCAACAAATGTGTATCATAATGCGCATATCCTAGGACCAGTCCATACGCCCCCACCCATGCCTAGGTAAAGCTCACACTATAGAGCACCAGTATGGGGACGCTGTGGTTTACGAGCACCACAGAGCGTCACAATGATCTATGCCCTGATCACTGTGTAATACAAAATTATAACATCAAGTAAAAATCATGAGAGTTAAAAGAAAATAACCACCATGAAATCTATCAAACGACCTTTATGGTTCACTATATTATTGAAAGAAAATGTTCACTATCAAAATCGTTCAACTAAAGTCTAAAATGACTTTTCAAACCTCACATAAGAATAATAGTTGAATGAACATGAATACTTTCAAAGTATCGTTTTTTTTTCCAAAGTGATTCATAAAGTAGGCACAAAATCATAGGAATGTTGTTGTACAAAGGAATATCGTATTTCGACAAAATAAAGGAATTTCGGATTCGAAATACATGCACTTACTTTTGTAGTGTCATGATTTAATCATGGAATGGATAATCTTATCAAGGGATTATCCTCGTATAAAATGAAGTAGGGAAATCCGTACCTTTGAATATAAGGGTCTCGAGAAAATATTTATCCACGCGGTTGATCGAGTTTCAATAAAAAGAAGGGCCTATAACATCACAATGCGCTTAGAAAGTTTACCTACTAAACCCATGAAAATGCAAGTCTAACACCCTTTTTAATCCTCTAAACAACTTAAATATGAGTTCTAATAAATCCTAGTAGGTTCATAAGACAAAACTAGAGGTTATCATGGTTGTGAAATTAATCAAACAAGCCAAACGGGACTGCACAGGACAACCCTGTTACACCTCTGTTTTTGGCTTAAATACCTTACTTAAGGGCTAAACTAGATGATCTTGTCTAAAACAAAGTTGTACTTTCATCTCTTATGATCCACCACGTTTTGGATTCACCCCGATTGGAGCAACGACCAATTAGATACGAAGTATATAAAAACAGTGTGCAGATCCCGTTTTTCACAGGACCAGCTCTGGAAATTCACTGTTTGGAGCTACTTAGCTTCATAATTTGGTTTCAGTATAAACTGCAAAGTTGTAAAGGACAGAAAGAACTTTCTAACTGCAAAATTTCAGCTTATTTCGACTTACGGTTGATTTTATACGAATTTTTCAATATCTGGACAGCAAGCTAAATACTCAACAGAAACTGAAATTTTCTTTAAGACATTTCAACAAACACCTTGTGGGCATTACTTCAAGGAGCTCATAACCATTTCAATGGTTCCTTCCTTTACCCATTTTCGGTACCAAAAACTAACCAATTTCCCAAATTAATACTTCTAACACAAAATCATAATCAAATCAAAAATTCACCATTTTGATTCTAAACTTTACCCGATTGTAATTTTGACAAAAACAAGCATTCCTATACATGTAAATGCTTATAACTTTACACTATATAATCATAATCTACCTACCAACTACAACTACCCTAACTTACCAACTTAAATAACTTAAGAAGAAATTTATACCTCTAGGACGGGCTCGACGAGTAGATTCCGAATATGTTATTCTTTCGTTGATTTGCTTCACGAATTTGATAGAAATTTAGAGAGAAGTTGAGTATGCAATTTTTAGAGAGAGAGAGAGAGCATAGGGACGATGAAGTGTAGTTTACTTCTTATTTCTTATTTTTTTTTTACTAAATATATATATAATTATAATTATTAAGAGTTTGGATATATAACGGTTTTAACCCCTCAACTATCATTAGCTGTTATTTTTAATTACGATTTAATTCGGGTAAGAAATAATTATATGTTTTTAAAACCGGGTCTTACACAGGTATTACAATTTAAATTCTTTTCAGATAAGAACTTTAAGCGAAGATCATGTAAGGCATTAATTATGACATTCATCTGAGAAGATATGAAAGTGTAATCAAAATCCGAATGTACCTCATCTTCATCTGTATCAGAATCATCATCTGACTGATCATCTCCAACAAAGCACATCTGAGCGATCTCGATATTTGCAGCTTCATCATCAGAGTGATCTAGCCAAAACTCTTCTTCTGCTAGCAATGCTGTTCCACTCTCTCTCTTCTCAGCACGTTCCATTTTCTTCCGATAGTAAACTGAGTCCCTAACTTTCTTCACTTTGCACTCCTTAGATATGTGACCCGCCTTTCCACAGTTATAGCAGACAATAGTCTTTGGCTCGGACACTTTGACTCTTGAACCGGAAGTGAAGCGAGAAGTGTTGGAACTCGAACGTGGTTGGAACTTTTTCTGGTAATGCTGTGAGAGAAGGATCATTGCTTTCTGCAGTGCCTCGCCATCATCTTCAGTTGACCCGTCATAAGCATTATCAGACAATGCTTGATTAGCAAGATGGCTCGTTAGAAGTGCAACCGGGTCCACTGACTTCTTGTTCTTCTTCTCCAGTTTGGCCTTCTTCTCAGATACAATGCATTCATCAGTCAGCAAGATCTCAAACATCTCTTGGATTTGCATGGAAGAAATTCTGACATCATTCCTCAATCTATGGCAGGATTTGTTCCATTCTGGTTGTAATGCATTGAGGAATTTCAGATTTGTCTCAAGCTTTGTCTTTTCCACTTTTATTTTTCTCAGATCATTGATCACGGCACATAATCTGTCATACACCGCTTTCAGTGGCTCCCCATCCTTGGCTTTGAATTCTTCAAAGTTGTTCATGTATAGAGTATGTCGCAGTTGAGTTGCAACTGAAGAGCCAAGCATGATCTTTTCTAGCTGTTGCCACATAAGATTAGGATGAGTTTTGCAACAATCAATCCTGTTGTAGATAGAGTTTGGCAAGGCTAGCATCAGATTTGCCTTTATATCACGATCAACTTGATACTCTGATAACTCATCAGGTGTATAGTCTTTGGCAGACTTATATAATCCAGAAGCCAACTTGGGTTTTTCAAAAGGTCCTTCAGATAGAATGTTCATCATGTCATTTCCGTTCTTTTGACGCTTTATAAAATTCAAGAACCTATCTTGCCACTGAGTAAACTCGTTTTCATCTATCAGAACTGGAGGACGATTTTCTGTGCCCAATGACATCATGAGGTCGTTCTTGTAGAGCTGAGCTTGATATGCAAACTTTGCAGAATCCATGGCAGAAATCCAGAAAAATTCTAAGTGTTCACAATAGAGCTGGCAAACTGAAGTTTGTGTGAGAAGCAGAAGACGCAAACTGATATTCTCGTGAGCAATGAGAGACGCAAATGAGACTTTGCGTGAGAAGAGCAAGACGCAAACTGTACTTTGCGCAATAAGACAAAGGCGTAAACTAGGTTTGCGTGATCAAGGTCTAACGAGAATCTGACTTTGCGTTAGATACTTGAGACGCAAATGTAACTTCTCTCGAGCTTAATGTGACGCAAAGCTTACTTTGCGTGAGCAGAATGTGGCACAAAATAGACTTACGCGATACACAGGTGACACAAACTTGATTTGCGTGAACAAGGGATAACGAGAACTTGACTTCTCATGAGCAGTTGATGGCGAGAACTGATATTCTCTCGAGCTGAATGAGACGCAAAGCTCACTTTGCGTGATAGGAGTGTGACGTAAAGTTTGAACCTTGCGTGATATTGATGAAAACCTGAAACACACTAAAACAAGATTAGAACAAAAATGAATTCTAGCAAACTAGTATGAACTCGCGCAAACGCATATGAACTCGCGCAAACTATAGATCTGGCACAAACCTCTGAAAAACAAGAAAATCTTGCAAAATTCAATTATAGCCATGAAATTAATGCAACAAATTCACACACAATTGAACGAAAACAAGTTTCTAACACTTTTCAATCAACAAAAACAATTAAAAACCACGAAATCAACAATTCAAGAATATAACAGTACGTGAAAAATGGTTTTTCAGAAACTTCAAAAATCTCAAAATTGACAATCAAAAACTGTTTTCCTTGAAAAATGATGTGAATTAAAAGTATTTAGCAATCAAAATCGAATCCAACAAACTAAATTTCACAGAAATTCATTCAAAAACACGACTGAATTTGATGAAAAATTCAAAAACGAGATTTTCTTGAAAAATTCAAGAAAATCATTCAAATTTTCGAATTAAACTACAAATTCAGAAACTGAAAACAATTCTCTCAATCCTCTCAAGATCTAGATTGACTCTGATACCAATTGTGAATCCAAGATCTCTAAATCCTAGAGAGAGAAAGTATAGAGAGAGAGTTCAAAGCGCAAGATGTAATCTGTATTAGAATGTGCGTGAAAGTGATCTACAAGACACAAAACCAAAGGGACTTAAATACCCTTGGCTTATACACAGATAAAACCTATCTCAGTACAGAATAAGACCAAGCCTATAAATACAATGATTACTATAAAATCAGACTTAACATAAACTCTTGTTGTGTTTCAAACCCTAGAATCGATCAGAAAGATGGCAGAACTTGATTTCGTTGATGACCACAATGAGCTTGCAATGTTACAAAAACCCAAACAAGCTGAGGGTTTTCATGAAATTGTGGATTTCTTATCCTCATCGCACATTGCATATGCGCTAACTGTAAATCCTACCATCTATGTGGATCATATGCGACAGTTCTGGCCAAATGCCTCAATTCAGACTATTGATGGAAATTAGTTCATTCAATCAAGGGTCTGTGATAAACCTATCACAATCACAGAAGGCTGCATTCGCACTCATCTACGTCTAGATGATGCCTCAGGTATTTCTACTCTTTCAAAAGAAGATATATTTCAAGAAATTGGTAGAATGGGGTATGAAGGTCCTACTGATGTTTACAAGTTTTACAAAAGCAAATTTTCAACGCAGTGGAGATTCTTAGTTCATACTCTTCAACACTGTATATCTCGTAAGACAACTGGATGGAGTGAGTTTAGCAGTACAATAACTTATGCTCTTGTATACTTAGCTACCTCTAGAAAGTTTAATTTTTCTCAAATGATCTTAAATGATTTGCTGTCAAACCTGGATACCAAAACCAAAACCAAAAGATTTTATATGTATCCAAGGTTTGTACAAGAAGTACTAAATATGGAATTGACGGATTTACCCTCTTTTAAAGAGGTATATGTACCTAAACCTCCCAAAGGGAAGGTATTTTCCAACATGAAAAGGCCTAGTAAGGACTTTTCTGGCAAAGACACACCATTGTTCTCTACAATGATGGTTGTGTCCCACCCACATGGTGAGGCATCAGGGTCACAACCCATATCTGACCAACCCACTGATGACCTACCCACACAATTCACTTCAAATATTCATCCTCAGCTCCCCGTTAACAAGCCAATTCCCCCAATCACTCAAAAATATGCAAGGAAAAAGGTACAGAAGGTTCCTTCCCTTCATGTATCTACACCCCAAAAGCCTACAAACCCTGTGATGGAGCATTCTCCATCAGAGAATATCCAAAGGGAATCCACATGGGTGTCTCCCAACCCCGAGAAGGTGCTCTCTAAGGAGAAGGATGAGCATGTGGGCAGCAAGGCTCACACTACTGATTCTGCACAAGGTGTGGATCAGGATAGTGTGAACATGACTAAGACCTTCCCCACGACAACTTTGGATGAGAAATCATCTAAGGGACCTAGGTGCCAAGAAACCAAGGGGGTAGTAGGTGCTTCTGCTAGGCAGAAAGCCTCTACTAAAAGATCCCATGATCCTTCACGGGTGGTAAACACACCTAAAGGAGGTGAGGACAGATATAACTATGATGAATTGATGGAAACCATTGGTAATGTGAACCTGGATGTACTCAATCAGGGTTCAGAGATTAAGGCGCTGAAAAAGGTGATCATTTCTCAACAAGGCCAGATAAACAAACTCAAGAAGATGGTGTTGAATTTGGTGCACAAAAAGAAGAGAAAGCAATTTATCTTGAAGAAAAGGGGAAGTGCTCATGATGCTTCCAAAAAGGGGGAGAATCAAGAAGCTGAAGTTGAGAAGGAAAGTATGGAATTCCAATTTGAGGGGGAGATTGGTGAAGAAGCTGAAAAGAATGTTGAGGAGAAGAAGAAGGAAGGTGTGAAAGCAGTAGAAACTGAAGCAGTAGCAGTAACTACTAAACCAGCAGTAGAAACTGTTAAAGCAGTAGAAACTGCTAAAGAAGTAGAAACAGAGAAAGCAGCAGCAGAAACTGGAATGTCTGTAGAAGAAATAGAGATTGCAGAGACTTTGGTGAAGGCAAAGAATGACACTCTTAAGGCCACTCAAAAGGCTAAGGGAGTGGTGATTAAAGAAGGAGGCTCAAAGAAGAAAAAGGAAGAGGTCAGTGTGTCAGAGGCCAAGAAGAAAGGGAAAGAGAAGATGGTTAAGCCTGTGAAACCATTAAAGAAGCAAAAGCAAATAGATTTGGATGCAGAATTGGCAAAGGAGTTAAATGCACAGTTTAAAAAGGAGTTTGAAAAGGAGGATGATATTCAAAAGGCCAAAGACAGAAAGATTGCAAGAGATTTGGCAACAAGGCTAAATGAAGAATATCAGAAGAGTTTGAAGACTGCTGCAAAGAGGGTTATAGTGAAAGCAATCAGACAAAGGCAACCTTCAAAGACCTTTCTAGCTGCATAAGAAAGAAGAAAGATGATAAACTTCTTGAAAGGATCTGTTGGAGTTCCTGAAGGGATGTTCACAAAAATGTCTTTTAGTAGGATAGAAGACTTATACAAAAAGGAGATGGCCAATCTTCAAGGAGACTTCAATCAAAGGGTTGAATTTGAAAGAAAGATGAAAGAAAGACATGATCTGAACATTCAACAGCCTTTTCCTGACAGTGAAGAAGGCACTCCGACTAAAGAAAAGGTAGAAGTGAAGAAAGAAGAGACACTAGCTCAGAAGATTGGAGCTGCCAAGAGAATGAAATCAATGTGCAGGTTTGGATCCTAATCTGGGAAGTTGAGCAGTAGTTTTGAAAGCATCATGAAGTTCTTATTTTGAAGAACTTAACTTCTTGATTTCAAAAGTTAAGTTAGGGGGAGATTGTTGGGTCTGAAATATGCTAAGTCTGGATAGTGCTGCTGAGAATTGAAGAATACTACTGCTGAAGATATTTTTACTGCTACTTAAAGAGATTAGTACTGCTAGTAGTATTAGTACTGCTTGGAGAGTTAGTGCTGCCAACAGAGTTACTACTGCTACCATGTTAGTACTACTGATGATAAGAAGATGCTGCTAGAGGAATTAATGTTGTTTATGTTGATAAGGATGGTTGATTACTTAAAGCAAAAGACAAGGAGCTGAAGATAATTATGGAATAGATGTTGAAGATCATTGTTATTTTAATAATTATCTTGTAATCTGTTTTGTATATATAGTCTAGAAGTATTAGATTATAGTAATATACATCTTTTGTTTTCTAAGAGAGAATTAGCCTCAAGATTCTTAGTGATCCTTTCATTAGAGAAGTATTGAACGTCTGTTGAGTCTGTTCAACAGATTGAGACTTTGGTTGTAATCATTAAGTTAATTCAATACTACTTGTGTTTTGAATTCATACACTGTTTCATTGATTTCTTGTTAAAGTGTTATTCCGCAACTTCTTTAAACAAAGTTTCTGAGTGTTTATTTAAATTCTTGTTTTGAATTTCGATCCTGACAGATAGAATGAATGGTTTTTGATAAACAAATCATGACTTCAAAATATATATGAATGATACCTGGACATTCGAACAATAGTGCCTGGAGGTTTGCATAATTTTGCATGTATGCAGTGTATGTTGGAGATTCAACTAAAATTTTCCATTTTGCTTGAAAAGAACCCCAAGTCTTCTGCGATCTGATACGAGGCCGACATGAAGAATGAGAAGTGAAGGATATGTTGAAAGTCTCTAATCACACACATATATATATATATATAGAGTAAATTACAGATTTGGTCCCTAACGTTTGACGTTTGTTACGGAATTGATCCCTAAAAGAAAAATACATTTTACAAAGTTATAATAAAATGTAATTGTTACAAAAAGAAAAATACATTTTACAAAGTTATAAGAAAATCAAAAGTTACAAATTTATAAAATAAAATAAAATCAAAAGTTACAAATTTTATAAATTTATAAAATCAAAACACACACATATATATGTCACGTCTAGAATTCTATAAGCAACTCAAACCAACTCAAAAAACTTTTGTCAATATAGCGGATTAGTTTTTAAAAATTAATTTTGGACTTTGTAAAATGTATTTTTCTTCTTATAACAATTAAATCAAAAAATATTCAATATTAGACTCATTTCGAAGGTATTGAGAAGACGATTATAATGGTGTAACTTGTTAAAATTAAAAATTACTTTTTTAACGTATATTAGTTAATATATGCTTATATGTGTTAATATAATAAAAATGTAAAATGTAAAATATAAAACCAAAAGGTATAAAGTAAATCAATAAAAAGAGTTCAGGGACCAAAATTGTAACTATAATTAAAAATAAATAAAAATGAACGCTTGTGAAAGGGTTCAAAAAGTAAATTACAGATTTGGTCCCTAACGTTTGGCGTTTGTTACGAAATTGATCCTTAAAAGAAAAATACATTTTACAAAGTTATAATAAAATGTAATTCTTACAAAAAGAAAAATACATTTTACAAAGTTATAAGAAAATCAAAAGTTACAAATTTATAAAATAAAATAAAATCAAAAGTTCCAAATTTTATAAATTTATAAAATCAAAACACACACTTATATATGTCACGTCTAGAATTCTATAAGCAACTCAAACCAACTCAAAAAACTTTTGTAAATATAGCGGATTAGTTTTTAAAAATTAATTTTGGACTTTGTACAATTTGTATTTTTCTTCTTATAATAATTAAAACAAAAAATATTTAATATTGGACTCATTTCGAAGGTATTGACAAGACGATTATAATGGTGTAACTTGTTAAAATTAATTTTTTTAACGTATATTAGTTAATATACGCTTATATGTGTTAATATAATAAAAATGTAAAATGTAAAATATAACCAAAAGGTATAAAGTAAATCAATAAAATGAGTTCAGGGACCAAAATTGTAAATATCATTAAAAAAAATAAAAAAAACATGTTTGTGAGGAGGGTCGGAAAACAATGCAAATTTTTAACCATAATTGCACCCTAGCCATGTAGACTAGGGTGCATATAGCAACACCCTAAAGGGAAATTTGAGTTTTCTACACCCCGGGTAAAAATGAATAAAATCTATCTCCTAAATCATTCGGTCTCATTCATGTCTATCAATCACAAGAATACACATAATCGGACAGAATATAAATTTAAATCAAATAAAATTAAAACTATGTAAAATCTGACGTGTCTTAATTTCATTGATTGGACATGAATGAGAATTGAAATTTTTGGACAACGGATTTTTATCCTGTAAAAATATGTAAAATGCGAAACATTATGTATCTCGAATCAAAAGTCAAAGAACTTGACTTTCTATCTTTCATGTTTTATTTATTTTTCATTTTATTTGATGATTTTATATGGTTTTGAGAGAGTGTAAGAGTTTTTGTTGTTATCAACTTTATTGAGAAATTTGTTATATTAGTAAGACTCAACATTTATCATGTATTTAAATGTGATTATAGTTAGGTTTATGAAGTTCAAACGTAAACTTTTAAAAAGTTATGTATATGGTAATAATTTGTATTATAAGGTAGCGTTTGATACGCATACATGATTGAACATGACTGGATATGACTGCATAGGTAGGACTAGACAGGACAAGTGTTTGTTTGATATTTGGTACGAGTAGGGGGAGTATTAAGATATACACACTTCAAGGGGGAGCTTACTGTAAATGTCTGTAAGTGTGTGTGTGTATGTGTTTAAAGTTTTGAAATCTGAAAAGTTTTTCCAGAGAAAAATATCAAGTTTTGTGCTTAAAATGATTTTTATGGAAGTTGTTATTTTTGGAAAGTAGGAAGTTTGTTTGGAAAGTTTCCATTTTTAGAAAAATCTAAAAAAAAATCTAAGTACAGAACGCGCACAATGTACTCTTCGGTCTGCAAGTTCTCACTTCGCGCACACCAAAGGCTGTGCAAAGTAAAGAACTCGCACATAGTGCTCTGCGTGTTCTTACTTCGCGCATGATACGCTATGCGAGTTCTTTCCTGAATCACCACTTCTCGCAAATAGCTTCTTGCGCGAAGTGCACACACAACTTGTCAATTTTTTGCGACAAGTTCCTACTTCCTTTGATCTGCGACAAGTGGGACATCCAATCTATTCGTGCCACGTGTCCAACCCAATCCTGAGTATAAATTTGAGTGTTTCTCACTTTTTACTCTCACTTGTCTCAGACATCCTTGCGCCTTCTACACTTAGATTTTTTTTCTCTCAATCATATTTTGCAACTTTCAGACATCGACTTTGTGTTCATCGATTCAGTGTAGGTTTTGGGATTTCATGCTCGTATTTTTTTTATTGTATTCATATTATTTGTGATTGTATTGTCGATTATCTGTTTTTGTTCGTTCGATTTTAGGGTTTTGTTCATGATTGACTGTTTATCTTCTTAAACCTCTGTCGAACCGAACCTTTGTGTTTTTTGAATTTTGGACTTATAAATGTTGATTATCTCTTGGATTAAAACTTGATTTTGTGTTTGGGTTTTCAAAATCGAATCCATTGGTGCGCTTTCTAACTTGTTTGCAGGTTACCTTGACTTGGGATTTTGATTTTATGGACTGTTGGATTTCGTATATTTCTTGGACTGTTGGATTAATTTTGGAACTGAAATCATATTAAAAAGTTCAAATTAACATCTTAAATCAGTCTAATACTCAAAATCGAACTCATTTCAAGCAAAAATTTTAAGCTTACAAGTAAATCAGTGGATTTGATGTTTGAAATTTCAATTTTTGAACGTATTGAACTTTGCGTGTTCTTGACATGAATAGTGCATTATGAGTGTTCTTCACATGAACAGTGCGTGTTGAGAGTTCTTGGCATGAAAGTAGGTTGTGCGTGTTCTTGACTTGAATTCTAAGAGTTTTTGAACTCTGCGAGTTCTTACCAAGAACATTACACTCTGCGTGTTCTTGAAAATGAATTCTGTATGTTCTTGGTTTTTGAGAGTTCTTGGGATATATCAATCATTTTGAGGTCCAATTCAAATTCGCAAGGGTTTTTGCTATTCTTTGTTGTGTCAAAAAAAAATTCAAGTATTTTTGTTGCATTTGTCTTCTGCAACAATCTGTGCTTTTCTTTGTGTGTATTAAAGTACATCTTTCTGTACTTTGTCAATTTTCTAGTCCTTTAGTCTAAGACTTCTAGACTTTGAAAAAAATTCAAAATTTTATTTTTTGAAAAACAAGGTTTTTAGACTTAACTGACATATTGGATTTCAATCCAATACTTTTGATTTTTTTAAGGTATTCTCAATGGCCAATGAAAATTCCATTGACCCGTTTGTTCAAATGGATGAGAACGATCCTAATGTCTCAAAATACACTCCTACGCCCTCATCCAAATCACACTTTCAATCAGCTATTGGTGGTGATCCTGACATTGCACTGATCAACCCTTCAGAATATCTGTTGTTGTATCCAAACAACCACCATGTGGATCTTGATACTCTCAATATCAATCCATTAGTTTTGGACATTCTGAAAGGCCATCCAATTTTCTATGCAATGACGGGCACTGCAAATGTGCCACTTATCTATCCGCAACAAGCATGGAAAACTATTGACTATGTGTTGGACAACAACAACCACAAGTACTTTGACATCCGAATAGACACCTTCACTTCCATTCTGACCTACCGAAGGCTTAGACTTATTCTTGATCTTCCGGAAGCCAACTCAAGAGAAGGGAGAACCACTTTTGACCCATATCCAGTTGATTCAGAAATATTTGAAGGCATCCGACCCTTAGGATATGTGGGTCAGCTCACCAAGATCAGTGAGTTCAAGAAGACAAATCTACCACCATTCTATTATCAGATGTTTTCCATCATCAAACGGTGTTTGACTTCAAGGCATTCTGGTTTGACAACACCAACATGCATACACTCAGACTCTTTCATGTCATTGTGTACGATCTGCACGTGGATTATTCCGTTGCCTTTTGGACTGAGTTGTATGACAAAGTGCTACTCAAGAGAACATCAAATAAGCCTATATTTGTGCCCTACCAGAGATTTCTACAACTCATCATCCGAAGTATGATCAGATCCAACAGAGACATTCCTAAAAGATTAAATCATGAAGTTGGACCTGAATTCTGCATGAGGTATTTGCAGAAGCAAAAGCAGTCCTTCAACTTCTCAATGCCAGTACCTGAGGCCCTACTTGCTTATGCTGATCCGAACTCCAAGAGTGTTAGGGAGTATAGAGAGTCTATGGGATTACCAGAACCGGTTATCCCTAACCAAGGTTCAATCCTTAGGAGAGAGGAGTCAGTGAGGGTTCAATCTACCGGGGTGGTAATTGAACGGGGAGAGCAGAGGGAAAATTCCGAGAGGGGAAATGAAGGGGGTCAGTATTCAAGACCAGTGGCTGTAGAGACTCAGGTTGTCAATGCCATACATCAAGTAGTCTCTACATCTCAACCTGAGCAGGTCATCATTCAACAATTGGGCCCTCAGGAAGAGAATGCCAATGAAGGCTTGAACTCTGAAACTGAGTCGGATCGGGCAACAAGTTCTTCAAGTGACACAGTTCCATCTGCTACACTTGGTCCAGATGATGATAATAATGATGATGATAATATGGGCCACAACTTTGGATTCTTAGATGATGTTTCTTTACATGATGATGCTATGGAAGTTGACATGACAGTTGTTGATACCACTGTTGAAAATGTGATTGGTGATATAATGCGGACTGAGGGAGATCTAGTTGAAGATAATGAAAATGTGAGGCTGAGAGTGAATGAAGATAAAGAATATGGGGAGCGTGTGTACCCAAACCTACGTATCCAGAAGGGCAGCCGCATCTGCCACCTCGCTGCATGTGTTGCGAGCAGGTGTTGAAAAAGACGTTAGTAGGCCACTAATGCATTTGCACACCCTAGCCACCCATTCTATTGCCTCACAACAGGCTTTAGTCTCAGATATGCACGGGGAATTAGCACAAACGCTATCTAGCTTTCACTCGAAAAGTATAGATATTGAAAATAGAGATCATCAGCCCCATATCTCACTTCCTTTGAATGCACAATCGAGTCTAGCACCAATTGTTTTTCCATCACTTATTCCTAGGACACTAATACAGTCTGATACAATCAAAAGTCTGTGTGCTCTGATCGGAACATCCATAGTAGCACCACAATCTGGTCTATGAGGATTGGATGGAAGTCTTGTCACAGTTAACACCATACCAGCTGTGAACACATGCCACACTGTTGATTCTTCAACTGTTGTGCCAACGGTGAGCTTAAGTAGCCCCGATGTTAGTTTCCCGGACTTTGTGTCCAAGGAGCAATTAGACAGTGCCTTAAAGACTGTCGAAGACCGTTTGTTTGATCGTATTCAACAGGAGAATGATGATGTTAAGAGGATGCTGAAGGGTAAAAATCCAGTGACTGAGGAGCCAGTTCGACCACCTTCATCTCCACCTGTTCAGTCGGTAGATATGTCAGTGGAGGAGTTGAAATCTTTGTTATATGCCAAGTTGTTATCTCAAGCTCCTGTTGATCAGACAGAAGTTGATTTGGTTGGATTATTAAGGTCTCAACAATCTCAACCTACTGCTCCTGCTCTTCCACAAGATGTTGTTACCAGTTCTGAGTTTCAAGCTTTTAAGGAAGAAGTTGTACAGAATATTCAGGAATTGACAAAGGTTGTTCAACAATCTTGCAAGTCTCAAGCAGTTTTAAGAAAAAGACATGATCATGATTCTAATCAGGATCATGAGGGGGAGATGAACAAGAAACAAAAAACTACTGGAGATTCTGATGTTGCTCAAGTTGTGAATGTGGAAGAAGAAAATCAGAATTCTCAAGAGAATGTTGACAGACAGAATGAGCAAGCTGATCAAAGAGAATGCACGGAGATTGTTCTATATGTGAATCAAGATGTAGAACCAAGGGTTGAAAAGCCTAAGGTTGCTACAAGGGAGGAAATTTTGTTGATTACAGGTCTCAATGTTGATGATGTTATAGATCTTACATCTGATGAGGATGAGGATTCAAATGAAAAGTATGATCAATTCTGGAGGATAAAGGAGGAAGAAAAAGAGAATTTGATGAATGATGATGATGATATTCCAACTGACGAAGCTAATGTCCTAGATACGTTACTAGAATCTCCTGAGGATATTCAGCTAAGTCCCGTTCACAATGACATTCCTGAAGTTACAAGTGAAGCTCCTGTTATCCCTTCCTTCAAAGAAATCAATTTTCCTGAATCTTCTGAAGTTAATGTTAGTCAGAGTATGCCCAGTCCAGAAAGGATTCCTAGCCTAATGCAAGATGTGCAAAATGTTCAAAGCCTAGAGCAAAATGTCCAATCAGTTCAAGGTGACCCAATTGAAGGTGAAGGTGAAAAGCAAGATGATGAAGCAGTTCATGTTCCAATCATGCCTGAAGAAGCAGGTCCTTCATATGTTCCTGAAGCACCTCTTGTGCCCTCTGAAGCTGACATAAGGCACATGAGACATGCTCTCAGAGTTCCATTTCTAGAGGAACAGATGAAGAAATTTTTTGTTCACAGAGTAAGGGAAATGGACAAGTACAAAGTTTTAGGTGTTCAGAATCAGCCTAAAGAATATCAGGAAGAGTATGCAAATATGATGAATTGGCTAAGACAGGTAGAGCGTGTTGTAAAGAACAAATCTGGAATAGTCACAGTGAGAGAGGTTAGACTGAAGAAGTTCATGCATATCTGGTATCCTGAATTCTTTGTCCAAATAAGAGATTTGACTGAGTGCAGATTTACTGAGGCTGATTTCTGCTTTCTGAATATTGATGATCTTGAGTTTCTATATCATCACTTCAGAAATTTGGTCATAAGAAGGGAGAACATCATCTTTGCATTGGAATCCGTCAAAAGATTTATGAGGAGGCATATCTTCTATACCTATTGTTATGATTTTCAACTGGGAATTCAAACGAATCAGAAGAAGGTCAATATGATCAAGACAAATCTGACCTTATCTGACATTGACAACTATGATCTTTTCACTGTGCTTGAAGAACCTGAGTTGGGGGTAGTCTATAAGAATGGTGAAAATGAGAAGAGGTTCTTCAGAGTTTCTGAATTGCTAAGTTCTCTGATGGAACTCTTAAAATTATCAGACTGTAGCTTGACTCCAGGTACAAAGAAAGTGAAAAAAGAAGACAGTTAGGTGAAGATCATTTGCCAAGAAGGGTAAAGTTGGTTATGCTGAGGATACTTGAAGCTATTGATGACATAATCTACTTTAGAAAAGGAATCAGAAATTTTGAATCTCTTCTGGGAATTAGGCAAGCAAGAGTTACAAGGTGGAACATATAATGTTTTTGTTATTTGATCTAAAAGGGGGAGATTGTTAATGTAATGTTTAGATCAAATATGTTCTTTCAATATATTGACTTTTGTTAATGAGCTTGTATAGAGGTCAAGGATTGTTTGACCCTATATAAGTGTTTTGTTTCTTTATGTCTTGTAACATGTACTCAAACTGTTGGTCCCGAAGGTGCTTAACAAGTTTGTAGAAGGGGGGGGGGGGGGTTGAATACAAACACAAAATTTTAAAGTTTAATAAATTGTTTATTGATAAATCAAACACAATTTACAAGTCTGTTGCGGAATAATATTAAGTAGAACCTAATCTAAACAAACTTAAGAAACACTAAGGTGGTTGCACTAGAAATAGAGAATGGGGATTGGGAGAGTATAGAAAACAAGGGTTTCTATATATTTAGAAAGATGAAGGCAACTCTCCAGATGCAATGTTGATCTTTCTATTTATACCCTATGCATTAAATGCATGACAGAGTACTTTACACGTGTCCTTCATTGATTGGCTGCATGTGTCTGATTTTAGGAAACATGCTTTCGGTTGTATGATGAACATTGTAATTGACAGAGTTGTTGTACGAATTGTAGCAGAGGTATGTCCGTTCTGACACATCGTACTGGGTGTGCAAGGGAAAGACAAAAGAGACTTGAGGCATAAGCTAAGTGATCATCGATCGCTGAATATCTCTTCCTTCAGAGATACAAAGAAGTTCAGCTATCGCTGAAGCTTTTCCTCATGTTTCTTCGCGTGTGTAGATTTGTCTTTGCTTCACTGATATTCGCATCAGGTCATGAGTAGACTTGTCTTTGTTCAACAACTTAGTCTTCAATTCAGCTATGAACATCTTTTGACGCGAAGCTTGTCTTAAGGGATTACGTCTAACTGTTTACATTAGAAATTATCAGCTATACTGAGCATACTCAGTATTTAACCGCTGATAGTAAAACACTTATACATATGAATGTTTACAAGAGAGATCATCAGTGATAACTGAACAGACTCAGTATGATCGCTGATGATGAAACACTAATACATAATATTAAACGTAATTTTCACTAAGTATAGAAAAGGGTCTTTATCAAATCACTGAGAGAGTATGGATCAACAATATCCCCCTATTTGATAATGACAAAGTAACTGAAGAAAATTACTTTTAAGTCAAAATGAGGAATAATCAGGACTCATAACATACTTGTCCCAATTACTATTTTGAGGGATCTTTTACAGTACTGATAGGGTTAAGTACTTCACTGAATTTTCATTAATTCAAAGAAAGAATTACAAGAGAGATGAAAATATAAAGTACAAGTAAAGAACTAACTACTGTTAGTCTAACTAATAGATTACAAGAATTAAGAGACTAATCTATCATCTATCTAGATAAGACTTTAGAACCTTGATCATATAGTCAGGTACTTCTTCTCCTCTTTGCCTTCGATCTGATGATTCTTGACGAATGATTGTCTTGATCGGTTCAGTTGATGGATAGAAGTCTCACCATAGGCACAAAAGATCTTTGAGATGATTTAGAGGACAAATGGGAATCTCAGAGACTCTTTGAAATCTGAGTACCCCTTCATCATCTCTGAAGAAGATTCCAAAAGGATCATCAAGTACTTGTCTGCGAATAAATGGTCCACCAGGGATAGATCTAGAACTGAGAGATCAGAAGGAGGTCCGAACAACGCTTCCTTTGAAAATTTGATGGAGGTGTCATTTCTGATTGCAGCGACATTTTCAGAGGAGGAAGAAGCAGGATTTCTTTTGATTTGCCTTGGCTTAGGAGGAAGAGTAGATGGCACTTTTAAGACTGCAGTGACTCTGTTGATGAGGGCGTCGAGGATGCCTTCGACATAGCCTCTGTAGGTTGAATTTGATTTCTTCAGCGCATCCTTGAACTCTATCCATTCCATGTAGCCAAAACTCTCGAGCTTTGAGACGAACATTGCCTTTGAGCTTGCATCCTCTCTGGTTATCTCCATGGTTACAAAAGTTCGATCCTTCTTCTTTCTTCCAGAGATGACAACGGCTGTTATTTTCATTAGGTCGGAGCGATAGTCGACTTTTTGCTTACACCATTCGACTGAGTTATCGCTGACCTCTCGTTCTCTTGAGCGCTCCTCTTCAATTTCCTTTAGTAGTGTAGCTTGAACTTCCACTGGATTTTTTTAATCTTTTATCTTTGACCTGAGAAGATTGAACCTTAAGAGCAAGATGGATTCTTCTATCTCAGTTCTGATGTATTATTCTATCTCAGCTTTAGTTAGGAAGTCAATTTCTTTGGAAGTAGATTGAAGAGGGATTTTCAGCCGTTGACTCTCTAGATGAGAGATCATCTCTGTTCTTTTATTCAGTTCTTCCTCTGACCAATGAGCTGGTCTAGAGGGCCTTCTTCTTCTTCTTCTTCTTCTTCTTCTTCTTCTTCTTCTTCTTCTTCTTCTTCTTCTTCTTCTTCTTCTTCTTCTTCAACCTCACTGAATGAGATTGGGATTATTTGTTCTTCAACTGTTAGAAGTTGGGATTATTTGTAGTTCGGTTCCCTTAAGCAGGGGAGAGAACCGTCTGGACAAGAAGTGAAAAAGGAGTTAGTTTATATTTTAGGAAAAAGAAAGATAAAGGCTTAGAAAGAGACAGGGGTGTGATGGGTATAGAAAGAGATAGGTACGATGGAAAGGCATACCTGAGAAGGATTCTCCCCCTCAGATTGTGAGACAATGTTCAGGTTTCCCTTGGAAGTTATACCCTTCTGCTTGCCTTGGGAAGGAGTACCTAAAGTTGTTTCACTTCTCCCCCCTGCTTCTTTTGTGATAACTTCCTTCGAAGCTATCGCTGAAGTGACGTTTACCGCTGAGAACCAAAGAGATTGGTCCTCCTCATCATCGTCATCATCAATTGGTTGATCCTTCTCTTGATCTTCATCATCTTACTCATCATCCTCCTCTTCTTCTTCTTCATTTAGAATCTGATCAAGTGAAGAAGAGGGAGGGGCTTGATCAACAACATTCTCTCCCTCAACATGAGAGGGAGGTTCTTCCTCCTGGACCTCAGCAACAGCTTCCTCAACATTTTCTTCTTCAAGGACTTTCTCCCCCTCTTTGTCATTATCTTTAGAGGGGAGTTCAGCAGTCTGAGAAGCAACTTTAGAAGTGGCCAGAGACCGAACTTCAACCTCCAAGCATTCCAAGCGGCCTTCGATGACAGGAAGATCTGAAGTAGCCTGATGAATGGATTCAACAACTACTTACAGGGAGGTGCGGTCATTCTCTGTGAAAGAAGGTGTGGGCACTGGAGCTGGTTCATTCAGCTTGGTGAGGACCTGTTGTAGGACGGAGGTGCAGGAGTCAATCTTGCTTGACAGGTCTTGAACATTATTGCTGAGGGTGCCAACACGTCCCTGAAGGAGTTGGGTTTGTTGGTGATTTACCACCAAGTCATCCTTGACCTTGACGAGCTCTGCTTAAAGAGTCGTTAGTTGGGAGGCTTCAACTTTGGAGGTTGAGGCAGTGGTCAGCCGCTTCAGCTCTTCACCAGCTTGATTAACAACACTGGTGGTTTCGTTCAAAGAAGTGGAGAGAGTGTCCACTTTGTCCGTAAGTTTGTTGACATGAGTGTCAACAGTTGCCAAATTAGGACCTGCAAGAAAAGTTAGGGGTTGAGCACAACGTTGCTCAGGCTTATGTGGAGAGATGGGAGATGTGTATAGGGTTTTAGGAGTACCTGATAAGTCAAACATGTTGAAGAAGTGCATATCTCCTTCAAAATTTTGAGTATCAAGTCCTATGGGTACATCATGAGGTTGCTGCGAGATAGAGGGAGGGTTAGAGACCAAAGAAATAGTAGGAGGAGTAATGGGGATAGAAGAAGTTGGAATTGTGGAAATTACCTCAGGTTGTTGTTGTTGAGGAACTGAGGTGATGGGGGTCGTCACTGGTGTAGTGTCAGCGATTGTCATCACTGACACGATTAATGTAGGAGCTTCAGAGGTTGTGGAGGAGATACCCACGAAAGCATCTAAAGTAGTTTGTTGAGAAACTACTTCAGGAACAGAACCCGAAGGGATGGTCTCCTTGGTCTTTCTGGCCTTCTTAGAGGGACCAGAGAGAGAAGTCAATGGTCGCTTTGAAGCGGTAGTAGCGACAGGGATAGCAGGAGAAGGAACCTCCTGTGTGGCCGCTGAAGACGAAGAATGTAGAGAGAGGCGAGAGCGGAGGTTTGAAAGACTTACCTCGTTGGTGATCGGCTTGATCTCGAGCGTTCGCTGACCCACCTTTGAAAAAGTACCATCATGAGAAGTTGGGTACTTTTCAGCGTAGATGTAACACCCTCAATTCGGAAAGAGCAACTAATTTAAAAACTTTAAATTAAACATCCAATAAGGATAAAATCTATTCTACAATTCATCACTTTAGTCACTTCCAATAAAACACTAGATTTAACTTCAACAAATAATAGGTCAAGTATCGTATAAAGACTAATCAAGGTCGGGTGTTAACTAAACCCAAAAGAAGCAGTTGCTCTTCTCAACGACTAAGCAGAAGACTTCATCAAGCCACTCACCCATGCACATACTCCTAGCACTCAGCACTTCACTAAGACGCTAGAACCTCTTCCCCCATTCGGAACCTGATGCACATGCCGACAAATAAAAATGTTAGGGTAACGCCTAGTGAGTTCAAAAGTTTACAACATGAAATAGATACATTTGCTAAAGGGAGAGAAAGTAGTTTAAATCACAGACCTTCAGAAAGGTTTACTTTAAATAACAAACGACACTATTTTCCGAAAGTACACCTTTAAAACAAGGAACCCAACATGAACCTTCTTTCGTAAAACCACTTTAATCCCAAACTCACCCAAACGTGAATAGTAAGCAAACTCCCAATTTATGATAATACGGAATAAGATTTTTACTTCTCGAAGCACCACACACGTGGGCGGGGCATAATACGCAACCCATAATTCTTGAGTAAACAAACCCATATTTGCAACATGTCACCGAAAATATGGATAATAAAATAATACCCTTTAATACCCAAATAACACCTTCCGGTGACGGGGGAGACCCGATTCCATTGTACGTGGCGGAACACAAAGTTAAGCCGCATAACCATGTTGTCGAACTACACCTCAGATCGAGACTGTATTGCCTGCTCTACCGAGCTACACCTCCAGTCATGACTGTATTGCATGCTCCGTCGAGCTACACCTCTAGTCGAACTTTATTTCAAGTCCCAAATACCGTATCCACTATTTCCTGCTCCGCCGAGCTACACCTCAAGGATACACGATCTTATTGCCTGTTCGGTCTCTAGCGGAGTTTCATCCTCAGGGTACTCATTCGACCCCTAGTGCCTACTCCCTAGCATTCAAGATAGGAACCTCAACTCCTTACTTGATAACTCTCGATGTCTAACCTCGTGCACAAGAATTAGACATCCAACACCAAACCCATGATCCCGAAGCACAATCCATAAAGGCTCCTCTTCGCCAAACAATCGGGACGACACCAATGCCAACACGACATATTTTCCCAAAGTGAGACAAGAGTCCTCACCATTAACACGACTGACTTACATGCCTATGGATCCAATGCATTACAGTCTAAAATACATAACTCCAAATGAATGACACATACACTCAAACATGTATTCTCCGAAATAAAGTGCAATGAATGCAACTCACACCCAAAGCTCCACTTTAAGTTATTAAAATCGGACGAAAGTCCCCATTACCCGACAAAGTCGAAAAACTGAGCCTTAAGCTCAACTAGTCAAACGACCATATGCTAAAATCCACAAAATGCAATAAAATGCAACAGCCACATTTATGCAAACACATGTTTCAACTACATGAATAAACTCCAACATAAAACATTTTCCAATCAAGTTTATAATCTCATTTACTCTTTTCAAAATGTCTCATGGAACACATTTAAATGACAATTACTCAAGAGATTTATACCCATACAGTAAATCATTTAAATACCAATATCACCGGTTTACTCAATAAAATACTTGAGTTACCTCTTTTCCCAAAACCAAAGGTTCATAAATTCAGAAACGTTTGCAAGGTTGGGGATGACCAAGCGCCCATGACTCACACGGTGGTATTTTTAAAACATTTCACGATACAAAATGCACGTAATACCAACAATCACAAAAATGCATTCTTACCCAATACTTTCCATTTAGGTAAATAAGTCATAAAGATCATTTTCATTTCGATGCATTTAAGAACATACTCAATAATCCCCAAGATGGGTGTTTTATACGTTACCAAGTTAAATACTCCCAAATAACCAAACTTATCAGCAGTTAACATTTTAATGTAAAACACAAACACTTTAAAATAATCATTTTGGCATGCACACCGTTTTCACAAATCAACTTGAACTCGCCTTACTAGATTTAGGCTAAATCTAGATTTTACCCCACTTGAGCTTCCTTGACGAAATTTGATTCTTCCAAGCCAAAACCTCCAAAACCTAGATCCAAACATTTTAAACCGTAAATAACCATATTCAACCATATAGAAACATTCCCCAAATATTTTACATCAAAACCTCAACTTATACCCAAAACCCTAATTTTGACCTAACTCCTCCAAAATCTTCCAAACCAAAAAAGGAGAAACATAATACTTAGGAAATCATTTATAACTTATTTTAAGGTTTAGAAATGAAATGGATACACTTACCACTTAGGTTTGACGAAAACCTAGAAAACCCAACAATGAGTTTGAGGTTGAAGAAGAAGATGGAGATGGTGAATCCTTGACCAAAGCTTTCCATTTTACCACTTGATGGAGTTTCATCTTCATAAAATACAAGGGTTTGAGCCAAATATGAGTTAGGGGTTTAAGGGAGAAGAGGTAAAACGTTTTGGGAGAGAAAGAGGAGAGTTTGGAGAAGGAAAATGAGAAAGAAGGCTGATCTCCCAAATTTAACAGCCTCCTGCACCTTCTTCTGGGCGACATTGCCACGCGATAATGCCCTGAGCATTGTCGCTGGTCAATGTCGCATGGAGCCCCCATGCTTCTGTTTTACTTCTGTGACTGTGCCATGTGCGACTATGACTTGTCATAGTCGCCGGACATTGTCGCGGGACCTTTCCGGAGCCACGAAACTCGAATTTTTCACTACCAATACTCCCGATACTCCAAGGGAC
The DNA here is from genome assembly GCA_954870635.1 of Arctium minus. Classification (NCBI taxonomy): domain Eukaryota; kingdom Viridiplantae; phylum Streptophyta; class Magnoliopsida; order Asterales; family Asteraceae; genus Arctium; species Arctium minus. Next base: position 43,684,949 of record OX941092.1, on the reverse strand, counting down.
TTTAAACAAAACATTTCCCAACAAAACCCCACTGTTTACAAGTCACAGAAACGTCCGGGTGACAATTACTTACCGAAAATACAGGTGTTACAGTAGAGGAAGTGTAGGTACGCGCAGATGAAACACACGTATGGGATCTTGGGATCCCTCTCCGTCTTCTCAATCTTTGACTTTAGATCGTCAAAGATGGCACCATCATAGTTAAAGTGTTTACCATCTATGACCGAGTAGCCCATCTGGAGCTGTATCTTGCTCGCTTGATCCAGGGAGCCTATCTTCCCACTCATACACTGAATTATATGGGAGAAGATGTAGTTGAGTTGGGAAGGCATGTTTGCCTTTTGAATCTTTGTCAGTCGTTTGTTGGGGATCGTGGAGCGAGGCTTGTTGTCCCAACAATATTCCATGTCATCCAAGAATTGGATGAGCTCAGCGTCAGTAAGGAGTAAGTCAAAACCAACTTTGGTCTTTTCAGGGAAACACAAAGCTTTGCGAAGACCAAAAGCAGTTAGGAGGCCTGAACCCAATTCAGTGGTGAAGGAAATAGCAGCAGGGACCACTTCACCCTTTTTGTTGGTGATGGTGGTCTCATCAGTTGTGAACCAAAATTGTTGCAGAAGTGATTTGGATGGTTTTGGGTCCACAGTGAGAGCGTAAGCAAGACAATACTGCTTCAGAAAGGCAGCTGCATCCACCAAATGTGGGTATTTCTCAGCATCGAAGTCCAACCTGGCAAGATGGTTGTTCTTTGGGACCTCTGATTCAGTGATGTTGAATTTGACGTTCTTTGAAGCAATGAGAGTTGCTTGGGCCATTTCTGAATATAGAAATAGGTAGATTGGAGGGAAAGGTTTAGAGTCTAAAAAACAATTAAATTTTTACCAGTTTCTGTATTTAGAAAGAAACATAGAAAAAAATTGTTTTTAGAGTAAAATAGTGTTCTTTGTGAAGAAGAAAGAACATGTAGAAAAAACAAAAAGTTTTTAGAGTAGATAAAATCAAAAGAAATGATTTTAGTGTTGAGAAATATTTTAAAATCCATGATAATGAAACATGTAGGATTTTAAGAATAAGTTGAGGATGAGATGAACAAAAACCTGTTGATCTTGAAGAGATGAAGATTCGAAGACTTGAATGGTTTTTGTCTGCTTGAATGCCTTGAGAGCGTTTTTCTTGCTTTGAAAGATTTAAGAGAGCGTAAAAAGATAAGAATGGAAAAAGGCATTCTTCTTATATGAGGAGAGAGAGAGAGAGAATGAGGTGGGAAAAAAATGTTCATCATGACATGGACACGTCCTACGAAGTTGATTGGATAGAAGGGCAATGGACGAACATGTCAGAGAAAAAGGCATGTCGTGGATTGTCGGTTCAAATGACGTCATAGGAGAGAGAAAAAAAAACGTTTCATTTGTCCTTTTTGAAATTATCTCTGAAGAAAAGTCAGAGATAGGTTTTCTTTCTGAAAGAATCGCTAATAAAAATTCAGAGACCGGTTTTCTTTTCAAAGGATCACTGATTAGAAATATCAGTGATAGATTTTGTTTATCAAAAAGCTTTTAATCATTTGAAGAAAAAACAGTGATTAAAGTTTTGATTTTGAAAATCGTCTTACTGAATGAATATTCAGTGATTGAGAGTGATAGAACATACCTGAGAGTCAGAGATATTTGTTCAGAGAGTAAGTGATGAAGGGGAACTCAATATAACTGACATAATGCATGAAAGATGAAGTGTCACTCTTCAAGATTCAGCATTTCAAGCTCACTGATGAGAAAGTTGAATCTTGTCTCTTCAAGAGGTTTGGTGAATAAATCAGCGAGATGATAGTCAGTGGGGGTAAAGTGAAGTTCAATATCACCATTCATCACATGATATCTGATAAAATGATATCTGATCTCTATGTGTTTTGTCTTTGAATAAAGTACTGGATTGTTTGCTATAGCGATAGCACTAGTTCTATTGCAATAGATTGGAATTTTTGATAACTGAAGGTCATAGTCTAATAGTTGATTTCTCATCCATAAGACTTGAGCACAACAACTTCCAGCGGCTACATATTCAGCTTCAGTTGTGGAAGTGGACACTGAATTTTGCTTTTTACTCGTCCAACTTACCAGCTTTCCTCTTAGAAGTTGACATCCACCAGTGGTGCCTTTTCTATCGAGTCTACAACCTGCAAAATCACTATCTGAATATCTAATTAGATCGAACCCTGAGTCCTTGGGATACCAAAGACCGAGGTTAGGAGTTCCTTTCAGATATCTGAAGATTCGCTTTACAGCGATCAGATGGGATTCCTTGGGTTTAGACTGATAGCGTGCACACAGACATGTAGAGTACATGATGTCAGGTCGGTTCGCTGTAAGATACAACAGGGAGCCTATCATTCCTGTATAGGCAGTGACATTAACAGGTTTTCCAGCTGAATCCTTGTTTAATGTCAAAGGAGGTGCCATAGGAGTTTTCATCGCTGAAGTTTGAGTTAGATCAAACTTCTTCAGCATATCTTTAACATACTTACCTTGGTTGATAAAAGTACCTTTTTCAGTTTGTTTAATTTGAAGACGAAGAAAGTACATTAGTTTTCCCATCATACTCATTTTGTATTCTTTCTTCATTCTTTCAGCGAAACGAGTACACAAAGATGGGTTAGTAGAACCAAATATTATGTCATCGACATATATTTGCACAAGGATAATGTGACCTTTTATCTTTCTGAAAAACAAGGTATTATCAATTTTACCGCGTTCAAAAATTTCAGAGATAAGAAAAGATGAGAGAGTGTCATACCAAGCACGAGGGGCTTGTTTTAGACCATAGAGAGCCTTATCCAATTTATAAACATAATTTGGATGCTTAGGGTCAGAGAACCCTGGGGGTTGTTCTACATAGACTTCTTCATTCAGCTTTCCATTTAGGAACGCTGATTTTACATCCATTTGATATACAATGAAGTCTTTGTAAATTGCATAAGCTAAGAAGAGTCAAATTGCTTCGAGCCTAGCCACAGGGGCAAATGTTTTATCATAGTCTATGCCTTCCTCTTGTCTGTATCCCTGAGCAACAAGTCTAGCCTTGTTGCGGGTTACAATTCCATGTTCATCTAACTTGTTTCTAAACACCCATTTGGTGCCTATAACAGTTTTATCAGATGGTCTAGAAACGAGATTCCAAACTTTGTTTTGAGAAAACTCAGTCAGCTCTTCTTGCATAGCACTGACCCAGTTTGGATATCTGAGGGCATCATCAGTCTTCTTTGGCTCTATTAAAGAAATAAAGTTGACAAAGAGACAGATATTACCTGAACTTCGTCGAGTCTGAATACCTGCATTGGGATCACCAATAATTTGATCTATGGGGTGATCTTTGGTCCATCGCTGAGCAGGAGCATGATCGCTCACTTCAGAAATTGGATCAACAATAGGAATGTTCACTGATGAAGAAGCTTGAGGTTCATCAACAATTAACTATTGAGTGTCAGACAAACCATTGTTTTCTAAGAGGTTTTCAGACGAAGGAAGATCTGATGGAGGGAGTGTGTTTAGAGGCTCAGCTGAAACCCATGAGGTGGATTCAGCGTTAGGTGGGATGATGTTTGGATCATCATCAGCAGCTGGATGATTTGTGTGCTGATGGTTTGAGAAGAAAGGTTCTGTTTCTCTGTAATGAGAAAACATCAAGCATTTAGTTCTTTATTTTCAGCGATGGGTTTAGAGTTCGTTGAACGGGTTTCGTCAAAGGTGACATGAATTGTTTCTTCTACAGTTTGTCTTCTTTTGTTGAAAACTCTGTAGGCTTTGGAGATGGAAGAATATCCAAGAAATATTCCATCATCAGCTTTTGGGGTGAACTTTCCAAGTGAATCTTTGTTGTTTAGAATGAAGCACTGACAACCAAAGATATGAAGAAAACTGATAGAGGGTTTTCTTCCATGAAATAGTTCATAAGCCGTCTTTCCAAATCGCTTTACTATCAACTATCTGTTTTGAGTAAAGCATGCAGTGTTCACAACTTCAGCCCAAAATTGAGTAGGAAGATGAGAATCGCTGAGCATTGATCTAGCAGCTTCAATGATTGTTCTATTTCTTCTTTCAGCGACTCCATTTTGCTGAGGTGTTCTTACTGAGGAAAAGTTGTGAGAAATTCCCTTGCTCTCAAAGAAATTGTTCAGGTAACTATTTTTGAATTCAGTTTGTTGGATCAGTAAATTGTATTCAAGATTAAATTGTAAAAGGGGTCTAGTTTGTAATAGTGTTTAATTACTTAGGGGGTATTTTAGCTGATATCTAATAATGCTTAGGTTATGTTGACCTACGTATATAAGGGTTTTATTTTCTAGATTTAGGTAAACAACAATAAGGTGAACAGAAAAGAGGGAACCGTATACTTTGATTTACACGCACAAGGTATCTTCTGTACACCAAGAACACACACACGTATTTATCTGATTAATCAAGAGATCATTGATATATTGTTTGATTTATTCATCTCTTGTTCTTATTGTGTTGTGTTATTGTTTATCAACTATAATCTGGGTTTATCAAGTGGTATCAGAGCCTAACAGAAACATCTTTTCTGATCGATCTGAGATCTGATTGCGTTTTTGATAGAACAGTCTGTGTAATAGTCGATTTCTGTGATTTTTGTGAAATTGTTTGGTTTTTATTGTTTAATTGATTCAATAGTAATAGTTTATCATTATAGAATCAATTGCTTGTAACAACTTCGATCCAGAAAGTCGAATCGATCGATTTTGAGTTTATTTTGTTCGAAATTTTTATGTTACTGTGGTTGAATCGAATCTGGGTTTAGAGTCAGATTTAGTCAATGTATTCAACTACAAATGTGCTTATTAGTATATTTCGAACCTGTGGATAAAGTATCAGCTCAAGAATCGAAGAATTGAAGGATTTATTGAAGATTTCATAAAACAAGTTCGAGATCTACAATTTTCGCAAGATTTATGAAGAACTCGCAAAAAGAGTGAAAGTTTCGCAGGAAGAAGAAGTCATTTGGAAGGATTCGCAGAACATTTGGACATAACAATTTTCTCAAGTATAGATTTCGCAAGTGACCTTATTGCGAAAGTCAAAGGATTCGCAGGTTACTGTGCTTTGTTGTGTGCGAGTCTCTTGTTTCCTAATGTCTAAGTTTTGCAGGTTATATGTTTGTGAAAAGAGGCTTCCAAAAGTTTGAAAATGTTCTAAGTTCAGGATTCGCAGATCAATACATTGCGAATTCTGAAGGTTTCGCGAAGATGAGGACTGCGAAAGGTGAGGATTCGCATATAAGAGGCTTGCGAAATTTGGAGGTTTCGCAAGGCAAGACTTTGCGAATTTTGTGGTATAGCTTAATGCATTTTGCGCATTGTTCTTTATTATCTATAAGGATCTGCGAATTTTGGTTATTTGCGAAAGTTTTGGTGATTTTTGAAGATTCTGACTGTTATGAACCCTATTTCATACAAGTTTACCCTGTTCCTGAGCTTTTTACGCCGAATGCATATGTGACAGTTGGTTGGTCACATATCCGTAGCAACTGATCTATATTTCACGAGTGCTCATGATCTACAAAGTTTTTCAGATTCTGGATTTGATGATTTGGTCTCTGCTTGGATTGAGTTAGCTGCCTGAGCATCTGCAATCATTAGTCTGGAAAGCTTCTTTAGTTGTTAGACCGTTGAGAGCACTTTATCATTCTTCTGACTTGATCACTTAGTAGTGTGAGCGACTGCAATCACTGTTCTGCACTTTGGTTGTGATTCAGAATCCTGAGAGTTGATAATATTCCAGCTGATTTGTGAAGAAAAGAGTTCCGGGTTTGATGACTCAGTATTCTGGAAACCAGTCAGAAAATGAGTACCTTTCATCAGTTGTTGAACATTGCTTGCCTTCTACCCTTGCATTATAGTGTTGCTACCGGATGCTACCGCCCGTATGTTTATCAATGAAGCTCTTAAGCTGAATTCCTATTTCAACTCATGGTTCACAGACAGATCAGATGTTATAAACTGAAAGATACACTTGGGTGTCACTCCATAATCCACACATATCATTCTTGTGGGCGTTAAGGAATGTGTTGGTTTTACCAGAGGAAAAAGCTGTCTTTATATGCACTCAGTCGGGGTTATTGTCTACATCAGATCTGACATTTCAGTTGATACTTCGAGGATAAGAGCTACATTCTAGGGGGAGCAAGAGGAGCTTTGAGGTTTATGCAATACTCAGTTTTATAAAGAAATCAAGGGGGAGAGGAGCTGAAGCTGGAGTTGAATAGATTATGATTACTTTACAAAACTCAGGGGGAGATTGTTAGAACATATTTTATGTTCTATTTTAGAAGTTTTATAAAGTAATCAAAATATTGTAATGGGCCTTGTATTGGGTTTGGGCTTATAATGTTTACAAGGGTTTATGGGGTATAAATAGAAATCTTGTGTAATAGGTTTAGGTTAATCTTTTCAATTGAACAATTTCAGCCTTCAACAATGTAGCCACACTGTTCATATTGTTCTTCTTAGAGTAGATTTTATTGCTTTCAATAATCACTGATTTCTACCCTATGATTCTTGTTCTTCATGAAATCAAAACAATCATTGATCTCAATGGACCTCACACTTTCAAACTTTCCTCTAAAAGAGTAGTTCTCTGATCTTTTCATGACATTTTTCTAGCTGTTCAGTTAAATCAATATTTTTGTTTTCAGCTAGAGTTTTGCCATTTAGTGCATTGTATAGATTGATTGTCAGAACATCAACAGCGCGACTTCTCTCGGCTTCAGATAGAGAGGGATTGGTAGAGATTGATACTTGAGAGGAGATATAGCTCATGGAAGTTTCTGGAGATTCTTCCTTTTCTTATTTAATCTCGGCCATAAGGCAGAGATTAGCGACTTCTTCTTCATCATAACTTGATTCTTCTGATTCAGCCCAGTCATGCTCTTCAACGATAAGACCTTTACCTTTTCGTTTAATGTTTTTCAACTTTTGATATTTTTCTTTCAGCTTAAGGTATTTGCTATTTCTGGATCTTCTGGAGGTAGAAGGTTTCAAGACTTTCTTTGACCTGCACTCACTTGCAAAATGTCCAATATTTTCGCATTTATAGCAAGTAACATTAGCCTTATCAACAGGGGTTGATTTTGGCTTGTCAGTAAGAGAGAGAGAGAGGCTTATTTCTTCTAAAAGTGCTCTTTCTTGCAAATCTCTTAAAAGAGTTTGTCAAGAGTGCTAAGGACTCATCAAACTCTGAAAGATCAGTGTCTGATAATTCCTCAGGGTCAGAATCTAACTCAATGATAATGAGAGTAGATCGCTGAGATGGAATGATCTATGAGGAGACTAAAGCAACAAGAGTGCTTTTGGAGTCTTTAGAATCTTTTACAAGATTCTTCTTCAAGAGATTTGACAACTCATAGTTGAGCAATATTCCATACAAGGTGCTAAGGGAGAGAGAATTTAAGTCTTTTGTTAGCTTGAGACACATTGAATAACTGTCCCAGCTTTCAGAAAGACATTCTAAGAATTTAGTTCAGACCTCAGAATTAGAATAGGTCCTACCAGCAGTTCTTAGATCAATGATTAAGCAGTTAAACCTCTGGTGAACATCAGAGAGAGATTCGTTCTTACCAGAGATAAAAATTTCATACTGACGTACCAAGTTAATATTTCGAGTTTCTTGGACTTCAGTGGTGACTTCATATTGAACACATATAGTGTCCCACATTTCCTTGGCAGTTTTAAGATACATGATGGAATGGAAAGATTCATCAGGCAGAGCCATAGAGATAATGATTTTTGCCTTTGCATCTAGACCAACCTTCTTTTTGTCTTCATCACTCCAATGTCTTATTTCCTTAATAGCATAACGTTCAGGAATAGAAGGAGTGGTGGTAGTAGCTGGAACAACAACTATGATTGTGAAAGGTTCATATGGGCCATTTGCTACGTATTCAGGTATAGTAGGATCTACACCTTCTAGAAATAGCATCATTCGATTTTTCCAGAGAGCAAAGTTATCTCTGCTAAATCGAGGAGGTTTAGAGAGTGAACCATTATCATAGTAGTTTGTGTTTGCATTAAGTGCCATATTTAGAATAGCAAGGAAGAGAATAAAGCAAGATCTTGTTTATTAGATTAAACAATCTGCTCTGATACCACTTGTTGGTCCCGAAGGTGCTTAACAAGTTTGTAGAAGGGGGGGAGGGTTGAATACAAACACATAATTATAAAGTTTAATAAATTGTTTATTGATAAATCAAACACAATTTACAAGTCTATTGTGGAATAAGATTAAGTAGAACCTAATCTAAACAAACTTAAGAAACACTAAGATGGTTGCACTAGAAATAGAGAATGGGGATTGGGGATTGGGAGAGTATAGAAAACAAGGGTTTCTATATATTTAGAAAGATGAAGGCAACTCTCCAGATGGAGTGTTGATCTTTCTATTTATACCCTATGCATTAAATGCATGGCAGAGAACTTTACACGTATCCTTCATTGATTGGATGCATGGGTCTGGCTTTAGGAGACATGCTTTCGGTCGTATGATGAACAGTGTAGTTGACAGAGTTGTTGTACGAATTGTAGCAGAGGTATGTCCGTTCTGACACATCGTACTGGGTATGAAAGGGAAAGACAAAAGAGACTTGAGGCATAAGCTAAGTGATCATCGATTGCTGAATATCTCTTCCTTCATAGATACAAAGAAGTTCAGCTATCACTGAAGCTTTTCCTCAGGTTTCTTCGCGTGTGTAGATTTGTCTTTGCTTCACTGATATCCGCATCAGGTCATGAGTAGACTTGTCTTTGTTTAGCAGCTTCGTCTTCGATTCAGCTATGAACATCTTTTGACGCGAAGCTTGTCTTTAGGGATTACGTCTAACTGTTTACATTAGAAATTATCAGCGATACTGAACATACTCAGTATTTAACCGCTGATAGTGAAACACTTATACATATGAATGTTTACAAGAGAGATCATCAGTGATAACTGAACAGACTCAGTATGATCGCTGATGACGAAACACTAATACATAATATTAAACGTAATTTTCACTAAGTATAGAAAAGGGTGTTTATCAAATCACTGAGAGAGTATGGATCAACACAAACCATTAAGCTTTGTGAGATATATGACAAATTCTCTCTCTAGATTTTATCATAATTTTGTGCTTATTGATTGATTTGCTTGAATCTGAAACTTACAAAATGAAAGCAAAAAAGACCAAAATACCCCTCACATAACTTGTACATGGGGAATTTAACGACACATAAACCGGTTTTATAGGTCAAACAAATGTATTTAATAAGTTTTAAAAAGTCAGGAGATTTATTTATTAAGAAATGTTTAAGGACTTGATATCATTCAAAGTCGGAAAGTCCTTTCAATTAGTAAAAAAATTAGTATGAATATATTAGTGATCGAAAATTTGAAAACTTTGAACACTGAGTTAAAAAATGGGAAAAAATATCACTATATATAAGGGTGTTTTGTTGAGAAAAGCTTGTTGTATGTGGATCTGTATTAGAACAACCTTTAACAGACAAAGAAAAATGAATAGTGATGCAATTATACACATCTAAACACTATCGTTGTTCACAAGTAATAAAATGGTAAGAACTAAGTATCGTTCCACAGGGAAAGTAAGCTCTAAAATCTAAAGAAAGTCAAACTTAGAAAAGTCAACTTCAGAGGACGAATTTGAAGAAATATCTTTGTGAGAATTAATAGTAGACTAATAAGCAGTAAATAGATAATAAACAATAAGGAGACAATACAAGGTATAAAGTTCAGTTGAGACTTCCAACAAACAATCTGATGGACGGGTGTTGCAACACAGTTTAAATAAAGGTGTTGTTGCAGCAGTAGATTCAGTAGCTTAGAAAATGAGGTTTAACATCCAATCATCAACTAAGAGTCACTCAGAGTCACTTAGAAAATGAGGTTTAATAAGCACTATTCCACATATCTCAAGTATCACCCTTGTGATATGGTCTAAACGGCCGATCTCTCCTCTTAAGTTGCATGGGATAGGAATAAATATCCATTTTTGAGTATCTTAAAAAGATTACTTCCATGTCATTGAAGTGGGGTATGTCAAATGGCTTGAACCCTCAAGACCATTTGGTCAGAATATTTACTAAGTGTTTATCTCTGGACTGTGTATCCAGAGATCTGAACAAGAGTATTCAGAGTTTGTATGGCGAGAAATATTCTAAGTTTTCAAGTCTGGAGTATGATATCAGAGATCTGGATCGGTGTCTTTAGAGTTCTGATGATGTGCATATCGCCTAAGTACTAAAGTGTGGATAGGACTACAAAGATATGAGGTAGAGTATTCAGAGTTCGGCTAGATCAAGTACAAAACCTTCCAGAGATCTGAAGAAGGCTTATTAGAGTTCGACTAGAAAGTCTCAACACACTTGTTTAGACTTTGAGAATTAGAAGATTTACTTTGATAATGCTTTTGAAGACATGAAGACCCGAGGATACTAGAACACGTGTCAGTGTTTCATTTGTCTTTCATGTAACTGTATTGTAACTTTAGCTTTACTTTCCTTGTATAAATTTGGTTAGCTAGAGTTTGTTAGTTAACTATCCACTACTTTGTGCACATTACATTTTGGAATATTTCTCTCTCTATATTCTTGTAAATTCTCTCAAGATCAATACATATGACTTTCTGGATCTAACCCACTGTTCTTGAATAATTGTGTTCTTTATTCTTATCTGTTCTTGATTAGTATACATAATTGGGACTCACACACTTTAATACTTTTAGCAAGTGGCCACTTGCCAAGAAGATGTTTGATTATTATAAACTTGAAGGAAAAATCAAAGTAAACTTCAATTCATGAGCAATATCCACTTCATGTAGTTTTTAGACCTTAACTTCCTTTTACACCCAAGCTAAGGGATTAGCCTATCATCACTTGGTTTGCTTGCAAACTGAAAAAGACCATTTGAATGGAAAGAAGTAACATATATTACTCAGATATTCTATTGGTCTCAACCATCAGATTTATTAATAATACAACTAGCATCCTACCCAACACTTAGAAAGATAATTTTAACACTTATCTTGTAATGAGCGCATCCGATGAACAACATACATCGAATATAACTTAAGTAATCTATGATTCGAACACTTTCTTTCTAAAGAAGAATCATATAGTTCAAGGCTTCAGATACATAGTCAACATCGGGTCTCTAACTAAGAACGTTTTGTAGGATCATATCTTAGATTTTATCAAAGCATTATTCGAATGATAAATCTGATTGAAGTATCTAAGACTTCAATTTATCGGATTTATACCACATCTACAAAAATTCTAAGTTATTTAGCATCCAACAGAAACACTTCATAAAATATTCTATAGTTGGAATCCGATCTATAACTTAAATTTCAGAATAAAGAAAAATAGGATTTTTACTTGTAAAAGTTTTGTAACTATCTGTATTGATCCAAAGAGCAAAATGCCTTAACCAAAATCGAAGACTAGTTGAAGTGAGGTCAAGATCATCACCAAAGTGAATTGATTTGTCATCTAGCCGAAAGAAGATAAAGGAGAAGATAAAGTCAACTAGTAGTCTGACAAATACTACTATTGGCTAGCCGGATTTTATTGTGCAAACTTGTTCAACAAGGTTTGGCTTACCAACTCTCTCAAAATCCTATGATATGTGCGAACATGCAAAACATGTCATTCAAAGTAAATTCTAAAGAACTATTTTATTAGTGCCATACTTTCTTTACTGTTCCCTCTACATATGACATGATGAGATGGATGAACAGGTGTCTACATCAATTACAAAGGCTGAAGTGAAAAGTACAAGCATGCATGGATCAACAAAATAGATGAAGACACATATTTAAGTTGGAAGATATCATTTACTGCAATGGTGGATATAAAAGGTCACCCTAGTCATTAGTTGTTAGTCACCCGTTTTGAAAGAACTTCTTTGTGATAGTTACTTAGGTAAAATCGGTGTCACCATCTGAGAGACTATATTAGTACTTCAGATATGAAAGAGAATCTTTTTCCTTCTGGGTGTTAACAAATTTGTCACCAGTCAGATTGTTTAGGATCAGGTTTTACCTTTCTAGCTTCGGTAACAAATATGTAATTTTATGTTTTAATAAAAATATAAACAGAAAGTGAAAATTTGTGGTGTTTGTATTCAACCCCCCTTCTATAAACACAACCTGTGTAAGTTTTTGTATTCCAGACCAACAAGTGGTAAGCAGTTTGTTTAATTTCATAAACAAAGAACCGAAATGACTTCCACAGCCAATGTCAATGGCTTTCTATCTAAACCTCCTCGTTTTCAAAAAGATAACTTTTCTCTTTGGAAAAATCGGATGTTACTCTTTCTTGAAGGAGTTGACAACCAAATTCCTAATGTTCTAAAAAATGGCCCATACATTCCTACTTTTTTTTTGTACCTGGTGATAGGGATGAAAATGACAAAGTAGTCGGACCTGGGAGACAAATCATCAAAACTCCAGATATTTGGACATAAGAGGATAAGAAACAAGTTGTTGTTGACACAATAGTTAGAACTATCATTGTGATGTCTTCCTGATGATGTTTACCACTCTATCATGAATCTTACCATTGCAAAAGACATGTGGAACACTCTCACTATGTTGTATGAAGGAACATCTGGAGTCAAGCAAAGAAAGAAAATCAGTCGCATCAGATAACACAAACTGTTCATATGCAACAAGAAAGAATCTCTTACTGGGGTGTACAACAGGTTCAATTATCTTCTAAATGATCTCAAAGTTCATGATAAAATCTTTGATAATGCTGAGGTTTTATGCAAATTTATGGACTGTCTACCTGATTCTTGGGAAAACATAACTGTGTGTTTGAAAACTTCTAATGATCTTCATCATACGCCTCTCACTTCTTTGTATGAAACTTTATACAACTATGAGCAAACTAAAGTTTTAAAGAAAAATATCTTTAAGAAACTAAAAGTACAAACATTGATTTTGTTTTTTCGGAATCCAAGAGAGCAGGATCAGTTTCACATGCTATATATGACACAAAGTCTGAATACTCTGAGGAACATTTTGAAAATTCCACCATAGATCCTAATAAAGTCTTTGATGTGCAATAGTTTAGATTTAACTTTTTGTATGTAATGTTGTCGATTAATTGATGAAATAACTAAAAGAGACGATTCAAAGTTTGGTTATGTGATCAGTGTTATGATGAATGTTGTATGGAAGTGAAAGTCATGTTCATACAGATTTCGAATGCTTTATAACTAACAGACAGGTTGATGTTTCATGTTATGCTTATGTGCTGTAAAATGCAAAAGATTTTTGTTCCAGAATTATGGAATTGATGGTTCAGAGTTAAAACAGTAACAAGTTTGACAACTTTGATATGAACTATTTGATCAAGAGGCTGTCCAGATTTCAGTTATTTATCCAGAGTTTGGTCAGTTCATCTAAGTGTTACAACCTTGATCAAGAGTTTTCAAGAATGGATATGTTGATTCAGAGTTTTGATCTTTCGTTTACAGATTTTTGATCACGTTTATCTAGAGTTTTGACAACTTTATGTGCATATTATGACTTTTGTTCTTGAGTTTCCAGTGGTCTGTGCATCCAGATTGATCGAAGGCTGTCAGATTTATTCTTCCAGATTTGATCCATGTTAATACATACTTCTGAAGATGTTCTAGAGTTTTGTTCAAGAGTTTTCAGAGTTTCAAGTTTGTGATTCCAGAGTTATAGCCTAGTTGATCCAGATTTCTATCATAAGTTTTCCAGAGGTAACACTTAGTGATTTTTGAGTTCAGACTATTCTCAGATCAGTTCTATATAATAAGAGTTTTCACTCAGAGTATTCAAAGTTTCAAGCCCTTTATATCCAGACTTTGGCCTAGCGCATCCAGATTGTTGCCTTGGTGTTTCAAATGTTTTCAGAGTTTGATTTCTCTGATTTCAAAGGTTTCTCAACTCTGATTTCAAAGGGATACATCTCTGATCTTGAAGGTTAAGTTTCAGATTTGCTGGCAACTTTGCGCAAATGTAGCATTTTGATTATTTCTACCTCCTCAAAGGTCCAAAACTGATGAGTCCAGATGCGTTGGATTGTCAACATGCTACAACTACGACTCCTACAGTTCCTGAAAGAAAAGTGCCCAAGACTTATGAATTCTACAATAAAACTGATAAGGCTCTTGTTGATATTGATGAAAAAGCATTGACTTTTCTGACAATGGCTATCCCTAATGATGTGTATAACAGTGTTGATAGTAGGGATTTGGCAAAAGCTATGTGGGATGATCTAGAACAACAATTGCAAGGGTCTACTAAATCTATAAATCCAAGAGGAAACAGAGCATCAATGCTTATGAAGGTTTTAAGGCAAAAGAAGGTAAAACTTTAACTGAAACCTATAACATGTTTAATATCATTCTGAATGATTTACGTAGAAATGGGCTGTTAGTGCACATATTTGTTGGATACAAGATCATGAAGTCTGATGTTGAAAGTTCAAGCAAGTCAAAGTTCAAGTTAACTCTCAAACAGAAAGTCAAAGTCTTTTGTAATAAAAGTCAAAGTCAAAGTTAGTGTTGTAAGTGTTTTGTTTTGTAAGAGTTTTGTGTTTCTGTTGTGTGCGCGTTTTGTGTTGTGCGCACATTATGGTGTGAGAGTTTGTCCCTTGGTTTAAATAGGGATATGACTCTATGATATACATGTAGCTTTATCAGAGTGGTATACGTGTTCCTGAGTTAGTGAGAGAAAGTTGTGAGAGTTTACTTGTAATAATTCTGTGATTGTGAAATAATAATAAAGATTGATGGAATTGATTGTTGTCATCTGATTTATATTGTTTCTGGGAGTAAGAATTGGTATCAGAGCATACAAAATTCAGAAAACAAGGATCAATTTGAGAATCTTGAATCGATTTTTCAAGAACACGCAAGTCTACTGGGTTGATTTGATTTTTGAGATTTTGTGTTGTTTTGAAGCTGAAATTAGTTGTGTTGTATTCGATTATGTGTCTAGAATACTTTTTGTTTGTAATGTTTTGTCTAATTCACTACTAGTTGATGTGAATTTTTGAATTTTGTTGAGTTTCAGTTCGAGTTTCTTAGTCGAACTGTATCTAGATCAATTAGCAATTTTTGTTGTTTTAGATAGAAATCATTTGTCTGTAATTGGTTCGAATCATGTTCAAGATGATTTCTGCAAAGTTTCAGATCAGTTGGTGAAGTATTGAATCGAGGTTGAGTCGAAAAGTTGAGTTTTTGAAAGAACAAGTCAAGAACTCGCAAGATCTCAAGAACGCGCAACTGAAGAACTCGCAGATACTGAAGAACTCGCACGAGATTAAGATTCGAAAACCATGAAGAACTCGCAAGCATTGTCATACGAGAAGCAGAAACACGCATAAGCCAGTCCTTTATTTCTAAATTTTGACGATCATAAAAAGCAGTGTAAAGCCAAAGATAACTTCCCGAGAAGCTCTCGCGATCGAAACAGATGTAAAGCCACCAGTACTCTTCAAAGGAGAGTACGAGCAATGGAAAGATCGTTTTCTAGACTTCATTGATCGACATGATTTGGGGGAGTATATCAAAATATCTTTGAAGGAAGGTGTCATGAAACTTCCAACAAAGACTCATACTGTAGGAGAACCTGGAGAAGAGGAACAGAGAGAGTACACACTACCAACCGAGGAATACACTGAAGAGCAGAGAAAAAGAGTAAAAGTTGATAGAATGGCGAAGTCATTTATTCTACAAGGCATCCCAAATGAGATCTATGTAAAGATTGATAGCTATAATGCCACAGGCAAGCAAATGTGGGATCAGTTAGAGAAGATGATGCTCGGATCAAAGATAGGAGGCCAGCTCAAAGTCTCCAACTGCCTTAACAACTATGAAGAGTTCAAGGCCAAAGAGGGTGAAACTCTGGAAACTACATATGATAGATTTGTGACTTTACTGAACGAGATCAGTAAGAACAAAGTAAAGAAGTCACAGATTGAGCTTAACGTCAAGTTTCTCAGCATTCTCCAGCCTGAGTGGAAAAGGTTCACTAGACAAATGAAACAGATGAAAGACCTGAACGAGATTCCACTCCACGAGGTATATGAAACTCTGAGGCAAAACGAGGATGAGGTGGAGGAGATAGAAGAGGAAAAGAAAAAGGCTGAAAGAGTGGTTTCTGATCCTGTGGCTCTGGTAGTGAAGAAGAAGTCTGTAAGTTTGAAAAAGAAGAAGAAGGTCATAGTTTCCGAGTCGGAAGAGGCTAATAGTGAAGATAATTCTGATTTTGATGACTGTGAGAACTTAAAGCAGGCCAGGCTGATGCTGACCAAAGCCTTTCAGAAGAAGTTCTATAAAAAACCTAGTTCAAACAATCAGAGGTATTTTTCGGGCTCACGAAACTATGAACACAAGGAGATGATTGAAGGAAAGAGAATAGAAGAGACAAGGCCTGAAGAGAAGAAGTACAGAGCTGAACAGAAGAAAGAGCCAGAACCGACTAAGTGCTACAATTGTGGCAAACTCGGACACTTTGCTAAAGATTGCAGAAAGCCCAAAGCCCGAAACTCCGAGTATTATAAGAACAAGATGCTCTTGGCCAAGCAACAGGAGGCTGGCAAGGCACTTATGGCAGAGGATGAGTTCTGGCTTGATTATTCCGAGGAAGAAGAGGAGAAAGAAGAGAAAGCCCATCTGTGCTTTATGGGAAAGACTGAGTTTGAAGCTGAAGCGGATTCTGACTGTAAAGAGGACAATGAAGAGGTATGTGATATGTCTAAATCTGATTTTCTTAATGCTATGCAAGCAATGATGATTGAACTCCAAGAAGTAAAGTCTAAACATGAACGTGAAAAAGGTATCATTAAAGAAAACAAACAATCAATACTGAAACTTAGCAAGGATCTTGCTGAGAAGAACGTATTGATTGAAGCCTTACATAAAAAACATTGATACCAGCACAAAAGAAAAGACTATACTTCACAATGAATTATCTGAAACTACTTCAAAGTATAAACTGTGTCAATTTGAAGCTAAAGAGATTGCTAAAAAGTGTTCTTCAATTTCAAAAGAAAACAAGTCTTTATCTGAAAAGGTGAATGTTTTGGAAGAGAAACTATATACATTGGGTCAAACTGAACAAACCATTCATCTAAACAAACCTAAAGAGAGTAGTGAGTGTTGGGGACTTGGTTATGAGAACCCACACTACCTTAAAAAGGGTATTTCAAAGGTGCTTGCGCTTTATGATTTCGGATTTTTAAAACTGGCACCACAATACCCTGAACTTAAAGTTAAGTGGACCAAATTGTCTGACGAGGATGAAGCTAAGGAAAAATAGAAATAGAAGAACACAACTAAAATGTAACTTCCATTTCGTTATGAGAAGTTGAATTATAGTTATAGTTATGATAAATCAAAATTCCTTTCTAATGACTATTTTGAGAGTTATTCTTCAAAAGAGTTGGAGGGTAAGCCTATCGAAGGTAAGATTTATGTACCTCCTCTCGTGATGGAAAGTAAAATTTCTGAACTCTAGAATAATCTAGCCGAAGAAAAGAATTTTGATGGATTTAGAACAAACTGTGTTCTCCACTGTGTTTAAAACTTCTATTTTTTTAAATCTTCTAAAGCTTCAAAATCCGATGATATTTCTAGTCTACTTGATAAAGAGTTTGATTTTTTAAACTCTGAAGGTTGTTTAGATGAGTGTGTTGCTCAATTTGATTTTAATGCTAAACTTCCCGATCATTCCAAATTTGTGATAAATTCTTTTGGATTACCTAGTGTGTATGAAAAAGGTGAAACATCAACGAAAGTTGATAAACCAGTTTCTGTGAATTCCAAGAGTGCCAAAGGTAAAAAAAAGAAATCTAGGCATTCACAGAAACAGAATACAACTGGTAAGCCAAAGAAAAAGCAAGCTCTCAAAACTCACAGTTCTAACTCTAAAGTTTCAAATGTTTCAGATGTGAGAAAGAAACGGACTGGAGTGAAATCAGCATGGCTACCAAAGCAGAAGATTGAAGAGACTGCTAAATCATTTTCTGATTCTACTTGTAATAGAGGAACTTCTAGTATTTCTGATATAGTTGAGAATATTGCTTTCAATAAACAAAAACTTGTATCTTCTTACAAGAAATATTCAATAAAGCAATTGTTCCAATTATCTCCGTCTACTAGAAAGTTTTCTAATTATAAAAGAAATGATTGTGCGTCTCGACAATATTCTGATGATTGGTTTGGCACATATTATGTATATTCGTATTATTCTCATGCTTCAAGTGATTTTCAAAAGAAAAGAGGACCTAAATTTAAATGGGTGCCAAAATCTTGTGCTAACTTTGTAGGACCCAAATTTAAATGGGTACCTAAAGTTGTTGTTCCCTAATTTCTCATGTGCAGACCCGTCATATGTGGTACTTGGATTCTGGTTGCTCCAAGCATATGACCGGGCAGAAAGATATTTTATCTAATTATACAGAGAAATACTGTGGAACAGTTCGATTTGGCAATGACCAGTTCTCACCAATTCTGGGTTATGGTGATGTAATTCATGATAACGTGACGATTACGAAGGTGAGCTATGTTGAAGGATTAGGGTATAACCTGTTCAGCATTGACCAGTTCTGTGACAAAGATCTAGAGGTAAATTTCAAGGCCAAAAGATGTTATGTGCGTACTGAAGATGGTAAGGAACTTTTGGTCGGCACGCGAAAGTCTAACCTCTACACGATTAACTTGTCCAAAGTCCAGACTGACGATGAGGTATGTCTACTATCAAAAGCCTCGCTACAACAAAGCTGTTTATGGAACCTGTGAGTCCTGTTCTAGTTTCTAAAATTGCAAACAAACAATCAAACAAACAATATAATCTGAATTACCTGTTTGATTTCAATTCAATTTAACGTTTACAACTTTCTCTCTCTAGAACTCCTCTTTCTCTCTCTACAATTCTCTCTCTAATTCGTATACTTCTCTAGACAACTACTCTAATTAAAACAGAAAATACAAGGTATTTATACCTACAATTAAAACAACAAAGAAACAAAACAAATACAAGAACTTTGACTTTGACATTTTATTACAAAGACTTTGACTTTTTAATGAAAGTTGACTTTCTCAGCTTTGACTTCTTGTACTTTGACCTTCAGTCTTCTTGTTCTTGTATCCAACATATTTCTGCTCTAACAATCTCCCCCTTTGGATTCAAGATCACTGTTGAAAAGTCTTGCAATTCAGTCTTCTCTTTTAAGCTCTGTCAGATGCAATCTCTCCCTTTAACATTGTAATCTTCCCAAGTCTGTCTTTGAAGAATATAACAATCTCCCCAAATATAATAAACAAGGTCTTCAACAATCTCTTCAGTACTATCATAATACTTTTTTACACTTCGGAAAGAAATTATCTTCAGATTCAGCTCGGATTGTTTTAGCAAATAATCTTCAAAGAAAATTTCCTCAAAATCAGCACATCTTCAGAAATTCTTTGAATTTCTTCAAATCTTTTACTTTGAATCTTCTGACTTGGACATTTCTGTAAATCATTTCCCAAAACTCCAAAACTTTAACATTTCTTGATACCATCTCCCCCTTTTTGATGATTTGAGAATCTGTATCATCAAAACTTTCACCAAGAAATGTCTTTGACCATTCTGATCTGTCCAAGAGCCACTGATTCAATGATCCGAAACCATGTATTCATCTAGATCTTTTCAAATCTAGACAAAATATTCGTGTAACTCCTGAATCAATAAATGAATCAGTTAATAATCCTGTCAGTAACACGAAGTCACTGTGTGTAACGAATACACATTGAAAAGGAGCTTTTGTTATGTTCACTCCCCCAGGGCTTCCATTCAATCATCGAAACACCACAACGGCAATTTCTATGAACGTTATGACAAAGAAACGAATTCCTTGTGTGTTCGTGCAAGTGTTGAAAGAATTAATCACTTGATGATTGCTTTTATAAAGGCTCAAAATTGTGTAAACCACTGAGACAACAGTAGATAAACACAGACTCAATGTGCATGATTGAAATACGAAGGCGGGGCAGACTTCCTTCTATTTCAATATTCAGATTTTCCAAATGAAAATTAGATAGTATATATGCTGCATCCCCTTAAAAATATAAAACATTTTCTTTTTGAGAAGAAATGAGTGGTTGGTAGGATTAAAGTCAAGAGTTGGCATGGGCTAGTTGTCTGTTTCAATAACGTTCACCAAAGAGTTGTAAAACGCTAGTAATGTGGCTGCCCGACTCAGAAAGTAGTTGGTGCAGAGTTTGATATTCTTTTACTCTGATCTCACACCCTCTTTCTTTTTAATCATTAAGCTCACATCTAACCAAACTCTCATTTCCATTTTACCTCGTCACAACCCACACTCATTTCTTTTTGACTCCTCACACTCAATCACTATGGATTAACTTCTTGGGAAGAAATCACTGGTTAACGTGATTCCATAGAAGTTAAATTAAATTCTAGCACAAATAACCCATATTCCTATGAAGCAAATGTTGCTCAAAATGGTTTAACTATATCAGTTAAAGCTCAAATACAAATGTCAGATGTGAATATGCTCAGAGATATAATCATGAATATATGAGCATTTTTAGACATGGAAGTATTTTCAAACAAGTATATTGAATAAATAATCATGAATGCAAAAGAGTTGTTTGAAAATCTGACATTGTATGACAAATGATCAGAAATGAATGATATAACACTCAAAGCTTATGGTCAAGAATAATGGATATTGTCTATATGAATCAAAATATAGACATTCTTGAAATGAACGTTTCGAAATGAAATTACGCTCAAAATTCTTTGAAGTACAAGCGGGGTGTCTTACCATCGAAAAATATGTTTCAAAATTTGAGACATGGTAAGAACATTTTGAACAAAAAGTCAAACCGGTGTGTGTGAATATTTGAAAGTATATCGAAAAGACAATACGCAAGTATTTATCTTTAGAAACACACGGTTTATAATCATGTAAGCACAAATAAATCTTGAAAAACATTTAAAATCACACTTCCAATTCATGAAATCTGTTTAAGAATCGGGAAGTGGTTTGAACATTTACGAACATGTTGTCTATGATTGAAAGTTGTCCTTCTTTCAACCATTTATGAAATTAAGAATAGAAATAAACATTTCCGTTCAGTCTTAAATCTCACGAAGTCAGCTGAACTCATAAAAATATGATCTTGATAGCTTCTCTCAATCTACACAAGTCTCAAAGTCATATCAAAACAACTTTATTCACAAAAATTTATTGAAAAGAAAATGACATAAAGCAGTAAAACAATTAAAGTACGAGTTCTGTTCAGAAGTAATCAGAAATCATAGTCTTACTCCTTTAACTTGTAAACTCCCCCTAAATTCATGCATCACAAAAATTTGTCAGTTAAGTAAAATGCAGAAATTAGATAAGTTCCCCCTCAAAAGAATATTGATCAACTTAGAATCTTTACTCACTCCCCCTGAGAACAACAACAACATGTTAAAGTGCAGATATCCTTTAGAAATATTGATAAAGAAATGATGAAAAATTACAATAAAAGAAACTTTAATAGGTAATTACTGATTAGACTTTGAGATTTAGCATACCAAGCTTAGATACAAGAAAATTAAATCTCTTTTCATCTAAATCTTTGGTAAACAAATCCGCAAGTTGATAATCAGTCTTTACAAAGTAAAGTTCTATTGTACCTTTTTCTACATTATCTTTGATAAAATGATACCTGACATCAATGTGCTTTGTCTTAGTGTGCTGCACAGGATTAGCAGATATCGCGATTGCACTCTTCGAGTCACAATATATTGGAGTTTTATCAAACTTGAATCCATAGTCTCGCAGCTGTGTTCGCATCCACAGGATTTGAGAGCAGCAACTGGCAGCAGCTACATACTCTGCTTCAGCAGTCGATGTGGAAACACATAATTGTTTCTTTGACGCCCAGCTAACGAGCTTGTCTCCAAGGAATTGAATGTGACCTGAAGTGCTCTTCCTGTCCAACATGCATCCAGCATGATCTGCGTCTGAATAAGCAGTCAATTGAAACCCAGTATCCTTAGGATACCACAAACCAAGATCTGCAGTCCCCTTCAGATACCTAAAAATCCGTTTGACAGCAGCCAAATGGGATTCTTTAGGAGCAGCCTGATATCTAGAACATAAGCATGTTGAAAACATAATATCTGGCCTACTTGAAGTAAGATACATTAAAGAACCTATCATACCTCTATAAGTCCTAACATCAACACTTTTACCCGAAGGATCAGTGCTAATCTTAGTACCTGGTGCCATTGGGGTTCCAATTGGTTTACAATTTTCCATTTTGAACTTCCGAAGAATATCCAAAATGTACTTAGATTGGTTAATGAAAATCCCCGTTGAAAACTGTTTTACTTGTAATCCAAGAAAGAAATTCATCTCTCCCATCATACTCATTTGAAAACGTGACACCATGAGGTTAGAAAAGTTTTTGCAGTATTTAGGATTTGTAGAGCCAAATATTATATCATCAACATATATCTGAATAAGGATGATATCGACTTTTTCCTTTTTGATGAACAAAGTGGTATCGACTTTACCTTTGGAAAAACCTGATTTGACCAAGAATTTAGATAGAACATCATACCATGCGCGAGGGGCTTGTTTCAAACCATACAGTGCTTTATCCAAAATGTAGATGTGATCTGGATTATCTGGATTTACGAACCCTTCTGGTTGAGACATGTATACTTCCTCCTTAAGAATACCATTCAGAAAGGCCATTTTCACGTCCATCTGATATAATGTGAAATTCTTGTGAGCTGCGAGGCTAGAAACATACCGATTGCTTCTATACGCGCTACTGGAGCATACGTCTCGTCGTAGTCTATGTCTTCCTCTTGCCGGTAACCTTTGGCAACAAGTCTTGCTTTATTCCTTATGACAATACCATCTTCATCCTTCTTGTTTTTGAATACCCATTTAGTTCCTATCACGGTCTTTCCTTCTGGTTTTGGAACTAATCTCCAGACCTTCAGGGCTTCAAACTGATTTAATTCTTCTTGCATAGCAGACACCCAATACGAATCAACAAGAGCTTCTGATACTCGAGTAGGCTCTATTTTGCTGAGGAATGAGTCATGCAGACATTGATTTAAAGTTGCTGACCTAGTTTGCACAGGCTTGTTAAGATCTCCAATTACTTGGTGTAAAGGGTTCTCTTTGGTCCAGCGATGCTCATGAGGAAGTGGAATAGATGAAGATTGATCATGGTTATCATCTAAAAATCCACTATCAGGTTCTTCAGTTTGAATAATTGGAAGGGGGTTTGCAGTTGAAGTTTCAGGTGCAGAAGCATCAGTTGGAACAACAGACTCTGGCTGTTGAGTAGACAGTGTATCATACCCAACTGATATAGTTACTTCTGGCTCAACAGTTACTTGTATATCTTCAACTGTAGGATTAGATGCTGGAATGTGAGTTTCTGACTGAACGGGGGATTCAGATTCAGTTATGACTTCTGAAGTGACTGGATGATTGCAACTTGTGTCTTCAGACCTGTCAGTCACATCAGATTTAGGCAAATTAGATCCTAGAAACTCATCATAAAAGAATTCAAATAACAAATCTAAATCAGATAAATGACTAGTAGACGTAGAAGCTTCATCTGATTTGTTCTGTTCAGATACAGGTTCTGGACTGATCTGCCCAAAAGCTAATACTCCAGTAATCACGGGTTCTGAACTGAGTTGTTTAGAAGCCATTTCTTCATCGAATGTAACGTTTACGCTCTCAACGACTGTCTTAGACTTCTTTAAGTAAACTCTATATGCAGTAGATGTCGAAGAATAACCAATGAAGATACCCTCATCTGCCTTGGCACTGAACTTGTTTAGACTCTCTCTGTCGTTAAGCACGAAACACTTACAGCCAAATATGTGAAAATACTTGATTGTCGGTGTTCTGTTGTTGATCAACTCATACGGAGTCTTTTGAAATCGGCGGTGTATCATGGACCGATTCTGAGTATGACATGCAGTCGAAACAACTTCTGCCCAGAGAAATATAGGTAAATCAGACTGGCTCAGCATAGTCCGAGCGGCCTCGACTAGCGTTCGATTTCGCCTTTCGACTACTCCATTTTGTTCGGGCGTACGAGCATCAGAGTATTGATGTGATATCCCGACCGATTTGAGATATTCTTCAACAATCTTGTTTTTGAACTCTGTGCCGTTGTCGGTTCTAAGAAGCTTGACTGGTTTCTGCAAATTCACCTGGGTCGTCTTCAGAAATGTAATGAGAACTTCAGGTGTCTCATCTTTTGATCGTAGAAATTTGACCCACGTGTATCGCGAATAATCGTCCACGATAACCAATGTTAGATCACATATCTATTGGATTCAAGATCATCCAACCTGAAGATCCAATCTGAAGCTAAAGCCGGAAAGTCGACTCTCGATATTAATTCTAATGTCATTTGTAATAATATGTCAAAGTATTGTTTTAGTAATTTATAGTTAGTTAGATAATATATTTTTATTAGATATTATATTAGTTTAACTATAATATCTAGATATTAGTTTTAGTTAGTTTATTATTATATTAGGTAGTGTGTTAGGTGAGATATCATCTATCTGATATCTCACATCTAACAACTCTCTCTAACAACACAAGATATAAAAGAACACACACAAACGGTGTAATACACAGAGAGAAAACACGAGAGCTTCAAAGATCAACCTTGTAACCATTTCTATTAATCAATACATGTTGGTAATCTTTAAATATGTTGTAATCTATAAAACTTGATAAACATTGTGGACCGCCAATTGGTATCAGAGCCTGATAATAGAACAAAATCAAGTTTTTAAAACTATCGACTCTGTGTTCTTGTTTTCAAAATCATTTTCGAGATTTTGAGTGTTTTAGGTGTTAAAATCGATCAATTTGTGATCGATATACATGCTAGATTGAGTTGTTGTTGTTTGATTTCAGTTTAAAGCTTAAATCGAGTTTCATTTTGGTGATTTTGTGTCTGAGTTCGAGTTTGAAAAAGTTACTGTGCCATCAATTTTATCTTCGAAAAAGTGATTTTTATCGAGATCAAGTGGTCACAATCTGTTCTAGAAGTGTTTTTACTCATATTGGTAGAGTTTGGTACTGCTAATCGACGTAGATACAGGTTTTAGTTGATTTTCGAAGTACAGGACGAACTCGCGCAAACACAGGGAAGAACTCACGCAAACTTCACTTTGCGTGACACACTTTGCGCAACCAACTGAACACGCAAAGTCTACTTTGCGCAACCCTCGTAAAACGCAAAGCCCACTTTGCGCAACCAACGTATCACGCAAAGTCTACTTTGCGCAACACTCTACTTACGCAAAACCCACTTTGTGCAACTCAAAGCTCACGCAAAGCTCACTTCTCACGACCAATGACTCACTTCTCGCAACAACAAGAAAACGCAAACCTCAACTCCTGCTACCAACACATCACGCAAACCTCAGTTCATGTGATCAAATCTTCACGAAAAGCTTAAGTCACGTTTGCGCCAACCTCTTGAAACACAAAGCTCACTTCGCGCGATCAACTTGAAACGCAAACCTCAGTTTGCGTAACCCTCTAGTCACGCAAACCTCAGTTTGCGCAACCCTCTAGTCATGCAAACCTCATTTGCGCCACTTTCTACAAACGCAAAGTTTTCCAGACTTCAATCTTTTTATTCAGAATGACATCTAGAGAAGCCCTTGCAATCGGAACTGACACCAAGCCACCAGTTCTCTTTAAAGGAGAATACGAACAGTGGAAAGATCGGTTCCTAAACTTTGTTGACATACATGAGTTGGGTGATTTCATCAGGCAATCGATAGAAGAAGGGGTTATGAAACCAGTAATGATGACTCATATGGTTGGAACTGTGCCAACACAGATTGAACTTAAGTATCATGAGCTCGAAGATGATAACTTAAAGAGAGCAAAAGGTGATAAATTAGCAAAGTCATACATTCTACAAGGAATTCCAAACGAAATCTATGTAAAGATTGACAACTATAAAGCCTCGGGAAAAGAGATGTGGGATCAACTAGAGAAGATGATGCTGGGTTCAAAGGTTGGGAATCAGCTCAAACTTTCCAACTGCCTAAACAATTATGAAGAATTTAAAGGCAGAAGTGGAGAGTCTTTAGAAGGAACTTATGACAGATTTGTGACCTTGCTAAACGAACTAAGCAAGAACAAGGTCACCAAATCTCAAATCGAGCTGAACGTCAAATTCCTAAGTATTCTACAGCCGGAATGGAAGATATTTGCCAGACAGATGAAGCAGATCAAGGATCTGAATGAGATTCCACTTCATGAGGTGTATGAAACCCTCAAACAAAATGAAGAAGAGGTGGATGAAATTCTAGATGAAAAGAGGCAGAAAGTAAAGACAGTTGAAGACACAGTTGCTCTTGTTGTCAAGTAGAAGAAGAACAAGACGATTGTGTATGAATCAGAAGAAAATGAAGCTTATGAAAACTCTGACACAGATGAAAATGAACAACTGAAGCAGGCTATGCTCTTGCTGACAAATGCTTTTCAGAAAAAGTTCTACAAAAAGCCAAGTTCAAACAATCAGAGATATTCTTCTGGTCCTAACAACTATGTCCACAAGGAAAGGGTTGAAGGAAGTAGATATGAAGGGAAGAGAATAGAGGAGAAGAAACCGGAAGAGAGAAGGTATCATGCTGAAGGAAAGAGAATAGAGGAGAAGAAGCCTGAAGAGAGAAGATTTCAAGCTGAAGGATCCAGTCAGTCAGAACCACCAACGTGCTACAACTGTGGAAAAACAGGTCACTTTGCCAGAGACTGCTGCAGACCCAAAGTCAGAAACTCCGATTACTACAAGAACAAGATGCTTCTTGCAAAGCAACAGGAGGCGGGTAAGGCACTGATGGCAGAGGATGAGTATTGGCTTGATCATTCAGACGAGGAAGAAGAGAATGAAGAGAGAGATGAAGCAGTCAACATGTGCTTGATGGGAAAGCAGGAATCAGACGCTGAAGCAGATTCAGAAGAGGATGAGAAAGATGAGGTATATGATTTATCTTATTCAGATTTCATAAATAAAATGCATGCCATGAATTTAAAACAACAAGAGTTAGAGTCAAAACTTAAGCGAGAAAATGGTGTTATTACTGACAAAAACCAATCGATACAAACACTTAGCGACGAAATTGCTGAGAAGAAAGTATTGGTTGAGGTTTTACATAGAAATAATGACACCAGCGCAAAGGAAAAGACAATAATTCTTAAAGAGAATTCTGCACTCAAGTCTAAACTGAGAAAAAGTGAGCTTGATTTATATGAGCTTACGAAAATGCATTTTTCATGTACTGAAGAAAACAAAACTTTAATTGTAAAATTAAAAAGTTTGGAAGAGAAGTTATACAAAATGGGTCAAACTGAACAAACTATTCATCTGAACAAACCCAAAGAGGAAATAGAGAAATGGGGAATCGGTTATAAGAATCCTCACTATCTTCAAAAAGGAATATCTGAAGTGCCTGCACTTTATGATCTTCTTTCTTTGAAATTAGCTCGAAGAATCCCTGAGCTTAAAGTTTTCTGGACTAAACTATCTGAAAAGGATGAAGCCAACGAAACTGAAAAACGTTTGAAATCATCTAAAGTTCACCTTCCATTTTATTATGCGAAAGTGAATAATAGTTATAATGATAATCCAATATATCAAAAGAAGAAATCTCTTTCAAATGACTTCTTTCAAAGTTATTCTGAAAAAGAAATGGAGGCGAAACCTATTCAAGGTAAACTATATGTCCCTCATCTAGTTTTAGAAAGTAAAATTTCTGAACTCGAGAATTCTTTAACAGATGAAAGACTTTTGATGAATATTGAAAAAAAAGTTTTTTCAACTGTGTTCACAAATTCTGTTCTTTCTAAGGCTTCAAACTCTGAGGATATGTTTGGTTCATCAAATAAAGGGTTTGATTTTCTGAACTCTGACGGTGGTTTAGATGATTGTTCTAATCAATTTGACTTTAATGCAAAACTTCCTAACCATTCATCTTTTGTTGTCAAATCTTTGGGAAAAACCAGTACGCCTGTAAATAGTGCAAAATCAACGAAAGTTGACAACTCAGTCTCTGTGAAAGCTAAATATTCTAAAGGTAAGATTACATCTAAGCATTCACAGAAACCGAACCCTACTGGTCATCCGAAGAAGAAGCATTCGTTTGTTGCTCAGAAGTCTAACTCAAGAGTTTCACATGTTTTAGATCTAAGCAAGCAAAGGCCAGAAGTTAAATCTCAGTGGCAACCGAAACAGAAGCTTGACAAGACCGTTAAATTATTTTGTAGTGTTAATTGTAGTAAGACTTCGCCTAGTAAAGATGTCTTAATTGCTGATGTTGCTATTTTGAACTCAAAACTTGTTGTTTCTCGTAAACAATATACATTGAAGCAATTATTTCAGTTATCTTTATCTGCTAGAAAGTCTTCTATTTATGATAAACATGTTTCTACTTCTTGTCAAGATTCTGAAGATTGGTTTGACAATTATCATGTGCATTCATCTGATTATAATGCTTCAAATGACTTTCAAATGAAAAGAGGACCCAATTTCAAATGGGTACCAAAATCTTGTGCTAACATAGTAGGACCCAAATTCTAGTGGGTACCTAAGGCTAACTCTGTGTTGCAGGCACACAAAGTTTAAGAGAGTTTGGAAATGACTTCTAGACAAAACATTCTAGGACTCGTTCCTCAAAGAAACTAGGTTCTTGAATACAACAGTTCAAGACCCGCACTTCAAAGATAAAACAATGGTTTCTGAACACGTCTGTTCAGAACCCTTGCTTAAGAAGAGGATATGGCTTTTGAACAAATCAGTTCAAGACCCACACTTCAATGCTCAAAAGTCTTAAATTTTGACTTATGACTATCTAAATCTCTTGTTTCGTTATTTCTCTTGTGCAGATCCGTCATATGTGGTACTTGGATAACGGATGTTCCAAGCATATGACTGGACAAAAAGAGATGTTGTCCAATTTTAAAGAGAAATATTGCGGAACAGTTAGATTCGACAACGACCAGTTTTCTCCAATAATGGGATACAGTGATGTACAACATGACAATGTCACGATAAAGAAGGTGAGCTATGTTGAAGGCTTACGACACAACCTGTTCAGTATCGGCCAGTTCTGTGACAAAATCTTAGAGGTCAATTTCAAAGCCAAGACGTGTTCAGTTTACAATGAAGAAGGCGAGGAACTCTTGGTCGGCACAAGAAAGTCAGACCTCTACACAATTAACTTGTCAAAAGTCCAGACTAACAAGCAGGTTTGTCTACTGACGAAAGCCTCGATGCAACAAAGTTGGCTATGGCATCGAAGGCTCTCTCACCTCAACTTCAGGTACATCAACAATTTGGTCAGTGGAAAGCTCGTCAAAGGACTTCCAGAGCTCAAATATGAAAGAGAACATCTTTGTACAACATGTGGAAAGGGAAAGATGAAGAGGGCTCCATATAAACCAAAGCCTGAACCGAGTACAAGCGCTCCATTAGAGTTATTGCATATGGACTTATGCGGCCCGATGCCAACTCAGAGTCTAGGAGGAAAGAAGTACATACTCGTTATCGTGGACGATTACTCGCGGTACACATGGGTCAAGTTTCTACATTCAAAGGATGAGACACCTGATGTTCTTATCATATTTCTGAAGACGACTCAGGTTAATCTGCAGAAACCGGTCAAGCTTCTAAGAACAGACAACGACACAGAGTTCAAGAACAAGAAGGTTGAAGAATATCTTGAATCTGTCGGGATTTCACATCAATACTCTGCTGCTCGAACGCCTCAACAAAATAGAGTGGTCAAAAGAAGGAATCGTACGCTAGTCGAGGTTGCTCGTACTATGCTAAGTCAATCAGACTTACCTCTATTTTTGTGGGCAAAAGCTGTATCGACTGCGTGTTATACACAAAATCGTTCCATGATACATCGCAGATTCAAGAAGACTCCTTATGCCTTAATCAACAACCGAACACCGACAATCAAATATTTCTATATATTTGGGTGTAAGTGTTTCGTGCTAAACGATAGGGAGAGTCTCAACAAGTTCAGTGCCAAGGCGGACGAAGGCATCTTCATTGGTTATTCCTCGACATCAACTGCATTCCGTGTTTATCTGAAGAAGTCAAAGACAGTTATAGAAAGCATCAACGTCACGTTTGCTGAAGAGATGGCTTCCGAACATCAATGTTCAGAACCCGTTATAATAGGAATACTAGCTTCTAGGCAAATCAGTCCAGAACCTGCGTCTCAACAGAATAAATCAGATGAAGCATCAACGTCAACTAATCATTTATCTGATTTAGACTTATTATTTGAATTGTTTTATGATGAATTTCTTGGATCTAATGTCAAGAAATCTGTTGTGGTTGACAGGATGGAAGACTTAACGACTACTCATCCAACCAGTTCAGATATTTCTATTGAATCCAACACCCCGATTCAACAAGAAGTTCCAATTCAAATGCCGACTCCAACAGTTGAAGAAGTGACAAATGATGAAGAGACAAAAGTAGCTGCATCAGTAGGATGTTCTGTATAGATACATCTACAGCCGGACCAAGTTGTACCTGCTGAGCCTTCTGCACCTATCACTTCAACTGCAATCATCATTCCTCCTGAACTAGCTGAAGAAGGTACAAGTGTATTTATAGATGATACAATTGACATACATTC
Organism: Arctium minus; assembly: GCA_954870635.1. Lineage (NCBI taxonomy): Eukaryota > Viridiplantae > Streptophyta > Magnoliopsida > Asterales > Asteraceae > Arctium > Arctium minus. The sequence goes on along the minus strand of OX941092.1, from coordinate 43,654,169 downwards.
ATATAATCCACTACCTCATGAACATAAATGGACCAAAGAGCACCCGACAAGCCAGATCATTGGCGATCCATCAAAACCGGTGCAAACTAGGTCAGCATCAATAAACTTGTGTATGCATGACTCCTTTCTGAGCAAGTTCGAGCCAACTCGCGTATCAGAGGCACTTGCTGATCCATAATGGGTGATCTCAATGCAACAAGAGCTGAATTAGTTCGATGCACTTCAAGTTTGGAGACTCGTACCAAAACCTCAAGGTAAAACCATTATAGGTACGAAGTGGGTTTTCAAGATAAAGAAAGACGAATGTGGTACCGTTATCCGAAACAAGGCAAGACTTGTAGCTAAAGGATATAGACAATAGGAAGGAATCGACTATGACGAGACATATGCTCCTGTGGCGCGATTAGAGGCAATTAGAATGTTTCTAGCCTACACAGCCCACAAGAACTTCACGGTCTTTCAAATGGACGTGAAGACTGCCTTTCTGAATGACATTCTGAAGGAGGAAGTCTACGTCTCTCAGCCGTAGGGTTTTGTCAATCAAGAGAAGGAGAATTACGTCTACATTCTCGACAAAGCACTCTACGGTCTGAAACAAGCTCCTCGAGCCTGGTATGATGTCCTTTCCAACTTTCTAGTCAAGTCTGGTTTTTCAAAAGGTACGGTGGATACCACTTTGTTTATCAAAAAGGAAAAAGCCGATATCATTTTAATTCAAATCTATGTAGATGATATTATTTTTGGCTCTAAAAATCCTAAGTACTGTAAGAATTTTTCAAACCTTATGGTGTCTAGATTTCAGATTAATATGATGGGAGAGATGAATTTCTTTCTCGGATTACAAGTCAAACAGTTTTCTATGGGTATTTTTATCAATCAATCAAAATACATTATGGATATTCTTCGAAAGTTCAAAATGGAAAATTCAAAACCGATTGGTACCCCAATGGCACCAGGTACTAAGATTGGCACCGATCCTTCGGGAAAAACTGTTGATGTTAGGACTTATCGAGGGATGATAGGTTCTTTTGCAGAAGTTTTGAGAGATGCTTAAAAGATCATATGTTTATGACTTTAAAGCTTAGCTTCATGAGATGGAAGATCGTACATAAAGGTATAATTCTATATCTTCATGTCATATATGGTTGAAAGAAGGAAAACTTTCAATCATAGAAAACATTGTTCTAAATGTTCAAACCACTTCCCGATTCTCAAACACGAATTCATGAATTGGAAGTGTGACTTTAAATGTTTTCAAGTTCTACATTGTGCTTTAACTGAAATAGTTAAACCAATCTGAGCATTATATGCATACTAGAAAAACAAGGATCATTGTGCTAGGAATTAACACAACTTCTATGGAATCACCTTAACCAGTGATTTCTACCCAAGAGGTTAATCCTTAGTGATTGAGTGTGAGAAGTCGAAAAGAAATGAGTGTGTCAAACAAAGAACTAAGTTTGATTAGAGTGAGCTAAATGTTTAAAAGAAAGAGCGTGTGAGAACAGAGTTAAAAGAATATCACAACTCTGGACCAACTTTTTCTGAGCCGGGCAACCACATTACTAGTGTTTCACAATTCTTTGGTGAACATTATTGAAACAGGCAACTAGCCCATGCCAACTCTTGATCAAACCTCACTATCTACTCATTTTCTTCTCAACAAGAAAGTGTTTCACATTTTCAAAGGGGATGCAACACATATGCTATCTGATTTTCATTTGGAAAATCTAGATATTGAAAAGAAGGAAGTCTGCCCCACCTTCGCACTTCAATCATGCACATTGAGTCTGTGTTTAACTTACTGTTGTCTCAGTGGTTTACACAATTTTGAGCCTATAAGCAATCATCTAGTGCTTAATTCTTTCTAACACAAGCACGAACACACAAGGAATTTGTTTCTTTGTCATAACGTTTATAGAAATAACCTTTGTGGTGTTTCGATGATTAAATGGAAGCCCTGGGGGAGTCAACATCAAACAACTCCTTTCCAATGTGTATTCGTTACACACAGTGACTTAGTGTTACTGACAGGCATGTTAACTGATTCATTAGTTGATTCAGGTGTTACACGACTATTTTGTCTGGATTTGAAAAGATCTGGATGAATATCTTTTGAATTGACGGATCAGAGGCTCCAAGTGGTTGACATTTCTTACTCAAAGTTTTGATGAAGTCGTTGCACTTTCCATCAAAAAAGGGGAGAATCTAAAGCTTGAAGAAATGTTCAGTCCATTACATTACAAGACCAAGAACTGCGAGATCAAAGTATTCTGAAGACATGCTGATTTCAGATAAATTTTCTTTGAAGATACTTTGCTAAAGCATTCTAACTTAGAGAAAGAGATTGCATCTTCTGAGCTGAAGAAGAAGACTGAATTGCTAAAATCTTTTTAGTAATGATCTTGATCCAAAGGGGGAGATTGTTAGATCACATATCTATTGGATTCAAGATCATCCAATCTGAAGATCCAATCTGAAGATAAAGCCGGAAAGTCGACTCTCGATATTAATTCTAATGTCATTTGTAATAATATGTCAAAGTATTGTTTTAGTATTTTATAGTTAGTTAGATAATATCTTTTTATTAGATATTATATTAGTTTAACTATAATATCTAGATATTAGTTTTAGTTAGTTTATTATTATATTAGGTAGTGTGTTAGGTGAGATATCATCTATCTGATATCTCACATCTAACAACTCTCTCTAACAACACCAAGATATAAAAGAACACACACAAACGGTGTAATACACAGAGAGAAAACACGAGAGCTTCAAAGATCAACCTTGTAACCATTTCTATTAATCAATACAGGTTGGTAATCGTTAAATATGTTGTAATCTATAAAACTTGATAAACATTGTGGACCGCCAACCAACACGTATTTGTTTCCACCCAAGCTCTGCGTTCGCATTGGACCACACAAATCCATATGTAACAACTCTAACGGAGAGCTGGTACTTGGTTCAGGCTTCAGTTTATGCGGAGCTCTCTTCATCTTTCCTTTTTCACATGCTGCACATAAGTGTTCTTTCTCATATTTCATCTCAGGAAGTCCATTTACCAATTTTCCACTTACCAGCTTGTTTATATAACGAAAATTCAGGTGCGATAGTCGTCGGTGCCAAAGCCAACTTTGTTGCATCGAGGCTTTTGTCAGTAAGCAAACCTGATTGTCATTCTGAACCTTTGAAAGATTGATGGTGTAGAGGTTCGTCTTTCGATTGCCGACTAAGAGTTCATTGCCGTCTTCAGTACGAACCGAACATCTCTTAGCTTTGAAGTTGACCTATAACCCTTTGTCGCAGAATTGACCGATGCTAAACAAGTTGTGCCCTAAGCCTTCAACATAGCTCACCTTCCTAATCGTTATGTTACCTTGAATGATGTCACCATATCCTAAGATCGGTGAAAGCTGGTCGTTCCCAAATTTCACATTGCCGCTGAATTTCTCTGTATAGTTAGACAATAAAGCTTTCTGCCCAGTCATATGCTTGGAACAACCGCTATCCAAGTACCACATATGCCGGGTCTGCAAGAGAAATCAGGGAATAACAATTTTAGGTACCCATTTAAAAACGGGTCCTAACAGATTAGCACATGATTTTGGTATCCATTTGAATATGGATCCTCTTTTCCTTTGAAAATTCTTTGAAAAACTGGATTTAGAAGAATATACATGATATGATCCAAACCAATCACTAGAAGTATGATGATAAGCAAAATCAGTTCTCCTATAATGAAAAGATTTAGTAGTAGTAGGAGATAATTGAATCAATTGCTTTATTGAATAACGTGTTATACCCAAAATCTATCTAAATCATAGAGAGAGAATGTAGAGAGAGAAAGTTTAGACATGAAAGCTCCATTTCTCATATATCTCACAATCAATTACACATATTACAATGACGTGCTTAAGGAAAACAACAAAGCTAAAGCTATTTATACCACCAAACTAAAACAAAACTTAATGACTAAGGAAAACTAATCAACATTAACTTTTAATAACTTTGACATTGTTGACTTTGTAACTTTGACTTTCCTATTAAATCTTGGATACAATATTTAGACTTAACAATCTCCCCCTTTGTATTCAAGATTTAATAAAAAATTGATACAGATCTTCAACTCTTGATTCTTCAGCTTTTGTCTCTTTAACTTTGAACTTTGAAGCTTTCTCAGTCTTCTGTCATTCAGCCTTTGAAGAATCTTGGAAAGTCTTTTGCACTTTGTAGCTTTGAAAGTCAACACGTCTCGAACAGGAAACTTAATTCTTGAAACTTCTTTGAAGCATCTTTGAAATTTTGAAACTTCTTTGAGAAGACTTTGAAACAACTTGTATTATGTATCTTCATCTCTTTGATCTCTGGACTGTCTTCTGAAAAACAAACTTTCACAGATCATCTTGATTTAACATTGAACAAACTCTCTTTAGAATCTTTTGAATTTCAGAAACTTTTGAATTTGAATCAGCGGAAGCATTTTTCACTTTGTCAAATCTTCATAACTGCTTTGAAATTGATCTTTGCAAAATTCTCCCCCTTTTTGATGATTAAGAGCATCATAATCATCAAAATTTCTTCAATTTCAGCATAGACTTTGATTTCCCCTTTGTAAACAAAAAACAATCCCCCCTTTGACAGTCTCCGCTCTTTGATCTGAATAGCCGTCAATTCATGAAAGGTATATATCCGAATCTTTTCAAATTCAGACATAATGAACGTGGTAATCCTGAATCAACAAATGAAACAGTTAGAAATGCCTGTCAGTAACACAAAGTTACTGTGTACAACGAATGTACAATTTAAGGAGCTGGTTTGATGATGGCTCCCCAGGAATTCCATTCAATCATTGAAAGACACAAGGTTTATCTATGAATGTTCTGACAGAAAAACAAATTTTCTGTATGCTCGTGCTTGTGTATGAAAGAATTAGCACAATGATTGTGTTTCATAAGGCTCGAAGTATGTAAATCACTGAGACAACAATGATTGTACATGGACTCAATGTGCATGAGAAAGGGTCGAAGGTGGGGTAACTTTCCTTCTTTTTCAATATCAGTATCTTCCAAGAGAAGAACCAATAGATTATGTGCTGCTTCCCCAGAAAATGTGAAACATTCTCTTTTTAAGAAAAGAATGAGTAGCTGGTGGGGTTGTATGCAAGAGATGGCATGGGCTATTTGCCTATTTCAATGATGGTCACCAAAGAAATGTGAACCAATCAGTAATGTGGCTGCCCGACTCAGAAAGATGTTTGGTGCAGAGTTTTGATATTCTTTTAACTCTGTTCTCACACCCTCTTTCTTTTAAACATATAAGCTTACATCTAACCAATTCTCTCATTTCCATTTTACCTCAGCTCACTCCTACACTCAATTCTTTTAGACCCCTCTCCCCTCAATCACTCAAAGGATTTCTTCCGGGGTAGGAAACACTGGTTATCGCGAATCCATGGAAGATCTATTAAGCACTCACACTGAATCCCATGTTCCTAAAAGTACATGCTGGTCAATGATTTTCTTGATATGAAAAGCACAAGAAATCATATGTCAGTGTATGTATGCTCATAAAAAATCAGAAATGAAATTTGAGCATTTTTAAACATTTAAGATTTCTCAAAACTTTATATGAATGAATAATCAAGAAAGAATAGAAATGTTTTGAGAATCTGACAATGATTAAAATCAGATCAAATGAAATAGCTAGGGTATCAAAGAACTGGATATTTTGTTTATATGAACAAATATAAACAATTTAGCAATGAACGCGCAATGAATGAAATGATAATTGATGCTCAACAACTTTGAAAGAAAACGGGGGTATTACCATCGAAAAATTGGTTCGTTTAGAGACATGGTAATAACAAATTCAAATAAAATACAGAACCAATGTGTATAAATACTTGACAGTATATGGACAAGATAATACACAAGTATTGATCTTTGGAAACACACGGTTAGTTAAACAATAAAGCTCAAAAATGAAAAACATTTAAAATCACACTTCTAAATTCACAAAATCTTTTGAGAATAAGAAATGGTTTGAAAATTTAAGAAACTGTTTTTCATGTTCGAAAGTTGTTCTTCTTTCAAACAATCAGAGATCTAGGATAGAAGATATTTATCTTTTCAGCTCCCCCTCAAATCATGATAGAATGATTTAAATCTTATAAGCTCCCCCTGGATATTAGCATAATATCCTTCTTTGAACATTGAAAAACGGGTCCTGATCTGTCATGTGATCAGAAGCCACCTTATTCACATTATTTATTCAAAAATAAAATGACAGAAAGCAGTAAAATAGTTTTATAGTATGAGTTCTGATATGAAATAATCAGAAGTCATCACCTTTACTCCCCCTTAAGTTAGGCATCTGAAATATGTCAGTTAAAACAGGATAGAGATCAGACACTCCCTTTTGAATTGTAGACCATCATATCAGAAAAATCTATTAGTGAAAAAGTATAGGATAGAGATCAGATCAATTCTCTTGGGATGTAGACCATCATATCCATCGGATGCAAAAACACAAGAGTAAGGTCTTTTTTATCGCTGAGTCCGAGTCCTAAACTGTTGTGTTTAGAAGTCAAACTCCTTTGAAGAACGGGTCCTAAGCTGTGTACTTAGAAGCCATAATCTGGACATTGAGGTGCGGGTTTTGAACTGGTGTGTTCAAAAACCATGGTTCTCTTACTCCCCCTTGACTTGAGGTGCTTGCAACAGAGAATCAGTTTTCTTCTTTGGTACCCACTGGTATTTGGGTCCAGAAATGTTAGTTGCAGTTCGTGTAGGGGTAACCGAGTAAGAACCATACCAGAAATGATCACTGGTCTTGTGGATATGATCATGAGTATAGCAGTAAGAACAATAAAACTTCTTACCTGATAACCTGAGTAATTGATCTTTTGAGTATATAAGGTCAGGTTTACCTTTATGCTCTTTGTTCTTCTTTGCTTTGTGCGTATGTACACATGATGTCTTCCCTTTCAGCTCTTTTGACATCACATCTTTAACTGGTTTCTTCATCCAGACCAGTTTCTCTGACTTGTAATTCTTTCTTCTTGGAGATGTATCTGAACCATCTAAAAATTTATCATAGAAAATGTTAGTTCGACGAATCTAATCAAAAGATTTAACTGACCTTTGTGAAGAGACAGATTTCTGATTTGAACTTGAGGCAATCTTTTCAAGCTCTTTGATCTTTGAAGCGAAGTTGTCTCTTTCTGTCACAAGCTGGTCAATCTTCTTTGAGAACTCAGACTTCGTTTTCTGCTCTTTCAGTGCATTAGCAGATAGTTCAGATAACTTGGAAGTCAGCCTTTTGATTTCAGTCTCAAAGATGGATCTTTCTTCTTCAAACCCCGTCTCAACATCCTTTCTTTGGCCGAATATTTCTTTAAAGAATCCAACGTTCTTCTATTCAATGGCTTTCTTTTCTTTAACAAACTTCTCTCTTTCCAAAATAAGTACTTTCTCAAAATCGGAAACTTGTTGAGAAAGCTTTATGCATTAAGCTCAACCGATTTCTTCTCTTCAAAACACTTTCTTGAGAAATCTGAGAACTTCTTTGAAAACCCTTTCTTTTCACTCTCAAAATTAGCTTTATCTTCAGCAAGATTTTGCTCCAAATCAGATATATTCTTTCTAAGCTCAACATTCTCAGATTCCAATTTCTTAACTTTCTGCTCATTGCTCTCAACAGAGACTATCTGCTGAATTTTAGCTTCCAACTCAGAAATCTTTCCTTTTAGCTCAGACACAACCGTTGGTCCTAACATTGTCCATTCAAGATAGTCCCATATCTCCTTTCCCGTTGACTTGTATAAATCTTTTCCTGTCAACTGATAGGTATTTGTGTGACCATTAATCTCATGACGAATACTATTCAACAGAAAAGTTCGAGCCATATTATTAGCACTCTTTCTTTTCTCCCGATCCTCAGTACAATCTTCTGTTGGAGTACGAGATTTCATCTCTCCTTCAGTCAATGACAATCTTATATAGCAACTCAGCTCATGTGTATCTACAAATTTGAAACGATCAGTTTTCCATTGCTCGTATCTTCCTCTGAGCAAAATTGGAGAACTCATCCTATTTCAAACATATTTTGAAAAAATGATCGTTAGTTGCGATGAATTCAAATACAAAGTTCAGACAATCGAAAATTTTCTCTCTCAGAAAACTTTGAATGAGAAACAGCTTGAAAAAAAATTGATCGTTCCCAAACAATTCAGAAAAATTTTGACTGAAAGTCAAAATCAGATCAGCACAACAAATAAATTTTGAAATTCTCAAAGCACTTGAATAATCTATCTCTGGAATTCTCAGACTGAGTCTTGAAACTTGCAGATCAAATATATTCAAAACCTGCAAATCAGAAAGTTATGAATCAGATCAAATGAATTAGAATTCTCAAACCAAGTGAATTAGGATTCTCAGACTGATTAAATCTGCAAAACACAGATTAATTGAACTGAAAAGAGCAAATCTGTATTTTGTGCAAGCTTCCTTTAGCGCAAATAAACCTGAAACTCAGAAAGTTGCAAATCAAGTCAATAAATCTGATGCTATTGGTGCAAAATGAGATTTTACTCTAGAAGAGATCTAATTGCCACCAACTTCACCAATTCCAAAAACATTTTAAAACAATTCCAACACCGCCCCACTAAGTAATTTTATCCAATTACAATCAATGAACTTTGCTTTCAGATTTGCGCTAGTGTCTTCAAGGTTTGCGTGAGACTTGGAAGGCGCAAAGATGATGTTTGCGTCAAAGGAGAAAGGCGCAAAGTTCAATTGTTTGAATGGTGCTGAAACGTAAATCAGTTGTGCAAATCAAAATGTTTGAATGCTTGAATTCAGACTTTGAATGAGTGGTGCAGAATTTGATGTAGCCACCACCGATTGTGTTAATTGAATTTTCATCGAACCACTCATCTTGAACAATGCTAGCCACAAACTTTGACTATCAACACCACCGACCCACTTAATCTGAGTTCACTCACAAATTGAATTAGATCACAGATTTGTTTCAATATAAAAACATAGTGACCGACTGAATTTCAGGACTGAATTTCAAAAGCACCGTCCCATGATGATGAATCTGCCAAACAATTAAAAAAATACGGTCCAATCATATTGATGCAGCCACCGATTAACTTTCATTTTACTGCAACCACCGTCTCATTGAGATAATGCAGCACCAATTGCTGTTAATGGCACCGACCCATGATCAAAATTCCACTACTTGCTTTTCGATTTGAGTGAACAGGATGAATTAAAACTGCAGTCACCTGTGGTTTGCGTAAACAGAATGAACAAGTAAACAATTAGATTAAACATTGACCAATTAATCTCATCGATATCAATCTGCAGCTGTGGTTTGCATGAGATGCCTAAAACGCAAAGATATGTTTGCGTGAGTAAACAGAAGCGCAATCCTGTGATTTGCATTATAAATGAAAGACGTAAACCTGATAATGGCAGTGGCGCAAACCTGTTGAGCACCAACCAATCACACTTCAATATTAGCAAATCAAAATATTTGAATGCTTGAAGTAAATGATAAGAGCTTCAATGGTGCAATGACAGATTGTGAGCGAAAGGGCTGTAAGATTTCAGTGGCAAACAGTGAATGAACCAGGTCGCGTGTTCATCATCAATTCAATGTCTCTAAAATCGCAAATTGAAACCTGCAAGACAATTAGAGTTAAACAAATCTCAGAGTAAATTGCAAATCAAAATCAATTTTGCAATTTCAACAATTAGAATTTGCAAGCCATGATTGAATTTTCAGATCGATCCATCAGATTCAAATCAATTCAATCTTGAGAAATTGATTCTCAAAACCTGCAAATCAAAGATCGAAATACAAACCTAAACATATTTTCATCAAACAATCAACAAAACAATAAGAATTCGATTCAAATCCATATTTTTAGAAAAAACACTCTGTGCGATTTTGAATTTCAAGAATTCAATTCACAATTTCAATTCAATCTTGTTTCTTTGATTAATCTGTGAATTCAAGTAAACAAGAACAAATCAACCAAATAATACGAATCATGTGAATCAATTTCACAATTAATCTAAATTTTTTTTAACAGTGACGACTCTGTGTTCTTGATTTTTCAAGAAAACCAACTGTGTAAACCAAAAATTTCAGAAATTAAACCAATTTTCTGTGCTAATCTTTTGATTCCTTATCGAAAAAGATTCTCTCAATTCTCTCCAACTTAGATCCTGCTCTGATACCAATTGTTATACCCAAAATCTATCTAAATCATAGAGAGAGAATGTAGAGAGAGAAAGTTTAGACATGAAAGCTCCATTTCTCATATATCTCACAATCAATTACACATATTACAATGACGTGCTTAAGGAAAACAACAAAGCTAAAGCTATTTATACCACCAAACTAAAACAAAACTTAATGACTAAGGAAAACTAATCAACATTGACTTTTAATTACTTTGACATTGTTGACTTTGTAGCTTTGACTTTCCTATTAAATCTTGGATACAATATTTAGACTTAACATAACGCTTGTAAGAAGTTACAAAGTTTTGTTTAGGAGAAGCAAGTTGACCAACTGCATCATTATCACTACTATCAGATCTATTACATGAGTCATCAGAAATTGATTCAGCTATCTCATCATTCTTCCTTTTTGGTCGCCATTCAGTCTTTGCTTCCGACCTTTTCTTTCTTAAAACTGAAACAGAAGATTTAGATTGATTAGAAAAATCAGATTTCTGAGATTGATTTTTCTTGCGTTTACCAGTGTTGTTCTTTTTCTGTGAATGTTGTTTCTTATGTTTCTTACCTTTAGCATAATAATCAGCATTAACAGAAACTAGTTCACCAACCTTAGTTGATGATTCACCAATTTCAAAAACACTTGGTAAAACTTCTTCATTTATAAGAAAAGTAGAATGATCTGGAAGTGAAGCATTAAAATCAAACAAATCAATTTCCTTTATACACCCAACATCAGAATTGAGAAAATCATTTGCAGACACAAATAAGTCATCAAAGTTATCAGTCGAAGTTTGAGGTGCCTTTGAAACTTTAGAACACTTTGTAGATTTAGGTTGAAAAACTGTGTTCTTTAAAACAGTAGAAAATACACTTTGTTCAATATCTACCAAAAGTCTTTCATCAGATAAAACATTTTCAAGCTCAACTATTTTGCTTTCAAGAATGAGTGGAGGAACATAAACTTTTGCAATTGTAGGTTTTGCCTCCATCTCAGAAACAGAATAACTAGCAAAATAGTCATTTGAAAGAACTTTTGGTGTTTCAGAAAGATAACTATCATTTAACTTTTCATAGTTAAACGGTAGTTGCATTTTCTTAATATTCTTTCTATTTTCAGTTTCCCTGACCTCAACTTCTTCTGGTAATTTGGTAACAAATTTGGGTTTTAAATGAGTATGTTTACCAGCAACAACAAGAAAATCAAAATTATATAATGCTGGTTGTTTTCTGATGGTTTTCTTTAAGTAATGAGGGTTTTCATAACCAAGTCCCCATTTTTCCTTAACATCAGCCTCATCATTAGGTGCATTAAAAAAATAGTTTGATCTGTTTGACCTCTTGCATAAAGTTTGGCTTCTAGACCATTTACCTTCTTATTTAAGAGCTTGTTTTCAACCTGCAACTTATAAACAGTTAGTGCAGATTCTTTCTTCTCAAAATCAGACTTAGAAAGTTTAGCTTCAAAATCAGAAATCTTCTTTTCAAAACAATCTACTTGGAGTTTAGAATCAGAAGCAGACTTGCGTAAAGAATCAATTAGATCTTTGTTCCCAAAAACTGATTTATTAAACTCAAAGATCTTTTGATTTCTTTTAGCAACGTTGTCTTTTTTCTTTTTCAGTTTTGTTTGTAAGTCTTGAAGCTCAGCCATCATGGCTTCCATTTTGGTTATGAAATCCTTTTTAGTTAAGTGCATTACCTCATCAACTGCTTCATCATCTGAATCATCATATTTCACCTCTTTGCCCATTAAGCATAGGTGAGCAACTTCTTCTCTCTCTTCCTCCTCATCAGAATGATCCAACCAGTATTCATCTTCAGCCATTAATGCCCTGCCAGCTTCTTGTTGTTTGGCCAAAAGCAATTTGTTCTGATAATATTCTGAGTTGCGAACCTTTGGCTTCCGACATTCTTTTGCATAATGTCCGAACTTGCCACAGTTGTAGCATTTGATCAGATCATTAGCCGTCTTCTTTTCAGTAATGGCATAGTCATTCAGATATTTCTTCTTTTCTTCCGGCTTCCTTTCCACGTACCGGTTCTCTTCATGTCTCTTTCCTTCAACTCTTTCTCTATGCTAATGGTTCTTGGAACTGGACGAAGAGTATCTCTGTGAATTAGATCCCGGCTTCTTATAGAACTTCTTTTGGAATGCTCGGGTCAGTAAAAGCATATCTTGTTTGAGGCTTTCTCTGTCATCTCCATCAAACTCGGATTCTGATTCAGAACTTGAAACTACTATCTTCTTCTTTTTCTTCTTTTCTTTCTTTTCCTTCTCCTTTTCTCCAGCAACCAATGCAATGGGATCTGGAACTTTCTCTGCCTTCTTTTTCTCAGATCTTTTCTCTTTCACTTCTTCTTCATTTTGACGCAACGTCTCATAAACCTCATGTAACGGAATGTCATTTAGATCCTTCATCTATTTCATCCTTCGCGTATGTTTCTTCCATTCAGGTTGCAGGATGCTTAGAAACTTGACATTGTTCTCGATCTGCTTCTTTTTCACTTTGTTCTTGGACAATTCATTTAGAAGCAGGACAAACCGTTCATAGGTGTCTTCTAAGCTCTCATCTTCTTTTGCTTTGAATTCTTCGTAGCTATTAATGCAGTTAGCCACTTTCATCTGATTGCCGACTTTGGAACCCATCATCATCTTTTGTAATTGATCCCACATTTTCTTAGCATTTGCCTTGTAGCTATCTATCTTGATGTAAATCTCATTAGGAATGCTCTGAAGTAGAAGAGATCTTGCTTGCTTATCTGCTTTAAACCGCCTTTTCTGTTCCTCAGAATATTGAGCAAAATCCATTGGAACAGTCTTCATCTTTTGCTCTCTGTCCACATCACCATCCTCACTGTCAGATGAATCATCATCAGGAATCTGAACAGTAGGTGGTACCATAGGACCTTCAGTAATTGAAAGCATAATATTTTCCCCATTTGCATGCCTATCCACAAAATCCAGAAATCTGTCTTTCCACTGCTCGTATTCCCCATTAAACAAAACCGGGGGCTTGACATACGTACCAATAGAAAAAGTGTCTTTGGAAGTCATCTTGTATGAACCTGTTTGAAAAGATATGCAATAATAAACTAGAAACTGATCGTTAGTCCGATTATGAAATCACAAGAATATAGAAATTAACACCAAATTTTTTTTTTGAAAACATTGGCTAAGTCCTGAAACTCGCAGATCACTATTCACGAAACTTGCAAATGCCTAAACTCGGAAGTAACTATTCACGAAGAAACGCGCTAAAAAAGGCGTGCACGTTTCCCAAACTCGCATACCACAGCTTGCGCGAAACTAGAACTCGCTAATCGTGGCTTGCGCGAAGTTACAAAACGTGCTAAACACTGTTCGCGCAAAGTTACAAAACACGCTAAACGAAGCTAGCGCAAAGTATGAAACGCTCTAGACGAAGGTAGCGCAAAGCTTGAAACGCGCTAGCTGAAGTTCACGCAAAGTTTGAAACTCGCTAGACACTGTTAGCACGTTTCAACACTTAGAATAATTTTCTAATATTTCAAACTCGCAAGTCACTTCTTGCGCGTTTCTAGTTCGCGCAACACACAGTTTGCGCGTTTGACGATTCGCGCACAACACTACTTGCGCGAAAAGATGAATTCTTCAGCCTTGCGCGTTCTTCAGATGAACTAGCGTGAAAGTCAGATCTTGCGCGTTCTTGATTTTTCCTTGCGTGTTCTTCATCTGTTTGATCAAAAATCACGTAAACTTGATTTCTGAACCTGTTATTTGCACAATTTCTTCACCACATCATACGAAACACTATTACAACACAAAAATTTGACTAACAAACACAAATTGAACCATTTCGATTCACTTACAGTGCGTATGAACTCGTGACATAAAACTCAATAAAATCCAAAAACTTTAGAAAATCACAGTGCGATTTACGAATTCAACTATAAAAACTCGATTGATTATACTCAACATACAAAACCTAATCGATTACAACTCGAAATTTGCACAAGAACTCAGAAATCGATCTGGACATTCACGAACACAGTGTCGAACATTTCTTGATTTGATTTCATAATTGGATCTGCTCTGATACCAATTGTGAGTCATGTTCTAGTTTCTAAAATTGCAAACAAACAATATAATATGAATTACCTGTTTGATTTCAATTCAATTCAATGTTTACAATTTTCTCTCTCTAGAACTCCTCTTTCTCTCTCTACAATTCTCTCTCTGATTCGTATACTTCTCTGGACAACTACTCTGATTAAAACAAAAAATACAAGGTATTTATACCTACAATTAAAAGAATAAAGAAACAAAACAAATACAAGAACTTTGACTTTGACATTTTATTACATAGACTTTGACTTTTTAATGAAAGTTGACTTTCTCAGCTTTGACTTCTTGTACTTTGACCTTCAGTCTTTTTGATCTTGTATCCAACATATTTCTGCTCTAACAGAACCGAAGGCTTTCTCACCTGAATTTTCGTTACATCAACAAACTGGTCACGGACAAATTGGTGAAAGGACTTCCTGAGCTTAAATATGTGAAAGAACATCTGTGCGCAGCATGCGAGAAGGGTAAGATGAAGAGAGACCCTCAGAAGCCAAAGCCTGAACCTAGTACAAGTTCTTCACTTGAGCTGCTGCATATGGATCTCAGTGGTCCTATTCGTACGCAAAGCATTAACGACAAAAGTATGTACTAGTTATTGTGGACGATTACTCGCGGTACACATGGGTAAGAATTTTGAGATCAAAAGATGAGACGCCCGAAGTCATCATCACATTCTTAAAGACTACCCAAGTGAATCTGCAAAAGCAAGTCAAGCTTCTACGAACGGACAACGGCACAGAGTTTAAGAACAAATCTGTGGAAGATTATCTCGAATCTGTTGGGATAACACATCAATTCTCTGCTGCCAGAACGCCAGAACAGAACGGAGTTGTAGAAAGACGAAACCGAACGCTAGTCGAGGCTGCTCGCACTATGCTAAGTCAATCGGATCTACCTCTGTTTCTTTGGGCCGAAGCTTTATCGACTGCTTGTTATACGCAGAATCACTCCATAATACATCGCCGGTTTGGTAAAACACCTTATGCTTTGATAAATAATCGTACACCTAGCATTAAACACTTCCATATTTTTGGATGCAAGCGTTTTGTTCTAAATGACAGAGAGAGCTTGAATAAGTTCGGACCGAAGGCTGATGAAGGCATCTTCATTGGATACTCTCAAACATCTGTTGCCTACCGGGTGTATCTAAAGAAGTCAAAGACAGTAATTGAGAGCGTTAATGTAACATTCGACGAGGATTTTGCTTCTAAACAACACAATTCAGAACCCATAATTACAGAAGTACTAGCTTCTGGACAGATTAGTCCAGAACCTGTGCCTAAAGCTACTAAATCAGATGAAGCGTCGTCATCGACGTCTCACTTATCTGATTTAGATCTTTTGTTTGAATTGTTTTATGATGAATTTCTTGGAACTAAAGTGTCTAAACCTGTTGTGGTTGACAGATCAGAAGATTCACGAAGAAATCAACCAACCACTTCAGACATATCTACTGAATCAGATTCCCCGATTCAGAGAGAGATTCCAATTCAAACGCCTACTCCAACAATTGAAGTTGTGAACGTTAACGAAGAGACAGAAGTTGTTGAATCAGTTGGTTGCACTGTAACGACTAATCAACAACTAGATACTGATGTCCCAACTGAAGCTTCTGCACAAGAAACTTCAACTGTACCCCTATTAATTCCTGAGCAAACTGATGAAGCTGACAGTGGATATCTAGATTATAATCATGATCAATCTACATCAAATCCACTCCCTCATGAACATAAGTGGACCAAAGAGCACCTGATAAGCCAGATCATTGGAGATCCATCTAAACCAGTGCAAACTAGGTCTGCTACATTAAATATGTGTATGCATGATTTCTTTCTGAGCAAGATAGAGCCAACACGCGTATTTGAAGCTCTAGCTGACTCGGATTGGGTGACTGCGATGCAAGAGGAGCTGAATCAGTTCAAAGCGTTAAAAGTCTAGAGACTTGTGCCACAACTGGAAGGTAAATCTATCATTGGTACAAAATGGGTATTCAAGAACAAAAAGGACAAATATGGTATTGTAATCAGAAATAAAGCACGACTTGTTGCAAAAGGTTATCGGCAAGAGGAAGGAATTGAATATGACAAGACTTACGCTCCAGTGGCACGCATCGAAGCGATTAGAATGTTTCTTGCATATGCTTCCCACAAGAACTTCACAGTCTACCAAATGGACGTGAAAACAACCTTTCTCAATGGCATTCTAAAGGAGGAAGTCTACGTCTCACATCTTGAAGGCTTTGTCAATCAAGGGAAACCGAATCATGTCTACATTCTTGACAAAGCACTTTCTGGTCTGAAGCAAGCCCCTCGAGCCTGGTACGAAGTTTTATCTAAATTTCTAGTCAAGTCGGGCTTCACAAAAGGTAAGATCGATACTAATTTGTTTATGAAAAAGAAAAAAACTGATATCCTATTAATTCAGATATATGTGGATGACATCATATTTGGCTCAACAAATCCAAAATACTGTAAGAATTTTTCAAATCTCATGGTGTCACATTTTCAGAAGAGTATGATAGGAGAGATGAATTTCTTTCTCGGATTACAAGTCAAACAATTTTCAACGGGAATTTTTATTAATCAATCAAAGTACATTTTCGATATTCTTAGAAAATTCAAAATGGAAAATTGTACACCTATTGGAACCCCAATGGCACCAGGATCTAAGATTGACACTGATCTTTCGGGAAAAACTGTCGATGTTAGAACTTATAGAGGGATGATTGGTTCTTTGATGTATTTAACGTCTAATAGGCCAGATATTATGTTCTCTACATGTCTATGTGTTAGATATCAGGCTAATTCTAAAGAATCCCATTTGTCTGCGGTCAAAAGGATCTTTAGATATCTAAAGGGCACTACAGATCTTGGTCTGTGGTATCCTAAGGATACAAGTTTTGAACTGACAGCTTACTCAGATGCAGATTATGCAGGCTGTATGCTGGATAGGAAAAGTACATCGGGGCACATACAATATCTAGGTGATAAACTCGTTAGTTGGACATCAAAGAAACAACTTTGTGTTTCCACATCAACGGCTGAGGAAGAGTATGTCGATGCTGCGAGCTGTTGTTCTCAAGTGTTGTGGATGAGGACACAACTACGAGATTATGGCTTCAAATTTGACAAGATCCCGATATACTGTGATTCTAAGAGCGCTATTGCCATATCTGCTAATCCTGTGCAACATACAAAGACCAAACACATAGACGTACGATATCATTTTATCAAAGATAATGTGGAAAAAGGTACAATAGAACTTTATTTTGTAAACATTGATTACCAACTTGCAGATTTATTTACCAAGCCTCTCGACGAAAAGAGATTTAATTTTCTCATTTCTAAATTTGGTATGTTAAATCTCAAGACATAATCAGTGATTACCTACTAAAGTTTTCGTTATTGTTATTTTTCTTCATTTCTTTATTTTTTAATCTGAAAAGATATCTGCATTTTAAGGTATGTTCATGATCTCAGAGGGAGTGAGAGAAAATGATCTACATTCATTTGAGGGGGAGTTCATATTTCTGCATATGTTTATCACGGATAAATTTTTGATGCATATCTGCAGGGGAGTTAAAATACAAGGAGTATGGATTATGACTTCTGATTATATCTGATCAGAACTCGTACAATAAATGTTTTACTGCTTTCTGTCATTTACTTTTCAATAAATGTTGTGAATAAATCTTTGCACTTTGACGACTTTGTGATTTTTGCAGAATTGAGAGGAAGCTTAAATGTTCATATCTAATATGACTTAGAGCTGACTTGATGAGATTTAATACTGATCAAAAGGTTTATTTCTAATTTTAATCTCATACGTATCTGAAAGAAGGACAACTTTCAGATATGAAAACATGTTCTTAAATGTTCAAACCACTTCTGATTCTTAAATGATTTCATGAACATAGAAGTGTGATTTTTAAATGTTTTCATTTTTAACTTGTGCTTAAATGTCAATAAACCGTGTGTTTCCAAAGATAAATACTTATGTATTGTCTTTTCCATATACTGTCAAGTATTCTCACACACCAGTTTAAAATTTTGTTGAATATGTTCTTACCATGTCTCTAAATTGAAACAAATTTTCGATGGTAAGACACCCCGTTTGAACTTCAAAGAATTTTGAGCGTGATTTCATTTCGAAACATTTCTTTCAAGATTGTCTATATCTTGATTCGTATAGACAATATCTGATTTTTACAGACCTAAGCCTTAATCGATAAATCATTTCGATTCTGATCTTTTTCATACAATGTCAGATTTTCAAACAAGTTTCTTGTATTCATTTCATTCATTCAATATACTTGTTTTTGAAAAAAATTCAATGTTTAAAATGCTCAAATCTTTATGATTACATCTATGAACATACAAACATCTGACTTGTATCTATGTGCTATAACTGCAAAGTTAAACCAGTTGAGCATCATATAATTATAGGATTACATGGGTTCATTGTGTGAGATTAAATGTAACTTCTATGGATTCACATTAACCAGTGTTTCCTACCCAAGAAGTTAATCCTTGAGTGATCGAATGTGTGAGGAGTCAAAATAACTGAGTGTGGGTTGTGTGATGAGGTAAAATGAAAAAAGAGAGTTTGGTTAGATGCGAGCTTCAAGATTAAAAGAAAGAGGGTGTGAGAACAGAGTAAAAGAATATCAAACTCTGCACCAACTTTTTCTGAGCCCGGCAGCCACATTTCTAGTGTTTCACAATTCTTCATGAACATTATTGAAAAGGCAACTAGCCCATGCCAACTCTTGATAAAAACCCCACCAGCTACTCATTTTCTTCTCAACAAGAAAATGTTTCAATATTTTAAGGGGACACAACACATAATCTATCTGGTTTTCATTCGGAAAATCTGGATATTGAATAAGAAGGAAGTCTGCCCCACCTTCTTACTTCGATCATGCACAATCGAGTCTGTGTTATACTATTGTTGTCTCAATGGTTTACACAATTTTAAGCCTTATAAAAAGCAATCATCAGTGCTTAATTCTTTCAAACACTTGCACGAACACACAAGGAATATGTTTTCTTGTCATAACGTTCATAGAAATTCCATTGTGATGTTTCGATGATTGAATGGAAGACCTGGGGGAGTGAACATCTAAAAGCTCATTTACAATGTGTATTCGTTACACACAGTGACTTCGTGTTACTGACAGGCACTTCTAACTGATGCATTTGTTGATTCAGGTGTTACACTCATAATTTGTTTGAATTTGCAAATATTCGGATGAATATATTCTTTGGATCGACAGATAATCAGAAGCTTTTGTAAAAGATCAGTGGTCAGATCAGATCAATTTACAGACATTTCTTGCAAAGTTTTGATGATTTCAATTCTCCAATCATAAAAAAGGGGGAGACAGTATCAAGAATTGTTAAAGAAGGGAGATATATTCAAGAAACGTGGTCTGATAAAGAAAGTTTGGAGCTTAAAGGAGAAATTTATGTCAAGTTGAAGAAAGATTGTTGAAGAATTGTTGAAAGCTGAAAGAGATAAATTCAAAGATTTCCGAAAGCAAGCAATTTTACTCAAGTTTTTCTTTGAAGATAATTTGCTAATGCAAACTGAGCGAAACCTGAAGATAATTTCTTTCCAAGTGTCTGAAAGAGGTTTCTAACCATCTATGGGGGAGATTGTTAATATTTTTGAAGACAAACGTTGGGGAGATTACAGAAAACTGTGAAGACTATTTTGTTAAAGTTCTACAAATGAGGAGATCATATAATTTTTGAGCTTAAAAAGGGAGATTGTATTGCAAAATCTTTTTGAGATGATCTTGATCCAAAGGGGGAATTTGTTAGTGCACATATTTGTTGGATACAAGATCATGAAGTCTGATGCTGAAAGTTCAAGCAAGTCAAAGTTCAAGTCAACTCTCAAACAGAAAGTCAAAGTCATTTGTAATAAAAGTCAAAGTCAAAGTTAGTGTTGTAAGTGTTTTGTTTTGTAAGAGTTTTGTGTTTCTGTTGTGTGCGCGTTTTGTGTTGTGCGTACATTGTGGTGTGAGAGTTTGTCCCTTGGTTTAAATAGGGATATGACTCTGTGATATACATGTTGCTTTATCAGAGTGGTATACGTGTTCCTGAGTTAGTGAGAGAAAGTTGTGACAGTTTACTTGTAATCATTCTGTGATTGTGAAATGATAATAAAGATTGATGGAATTGATTATTGTCATCTGATTTACATTGTTTCTGGGAGTAAGAATCTGAAGAAGACTGATTCTGATATAAATTACAAGTTTGTGAAGAATTTAAATGCTGAATGGGATACTTATTCTGTGAATCTTCAGATGAGTAAATATATGGATGAAGAGAGATTACATGATTTGTTTGCAATTCTTAATTAGCATGAGGACAAGGTTATGCAAATTAGTGCTGATAAGAAGATGGTTGCTGAGTCACTTGCTCTGCTCACTGAGAAGCAAAACATTTTAAAGAATAGTTCTTCCAAGCATTCTAAAACTTCACTGTTATGTGAGATACCTGAGTTGTCAGTTGGGGATTCTAATGGTGAAGAGGATTCTGATGAGGATCTGAGGAGATTTGCTGAAAACTTGGCCTTGTTGACAAGAAATTTTAACAAAAGGTTTGACGAGAAAAAGCTATATTCTAAATTCAAACCTGATTTCTACAAGGCTGACAAGTTTATAAAGGGATGTCTGAAAAGAGAGTGTTTGAGAAAGAAGAGAAGAAATAGAGAAAGAGAAATAGAAAGAGGAAGAAAAGAATAATCGTTGTTTTAACTGTGGTAAATCAGGCCATTATGTGAGAGATTGTCGTATGAAAAAGGTGAAGGATTCAAACTACTATGTGAAGAAAGCTCAGCTGGTAAGAGCAAAGAGAAGAGAAAAGCTCTAATGGTTGGATGATACATTTGAGGATGAGGAAGCTCATTTCACATAAGTTCACTATAACTTGATGGCTTCACTTAATGACAATGCTAGTACAACTAAGAAGGTAAATTCAGAGTATGAATCTGAGGTATATTCTTTAACTGAAAATGATTTTTTTGAAAATGAAGAAGTACATAACTTGATTTCTCAAATTAATCTTTTGAAAAGTGAGTTTGATGATTTAAAAGAAAATTTTAAGTAAGAAAAGAGTTTGGTTTTGAGACATGTTAGTGTATAGTTGTATCCAAGATTTAAGTAGAAAAGTTAAAGTCATGTAAAGTCAAATGGTGTCAAAGTCTTTTAACTCAACCTTGTATTAGTAGCCTTTAGTGTGAGTGTTAGTAGAGTGGGTAAGACATATGAGAGTTTCAGTGCTGTGAGAGTTTCATGTAATTCATTGTATTCATCCTTGTGAGATATACGACTTGTTACTTTCTCTGTCTACTCTCTCTAGATTGTTCATAACTGTCATATCTTGAATTGAATTGCTTGAATTAGTGACCTAACAATTGGTATCAGAGCAGACCAAAATCATTCAGATGGATTGACACACTTGGATTTGATCAAATTCTTGATTCCACGATGAACATGCAGAAAAGTTTTTTGAAAATCATTGTTGCATAAATTTTTTCAGGAAAAATCGATTTTATTGAAAGAAAATGGGTGATTAGTGATCGACTTGTGTTTGTACAACTTTCTTGTTTAGATTTCAACTCGAAATTCGCACTAAATTGCATTCAATTTTGAATTTTTGTGGGTTTCGATTTTGGAAAAAGTCGAACACTGTTTTTTGATCAATTTTCAATGATTTTGTTGTTTTTAGTCTAATCTTTGTATTAGGAAAGTGTTTAGTTTGATATTTTGATCATCATTGTACAATTTTTGAGATTTGATTGCAGGTTTTCAATGTTTTGATCGAAATCCGTGAATATAACTGAAGAACACGCAAGATTCAAAAAACGCGCAACATTCATCTAAAGAACACGCATGATACAGAACACGTAAGCAATGAAGAACGTGCACAATGAAGACATTTCATGTTTCCATGTTTTATGTGAGTTCTTGGTCAATACGCGCATAGAGTGTTCTGCCAGAAGTGTAAACGCGCAAGACAAGATTTGCGAGTTTTGTTTTATGAAGCCTTCGATCTGCGAGTTTTGTGTTTTGAGAGTTTTTATTTGATCAAAAATTTTCTAAGTCCATAACACGCTAACTCATTGCGAGAAGTTGAAATCAAAGAACACGCACGTTATTATTTGCGCGAACAAAGAACATGCATATCCCTATCTGCACAAACCTAAAATGCGCACGTAGTGTTCTGCGCGAACCTGGAACGCGCTTAAGCCTATCTGCGCGAACTAGTGTGAACAGTGATTTGCGAGTTTGTTCGTTTTGCGCGAAGTGAAGTTTTTTTTACTATAATGTTCTGCGAGTTTGTGCCTTAGAAATTTTTCTGATCTTTTCAAGTTTTGATCAAATTTATCTTTCAAGTCAAATTTTCATCTGAATATTTTGGACGATCATTTCAAGCATAACATTCAAGATGTCTACTGTTTTATCAGGGAGAGATTGTTCCATCATGTATATGCCTGAGATACCTGTCATAGAAGTTGAACGTGATAAACTGAAGATTCAGAATTCAGTTCTTCTAAATCAGATTCAGGAGTTGAAAGCTAAATTTGTTAATTCTGATAAAACTTATGAATGTGCAAAATGTATTAATCATTCTAAATTTGATTTTGCAGGTATCATTAAGGCAAGAGAGAAAGAAATTGAAATGAAAGAAGATATCATTAAGACAAGAGAGAAAGATATTGAAATGAAAGAGGACATTATTGAGGCAAGAGAGAAAGAAATCAAACTGAAAGAAATAAAGATAACCAATCTTCAAAGCAAGCTAAAGACAACTGAACAGAATTCATCGGAGCTGAAAGCTGAATCAGTTGATTTACACATCAAGTTTAAACTCTTGAAGTTCAAATTTCTGCATTGGAAGCAAAAAATGCTGATCTGATGAAAAATCTCAATGCAAATAATGTCAAAGCTGATTTAGAGAATGTTTATACTAAAAAGCTTTCTGACTTTTCTAAGAAAGCTTTTCAAGAGAAAATGATTTAGAGCTAAGATGCTTAAAACTCTTGAAGCAAGTATCCGAATTTGAAAATATTTTCATAACTGAAAGAGATACTTTTGCAAAAGAGAGAAAAGTTCTTGAAAATAAAAATCTTGAACTTCCTAAGCAGATTTCTACCTTACAAGACTTACTTGAAAAAGAAAGACAAATATTTCAAGAGAAGAAAAAGTCTTTTGATTCTGAAAAGAAAAGGTTTGAAAAGAAAAATGTTGGGATTTTCAAGGAAATTTCTGAGAAAAACAAGAACTTGGAAAAAGTTTTTGAGCAAGAACGTCTAATCTTTGAAAATGAAATATCTAAGCTCACATCCAAGATATATGTTCTATCATCAGACATTCAAAAAGAACAGATGGCAAAATCTGATTTGAAAAAGAATTTTGACACACTTGTTGATGAAAGAAACATTTTGTCTGAAAAGATAAAACAACTTGAAGTTGCAAATGTTGAATTGTCAGATAAAATTTCTACTGATGTGATTAGTCAATCACCTTATGACAATTTAACGGAATCAGTATGTTCTTTTAAAACTTCTTCAAGTTCCATTCATGAAAATGTTTCAAAAAGGTCAAGTGTCAAATCTAAAATTGTCAAATCAAATCAGATTCGTCCATCTAATCTGTTTTATGACAAAACTGTTGATAGTCCAGCAAGCTTTTATGTTAAAACTCTTGAAAAGCATAATTCAAAGAAAGGTCAGATGGTCTGGAGAGTGAAGGATTCTCTGGATGACAAAAAGATTGACAAATTATTAGTATCCACAAAAAATGCCAAAAAGAATAGAGCACATAAAGGTAAATCTTCTGGTAAACCTGATATGTTTTATTCTGCTAATCATTTGATCAGGATTGCTCAGAAGAAGATATGTTGTTCTTACGGTGGAGAGAATGATTTTGTTCAAAGAGAATCTGCTCATCACTGATATGGAACTTACATAATTACTTCTCAGAAAAGTATACATAAAATTGTTAAATCTAATGAGAAGTGGATTCCTAAATCTAACTAACCAGGACCCAAATACCAGTGGGTACCAAAACCTATTAAATATGTTTCGCAGGTACCACAGGTTTAGGGGGAGCAAGATTACAAGCTTTTGAACAAAGAAGTTCAAAACCCGGACTTCAATGTTCAAAGAGTATGGCTTCTTATTACAATAGATCAGGACCCGATCTTAAATGTTAAAAGACTATGACTTCTAAACACATCAGTTTAGGACTCGGTCTTCAATGTTTAAAGACAAAGATATTTTACAAATATCCAGGGGGAGCTTATCAGAATATAAATCATTTTATCATGATGTGAGGGGGAGCTTAAATGTAAGTATTTTCTGATCTAGATCTCTGATTGTTTGAAAGAAGAACAACTTTCGAGCATGAAAATATTTTCTTAAATGTTCAAACCACTTCTAGTTCTCAAAAGATTTCATGAATTTAGAAGTGTGATTTTCATACAAGAACGTTAATGTTTAACTGACCGTGTGTTTCCAAAGATCAATACTTGTGTATTATCTTGTCTATATACTGTCAAGCATTCATACACACCGGTTCAGTATTTCATTTGAATTTGTTATTACCATGTGTTGGATCAAATAATTGTATTCAAGATTAAAGTTAAAGTTCAGGGTTTAAACTGCAATTGTGTCAAAGTTAAAATAGAGGGTCTAAACTGTATTTACTTGATAGTTACAGTTCAGGGTTTAAATTGTAATAGTTTAATAGTTATTAGCTATTGGGCCCAAGCCCATTAAGCATTAGGAAGCCCATATGGCCTGGTTATTTAAAGTTATGTTTTGTTTAGTTTTAGGGTTAAGAAACCTTTCATATTTTCATAATTATTGTTTAGAGAGAGGTAGCAAGTTTTCTCTGTATTCAAAGGGTATCAAGAACACTCAAGGGTTTCATTGTTTATTCAAGGGATTGGTATGTTACTCTGATTTATATATCTCTTGATTATTATTGTGTTGCTTGATTACTTGTTTCTGTGATTATTTACCAACTAGATTAAACTGGGATAACAAGTGGTATCAGAGCCTAAAAGAATAAAAAAAAAAGATTTCAAAGTTACTATTCATCGAAGTTACTGTTCATCGAAATTTTTTTATCTGATTTCATGAATATATGTGCGTTTATGTTTAAGATTGATCTGATTAGGTGTGTTTTGCGTTACTGAACACTATCTGATTGATTAACTGCATTAGAAAGTATCAAGTGAATGAATTTGTGATTTTGAGTTTTCTGGTTTCAAAGAGAGTCGACACTGTGTTCTTCATAATCGATGCGTGAAAGTTGAAATTAATCTTTGATTTTGATTGAATACTGATCGATACTTGTTTCTGGGCACAAAGGTGTATTTTTTGCATTCAATTTCTGGGTTAAACTGATTTTCTAGGTTGATTATTGTGTTTGTTCATCGACTTCTGGGCTGCTTAAGAACATATCGGTCGAACATTCTATCGGTCGAGTTACACCGGTCTAAGAGTATATCGATCGAGTTACATCGGTCCTTAGTACCATACCGGTCCTTACTCTTCCGGTCGAATACCATTTATCGGTCCTTAGCATTCGACCGGTACACTCTCAGCTCACCCCGGTCTAAGGAAGTCCTGATCGAAGACCATTATCGGTCATAGCAGATTACCGGTCGAGTATTCATTATCAATCGCCCGGACCCTTGCCTATACCGGTCGAAGGCAGTTTACCGGTCAAAGAAGTTTCCCGGTCTTGCAGCATACCGGTCGAACAAAGTACCGGTACAAGAAACTTACCGGTCGAACTCTCTATACCGGTCTTAGTCGTTTACCGGTCGAGCATAAGACCGGTTGTTACATCTTACCGGTCAAACAAGGTACCGGTCTAAGCAAAACCCCGGTCGACTCAATACCGGTCGAAGCACATCCCCGGTCGATTTTTTGCAAACTGTAATAGGGCATCTAATTGTCAAAAAAATTTCTCTAGGGGCACTGCCCCCATACCCCCGCAAGGGCGTTGCCCCTTGACCCCACCCGCTAACCGGGTAGCGGGACCCCCGTGCTAAGTCTGCGAAGGGGGACAAAAGTTTTGCTCTTGATCAAAATCTTCTTAATTTTTCAGTATTTTATTCATAGATATTAGTGCTTTATACTGTGTGCGAGGACTGCATTTGATTATCTTTGGAAATTTATTTTTCTGAAATTTTTTGAGTGTAGTCTTTACTCTTGATTCTAACGATCTCATCTAGTTGGTTGTCTTGGTACTGATAAGTTTAATTACTAACCGTACAGCTAAGATGTCGAACCAGCTTCTCTCGATGGGCTCTCAGTCCAAACCGCCTGTCCTTATGGCTGATGAATATCAGCAATGGAAGAAGAGAATGGTCCAGTTTCTGAATCATAAAAACAGAGACTACATGGAACCAATCATCAATGGTCCTGTCAATCCGATGATCAAAGTTGATGGCCAAGCAACAACTGACACCTCTCCAGAAATCCCAGACAGATATGTTCCTAAACCTTATCAGTACTTTACTGAAAAGCAGAAGGAACAGTACAAGACAGATGAAGAGGCTCTTATCTATCTGACCATGGCAATCCCGAACGACATCTACAACCCTGTAGACAGTCGGAACTCTGCAAAGGAAATCTGGGATGAACAATCCAGACAGTTTGAAGGAAGTGAAGCCTCTATCCAAGCTAAGCAGAATATATGCATAAATGCATACGAGGGGTTTCATGCAAAAGAAGGAGAGACGCTGCTAGAGACCTACAACAGATATAACATCATTCTCAATGACCTGCGGAGGAACAACATCTCAAAGTCTGCTTCTGAGATTAATTATAAGTTCATCAAGAACTTAAATCCAGAATGGAAGAACTTTGCCATCAACCTTCAGATGTCAAAGAACATGGCTCAGGAAAACGTCACTGATATTTTCTCCACTCTTTCTCAGCATGAGGATGAGGTGAGAACCATCAATCTTGAGTCCAATAAACTGAAGGATTCTGTGGCTCTCATAGCCGGCAAAGGTTCTGTATCTTCCACAAGGTCAAAGAAAAAGGTGACAAAAGCACTAGTTACTGAAGTTACCGACTCTGAATCTGCTTCAAGTGATGAAGAACTGGAGATTGATTCTGATCCATATTTTCAGAAGTTCTCTGAGGACTTGGCTCTTATTACTCGAAGATTCAAGAAGACCTTTGGCAAGAAGAAGTTTTATTCAAAGCCTAAGTACGAAGGTCACAAGAAAGAGAAGGCTGAATTAAGATACAAGCCAAGGCAAGGACGGCGAGAGGAAAGACGAGAAGAGAGAAAAGAAGACATAAGAGAAGATAAGAGAGAAGAAAAGAAAGAAGACAGAGCTGATGAACCAGGAAGATGCTACAATTGTGGCAAATTTGGGCACTTCTCCAGAGACTGCAGATTCAAGAAGGTAAAGAACTCAGACTATTATGCAAGAAAGTCACTCATCGCCAAGAAAGCTGAAGAAGGAAAGGTGCTTATGGCCGAAGAATAGAACTGGCTGTTCCAAAGTTCCGATGACGAGGAGCAAGCTCACTTCACCCACGTATCTTATATGGCAAAGCTGGATGGTGACGATGAAGATTCTAGGCACAATCTGAAGATGCAAACTCTGAGGTAAGTGATAATTCTGAGCTTATTGAATCTCTTATGACCCAAATACATAGCATGAAAGATGAATTTGATTTATTGAAAGGCAAACTTAGCTCTGCACAACAATCAATATTGAGTTTTCGTGATGAAAACGCTTTGCTGAAAGTTGTTGTGGACGAAAAAGAAAAGGAAAAAGACGGTTTAAAAGCTGAAAAGGATTCTTTGAAAAGCAAAATATCTGATTTAGAAAAGGATCTTGTGAATATCAATGCTGAAAAAGGTGAGTTCAAAATAAAATTTGAAGTTTGTTATAAAGAAAGAAATGAAGCTTACACCAAAATTAAGCAACTGGAGGACATTAATATGAAACGAGGTCAGACTGAGCAAACATTAAATATGTTGACCAATAAACTCCAAGACGAAAGGTTTTATAAACTAAAACCAGGTTTGGGTGTACCAACTAATGAGATTTTGAAAAAGGCACCGGAGCATTTATATAATTTTGATAAATTCGGCTCCGCAATCAGACCCATTCCTGACATTCGTGCAACTTTTGTTGAAGCAAGTACTCCTACACGTTTATCTGAGATCAAAGGTCAAGAAGAAATGGGAAAGAACAAGTCTGGTGACACTGATTCTCAAAATCTTTTTAAATCAGTTGGTTTTACATATGGTGATTTGAATAAAAGCTATGAGACTCGAAAGATCGAATGTACTTAATTTGAATCACTATTTACCACACCTTCCAAAGAATCAGTAAGCACCAACACAGTTCCACCTGATACTGCATGCAAATATGATGAGTATGAATCGGATGTTGATCCATCTACTATACCATCAGTCTCAAATCCCATTGCTTCTAAACCTTTACTTGTTGAAGAGGTTGAAGAAGAAACTTCTATCACGAATGAATCTTGTGTACAAAATGATAAAACGGAGTTTATTGAGTCCATGACAGAAGAATTATTTTCTGAAATGATGAATGCTTCAGACTCTGATCCTGTTTCTATTCCAAAGGAGTCAAATTCTGTGAATGATAATACATCTGAATTGATGAAGCAAATTGATATGGTGCAAC
The DNA here is from genome assembly GCA_954870635.1 of Arctium minus. Taxonomy (NCBI): domain Eukaryota; kingdom Viridiplantae; phylum Streptophyta; class Magnoliopsida; order Asterales; family Asteraceae; genus Arctium; species Arctium minus. The sequence continues at coordinate 43,625,088 of OX941092.1, read as the reverse complement.
AGTCTCTTGATGAGGTTGAAGATGAAAACTTTGATCTCAAACATAAACTTGAAAAGTCTTTAAAAGTAAATCAAGAGCTTTGCACTGAGATTAATGATTTGAAAATTACTTTGTTTAAAAATGCTTCAAATGATAAACAGATGTTCAATGATCCAAGCTGGAAGGTAAGAACCAATCCAGAATTTGATGCTCCTACAAAACCTTCAGTTGTTTACTCTAACTGTCCTGAATATCCACCAAGCATCTTTGAGAAGGGTGAAACTTCAACTAATTCTAGAAAGGAATCACCTTCTAAGCATGAGACTAATGAGATTCCTATTTCTGTTTCAGATATAAGAGGAAATGGAGTTGGGAAGAGTAAGAAGAATAAAGATCTTAGTTTGAATAAAAAGAATAGTTTGAATTCTAGTAGTTGTCCTACAGACAGTGTTATTTTGAATAGTACTTCTTCTAATAAACATGAATGTAAGATTTGTTCCGATAAATCTAAGTTTATGAATTTTGCTCGAAAGAATCTTTATTGCAAACACTGTTGGGATAATTCATTCAAATACTACTCCCCACCTAAGTCCAAAAGGAATAAAAGCAAAGCTAAGCTAAACTCTAAGTCTAATTCTAATTCTGATTCTTCTACACATCCCAAAGTGTATCGAGCTAAGGTTGCCAATCCTACTTCTAAAAAGCACTTTCAGGAATTAAATGTTAAGATGGTTTGGAAATGGGTTCCAAAACCGCGTTATGAATGGAGAGTGAAAGTCAAACCAGATGATATTCCTGAGTTGCTTGATGCTAACCGCGAAGGACCCATCCTGATATGGGTGCCTAAGCAAAACTAATTGTCTCTTTTGCACGCCTGTCGATTGTGGGTAATAGATTTCGGATGTTCACGCCACATGACAGGATTCAAGCACCTCTTGCATAACTATGTGGAGGAGCCTGCCGGAGCAGTTAGATTTGCCAATTCTGAAGCCGAAGGCCACGTCAGAGGATATGGAATGCTCGATAACGGTGTTGTGAAGATTCAAAAAGTGCTATATGTTGAAGGACTTGATCACAACCTGTTCACTACCAGTCACTTCTGTGACATGAAATATCAAGTCCGCTTCACAACAACTCATTGCTATCTAGAGGATCCAGATGGTTACGAAGTCTTCAAGGCTGAGCGCCATGGAAATCTATACTATGTAGATTTTCCTACACTGTCTGCCACACGTCCAGTATGTCTACTAGCCAAAGCTTCCAAAACACAATCGTGGACGTGGCATCGACGCTTGTCTCATCAAAATTTCAGATCTATAGCAAAGCTACAGAGACAAGGTCTGGTCAAAGGTCTACCAGAAATGAGGTTCGAAAAAGACTCATTGTGTTCTGCATGTGAGTTGGGCAAAATGAAGCGAAGCTCCTTCGAGTCCAAAGCTGAATCATCGACCTCATCTGCACTGGAACTTCTTCATATGGACCTTTGTGGCCCAATGCGCACAACATCTATCAACGGAAAGAAATATGTGTTGGTAATGATAGATGACTACTCAAGGTATACATGGCTCGAGTTTCTTCGCAACAAGTCAGATGCTCCAGAGTTGATTATCGCTTTTATCAAGCGCATTCAAGTACGTCTTCAACTGCCAGTCAAAACCATTCACAGTGATAATGGCACGGAGTTCAAGAATGACACCCTGAAGAGTTATCTTACTTCCGTGGGTATTTCACATAATTTCTCCGCCGCTTACACTCCACAACAAAACGACATTGTTGAACGGAAGAACCATACTGTGGTTGAAGCAGCTCGTACTATGCTTGCTTACTCGAATCTACCCATGTACCTTTGGGCTGAGGCAGTCGCTACAGCATGTTTTACTCAGAACCGTACCATTTTGGTCAAGCGATTTAATAAGACAACATATGAGTTGATCAACAATCGTACACCTAACATCAAGTTCCTTCATGTATTTGGTTGCAGGTGTTACATTCTAAAAGAGCGTCAAGGATTATCAAAGTTTGATAAGAAAGCGGATGAAGGATATCTCGTTGGATACTCTCTGACATCCAAAGCTTATCGAATTTACATTATTTGAACCAAGACGGTTGTTGAGAGCATGAATGTCTCCTTTGATGAGAATTCTACAAGGACTTCTGGACACAACAGTTCAGAACTCGGTCTTAACGACAAAGCTTCTATTCAATCAAGAATAGAACCAGCACCTAAAGGATTCACTTCTTCTAACTCTAACTCTACTTCATCTAAGTTAGATTTATTGTTTATTGATGCCTTTGATGATATATGTGCAGATTTTGAAAAAGGCATATCCACATCAATAACAAGTGGTACAAGCTCGGAGGTCCCTACTATTTCTGAAGACATGTCTGGACCTTCCGAAGAAGTCACTGACACTTCATCTCCATCAGGTACGAGTACAAAGTTAGTTTCTGACTCTACTAATGCTGAATCTGTCTCTACAGATAGTTCTTCTGGAAACGAAGTCCTGAGCACTTCAACTATTAGTCCAGAAGCTTCAGTATCAGAAACACCAGTACAAGATGTCCCGAGTACATCTATGGAGAAACCTGCCGTACAAGATGACAACGATGCGTCAAATACGCAACAAACAGTTGAAGCCTTACCAAGCACATATCGTTGGACTAAGGATCATCCCCTGGAAAACGTGATAGGTGACGTACAATCTGGTGTCACAACAAGATCTGCAACAGCCAACTTCTGCATATTTTCAAGCTTCCTTAGTTCCCTAGAACCGAAGAAAGCGTCTGAAGCTCTACGTGATCCCTTCTGGATTTCTGCTATGCAAGATGAGCTTCTCCAATTCGAAAGGAACAAGATATGGCGCTTGATCCCACTACCTAAAGGTAAATCCGTTATTGGCACAAAGTGGGTGTTCAGAAATAAGAAAGATGAAGCTGGAGTAGTCGTGAGAAACAAAGCTCGACTGGTCGCCAAAGGGTATTGTCAACAAGAGGGCATTGACTATGATGAAACATTCGCCCCGGTTACAAGGATCGAAGCCATCAGAATCTTTCTAGCCTATGCAGCGCACAAAAACTTTACAGTCTATCAGATGGATGTAAAGTCGGCTTTCCTGAACGGCGTTCTGCATGAGGAGGTCTACGTGGCTCAACCTGAAGGTTTCGTTGATCCTCATCACCCTGATCATGTCTATGTTTTAGACAAAGCGCTTTATGGTCTTAAACAAGCACCGCGAGCCTGGTATGAAACTCTCACTAAATTTCTACTTGCTTCTGGTTTCAAGAAAGGTACTGTTGATACAACCTTATTTCTTAAAAGGCAAGGTGAGGACTTGATTCTTATTCAGATTTATGTTGACGACATAATATTTGGGTCGACAAATCAGAAATTTTGTAAGAACTTTTCAAAAATAATGGAAACAAAGTTTGAGATGTCGATGATGGGTGAATTGAATTTCTTTCTTGGCCTACAAGTAAAGGAATTACCCGACGGCATATTTATTAATCAAGCTAAATATATAAAAGATATTTTGAAAAAGTTCAATATGTCAGATAGTTCAGTCATGAAAACACCAATGGCTACTGGTACACTCTTAGACGCGGATCCCTCCGGGAAACCTGTTGATCAAAAGGTGTATCGTAGTATGATTGGTTCTTTACTTTATCTGACTGCTAGTCGCCTGGATATAATGTTTGCCACATGCTTTTGTGCGAGATATCAGTCTAATCCTAAAGAGTCGCACTTAACTGCTGTTAAGCGAATCCTTAGATATCTCAAAGGCTCTCCCAATCTAGGCCTTTGGTATCCAAAGGATTCTCGTTTTGAACTAACTGCCTTTACAGATGCTGATCATGCAGGATGTAAGCTAGACCGGAAAAGCACCTCTGGGTCATGTCAATTTATAGGTGACAAACTTGTAAGTTGGACCTCAAAGAAACAAAACTGTGTTTCAACATCCACTGCCGAGGCTGAGTATGTAGCTGCTGTTCTCAAGTCCTCTGGATGACGACACAGTTAAGGGACTTTGGATACAACTACAAGCGTGTTCATATTTATTGTGATTCCAAGAGCGCAATATCTATAACTGCTAATCCGATACAACATTCGAAGACCAAGCATATCGACGTACGCTATCATTTCATCAAGGATCATGTAGAAAAAGGTAATATTGAAATGCACTTTGTTCAAACTGACTTCCAGTTAGCTGACCTTTTCACCAAACCATTGGATGAAAAGCGTTTTCAATTTCTCATCATCAAACTTGGTATGTTGAACATGTCTTAAACCTTACTTATGATTCTAGGGGGAGTATTCCAAGTTTTGATCTTGTGTGTTATTTTCCAACTGTTATTCACAAATGATTACTATAATTTTCTTTATGCAGGTTTGGTCAAGTGACAATGGCTTCTAATCACATCGGATTAGAACCCGCACTTCAGTACCTTATTTTTTTGTTTATTAAAAAAAAAAAAAAAAAAAAACTTGTCTGACTGTGATATTAACAGATTTTTGGATACTTAAATGCTTATCTGACCGTGTGTTCTTAAAGATAAATACTTGCGTTTTATCTTGTCAATATACTTTGTCAAGTATTCATACACATAACGGTTCAGAACATTCTATTTGACTTTGTTATTACCATGTATCAAAAGTTAAATCTTTCTATGGTAATACTCACGTTATTTGTATTCACTGTTGATTGAATCAAACGTCATTTCATGTGCTTTCATTGAAAATATGTTTATATATTGTTCATATAAACAACATTCGTTTTTGATTCTCCAAAATCTTATTCTTCATGACAAAATGATATGATCTTAATTGTCAAACTCTTTTAGTTTGAGGGGGAGAATTGCATCGTCATACATAACTGTTTTGACATCTCCGAAAGTCTTATTTCTCATGTAACAAGTGGTATTTGTGCTTACATGTACAATAGCCTGTTGAACAACATGTTTCTTTTAGGATCATACATGGGATTCAGTGTGAGAACTTAACAGAACTTCCATGGATTCACGATAACCAGTGTTTCCTACCTAGGAAGTATTCCCTGAGTGATTGAGGGGAGAAGGGTCAAAAGATTTGAGTGTTGGTGTGTGAAAAGAGGTAAAATGGAAAAGAGAGATTGGTTAGACGTGAGCATTAAAAGAAAGAGGGTGAGAGAACAGAGTAAAATAATATTAAACTCTGGACCAAACTTCTTTCTGAGCCGGGCAGCCACATAATCTGATTGGTTCACATTCTTTGGTGACCATCATTGAAATAGGCAACTAGCCCATGCCATCTCTTGCATACAACCTCACCAGCTACTCATTCTTTTCTCAAAAAGAGAATGTTTCACATTTTCTGGGGACGCAACACATACGCTATTGGTTCTTCATTTGGAAGATACTAATATTGAAAAAGAAGGAAAGTTGCCCCACCTTCGAACCCTTTCTCATGCACATTGAGTCTTTGTATAATTTGTTGCTGTCTCAACAAGTTTACATACTTTGAGCCTATATTGAAAAAGCAATCATCTATGCTTAATTTTTTTTTCTAACACATGCACGAGCACACAGAAATTTGTTTTCTGTCAGAACGTTCATAAATAACCATGTGTTATTCGATGATTGAATGGAAGACCTGGGGAGTCTACATCAAACCAGCTCCTTATATAGTAACTTTGTGTTACTTAGTGACTTTGTGTCATTGACAGGCATTCTAACTGAGTCATTTGTTGATTCATGGTTACACTTATTAAACTGTTTGAATTTGAAAAGATTCGAATGGTTACTACTTTCTATTTTAATCTGAAAAGATTGAAATAATCACTCTTTCCATCTGGGAAGACTGCTCTTATTTCCATACAGGGCTCGTTACATGAAGATTGTGCTTACGTGATCATACACAATAGGAGAGATTGTCTTGAAAAGGGGGAGATTGTTTTGCAAAGTTTTGATGATGATGATTCTCACCACTCATCAAAAAGGGGGAGAAGATACAAAAATGGAGAATTATCAAAGAAGGAGAATATAATCTGAAGACTGCTGAAGATTTTCAAAGATATCAAAGTTTCAAAGATTTTAAAGATTTTAAAGATATCAAGTTTTGAAGCAATCAACGTCATATCTGAAGAAAAGAGAATACAAGTGAAGACCCGAAGACAATTGTTAAAAAAATTTTAATCTTGAATCCAAAGGGGGAGATTGTTAGATCAAATAATTGTATTCAAGATTAAAGTTAAAGTTTAGGGTTGCAATTGTGTCAAAGTTAAATTAGAGGGTCTAAACTGTATTTACTTGATAGTTACAGTTCAGGGTTTAAATTGTAATAGTTTAATAGTTATTAGCTATTGGGCCCAAGCCCATTAAGCATTAGGAAGCCCATATGGTCTGGGTATTTAAAGTTATGTTTTGTTTAGTTTTAGGGTTAAGAAACCTTTCATATTTTCATAATTATTGTTTAGAGAGAGGTAGCAAATTTTCTCTATATTCAAAGGGTATCAAGAACACTCAAGGGTTTCATTGTTTATTCAATGGATTGGTATGTTACTCTGATTTATATATCTCTTGATTATTATTGTGTTGCTTGATTACTTGTTTCTGTGATTATTTACCAACTAGATTAAACTGGGATAACACCATGTCTCATAACGAAACAATTTTTCGATGGTAATACTCCAGTTTGTAATTCAATGTTGTTGAGCATCATACATCATTTCAACTTGAGCGTTCATTTCAAAATTGTTTATATTCGTTCATATAAACAAACTATCAAGTTATTTGATACCCTAACCTTTCACGTTCATATTTCGTGATATTTGATCTGATTGATACATTGTCAGATTCTCAAAACAATTCTCTTGATTTCATTTCATTCATTCAATATCCTTGTTTTGAGAGATCTTCATTTTTCAAATGCTCGAATTCCATTCATATATTTGATGAGCATACATTATGACAATGTTATCATATTTTGTGCTCAACTGTTCAAGTTAAATTGTTGAGCAACTATTCTTTTTAGGAAAACTACATGGGATTCGTGTGAGAGCTTAAACAGAACTTCCATGGATTCACGTTAACCAGTGTTTCCTACCTTGGAAGTTATCCTAGAGTGATTAAGGGATCAGGGGTTTTAAATCAAAGAGTGGGGGAGATAACTCATTCGATTGAGTTTTTCTCAGTGTGTGTAGTGAAAAAATGTAAAAGAGAGTTTGGTTAGAAGTGAGCTTAAATGTTCAAAAGAAAGAGGGTGTGAGAACAGAGTTAAAAGAATATCAGAACTCTGCACCAACCACTTTCTGAGCCTGGTAGCCACATCTACTGATTGGTTCACATTCTTTGGTGACCATCATTGAAAAAGGCAGTGAGCCCATGCCAACTCTTGCAATTACCCCACCAACCACTCGTTTCTTTCTCAAAAAAAATGTTTCAATTTTCTTGGGGAAACAACATATCTGCTATATGATCTTCACTCGGAAGATTTAGATATTGAAAAAGAAGGAAGTTTGCCACACATTCGCACCTCTTTCATGCACATTGAGTCTATGTAATACTTGTTGCTGTCTCAACAGTTTACACATTTTGAGCCTGTAAAAAGCTTAAGTAGCTTCAATCATTTCTACACTTTCACGTACACACAAGGAATATGTTTTCTTGTCATAACATTCATAGAAATTCCTTCGTGTTTTTCGATGATTGAATGGAAGCCCTGGGGAAGTGAACATCATAAAAACTCCTTTCTAATGTACATCCATTGTACAAAGTGGCTCCGTACTACTTACAGGCATTTTAACTGTATCATTGGTTGATTCAGGGTTACAACGTTTATTATATCTGAATTTGAAAAGATTCGGGTATATACTTTTTATGAATTGAAGAATACTCAGATCAAAAAGGGCGGAGAATGTCAGTTTATCAAAAAGGGGGAGATAGATTTTCAAAGACTGTGATGACTTGAAAAAGGTTTTGATGATTTTGTTGCACACAATTCATCAAAAATGGGGAGATATTCAGGATATTAAATTCAAATGAAACTTTAAATATTGTCAGAGGATTCATCTTATAAAAGGAAGAGATTTTCTGAAGAAAAAGGGGGAGAAATTCAGAAATTTCAAGTCAAATGAAAGAATGAGCGAAGTTTGAAAGATCATTCTCATCAAAAGAGAAGATTCAAATAGATTCTGAAGAAATTTGTTTCGAAGATGATTCAAGAAAGTTTTTTTTCCAAAGGCAGTTCAGAGATCACAGAGATGAAGATACAAGTATTGAAAGATTCCTCAAAGATTAAAAAATTCAAAGAAGTTTCAAAGTTTCAAATTTTTAGTTCAAGACTTGATGACTTTACAAAGAAGTTGTGAAAGACTTTTCAAGATTCTTCAAAAGCAGATTGTTTGAAGATTGTCAGAGCTTCAATGTTTAAAGACGTCAGAGTCAAAGTTTTGAAGAATCAAGAGCTGAAGACTAATGTCATTTTTTTAAATCTTGAATACAAAGGGGGAGATTGTTAGTGTATAGTTGTATCCAAGATTTAAGTAGAAAAGTCAAAGTCATGTAAAGTCAAAAGGTGTCAAAGTCTTGTAAGTCAACCTTGTATTAATAGCCTTTAGTGTGAGTGTTAGTAGAGTGGGTAAGACATATGAGAGTTTCAGTGCTGTGAGAGTTTCATGTAATTCATTGTATTCATCCTTGTGAGATATACGACTTGTTACTTTCTCTCTCTACTCTCTCTAGATTGTTCATAATTGTCATATCTTGAATTGAATTGCTTGAATTAGTGACCTAACAAGACATTAGGATGAAAAAGCTTTATACAAATGTTTAGTTGAAGATAAAGAAAATTAGAAAATTCTGATTCGAGCTGAAAAAGCAAAGTTGGAAACCAAAATTTCTGAAGTACAAAAGGAATTAGTCAATGTGAAGGATGAAAAAGTTGATTTTCAATTTAAATTTGAAGTGTGTTATCAAGAAAGATCTGAGGCTTATGCTAAAATAAACAGTTAGAAGATTTAATTTTTAAAAGGGGTCAGACTGAACAGACTTTAAATATTTTGACCAATAACCCAAAAGATACTAGATTTTACAATCCGAAAATGGGTTTGGGTCTTTCAGAAAATAATTTTTTAAAAAGTGCGCCCAAAAGTCTTTATAACTTTGAGAAAATGGGTGTTGTATCTCAAAAGATTCCAGATATTTCTGAAACATTTATCAAATCTGATAGTTTTATATCTGAATCTCCTGAAAAGGAAAAAAAAAAGATAGATGATGACTTATCTGATGATAGTGCTGATTCACAGACTCCGAGCTTTAATTCAGTTGAACTCAAATATGATGATTTGAATACGAGTTATAAAAACAAAAAGATTGAATTTACTGAGTTTGAAATGTTGTTTCCTAAATCAGTACCTGAAGTCAGTGTATCTAAATCTGTTAATTATGATTCTTCTAGGGAGACAAAGGTAGAGAATTCTGTTTTGGAATCTAAGTACGAATTCATCATTTCTATGAATGAAAATGTTTTTAGTCAAAGGATGAATGCTTTAGTTTGTGATCCTGAATCAAAAAACTCTAAGTCAAATTCTGAGTTTGATAGAATTTCAGCTTTACAAAAAGAAGTTTCTTATTGGCAAAAAGAGTTTAAGAAACGGATGATGAGAAATATGATCTCAAGTTCAAATTGATAAAATTTTACAAGAAAATAAAGAACTTTGTATAAAGATCAAACAGTTAGAGGTTTTAAATTTCAAAAGAAATCTATCTGATTCAACTTCTGTTTCTGATATAAACTGTTTTGAAGAACAAAATTGGAATGTTCATTCAAAGCCGGAGTTTGATTGTCAGAATAAATATTCTTTTGTTTTTCTCAAATATTTTGAAGAAAGACCGAGTATCTTTAATGTGGGAGAAACTTCGGGAACTCAATCTAATTTAGTCTCCGAGGATTTTTCCAAAGCTAAAAGTTCTCCTTTTAAGACTTCTATTGACTTGAATTCTTCTTGTATTTCAGAAATGAATGTTGGAAAAAGTTTAGGTTGGAAGAGAAAGGATACTCAACAAAAGACTGAGCAAAAAGATTTAAAAACTAGATTTTCTATTAAGCCTGTTAGAATAGTTCATGCCAACAATGATCAATGTAATGGATTTTCTAGAAAAGTTTGTAATGATTTTGATGCTACTTTTTGTCAAAATTGTTCAAATAAATGTACTAATTTTGCTCGTTCTAAGTTATAGACTTTAGCACAAAAGAAGTTGCATTGTATTCATTGTAGACAACATTCATTCTCTCTCAATGCTAATTTTTCAAAGAAAAGAAATGTTAAAAGCTTGTCTCGAAACAAATATTTTTCTAGATCATCTTCTAAATAGTTTGTTAAGGTGTTTGCTGCTAATAAGAAAGATTTTTTTAAACATGTTGATGTGAAGTTTGTCTGGAAATGGTTACCTAAGGGCATACATAAACCAAAAACTTTGCTCAAAGAGCCCAGATTTGAATGGCGAATTAAAGTCTACGGATGTTGAAAAACTTTATGCTACTAACAAGAAAGGACCGATCTGGATATGGGTACCTAAATTGAAGTAATTGTGTTCTACAGGTATGTCATGTGTGGTACATTGACTCTGAATGCTCAAGACATATGACAGGGTTCAAGCACTTATTGTACAATTATGTTGAACGACCTGGAGGCACAATTAGTTTTAGAAATAAGATTACAGGTTTTCTCAGAGGTTATAGGATGCTTACAAATGAGAATGTCACCATCCAAAAAGTACTGTTTGTAGAAGGATTAGGTCATAATCTTTTTAGCATCAGTCAATTTTGTGAAAACAATTTCAATGTTAGGTTTTCAATCAAAAGATGTTACATAGATGATAAGGTGTCAAAAATTTTCAAGCAAAACTGTTTGGTGATCTATATGTTGTTCAATCAAGAAAAGTGTGTCTAGATTCAAAAGCTTCAAAGGAATAGAGTTGGATCTGGCATAGAAGGTTATCTCACCAGAATTTTAACGACATCAATAAGCTAGTAAGCAAAGGTCTAGTAATCGGTCTACCTGAGATGAGATTTGAGAAGGATTCCCTATGCTCAGATTGTGAACTGGGAAAAATGAAGTGAGGTTCTCATAAGTCTAAGATGGAGTCTTCTTGTAAATCTCCTTTAGAAATGATACATATTGATCTTTGTGGACTGATGAGGACTCAGTTAATTAGTGGTAAAAAGTATATTTTGGTTATGGTTGACGAGTACTCAAGATACACATGGCTAGAGTTCCTGAGAGCTAAATCAGAAGCACTAGAGTTGATTATAACTTTCATAAAGAATTTCAAGTACTTCTACAACTTCCGGTGCAAAAATTAAAGAGCGATAACGACACAGAATTTATGAACGAAGTTTTAATCAGTTGGGATTTCTCACAATTTTTCTGCCATCAGAACTCCTCAACAAAATGGAGTTGTTGAAAGAAACAATCAAACTTTGGTAGAAGCGGCAAGAACAATGCTCACATATTCTGAACTGCTTTTGTATGTTTGGGCTGAAGTTGTTTCAACTACTTGCTTTACACAGAATCGTACTATCATCACATGACGATTGCACAAAAAAACTTATGAGATTATTAATAAGCGTAAACCTAATATTAAATTTTTACGTGCTTTTAGATGCAAATTTCATACTTAATGATTGTGACAGTCTTGGGAAACTCGACAAGAAAGTTGATGAGGGATATTTTATTGGCTATTCATTAACCTTAAAAGCTTACCAGATCTATAACAAGTGTACCAAGACTATCACAAAAAAAATTAATGTAACCTTCGATGAAAATATAGTACAGACTTCTGAACAAGCGAGTTTAGGACTCGGATCTAGTGTTCAAGCTTCTACTCAATCCAGAGTGGAACCTGCGCTAAAATAAACTAAGATACTTTACATTCAAGTAATTCAGAACTCGATTTATTGTTTATGGATGCATTTATGGATATATGTGCATATTTCAAAAAATCAACTATATCCAACAATTCTAATTTAGAGATCCCGAAGACAAGTGTCAATCTTTCTGGACCATCTGAAACTGTTTGTACTTCTTCAACAAGTGGAAATACAACTAACTCTAATCTTTCTACTTCTGATTTTGTTCCTGCAGAACAATATTATGAGCCTGTTATTCAAAGTGATGAATCAGTTATGCCAAAATTAAATACATTAGAGTTACATTTAACTAAAGAGGTTCAAACAAAAAGTATTTCTGAAATTCCTGCAGTAGTGGATGACTACAATGATCAGAAAAAACAAGTTGATGTTTGACCTCTTCCTAGTACACAAAAGTGGGCGAGATATCATCCCCTACACAACATCATTAGTGATGTCAACTGTGGTGTCAAAACAAGATCAACGTCTGCGAATGAATGCCTATACATGAATTTTCTCAGTGCAATTGAGCCAAAGAAAGTCTCAGAAGCATTAAAAGATCTTGATTAGATAATTACGATGCAAGAGGAGATTCTAGAGTTTAAAAGAAACAAGATGTGGAGATTGGTACCAAAACCCAAAGGAAAAAATGATTATCGGTACGAAATGGGCTTTTCGTAACAAGAAAGATGAATCCAGAATCATAGTCAGAAACAAAGCTATAATGGTAACCAAAGGGTATAGTCAACAAGAAGTAATAGATTATGACAAAACCTTTCCACTAGAAGCAAGGATCGAAGCCATTAGGATTTTTCTGGCATATGTTGCACATAAGAACTTCAAAGTATTCCAGATGGACGATAAGTCAACATTTTTGAATGGGGTACTTCATGAAGAAGTTTATTTCAGGAAACCTGAAGTTTTTGCCATTCCAACTCTTCCTGATCATGTATATATCTTGGACAAAGTGTTGTATTGTTTAAAACAAGCGCCTAGGGAATGGTATGACACTCTGGCCGAATTCTTGTTAAAAGTTTTTTTCAACAAAGGTACAGTCGATACTGCTCTTGTTGAGCCTAAAGTATTGTATTCAAGATTAAAAGGGTCTTTGTTGTAAAGTTTGTAAAGTTTAGTTTGTTAGTTGTTTGTTAAGTCAAAGTGTTTGACTTTGTCATGTTAATTTGAGTTGTAAAATCAACTTATGTTGACTAGGTATAAATACCTTTGTTCCTTGTAATCATTAGACAACAAGAGAGATACACACACATATACATATTCTAGAGAGAGAGAAACTATTGTCCTTGAGAGAAATAGGTATATGGCTTACTGTGTAAAGTGAGAAATCATTGTAATCAAGATTCAATCTATGAAATGATTTCTACATATTTGTGTGTTTGATTGGAGTGCTTAAAACTGGAATCACAATTGGTATCAGAGCAAATCAGATCAATCAAATCAAATTTTGTCTCCGAAAATGAAGAACTCGCAGACTCTTTGTTCTTAGTTTGATCTTTACATTTTTAGTTGTAATTGTTGTTTTGTTTATTGTATTGGTGTCGTATGATGTATTAGATCGTTTGTTGTTCAGATTGTAATAGAAATTTACTTGTAATTTTTGTTCAATTTGTCAATTTTATAAGTTCTTGGAAGTTCGATAACTGCGTATTGTGTTCGAATCAAGATATTTGATGCAGTGTTGTTTTGGTGAAATTGAAGCAAAAGGATTGTTCAGCGCATAGTCGAGATCATTTCTGTCAATTTTGGTATCAATTCACTGAAAATTGAAGCAAATATGAAGAATTTTTGAAAGTTCAAGTCGTAATCTGAAGAACTCGCAAGATCTTTACATTTCGCATCAAATATTTTGCATGGCTATTTGATTTTGTGTTGGTGAAAATTTTCAAGTACAGATTTCGCATAAAGCTTCATACGAAAAGTCCAAGATTTCGCATAAAGCTTCATACGAAAAGTCAGATTTCGCAGACTCCTTGTACGAAAAGTGGAGTTGGAAATATTTCTAAGGAAACTTTTCGCAAGACATTGTGTGTGAAAAGTGAAGAATTCGCAAGACACGATGTGCGAAAAGTTACTGTTCAATCTTAGTTGCCTGCGAAAAACTTCACAATTCGCATGATGAAAGATTGCTGAAATTTTTTCTAAGTTTGGATTTTGCTATAGATTGTGCGAAAAGTGATTTTTTGAATTTTGAATAAGTCCAGAATTCTCAAGCATCCATCTGCGAAAAGCTAGTGTACACTTGATTTTTGCTAAGTGAGGATTTTGCATCCAACACTCTGCCAAAAGCTACGAATTCGCATCTCAAAGTGTGCGAAAAGTTTAGAATCTGCACCTTTCACCTACGAATTCTAATTATGAGAAAAGTATCATTCTTTGATCCGCGAAAAGTGTATAATTCGCTCATTATTCTGAGGATTCTCTACTTAGAATATTTTTGGAGATTTTTCTGAAAATTTTCAAGTTTGACTTTAAAGTCAAGATTTCTGATTTTTTTTACTAACGATCACTTCAAGCTACTTCATTTCAGATTCTAATCATGTCGAAGGATCTTCTTAGCATGGGCTCTCAGTCGAAACCACCGTTTCTCTCGGTCGGTGAATACCCTCAATGGAAGTGGCGAATGATTCAGTTCCTGAACCACAAAAATAGAGAACTTATGAAGTCTATCATCAATGGGCTAATCAATCCGGTTGTCACAGTACCTGGTCAACTTGCTACTGAAACTTCTCTGGAAATACTTGAGAGATATGTTCCAAAGCCATATGAGTACTATAGTGATCTAGAGAAATCTCAAGCCAAAATAGATGAAGAATCTCTCATTCTTCTAACCATGGCTATTCCAAACGATGTTTACAACCGTGTAGACAGTTGTGATTCTGCTAAGGCCATGTGGGACGAGCATGAGAGGCAGTTGCAAGGAACTGACAGGTCAATCAAAGCCATACTCAACCAGAGTATAAACGCTTATGAAGGATTCAAAGCGAAGGAAGGAGATTCTTTGTCTGATACTTACAACAAGTTCAACGTTAATTTGAACGATCTGAGGAGAAACAGGTTGAACAAGTCTGTCTCAGAGATAAACTACAAATTTGTCAAGAACCTCAACCCTGAGTGGAGCAGCTATGCCATTAACCTCCAAATAATTAAAGATATGGATCAGGAGGATGTAAACGATCTCTTCATTACACTTGTTCAGCACGAAGATCAAGTGAAACAAATCAGTGACGAGAAGAAGTTGGTGAAAGAATCTCTCGCACTGTTGGTTGAGAAGAAAGCTGTGAAACCTAGTTCCTCAAAGACAAAGATTTCCAAAGCGTATCTGACTGAATTGCCCAGTTTCAGTTCTGATTCATCTGCTGAAGACAAAGAGGTTGAATCAGATGAGAACGTTAGGTGGTTTGCAGAAAATTTGGCTATGATCACTAAACAGTTCAACAAGGGCTTCGGGAAGAAAAAGTTTTATTCGAAGCCCAAGCCAGATCATTACAAGAAGGAGAAGACTGAGAAATACAAGCCCAGGTATGAGAAGTATGAGAAGAAGGAAGAGAGAAAGGAAGATAAGAAAGATGAGAAATTTGATGCCTAGAATTTTAGATGCTTCAATTATGGGAAGCCGAGACATTTCTCCAAGGATTGCCGGTTTAAGAAAGTTAAGAACTCAGAATACTATGCGAAGAAGTCGCTACTTGTGAAGAAGCAGGAGGAAGGAAAAGTTTTGATGGTTGAGGAGGAGAATTGGTTATGTGAAACTTCAGATTATAAGAAAGCACACTTCATGCAAGTTCACTGTATGATGACCAAAGTTGAAGATGAGCCCCAACCTACTGAACAAGCAAATTTTGATTCTGAGTCTGAGGTAAGCAATCAGTCCGACAATTCTGAGGTTGTTTAAAATCTAACTTCTCATATTCAGTTTATGGAAAAGGAATTTAATGCTTTAAAAGAGAAACTTAGCCTTAAACGACAAACAATGATGAATTTTCGTGACAAAAATGTATTGTTGAATGTTGTTATCGAGGAGAAGAAAAATGAGAAAAACATTTTAAAAAAGGAGAAAGATGACTTATCTTCCAAGATCATTGAGCTCAAAAAAAACTTGGTGAACTTGAATTCTGAAAAAGGTGAGTTTAAAATTATGTTTGAGGCTTGGTTTCAAGAGCGTAATGAAGCTTATTGCAAAATAAAACAACTGGAGGATTAAAAATAAATGAGGACAGACTGAGCAGACTTTAAATCTTTTGACAAGCAAACTACAAGATGTAAGGTTTTATAATCCGAAATTGGGTTTGGGTTTGTCAGAAAAATATATTTTAAAAAGGCCTCCTGAGAACTTGTATAATTTTGACAAAATGGACCCTAATTCTCAAAAGATTCTGAATATTTGTGACACGTTTGTTAAAGTTGAGACTGTAATATCTGAAACTCCTGAAAAAGGAAAGGAGGTTGTAGATAATGACCTATCCGACAGTTCCACTAATTCACAATCTTCAAGTTTTAAATAGGTTGGATTCCAATACGATGATTTAAATACTAGCTACAAAAGCAGAAGGCTTGAATTTGTAGAGTTTGAATCATTGTTCTCCGCACCTATTCCTAATGATGAATCAGTAACTAAGGATAAAAATATTCCTGAAACCAAGTGTCAGTATGACGATTATGAGTCAGACTCTGATGCTTGCGTTCAGAACATTATGTCTGAATATATGATCTCTGATTCTACTAAGGAGAGTAGGATAGAAGAGTCAATTGATGTCACAGATTCTGGTAAGAAGTATGAGTTCATTAGTAAAATGTCTGAAGAAATTTTTGATGAACTAATGAACGCCTCAGATCCTGATCCAATTTTTGAAAATCTTGAGTCTAACTCTGAGTCAAACCAAACTTCTGATTTGCAAAATCAAATATCTGATTTGCAAAATCTACTCGAGGAAATTGAAGATGAGAATTTTGATCTTCGATTTAAGCTAGATAAATCTTTAGATGAAAATCGAGAGCTTGGCAAACAGATTAGTGAATTAAAAGAAAATCTTTTTAAAAAGAATTTGTCAAATCAAAAGGAGTTTAAAAATCAAAAAGCATTTGATAACCAGAAATGGAATGTTAGGTCAAACCCAGAGTTTGTGACTTTAGATAGACCTACAGTTGTTTATGCGCAAAAGATTAAAAAACAACCAAGCATTTTTGAAGTAGGTGAAACTTCTGGTGTGAAAAATGTTAACTCATCTTCTAAGAATTCAACTAATTCAATGTCTTCTGGTCCTATAGATGTGAATGGAAAGTGGAAGAAGAGGAGTCCTGAACAGAAGCCAAATCAAACAGTTTCTAAAAAGTGTACTTCTGTTGAGAATGTAGTGAAAGTGAAATCTGACAGTGATTATAAAAATGTTGGTACTGATTTTGTTGCAAATAAATGTCATTTTTGTTCTAATAAATGCAATTCTTTTGATAAATCACAGGTTATGACCTTTGCTCAAAAGAATATGAAATGCAATCACTGTGGCAGTAATTCATTCTCATTCCACTCCTGTAACATCCCAGTCCACCGTACATGATATTGTTCGCTTTGCGGATACCCTTTGCATAAGCATGCCGGCACCGCTCACGGTTTTGTTCCTGCTCGCACAGGCATACGCGAGACGCACCCAGACCGCACCCTGTGACAGGCAAAAGGCCTCATGCAAGGAAGGTATCCATCCACGCTTATAAGGGGGACTTTGTTCTCCTTCCTAGCCGATGTGGGATATCACAATCCACCCACCTAGTGGGATCAGCGTTCTCGCTGACACATCTACCCGGTGACTGGCTCTGATACCATTCTGTAACATCCCAGTCCACCATACATGATATTGTCCGCTTTG
Source organism: Arctium minus (assembly GCA_954870635.1). Lineage (NCBI taxonomy): Eukaryota > Viridiplantae > Streptophyta > Magnoliopsida > Asterales > Asteraceae > Arctium > Arctium minus. The sequence continues at coordinate 43,607,349 of OX941092.1, read as the reverse complement.
CGGATACCCTCTGCATAAGCATGTCGGCACCGCTCACAGTTTTGTTCCTGTCCGCACAGGCATACGCGGGACGCACCCAGACCGCACCCTGTGACAGGCAAAAGGCCTCATGCAAGGAAGGTATCCATCCACCCTTATAAGGAGGACTTTTTTCTCCTTCCTAGCCGATGTGGGATCTCACAACTCCACTGTTCCAAAGAACAAGAAAGTTCAAAGCTTTTCTCGTGCAAAGTCATTTTCCAAAGCCTCGTCTCAACCAATTCATATTTTAAGGCTAAGCAAAATATTTTTTCAAAGAAAAAGGATTTTAAAAATGTTGATGTGAAAATGGTATGGAAATGGTTGCCAAAGCCTCGTTATGAATGGAGAATTAAGGGCACGGTCAAAGATTTTCATAAATTAAAAGATGCTAACAACAAAGGACTCATCTGGATATGGGTACCTAAAGCCAAGTAGTTGCTCCTTGTTAATTCCCGATTATCAAGTTCGTTCAATTCAAATAACAAGATAAACACAAATCTCAATCAAATTACCTGTTTCAATTCAAACACAGATTTCGTACAATGAACTCTCTATTACTTTCTCTCTCTACAACTCAACGACTGCTCTAACCACTAACTAAACCTCTAGCCATATATCTATTAAAGACAAAACAAAACACACACGCTTTTACAAAATACAAAACACAAAGACTTTGACTTTGACATTTATTACAAGAGACTTTGACTTTCACTTTGAGAGTTGACTTTTGAGCTTTGACTTAGCTTGACTTTGACCTTCAGTCTTCATGATCTTGTATCCAACAAATATATGCTCTAACAATCTCCCCCTTTGGATGCAAGATCATCTCTAAAAGATTTTGCAATACAATCTCCTATTTTAAGCTCAATTTTGTGTAATCTCCCCCTTTCTATTTAATACAAACTATCTCCCCTTTGAAGCACAAAAATTATAATCTCCCCCTTTGCTTAGCAATCTTCAAACATTTTGTCTTCAAAAACTTTTGTAATCTCTCCAAAGTCTGTCTTCAAGAATAGTAACAATCTCTCCCAAGGTTGTAAAACCTCTGTCAGACACTGGAAATAAATTATCTTCAGATTCGACTCAGATTGCTTCAACAAATTGTCTTCAAAGAAAATTTCAGTAATCTTTGCTCGCTTTCAGAAATCTTTGAATTATCTCTTTCAACTTTCAACAAACTTCTTCAAATTTTGCATTTCTTGAATACTTATCAAACACTTCTTGATCTTGTCTCTCAACTTTAACATCTCTGACTCAATCATTTATTGATCACTTCTCCAACATTTCTTGATTCTCGCTCCCATCTTTAACATTTCTTGAACCTCTCCCCCTTTTTGATGAATGGAGCATTGACATCATCAAAACTTTCACAAGAAATGTCTTTGATCTGTTCTGACCAATGATTCTTTTTACAACGAGCCTCTGACCATCTATTGATCCAAAAGATATTCATCCGAATCTTTGAAAATTCAGACAAATTGTGAGTGTAACACCTGAATCAACAAATGAATCAGTTAAAATGTCTGTTAGTAACACGAAGTCACTATGTGTAACAAATACACATTGGAAAGGAGCTTTTATGATGTTCACTCCCCCAGGTCTTCCATTCAATCATCGAATAACACAAGTTTATTCTATGAACGTTTTGATAGAAAAACAAATTCTCTGTGTTTACGTGCTTGTGTTTGAAAGAATTAAGCACAGATGATTGCTTTTGATAAGGCTCAAAATTGTGTAAACCATTGAGACAACAACAGTTAAACACAGACTCTATTGTGCATGATCGAAGTGCGAAGGTGGGGCAGACTTCCTTCTTTTTCAATATCCAGATTTTCCAAATGAAAACCAGATAGATTATGTGTTGCGTCCCCTTGAACTATGAAACATTTTCTTGTTGAGAAGAAAATGAGTAGCTGGTGGGGTTTTTATAAAGAGTTGGCATGGGCTAGTTTCCTGTTTCAATGATGCTCACGAAGAATTGTGAAACACTAGCATTGTGGCTGCCCGGCTTAGAAAAGTTGGTGCAGAGTTTGATATTTTTTACTCTGTTCTCTCACCCTCTTTCTTTTTAATCATTGAGCTCGCTTCTAACCAAAATCTCATTTACATTTTACCTCGTCACACAACCCACACTAAGTATTTTAACTCCTCACTCTTCGATCACTCAAGGATTAACTTCTTGGGTAGGAAACACTGGTTGACGTGAATCCATAGAAGTTTCAATTAAGCTCACACAATGAACCCATGTTATTTTCCTAAAAGTACAATGTTGCTCAACATGGTTTAACTTTGCAGTTAAAGCACAAACAATACATGTCAGATGTATGTATGCTCATGAAGATTTGATCATTTTAAACATTGAAGACTTTTCAAAACAAGTATATTGAATGAATGAAATGAACACAAGAAACTTGTTTGAAAATCTGACATTGTATGAAAAAGATCAAAAATAGCTGAATGATTTAGCAATTAAGGCTTTGGTCAGCAAAAATTGGATATTGTCTATACGAATCAAGATATAGACATTTTTGAAAGAAACGTTTTGAAATGAAATCAACGCTCAAACTTTTAATATCAAGTGGGGTGTATCACCATCGAAAAATATGTTCAATTTGAGACATGGTGATAACATTGTCAACATAAATTTAAACCGATGTGTGTGAATACTTGAAAGTATATGGAAAAGACAATATGCAAGTATTAATCTTTGGAAACACATGGTTCATTAATCATTAAAGCACATATATCATGAAAACATTTAAAATCACACTTCTATATTCATGAAATCTTTTTAAGAATCAGAAGTGGTTTGAACATTTAAGAACATGTTTTCATATCTGAAAGTTGTCCTTCTTTCAGACATGTATGAGATTAAGATTAGAAATAAACCTTTTCGCTCAGTCTTAAATCTCATCAAGTCAGCTCATAACCATATTAGATATGATCATTTAAGCTCTCTCTCAATTCTGCAAAAAATCAAAAGTCGTCAAAGTACAAAGCTTTATTCACAACATTTATTGAAAAGTAAATGATAGAAAGCAATAAAACTTTGAATGTACGAGTTCTGATCAGATGTAATCATAAATCATATTCCGTACTCCTTATCTCTTACTCCCCCTACGATTATGCATCAGAAAATTTATCAGTGATAGACAAATGCAAAATTTGTTAGCTCCCCCTCAAAAATATGTAGATCGTCTTTTCTCGTAGCATCTCACACTCTCCCTGAGATCATGAACAACCTTAAGTGCAGATATCTTTTAGAATAAAAATAAAGAAATGAAGAAAAATAACTATAGCGAAAACTTTAGTAGGTAATCACAGATTAAGTCTTGAGATTTAACATACCAAGTTTTGAAACGAGAAAATTAAATCTCTTTTCATCCAGAGGCTTGGTAAATAAATCAGCAAGTTGGTAATCAGTGTTTACAAAATAAAGTTCGATTGTACCTTTTTCGACATTATCTTTGATAAAGTGATATCGTATGTCGATGTGTTTGGTCTTAGTATGTTGAACAGGATTCGCAGATATGGCAATGGCGCTCTTCGAATCACAGTATATCGGGATATTGTTATATGTGAAGCCATAATCTCGGAGTTTTGTTCTCATCCACAACACTTGAGAACAACAGCTCGCCGCAGCGACATACTCTGCCTCAGCTGTTGATGTGGATACACAGAGTTGTCAAGCATACAACCTGCATGGTCTGCATCTGAATATGCTTTCAGTTCAAAACATGTATCTTTAGAATACCACAGACCAAGATCTGCAGTGCCCTTCAGATATCTAAAAATTCTTTTGACTGCAGACAAATGGGATTCTTTTGGATTAGCCTGATATCGAGCACATAAACATGTAGAAAACATTATATCTGGCCTACTAGAAGTTAAATACATCAAAGAACCAATCATCCCTCTATAGGTTCTAACATCGACAACTTTTCCCGAAGAATCAGTGCGAATCTTAGTTCCTGGTGCCATCGGGGTTCCGATAGGTGTACAATTTTCCATTTTGAATTTTCTAAGAATATCAAAAATGTACTTTGATTGATTTATAAAAATCCCCGTTGAAAATTGTTTGACTTGTAATCTGAGAAAGAAATTCATCTCTCCCATCATACTCATCTGAAATCTGGGCACCATGAGGTTAGAAAAATTCTTACAGTATTTTGGATTTGTTGAGCCAAATATGATATCATCCACATATATCTTAATTAAAATGATATCGGCTTTTTCCTTTTTGATGAAGAAAGTAGTATCGATCTTACCTTTCGAGAAGCCAGACTTGACTAGGAATTTAGATAGCACTTCATACCAAGCTCGAGGGGCTTGCTTCAGGCCGTAAAGAGCTTTGTCCAGAATGTACACATGATTCGGTTTCTCTGAGAGACATAGACTTCTTCCTTTAAGATGCCATTGAGAAAGGCAGTCTTCACGTCCATTTGATAGACAATGAAGTTCTTGTGAGCGACATATGCAAGAAACATCTTGATAGCTTTGATGCGCTCCACTGGAGCATAAGTCTCGTCATATTCAATACCTTCCTCTTGCCTATACCCTTTAGCCACTAGTCTTGCTTTACTTCTGATCATGATACCATCTTCGTCCTTTTTGTTCTTGAATGCCCATTTTGTGCCGATTATAGTCTTTCCTTCAGGCTTAGGCACAAGTCTCCAGACTTTGAGTGCTTCAAACTAATTCAACTCATCTTGCATCACAGTTACCCAATCTGAGTCGGCTAGAGCTTCAGATACACATGTTGTCTCTATCTTACTAAGAAATTAGTCATGCATACACATATTTAATGTAGCAGACCTAGTTTGCACCGGTTTAGATGGATCTCCTATGATCTGATGTATCGAGTGCTCTTTGGTCCACCTATGTTCATGAGGGAGTGGATTTGATTTAGATTGATCATGATTTTCATCTAGAAATCCACTGTCAGTTTCATCAGTTTGCTCAGTATTTGATAGGGGTGCAGTTGAAGTATTATGTGCAGAAGCTTCAGTTGGTACAACATTATCTGGTTGTTGAGTAGTCGTTACAGTGCATCCAACTGACTCAGAAACTTCTGGCTCATCGTTAATGTTCACATCTTCAACTATTGGAGTAGGCATTTGAATTGGAATCTCTTGCTAAATCGGGGGATTTGATTTAGTAGATATATCTGAAGTGGTTGGTTGATTTCTTCGTGAATCATCTAATCTGTCAACCACAATAGGTTTAGACACTTTAGTTCCAAGAAATTCATCATAAAACAATTCAAACAAAAGATCTAAATCAGATAAGTGTGAAGTAGACGATGACGCTTCATCTGATTTATTAGCATTAGGCACAGGTTCTGGACTGATCTGCCCAGAAGCTAGTACACTAGTGATAACGGGTTCTGAACTGTCTTGAACAGAAGCCATCTCCTCATCAAATGTAACGTTTACGCTCTCAACTACTATCTTTGACTTCTTCAGGTACACTCTGTAAGTTGCAGACGATTGAGAGTAGCCGATAAAGATGCCTTCTTCTGCCTTTGGACTGAACTTGTTTAAGTTCTCCTTGTCGTTTAGTACAAAGCACCTGCATCCAAAAATATGGAAATGTTTAATGCTAGGTGTGCGATTATTGATTAAAGCATATGGCGTTTTACCAAACCGGCGATGGATTATAGAACGATTTTGCGTGTAGCATGCAGTCGACACAACTTCGGCCCATAGAAACAAAGGTAGATCCGATTGGCTTAGCATAGTTCGAGCGGCCTCGACTAGTGTTCGGTTCCGTCTTTCTACAACTCCGTTCTGTTTAGGCGTTCTGGCAGCAGAATACTGATGTGTTATCCTGACCGATTCGAGATAGTCTTCAACAATTCTGTTTCTGAATTCTGTGTCATTGTCAGTTCGTAGAAGCTTGACTGTCTTTTTGCAGATTTACTTAGGTAGTCTTTAAGAATGTGATGATGACTTCGGGTATCTCATCCATTGTTCTCAGAAATTTGACCCAAGTATACCGCGAGTAATCGTCTATAATCACTAAAACATATTTCTTGCCGTTTATGCTCTGTGTACGCATAGGACCGCAGAGATCCATATGCAAAAGTTCCAAGGATGAACTTGTACTCGGCTCAGATTTTGGCTTATAAGCGGCTCTATTCATCTTTCCCTTCTCGCATGCTGCACACATATGTTCTTTCACATATTTAAGCTCAGGAACTCCTTTTACTAACTTTCCGGTGACCAGTTTGTTGATGTAACGAAAATTCAGGTGATAAAGCCTTCGATGTCATAACCAACTTTGTGTAGGGTTACGGGATCTCAAGCACAGCGAAAAATAAAAACGTAACCCTCCAAGGACCCATACGAACCGGAATAAATTGAGTGTTTCGAAATTATATCTCACAGTTAACGAGACTTTGAATCACAGCAACAAAGCAAGCTTGATACCTCCACGGTATCCACACGAATAATCCGAATCCTTTGCCTTCTCGTGATGCTATTCACGGTTTCAAAACTTAGAAAGGTAAGGGAGCATATAGTTGTAGGTGATTTTAGAGAGAATTGCAAGAACAACAATTGTATACAATGTCATACATTATATATGGTGATGGAAGTATGGCCTAAAAGATCACCATCATCTCCACACCTTACTTGAGTGTAAGAGTGGCCATGCACCATCACTTTCTTACATAACCATACCTAGTCAACTTATTTAATTTCCAACAAAATAATATCTGATTTTTATTTAATCAGATTAAACAATACAAATCAGATATAATAATTAAACATTTTAATTATTGAAACTCCTTATCCGGATATGTTCTAAGCGTGTGACCCAATGGGTTCTCGATATGTTGGTAATAAATATAAATCTCGTATTTATATTTATAAACGATGAGCGGTATCTAGTAATACATCATCGTCACCCAAATGACGAGAATTGGTGATACAACAAATTATCGATTTGTAGTCAATTTTAGTTTACACATTTAATTCCTTTGTCCTTGATGTCTAGATTGAACACGAGACATTAAATGTGTCATTCTCGTTATGTCCAATCTATAGTTTCTTAATTCCCTAATATACTAATAAAAACAGAAATTGATATCTCATATCATTTATCTGAGCATGCATGCATTTCCTTAGTATATATATTTATCAAGGGGCACAGAGACATCACTCCCGTCATAAAAGAGGGACAAATCCTATCTCGATACATGCTAGTTCTACCATGTGATTTATAACATACCCAACAATAATTCTGTCACCAAGTTACGGAATGATTAGAACAAATGTCAAAATATATTACTCACACATAGCAAACTCCGTATTTCTCAAGTCAAAGAATTACATGTACATTGACCACATGAGAAACACTTATGACACTCACATGACATCCAATGAAGTGTTCTCATCGCGAGTCATGTCCGATACACAAAATCTCCATTTTGTACCCATATGTAGATTCAATATCTCTATATGAATCCCTACATATGCTAGTCATTATCATATTACTTCAACCTTAAAACCCAACATAATATTTAACTAGGGACATTTAGAATACATTATTCTAAGGTTATTTATTATGAATAATTAAAAACACAGAATATAACATAGACATAATAAATTGGGCAATGCCTTTTATTTATTTATTAATTTCACGAAACAATACTCAAAATTACAATCATCTTATGATTAGCTTTTGGGCATTCACTAACACTTTGTTGCAGCGAGGCTTTTGACAGTAGATATACCTCATTGTCAGTCTGGATTTTTGACAGATTAATCGTGTAGAGGTTAGACTTTCTCGTGCCGACCAAGAGTTCCTTACCGTCTTCAGTGCGAATAGAACATCTCTTACACTTGAAATTAACCTCTAGATCTTTGTCACAGAACTGTCCAATGCTAAACAGGTTATGCCCTAAACCTTCAACGTAGCTCACCTTCGTAATCGTCACGTTGTCTTGAATCACGTCACCATATCCCAAGATTGGTGAAAACTAGTCGTTCCCGAATCTCACTGTTCCGAAATATTTCTCTGTATAATTAGATAATAAATATTTCCGCCCGGTCATATGCTTGGAGCAACCAAAATCCAAGTACCACATATGACGGGTCTGCACAGGAGAAATCACGAAACAATAGATTTAGGTACCCATTTATAGATGGGTCCTACAGTGTTAGTGCAAGATTTTGGCATCCATTTATATATGGACCCTTTGATCTTTTGAAAAACATTTGAAGCATTAGAATGATAAGAATATACATGATATGTGCCAAACCAAACATCAGAATATTTACGAGAAGCATAATCATTTCTTTTATAATTAGAAGACTTTCTAGCAGACAGAGATAATTGGAACAATTGATTTATTGAATAATGCTTGTAAGAAGTTACAAGTTTTGGTTTTTGAAAAGCAACATTCGCAATTACATCAGTTATACTATCAGTTTCTCTATTACTATCAGAATCAGAATATGATTTAGCATTCTCGTCAATCTTCTTCTTTGGTAGCCATTCTGATTTAACTCCAGATTTTCTCTTTCTCACATCTGAAACATTTGAAACTTTAGAGTTAGAACTGTGAGATTTGAAAGATTGCTTTTTCTTGGGCTTACCAGTGGTTTTTTGTTTCTTTGAATGCCTAGATTTCTTCTTCTTACCTCTAGAATTCTTAGGATTCACAGAAACGGATTCATCAACTTTCGTTGATGTTTCACCTTTTTCATAAACACTAGGTAATCCAAAAGAGTTAATCACAAATTGTGAATGATCAGGAAGTTTAGCATTAAAATCAAATTGACTGACACAATCATCTAAATCACCTTCAGAGTTAAGAAAATCAAACTCTTCATCAAGTAGATCAGAAATATCATCAGATTTTGAAGCTTTGAAAGTTTTAGAAATAACAGAATTTTTAAACACAATGGAAAATACAATATGTTCTAGATCAATCAAAATCCTTTCTTCTGCTAGAGTATTTTCGAGTTCAGAAATTTTACTTTCTAACACGAGAGGAGGTACATAAATCTTACCTTCAATAGGCCTAGCCTCCAACTCTTTTGAAGAATAGCTTTCAAAATAATCATTAGAAAGAAATTTTGATTTATTAGAACTGTAACTATAATTCAACTTCTCATAACGAAATGGAAGTTGCATTTTAGTTGTGTTCTTCCTTTTCTCTTTTTCTTTAGCTTAATCCTCTTCAGACAATTTAGTCCACTTAACTTTGAGTTCAGGATATTGTGGTGCCAGTTTTAAAAATCCAAAGTCATAAAGCGCAGACACTTTAGAAATACCCTTTTTGAGGTAGTGTGGGTTCTCGTAACCAAGACCCCAACACTCACTACTCTCTTTAGGTTTATTCAAATGAATGGTCTGTTCAGTTTGACCTAAAGTGTAAAGTCTTTCTTCTAACACATTTTATCAGTTAAAGATTTATTTTCTTTTGAAAGAAACGAACACTTTTTAGCAATCTCTTTGGAATCAAATTGACACCGTTTATATTTAGAAGTAGTTTCAGATAATTCATTATGAATTATAGTCTTCTCTTTCGCATTGGTATCAATGTTTTTATGTAAGGCCTCAATCAATACGTTCTTCTCAACAACATCCTTGCTAAGTTTTAGTATTGATTGGTTGTTTTCTTTATTGATACCTCTTTCACGCTTAAGTTTAGACTCTAATTCCTGGAGTCTAACCATCAAGGCTTGCATTTCATTAAGAAAATCTGATTTAGTCATATCACATACCTCTTCAGTGTCTTCTCCATCTGAATCAACTTCATCTTCAGTCACTGTCTAACCCATAAAGCACAAATGGGTTTTTTCTTCTTTCTCTTCTTCATCTTCAGAATGGTCAAGCCAGAACTCATCCTCAGCTATAAGAGCCTTGCCAGCCTCCTGCTGCTTGGCCAAGAGCATCTTATTCTTGTAGTACTCGGAGTTTTGGACCTTGGGCTTTCGGCAGTCCTTTGCAAAATGTCCGAGTTTTCCGTAGTTATAGCACTTTGTCGGTTTTGGCTCTTTCTTCTCTTCAATTTTGTACCTCTTTTCCTCAGGCCTCTTTTCTTCCAATCTCTTTCCTTCTATCCTCTCCTTATGTTCATAGTTTCTGGAACCCGAAGAATACCTCTGACTGTTCGATCCAGGATTTTTGTAGAATTTCTTCTGAAAGGCTTTTGTCAGCATTAGCATAGCCTGCTTCAAGTTCTCACAGTCATCAGAATCTGAATTTTCTTCTCTGTCCACTTCCTCGGACTCAGAAACTACTACTTTCTTTTTCTTCTTGAGGCTCACTGAATTTTTCTTAACAACCAGGGCAATCGGATCAGCATCTACCTTCTCAGCCTTTTTCTTTTCCTCTTTGATATCCTCCACCTCCTCTTCATTTTTTCTCAAGGTCTCATACACCTCGTGAAGTGGAATCTCATTCAGATCCTTCATTTGTTTCATTTGCTTGGTAAACCTCTTCCACTCAGGCTGGAGGATGCTGAGAAATTTGACATTAAGCTCTATCTGAAACTTTTTGACTTTGTTTTTGTTGAGCTCGTTCAGCAAAGTCACAAATCTGTCGTAAGTTGCTTCAAGAGATTCTCCCTCCTTGACCTTGAACTCTTCATAGTTGTTGAGGCAGTTGGAGACTTTGAGCTGGTTGCCTATCTTAGATTCGAGCATCATCTTTTCTAATTGATCCCACATTTGTTTGCCCATGGCATTGTAACTGTCAATCTTGACATAGATCTCATTAGGAATGCCTTGTAGAATGAAAGATCTAGCCAGTCTATAAGCTTTTACTCTCTTTCTCTGCTCATATGTGTACTCCTCAGGTGGTAGTGGGTACTCTATTTGTTCCTCTTCTCCATTTTCTCCTACACCTTTGTGAGTCTTTGTTGGAGTTTTCATTAGTCCTTCCTTTAAAGATATTCTGATGTAGTCTCCCAAGTCATTGCGGTCAATGAAATCCAGAAAATGATCCTTTCACTGCTCGTATTCGCCTTTAAACAGCACTGGAGGTTTCACATCAGTTCCGATTACGAGAGCTTCTCTAGAAGTCATCCTGTTTCAAAAATGTTCAATAAGAACTTGACAATGATCGTTAGTCCAAGTGAAATCAGAAAAATACAGAAAACTTAGAAATAAATTCAGAAATGAAATTTCCAAAAATCTCTAAGTACGGAATTCGCACAATAGAGTGAAGTACAAGGAATTCGCACACATAATTCGTACATACAATTCGCACAACTACAGAATTCGCATGAAGTGTTATGCGAGTTCTAAGAATTCGCATACAACTCTATGCGAGTTCTAGGCTTAGAAAATTTTGAAAATCAAACTATTCACATACACACTTTTCGCATAAAAACTTTTCGCACAACATGATCAAACGAATTCTATACTTGAGAAAAAATTTCAAACTGAGCAATTCGCATACACACTTATGCCAATTCAAAGAATTCGTATGTCACACAGATGCGAAACCTTTACTTTTCGCACAATACTCAGATGCGAATTCTGTCCTTTGAAAATTTCACAAAAGCTTTTCGCACAAATGACTTATGCGAATTCTTTCCTTGATATTTTTCACAAAACAAATTATACGAATTCTGACTTTTCGCAAAACAAAGCTATACGTATTATGATCATTTCTCAATACACACACACGCGAAATCTATGCAATTCGCACAAGACCCATCTGGGAATTCTACACTTGAATATTTTCAGAATCAAGATTATGCGAAAATTAAAGATTATGCGCAATCCAATGATCTACGAGTTCTTCTTGCGAGTTCTGGAGGGATCTGCGAGTTATTAAGATCTTCGACCAAAATACATTTAAATCCACTCAAAATCCCATCTATCCTTCGAATTTCAATCAGAAACTTCGACAATATGATCTTTAACACATCTAGAATCAATTACTATCAAAGAATTTCAACAAAAATCACTTAAAAATACAAATTAATTCCATTACAGTGCGTACGAACTCGTGAATAGAAAACTCGAAAAATTTCAAAATTGATGATCAATTACAGTGCAAACCAACAACAAACCAATACAAGATCAATCTATGTGTTAGTGCATTGAAAGTATTGGAAAGTAAATCTATTTTACATGTATTGTAAATGTATTGTAAAGAGCTTAAAGTGCAAGGGCTTGTGCTTACATAGTGTAGCAAAGGTGGTAGGTAGGATTAGTGTCACTATAAATAGGTGTTAACCCTTGTAATTCATTTCATAATTCAAATTTACAAAATGTAGTCTTCTAAGAATTCTCTCTCTCATTAGTGTAGTTTTCCATTTCTAATAAATGTTATAATAAATCCTACTCCTATCCTATCCTACCTAAACTATTACAAAAGCTTGAATGTCCAGATCTAGGGTCCTATAAGTGGTATCAGAGCTAGAATCGATGATATTTTTCTCGATACGATCGGATCTTGATGTTTCAAGCGTTTTTAAGCCCGATCTACTCGTAAGTTCTTCAAAATTCTAAATACGGCCTCTTGAAGTATTGTTCCTAATCACATTCCAGATCTATTACAATTTGTAGAATTTCATTTTGACATTTTTTGAAAATTTTCGAAATTTTCGGCATTCTCTTCGCGTCAAATTTGTTCGATCCGAAAATTCGTTGCATGAATCGATTTAAATTGTCAAGATCTACTCTTTATTGAATTTCGAGCGATCTACAAGTTTTGAATCTGAATTTCGTCGAAAATTGAGCGAGTTATGAGTATTTTAAGTCGTTTCGCCGGAATTTTTAGATCTCGCCGGAATCTGATCGGAATTTGAGGTTTTGAGCATTGATGTTGTCACATCTCTTCCAGATCTGTTATTCATGTCATTCTCAATTGTTTGAAGCATTTTTGAACAAAAAATTCGAGGATTTTGATCTGTGAAATGAACCTCGCCGGAAAAACGAGTTGACCGGAAAAGCTACTGTTCATCGCCGGAAAATCGAGGTTTTTAGTTGTGATATTGTTAAATCTTCATTACAGATCTGCTACTTATGTTTATATCGATCGTTTGTGGTCTGTTAAAATCACCTTGCCGGAAAAAAAAACGTTCTCGCCGGAAAACTACCAGATTCGTCGGAGTTGAATGTAATATCGACTCAGATCTGTTATTTTTATCATTTTGATCAGCTTGCAACTCATTTTAGCAAGAAATTGAAGGTTTTTTAGTTGTTGGAAGAAGATCTCATCGGAAAATATGTTACTTCGCCGGAAAAACGTTTTGGCCGAATTCTTACTGTTTTGGCCGAAATTTTTTTGTAAAACCGTCCAGATCTGTTTTTTTGTTCATGTTGACCAGATTGCAAAGTAATTACAAAGGTCTCCAGCAAGAATTCGATGATTTGTCGTTATTGGAAGATATCACTGGAAAAAGTTGGTTATCTCCGGAATTTGTCTGTTTCATCGTTGGATTCTTTGCTGTTTATCACTCCAGATTCGTGTGTTTCTTCGTGATAATCAATGTCCAAGTTGTTTACACGATTTGCAGCAATGAATTTGAGTTTTTGAGATGATTTTAAGTGAAGAAGATGAAGAATAGTATATGATTTTATGTGGGTTTTTGTGAAGAAGATGATGAATAGTGATTTAACGGGCTTCCGTTAGTCCGTTAAGTTTTTTTTAACATTTTTGGTCCAAAAGTCATTATTTTGGCCAAAAATTGTTTCTCAACCCCTACCGAGTGGTGCATGATCATTTGTTCCTCACTCAAGAGAAATGTTTATGTCTTTCAAGCGGAATTCTTATTCGATTCGAGGTTAACGACGTAAAGTGCTTTCTTCAGTTTGTATACTCTGTCTGGATATGATGGATTTTCAAATCCAGGAGGCTGACAGACATATACTTCTTCATCAATTGTACCATACAGAAAGGCACGCTTCACATCCATTTGGTATACCTTGAACTTCATGTATGAGGCATAGGCTAGAAATATCCTAATTGCTTCTACCCTTGCCACTGGAGCAAACACTTCTTCATAGTCAATGCCTTCTTCTTGAGTGTAACCTTGTGCCACCAGCCTTGCTTTGTTTCTTATCACAATACCTCTTTCATCCTTTTTATTCCTGAAAATCCACTTGGTGCCAATAGCTCTATGACCTTTTGGAAGTTCCACCAAGTCCCAAACTTCTTGCAGTTTGAACTGCAGTAACTCTTCTTGCATAGCTTCTATCCAACTGGAATCTTTCATTGCCTCAAAAACCTTCTTAGGCTCAATTTGAGATAGAAAGCATGAGAGTACTGTGTCTTGCTTATCCTGCAGTTCTTGAAGTCTGCTTTGATTCCTTGTTATCATAGGAGAAGAGATGTCTCCTATGACCAGCTCTGGAGGATGATTCTTTTGAGTTCTAGTCTGATGACTAGGTTCTTCATTGATTCCCACATCCAAATTGGAATCATTTAAGTCAGCTGAGGGGATCTCATCAGCTGCTTCTGGCTCTTCATGCACTTGATTCTCCTCATCTCTTCCTTCTTCTTCACTCTGAATTGGTTCAGTCATTGTCTCTTTTGCACAGACATCAACAGGCTCTATTGTAGGTATGGGAAAGATCATAGACTGAGGAATAATGTCTTGTACTTGTACTTGTTCATCCCCTGATCCTCCACTTCCTGAACCTGCATGATAATCACTACTGAAACCCAAAGAGTTAGTTAGTGAATCAATGTCAAATAACCACTGAGGACCAGATCCAATAGGATTTGGTGTGTTCTCATTGCACTTGACATTGTCACTTTCCTTAATTATTCTAGAAAAAGTATTAAAAACTCTGTAAGCCTTACTCTGAGATGAGTAACCAACAAGAAAACCATCATCAGCCTTGCTATCAAACTTTCCTAAGTGAGTTTTGGTATTGAGAATGGTACAAGGACACCCAAAAGGTTTGAAAAATCCTATAAAAGTTTTTCTGTTATTTAAAAGCTCATATGGTGTCTTGTTTTTAAGCTTGACTACTAGAACTCTGTTTTGGACATAGCAAACAGTATTAACTGCTTCAGCCCAGAAAGTAATTGGTAGATTTGAATCTGCCAACAGAGATCTAGCAGCTTCAATCAGTGTCCTATTCCTTCTCTCAGCAACACCATTTTGTTGTGGAGTTCTAGGAGCACTGTATTGCCTCTCAATTCCTTTTTCCTCACAAAAGGTGTTTAGGTCATGATTTTTAAATTCAGTACCATTATCTGACCTAATGACTTTTACCTTTTGATTAGTTTGGTTTTCAATTCTTAGAATAAAGGATTTGATCAGTCCACTTTTCTCATCCTTAGTCCTTAGAAAATATACCCAAGTAAATCTAGAGTAATCATCAACAATAACTAGGCAGAATGATTTCTTACCAATACTCATAACATTTGTAGGACCAAACAGATCCATATGCAACAACTGAAGAGAATTAGAGATTGTGTTCAACTCTTTGGACTTATGAGAAGTTTTGTGTTGTTTGCCTTTGAGACAGGCAACACAATGATCATCACATGAAAAGATTTTGGAAGGTAAACCTCTTACAAAGTTGTTTTTAACAAGTTTATTCATTGTTTTAAAGTTCATGTGACACATCCTTCTGTGCCAAAGTGATGATTCATCCAAAGAAGCTTTTGAAACAAGACAATTAAGGGATGAATCAGTTGAAACACTTTCCATATCTAAGCAATATACATTATCCTTTCTGGGAGTTCTTAGTAGTATCATCTTTTCATCAACTACCTTGAATCCAGGAGCAAGGATAATGCATTCAGAATCTGTAAATAATATACTATGTTGTTTGTCACAAACCTGTGATACACTTAACAGGTTGTACCTCAACTGCTCAACATAGAATACATCTTCAAAGGTCATTTTACCTTTGGTTACATCCCCCTTACCACTTATCTTACCTCCATCTGGAGTATTACCAAAGGAAACATGACCACCATCAATTTTCTTGAAATTCTTGAGGCATGACATGTTCCCTGTCATGTGCCTTGAGCAACCACTATCAACATGCCAGATACTCTTCCCCTTGAGCTGCCAGTTGCCCTGCACATAAGATTAAACAATTAGTATTGAATGGGGACCCAAGCCAAAGTGGTCTTGGGTCTCCCTTTCTCATCAAAGTATTTACATTCCTTTTTGATGAGGTTTTTAAACTCAGAGCACTCTTTATTAGAGTACTTTGTCAATATGATTGGCTTAGCAGCACAAACACTAGAAGCAGTACTAACCTTAGAAGCACTAACAGCGTTAGCAGTACTAACAGGTTTAGCAGTACTAACCTTGTTAGAAGTACTAACCTTGTTAGAAGCACTAACAGAGTTAGCAGTATTAACTTTTGAAGAAGTACTAACAATGTCAGCAGCACTAACATTGTTAGCAGTAGTATTACTTCTAGCAGCACTATCATTGTCAACAGCACTATTTGTGGTAGCAGTACTAACAGTTTTAGTGCTTTTAGAAACCCACATATTGACACTTTCTTTAACAGACTTTTTCTTCATGTGGCTTTTAGATTTAACAGTTTTCTTAGCCACATGGTTCTTTTCAATCTTCCTATAACCC
Source organism: Arctium minus (assembly GCA_954870635.1). Taxonomy (NCBI): domain Eukaryota; kingdom Viridiplantae; phylum Streptophyta; class Magnoliopsida; order Asterales; family Asteraceae; genus Arctium; species Arctium minus. The sequence goes on along the minus strand of OX941092.1, from coordinate 43,590,797 downwards.
AAGGGTTTTTGCATAGGTCTTTGAAAGTTCATCCTTCGGTTTATAGGATTGAAATAACAGTATTTGGCTAAATGATTCAATTTGCCACAGATAAAACAAGGTTTTGGTCTATTGATTTTACTCAGATCAACCCCTTGTTTCTATGCCCACTGATTATTCCAGTTTCTTTGATTTCCCCTCTTTTTATCATGTTTTTGGGGCTCATTCTTCTTGCATGCACATTTTTTGCAAGGACCTCGATTCACAACTGTGGTATGTTTGTAATGGACCTTACCAGACTTTCCCTCTGTCTTCTCTATATCCTTGGATTTTATCCAAGCCCTTCCACGGTCCTCATTGGTGATAATGTTATTCTCTAAAGGAATCTCACCACTCACTTTGTTCTCCTTACTCTTACCAACCTCTTTCTCAGTCTTATCCTCCACAACTACCTCATCTAAGGGATCTATCTCAGTGGCTCCCTCAGGCAAGTCCTTCCTATCTTTGGTTTATAGCAAGTCTGAGGTAGGAGGAATGTAATTGTTGTTATATGGTGGTGGTGTGGCATTATACCCAATTCCTCTTCTCAACTTATCATGAATCTGAGTTTGTAGTTAAGAGTCCATTGCTTTAGAAGCATTGGAAAACTTTTCTACATCAAGCTTAACCTTGGTTAGCTCCTCTCTCAGCTTTTCACTCTCCTCTTTAGATTTGGTTAGTTTAAGTTCTATATCCTTTTTCTCCCACTTCAAGTAATTGGTGTCATATGAGTGTTGGAGTTCATTGGCTTGAAAACCTTTAATCTGTTCCTCAAGCCTCTCAACAATTCTCACATAGTCCTTTATATCCTTTTCTAATCTCTTAAGGTCATCACTCATCTTCTGGTTGTGATCCCTGTACCTTTTAACAGTGTCTATGCAAGTTTTAGAACAGAGATTAGAACTTACCTGAGATGGGAGATGAGATACTTCAGCCATAAGTGCTTGATTTTGGATATCCTCTTCTGCTTGATCACTCCAGTCAAACCCCATTCCTTGTTGAGAAACAAGGGCTTGAGCAGAGTTTCTGTTATGGTTGAGATTTCCAGACTGTGCTTGTTGGTGGTTGTTGTTGTGAGACACTCCACTTGTGCATTCCCTGGCAAAGTGTCCCTTCAGATGGCATTTGTAGCACTCCACCTTTGATTTATCAAACCCAGCTCCATCTTCTCTTCTTTGGGAGAAGTTGTTCCTCCTAGTCCTCTTTACGAACTTTTTCACCCTCATGGAAAGCATGGCCATCTGCCATTTAATATCCATCTCTTCCAGATCATCAGGATGAAGTTGTTCCAAATCATCATTAATTAAGGAGGAATTTCCATGGCTGGCAATAAAGGCTTCAAACACAGAATCAGTTCCTTTTTCTTGATTTGCTCCACTAGCAGCATTAACTGATTCAGGATTAGCAGTAGAATCAATTGATGCTGATAGGAGTGCAGCATTATGAATATATCCAGAAGGCTTCTTCTTTGCCTCCACCTCAACTTCAAACACTCTAAGATCATTGTACAGATCATCAAGTTCTTTCTCTTCCAACTGATCATTCTGTCTGAATGAAATAGTGTACATGGTCCATTCATCTCCAAGGTACCTTAAGAACTTTCTGTTTACATCATCTTGATCAATCTGTACTCCCATAGTAGCTAGTTCACCAATCAGTTTGTTAAACCTGTCAAAAGTTTGAGTCATGGACTCATTCTTAGTTGACATAAAGTTTTCATACTGTTGCTTCAAGATTGCCTTTTGATTTCTCTTGGTACTTTTGGTACCAGAGAATCTCTTCTCTAGAGCATTCCAGAGCATCTGTGCATCAGTGCAATTACAGAATTGGTGTTGATATTCATTGGTAATGGCCAAGAGCAGTGTGCTCAAGGCTTTCATCTCTATCTGCCTTGTCTTTCTTTCTGCATCAGTCTTTGGTGGAGTTCTTTTTCCATCTTCACCAATCTTTCCTGCATCAGATGGGCCATTCTCAATGATGTCCCACATAGAGTAATCTGTGAGGAGAATGTATTGCTTGATTCTAATCTTCCACATGTCAAATTCATTGGGTCTGAGCATTGGAACCTTTGAGACCAGAGTATTGTTTGATTCAGCTGTGTTTTCCATGATGAATAAGGTTTCTGAGAATACTTGCTCTGATACCACTTGTCAGGATCTTAATTATTAACAAGAATAAACACTCAGAAACAATATTAAAGGAGTTTGCGGAATAACACTTTAATATTCAATAATCTATGAAAACAGTGAATCAGAAGAACAACTTGTAAACTTTATTGAATGATTATAAAGCTACAAGATTCAATACTCAACCTCAATATTGATGAACAGGCTCACCATTACGAATTTTACTTCTCTAGAATTAGGATTACAAGCCTTGAGGTTGATTCTCTCTATCAAAACAAAAATTCAGAATTCTCTAAGTCTTTTTTCTATCAAAAATAAACTATTCTATATATAATGAAGATAAAAGATAATTACAACTAATAAAAGATCTTCAAAATAATCTTCCATCTTTATCTCCAAGCTTTCCATAATCTTCAAACTTGATCTGCACGAATCTTGATTATCTCATAAGCAGCACTAAGTCTTCAACAGTATTAATACTTTGAGCAATATTAATATTCAACAGTACTAACTACTAGCAGTACTAAAATTTCTTAGCAGTAGTAATCTCCTCTAGCAGTATTAATCTTGACTTAGCAGTACTAATCTTGATCAGCAGTATTAACTTCACTCAGCAGCATTAATCTCAGAAGTATTAATCAAGTTCTTCTAGCAGTATTAACTGTACTTGTGTATTTCTGAATTTCCCAACACCTTGTAATTCATTTCATAATTCAAATTTACAAAATGTAGTCTTCTAAGAATTCTCTCTCTCATTAGTGTAGTTTTCCATTTCTAATAAATGTTCTAATAAATCCTACTCCTATCCTATCCTACCTAAACTATTACAAAAGCTTGAATGTCCAGATCTAGGGTCCTATACTATGCACTTATAGGAACTCAAAAAATACAATTACAACTCTAAAAACTTGTAAAATTTTGAAATTCGATCTAAACTCAAACAGAACAGTGCGACTCCATTTTCTTTGAAAGATTTCACCTTGGATTTGCTCTGATACCAATTGTTAATTCCCAGTTATCAGGTTCGTTCAATTCAAATAACAAGATGAACATGGATCTCAATCAAATTACCTGTTTCAATTCAAGCACAGATTTCAATGATCTCTCTGTTACTTTCTCTCTCTACAACTCAACGAATTCTCTAACCACTAACTAAACCTCTAGCCATATATCTATTAAAGATAAAACAAAACACACATGCTTTTACAAAATACAAAACACAAAGACTTTGACTTTGACATTTATTACAAGAGACTTTGACTTTCACTTTGAGAGTTGACTTTTGAGCTTTGACTTGGCTTGATTTTGACCTTCAGTCTTCATGATCTTGTATCCATCAAATATATGCTCTAACATTACTTTTGTAGACTCCGGATGCTCACGACACAAGACAGGATTCAAGCATCTCTTGCATAATTATGTTGATCAACCTGCTGGAACCGTTGGCTTCACGATTGTTGTTGTTAAGGGATATGTCAAAGGATATGGAATGTTAACTAATGGCACTGTAGGCATTCAGAAGGTACTGTACGTAGAAGGCTTGGATCATAATCTATTCAGCACTAGCCAGTTCTTCGACATTCACAATCATGTTAGGTTCACTATAACTCATTGCCACATTGAAGATCGTGATAGATCCGAGATATTCAAGGGTGAGAGATACGGAAATTTGTATGCCGTCAACTTTCCAACTCTATCAGCTTCAAGACCCATTTGTTTGATAGCCAAAGCATCGAAAGAGGAAAGTTGGATTTGGCATAGAAGACTTTCACATCAGAATTTCAAGGCTATAAATACACTTGCAAGCAAAGGCTTAGTCATAGGTCTACCCAAAATGCGATTTGAAAAAGATTCCTTATGCCCAGCCTACGAGATGGGAAAGATGAAAAGAAGCTCACACAAAGCTAAAATGGAATCTTCATGTAAATCGCCGCTTGAAATGATTCACATGGACCTTTACGGACCAATGAGGATTCAATCGATCAACGGTAAGAAGTACATTCTAGTAATGATCGATGAATACTCGAGATACACGTGGTTGGAGTTTCTGAAAGCAAAGTCTGAAGCACCTGAGTTAATAATCGCTTTCATTAAGAAGATTCAAGTCCTGCTTCAACTACGGAGCGACAACGACACTGAATTTAAGAATGAGGCGCTACAAAGTTATTTACAGTCGGTAGGCATCTATCATAACTTTTATGTCGCCCATACTCCACAACAAAACGGTGTTGTAGAGCGTAAAAATAGAACTCTGGTGGAAGCTGCAAGAACGATGCTATCCTATTTAGGACTACCTCTGTATCTTTGGGCCAAAGCCGTTGCCACTGCATGTTTTACTCATAACAGAACGATCATCATGAAACGGTTACAGAAAACGACATATGAGATTATTAACCATCGAAAACCTAATGTCAAATTTTTTCGTGTTTTTGGTTGTAGATGCTTTATACTCAATGATCATGACAATCTTGGTAAGTTCGAAAAGAAAGCCGATGAGGGATATTTCTTGGGTTATTCGTTAACTTCCAAAGCATGTCGGATCTACAACAAACGAACCAAGACGGTCATGGAAAACATACACATGTACTTTGATGAAAATCTGACTACGCCTTCTGAACACAACAGTTCAGGACTCGGTCTTAAGGAAAAGGCTTCTACTCAAGTCCGAGTGGAACCTAGTTTAAACGAGACTACGTCTTCTAACTCAAACTCTTCTACATCTGAGTTAGATTTAATTTCTTTGATGCATTCATGGATATCTGTGCAGATTTCGATAAATCCAATGTATTTGCATCATCATCTTTAGTGGTCCCTGATACAAGTTGTCGGTCCACAACAATACTACTACTATCAAGTTTTATAGAAACAACAACACAATAACGATTACCAACCTGTATTGAATATATCAAATGATTACAAGGTTGATCGATTAAGTTCTTGATGTGTTCTCTATGTTTTTCTCTCTTTTACACCTTGATGTGTGTGTTTGTATGTGTTATCTCTTTCTGATCTATGATCTGATTTTGGTGTTAGAGAGATACAAAGATACCAAGTGTGTCTAACACACTACTTAGAATAATATCTAGATATTAGATCTAGATATTATTTCTAATAAAAACTAAGTTACTTGAATCTAACTAAATAACCAACAAAACTAAATAATAACTAAGTTAACTAAATATCTAACAAACTAGATATTAAGTTAACTATTACAATAACAAACAATTACATTGACATTTATTACAACTAGACATAGACTTTTATATCGAGAGTCGACGTTCCGGCTTTAGCTTCAGATTGCGATCTTCAGTTTGGATGATCTTGAATCCAATGAGACTGTGGTCTAACAATCTCCCCCTTTGGATCAAGATCATTACGAAAATGATTTAGCAATACAATCTTCTCTTTCAGCACAAAAGAAGATGCAATCTCTTTCTCTAGCTATGAAATCAGCATGTCTTCAATCTAATTTTGAAGAGTGGACGTGATTCTTGAAACATGTGATCTTTGCCATTTCTTTTTGTAGTCATTCTCCCCCTTTTTGATGTTAAGTGCAACGACTTCATCAAAATTAGTGGTAAGAAATGTCAATCTTTCGTTTAGAGCCCCTGATTCGTCAATTCATAAGAGATCCATCTAGATCTTTGCAAATCCAGACAAATGTAGTGTAACACCTGAAATCAACGAATGAACCAGTTAACATGCCTGTCAGTAAGACTAAGTCACTGTGTGTAACATATACACATCGAAACACCACAAAGGTAATTTCTATAAACGTTATGACAAAGAAACTAATTCCTTGTGTGTTCGTGCTTGTGTTTGAAAGAATTAAGCACTGATGATTGCTTATTTGGCTCAAAATTTGTATAAACCACTGAGACAATAGTAAGTTAAACACAGACTCAATGTGCATGATTGAAGTGCAAAGGTAGGGCAGACTTCCTTCTTTTCAATATCCAGATTTTCCAAATGAAAATCAGATAGCAAATGTGTTGCATCCCCTTAGAAAATGAAACATTTTCTTTTTGAGAAGAAAATGAGTAGATGGTGAGGTTTGATCAAGAGTTGGCATGGGTTAGTTGCCTGTTTCAATAATGATCACCAAAGAATTGTGAATCACTAGAATGGTGGCTACCCGGCTCAGAAAAAGTTGGTGCAGAGTTGTGATATTCTTTTAACTCTGTTCTCACACGCTCTTTCTTTTAAACTTTTTGCTTTCTCTAATCACACTCATTTCTTGTCTATTTGCACACTCAATCACTAAGGATTAACTTCTTGGGTAGAAATCACTGGTTAAGGTGATTCCATAGAAGTTGTGTTAATTCCTAGCACAATGATTCTTTGTTTTCCTAGATGCACGTGATGCTCAGATTGGTTTAACTATTTCAGTTAAAGCACAATTTAGATCATGAAAACATTTAAAATACACTCCCAAAATATAAAATCTGTTGAAAAATCAGGAAGTGGTTTGAACATTAAAAAAATGTTTTCTATGATTGAAAGTTGTCCTTCTTTGAACCATATATGAGATTAAGATAAAGGATTATAACTTAACGTTTGATCTTACATCTCATGAAGCTAAGCTTAAAGTCATAAAGATATGAACTTGTAAGCTTCTCTCAAAAATTCTACAAAAGTCTAATGTCAAGTCAAAGTAAAATTTATTCACTTAAATTGAAAAGACAAAAAGCAGTAAAACTTTTAAAGTACGAGTTCTGATCAGAAGTAATCAGAAGTCATATCCGTACTTCCTTTTGACTTGAAGAGCTCCCCCTAAAATCTTGCATTACAAAAAAAATTGGCATTAAAAGGTACATGCAATATTTTATGAGCTCCCCTTCGAAGTAATATTGACCAGAAGTCAATTTCTTCTCATTCTCCCCCTTGGATCATGAACATATGATAGAATGGCAGATATCAATCAAAGTTAAGAATGAAGAAATGATGAATAAGTATACAATTAGAAAACTTTTATAGGTAATTACTGGTTATACTTTGAGATTTAGCATACCAAGCTTCGAGACTAGAAAGGTAAACCTCTTTTCGTCTAAAGGTTTGGTGAACAAATCAGCAAGTTGATACTCAGTCTTTACAAAGAAAAGTTCAATTGTTCCTTTCTCTACATTATCCTTGATAAAATGATACCTGACGTCTATATGCTTTGTCTTTGTGTGCTGAACAGGATTCGCTGTTATTGCGATGGCGCTCTTGGAGTCACAGTATATCGGTATTTTGTTGAAGTGGAAACCGTAGTCGCGTAATTGAGTTCGCATCCATAAGACCTGAGAACAACAGCTAGCAGCAGCTACATATTCTGCTTCGGCCGTAAAAGTTGAAACACAAAGTTGCTTCTTTGATCCCCAACTTACCAGTTTGTCACCGAGGAACTGCACATGTCCTGACGTGCTCTTCCTGTCTAACATACAACCTACATGATCTGCATCTGTGTTGGCTGTTAGTTCAAAACTAGTATCTTTAGAATACCACAGACCAAGATCTGCAGTGCCCTTTAGATACCTAAAGATGCGCTTCACAGCAGACAAATGAATTTCTTTAGGATTGGCCTGATATCTTGCACATAAGCATGTTGAAAACATTATATCTGGCCTACTCGACGTAAGATACATTAAAGAACCTATCATCCCTCGATAAGTCCTAATATCAACAGCCTTTCCCGAAGGATCGCTGCCAATCTTAGTACCTGGTGCCATTGGGGTACCAATCAGTTTTGAATTTTCCATTTGGAACTTCCGAAGAATATCCCTAATGTACTTTGATTGATTGATAAAGATACCCGTAGAAAACTGTTTGACTTGCAATCCGAGAAAGAAATTCATCTCTCCCATCATGTTCATCTGAAATCTAGACACCATAAGGTTTGCGAAATTCTTACAGTACTTAGTATTAGTAGAACCAAAGATAATATCATCTACATAGATTTGAATTAAAATGATATCGGCTTTTTCCTTTTTAATAAACAAAGTGGTATCCACCATACCTTTGGAAAACCCAGACTTGACTAGAAAATTAGAAAGGACATCATACTAGGCTCGAGGTGCTTGTTTCAGACCGTAGAGTGCTTTGTCGAGAATGTAAACGTGATTTGGCTTCTCTTGATTGACAAATCCCTCTGGCTGAGAGACGTAGACTTCCTCCTTCAGAATTCCATTGAGGAATGCTGTCTTCACGTCCATTTGAAAAACAGTGAAGTTCTTGTGGGCTGCGTAGGCTAAAAACATTCTGATTGCCTCTAATCGTGCCACATGAGCATATGTTTCGTCATAGTCTATTCCTTCCTCTTGTCTGTATCCTTTGGCTACTAGTCGTGCCTTGTTTATGATGACGGTTCCATCTTCGTCTTTCTTTATTTTGAACACCCATTTCGTACCTATTATGGTTTTACCTTGAGGTTTCGGTACGAGTCTCCAGACTTTAAGTGCATCGAACTGATTTAGCTCTTCTTGCATTGAGATCACCCATTCTGGATCAGCAAGAGCTTCTGATACTCTTGTTGGCTCAATCTTGCTCAGAAAGGAGTCATGCATGCACATGTTCATTGATGTTGACCTAGTTTGCACCGGTTTTGATGGATCACCAATAATCTGTCTTAGCGGGTGCTCTTTGGTCCATTTATGTTCATGAGGCCATGGATTAGATGATTGTATGTCGGTTGTGTCATCTACAAATCCACTTGTACCTTCTTCTATTTGTTCATGAGGAGTGATTTCAGTTGAAGTGGCAGGTTCAGAAGGCTCAGCAGGTACAGCTTGTTCTGGCTGTAGATTGATCTGTACAGAACATCCTACTGTTTCATCTACTTCTGTCTCTTCTTGATTTGTTACTTCTTCAACTGTTGGAGTCGGCATTTGAATTGTTATCTCTTGTTGAATCGGGGCGTTTGATTCAATTGTAACATCTGAACTGGTTGGATGAGTAGTCGTTAAGTCTTCCATCCTGTCAACCACAACAGATTTCTTTACATTAGATCCGAGATATTCATCATAAAACAATTCAAATAATAAATCTAAATCAGATAAATGGTTAGTAGAAGTTGATGCTTCATCTGATTTATTCTGTTGAGACATAGGTTCTGGACTGAGTTGCCCAGAAGCTAGTATTCCTGTTATTGCGGGTTCTGAACTGTGTTGTTCGGAAGCCATTTCTTCATCAAAGGTGACGTTGACGCTTTCAATCACCGTCTTTTTCTTCTTTAGATAGACACGATATGCAGTTGAAGTCGAGGAATATCCAATGAAGATTCCTTCATCTGCCTTAGCGCTGAATTTGTTGAGATTCTCCCTATCGTTTAATACAAAACACTTACATCCAAATATATGGAAATATTTGATTGTCGGTGTTCTGTTGTTGATTAACACGTAAGGAGTCTTCTTGAATCTCCAATGTATCATGGATCTATTCTGTGTGTAGCACGCGGTCGAAACAGCTTCTGCCCACAAAAATAGAGGTAAGTTGGAATGACTTAGCATAGTACGAGCAGCCTCGACTAGCGTTCGATTTCTTCTTTCAACCACTCCATTTTGTTGAGGCGTACGAGCAGCAAAGTATTGATGTGAAATCCCGACAGATTCGAGATATTCTTCAACTTTGTTGTTCTTGAACTCTGTGTCGTTGTCTGTTCTTAGAAACTTGACCGGTTTCTGCAGATTCACCTGGGTCGTCTTTAGGAATGTAATGAGAACATCAGGTGTCTCATCCTTTGAACGTAGAAACTTGACCCATGTTTACCGCGAATAATCATCCACGATCACGAGTATGTACTTCTTGCCGCCTAAGCTTTGAGTGCGCATTGGACCGCATAGATCCATATGCAATAACTCTAAAGGAGCTTTTGTACTTGGTTCAGGCTTCGGTTTATGAGGTTCCCTCTTCATCTTCCCCTTTTCACAAGCTGCACATAGATGTTCTCTTTCATATTTCAGCTCTGGAAGTCCTTTGACGAGCTTTCCACTGACCAGATCATTGATGTACCGAAAGTTGAGGTGAGAAAGACGTCGATGCCATAACCAACTTTGTTGCATAGAAGCTTTCGATAGTAGACAAACTTGCTTGTCAGTCTGGACATCTGATAAATGGATTGTGTAGAGGTCTGATTCTCGTTTACTGACCAAAAGTTCTTCGCCTTCTTCATTGCGAACGGAACATCTTTTGGCTTTGAAGTTGACCTCTAAGTCTTTGTCACAGAACTGGCCTATACTGAACAAGTTGTGTCCTAAGCCTTCTACATAGCTCACCTTCTTGATAGTGACATTGTCATGTTGTACATCACCGTATCCCATGATTGGAGAAAACTGGTCGTTTCCGAATCTTACTGTTCCACAAAATTTGTCTTTAAAGTTGGACAGTATCTCTTTCTGCCCTGTCATGTGCTTTGAACATCCGCTGTCCAAGAACCATGTATGACAAGTCTGCATAAGAGAAAATAACATAATTTAGATTTTCGTATGACAACATTGGAATTTACACTTTGATTCTCGAAGTGTGGGTCTTGAACTGATTTGTTCAAAAGCCTATTTCGACTTTGATGTTCGGGTTTTGAACTGCATTATCCAAAAACCTATTTTTGACATTGAAGAACGAGTCCTGATCTGTACATAATCAGAAGTCGCTTTCTCTTTAATCTTTGTGTGTCTGCAACACAGATTTAGCCTTAGGTACCCACTGGAATTTGGGTCCTGCTGTGTTAGCACAAGATTTTGGTATCCATTTCAAATTGGATCCTTTGTTCTTTTGAAAAGCATGAGAGTTGGTATGAGATGAATGCACATGGTAATTTCCAAACCAATCTCCAGAATCTTGACAAGTAATAGAAACATGTTTATTATAGATAGAGGACTTTCCAGCAGATAAAGATAACTGAAATAATTGCTTCATTGTATATTGTTTACGAGAAACAACAAGTTTTGGATTCAAAACAGCAATTTCAGCAATTACAACATCTTTAGTAAGCGAAGTCTTATTACAATTAACACTACTAGACGATAAAACGGCCTTGTCAAGCTTCCATTTTGGTTGCCATTGAGAATGGGCTTCAGGTCTTGACTTGCTCATATCTGAAACATGTAAAACTGGTGAGTTAGACCTTTGAGCAACAACTGAATGCTTCTTCTTAGAATTACCAGTAGTGGTTGGTTTCTGTGAACGCTGAGATATTTTCTTACCTTTAGCACTCTTAGCGTTCACAGAGACTGATTTATCAACGAAAGCTTTCGTTGATTTTGCACTGAACACAGGCAAACTGGTTTTTCTTGAAGTTTTCTTAACAAAAGATGCATGGTTAGGAAGTTTCGCATTAAAATCAATTTGTTCAAAACAACCATCTAAACCACTGTCAGAATTAAGAAATTTAAACTCTTCGTTTGATGAACCAAACATGTCATTAGAAGTAAAAGCCTTTGTAAAAACAACATTTTTCATAACAGTTGAAAAAACCTTTTGTTGAATCTCAATCATAAGTCTTTCATCTGATAAAGAGGTCTCGAGTTCAGAAATTTTACTTTCTAACACGAGAGAAGGGACATAAATTTTACCTATAACAGGCTTCGCCTCCATCTCTTTTTCAGAATAACTTTGAAAGTAGTCAGTTGAAAGAGATTTCTTCTCATCATTTGGAAAGTCATAACTATTATTCAACTTCGCATAATAAAATGGAGCGTGAACTTTAGTTGACTTCATCCGTTTTTCAAATTCATTGGCTTCATCCTCTTCTGATAGTTTAGTATTAAAAACTTTAAATGAGGCGATTCGGTGAGAAACAAGCATAGAGGTATAGTCATAAAGTGCGGGCACTTCTCTTATACCCTTTTTAAGACATTGAGGTTTCACATAACCGATTCCCCAATTTTCTTTATTCTTTTTCGGTTTGTTAAGATGAATGGTTTGCTCACTTTGACCTAATGAGTATAGCTTCTTTTCCAAATCATCTAATTTAGCAATTAAAGTCTTGTTTTCTTTAATACATAAAGAATGCATATCAGAAAGCTTATAAAAATCAATCTCACTTTTTGTCAATTTAGACTTGAGCTCACTATTCTCTTTTAGAATTATAGTCTGTTCTTTTGCGTTGGTGTCAGCGTTTGTATGTAAAACCTCAACTAATACTTTCTTCTCAGCAAGTTCATCGCTAAGTTTTTGTATCAATTGGTTTTTATTAATAATAACACCATTTTCTCGCTTAAGATTAGATTCTAACTCTTCTTGTTTTAAAACCATAGCATGCATTTTATTCATTAAATCTTTATACGATAAATCACATACCTCCTCTTCTTCATTTTCTGAATCAGCTTCAGTATCTGATTCGATTTTGCCCATCAAGCACATATTGATGGCTTCATCCTTTTCTTCTTCATCTTCTTCTTCATCTGAGTGATCCAGCCAGTATTCATCTTCAGCCATCAGCGTCTTGCCTGCCTCCTGTTGCTTTGCATGAAGCATCTTGTTCTTGTAGAAGTCGGAGTTTCTAACCTTTGATATTCGGCAATCCTTGGCAAAGTGACCGGTTTTGCCACAGTTGTAGCACATCGGTGGTCTTGGCTGACTTGATCCTTCAGCTTTGTACTTCCTTTCTTCCGGTTTCTTCTCTTCCAATCTGTTTCCTTCTGTCTGATATCTTCTCTCATCAGATTTCTTCTCCTCTTGTCTCTTCCCTTCAAATCTCTTCCCTTCAAATCTTTTCCCTTCATACCTATTTCCTTCATATCTGCTTCCTTCAATTCTTTCCTTGTGAGCATAATTGTTGGGTCCAGAAGAGTACCTCTGACTGTTTGATGTTGGATTCCTGTAGAACTTTTTCTGAAATGAATTTGTTAGAAACTGCATTGCTTGCTGCATTTGTTCATTTTCATCCGAGTCAAAGACAACATCAGCTTCAGCTTCTTCTGATTCATACACAATCGTCTTGTTCTTCTTCTTCTTCACAACAAGAGCGATTGTGTCTTCAACTGTCTTTCCTTTTCTCTTTTCTGCTAGAATTTCATCCACATCATCTTCATTTTGTCGGAGGGTTTCATACACCTCATGAAGTGGAATCTCATTCTGGTCTTTTATCTGCCTCATCTGCCTGCCAAAACTTTTCCATTCTGGTTGTAGAATACTCAGGAATTTGATATTCAGCTCGATTTGAGATTTGTTGACCTTGTTCTTGCTCAATTCGTTTAGCAATGTCACAAACCTATCATATGTTCCTTCTAGATTTTCTCCAGTTCTGCCTTTGAATTCTTCAAAACTGTGCAGGCAGTTAGAGATTTTCAGTTGGTTCCCAATCTTTGAACCCAGCATCATTTTCTCTAGTTGATCCCACATTTGTTTGGCTGAGGCTTTGTAGCTGTCAATCTTTACATAGATTTCATTTTTAATCCCTTGTAGAATGTATGACTTGGCTAACTTGTCGCCTTTTGCTCTTAGCTTAGCATCACCTGTTAGATTTGTATAAGAAAGTGCAACTCTTACTTCTTGAGTTCCTGCTGCTGGCTCCCTATACTGTTTTTCCATTAGGCCTTCTTCTAGGGATTGTATAATGAAATTACCCAAATCCTGTCTTTCAATGAAGTTTAGAAACCTATCCTTCCACTGTTCGTATTCCCCTCGAAAGAGAACTGGTGGCTTGGTGTCGGTTCCTATTGCGAGAGCTTTTTTGGATGTCATCCTGTATTGAATAAGAGAAAACTTGAAAGATATGATCGTTAATCCAAATAAAATTTGATCACACAAGAAATTTTGTCCCCCTAGGCAGACTTAGCACGGGGGTCCCTATTACAGTTTAGAAAAAATTTATGACAATTAAAGACCCTATTACAGTTTAGAAAAAATCTCAGAAAAAAAAAATTCTAAGTCTGGTTTATGTTTCAAGGTTTGCGTGTCAAATGGGGTGCGCAAACTGAGGTTTGCGTTTCTAATAGGACGCGCAAAATGAGGTTTGTGGGTCTAGTGGGAAGCGCAAGGTTGAGGTTTGCAGGTCTAGTTGGACGCGCAAGATGGAGGTTTTCGGGTCTAGTTGGACGCGCAAGATGGAGGTTTGCGATTGTCTTGAGATGCGCAGAGTTTGAGCTTTGCGTTTCTAGTTGGGAGCGCAAAGTCGAATTGTCTTTTCAAGAGATGAACACAAAGGCTTGAGGTTTGCGGGTCTTTTGAGAACCGCAAAGTATGCTTTGCGTTTGAAGTTGGAGCCGCAAAGTATGCTTTGCGTTTGTAGTGGGACGCGCAAAGTGGGACTTTGCGTGTTATTCTTCCTCTGGTTTGCGGGTTATTCGACATGTACTTCGAAAATTCGTCTAAAATCTGTATTGAAACGATTTAGCAATAACAAACACTACCCTTATGTCTAGAAACACTTCTAGAACAGATTGTAGGCACTCGATCTCACTAAAACACTCTTTTTTAGAAATTAATCTCATCGCACAATGACTTACTCTTCTCAACTCTTTTCTCACAAAAACCACAAATTGGAACTCGATTTAAGCTTTAACGTGAAATTAAACACATACAACTCGATCTAGCATGTATTTCGATCACACTCTGATCGATTCTAACACCTAAAACACTCTTACACTCGAAATCAATTTTTCTTGAAGAACACAGAGACGTTTTTTCTGAAAAACTTGTTTTGATCTTAATCAGGCTCTGATACCAATTTTCGGTCCACAACAATACTACTACTATCAAGTTTTATAGAAACAACAACACAATAACGATTACCAACCTGTATTGAATATATCAAACGATTACAAGGTTGATCGATTAAGTTCTTAATGTGTTCTCTATGTTTTTCTCTCTTTTACACCTTGATGTGTGTGTTTGTATGTGTTATCTCTTTCTGATATATGATCTGATTTTGGTGTTAGAGAGATACAAAGATACCAAGTGTGTCTAACACACTACTTAGAATAATATCTAGATATTAGATCTATATATTATTTCTAATAAAAACTAAGTTACTTGAATCTAACTAAATAACCAACTAAACTAAATAATAACTAAGTTAACTAAATATCTAACAAACTAGATATTAAGTTAACTATTACAATAACAAACAATTACATTGACATTTATTACAAATAGACATAGACTTTTATATCGAGAGTCGACGTTCCGGCTTTAGCTTCAGATTGCGATCTTCAGTTTGGATGATCTTAAATCCAATGAGACTGTGGTCTAACAATCTCCCCCTTTGGATCAAGATCATTACGAAAATGATTTAGCAATACAATCTTCTCTTTCAGCACAAAAGAAGATGCAATCTCTTTCTCTAGCTCTGAAATCAGCATGTCTTCAATCTAATTTTGAAGAGTGGACATGATTCTTGAAACATGTGATCTTTGCCATTTCTTTTTGTAGTCACAAGTGTCGATGTTTTTGGACCATCTGAACCCGTCACTACTTCTTCAAATACTACTAGTCCAAAAAATTATGATCAAACTAATAATGTTTCTGTGTCTAAAGATAACAACTCTAAAGCTGAAGTCCCGAGCACTTCATCTGCTATGCTAGAGTTAGCTGAATCAGAATTACAAGCTAGAGAAGTATCGACAACTATTTATAAAGTTGTATCTGCCATAACCGATGCATATAATGATCATAACAATCGAATCAATGTTCAAACTCTACCGAATACTACTAGATGGACACGTGATCACCCCCTGCACAAAATTATTGGCGACATTGATTGTGCAGTCAAAACGCGAGTTGCATCAGCGAATTTTTGTTTACTATAGTTTCCTCAGTGCAATTGAACCGAAGAAAGTTTCTGAAGCGTTGCAAGATCCCGATTGGATCCTTGCTATGCACGATGAACTCCTGCAATTTGAGCGAAACAAAGTATGGCGGCTTATACCTAAAGCTAAGAACAAATCCGTTATTGGAACAAAATGGGTATTCAGAAACAAGAAGGACAAAGCAGAAATTGTGGTTAGAATAAGGTAAGGTTGGTAGCCAAAGGGTATTGTCAACAAAAAGGAATTGATTATGACGAGACCTTTGCTCCGGTAGCCAAAATCGAAGCCATTCGCATCATTTTAGCCTATACAACCCATAAGAATTTTAAGGTATATCAAATGGACGTCAAGTCGGAATTTCTTAATGGGATCCTGCATGATGAGGTATATGTAAATCAACCGGAAGGCTTCATAGATCCTAAATTTCTTGATCATGTCTACGTTCTCGACAAAGCATTAAATGGTTTAAAACAAGCTCCGAGAGCGTGGTATGATACTCTAACACTATTTTTACTTGCTTCTGGTTTTAAAAAAGGTACAATTGATACTACTTTGTTTCTGAAAAAGCAAGGTGAAGACTTAATTTTAATCCAGATTTATGTAGACGACATAATATTCGATTATACAAATCCAAAGTTTTGTAAACAAATTTCAAAATTATGGAGACTCGATTCGAGATGAGTATGAGGGTGAACTGAATTTCTTCCTTGGTCTACAAGTGAAACAGTCCCCTGATGGCATATTTATAAATCAGTCCAAGTATATAAAAGACATTTTGAAAAAGTTTAATATGGTTGACAGTTCTTCCATAAAAACGCCAATGGATAGTGGAACACTTTTGGATGCAGATTTATCCGGAAAATATGTTGATCAAAAGAATTACAGGAGCATGATTGGTTCTTTATTATACTTAACAGCCAGTACACTGGATATAATGTTCGCTACATGTTTTTGTGTTCGTTATCAGGCTAATCCTAAAGAGTCTCACCTAGCAGCCGTTAAACAGATCCTCTGATACCTTAAAGGCACTCCTAAACTAGGCCTTTGGTATCCAAAGGATTTGATTTTTGATCTTACAGCTTTCACTGACGCAGATCACGTGGGATACAAGTTGGACCGGAAGAGTACTTCGGGTTCTTGTCAGTTCTTAGGTAACAAACTAGTTAGCTGGACATCTAAAAAGCGGAATTGTATATCAACCTCGACAGCTGAAGTTGAGTACGTAGCTGCTATGAGTTGTTGCTCACAAGTGCTATGGATGATGACTCAACTGAAAGATTTCGGCTACACTTATAAGTGCGTACCTATTTACTGCGACTCGATAAGAGCCATTGTTATTACTGGTAACCCGGTGCAATACTCGAAGACAAAACACATAGATGTGCGCTACCACTTTATAAAGGATCATGTGGATAAAGGAGATGTAGAGATGCATTTTTTACAGACCGACTACCAGCTTGCTGACCTTTTCACCAAGCCGTTGGATGAGAAGCCTTTCAAATTCTTGATCAGTAAGTTAGGTATGCTCAACATGTCTTTATGAGTCTGTGATATTTTCCTACATGTATCTAGGGGGAGTTTATCTTGCTCATGCTATTTTCTAGGGGGAGTTCGGATATTTGATTATATCTTGTTAATACTGACAAAGGCGGAATCGTCACAGATGATTACCAAAATCTTTCATATTTTGGAGGTTACAAAAGAGTTACTATTCTCACAGGAGAATATGTGACGATGGCTTATGGATATTTTAGTTCAAAACCCATACTTCAAAGTTTTTTTATTTTTGCTGTTTGAGTTAACTGATCAATCTTTATTAGGAACTTCTTGTTGAATTTTTAAGGGGGAGAAATAATATTTTTTTGGTGCTAATATGTTTGACTTTTTACAGGTATTGAAGAGAAAATATCTGAGGTTTTGTCAAGGGGGGAGCTTATTAGATTACATTTTATTTTCCTGTTCTTAATTAAAGGGGGAGATAAAATTTTCTTTTTAAGGGGGAGATAAGAATCTCATGCTCTTTGTAAGTATTCTTGATTCTTAATCTCAACATATTTGAAAGAAGAACAACTTTCAAGTGCGTAAATTGTTTTCTTAAATGTTCAAACCACTTCTTGTTCTTAAAAGATTTCATGAAACTAGAAGTGAGATTTTGAATGATTTTTGTTTGGAACTTTCATGTTTAACTGACCGTGTGTTTCCAAAGACTAATACTTGTGTATTATCTTTTCTATATACTGTCAAGTATTCCCACACACCGGTTCAGTAATTTCAATTGACTTTGTTATTACCATGTCTCTAAACGAAACAATTTTTCTATGGTAATACTCTCGCTTGATCTCAAATTTTTTGAGCATCAGACATCATTTCTAAATTTTGTGCGTTCATTGTTAATATGTTTATATTTGTTCATATAAACAAATTTCAATTCTTTGATACCCCAAGTTATTCATGATATTTGATCTAATTGATACAATGTCAAATTCTCAAAACAATTTTCTTGATTTCATTTCCTTCATTCAATTTCTTTGTTTTGAGAGATCTTCATCGTTCAATAAGCTCACACATGAATGATATTTCTTTGGATCTTACATTCATTTGCCATTGTTATCATATTTTGTGCTTAACTGTTAAAGTTAAATTGTTGAGCCACACTACTCTATATAGAACAAAAATTCACGGGACTCTTGTGAGTGATTAACAGAACTTCCATGGATTCACGTTAACCTGTGTTTCCTACCCCGGAAGTTATCCTAAAGTGATTGAGGGGTGAGGGGTCTTATTTCAAAGAGTGGGGGTGTGATGAGGTAAAATGGAAAATAGAGATTGGTTAAATGTTAAACAGAAAGAGGGTGTAAGATCAGAGTTAAAAGCATATGAAAACTCTACACCAACTTCTTCTGAGTTGGGCAGCCACATCTACTGATTGGTTCATATTCTTTGGTGACCATCATTGAAAAAGGCACTAGCCCATGCCAACTCTTGCATTAACCCCACCAACCACTCGTTTCTTTCTTAACAAAGAAATGTTTCATTTTCTTTGGGGATGCAACTTATATGTTATTTGTTCTTCATTTGAAAGATCTAGATATTGAAAAAGAAGGAAAGTTACCCCACCTTCGCACCTCATTCATGCACATTGAGTCCATGTAATACTTATTGTTGTCTCAACAGTTTACACACTTTAATCCTGTTAAAGTTTTAGTAGCTTCAATCATTTCTACACATGCACGAGCACACAAGGAATATGTTTTCTTATCTTAACATTCATAGAAAATTTCCTTTGTGGTTATTCAATGATTAAATGGAAGCCCTGGGGAGTGAACATCAAAAAACGCCTTTCCAATGTGCATTTGTTATACAAAGTGGCTCTGCGATACTTACAGGCATACTAACTGTATCATATGTTGATTCAGGGTTACCAATTCTTATTTTGTCTGAATTTGAAAAGATTCGAATGAATACATACTATGAATTGATGGATACTCATATTAGATGGAGATATTCTCTTAAGGGAGATTGTTGATTTTTGGGGATATTGTCTCTACATCATGAAGTGCTTTCTTATTCATATATGGGGGAGATTGCATCAAAGACGGTGCTTACATTGAAAGAGTTTTGATGATTCTGATATCTCATCATTCATCAAAAAGGGGGAGAAATTCTAAGTCTTTCAAAGTCAAGTTTTTGTTGCTTTTATCAAAAAGGGGAGAAAATTCCAAAGCTTAATTCCAAGTGAAAGTAGGAGAAAAATTTTCAAAGTCAAAGCAAAGAAAGATGCTCAAATCAAGTTTGAAGATATTTTCTAAAAGATAGATGCATATTTTCTACCAAATAGGGAGATTGATAATGATTTCAAGTTTTTGAAGTGTCAAAGTTTGTTCAAAGCAATACAGATTTGAAAGTTTCAAAGTTGTGAAAGATGTTATGCTGAAGAATCTACATTAGAAAGAAGACCTGAAGATTAATGTCAAATTTGTTTTAATCTTGAATTCAAAGGGGGAGATTGTTGAGCCTAAAGTATTGTATTCAAGATTAAAAGGGTCTTTGTTGTAAAGTTTACTTTGTTAGTTGTTTGTTAAGTCAAAGTGTTTGACTTTGTCATGTTAGTTTGAGTTATAAAGTCAACTTATGTTGACTAGGTATAAATACCTTTGTTCCTTGTAATCATTAGACAACAAGAGAGACACACACACACATATACAGATTCTAGAGAGAGAGAAACTATTGTCCTTGACAGAAATAGGTATATGGCTTACTGTGTAAAGTGAGAAATCATTGTAATCAAGATTCAATCAATGAAATGATTTCTACATATTTGTGTGTTTGATTGGAGTGCTTGAAACTGGAATCACAACTCTTTTTCTAAAGAAAGAAGGTGATGACTTAATCTTGATACAGATTTACGTTGACGATATTATTTTCGGATCTACTAACTCTAATTTTTGTAAAAACTTTGCAAAAATAATGGAGACTCGATTTCAAATGAGCATGATGGGGGAATTAAATTTATTTCTTGCTCTTCAAGTAAAACAATCCCCTAAAGGCATTTTCATAAATCAATCTAAATACATTAAAGATATTTTTGAAAAAGTTTAATATGGCTGAGAGTTCTTCAATGAAAACTTCGATGGCAACTGGAACGCTTTTGAACGCCAATTTATCTGGTAAGTTTGTTGACCAAAAGAACTACAGAAGCATTATCGGATATTTACTTTATCTAACAGCCAGTAGACCCGATATAATGTTTGCTACATGCTTCTGTGAAAGATACCTAGCCAATCCAAAAGAGTCACACCTTGCCGCCAAAAAAGAATCCTGAGGTATCTCAAAGGCACACAAGATTTGGGCCTTTGGTATCCAAGGGATTCTGGTTTTGATCTAACGGCATTTACAGATGCAGATCACGTTGGTTGTAAGTTGGATGGAAAGAGCACTTCCGAATCATGTCAGCTTTTAGGTGACAAGTTGGTTAACTGGACGTCAAAGAAACATAACTGTGTTTCAACATCGACTGCGGAAGCAAAATACGTTGCTATGGCCAATTGTTGTACACAAGTTTTGTGGATGATGACACAACTGAAAGACTATGGCTATACCTTTAACAAAGTCCTGATTTATTGTGATTTGAAAAGCGCGATTGCTATAACTGCAAATCCGGTTCAACATTCAAAGACCAAGCACATTGACGTCAGATATCATTTTATCAAGGACCATGTTGAGAAAGGATTGATCGAGATGCACTTCGTACAGACGGACTATCAACTTGCTAAACCGCTTGATGAGAAAAGATTCAAATTCCTTAAAAGCAAGGTGGGTATGCTTAATATTTCTATCTGAGGTCTGTTTTTATCATTTATTGATTCTTTGCATGTGTCTAGGGAGAGTTTCTCTTGATTTCATAATGCTTATTTGTTTTGTCTATGCTTAATCTAGGGGGAATTCACATTTTAATTTTATTGTAATATTTTCTGACAAATGAGGAATCATCTTATATGATTACCAAAATCATATTTTGTTTTGTAGGTTTCTTATCTCGAGGGGGAGGTAACAAATTTTTTTAATGACAATTTATTTTTAATTCGAGGGGGAGCTATGAGATTTTATGCTGAATGTAAGTTTCTTCTAATCTGAATCTCAGATTATTTCAAAAAAGAACAACTTTCAAGTATGGAAAACATTTTTCTAAATGTTCAAACTAGTTCTCTATTCTTAACCAGATTTTATGAATTTATAAGTTGGATTTTAAATGTTTTCATATGAGGATATTTCATTTGATTATTTCTGACCGTGTATTTCCAAAGATTGATACTTGTGTATTATCTTTTCTATACTTTCAAGTATTCATACACACCGGTTAAGCTTCTAATTGACTTAGTTATTACCATGTCTCAAAATGAAACATTTTTCGGTTGTAATGCTCCCGTTTGTATTCCAATTTGAATAGAGCATCATATATTCTTTCAACGTAAGTGATCGTGAAAATTCTTTCAAGCTTATTTATATTTGTTCATATAAACAACATCCAATTCATTCAAACCCTAATCTTTCATGCTTATATCTCTTAATATTTTAACTTTGTGAAACATTGTCAAATTCTCAAACAAGTCTATCGTTTTCATTTCATTATGTCAATATCCTTGTTTTGAGAATTCTTTAAAGTTCAAATGCTCCATTAATATTGATATATCTAAGAAAATGACAATGTGATTCAATTGCTGAGATTTAAGTGTTCAAGCAAAACTGTTGAACAACACAATATTTTTAGGACAAAATTTCATGGGATCAGTGTGAGGGCTTAACATACTTCTATTGATTCACGTCAACCTGTGATTCCTACCCAAGAAGTAATTTTTGAGTGATTGAGGGGTGAGGGGTCATATATCACAAAGTGGGGGAGATAACTCATCTGATTGAGTAATCTCATTGTGTTACAAGGTAAAATGTAAATGAGAGTTTGGTTAGAAGTGAGTTGATTAAAAACAGACAAAGGGTGTAAGAACAAAGTTAAAAGAATAAGAGAACTCTGCACCAATCACTTCTATGTTGGGCAACCACATCTACTGATTGGTTCACAATTCTTTGGTGACCATCATTGAAAAAGGCAGTGAGCCCATGCCAACTCTTGCTTTAACACCACCAGCTACTCATTTCTTTCATAACAAAGAAATGTTTCAGTTTTTCTTGGGGAAACATCACATAATCTATCTAATCTTCATTAAGATGATTTGGATATTGAAACAGAAGGAAGTCAACCCTAACTTCACACTTCAATCATGCACATCGAGTTTGTGGAAAACTTGTTGTGTCTCAACATTGAGCCTGATGTTAGAACTGAAAGTGCTAGTGCGTTGAAAGTTGTATAACCTATTTATAGAGTTTAATTGTTTTATTGTTTAATGTGTTGTAAAAGCCTTTAATTGTTATTGGGCTTAGTCTTCTTTAATGGGTCTTGGGTTTTAGGTTTAGGCCCTTGGTATAAATAGTGTGTGATTAGGGTTTAGAGAGGAACAATGGTTATTAGAGTTTGCATTACACGGCTTCTTCAAGATATTCTCTCTGTAATCGCATTCTAACCCTTTATCGTTCAATCTAATCATATGACCAGGTTTTGTGGTGAAATCTTTGTTCTTTAATTGATTATTACTATTTATTGCACTATACTGGGATCCACACCTGATAAAGCATAAGTTGCTTCAATAATTTCTAACACATGCATATACACAGAGAATATGTTTTCGTGTCATAACATTCATAGAGATTCCTGTGTATTCTCAATATTGAATGGAAGCCCTGGGAGAGTGAACTTCAAAAAGCTTCTTTCCAAAGTACATCCGTTGTACTAAGTGGCTCTGTGCTACTTACAGACATTTCTTTAACTATTTCATCTGTTGATTCAGGGTTACAACTTTCAATTTGTCTGAATTTGAAAAGATTTTGATACATATATTGGAATTGACGGATATTCAGATCAAATATGGAAACTGTTACTAAGGAGATGTTGAAGTTGAAAGGAAGTTTGATGATCATGATGCTCATAATCACCAAAAGGGGAAGATAATTTGAATGTTTCAATTTCTAAGAAGGGGAGAAAATACAAAGTTCAAGAAGAAGTTATGCAAAGAAGAGATATAAATGTCAGAGAATTATGATCAAATACTGAAAAGAGTTAAAGATATTGTATTTCAGTTGTGAATATCAAAGAGAAAGTTCGAAGACAAAAGAGAGATAATTTTCAACTCAAAGTAGCAAAGTTCAAAAGAGAAGACAAACTTTTTCAAGATTGTTTGAAGTTTATTCAAAGTTATTTCAGAAGATTGTTTGTGTGAGAAAAGGAGATTGTTTAGTGAAGAAAAAAGCTTAATCAGAAGATTATTGTCTTAAAGAGATCTTGTATATGGGAAGATTGAAAGAAGATTGTTGTTTTTTCAAGCAAAAAGAGGAGATTGTTGAATGATGAGGTGTGCTGAATAGTTTTGAAGATCTGAAAAAGAGTTAAATTTTTGAAGGAGAAAGAACTGAAGGTTGCTATCAATGTTTTTTAAATCTTGAATTCAAAGGGGGAGATTGTTAGGACTAAAATGTTGTATTCAAGATATATAGGGGTTTAAAGTGTGAAGTCATAAAAGATGTTGTAAAAGGTCAAAGTGTTGAGCTTGTATAAATAGTTTTTGGTTCTTTGTATTCTAGAGAACACATGATCATTTGTAAAGAGAGAGATCTAATTCTAGTGAGAAATATTTGAGAGAAAGCTTATACTATGTAACACATTTTATCAATGACATATGACTAGTTTGATCTTGATCTTGTTCATGTTTTGTATGATTGAACTTGAATATGTGGATCACAAAGATAATGATATGTCAAAATCTGTGTTGAACTTAGTGGACATAAAGTTGTGTTTCATGCTAATCTTCCTAAATTTCAAATTGGTGTTCTCTTCTGATTTTTATGGATCCAAGTTGTGATATTGAATTTTTATGTGTCACTCCCACCTATGATCTTAAAGAAACAAGTTCTTGAGCTTATAAATCACTTAACTCGGATTTCAATGACAGATTCTTTGTTATAAGATTGTTTTGCATAGTTGTGGAAAATCATGCACAACTCACTCATCAGAAGTGGATGAATGAAGGTTTGTTAAGAAACTAAGATTATGGAATTCATTGTTTATGTTTTGAGTTTCTTCAGAATAGAGCTGCTTGATGGTGCAAAACAGTGGTGAATATGGTACATTTAATCTGGATAGAAAGTTGAAAAATGTCAAGTATAAGAGCTTAAGTTGAGGGGGAGCTTGAAATGCTTTGCAAGGCATGAAGAATAGAAACACTAAAGTTTTCAATGAAATCAAGGAAGAGTTTATCTAAACATGCTTTCTTTATAAAACTTTAGAGAGAAATTATTGGGTCTAATAGCCCCATTTAAATGAAAGTTTTATAAAGTCAATTGTTAAGTCAAAAAGTCTATTGTAAATCATTTTGGTCTTTTGGGAGGTTAATGGGCTTAGGCCTTATACATGTAATTGGACACTATAAATAAGTGTCTTCGGCTTAATTTGTTCATTTGTTCATTTGAGAGATTTTTGAGAGAGTTCATACACTGTGAACTTTGAGAGACGTATGCCCAATTTCTCCCTTCATTGTAATTCAATCATATGAGTTGAGATCATTTAACATAATTGATCTTCATGCCTATCTCTACTTTAATTCTATGGAGTATTTCTTGATTGTTGCTAAATACGGGATCTACAGAATCTAATGAAAAGGCTGAAAATAAAGTAGAGAAATTAATTGCCAAATTGTCCAAGTGCTTTGAACAAATCAAAGATCTTAACAAAGTTCAAAATGAGTTAGAAGATCTGAAAATCATGTGCAAGTTTCTTAACAATGAAATACGTCTTTTGTTAAAGGAACTTGAAAAGGAAAAATCCACCATAAAAAGTTGGAATCAAGCCTCTATGGATCACAGAAAAGTTTTAGACTATCAAATTCCCATGGTCATGGATTAGGTTTTTCCTCCTCGTCAAAAGACTTTGTTTTTTCATTTTAAGCACTTAATCACCATTTATGTCTGATTTGGCAGACATTTTATAATTCAGACCGTTTTTTAGTGTCAGAGCCTCTTATCTCTTAATATGGTTTGGACAAAAAAGTGATAGCCCTATCTCTTAAATCTCTTATTTCCCTCCAGCACCATTTTTTTCAATTTCGACGTCGGTTTAGCTCAGATGCACCACAAATTTGCAAAACTCAAAACACGAAGATCGTAGATCTGTGTGTTGGTTTTCCAGAACATCTTGAATAGCTTAAATCGGGGCTTCCGTGTGTAAGATATGGTTAAAACTCCACAACCTCGTAAGTCTGTGAGCATCGTTCTTTTGTTTCTTTTTTTCTTTTTTCATCCTTCGATCATCGATGCTCACTTCAATTGACATATTTAAGTTGAATTTTGAGGAATAGAATAGACAATTATACATATTAAGACGTTTGTCATTTACAAAAACAAACAGTCTTATTGATTCATATTTCAGACTTCAGCACCACCTTTTAAAAAACAGAAGTGAAATCAGACTGAAGACTTTAACACCTTTTAAAAAAACATATGCCACCTTAGACAAAGTGTCAAAAGATTTCTCCTACTCTGGAAGATCATCTTTCTCAAAACATTCCTCCTGTAAATCTTCAAATTCTGATAAGGAAGAAGGAACTTAATGGTTATGTTCATACCTCTTATCAAAAATCGGCTGAAAAAAATGTATTTAAAATAAACAAAAACATTGAAAATGAATGTGAATCAGTTGGATCTACATCTCATCCCACTCAAAAGAGTGTATTTAAAAGAAACAAAAACATTGAAAAATGTGTTATCCTCAAAATGACAAATGAAAATGGAATTCTTGGATCTAAACCATCTTTCTTCAATAACACTCTTCCTCATAAAAGAAATCCCCAGTTTCCTCAAGAAATTTCACAGGTTTTAAAAATCCTTTTCTTCTAGAAAATCCTAAAACTATGGAAAATGTTTTTACTTTGCAAAAAATTATCCTCATAACAAAATAGAAAGTTTCCTGAAGTTTGTGTTCTTTCACCATCAAGAGATGGGTACCAAAAAACTAGCCTCTTGTAATAGCAGGGACCGGTTCATACTCAAAACATTTAGAAATCAATGACTAATAGTTTGTATCCATCCGAGTCTTATTACTATATTGCAAATCCGATGAATCTTCAAGTATTAGATATCTCCTTAAATCAATTCGATGACTAACCCAAAGCAACTCTATGCTTTCTCATCGATTGGATTTCACTTGTTGAATCCGATAAATCTTGTACCAAAAATAATACCAAGAGTCTGGCAGTATCAAAAGTAAATATTGACAACTGTCAAATCAGACACGGGGAGATGGTTTTTGTAAAAACTGTCCACTCAACCGCTACGATGTGTCTAATCATGTAAAACCCTCATCATTATTCTTTCTATCTCTCTCTCTCTCTCTCTCTCTCTCTCTCTCATCTCAATTCCTCAGATATAAATACCTAAAACCCTAATCTTCCTCTTCCTCACCTTGCTTAAACCCTCTCAAGTTCTCTCAAGAATCCAGAAATTCTCTCTAAAACTCTTTCTTTTCAAATGGCTCCCAAAGTTCCTGTATCAATTCTTTTCATTGAAGATGTCAAGTTCTCCTCATCGAACTACATTGGGTATCTAGAAAAACTTGATGATCATCCAGATTACAATGACATGATCGATTTCTTGACAAAGATCCCCGTGAAGCATGCTCTTACAGTTTCTCCATCACCATCTCAGATGAGCACCTTTCTCCTTGGAAATTTATGGTGTTCATGTGTTTATTCCAAGGAATATGTATTGGACATTGTTAAAAGTCTCGATTCCAAGGAAGGTGTAGGCGAGGTCGACCACAATTTCCCCATGGCCGCTTTCCTAGTGGGGGAGGCTTCCTCGTTGTGGGTAAACGAGAAACCCGACTCTACGAACCCGAGGAAAAGCTGCACAACGGTAGTAGGGGTGTTAAGACCGGAGCTTTTTGTAGTGCTAGTAGGAATGTCAGTACTCACTGATAAGGATGTAGTCATCACTACTTATGATGTTGCTAAGGTTCTGCAACTTCCATCATCTTCATCCAATGTGTATGAGAATCTCTGTTGTGAAGAAGAACTTGAAGAAGCTCTTCATGTTCTTAAATATCGATTGAAGGATGCAAATGCAAACGCCTCGGGAACAATCTTTCTCAAACACATGTCCAGAGTATGACACTACTTCTTCACTCATCTGGTACAATGTCTCAATACGAAGACTGGAGGATACGATCAATAGCCAAGAAATGTGACCAGACTTGCTCATGCCTTAATCTTTCAAAGAAATATCAATTTTGTAAAATACCTCTTTGATGAATTGGTGTGAAAGGTAACTATGAAGAGAAAAAGGAAACCTCCTGTTCCTTGTGTTCCCTTTCTGGCTTTTTTCATCGGTGATAAACTTAGAGACAACATTCCAAGTCCTTCTGAAGTAGGTACTCACTTCCAATAAATCAACTATATAACCTCTGACATCTTTCGCAGAAGGACCTCTTTTGCAGAACCTCCAATGCCCACATGTATAATTTCTTTTACTTAATCTCCCAGACCAATTTGGAACTCTTCTTCAGATAGAGAAGCAACTAGGCAATTTCTATTAGCCAAAATTACTTCCTTTCCAAAGAAAAGATCCAAGATAGCCTCTTCTCCTCACCTTCTTTACGACCATCCAAGAAATCCAAGAAATTCAATACCTCTTCAAAAACTATATTTGTTTCCTTTGGTAGCTACTTTTGGTCCTTCCTCTAAAGAGGCTATGAATCCGAAAGAACCTTAGAAATCTACCCAAGTCTCACATCAGTCTAAAAACTGGAAGTTACTCTCTCTAGCCAACTGGGATCTTCAAAGAAGACCTCTGTACTCCAAGGACTAAAACAACAAAACTATCCAAATGTTCTCAAAAGCCCACATATATTAATGTTCGCCAATCAAAGTCCAAGGTATCCGATCACCCAACCAACTCCTCGTTACCCTCCTAATAGGGTACTATTGTACAAATGGGAAAGATCATAAAATCCATCATGGCATCTTTGTTTGCCGGAGGTGTGAGTAAAGATCCACCCTAGATCCAAACTTCTTTGATCACCACCTCTTTATCCTCACCTACTCTACCTCTATCACCTGCAGAGTCTAATGAATCTACAGTTCCAATTACAGGGGAGGACAACACATATCTAATGGCTCCCTTACAAGAAATTCATGGTTCACAGCTTACAATGTGTTGATCCAAACTCTCTCAGTGATTTGATGATGACCCTTAGAATTACTTAGTGAAAATTACATTTAACATCTGTATGTATTAGTGTTTCACCATCAGAGATTATATACTGAGTCTGTTCAGTATCGCTGATGATTTCTGATGTAATTGTTAAATATAATCCCTCAAGACATATTTCGCGTCAAAGACGTTCATCGTTGACATCGAAGACAAAACTGATGAACAAGTGACAAGTCTACTCATGATCTGATGTGGATATCAGTGAAACCAAGACAAGTCCACACACGCGACAAACCAAGAAGGAAAGCTTCAGTGATAGCTAACTTTTATCAGAGCTCTATGATAAATAAACTTCATCAACGATCACTGATCATGAAGCTTACACTCCAAGGTTCGTTTATCTTATCCTTTGCACAAAAATGAATTGTTAGAGTCCAATATCGTAAGACAACTCTGAAGACTACATTGTTCACCATACGGCCCGGAGCATGTCGCTAAAAGTCAGAAGCATGCACCGTGTAAAGTACCTCTGCCATGCATTAAATGCATAGGGTATAAATAGGGAGTTTATCCTTCATTTTTGTAGGGTTGCTTACTATCTTTTCTTTCTCAATATACCTTATAGAAACCCTTGTTTTCTATAATCCTCTCAACCTCCCTTTCTTTTTATTCTTGTGAAACCTTCCTTAGTGATTCTCAAGTTTGTTTAGATTAGGATTTCCTTAATCTTATTCCGCAAAAAATTGTTAATTGTAACTTGATTTATCTATAAACAATTTATTAAACTTAAATTTGTGTTTGTATTCAACCCCTCTTCTACAAACTTGTATAACACCTTCGGGACCAACAAGAAGTATCAGAGCAGGTTGTTTAATCCATAAACAAGATCTTGCTTAACTCTCTTCCTTACCATTCTCTAAAATGGCAGTAAATACAAACTCAAATTATTATGATAATGGCTCTCTTGCTAAGCCTCCTCGATTCAGCAAAGACAACTTTTCTCTCTGGAAGAATCGAATGATCTTATTTCTAGAAGGTGTAGATCCCACTATACCTGAATATGTTGCAAATGGACCCTATGAACCATTTGTCATCATTGTTGTAGTTCCTGCCACTGCAACTATTGGAGCTGTCCCTGAAAGAACAACTGCCAAAGAAATAAGACAGTGGAGTGATGAAGACAAGAAGAAAGTCGGTCTTGATGCTAAAGCTAAAACCATTATCTCTATGGCTTTACCTGATGAAGCTTTCCATTCCATCATGCATCTAAAAACCTCCAAAGCCATGTGGGTCACAATTTGTGTTCAATATGAAGGTACCATTGAGATACATGAAACAAGAAAGATAAATCTTGTAAGACAGTATGAAAGTTTCATTTGTGGTAAGAATGAATCTTTATCTGATGTTCACCATCAATTTAATTGCTTAATCATTGATCTAAGGACTGTTGGTAGGACCTACTCTAACTCCGAGATTCTTACTAAATTCTTGGAATGTCTTCCTGAAAGCTGGGACAGTTATTCAATGTGTCTCAAGCTAACAAAAGACTTAAATCATCTCTCTGTTAGTACCTTATATGGGATTTTGCTCAATTATGAGCAATCTAATCAACTGAAGAAGAATCTTGTCAGAGATTCCAAAGACTCCAAAAGCACACTTGTTGCTTTAGTCTCTTCAGAGATGATCCCATCTCAGCGATCATCTACTCTCACTATCATTGAGTTAGACTCTGACTCAGAGGATCCATCAAATACTGACTTTTCAGAGTTTGATGAATCACTGGGCTCTTGACAAACTCTTTTAAAATATTTGCAAGAAAGAGCAACTTCAGAAGAAATAAGCCTCTCTCTATATCTGACAAGCCTAAACCAACACCTGTTGATAAGGCAACTGCTACTTGCTATAACTGCGAAAAAGTTGGACATTTTGCCAGCGAGTGCAGGTCAAAGAAAGTCTTCAAGCCTTCTTCATCCTGAAAATCCAGTGATGACAAGTACCTAAAGCTGAAAGAGAAATATCAGAAGTTGAAAGGCTTCAAGCGAAAAGGTAAAGGTCTGATAGCTGAAGAACATGACTGGGTTGAATCAGAAGAGTCATGTTTTGATGAAGAAGATGCAGCCAATCTCTATCTAATGACAAAGATTGAAGAAGAAGTGGAAGAACCTACTGGAACATCTACAAGTACTATCACCTCTTAGGTATCAATCTTTACTGACCCAACTCTTACTGAAGCTGAGAGACGTCACGCTGTTGACGTGCTGACAATTGATTTGTACAATGCACTAAATGGTAAAACTCTATCTGAAAACAAAAACATTGATTTAATAGATCATCTTGAGAAATGTATTTTAAAGATCAAATAACTAACTCATTTAGAGGAATGTTTGAGAGATCAAGTCATTGTAAATGAAATTATCAGCATTGAACGTGAACAAGCTATCGCTGAACTGAAAGCTGAAAAAGCTACAGTTAAAGGATGGTGTAAGTCCTCAACTAAGGTCGCTGAGATAATAGATGCTCAAATACCTGCTCAGGTTAAGAGTTATCTTGGATATGAATCTGAAAAAGATAACTCGGACAGAGATTGTTCGATACTGAAATTTGGAATGTTTGTCTCATATATCCCTGACACTTCCTCCTCTCAGTGCTCTTCTTCCTCTTATGTTCCTATCCCTGAGGGTTTATCAACAAGTTCTAAACTTGCTGATAAAGGGAAATCTGTTTCTTATATTTCTCAGAAGGCTGCTAAAGTAGTGAATATGAAGAAGGTTCCCTCCAAACCTTCAGCTAGTCAATCCTCTGGCTCTGGATCTAAGATCACTGGTAATACTCAGAGGCCTACTCCAAAGCTGAAGATTGACATTTTGTCTAAGAGATCCGAAGAACTGAAAGTTCCTCTGAGATAAAATACAAAGGGCATTCTTGGAGCTAAGCCCGGATCGTCTAAAGCTTTCTAATGCAAATGCTCATGTTCTTAAGATCACCTTCAGCTATAGAAAATGCTATCACTGTGGACTTACTAACCATATTGCCAGTAAATGTCCCACTGCCATCATAGCTAAAAAGTCAACTAAATTGAAGATGAATGCCTCAAAGGCAAAGAAGGTCACCAAAGTTGAGAAACCTGCCAAGGTGAAAAATGCTACTAAAGTTAAGAAATTAACTAAAGTGAAGATTGCCACTGACGCTGAACCATCAGATGCTGTAAAGATTGTTGAACCTACCATCTCCACTAACTCATCTGGACCCATTGTAAAGTGGGTTCCAATAAAAAAATTAATCTTCCTTTTGTATGCATGACTCGAAGGGTATCTGGTATCTTGATAGCGGATGCTATCGAAACATGACTGGTCAAAAGAACCTGGTCGCTAACTATAAGGAAGAGAAAGGTCCCTCAGTGACCTTTGCTGGAAACCGAAAAGGCTATACCCAAGGTTCTAAAAAGCGCGCCATGGCGTGCCATGGCGTCGAGGCGTGGCCTTGCCGCCACGTTTTACTCCTTGGTGTCGAGATAAGGCGTCGAGCTCGTTATGGCGTGCCATGGCCCGCCATGGCGCGTTATGACGTTACGCCTTGGCATTGAGATAAGGCGTCAAGATCTTTATGGCGCGCCATGGCCCGCCATGGCGCGTTATGGCGTTACAACTTCGAATTTGTGTACTTCGAAATTCGATTGGAATTTACCCATTAGTATCAATTATAGTTTAGAAATTCTTTTGCTTATTGTTTTATATGAATTTTATTGTTAATAACTCGTTATTATTGTTCAAGACCCTGGTAAGAACACACACATACACATATACATATAAATTATATACAGATTTGCCGCCTTAAGCCACGCCTTGGAAAACGCCATGGCCTCGCCATAACTCGTAAGGCTTGAGGCTTGACCTCGCCGCCACGCCACGCCTCACGCCATTTAGAACCTTGGCTATACCAGAGGGTTTTGTGTACTCAGCAATGATACAACTACCTTCCGAAGAGTCGCTTATGTAGACGGACTGAAGCATAATCTCCTCAGCATCAGTCAGCTATGTGACAAAGACTTTAAAGTATGCTTTACAAAGAAAGCATGTTCTTTAATGGACAAAAGTGGAAAACTTGCTCTCAGTGGTTACCGTTTGGAAAATTTTTACGTCATAAACATGGACTCAACAACCACTGAGAACATCTGCTTTCTATCCAAAGCCTCATCAGATGTCAACTGCTATGGCATAAGAGGCTCTCTCATATTAACTTCAAGACGCTCAACACTCTATCTTCAAAGGAACTAGTCTTCGGTTTACCTCAGCACTCTTATGCTAAGGAATCACTCTGCTCAACTTGTGAAAAGGGAAAACAGACTAAAGCTAGTTTCATATCAAAGCAAGTGTCATCAGTGACAAGCCCTCTTTAACTCCTGTATATGGATTTATTTGGCCCTATCAATATACAATCCATTGTTGGAAAGAAATACACTCTTGTCATAGTAGATGAATACTCTCACTATACCTGGGTCATGTTTCTCCGTTCTAAGAGTGACACCCCAGATGAACTCATCTCATTTGTCAGAAAAATGGAAGTTCTGAATAATATGACGGTTCGCTCAATAAGGAGTGATCATGGAACTGAATTTAAAAACAGTTCTCTGGATAACTTCTTTGAGAGCAAGGGAATCTCTCATAATTTTTCAGTTGTGAGAACTCCTCAGCAAAATGGAGTCGCTGAAATAAGAAACATAACGATCATCGAAGCTGCTCGATATATGATCAGCGATTCTCATCTTCTATCTCAATTATGGGCAGAAGCTGTCAATACTGCCTATTTCACTCAAAATAGGTCGCTGATTGTCAAAAGATTCAACAAAACTGCCTATGAACTTTTCCATGGAAGAATGCCTTCTATTAGCTTTCTTCATATCTTTGGTTGTCAGTGCTTTAGCTCCAATTATCTTGAATGTAAAAGTATTGAAATTATTCTAAGTCTTCCTCTGAAGACTTCCAAAGATATCCATCAAAGACATCAAGTCTACCTCTGAAGCCAGTCAGAGATAGACTTGCCCTCGCTTAAAGACATTAGAGATAGCTTCATCAGAGATCCTACTTCAGAGCTTTGAATACATTCTCTCCGAGATTGATACAGAGAAATCTTACAAGTCTTGACACCAGTTCAAAAGACCGTCAGCCTGAAGATAAGATTTATCTTTTAGGTAGAACTACTATTCACACATGTCTTTAGTGTCAGGAAAGTACACTGTTCACCTTTTGGAGTCCTATAAATAGGACGTGCACTCCATTGTTCAAAAGTGTGCCTTTTCTACCTGTTTGTATAAAGAATTATCTTTTGTACGGTGAACAATGTAAGAAGATATTGTAAAATTTGTTTAACCACCTTTAAGGTGTTCATGATAATCTTCAGTTTATCCAGTGAATATAAGACATTCCTTTTGTCTATCCTTTGGACATATCTTCTTTACTTTGAGTACGGATCTAAAACATGATTTAAACAATATTTGCTTCCACTTTAATTTCATATAACTGCTTGTTTAAATCATCTAAGAAAGAATCTGGGATCCAATAATTGGTATCACAGCTTGTTTGATTTTTTTAAAATCAAATAAGATCCAATCTGACATACTCGGGTTGATTCTTTCTCAAGATCTAGTTTCATTTCTGCGTATATTCATTCTACTTATTGTTTATTCAAGAAAATTATTTTTCATGATAAACTAGCAACTATTTTTTTTCTTCAGATTTGAAAACTGCTCACCGTATTTTATCTTGTTAAAAAGTCACCAATCTTTGTTGAAGTAAAAAGATCTCAAAGTTGTTTCTTCTTCAAATCAAAAAGCTTAAAATTTTTTCTTCTAAAAATTGCAAATCAAAGCATAAGTGCCATCTACACTGCTGGATCATTAACAAAACCTCCTACTCTATTGAGGGATGAATATCCCCAATGGAAAATTAGGATGGTTAACTTCCTGGAAGGAATGGATAAAGATCTAATGAGGTATGTCAACAATGGACCTTTCCAACCGATGGTTTTGGTTCCACGAGTCCCAGCTACAGAAACAATAGCAGAAATCCCTTCTTATTTTGAGAAAAAGACATCTAGATTTACTGAAGATGAGTTATCAAAAATGGAAAATGACTCAAAATTTGGTCGACTTTTGATCATGACCATACCCAATGACATCTTTCAGGAGCATGACTCCTGTGTAACTGGAAAAGAAATATGGAACCAACTGCTAAATCAACTGGAAGGGGGTATTAAAACCCAAAAGAATCGAAGGACACAGTGCATTAATGAGTACCATGACTTAAAAGCCTTACCTGATGAAACTTTACAATAAACCTACACAAGATTTAATGTCCTTATCAATAAATGTAGAAAATGTGTAGTTATCAGATCAAAAGAGGAAAACAATTTACTATTCTTAAAAATCCTGAATGATGAATGGTTGCAGTTGTCCATGTCACTTCAAACAAATCAGAATCTTGAAGCATGGACTCTTACAGACATTTATGCCACCCTTGTGGCCCAAGAAAAGGATGTTGTAAAGCAAAAAGACAAAACTTCTTTGGGTGGACCTCTTGCACTAATGTCAAAAGACAAAGGTGTCTCAGAGGAAAACTATAAAGACTGTGAAGCTAAAAGGTCCAAAACACCAAAAGATAAAATTTATGAAAAGAACCTAAAGAAAAAGTTGAAAAGGGCCATGATTGTAGATGAAAGCAAGCTTTCAGAATCAGAAGAGAAGAAGATGAGGACATCAATGCTTTTGCCCAATCTCTTGCTCTAATAACTCATCAGTTCAACAAAAGATTTGGCAAAAAGGTATTTGATAGAAGAAGAGAGGAAGGAGACAACATAGCAGAGAGAAGAGGATTTCAGTTAGAAGGACATCATGTTGAACCCAGATCAACACAATAAAATGATCAAAAGGCCATCCAGTACACTACCAAGAGCTTGTTCAGTACCAGAGACCACAACCACCTAGATACATTCAACAACAAACTCCTTAGAAGCAGGAAAATGTTGCTCTTCCAACAAACCAAAATGATGGGAGATGTTTCAGGTGCGGCAAGCTAGTCCATTTCTCTGTAAACTGCAAGGGTAAACTGATAAAAGATCATGACTACTATAAGAACAAGTACAAGTATAATGTTAAGGAAAGAGTACTGGTAGCAGAAATAGAGAACTGGGTCTCTGACTCTTCTTCTCATGAAGAATCAGAAACATTCCATCTCTGTAGAATGGCAGTAGCTGATGAAGATCATTCTGGTGGATCTTCACAAGACATCTCTGAAAAGGTACATTCTTCTTCTACATCAGAAAATGAACTAGAAATGGAAGTACTCACATTGACTGATGAATTTCAGAATCTTCAACAAAAACTTTTTGAAGTAAAAGAGAAAAGAAAGAAAGCTTTAAAAGATCTAACTTTTTACAAAAGAGAAAAAGATTTTTAGAAGCATAAAAGAGAGATTTTTGTTGAAAAATATGAACTAGAGAAAAATCAGAAAACAAAAGAAAAATCTTTTTCTGAAAAATATATAGAACGTGAAATGGCTTTAAAAGCAAAAGAAGAAGAAGAAGTAAAGAGATCTGAGTATGAAAGGCTCAACTCTATAGCTTTAACAAACTTTTTTAAAAGGAAAGAGAAATTTTACATCAAACTTTGCAAAGAAAGAAGTTACAAATCAGGAATTATCAAGGTTCTCAAGATGTGCACATAAAAATAAACTCTCAAATGGATACTCAAGGCTTGGGGTTTAATGAAATGGATCCATTTACAGGAAAGAATAAAACATCTCTATCTTCAACTTTCTGTATTGGAAAAGTTCAGAAGTCTGATTTCCCATCTCTGGAAAACTCAAATGTCTTCAAAAGAATCAAACCTTCTGAAGGATCAAAACTCAGAAAGCTAAATTTTAGAAACATTTCTTATAATCCCATCTCTGAATCAAAAACTGTTTTCAAAACATTTTTGGACAAAAATCAGAAAGCTTTTGAAGTCTCCGTTATAAAAACAGAAAAAGTTCAGAGCAATGATCCTAGAGAAATTTTTAGAATTGATTCTTTCAATGTTCAAAAATCAGAGGTCTCTGAAGCAAGTACCTCTAAACTCCAAGTTCAGAGCACACTTAATCTAGAGGCACCGTTATTTTCTCCATATTCAGAAGAAAATGTCAGAACAACCTTTGAAGTAGACATTAGAAGATGTTTTTGTTAAGTCTGATTTTATAGTAATCATTGTATTTATAGGCTTGGTCTAATATTGTGTTTAGAGTCATATATTGTGTTGTTTTGACCAAGGGTATTTAAGTTCCTTTGGTCTTTGTGTCTTGTAAGGAATTACACGCTCATTCATTCTAATCAAGAACTTTGCGCTCACTCTCTCTCTCTCTCTACTTTCTCTCTCTAAGATTTAGAGATCTTGAATTATCAATTGGTATCAGAGCCAATCTAAATCTGAGAGAATTGAGAGAATTGTTTTTGAATTCTGAATTTGTAGTTTAATTCGAAAATTTGATTGATTTTCTTGAATTTTTTCAAGAAAATCTCATTTTTGAATTTTTCATCAAATTCGATGGTGTTTTTGAACGAATTCTTGTGAAAATTGGTTTGTTGGATTCGATTTTGATTTTAAACACTTTTAATTCACATCGATTTTCAAGAAATTCAAGTTTTGATTGTTGATTTTGAGATTTTTGAGGTTTCTGGAAAAACGGTTTTAACGCACTGTTCAATTTTTGAAATCTCGATTTTAAAGTTTTTAATCGAAAAAGTTTGATAGAAAAGTGTTAGAATGTTGTTTTCGATCATATCTGTGGAAGAATACATCTGAAAATTCTAATTTGTAATCAATTTTTGGTACTTTTTCTTATTTTTCAGCAGTTTGCGCCAGATTCATACTTTGCGCGAGTTCATCTTGGTTTGCGCGAGGTCATCCAGTGCATCTGCGTCTTCAGGGTGTTTTCTCGAGAATTTCAGCTTTTCGCTTTGTGTTCATCACGCAAAGTGAACTTTGCGTCTCCCGTGCATCAAGAAAAGTATAGTTTGCGTCCCCTTTAGCTCACGCAAAGCTACTTTGCGTATTCTTCAGTTCACGAGAAACAGTTTGTGCCATCATCTCACGCGAAGTTTCAGTTTGCGTTACTAGCGACTCACGCAAAGTTCGTTTTGCGTCTTACTTGTATCACGCAAACACAAGTTTGCGTTACCTTCTGCTCATGCAAAGCTTGGTTTGCACCTTCAGCATCTCAACCAAAGTCTGCTTTGCGCCAGTCATTGTTCACGCAAAGAACAGTTTGTGTCTTACTTGGATCACGCAAATCTAAGTTTGCTTCTCCAACTACTCGCGAGAATCTCAGTTTGCATCACTAGCTTCTCACGCAAACCTCAAGTTTGTGCCAACTGTTTCAAGACTTAGCATTTTTTTCTGGATTTCTGAGAAATGGATTCTGACAAGTTTGCTTATCAAGCTCAGTTTTACAAAAATGATCTCATGATGTCATTGGGTTCAGAAAATCGTCCTCCGGTGCTGATTGATGAAAATGAGTTTACACAGTGGCAAGATAGGTTTCTGAATTTTATAGAGCGTCAAAAGAACGGAAATGACATGATGAACATTCTATCTGAAAGACCGTTTGAAAAACCCAAGTTGGCTTCTAGACTATATAATCCTACCAAAGAATATTCACCTAATGAGTTATCGGAGTATCAAGTTGATCGTGATATAAAGGCAAATTTGATGCTAGCATTGCCAAACTCTATCTACAACAGGATTGATTGTTTCAAAAATCATCCGAATCTTATGTGGCAACAGCTTGAAAAGATTATGCTTGGTTCTTCAGTTGCTACTCAACTCCGACATACTCGTTACATGAACAACTTTGAAGAATTCAAAGCCAAGGATGGGGAGCCATTGAAAACTGTGTATGACAGATTATGTGTCGTGATCAATGATCTGAGAAAAATAAAAGTGGAAAAGACTGAGCTTGAGACAAATCTGAAATTCCTCAATGCACTTCAACCAGAGTGGAACAAATCTTGCCACAGATTGAGGAACGATGTCAGAATATCTACAATGCAAATCCAAGAGATGTACGAGATTCTAGTGACAGATGAGTGCATTGTAACTGAGAAAAAGACCAAACTGGATAAGAAGAACAAGAAATCAGTAGACCCAATTGCTCTTCTCATGAGCCAACTGGCTAATCAAGCATTGTCTGATAATGCTTACAACGGGGCTACTGATGATGATGGCGAGGCGCTACAGAAAGCTATGATCCTTCTTTCTCAACATTATCAAAAGAAGTTCCAACCTCGGTCGGGTTCCAACAATCTTCGCTTCACTTCTGGTTCTAAGAGTGTACAAGTGCTCGAGGCTAAGAAACCTGTTGCCTGCTACAATTGTGGAAAGTCGGGTCAGATTTCTAAGGAGTGTAGAGTGAAGAAGGTTAGGGACTCAGCATATTATCGAAATAAACTGGAACTTGCTGACAAAAAAGAGAGAATGGAACTGCTTTACTTGCTGAAGAAGAATTCTGGCTGAAGAAGAATTCTGGCTGGATCACTCTGATGATGAAGTTGCAAATGTCGAGATTGCTCAGATGTGCTTTGTTGGAGATGATCAGTCAGATGATGATTCTGACACTAATGAAGACGAGGTAATTTCTGATTTTGATTACACTTTTATTTCTTCACAAATGAATGTTATAATTACTGCTTTACATGATTTACGCTTGAAGTTATTATCTGAAAAGAACCTAAATTCAGAAAAGTCAAATTTGATTGACAAATTGAAGATTTCTTTGAATGATGAAAAATGTATTTTGGAAAATACAAAATTGAAGATTTCTTTGAACTTGGTTTCAACACTTTGCCATTTTTCATCCTATGAAAATCAACCAATCCAATTCATATTAGTCTTATTTTATAGTTGTTCCCACAACTTATAACCGACTATGGACAATTTAGAATAAGTAGATTATTCAGGGAATAAACATGATAATATGGAACTCAACAAGTATTTAATGAAAAAATATCTACACAAATTAATTAATTTCAATAGTTGTTGTTTTAAATTGTTCCAAAATCCAAATACTAAACCAAATCAAATCCATTCACTAGAATAACGAAGTCCTATCGCTCTAGCGTGATCCTCATGCTTAGCTGGTGGAAGAGACTTTGTGAATGGGTCCACTAAATTTTGATATGTATGAACTTTGCAAATACTTATTTCACCTCTTTAAACTTCATCCCATATATAGTTGAATTTCCGGTGAATGTGCCTAGTCCTTTTCTGTGACATGGCATCATTAGCTATGGCTATGGCACCCTCATTATCACAAAGGATTTCTAGGGAATCCTGAATGGTAGGGACTACTCATAGATCTTCAATGAATTTCTTCATCCAGGCAACTTCTTGTGCATCCTCTGAAGCAGCGATGTACTCTAACTCTGTGGTGGATTGTGCAACCACGCTCTGCTTGGAACTCATCCAAGAGACCGTGTTGCCATTCATAATAAAGACAAAACCATACTGTGATTTACAATCATCTCTATCCGTCTGGAATCTAGCATCAGTGTAACACTTTACACTAAGACCTTCTTCCTGACCACCATAGATAAGGAACATTTCTTTAGTTCTTCGTAAGTACTTTTGAATGTTCTTCACAGCAATCCAATGACCTTCTCCCGGATCTTGTTGGTATCTACTTGTCATGCTCAAGGCATACGATACATCCGGTCTCGTGCATATCATAGCATACATGATAGATCCAATTGCATAAGCATATGGAATGCCACCCATTTTGTCTCGCTCAGCCTTTATGCTAGGACATTGAGATTTGCTCAATATGGTACCAGATGGCATCGGAAATGACCCTCTCTTAGAGTCCTGCATCTTGAACCTTTTCAAGATTTTGTCAATGTATGCGCATTGAATTAAACCTATAAGTCTTCTTGATCTATCTCTATATATCTTTATACCAAGAATATAGGCTGCTTCACCCAAATCTTTCATTGAGAAACATTTCTCAAGCCAAGCCTTAACCTCTTTCATAGAAGGAATATCATTTCCAAAGAGCAGTATGTCATCCACATACAACACTAGGAACGTTACAATGCTCCCACTAGTTTTCATGTAAACACATGTCTCATCTTTATTTCTAATGAAACC
The DNA here is from genome assembly GCA_954870635.1 of Arctium minus. NCBI lineage: Eukaryota > Viridiplantae > Streptophyta > Magnoliopsida > Asterales > Asteraceae > Arctium > Arctium minus. Next base: position 43,549,947 of record OX941092.1, on the reverse strand, counting down.
AAACTCTTTGATTTTCTCATTAAAACGAAGATTCCAACTTCGAGATGCTTTTTTTAGTCCATAAATGGATCTCTTAAGCTTACACACTTTATTAGGATACTTTGGATCGACAAAACCTTCAGGCTGAACCATATAAACATCTTCAGTTAAGTGTCCATTTAGGAAAGCCATTTTGACGTCCATTTGCCATATCTCATAGTCATAATATGCAGCAATGGCAAACAATATTCTAATAGACTTGATCATAGCCACAGGAGAGAAGGTTTCATCATAGTAAATACCATGAGTTTGAGTGAATCCTTTTGCCACAAGTCTTGCTTTATATGTGTGCAGATTTCCATCCATGTCGGTTTTCTTCTTGAAAACCCATTTACTCCCTACAGTCTTGCCATTGGGAGGAAGATCAACCTGTTAGTGTATAATTGTATCCAAGATTTATTGTAGAAAATTCAAGGTCATGTAAAGTCAATGTCTGTTTGGTCAAAGTCTAGAAAAGTCAACAAAGTCAACCTTTATGTCATGAGAGTTTTTGTATAAATAGGGTTATGAGAGTTTTAGAAATATGTAAGAGAGTTCATTGTAGATTGGAACACATTCAATATTGTGAAGAATACGACTTGTGACTTTCTCTCTCTACTCTCTCTCTCTCTAGAAATTGTTCTTTGATTGTCAAATCTTGAATGGCTTGATCTGGGATTTTACATTTTCAATTGGTATCAGAGCCTACCCAGTTCATTCAGAGAGGATTATCACACTTGATTGAATCGATTTTTCTTGGTTTTTCAAAAACACGCAGAAAGTTTTCTGACTTTTCACTGTTTGATCGAATTCTCGTTGAATATTTGATTTTTGATTGTAAAAATGGTTTAGTAGCATTCGTTTGATGTAATAGGATACTTCTTGTTCACATTGTTTCACGAATTGGTCACGAAATCAGATCGAACTTTGGTTTTTAGAAAATTTTCTTGAAAACCCTTTCGAACACTGTTTTTCATGGATCGCACTGTAATTTTGGACTTTTAGCCATTTATGTGAGTTAGAAAAGTGTTCTAGATAGTATTTCGATCATCGTGGTTCAATCTGAGAATCAATCTGCAAGTTTATTGATTTTTTTTTGATCGATTCTGTGGGTGAAAGTGAAGAACGCGCAAGATCTACACTTCGTGCTAAGCAAGAACACGCACACTCTGAAGAACACGCACGATGATGAAAATCATGATTTCTGCGAGTTTGTTTCTGGTTCGTGCATAGAGTGTCTTGCGAGAAGGGAAAACGCGCTTGTCAAAGGGTGCGAGTTTAGTGGTTCTTTCTGCGAGTTTTGTTGCTTTGCGAGTTTGCATTTAGCGGGTTCTACATTTTCTGAAATTGTCTAGGTATGGAACGCGCAAAGGCTCATGCGAGTTTCGATTGATCTGCGAGTTTGCATTCTTTTGCGAGAAGTTTAGTCGATCAAAATTTTTCTAAGTTCAAAACACTCACGAAGTATCTTGCGAGAAGCTACTTCGCGCACGACATTGTCTGCGAGATTTTGAGAAACGCGCTAGTAACGGTCTGCGAGAAGCTACTTCGCGCATATCGAAATCTGCGAGTTCTAGAAACACGCAAGTAGTTGTATGCGAGTTCTGAAAATGCGCACAAAGCTATTAGCGAGAAGTTCAAGGAACAGTTCTTTGCGAGTTCTATTGTCTGCGAGTTTTTGTGATCTGCGAGTTCTGGAGTTAGAATTTTTCTGAGATTGATTTTGAGTGGTGATCTGAGTTTGACTTTTCAAGTCAACTTTTTCTGAATATTTTGGGAACGATCATTTTTCAAGCTAACTTTCTGTTCAAGATGTCTAAAGATTATTGTTGCGGATTTTCGTGTTTACACCTTTTTAAAATGCAAATAAATAGATTTCGACGCAAGTATACATCTCAATCTACTACCGTTTTGTAACAAGTAATAGTGGTACAAAGTACCGAATATCGATCCCACAGGGAAGCGTGGAAAAGTTCTCCTTGAAAGTCGGGTATGTAAAAGCGAGTCTCAGATTGAGAATTCGAAAACAATATTTTGATTGGGGGTTTTGAGTAACACTACTGAGAATTTTAATTTTAAAAAGAAGCGCAGGGTATAAAGATCCGTTGGGACGAATTTTATAATTACATAAAAGATGAGAGTGCATTTCATTGTTATCTCAGAGTCGATATTTTTATGTAACTTAAAGAAGCCGGCATACAACGAACCAGTTGTCAGTTGATCAGTTGTATTTCGACATAAAATATAACTCTGATTTAAATAACTTTGAACAATCATGCAAGACGATACACCTTTTATTCTCTTATCTGCATCGGTCCCAACTTTACTTTATACCCCGAACTGAGGCGGTTAGCCCATCATCATTTTAAATTCTAATTTTAAATATTGTAAAAACAATTAAAGAAAAAATGAGAATCACGTTAACTATTCACTATTAATTTTAAAAAGAAATCTTAACGAACTACACACATAACTAAAGCTTTTAGATGAACGAGAAAAATTAAATTACTTGAGAACGACGACTATATTAAATTACGAACACTACAATTAAACGATTTTAATTTAATTAACTTAACGACGTTAAAGTAATGCGAGAATTATAAAACTAACATTTATCAACTAATTTACCACTAGTTATGAAAAGTCTTGTTTTAAATGTGGATTTAGTATTTAATTTACTTTGAGAGTCCTTGGCAATTGTTAACGTAATTATCGTAATATGCGGGAAGGTTTTTATAATTTTGGAAACACGAAACAATTTTAATACTACAACAAACCGTGAACCAAACGAGGTTGGGAATCCGAAAAGATTGATCGGACTTCCGGTTTGTAATAGAACTAAAACTGTAAGTAGAAACCAAATAAAAACCAAAATTAATCGAACCGGACGAGATGAGTAGAAGTTTCGAGAATGTAACGAGAGAATAACTCATCAACAATTTAAATGGCGAAGTAGCAATATATTCAATCGATCCAAAAGAAAGGAGTTTGAACTTGTGATCCTATGCTTGATGTTGCACAACATCCCACGGCTCACCAAATCAAACCACTTAAAACGTGGCTAAACAACCAACTAGAGGTGCAATGGTTTATATGTTTCCTACTAGTATCAAGGAGCTAAGCATGGGATGGATGATAAGTATTTATGGATGATCAAGGGCTCTCCTCCTCCTTCCCCCTATTTATAAGTCTTGTACATCCTTGGGGATCAAGGCAAAAATTGGGGCCCAACTAAACTTGTCAAAAGATTTAGCCCATCAATTTTTGTGTCATCCATCCAAACTTTTGGCCCAAATGGAAAGCAATTCACGCCACAAATTTAGTCTAAAATGTATTACTTAGGTTCAAGTATTTGAGGCCCAAAAGAAATGCAACCATAGTCTTTAAATTCCGGCCCATCTTGTAGTCCAAAAGAAAAACAAGTTTGTCCATCTTCACAAAAATCGGCCCAAAAGAGAAGGTTGAAGTCCACGTTGAAAGCCCGACAATTCCGCTAGTTGAACATGTTGGACTTCAATCGGCCGCACCCCAAACCTAAAATACAAAATTATAAAGAAATAAGATTTTTTTTTCGTAATTTTCTCATAGAATAGATTTATTAGACCGAAAACGAGAAATATAAAGCTAAACGACAAAACCGTAAAAATAAACTAAAAGACGCAATGGGAGAACGAAAATTAGCTCAAAATTATAAAAAGATGACTAAAAATAGGGTAAATAAATTTACCCTATCACAACCCCAAACTTGAACGGTTGCTCGCCCTCGAGCAACTTTTATTAGAAAATTAAAATTTTGAGCAACAAAAACGTTTTATTAACAAGAGGATCTTTCTGTATCAATCATCATACACACACCCACAATCTATTTTGACAAATTCATAACAAATGTGGTGATAGCCCTTCACAAATGATTTTTCTCAACTAGATTGAAATACAATCAACCATAAGCTAGCAAAACAATTATTTGCCTAATTAGGATCAACAATGCAACAAAAAAAAGTTGGTCATGTATTTGGATTTTTCATGCTTTTGATTCAATGCATTGCCTTTTTCCAAGTCTTCTATTTATCTCTTTCTTTATGGTACCATTTTTCTACCATCTTCTCATTTTGAGGAATGAAGTTTGGACACATTGGTCTATTTGTGTCTTTGACACTTTTTTTTTGTATGTGATACATTTTGCAAAGAGATATGTGAGCTAGAAATGATATGGTTATGAATACGAATGAGTGTCCATGTCATCCTCCCCCCAAAACTTTGAATGGTTCAATGCCCTCATTGAACGAATGATGGGTGTAATGGAAATATCAAGAACGGTGGATAAAGTATATGTGTTGCGTTGACCCTAAAAAAAATTGTGAAAGCAAACAATATTGAGGCTAGTTCTAATGATATGTACAAAAAAATCCAAATGAGAGAAATGTACATTTGTTGTGGCTATCACACAATGCAATAGAACTTGTTGTCAACAACTTGTGAACCGTATCCATGATGAGAGAACAAGAAAACTAGAACTCTTCGTAATAAAACAAGACAATCCCAGACTCATAGCCACAAAATTAAAGGAAAGTAAAATGCAAAGGTGATAGAAAATGGAACCTGGCCTACTCAGGAAGAGTAGGTGAACGCTCCGCCAGTTCCCATAAAAGATGTAGTGGGAATGGTGCCATGCGCGACACAACCTCGGGATGCTCCTTTTCTAAAACCATAAGGTTTGCATCATCCCGGGACTTCTCAAATTTCAGCCAACCAAGCATTATAGTGTGTAAACTTTTCACCGTCTTCTTTAAAGCCGCAACCTCACCTCTCAAATCCACAACTTGTCTATCAATCTGTTTTGACATGAGTGTACGGTGACTATTCAATGTGGCCTTAAATTCCCCACGAAGAGACTTTAATTTTGCTTCGCCAAGAACAAAGTTGTCCGGATCATTTCTTGTTTTCGATCGTGTGTTATTTCGTAAAAATCTTTTCACATCTTTATTTTCTATTATCATTTTTTCATTCGAAATTCGATCCGTGGTTAACTTGGTAACACCCGCAGTTGTCATTAAAGTGTGAATGACTGTGGGGAAAATAAGTCGTAACTTGGATTTTTCCACTCCTTTTCTAAGAAGTGAAGAAATAAGACGCCCCACATTGACTTTCAAACCGGCCATGATGCAATAAATTAAAAACACCCGATCCATAAGAAGAGTAGAGTCATGCGTTGAGGGGTGTAAACTGTGGCGTACAAAAAAAAACCACACATTCGCGATGGATTTTAGACATGATGTCTTTAGGACACACGAACGACCTTTAAAATCCCATTACGACCCCGCATGTGCAATGGTGTTTAAAACAGTTTTCAACTCCTCGTCACTAACACTTTGGGATAATCTGTGAAAATCGCAGTGCATGGGTGGTTCGAGGCCTAAAACATTGTTTATGTGAGTGGCGTTAAAACACACCGGTGTGCCTCGAACAATGATTGTCAGGCCCTGAGTGATGGATACCTCAGTGAAAAATTCAGTCACCCAATCAATATTATACGGATTTGGTGTCGTGCAAAATAAATCCCATCCTAGTACATGCAAGGCTATAAGGAATTGTGGGTGTGTGTGTAAAGTTTCCATAGGAAACCCACGTGACGGTTGACAAATCTTTTGCCTAAAGAGTGGATATTTACGCGCCGCTTCGTTACAACTAAAGTATGCAAGAGAGGAGAATGAGAATACCGATTCGTTAATCATTTTGGCTTTTCCTTTACGGTCGGATTGGCGATTTATTTCGTTTGAACCTGCGTCATCGATGATGTTATCATCACCGCCTTTTCCCAAAATGGCCGAAAGTTTGCATTTCTTTTGTGGCGGTACCCCTCGAGATACAACCGTTTCGTATTTACGTAGGGTGTTCGTTTTTGGTGGTCGTGCATGGGAGGGGGTTGCATTATGTAGTTTTAGGGATAAGTCGAGTGTAGGTAGTGGGTGAAAAGGTATAGGTTGAGGTAGGTTTCGATCAACCGTTGGTACACGGTTTGTTGTGGGGGTTGGTCGATGGTTTAATGGAATGGGTTGCGGTGATTGTTGGTAATTATGGAAAGCCATAGTTGGGTGTGGTTCTATTGGTTTCCCGTGCCGGTCCAGTACTACCGCGTGTGCGGCCGCTGGTTGGTGTCGAAAATGGGTCTGTTGAAACCCCGGTGGCTTTGTGTAGTGTATCGGGAGAATCGATGAATACGATGGTCGATCGTACCTTTTAAAAAAATCGATCGTGGTGGCGTAGGTACGGTCCAAAGCAACGTCATTTCGGGTTTTGTTTTCCGGTGATGTGGATGCATCGTCAATAGGTTGGACGATGGCAGCAGCGGCGGCAAGAGTGTGGAGAGTAGCGATCGGCGGCGTTGGTGTGGAGGTCGTCACTTGCTTCGGTGGAGTGGAGGTGGTGATCGCCGGTGAAGTGTGGGCTGTTAAGGTGGTGGTTACCATTTGGAAAGGTGGTCGATGGTGGTGAGACGTGCGTGGGCGACGAGGAGGGTTGATGGTGATAGGTGCGTCGACAATGGAAGCGAAGGAGTGCAGCGGAGCGAACGGCGGTTGCGATGGTGGTTTCATTCTCCGGTGCGATGGTGTGATAGTGAAACGAAAAGAAGATGGAGATGCTTAGGTTTGATGGTGATAAAAAGAAGATGGAGATGCTTTGGTTATTCAAAAGAAAATGAATTTTTTTTTTTAATAAAAAATGGAGAAGTATGACGGCGGATTTGCAGAAGAAATCTTGAGACTGTCAATTCTCTGCAAACTTTTCTGCAAAATATCATATTTAGATATTAAATTAAGATATTAAAAATATTTATATTCTTAAAATTACTATTATTATTATTCTAGATATCTCTCTCTCTCTCTTTTTATAGTTATTTTAAAACAACTTTGGCCCAATTAAATTAACTCTATATATATATATATACAAAATTTATTTTTATCTATCTATATATGTATATATATATAAGTTTTTTTTACATAGAATTACTTGGACCAAATTAAAACGAAAATTCACCCAACGAGACTTTTATGTTTTTTTTTTCTGTCTTTCGGTCGAGAAACTTAAATTTTTTTTATATATTTTTTTTATTATTATTATTTTTTTTATTAATAAAAATGTTGTCTTTTGAAAGAGTATATACTTAGTCTTGAGTTTAGATAAACTCAAGAATTCTCACTACTTTTTCTATTCTTGGAGGTGAACAACTTCGACAGGTTGTTGCATTAATGTTGACGGTTGAAGAAAAGGTTTTACCCTCTGTCCGTTTACTTTAAAAGTGGTATCCCTTTCTTGATCGACTAACTCAACTACTCCGTATGGGTACACTTTTGCGATTTGATACGGTCCCGTCCATCTAGAGTTTAATTTCCCAGGGAACAACCTGAGTCTAGAATTAAAAAGCAGGACCTATTGACCTTTGGTGAATTCTTTTGGTATAATTTTCTTATCATGCCATTTCTTTGTGTTTTCTTTATATAATTTAGCATTTTCATAAGAAAATTTTCTGTGTTCCTCCAATTCACACAACTGTAAATATCTTTTATTTCTTGCGTCATCCAGACACATGTTGAGTTCCTTGATAGCCCAGTAGGCTTTGTGCTCTAACTCGAGAGGTAAGTGACAAGCTTTTCCAAAAACTAGCTTGTAAGGAGACATGCCAATAGGGGTTTTGTAAGCAGTCTGGTAGGCCCACAAGGCATCATCCAATTTGGAGGCCCAGTCTTTTCGGTGTGGCTTGACTACCTTAGTTAAAATTCCTTTGATCTCCCTATTGGACAATTCAGCCAAACCATTTGTTTGTGGGTGGTAAGCAGTTGCCACCCTATGCTGAATGTTGTATTTCTCCAGTACATCCTCCAATACTTTATTTATGAAGTGTGTGCCTTCATCACTAATCAAAGAACGAGGCGTGCCAAATCTAGTGAATACATGATTTTGCAGGAATTTAACAACTATTTTAGCATCATTTGAGTGGCAGGCCATAGCCTCCACCCATTTGGACACGTAGTCTACAGCAACCAGGATATAGGCACAGTTATTGGAGAGTGGAAATGGTCCCATAAAGTCAATGCCCCAAACGTCAAATAATTCTACTTCTAAAATTCCGTTTAAAGGCATTTCATTCCTCTGAGATATATTTCCACTCCGCTGACACTCATTGCAACTTTTTGCAAAGTAATGAGCATCACTGTTTAAAGTAGGCCAGTATAGGCCTGACTGCAAAACTTTTGCTGCTGTCCTATCTCCACCAAAGTGTCCACCACATGGTCCACTATGGCAATGATGTAAAACAGATGTTACTTCCTCTTTTGGAATACATCTTTTTATTACCTGGTCTGCACAGATTTTAAAGAGAAATGGATCATCCCACAGAAACTTTTTGGAGTCAAAAATGAGTTTCTTTCTTTGATGTTTGTTAAATTCTTTGGCAATGATCTCACATGCCAAATAATCCACAATGTCTGCAAACCAAGGTGTTGCAGCTTGTTGTATGGCCAAAATTCTTTCATCGGGAAAGACCTCACAGATGCCATCACTGTGTTCTTTCTCACATTGTTTTTCCAGTCTTGACAAGTGGTCAGCTACTTGATTATTTATGCCCTTCCTGTCAATGATTTCCAAATCAAATTCTTGCAACAGCAAGACCCACCTGATTAGCCTAGGTTTTGCATCCTTTTTGGAAATAAGATACTTGATGGCAGCATGATCAGTGTGCACAATTACTTTAGCACCCATCAAGTATGATCTGAATTTTTCAAAGGCAAACACCACAGCTAATAATTCTTTTTCAGTGGTAGTGTAATTGATTTGGGCTTCATTGAGGGTTTTACTCGCATAGTAAATAGAATGAAAAATTTTATTTTTCTTCTGGCCTAGAACTGCTCCTACTGCCCAGTCACTTGCATCACTCATTATTTCAAAAGGTAAGGACCAATCAGGTGTCACTATTATAGGTGCAATGACCAATGCATCTTTTAAAATTTTAAAAGCCTTTTTACAACCCTCATCAAAATTAAAAACATGGTCATGTTGTAATAGTGAACACAGAGGTTTGGATATTTTAGAAAAATCTTTTATAAACCTCCGATAAAAACCTGCATGTCCGAGAAAACTTCTGATACCTTTTACAGTAGTTGGTTCAGGCAACTTTGCAATTACTTCCAAATTTGCCTTATCAACCTCAATGCCTCTATTTGAAATGAGATGCCCTAACACAATGCCCTCTTTAACCATAAAGTGACATTTTTCCCAGTTTAAAACCAAATCTGTTTCTTCACATCTTTTAAGACTTTTTTCAAGGTTTTGTAAACACAGATCATATGATGTCCCATAAACAGAAAAATCATCCATGAAAATTTCCATGGATTGTTCAAGCATATCAGAGAAAATGGACATCATACATCTTTGGAAAGTGGCAGGAGCATTACAAAGTCCAAAGGGCATTCTTCTAAATGCAAAGGTCCCATAAGGACAAGTAAAAGTTGTTTTCTCTTGATCCTCTGGTGCAATGGAAATTTGATTGTAACCAGAATAACCGTCCAAGAAACAATCAAACTCTTTCCCTACTAGTCTGTCCAACATCTGGTCAATGAAGGGTAATGGAAAATGGTCTTTTTGGGTAGCTTGGTTAAGTTTCCGGTAGTCCATACATATCCTCCAACCTGATACAATCCTAGTGGGTATTAATTCATTTTTCTCATTGGTTACCACAGTAACTCCACCCTTTTTGGGTACACACTGCACTGGACTGACACATGTACTACTAGCAATAGGATAGATTATGCCAACATCAAGCCATTTCAAGATTTCCTTTTTCACAACTTCTTTCATCATAGGGTTGAGTCTTCTTTGAGGCTCAACTGAGGTGAAATATTTGTTTTCTAAAATGATCTTATGCTGACAAATGGTAGGGCTTATGCCTTTTAAATCAGCAATGGTCCATCCTATGGCCTTGGTGTGTAGTTTCAACATGGCAATCAACTGTTCCTCTTGATCAGATTCTAAAGATGCTGAAATAATGACTGGAAACTTCCCTGGATCTCCTAAAAAGGCATATTTCAAATATGAGGGAAGTTGTTTTAATTCTAATTCTGGAGCACATTCTATGGAAGGAACAATAGTTTTCCTATCCTCACTTCCTAAGACTTCAACAGCAGAGGTAACCTGTATGTCTTCTAACTCCTCAAACTCTGCTATATATTCCTCACTATCAGACTCATCAATTCCCAAGACCTCCCCAAAACTTTGGTCTTGACACCAAGATTCAATCAAACTTAATGTAGAACATTCCTCCTTCTCTTCAGGATATCTAAGGGAATCCAAAACATTGAAAGTCACTTGTTGGTCTTGAACTCTCATGGTGATTTCACCCCTTTGGACATCTATTAAAGTTCTTCCTGTTGCAAGAAATGGTCTCCCTAAGATAATGGGGATGTCTTTGTCAGCTTCAAAATCTAAGATGATAAAGTCTGCTGGAAAAATAAATTTATCAACTTGGACAAGGACATCCTCAATCTTACCTTTTGGCCAAGCTATGGACTTGTCTGCTAACAATAGTGAAACAGTGGTAGGTCTAGCCTCACCTATACCTAAAGTGTTGAAAACAGATAAAGGCATAAGGTTTATGCTGGCACCTAAGTCACATAGGGCTTTTCCTACTTCCTTTCCTCCTATGGAATATGGGATTGTGAAAGTCCCAGGATCTTTTAGCTTCGGAGGGATTTTGCTAGACAACATAGCACTGCACTCTTCTGTCAGAGCTACAGTCTCATACTCATTCAACTTTTTCTTTTTGCTTAAAATGTCTTTTAAAAACTTTGCATAATTTGGCATTTGTTCAATGGCTTCCACCAAAGGTATGTTGATATGCAACTATTTAAAAACATCCAAAAACTTTTTAAATTGCAGCTCATCTCTTTGATTCCTTAATCTCTGGGGATAAGGAATATAGAGAGGAACTATAGTAGGAGATGTAGTCTTTTGAGGAGCAGGTGCTAGGACAGTTGGTGAGATTTTATCTACCTTAGTGGATGGTGTAACTTTAACTTGTTCTACAGGTCTGTTTTCACAAAGAATTTTGGGACTGTCACCAGATTGTGACACATCCAAAACAATCTGTTCTTTTTCCTTTTGATCTTTCTTCGGTTCATTTGGGAATAGTGTAGGAAAGTCTAGTTTCTGTGGAATAGGTGTGGTGTCCATGGGCCCAACAGTGTTTCCGGGCTTAATGCTCACACTGGGTTGAGTGGAATCTAAGACTGTGTTTTTCTTTTCAGGTTTTGCTTTGTCTGTCTTTTTTAGTTCTTTTTTAATATTTTCTGGTAACTCCTGTCCACTTCTCAATGTTACTGCTTTCACATGTTCTTTTCCAATTCTCTGAGGTATTTCTGTGTCACTAGGGAGAGAACCTGAAGGACGTTTCCTTATTTCCAAAGCCATTTGACCCACCTGGGTCTCTAGATTTTTAATTGATGCATGTGTTTGGGTCATGAATGTTTTCATCATTGCTTCCAAGGAAGTAGATGATTCGGCATGCTGGTTTGACTTTTGTTGATAACCAGGTTGATTATTTTGAAAATTTCCATGCTGGTTATTTTGAGGTCTGTGATGAGGCTGTTGGTGAAAATTGGGTTGTCCTTGCAACTTTGGTGGTGGTGGATTTTGGGCAGAACTGTGCCAAGAAAAATTTGGATGGTTTATCCATTCAGGATTGTAAGTTTGAGAAAAAGGCCCACCCTTGTTGTTACTGCTGATATAATTGACTCTTTCGGGATTTCCGGGACAATGTTCAAAGTGATGACCCTCTCCACAGTAGGTACACTGTATGGACTGCACAGTAGAGGTAGGTGCCACAGTATTAACTTGCACAGCATTAAGATTTTTGATTAAAGATGTCATGTCGGCCAGCTGTGAAGATAACAATGCATAAGCATATGTGTCTTGTACCCCTGCTGCCTTTCTAGGTAAAGCACGTGGATCAGCCCATTGACCATTATTGTTTGAAATTCTTTCAAGGATTTCATATCCTTCATTATAGGTACAAGCTGTGAATGCTCCGTGTGCAGTAGCATCAAGCATTTGTTTAGCAGCATTATTTAAACCACTGTAAAACGTCTCTAGCTGAATGCAGTACGGAATGCCATGATGAGGGCATTTTCTCAGTAGCTCCTTGTACCTATCCCATGCATCAGGAACTGCTTCATCGTCCATTTATCTAAAAGTACAGATTTCGTTTCTAGACTTAGCATTCCTCGTGGGTGGAAAATATTTTTTCAAAAACTTTTCTGCCATTTGGGTCCATGTAATTATAGAATCTTGTTTCAACGAGTTGTACCAAGACCTTGCTCTATCTCTTAAAGAGTATGGAAAAAGTTTTAATTTTAGAGCATCGTCTTGTACACCAGGCAGTTTAAAAGAATCTGTAATTTCCATGAAAGACCGGAGGTGAGAATGAGGATCTTCAGCTGGCAAACCAGCGTACTGGCCGTTAGTTTGCAACATCTGAAACATTATCGGTTTTAATTCAAAATGGTGGGTTTGCAAAGTTGGTTTAAGAATTCCTGTATGTAACTGGGTTAAAACAGGAACATCGTAAGACATAATGCCGCCATTTTTGGAATTTGCTAGCCGAAAAATGTGTTGTTCCTCATCATCATTATTTATATTCTCTTCATTTGGTTCTTCGCGATCATCGAAATTTTCGCGGTCATTGGGAATTTCCCTATAACGATTTCTTCGGTTATTATTATTTTCTCGATCATTATTATGATCATTTAGATTTACCTCAGGCATCGTTTCCTCATCCGTCATATATTCACGTTCAGACATTTCGGAAGGATTTAAGACTAAATTAGCCTTTTGGATTCTTCTTCGTTGTCTAAATGTTCATTCAATATCGGGATCAAATTGGAAAAAATTACCGTGTGGCATGTGGCCCAACAATTACTAGCATAAACATATACATATTGACACAAAACACTTTTATTGATTAATCACACAGATTACATAAATCCATATACCTATTTGTGATAATCCTTTCAAGACAGAGTGTTTGTGTGTGATCTCAAGGTGTGCAACTATGTGTTCTATCTCTCTCAACAATTACAACCACTACTACATTTTAAACCAACACTATAACTTGCTTATATATAGGTCAACATGACCAAGCAAGGTCAAACCTTCTAAGCACATTTACAAGACACACACTCACACTTACAACAAATACAATAATGACCCTCATTTAATCTTGAATACAATTTCAGTCTAACAATCTCCCCCTTTGGATTCAAGATTAAAAAAAATTGGCAATAATCTTCAGGTCTACTTTTTTTCAGAAATGTCTTCAGCTTTCAACTTTTGCTCTTTCTTAACATTGACATTTTCAAGTCTTTTTACACTTTTGTAGAATCTTTGACAATTCTTCAAACTTGTCTTTCCCTTTGAATTAACTTTTGAATATTCTGAATAGTCACCTTTACTTTCAAACTCTGACTTTCTTTCACTATCTCTTTGACAAACTTTCTTTAACCTTTGACTTTGATCATCTGGAAAATATTTCTTCAATCTAATCTTGAACTTTGATTAATCTCCCCCTTTTTAATGATTTGTAAGGATCAAAATCATTAAAACATTTCAAGGTCAGATCTGTCGTTGAATGATCTCCCCCGTATAAAAAATGAGTACAGTTTTCATGAGCTTTCATATCCCCCTTATGATAATATGAGAACAATTTCCCCCTTTGTAAAGAAATAGACAATTTGACATCTGATCTGGATTGGCCTTTGATTCACGAATGTATTCATCTGAATCTTTTCAAATTCAAACGAATATGAGTTGTAACCCTGAATCAACAAATGAAACAGTTAGAAATGCCTGTCAGTAACACGAAGTTACTGTGTACAACGAATGTACAATTTAAGGAGCTGGTTTAATGTTGACTCCCCAGGACTTCCATTCAATCATTGAAAAACACAAGGTAATTCTATGAATGTTCTGACAGAAAAACAAATTCTCTGTGTGCCCGTACTTGTGTTTGAAAGAATTAGCACAATGATTGTGTTTCATAAGGCTCGAAGTATGTAAATCACTGAGACAGCAATGATTGTACATGGACTCAATGTGCATGAGAAAGGATCGAAGGTGGGACAACTTTCCTTCTTTTTCAATACCAGTATCTTCCAAGTGAAGAACCAATAGATTATGTGTTGCTTCCCCAAAAAATGTGAAACATTCTCTTTTTAAGAAAAGAATGAGTAGCTGGTGGGGTTGTATGCAAGAGATGACATGGGCTATTTTCCTATTTCAATGATGGTCACCAAAGAAATGTAAACCAATCAGTAATGTGGTTGCCCGGCTCAGAAAGATGTTTGGTGCAGAGTTCTGATATTCTTTTAACTCTGTTCTCACACCCTATTTCTTTTAAACATATAAGCTCACATCTAACCAATCTCTCATTTCCATTTTACCTTAGCTCACTCCCACACTCAATTCTTTTAGACCCCTCTCCCCTCAATCACTCAAAGGGTTTCTTCTGGGGTAGGAAACACTGGTTATCATGAATCCATGGAAGATCTATTAAGCACTCACATTGAATCCCATGTTCCTAAAAGTACATGTTGATCAATGATTTTCTTGATATGTAAAGCACAAGAAATCATATGTCAATGTATGTATGCTCATCAAAAATCAGAAATGAAATTTGAACATTTTTAAACATTTAAGATTTCTCAAAACTTTATATGAATGAATAACCAAGAAAGAATAGAAATGTTTTGAGAATCTGACAATGATTAAAATCAGATCAAATTAACATAAAAAAAATATTTGGGAATTCAAAGACGTATGTTGTTTATATGAACAATATATAAACAGATTATCAATGAAAGCACATTAAAAATGAAATGACATTTGATTCAAACAACTGTGAATATCAAACGGGAGTATTACCAAAGAAAGATATAACTTTTGATACATGGTAATAACAAAGTCAAAAGAATGTACTGAACCAGTGTGTGTATGAATACTTGACAAAGTATATAGAAAAGAAAATACACAAGTATTATTCTTTAAAGAACACACGGTCAGATAGTCATTTAAGTATCCAAAAAAAATTTAAAATTCACACTTCTCAAATCATAAAGAACAGTTTAAGAATGTGAAGTGGTTTGAACATTTTAAAACCATTTTTCACAAGTGAAAGTTGTTCTTCTTTCACAAGTGTTAGAGTATAAGGATTAAAATGATATACCTGTAGATCATAATCCTTAACTCCCTCTGGAATGAATATAGCAGTTAAAGCATCTTTGACAAACAATAGATATCCTCCCCCTTGATATCTGAAACAGTCAACTTATCAGAAAAATATAACAATATAATTTCTAAACTTCCTGAAAAGATATAATCATGAAAGCATCCTTCAGAAGAAAACATTTGAATACGGGTTTTGAACTGAATTGTTCAAAAGCCATTGTCACAAAAAATTTCCTGCAAAATAAAGATTTTGGTAATCATTATAAAAATGATTCCGCTTTAGTCAGTCAGCATTTGATGAAATATCCAAGATATATTCAAATAAAGAATAAGACTAGAAAACTCCCCCTAGAATCATGAATTGGCGTTTAACATACCAAGTTTGCTTACTAAAAAGTTAAACCTCTTCTCATCCAACGGCTTGGTGAAAAGGTTAGCCAACTGGTAGTCTGTAGTCACAAAGTGCATCTCGATATCGCCCTTCTCAACATGATTCTTTATAAAATGATAACGCACGTCGATGTGTTTCGTCTTGGAATGTTGTACTGGATTAGTTGTTATCGCAATTGCACTCTTGGAGTCACAGTAGATAGGGACTCGTTGGTAAGTATATCCGAAATCTTTTAACTGTGTTCTCATCCAGAGGATTTGTGAACAGCAGCTTGCGGCAGCTACATATTCAGCCTCGGCAGTGGATGTAGAAACACAATTTTGTTTCTTAGACGTCCAGCTAACCAACTTATCACCTAAGAACTGATATGAACCAGAGGTGCTCTTTCTATCCAGCTTACATCCTGCGTGATCAGCATCTGTATAGGCAGTTAGATCAAAAGACGAACCCTTAGGATACCAAAGGTCTAACTCGGTAGTACCTTTAAGATACCTAAGAATCCGTTTAACAGCGACGAGGTGTGATTCCTTCGGGTTGGCCTGATATCTAGCACAGAAACATGTAGCAAACATAATATCCGGTCAACTTGCAGTTAAGTACAGCAGTGAACAAATCATGCTATGGTACACTTTTTGATCTACTGATTTGCCAGAAAGATCTGCATCCAAAAGTGTGCCCGTTGCCATCGGTGTTTTCATCACTGAACTGTCAGTCATGTTAAATTTCTTTAAAATATCTCGAATATATTTTGATTGATTAATGAAAATGCCTTCGGGTAACTGTTTCACTTGAAGACCAAGAAAAAAATTCAGTTCCCCCATCATTGACATTTCAAAGCGAGATTCCATAATTCTTGAAAAAAATTTACAAAACTTTGGATTTGTAGAACCGAAAATTATGTCATCTACATAGATCTGTATTAGAATCATATCATCACCTTGCTTTTTCAGAAAGAGAGTAGTATCAATTGTACCTTTCTTGAATCCTGAAGCGAGTAAGAATTATGTTAGAGTATCGTACCAAGCTCTTGGTGCCTGTTTGAGTCCATACAAGGCTTTGTCTAAGACATAGACATGATCAGGGTTCTTCGGATCAATGAATCCTTCTGGTTGAGCAACGTATACTTCTTCATGCAATATCCCATTCAAGAATGCAGATTTTACGTCCATTTGAAAGATCGTAAAGTTTTTGTGAGCTGCATAAGATAAGAAGATTTGTATAGCTTCCAATCGTGCCACAGGAGCAAAAGTTTCTTCTTAATCAATCCCCTCCTGTTGACAATAACCCTTTGCAACAAGGCGAGCTTTGTTTCGAACTACAACTCCAAATTCGTCTCTCTTATTTCTGAAAACCCACTTTGTTCCAATAACAGATTTTCCTTCTAGAAGTGGTATGAGTCGCCAAACTTTGTTCCTCTCAAATTGCAGAAGTTCATCTTGCATCGCCAATATCCAATCTGGATCACGCAAGGCTTCTGAAGCTTTCTTCGGCTCGAGAGAACTTAAAAAACTTGAATATAGACAAAAATTAGCAGATGTTGCCCGCGTTTGTACACCAGAATGTGCATCACCAATTATATTATGAAGTGGGTGAGCTCGTGTCTATCTCATTGTACTTGGAATTGGATGAATGTCAGCTTGAGTATTATCTTCCTCATATTCATCATAGACTGCAGGTAAATCTTGATCAACCCCAGATGTGCTCGGGACATCTTGTACAGCCTCTTCTGAAGTAAAAATTTCCGGAGAAATAGAAGAATTGCTCGGGACTTCTGTTCCAGAATTTGGATCTGCAGGCACATATTCAATATTAGTATCTTCAGAATTTATATGTGTAGATGTACCTGATGAGGTTGATATCGTGACATTTTCAAAAGGTCCTGAAATTTCTTCTATTACAATTGGAACCTCTGAAGTTGATGCGGATGTGCTTGATATTTCAAAATCTACACAAATATCCATAAAAGCATCAAAAAACAATAAGTCTAATTCAGATGTAACTTTATTTGAATCAGAAGACTTAGTCTGTTTGATTGTGGGTTCTATTCCGTCTTGAATAGAAACCTTCTGATTAAGCTTGAGTTCTGAACTGTTGTGTTCAAAAGTCAACTTTGATGATTCATCGAAAGACACATTAATGCTCTCCATGATCGTCTTGGTTCGTCTATTGTAGACTCGATAGGCTTTAGACATTAACAAATAACCAATGAAGTATCCTTCGTCAGCCTTCTTGTCAAATTTTCCAAGATTGTCGCGATCATTGAGAATATAACACCTGCAACCAAAAGTACGAAAAAATTTAATATTCGGTTTTCGACGATTAATAAGTTCATATGCTGTCTTTCTATGTCTTTTGATGACAATCGTGCGGTTTTGTGTAAAACACGCAGTAGTTACGGCTTCAGCCTACAGAAACATTGGCAACTCAAAATAGGCTAACATTGTCCTCGCAGCTTCCACCAGTGTTCGATTCTTTCTTTCAACTACGCCGTTTTACTGAGGAGTGTAGCAGCAGAAAAATTGTGAGAGATCCCAACAGATACGAGATAACTCTGAAGCTTTTCATTCTTGAATTTCGTGCCATTGTCACTTCTCAAAGATTTAACTGGCAATTGTAGTCGAACCTGGATTTTCTTTATGAAAGCAATGATCAGCTCTGTTGCATCTGTTTTGTTTCTTAGAAATTCCAGCCAAGTGTATCTGGAGTACTCATCTATCATGACCAAAATATATCTCTTGTCGTTGATAGATTGAGTCCTCATCGGTCCGCAAAGGTCCATATGTATCAATTCAAAAGGTGTTGAGGATGAGAATTTTGTCTTTGCTTTATGAGAGGTTCGCTTCATCTTTCCCATTTCACAAGCGAGACAAAGAGAATTCTTCTCAAACCTTAGTTCAGGTAGACCTTTGACAATACCTTGTCTTGCCAACTGATTTATCGCATCAAAGTTTTGATGAGACAGACGCCGATGCCATATCCAACTTTTAGCTCGTGAAGCTTTTGCGATCAGACAAACAGGTCTTGATGCAGAAAGAGTTGGAAAATTCACAGAATAAAGATTTGCATTCCGCTTAGCTTTAAAAATTGCACGACCATCTTTATCTTCAATATAACAGCATTTATCAGTAAACCGAACTTGGAATTGACTATCGCAGAACTGACTTGTGCTGAAAAGATTATGATCAAGTCCTTCTATGTATAGTACTCTCTTGATTGTCACGATGCCATTTGTTAAAGATCCGTGTCCTCGAATATGTCCAGTAAGCTCAGAATTTGCATAACTTACAGTACCGGCAGGTTCCTCAACATAATTGTGAAGTAGATGCTTAAATCCTGTCATATGGCGCGAGCATCCTGAATCTATATACCATGTATGTGAGGCCTGCAAAAAGAGCAAATTATTTCTGCTTAGGTACCCATATCCAGATGGGTCCTTCCTTGTTAGCTTTTTGCAATTTATCAACATCATCCACCTTAGCCTTAATTCGCCACTCACAGCGAGGCTTAGGTACCCATTTCCATGTCATTTTCACATTAAGCTTGTGAAATCTTTGCTTTTTAGAAAAATGATCAATCTTAGCATGAAAAACTTTAGCCTAATGTATTAAGGATTTGGAAACTGATTTGACAAGAGATGTTTGTTTGGTAACTTTAGATTTAGAATGAATGGAAGAAATGATAAATGCATTATCATGACAGTGTTTGCAGATAAAATTCTTACGTGCAAATGTCAAAAGCTTAGATTTATCTAATGAAGTACAAGCATTCATAAAACTTTGACATTTAGAAATGTTTGAATTTTTATAAATCAAACTATCACTATCACTGATACTACATTTATTTTTAGCAACTTTATTTTCCTTCACATTCTTCATCCATTCTCTTTTATCATTCTGCCTTTTTATATCTGAAACAGGAAACAGAATCTTGTTAGCTTTCTTTGTAGAAGATGATTTTGGCTTTGAAGTACAAGAAGCTTCTCCCTTTTCAAAAATACTCGGAGGATATTTAGGAGTAGTAGTATAAACAACTGAAGTTTTAGATTTAATAGTCTCAAACTCTGGATTAGAATGAACATTCCAGTTTGGAGACTCAAACATCTTTTTATCTTTCAATTTTTGTTTAAACAAATCATCTTTGAAAGCATTTAATTCTTTAGAAAGTTCTTTGTTTTCTTCAGAAGACTTGTCAAGTTTGAATCTGAGATCAATGTTCTCATCTTCTAACACTTCAATCGTCTTTTGAAGATCTGTGATTTGTTTCTCAAAGATAGATGTTTGATTCACCTCAGAGTTTGATTCCATCTTTTCTATTATAGGTACAGGATCTGAAGCATTCATCAATTCTGTAAAGATCTCCTCAGTCATATTTTTTGAAAAATCAGAATTTAGGTTTTGATTCATGATATTTTCAGCTTTTGATTCTTTTGAGGAATTAGAAGTGAATGAATCAGATAAAGAAATTTGATTCTCAACATTAGTTTTTGAATCAGATTCATCATACTGACACTGAGATTCAGTACTATTTGCTTCAACCTTAGCTGACTCTGTTGGTAAACAAGGAGAAAATAGTGAAGAAAATTCACTAAATTTCGGCTTTCTTGTTTTGTAACTTTCGTTCAAATCTTTATAAGTAAAACCAACATATTTAAAACTTGAAATTGAATCAACACAAGATGAAGTATCATCATCATTCACGATTTTACCTTTAAGAAAAGTAACAAAAGTATCACGAATATCAGGTTTTGTAGGAGTAGAGCCCATCTTATCAAAATTATACAAATTTTCTGGTGCTCTTTTCAAAACATTATTTGCTTCAAAACCTAAACCTTTTTTGACATCATAAAATCGGACATCTTGGAGTTTGTTTGTTAAAAGATTTAATGTTTGCTCAGTCTGTCCACTTTACAGATTTAAATCCTCCAGTTGCTTGATTTTACAATATGCCTCGTTTCTTTCTTGAAAACATGCTTCAAACTTGATTTTAAATTCACCTTTTTCAGCATTTAAATTTACAAGATCTCTTTCAAGCTCAGATATTTTTGATTTTAAAACATCTTTGTCCTTTTTCAAAAGCTCTTTCTCAGATTCTTTCTCCTTAACAACATCTTTCAACATTGCATTTTCATCGCGAAAATTCAACATTGTTTGTCTTTCATGACTAAGTTTGACTTTCAAATTTTCAAACTCTTCTTTCATGAATTGGACCTGAGCTTTTAAAGATTGGATAAGTTCATTGTTAAACAAAGTATGTACCTCAGAACCATAGTCGGAATGATCAGAAGATGATTCAGTGTCCTCATCCACTTTGGCCATCATACACACCTGAGTAAAGTGTGTCGTTTCATCATCAGAACTCTTGTAGAACCAATTTTCCTCTTCCGCCATTAAGTTTTGACCATCTTCCACCTTCTTTGCAATCAGTGATTTCCTAGCATAGTATTCCGAATTCTTTGTTCGCTTGAACTTGCAGTCTTTTGAAAAATGACCTGGTTTTCCACAGTTATCGCATCGTCCATATTTAGGCTCAGACTCTTCTTTCTTTCCTTCTCTCTTCTCTTCTCTTCTCTTTTCTCTTCTCTCTTTTCATCTCTTTTCTCTTCTCTCTTTTCATCTCTTTTCTCTCCTCTTTTATCATACTTCTTTTCAGACCTTGGTTTGTACTTGTCTTTCTTGTAACTCTCATATTTCGGCTTTGAGAATATGTTCTTACCAAAGCTTTTCTTAAACTGATTTGTTAGGAGAGCCAGGTTTTCAGCAAACCGTTGAATATTCTCGTCTGAATGCTCTTCAACTTCAGTAGAAGATTCATCAGTACTTGAATCAGTGATTTCAGTGAGGAGAGCTTTGGATTTCCTTGACTTTGTCTTATAAGAGGAACTGGACTTGAAACTTGACCATTTCTTACGTTCAGACATTAAGGCTAGAGAATCCTTTACCATCTTCTTTTCAGCACTCAGCTGCTTTACTTCATCCTCGTGCTGAGACAAAGTTGTGAAGATATCATTGACTTCTTCTTGAGCCATATCCTTAGTCATCTGAATGTTGATAGCATAGCTTTTCCACTCTGGGTTCAAGTTCTTAATGAACTTATAATGGATCTCTGATACTGACTTGTTCATTCCATTTATCCTTAAATCATTCAGAATCACATTGAAACGAGTGTATGTTTCCAACAAAGTCTCTCCTTCTTTTGCATGGAAGCCTTCATACGCATTTATACTTTGATTCAGCTTTGTCTGAATTGACTTCTTTGTTCCCTGAAACTGTCTCTCCAGTTCATCCCATAAGGCTTTTGCAGATTCTCTACTATCTACGCGATTGTAGATGTCATTAGGAATTGCCATGGTGAGATAGATAAGTGCCTTTTCATCTATCTTATGTCTTGCCTTTTCTGCTTCACTGAAGTATTCATATGGCTTTGGGACATATCTATCAGGAATTTCTGGAGATGTAGTTGAAGCTGCTTGTCCAGGTACATGCGTTTTTGGCACAATTGGACCATTTATGATAGACTCCATATAATCTCTGTTCTTTAGATTCAAGAACTGAGTCATCCTTTTCTTCCATTGTGAGTATTCTCCGATAGATAAGACCGGAGGCTTCAGATGAGATCCCATAGAGAGTAAGTCATTCGACATGATTGAAAGATGTATAAACCTACACACAATGAAAAATATTAGCTAGTAAACTTTCGAAGAAAACTTTAAATCCAACAAATCAAGAAAACTTTCGAAGAAAAAAAATTCAAGTATAACACTGTGCCTGGCGCAAGATTGAAGATTGCGTGAACAATCTGTAGCGCAAACGTGATTTGCGCTATGGTTTATGACGCAAACTACACTTCTCGCTAGAAGGGTATGGCGCAAACCTGACTTCGCGTGACCAGTGTGTGACGCAAACCTGACTTTGCGTGATTGGTGTGTGACGCAAACTAACTTTGCGCTACACGTTACTTGCGCAAAGCTAACTTCGCGTGATAAGTGTAAGGCGCAAACACCAACTTTTTGTTAAACTTTGTTGGCACAAAGTACACTTCAGTATACTCTAACTGTCACTGGCGCAAACCAAGGTTTTCGCTACTCATTGAAGATCAAAATACTCTAACTGTCATTGCTAATCTTGGCATGCACTTTTTTTTTGAAAATTTTTTCTTTGAATTTTTTTTTTTTTGGGAATATTTTTTTTTACTTTTTTTTTCTTTTCAAAATAGATGGTAGAAAAACTTGCTTTTATAAACCTTACTTAAAAAGAAAAACTTCTAGCGTGCTTCCCCGGCAACGGCGCCAAAAACTTGTTGTGGATTTTCGTGTTTACACCTTTTTAAAATGCAAATAAATAGATTTCGATCCAAGTATACATCTCAATCTACTACCGTTTTGTAACAAGTAATAGTGGTACAAAGTACCGAATATCGATCCCACAGGGAAGCGTGGAAAAGTTCTCCTTGAAAGTCGGGTATGTAAAAGCGAGTCTCAGATGGCGAATTCGAAAACAATATTTTGATTGGGGGTTTTGAGTAACACTACTGAGAATTTTAATTTTAAAAAGAAGCGCAGGGTATAAAGATCCGTTGGGACAAATTTAATAATTAAATAAAAGATGAGAGTGCATTTCATTGTTATCTCAGAGTCGATATTTTTATGTAACTTAAAGAAGCCGGCATACAACGAACCAGTTGTCAGTTGATCAGTTGTATTTCGACATAAAATATAACTCTGATTTAAATAACTTTGAACAATCATGCAAGGCGATACACCTTTTATTCTCTTATCTGCATCGGTCCCAACTTTACTTTATACCCCGAATTGAGGCGGTTAGCTCATCATCATTTTAAATTTTAATTTTAAATATTGTAAAAACAATTAAAGAAAAAATGAGAATCACGTTAACTATTCACTATTAATTTTAAAAAGAAATCTTAACGAACTACACACATAACTAAGGCTTTTAGATGAACGAGAAAAATTAAATTACTTGAGAACGACGACTATATTAAATTACGAACACTACAATTAAACGATTTTAATTTAATTAACTTAACGACGTTAAAGTAATGCGAGAATTATAAAACTAAGGGGGCGTTTGGTTCGCTGGATTCCACCGGAATCTGGTGGAATTGAAATGGTCAATTCTATTGACCGAATTCCGTCGTGTTGTTTGGTTGCCAAGGGAATGGAATTGAATTCCATGAAATCCTTAGATTAAGGAATTGATCATTCCATTTGAAAATGGATGGAATTGAATTCCATTCCATCATGTTTTTTCAAAAAGACAAAAATACCCTCCAAACCTTTTCTAACAAAATTAAAACCCATCAGATGTGGATTTGGTTTCCTCTCTCTCCTATTCTCTCTCCCCTCTTTCTCCTCTCCTCTCTCTCTCCTCTCTCTCCTCTCCTCTATCTCTCTCCTCTCTCTCCTCTCTCCTCTCCTGTCTCTCTCCTCTCTCGCTCTCCTCTCTCTCTCTCCTCTCTCTCTATCCTCTCCTCTCTCCTCTCCTCTCTCTCCTCTCCTCTCTTTTCTCTCTTTCCTCTCTCTCTCTTCTCTCTCTCTCCTCTCCTCTCTCCTCTCTCTCTCTCCTCTCTCTCCTCTCTCCTCTCTCCTCTCCTCTCTCTCTATCCTCTCTCTTCTCTCTATCCTCTCTCTCCTCTCTCTCTCTCTCTCTCTTTCCTCTCTCTCCTCTCTCTCTCTCCTCTCCTCTCTCTCTCCTCTCTCTCTCTCCTCTCTCATCTCTCCTCTCTCCTCTCTCCTCTCTCCTCTCTCCTCTCTTCTTTCTCTCTCCTCTCTCTTCTCTCTCTCCTCTCTCTCTTTCCTCTCTCCTTTCCTCTCTCTCTCCTCTCTCTCTCCTCCTCTCTCCTCTCTCCTCTCTCTCCTCTCTCTCTCATCTCTCTCCTCTCTCCTCTCCACTTTTTCCTCTCCTCTCCTCTCTTCTCTACTCTCTCTTCCTCTCTCTCTCTCTCCTCTCTCTCTCCTCTCCTCTCTCTCTCTCTCTCTCGGCATTTAAAATAAATAGATAAATAAATAAAAATAAAAGAAAGGGATTTTGGTCATTTTTCAGAATTCCATTCCAATTCCTTTGTAAACCAAACAGACATATTCCAATTCATTTGACTGATTATATTCCATTCCTGCCAACCAAACAGTTGGTCAAACCTGAAAACATTTCATTCCAATTCCTTCCAGATTCCAATTTCATTGACAGATTTCATTCCATCAGAAATCATTCTGCGAACCAAACGCCCCCTAACATTTATCAACTAATTTACCACTAGTTATGGAAAGTCTTGTTTTAAATGTGGATTTAGTATTTAATTTACTTTGAGAGTCCTTGGCAATTGTTAACGTAATTATCGTAATATGCGGGAAGGTTTTTATAATTTTGGAAACACGAAACAATTTTAATACTACAACAAACCGTGAACCAAACGAGGTTGGGAATCCGAAAAGATTGATCGGACTTCCGGTTTGTAATAGAACTAAAATTGTAAGTAGAAACCAAATAAAAACCAAAATTAATCGAACCGGACGAGATGAGTAGAAGTTTCGAGAATGTAACGAGAGAATAACTCATCAACAATTTAAATGGCGAAGTAGCAATATATTCAATCGATCCAAAAGAAAGGAGTTTGAACTTGTGAGCATATGCTTGATGTTGCACAACATCCCACGGCTCACCAAATCAAACCACTTAAAAAACGTGGCTAAACAACCAACTAGAGGTGCAATGGTTTATATGCTTCCTACTAGTATCAAGGAGCTAAGCATGGGATGGATGATAAGTATGTATGGATGATCAAGGGCTCTCCTCCTCCTTCCCCCTATTTATAAGTCTTGTACATCCTTGGGGCTCAAGACAAAAATTGGGGCCCAACTAAACTTGTCAAAAGATTTAGCCCATCAATTTTTGTGTCATCCATCCAAACTTTTGGCCCAAATGGAAAGCAATTCACGCCACAAATTTAGTCTAAAATGTATTACTTAGGTTCAAGTATTTGAGGCCCAAAAGAAATGCAACCATAGTCTTTAAATTCCGGCCCATCTTGTAGTCCAAAAGAAAAATGAGTTTGTCCATCTTCACAAAAATCGGCCCAAAAGAGAAGGTTGAAGTCCACGTTGAAAGCCCGACAATTCCGCTAGTTGAACATGTTGGACTTCAATCGGCCGCACCCCAAACCTAAAATACAAAATTATAAAGAAATAAGATTTTTTTTCGTAATTTTCTCATAGAATAGATTTATTAGACCGAAAACGAGAAATATAAAGCTAAACGACAAAACCGTAAAAATAAACTAAAAGACGCAATGGGAGAACAAAAATTAGCTCAAAATTATAAAAAGAGGACTAAAAATAGGGTAAATAAATTTACCCTGTCAATTATTTATCAGGGAGAGATGTTATATTGTACATGCCTGAAATACCCGCAATAGAGGTTGAACGTGATAAAATGAAGAATCAGATTTCAGCTCTTCTAAAATAGATTCAGGAGTTTAAAAATAAATTGTTAAAATCTGATAAAACTTTTGATTGTGCAAAATGTGCCAATAATTCCAAATCTAGTTTTGCAGGTATTCTTAGCACAAGAGAGAAAGAAATTAAAGAGAAAGAGAAAGAAATTAAGATGAAAGAAGATTTGATTGTGACTATTGAGAAAGAAATCAAACTGAAAGAGAGAAAGATAACAAATCTTCAAAGCAAGTTGAAGACAACTGAACAACAGACATCAGAATTTAAAGCTGAATCAGTTGATCTACACATCAAGTTTAAAGCTTTTGAAAAAAAGATATATGCTTTGGAGACAAAGAATGTTGATATGATGAAAATACTTCAAGCAGATAAAGACAAAACAAATCTGGAGAAAGATTCAACTAAAAGCTTTCTGACTTTTCTAAGAAAGTTATCTAAGAGAAAAAGGATCTTGAGCTATGATGATTGAAACTCTCTAAGCAAGTGTCAGAGTTTGAAAAGATTTTAATTACTGAAAGAGACACGTTTGCTAAAGAGATAAAAGTTCTTGAAGACAAAACGATTGAACTTCCCAAACAAATCTCAGTTCTGCAAGACTTACTTGAAAAAGAAAGAAAAACTTTTCAAGAGAAGAAAAAGTCTTATGATGTTGAAAAGAAAAATGCTGAAAAGAGAAATGTTGGGATCTTCAAGGAAATATCTGAAAAGAACAAGAACTTGGAGAAATATTTTGAGCAAGAACGTTTAAACTTTGAATCTGAAATATCTAAGTTCATATCCAAGATATATGTTCTATCATCAGATGTTCAAAAAGAACAGATGGTAAAATCTGATTTGAAAAAGAAGTTTGACACACTTATTGCTGAAAGAAACATTTTGTCTAAAAAGATAAAGGACTTGGAAGCTGCAAATGTTGAATTGTTAGAGAAGATTACTGTTGATGTGATTAATCAATAACCTTATGACAATTCAACCGAATCAATTTGTTCTTTCAAAACTGCTTCAAGTTCCATTCATGAGAAAAATGTTTTCAAAAAGAACAGTGTCAAACCAAACATTGTCAAGTCAAATCAGATCCGTCCATCTAATCTATTTTATGACAAGTCTGTTGATAGTCCAGTGAGCTTCTATGTCAAATCTCTTGGAAATCATTCAAAGAAAGGACAGATGGTCTGGAGAGTGAAGAGTTCTCCTGATGATGAGAAGAAGAATGACAGATCATTCAAATCCACATCAAATGCCAAGAAGAACAGTGCTCATAAAGGTAAATCTTTTGGTAATTCTGATATGTTTTATTCTACTAATCATTTGATCAGGATTGCTCAGAAGAAAATCTGTTGTTCTTACTGTGGAGAGAATGATTTTGTTCAAAAAGAATTTGCTCATAACTGGTACGGATCTTACAGAATAACTTCCCAGAAAAGTAATTTTAAAAGATTTAAATCTATTGAGAAGTGGATTCCTAAATCTAACTTACCAGGACCCAAATACCAGTGGGTACCAAAACCTATCAAATCTGTTTTGCAGGTACCACAGGTGTAGGGGGAGCAAGATGTTTGACTTCTAGACAAAATAGTCTAGGACTCGTACCTCAAAGAATTGTGGTTCTTGAATATCTCAGTTCAAGACCCGTTCTTCCATGTCAAAAAGACTATGACTTCTAAACACAATCAGTTTAGGACTCGGTCTTCAATGTTTAAAGACAAGGATATTTTGCAAATATCCAGGGGGAGCTTATTAGAATATAAATCATTCTATCATGAATTGAGGGGGAGCTTAAATGTAAGTATCTTCTGATCTAGATCTCTGATTGTTTGAAAGAAAAACAACTTTCAAGCATGAAAGTTTTTTTTAAATGTTCAAACCACTATTGGTTCTCAAAAGATTTCATGAATTTAGAAGTGAGATTTTAAATGTTTTTCATTACTAGTGCTTTAATGTTTAACTAACCGTGTGTTTCCAAAGATCAATACTTGTGTATTATCTTGTCTATATACTGTCAAGTATTCACACATACCGGTTCAGTACTTCATTTGAATTTGGTATTACCATGTCTCTAAACGAACTAATTTTTCGATGGTAATACTCCCGTTTGCTTTCAAATTTGTTGAGCATCAATTATCATTTCAATCTTTGTACGTTCATTGTAAAATTGTATATATTCATTCATATAAACAAACTATCAAGTTCTTTGATACCCCAACCATTTTTTGTCCATATTCATAATATTTGATCTGATTAATTCATTGTCAGATTATCAAAACAAGAAAATTGAATGATCATAAATGTTCATTGTTTTGAGAGATCTGCATTGTTCAAATGCTCAAATTTCATTAATATTTTTAATGAGCATACATTTTGACAATGTAATCATATTTGTGCTTAACTGTTCAAGATAAATAGTTGAGCAACCATTCTTTATAGGACAAATTACATGGGATCAGTGTGAGAGCTTAAACAGAACTTCCATGGATTCACGTTAGCAATGTTTCCTACCCCGGAAGTTATCCTACAGTGATTGAGGGGTGAGGGGTTTTAAATCAAAGAGTGGGGGAGATAACTCATCCGATTGAGTTTTTCACATTGTGTGGAGCAGAAAAATGAAAAAGAGAGTTTGGTTAGAACTGAGCTTAAATGTTAAAAAAAGAGGGTGTGAGATCAGAGTTAAAAGAATATCAAAACTCTGCACCAACCACTTTCTGAGTCGGGCAGCCACATCTACTGATTGGTTCACATTCTTTGGTGACCATCATTGAAAAAGTCAATGAACCCATGCCAACTCTTGTTATTACCCCACCAACCACTCGTTTCTTTCTTAACAAAGAAATGTTTCATTTTCTTTGGGGACGCAACACATATGCTATCTGGTCTTCACTCATAAGATTTAGATATTGAAAAAGAAGGAAAGTTGCCCCACCTTCGCACCTCTTTCATGCACATTGAGTCCGTGTAATACTTGTTACTGTCTCAACAGTTTACACATTTTGAGCCTGAAAAAGCCTAAGTAGCTTCAATCATTCTACACTTTCACGTACACACAAGGAATAAGTTTTCTTGTCATAACATTCATAGAAATTCCTTCGTGTTTTTTGATGATTGAATGGAAGTCCTGGGGAGTGAACATCTCAAAAGCTCCTTCCCAATGTACATTCATTGTACAAAGTGGCTTTGTGCTACTTACAGGCATACTAACTGTATCATTTGTTAATTCAGGGTTACCATGTTTATTATATTTGAATTTGAAAAGATCCGGGTATATACATTTTATGAATTGACGGCTACACAGATCAAAAGAGAGAAGATTGCTAGAGCTACAAAGGAGGAGATTGTTATTTTCTCATAAAAGGGTGATATTCAAATAAAGTGATGAAATTGAAGAAGTTTTGATGATCAAGATGCTCACAATCATCAAAAAGGGGGAGATATTTTAAAGATTTCAATTTTAGAGCACATTAGGAAGAAATTTCAGATGATTATAAAGAAAAAGATTTCAAAGTGAAAAAGGAAGAGATTTTCTGAAGAAAAATGAGAGATGCTTTCTGGAATTTCAAGTTCAATACAGTTGAAAGTCATGGATTCTGAAGATAATGTTTCAAGGATAATTCAAGAAAGTTTATTTTCTGAAGACAATCCAGAGATCAGAGAGATGAAGATACAAGATCAAAGATTCCTCAATCAATAGTTCAAAGATGTAAAGTTCAAAGAAATTCAAAAGTTTCAAATTTGTTGATCAAGACTTGTTGACTGTTCAAAGACAATGTGAATGACTTTTCAAGATTCTTCAAAAGATGAAAGATTGAAGATTGCCAGAGCTTCAATGTCTAAAGCTGTCAGAGATGAAAGTTTGAAGAATCAAGAACTGAAGACGATTGTCAAAAAAAATTTAAATCTTGAATACAAAGGGGGAGAGATTGTTAGTGTATAATTGTATCCAAGATTTAAAGTGTGAAATAGTCAAAGTCTGAAAAGTCAACAATGTTAAGTCTTTGAGTGTTTAGCCTTGTGAGAGTTTTTGTGTGATAGATATATGAGAGAAGTAACTATATATAGGTTTGTAGCTTTGTAAGAGTAGTAGAGGTATGGTCAAGAATTGTAATTGTCACATTAAGAGATATATGACATTGTAATTTTCTCTCTCTACTCTCTCTCTAGAACTAGATTTTAATTTTGCATCTAGATTGAATAGCTTGAATTGAGAATCATACATTTTCATCAAAAAGGGGGAGACATGATCAAGAAATGGTTGTGAAAGAAAGTTGTTAAAGAAAGATTGTTGAGAATGTGTGTCAAAGATTGCAAGTATTGCTGAAGATTGTGAAAGTTTGAAAGAGCAAATTCAAAGATTTCAGAATGCGAGCAGATTTTACTGAAATTTTCTTTGCTAAAGTAATTTTGAGCTAAACCTGAAGATAATTTCTTTTTGAAGTCTGAAAGAGGTTTTTACAACCTTGGGGGAGATTTCTATACTATTCTTGATGAATGTCCTTACAGACTTTGGGAGATTACAAAAGTTTTTGAAGTCAACTTTATCCGAGAAAAGGGGAGATTGTTTTTGAAAGAGATTGTGCTTCAATATTTATTTTTCTGAAGATGATCTTTACTGGAAGAAATTTACAAGGAGGAGATAAAATTGCTAAAGATCAATCAAAGGGGAGATAATTTGTTTTGTATAGAAGGGGAGATTGTATTGCAAATCTTTTTAGAAATGATCTTGAATCCAAAGGGGGAGATTGTTAGAGCATATATTTGTTGGATACAAGATCATGAAGACAGAAGACTGAAGACAAAGCAAGTCAAACTCTCAAGCATAGAAGTCAAAGTCTTTTTGTAATAAAGGTCAAAGTCAAAGTCTTGTAAATGTTTTTGTGTTGTAAGTGTTTTTGTCTCGCGTGTGTTAAATAGGGATATGACTACAAAGAGTTTGTAAGAAGCGTATGTTAAGAAGTCTTGTTAGAATTGTACGCAGACTATTTTCTAGAGAGAGAAATATCCACAGAGCATATTGTATACGAAATCTTGGTTTGAAATTGAAAACAGGTTCATTGATGTTTTGATTCGTATAGTGTCTTTGTTAGTAAACTGCAATTAAAACTTGATTTTGGGAATAATAATCTTTCTCCCTTTTTATGAATAAAGTGGTGTCGATTTTACCTTTGGAAAACCCAGACTTGACAAGGAATATGGATAATACGTCATACCAGGCTCGAGGGGCTTGTTTGAGTCCGTAAAGTGCTTTGTTGGTCCCGAAGGTGCTTAACAAGTTTGTAGAAGGGGGGGATGAATACAAACACTGAATTTTATAGTTTAATAAATTGTTTATTGATAAATCAAATTACAATTTACAAGTTTGTTGCGGAATAAGATTAAGTAAAACCTAATCTAAACAAACTTAAGAATCACTAAGAAGGGTTGCACTAGAAGTAGAGAATGGGGGATTAGGAGACTATAGAAAACAAGGGTTTCTATATTTTTAGAAAGATGAAGGCTTAGGGCAACTCTCAGATGGATTTAAAATCTTTCTATTTATACCTGATGCATTAAATGCATGGCAAAGCACTTTACACGTGTCCTTCATTTATTGGTTGCATTAGTCTGACTTTAGGAGACATGCTTTCGGATGTATGATAAACAGTGTAGTTCTCAGAGTTGTTATATGAATTGCTGCAGAGGTATGTCTGTTCTGACAATCGTACGATGTGTGCAAGGGTAAGACAAAAGAGTTTTGAGGTATAAGCTAAGTGATCGTCAATCGCTGAATATCTCTTCCTTCAGAGATATAAAGAAGTTCAGCTATCGCAGAAGCTTTTCCTCAGATTTCTTCACGTGTGTAGACTTGTCTTGGCTTCGCTGATATCCGCAGCAGGTCATGAGTAGACTTGTCTTTGTTCAACAGCTTTGTCTTCGATTCAGCAGTAAACATCTTTTGTCGCGAAACTTGTCTTCAGGGATTACGTCTAACTGTTTACATGAGAAAACATCAGCGATACTGAACATACTCAGTTTTTGATCGCTGATAGTGAAACACTTATACATATGAATGTTTACAAGAAAGATCATCAGTGATAACTGAACAGACTCATTATGTTCGTTGATGATTAAACACTAATACATAATGTTAAACGTAACTTTCATTAAGTATAGAAAATGATCATTATCAAATCACTGAGAAAGTATGGATCAACAATCTCCCCCTATTTGATAATGACAAAGTAACTATGAAGAAAATTACTTTAATGTCAAATTATAGGATAATCAGAACTCATAACATACACGTCCCAATTACTATTTTGAGGAATCTTTTACAGTACTGATAGAGTTAAGTACTTCACTGAATTTTCATTAATTCAAAGAAAGAATTACAAGAGAAATGAAAATTTTAAGTACTAGTGAAGAACTAACTACTGTAAGTCTAACTAACATATTACAAGAAGTAAGAAGAGAATCTATCAGCTATCTAGATAGGATTGTAGGACCTTGATCATGTAATCAGGTACTTCTTCTCCTTTTTGCCTTCGATCAGTTGATTCTTGTCTGATGATTGTTTTGATCGGTTCATCTAGAGGAGAGTAGGTACACTATAGGCACAGGAGATCCTTGAGAGGATTAAGAGGATAGATAGGAATCTCATAGACTCTTTGGAATCTGAGCTGACCTTCGTCATCGTTGAAGAAGATTCCAAAAGGATTTTTTAGCACTTGTCCTGCAATGAATGGTCCACCAGGAGGCAGGGATAGATCAAGAACCGAGAGGTCAGGAGGAGTCCCGCACAATGCTTCTTTTGAGAACTTGATGGAGGTGTCGTTCTTGATTGCAGGGAAATTGTCAGAGGAGGATGAGGCATGCTTTCTTTTAGATTGCCTTGTCTTTAGGGGAAGAGCAGAAGGCACCTTTAATACAGCAGTGACTCTGTTGAGGAGGGATTCAACGATACCTTCAACATAGCCCCTGTAGGTTGACTTTGATTTCTTCAGTGCTTCCTTGAACTCTAACCATTCCATGTAGCCAAAGCTTTCAAGTCTTGATACGAACATTGCCTTAAAGCTTCCATCCTCTCTGGTTAACTCCATTGTTACTGAAAGTCGATCCTTCTTATTTCTCCCAGAGATGACAACAGCTATGATCTTCATTAGGTCTGGGCGATAATCAATCTTTTGTTTGCACCATTCAAGTGTTTTATCACTGACCTCTTTTTCTTTTGAGCGTTCCTCTTCAATCTCTTTTAGCAGTGCAGCTTAAACCTTCACTGGATTTTTCTTGAGTTTCTTGTCTTTGAACTGAGAAGACTGAACTTTGAGAGCTAGAGATGCGTCTTGTTGGCATTCAGCAATTAGCAGCTCTGACAGATTCTTCGATTTTAGCTTGAGTCAGGAAGTCAAGCTGTTTTGAGGAGGATTGAAGAAGGATCATTAGTCGCTGACTCTCTAGGTGAGAGATCATCTCTGTTCTTCTTGTGAGTTCATCCTCTGACTATTGAGCTGGTCGCGAGGGCCTTCCTGGATGGAACAGGGGTTCTTCTTCTTCTTCTTCTTCATCAACCTCATTGAAGGAGGTTGGGATTATTTGGTCTTCAACTGTTGAAGCTAGGATTATTTGAAGTTCAGTTCCCTTAAGCAGGGGAGATAACTGACTGGTCAAAAAAGAAAAAAGGAGTTAGTGTTTACTTATATGGAAGAAGAAAGATAAAGGCTAGAATGAGATAGGGGCTTGGTAGGAAAAGAAGGAGAGAGGAACAAGGGATAGGCATACCTGAGAAGGATTCTCCCCCTCAGATGGTGAAACAAGTTTCAGGTTTCCCTCAGTAGCTATTCCCCTCTGCTTTCCTTGGGATGGAGCACCTAAAGCTGCTTCCCTTCTCCCCCATGCTTCAGAAATGACAACGCCTTTGGCAGCTTGCGTTGACGAGATGTTTGTAGCTAAGAACCAAAGAGATTGATCCTCTTCATCATCATCTTCGTCATCATCAGCAACATTGTCTTTCTCTTGACCAGGGAGAACAAGGTCTTCTTCATCGTCATCTTCCTCCTCCTCATCTTCTTCTTCATCAGCGAGAGCTAAGGAAGAAGAGGGATGGACCTGATCATCAACTGCTGAGATTTCAGCAATCTTCTCCCCCTCAACTTGAGAGGGAGTTTCCTACGTTTCTTGTTCATCAGCTGTGATTTCCTCAAGTGATCTCTCCCCCTCTTTGTCATTATCAGCGTGGGGGAGGTTAGCGTTAGCAGCGACAGCATCAGCGGCAGGAGTTGAACGGGTACCAGCCTCCAACTTTTCCAGACGTCCTTCAATTTCTGGAAGTAGCCTGATGAATGAACTCAACGGCTATATTCAGTGAAGTCCAGTCAGTGTTCGTGAAGGAAGGCGTCGGTAGTAGAGTTGGTTCATTCAGCTTGGACAGGATCTGAGTTAGTAGATCTGTGCTGGCATCGATCTTTGAAGATAGACCCCTAACCTCAGTTTGCAGAGAGCCAAAACGTCCCTGTAGAAGTTGGACTTGTTGATGGTTTGTAACCAAGTCCTTCATTTATATAACCTCTCCTTGAAGAGTAGTGACCTGAGAAGCTTCAGCTTTTGAAGTAGAAGCAGCTGTAAGTCTTTTCAGCTCTTTACCAGCTTGGTTGACAGTGCATGTGGTGATGTTGAGGGAAGCGGAAAGAGATTCCACTTTGTCAGCAAGCTTGTTGACGTTGAAGTCAACCGTTCCCAAATTAGGACCTGAAATAAAAGTCAGTGATTGATCCAAACGTTGCTTAGGCTTATATGGAGAGATGGGAGATGTGTATATGGGTTTAGGAATACCTGATAGATCAAACATGTTGTAGAATTGCATATCTCCTTCAAAATTTTGAGGAGTTGTTTGAGTATCAGGTCCTAAGGATGCAGCATGAAGAAGTTGTTGCGAAATGTTTGGAGGGTTATTGACCAAAGAGATAGTAGAAGAAGAAGGAGTAATGGGGATAGAAGTAGAGATAACACTTATGATAGTAGGATTTACCTCAGTTTGTGGAGCTTGAGGAACTGAGAAAATGGGTGTTGTCACATGTGCGGTGTCAGCAATGGTCATCACTGAAATGGTTGTTGTAGCAGCTGATGTGGAGGAGATACCCACGAAAGCATCAAAAGTAGTTTGTTGAGAAACTACTTCAGGTATTGTTCCCGAAGGGGTTGGCTCCTTGGTCTTTTTGGCCTTTGTAGAAGGACCAGAGAGAACAGTTGATTGACGTTTGGAAAGGGTGGTAGCGGCAGGGGTAGCAGAAGAAGGAACCTCCTGCGTGGCCGCTGAAGTAGAAGAGTAGAGAGAGGCGAGAACGTAAGGTAGAAAGCCTTATCCCGTTGTCAGCAGGCTTTATCTCCAGCGCTTGTTGGCCCACCTTTGAGAAAGTACCATCATTTGAAGTGGGTACTTCTCAGCGTAGAGAAAATGGAGATAGGCGCAGATGAAACGAACGTAAGGGATCTTGGGATCCCTTTCAGACTTCTCAATCTTTGATAAAAGATCATCAAAGATTGCACCAGCGTAGTCGTAGTGCTTGTTGGCGATCACTGAGTAGCCCATTTGCAGCTGCATTTTACTGGCCTGATCCAGCGATCCTATCTTTCCACTCATACACTGAATAATGTGAGTGAAGATGTAGTTGATATGTGAAGGCATGTTCTCCTTTTGAATCTTGGACAGCTTCTTGTTGGGAATCTGGGAGCGAGGCTTGTTGTCCCATGAGTATCCCATGTCATCCAATAAACGAATGAGCTCAGCATTAGTGGGTAGGGAGTCAAAATCAGCGTTGGTTTTTGCAAGGAATTGAAGAGCCTTGCGGAGACTAAAAGCAGTAAGTAATCCGGGGCCATTTTCAGTAACGAAGGAGATGGCAAGGACCACTTCACCTTTCTTGTTGGTGACCGAACTTTTGTCAGCTGTAAACCAGAACAGTTGAAGGAGTGTCTTGGAGGGCTTGGGATCAACAGTGAGTGCATAGGCTATGCATGACTGTTTCAGAAAAGCAGCTGCTTCCACCAGATGTGGGTATTTGACAGCTTCAAAGTCCAACCGAGCCAGATGGTTGTTCTTTGGGATTTCAGATTCAGTGATTGTGAACTTCACATTTTTGGAAGCAATGAGAGTAGCTTGGGCCATTTCTGAATAGAGGGAAGTAGAATAGAATAAAGGGTTTAAAGTCTAAAAATAATTAAAATGTTTTACCACTTTCTCTTTTAGGAAAGAAACATGGAAAAAAAACAAAGTTGTGTTTTTAGAGTAAAACAGTGTTCTTTATGAGAAAGAAAGAACATTTTGAAAAACCAAATGTTTTTAGAGAAAGTTAAAATCAAAAGAAATGATTTTAATGTAAGAAACACTTTAAAGTCCAAAATAAGAGAATATTTAGGATTTAAGAGTGTTTTTAAGATGAAAGAATGGAAAGAACAAAAAACCTGATAATCTTGAAGTTTTGAAGATTTGAAGATTAGTATTTTTGTCTGCTTGAATGCCTTGAATGCTTTTTCTTGCTTAGGAAGTTTAAGTGAGCGTAAAAGATAAGAATGGAAAAAGGCATTCCTTTTATATGGGGAGAGAGAAGCAATGAGGCGGGAAAACAAATGTTCATCATGATATGGACACGTCCTACGAAGTTGATTGGATAGAAAGGAAATGGATGAACGTGTCAGAGATAAAAAGGCATGTCATGAATTGTCGGTTCAAATGACGTCATAGGAGAGAGAGAAAAAACATTTCATTTTCCTTTTAGAAAGTATCTCTGAAGAAAAGTCACAGTTCGGTTTTCTTTTGAAAGAATCTTTGATAGAAATTCAGAGATAATATTTCTTTCCAAAGGATCACTGACGAGAAATATCAGTGATAAGATTTGTTTATCAAAAAGCTTTTAACCACTTGAAGAAAATCAGTGATTGAAGATTTAATTTTTTTTTAAAACGTCTTACTGAATGAGATATTCAGTGATAGAGAATGAGAGAACATACCTGAGAGTCAGAGATATTTGGATAGAGAGCTGATGATGAAGGGGAACTCTGTATGACTGACATAATGCGTGAAAGATTAAGAGTCAATCTTCAAGATTCAGCATTCCAAGCTCACTGATGAGAAAGTTGAATCTTGTCTCATCAAGAGGTTTGGTAAAAAGATCAGCGAGCTGATAGTCAGTAGGGATAAAGTGAAGTTCAATATCACCATTCATTACATGATCTCTGATAAAATGATATCTGATCTCTATGTGTTTCATCTTTGAATGTAGTACTGGATTGTTTGCTATAGCGATAGCACTAGTGCTGTCGCAATAGATTGGTATCTTTGATAACTGAAGTTCATAGTCTAATAGTTGATTTCTCATCCATAAGACTTGAGCACAACAACTTCCAGCGGTTACGTATTCAGCTTCAGTTATGGAAGTGGACACTGAATTTTGCTTTTTACTTGTCCAACATACCAGTTTTCCTCCTAGAAGTTGACATCCACCAGTGGTGCTTTTTCTGTCGAGTTTGCAACCTGCAAAATCACTATTTAAATATCCAGTTAGATCGAACCCTGAATATTTGGGATACCAAAGACCGAGGTTAGGAGTTCCTTTCAGATATCTGAAGATTCGCTTTACAGCGATCAGATGGGATTCCTTGGGTTCAGACTAATAGCGTGCGCAAAGACATGTAGAGTACATGATATCAGGTCGGCTCGCTGTAAGATACAGCAGGGAGCCTATCATTCCACTATAAGCAGTGACATTAATAGGTTTTCCTGTTGAATCCTTGTTTAATGTCAGAGGAGGTGCCATAGGAGTTTTCATCGCTGAAGTTTGAGTGAGATCAAACTTCTTCAGCATGTCTTTAACATACTTACCTTAGTTAATAAATGTACCTTTTTCAGTTTGCTTGATCTGAAGTCCAAGGAAGTAAGTTAGTTCACCCATCATACTCATTTTATATTTTTTCTTCATTCTTTCAGCGAAACGAGTATACATAGATGGGTTAGTAGAACCAAATATAATGTCATCGACATATATTTGCACAAGAATAATGTAACCTTTTATCTTTCTGACAAACAAAGTATTATCAATTTTACCACGTTCAAAATTTTCAGAGATAAGAAAAGATGAGAGAGTGTCATAACAAGCACGAGGGGCTTGTTTTAGACCATAGAGAGCCTTATCCAACTTATATACATAATTTGGATGCTGAGGGTCAAAGAACCCTGGAGGTTGTTCAACATAGACTTCATCATTCAGCTTTCCATTCAGGAATGTTGATTTTACATCCATTTGATATACTATGAAGTCTTTGTAAATTGCATAAGCTAAGAAGAGTTGAATCGCTTCGAGCCTATCCACAGGGGCAAAGGTTTCATCATAATCTATGTCTTCCTCTTGTATGTATCCCTGAGCAACAATTCTAGCCTTGTTGCGGGTTACAGTCCCATGTTCATCTAATTTGTTTCTAAACACCCATTTAGTGCCTATAACAGTTTTATCAGATGGTCTGGGAACAAGATTCCAAACTTTGTTTCGAGCAAACTCAGTCAGCTTTTCTTGCATAGTGCTGACCCAGTTTGGATCTCTGAGGGCATCATCGGTCTTCTTTGGCTCTAATAAAGAAAGAAAGTT
The DNA here is from genome assembly GCA_954870635.1 of Arctium minus. Lineage (NCBI taxonomy): Eukaryota > Viridiplantae > Streptophyta > Magnoliopsida > Asterales > Asteraceae > Arctium > Arctium minus. The sequence goes on along the minus strand of OX941092.1, from coordinate 43,511,201 downwards.
GACAAAGAGACAGATATTACCTGTACTTTGTCGAGTCTGAATACCTTCATCGGGATCACCAAGAATTTGATCTATAGGGTGATCTTTGGTCCATCGTTGAGCTGGAGCATAATCTCTCACATCAGGAGTTGGATCAATAATAGGGATGTTCACTGATGAAGAAGCTTGAGGTTCATTAGCTATTAATTATTAAGTGTCTGACAGATCATTGTTCATAGATAGGTTTTCAGACGAGGGAAGATCTGATGGAGGGAGTGTGTTTAGAGGTTCAGCTGAAACCCATGAGGTAGATTCAGCATTAGGTGGAATGATGTTTGGATCATCATCAACGACTGAATGATCTGTGTGCTGATGGTTTGTAAAGAAGGGTTATGTTTCTCTATAATGTGAGAACATCCAAACATTTAACTCTTCATTGTCAATGATAAGTTTAGAGTTCGCTGAACGGGATTCGTCAAAGGTGACATGAATTGTTTCTTCTACAGTTTGTCTTCTCTTATTGAAGACTCTATAGGCCTTAGAGATGGAGGAATATCCAAGAAATATTCCATCATCAGCTTTTGGATCGAACTTTCCAAGAGAATCTTTGTTGTTTAGAATATAACACTGACAACCAAAGATGTGAAGAAAACTGATAGAGGGTTTCCTTCCATGAAACAATTCATAGGTTGTCTTTCCAAATCGCTTTACTATCAGAGATCTGTTTTGAGTAAAGCAAGCAGTGTTTACAGCTTCATCCCAGAACTGAGTACGGAGATGAGAATCGATGTTCATTTATCTGGCAGCTTCAATGATCGTTCTAATTCTTCTTTCAGCGACTCTGTTCTACTGAGGAGTTCTTACTGAGGTGTTGTTCCAGATTCAAGCACACACACACATAATCAGAGTATTATCAAATATGAATCAAAGGAAAGAAAGATATTGATTGGGAAAATATTGATGTCATATATCTCACAAGAAGGCTGCTACAAAGATTGAATAGGATGATAAAGAAAGCTTCTACAAGGTTAACCTAAAAGGAAAAACAAGGGACTATATATAGGGTCAAATAACTTGACACCTACACAAGTCAAACATAACACAATACTTAACAAAAGATAACCAGGGACTAAATATTACAACTTGATTAAACTATGATCTAACAATCTCCCCCTTTTAATCAACGTTGTAATCATTAACGGTTCCATCGGCTAAGACTGGTTTTCCTCATCCCCAAGAAGCTTTCAAACCTTCAGATGCATTCTCTGAACTCAATCCTTTCTTTGATAGCTTGAATCATCTTCTCCATTGCAATTCTATCAGATTTGGGCATGTGATCACCCATTTCGAGTCTTTTCATCTCAGAATGTTTGTGCCAATCTTCAAGCTTTTTCAGTACCATCTTTAAGGTTCCATCAGAGAACTTGGCAACCTTACTGGCTCGCATGAACTGCTTCTTGTGAGTATCAGTATTAACATAGATAACACCGAGCTCTGGAGTTATGACAGGCTTGAAGAAGTCCAAGTCTCTCATCAAATAGTGACTGAAATTGGGGGCAGTCAGGTTTATGTTGTTTTGGTTTGTCTCCGCTCCCAACTGGAAATCAAGAATGTAGGAGTTGTTGACCTGACACCTCATAAATCTCTTCACAACTTCAAGGGCAAACACTACAGCTCTCGGTCTAACTGCTCTGCTTCTGAATTCATGGTATATGAACTCCAGGTCTGCTATGTTCAAATTTTCAAAATCAGCTTCGCTAAAGGTTGATTCCTTAAGATATCTCCTTTAAACGTCAAACTCTGGATACTAGACAGCAAAGTAGTTGTTCATTCAGACTTCTTTGATCTGAAGGATTCTAGGTCTGTTAGCATAACCCTTTGTTCTTGAAAAGTTCTCGACAAACTTCTGATAGTTTCGCTGGTAGTCAAGAGGTCGGTCAATTATTCCATACAACTTTCAAGGGTCAATCACTACATGTTCTTTCACAAAAATTCTGATGGATTCCTCAAGAAAGGGAACCCTGAGAGACTTTCGGATCAGTCGGATAAGCTCTAGAGATGTTCCCTGTTTATCATACCCTGTGAAAGGTGTAGATCCAACTCTGACTGGAGCAGAGGAACCTTCATCTGTATCCTGATGTTTCTTCGTAAGAGATTTTGCTTCCATGGGAGTAACAAATACAGGCTTGGGTCGTTCAACTCCTCTCAGAATTCTTGGACTATCTGGGTTTCTGATGTAGGGTAGGGCTTCAGTTTTAGTTCTTTCTCTTTCAGCTCTCTCCTTTTATTCTCTTTCTTCAGCTTCTCTTTTTCTTCTTCTTTCTTCTTTCTCCATCCTTCTCCTTTCTCTGTATAGAGATTTTCTTAGCTTCTCCATGTCAATCATAATCGGAGCAGTAGGATCTAAGACATTTGTCCTTAGAACTTTTTCTACAGACTTGTGCAAGGGTAAATCAATGTTTTGAGCAGAAGGTATTGAGGCTTCACTGGCAGATGGAAAAACACAGTTTCTGTCTGGTGAAACTATTGGAATAGCAGTGGGAATGTAGGGTTCATCTACTTGAGCTGCTACATTCACTTGTACTTGTTCAGCAACCTGTACTGGTTTATCATCTATATCCTCTTCCTGATCGTCCCTTCCAAAATCATCCCTAAAAATATCTTCAAAAATACTTTCGTTCAGAACACTACCGGGAACTTCTGCTACTGATGCATGTTTGACAAAATCTTCAACATTTACAGAGTTCTCAGGTTGTGTTGGACTTTGAAGACCGAAATCCATTTCTCTTTCTCCTTCCTCTTTCATCCTCCAAAACATCTCATATTTGGCTTCAGCTTGTTCGTCAGTGTCAAGATCATCAATATCAATAACATTGTCAGCTGAGATTCCCATTGCTTTCATGACATCTTCACAAGTAGCAGTCTTAGGCTTTTCAACCCTTGACTCATCATCAGCAGAATAGACAATTATGCTCTATGATTCTCCTTGTTCTTGACTAGTACTTACACCTTGAGTGTTAGAACTTTGTCTTTCGGGCACAGTACTTATTGCCACAACACTTTCAACCACTACTAACTCTCTTCCTGCAGTAGACTGTTCTTCCCTGGTCTCCCCCTCATGATCATGATCAGAATCATGGTCATGCCTTGTAAATGGAACAGTTGCTTGAGTCTGGCAAGACAACTGGAAATCTTGATTTAGCAGATTATAAGCCTTCAGTACATCTTCCTCTGATGGTTGTTGGTGGTGGTGGTGGTGGTGGTGATGAGAATGCAGAAGAGTGAAGAGATCTGCATCCTGTTGGTTGTCAAGAGTTTGAGATAGAAGTTTGGCTAGAAGCAATGATTTGAGCTCGTCTATGGATAGATCAGATGGATTAGGAGTGATTGGTGATGGAGTTGGTGGTACTGGGGCTCTCCTTTCGGGCTCGAGTACAGCAACTTGCTTCCCCTTTAACATTCTTTTGATATCTCCCAGTTCTTTCTCGATACGATCAAATTTCTCCAACCACCTGTTTTCAACAGCCTTTAGGGCGCCGTTGAGATATTCCCGTGACACAAATTCGGGTAAACTAACTTCGGGGTCACTTAGACATCCCGTTTGCACAACAATTGAAGATTCAACTGTGTGGCATGTACTCAGAGTTGGCATAGTGTTAGCAGTGACAGGACTTCCATCCGGTCCTCGTAGTCCGGATTGCGAATCTACTCTGGATGTTTCGCTCAAGTCACGAAGGCGACTGAGATCTAGACCTGCAAAAAGTGTCCTATCAACAAAAATTGGTAGACTAACAATAGGCTCTAGGACTTGTGCACTGAAGAAATTTGAGATCTGGGGCAACTGATCTATAGTTTCAATATCAGATGTCTCCGAATGAGACATTGATAGATTGTGTGTTGTATCCCCGTGTGAAAATGAAACTAATTCCTATTGAGAGGAATCAGAGTGGGTGGCTTGGGTGTGCACATGCATGAGTGATCGATTCATGTCTACATCTTCAGGCAACAAATGCACTGAAGTGTGAGATTTGGTTGATCTTCTGGTGTAGTGGGTTGTTGGTCTCTCTCTCTCTCTTCTTGTTCTTTTCTTCCCCTTTCTCTCACAACCTCATTGACATCTTCAACCAATTCTCCCTCTATTCTCCTTATTTCTCCACTATCACTAACAGTAACTACAGCCACAGTTGTAGTAGTAAGCTCTGGAGCACTGGTATACATATCCATACCATAGAAATCATCATCATCATCTACATCATTTCCATCATCTTCTTCTCTGCTCGCATTGTTTGTCTTTTCAGAATCTGAACTATCACTGCCCAAATCAACATTTTCTGTTATTCTGTCAGGTGTGCTTTCAACAGAATGTACTTCTTCAGCAGTTTGTTCTTCTCTCTCTTGCTCCTCTACAGAATGTTGTTCTGGTTGATCCAAGGCATGAGGTGGGGTAAGAACCTGTGACCCTAAAGTCTCCAGTCGTAGTCTCCGACCCCCACCGGTTCCCCTCTCAGGATTTTTCCTCTTCACTCCCCGTACCCGGACTCCCTGAGTCATAGGCATCCTCACAGACTCCTGTCTCCTAGGGGATTAACCTTGGGTAGGTACAGCCAGTTCTGGCTGTGTCATAGATTCTCTATATTCTACAAGACACTCAGCCTCTGGATCAACATAACTGAGTAGAGCTTCTGGGATAGTCATAGAATGGTCAAACTGTTTTTTCTGCCTGACTAGGAACTTCATCTCATTCACTACAGCCACGTCATGAGAACTTCGTTTTGGGATATGCCTGTTCCCCCTTAATACACTTCTGACTAAGAGTGTCATGAACCTCTGATAGGGTAGATAGTTGAGGACTTTGACAGTATTTCTCTTAGCAGATATCTTCTCTAGCAGTTCAGTCCAGAAGACTATTGCATAGTCTATGTGTAGATCATGCACAACAGAATAGAATAACTTCAGAATGTTGCTGCTTGCATTGTCAGTCCCATAGGTCTTTGTTGTTAAGCATCTGTTGATGACTGAAAACAATGCGTAGTAAAAAGGTGGCAGGTTATTCTTCTTGAACTGGATGACTTTGGTGAGATCACCAACATATCCCATATCTCTTATTCCGGCAAGAGTAGTTTCTTCAGTGGGTAGATCATCAAATCTAGTTCTGCCGTCCCTTGAGTCAGCTTCAGGCAGTTGGAGTGATCTTCTGAATAGTTCAAGGTCTATGTCATCTGAGAAGAAGTCAACTTTGACTTTAAGAATTGGACATTTGATTTGTCCAACAGTTATGTGAGATAGATGCATGGCCTTCCAGGCTTGTTGGACATAAATCTCTAGCACATCAGCACTATCAAACAGTGCTTTGCTGAGTGGGTGATTCTGAAGAATTAGGTTCACCAAGGGATCAATGTTCAACTTAAACTCAAACTTGTGGTTGTTGGGAGTCTGAGGCATCATTTCAGATGGTAGGATAAGCAGCAAGTCAGGATTGACATTTGGAGGTGGAAGTTCAGTTGTTCTTTGAGATGGAATTGAGTGCTCTTGCTCAGCCTCTTGAATAGAGTTTTCATCCATATGTACATTAGGTGAGTTGATTGATGCCATTTGACCTGAAATATGAAACATAAAGGTTTGGACAAAGTCCAAAAAGTCATAAACACAAGTTGAAAAATTGACAGTTGAAAAACACTTTTCTGAAAAACACCAAGTATAGGATTCGCAGAACACTAGGTTGCGAATTCCTAGACTTAGCAATGAAAGAATGGAAAGAGAGTGTTCAGGATTCGCAAGAAGGCAGTCTGCGAATCCCACACTTAGAAAACTTGAGACAATGCACAAAATTTGCAGGATATTAGTCTGCGAATTCTTCACTTAGAAGAATTTTGACATTCGGGAACATTCAGGATTCGCAGAAATGAGGCTAGCGAAACCTGTACTTAGGGTTTTTCGAAGATGCAAAGTGAAGGATTCGTGAAATACAAGGATTCGTAAAAACACTTATAATTTCAAAAACCTTAAGAAACTTATCAATTTTTCTTAAATAATCAAAATGTTCTCAAGAACACCAAGAACACTTACTTTAACCCAGATTTCAAAAATCACTAAAATCGATGTTTAGGCCAATAAATTCGCATCAGTGGAATCGATTTAGTATTGTGAATGTGATTTTAACCTTTAATTTGGTTTTTTTAATCTCAGATTAAACACCATTTTTTGAAAATCAACCACGAACAGTCGATGAGTCGTGAAGGAAGTTCAATCGACAAAATCAATTTTTGAGATCAAAAGTTTTGTTTTAGATTGATTAAGTCATTCCAAGGGTTTTAGATCAGTATTACGAGGGTCTTGATACCACAATAACATCAAGTTTTATGCATTTGGTTCCAAGATTTTAAGAAAGTTTCAAGAGTCGTTCGAAGTCCAAGAGTCCAAAAACGAAATAGGCTCAAATCAGATCCTAAAACTAATCCAAGTCGAGGTACCCTGCAATTGATAAGAAATAACAATAACAAACATAAAACTTAAATGATTTTGACAAGTATCAGCCTTCTAAGAAATAGAAATGAAATCAGAGGGTTCGGAGATGAAGAACTCGTGAACAAGGGTTTTTGAGGGGTTTAAGCCTTTCACGAGATTGAAGACAGATAAATGCGAATGAAATACACTAAGTGTCGAATTTATACTCAAAAAGACCTAGGACACGTGGCAAATGAGGATAGGTCCTCAACTTTCGCAAGATGAAGTGGAATGGTATAGCTTACTGAAGAATTCGCAAGCGACGTGTGTGAGGATTCGCAAGGAACAAGTTCACGAATCCTGTGCCAGATAGAAAACGTTCGCAAATAAGTTATCTTCTAGTTCCCAAGCTTTCGCAAGCAAGAATATTGCGAATCCTTGAGGATTCGTAGATAATTCCTCTACGAATGTCCAACATTCATATACCTTTAGTCTGCGAATTCTACAAGTTTCGCAAGTGCTTACTTAGCGAAACCTGAAGCTTTCTTAGACTAGAAGTCTGCGAATTCTAGACTTGGCATAATTTCCATACTTTCAAAAACATTCCAAAAAGGGAAATTTGCTATTTTGGGAAACCTTTCAAAAACTTGCCAAAAATAGAAACTTTCTAATTAAAGAAACTTTCCAAAAATGGCATTTTACCAATTTTAATTCCAAAAACGTTTTACGCACACACCACTTACAACACATCCTTACTCCCCCTTGATGTAGCAGTGTAGTACTCCCTTGAGTTCATCAGATACTCCCCCTTGATCTGATATCTCGTTGATCTTGCTTATATTCAGAGTTGTTTGTGATTGCTTCTTGTAGCTCCCCCTTGACTTAATGTGGATCTTTGTTGAACTTCTGCAGTCATGCTCCCCTTTTGACAATTGTGTATGAGTTCTAAGCAGTTGTACTTAGAAGTCATTGTTTTGTCATTGAGGTAAGAGTCCTGATCTGTAGTAATCAGAAGTCATTGTTCCTTCAGTCTTTCTTGACTGGGACATCATTAATATTCTCTTTTCCTTTTTCTACCTGCAACACAGGTTTAGGTTTTGGTACCTAGATGAACTTGGGTCCAGTTTGGTCAGTTTTTGAGAATTTCTTTGGGTGATTCTCATACCTGTGATGAGCACTATAATGATATGATCTGTGATAAGCTTGTGCTTTGTGAGTGAACTTATCAGAGTAACAGTAAGAACAACATAATATTCTTTTTGTCATCCTGATCAAATGATTTGCTGATTTGACATAGTCAGGTGCAAAAGATTTACCTCTTGAAGTTATGTTCTTCCTTTTGTTAGCTCTGCGAAGCTTTGCTGCTTCTGGAGAACCCTTTACAACCCAGACCATTTGATCTTTCCTTGGATACTGAGTTGGAGATTTTTGAAAATGATTAGCACTCTTATCAACTGATTTCACATAAGAGGTCTTAGGAGTTTTAATCTACTCTGGTTCAAAAACTTTAGATTTCACAGCTTGTTTTCTAAAAACCATTTTCTGAAACATGCTTGATACTGACTGAAAAGAACACACTGATTCAGCAGAATCATCATCATAAGAAGATGGTGTAGATGCATCAATGGTTATCTTGTTAGACAAGTCAGTATTATCAATCTCAAGTTGTTGGATTTTATCACACAACTTGGATTTCTCATTGCAAAGTTTATCAAACTTGCTCTGAATTCCAGATTTACTCCTTTTCTATTTCATGATCTTAGTAGATAAGTTTGCCAATTTACTTGTTAGCTTGGAGATTTCTTTTTCAAAAATCTTTCTCTCTTCCTCAAAATCCTTTTCTAAAATCTGATTTTTGTCTGAAATTTCTTTGAACAGATCTACATTTTTTCTTTTAAAACCTTTTCTCTCATCATCAAAGAACTTCCTTTCAGATTTGATGAGTTATTCAAAGTCAGAAACTTGTTTTAAAAGATTTGAGACTTTAATCTCTAGTTGTTTCTTCTCAGACTCAGACTTCTTGGAAATGTCAGACAGTCTTTGGTTAAAAGTCTTTTCCAGTTCAGCTATTTCCTTGTTATTTCTTTCATCTACTCTCTTGAGCCAGTCATGACCTTTGTCTTGATATAGCTTCACTTGAACATCAGCTTTTGTCAATTTGACATTTAAAGCATCCATGTCATCTCTCTATTTCTTGTTTTGACATCTGAGAGTTTTAAGTTCAGCTTCTATTTTGGGTACCTCTGGCATGTAGGATAGAGCACAGTCTCTTGGAGTGAGTACAGTATTTCCCATGTCATATGTGTAAGGCATCTTTCCTGTGTGTCTGAAATATGTGCTTGAAGTGATCTTTGGTCAGAAAATCAGATATTTAAGTACAGAGGATCAACAAGTATGCAAAAATATGAATAATAAGGAAAAAATTCACAAGCAATGAGCAAAGGATACTCAAAAGTATATAACTTTCACAGATCACAGGATTTGAACCAAAATTCGCAAGCAAGAAGGTTGAGAAAGTTGTGAAATTCGCAAGGTAGAGATCTGTGAATCCTGTAACTTTCGTAGGCTATACTCTGCGAATTTTTGAGAATTCGTAAGCAAGCAGTCTGCGAGTCCTTCAACTTTCGCAGGGAACACTTCTGCGAATCTTGTACTTAGGATATTTTCAACTTCAACTTTGAGAATCCTTGATCCTGCGAGTCCTAAGAGTTTGCGAGTTCTTCACTATGTCCTGCGAAACTTTTACACTTCGGGCCTTTTCTTCAGTTTTTCACCAGATCCATAGCAAAACTTGTTCAATCAATGCAAAATTTTGACAATATGCTCAAATACTAATCGTGAGCGAACCCTAATCACTTGATTTTCAAAAACTTCAACATATGACTTTGTGATTCACAACAGGTCGCAGATGTGTATTTCCAAAAACTCAAAGATTGATCAAATAGACTAATCAAACTTGATTGAATTTGTTTCTAATCAATATGAAACATGTTCACCTTCTTCATATGCATCTAATGAGTCTAAAAACACATCAAAATGACCACTAAATCACAAAATCACCAATGGAACAGTAAAGTTTCCGAAAATGGAAAAACAGATCTGATTTCTGCGCAAAATGATTAAATCTGAGTTTCTGAGGTGGCTCTGATACCAATTGTTGTTCCAGATTCAAGCACACACACACATAATCAGGGTATTATCAAATATGAATCAAAGGAAAGAAAGATATTGATTGGGAAAATATTGATGTCATTATCTCACAAGAAGGTTGCTACAAATATTGAATAGGATGATAAAGAAAGCTTCTACAAGGTTAACCGAAAAGGAAAAACAAGGGACTATATATAGGGTCAAATAACTTGACACCTACATAAGTCAAACATAACACAATACTTAACAAAAGATAGCCAGGGAATAAATATTACAACTTGATTAAACTATGATCTAACAAGAGGAGACATTGTGAGAAATTCCCTTACTCTCAAAGAAGTTGTTTAGGGAACTATTTTTTAATTCAGTTTCATGATCACTTCTTATTGAGTGAACAGTAAGATTATTCAGTACTTCCATCTTTTTAACAAAAGATATAAGTTCTTCTCGAGTGTCACTTTTGCAGCGAAGAAAGATAACCCAGGTGTAGCGAGAGTATTCATCTACAATGACAATTGTATATTTCTTTCCAGCTATGGATTGGATATTGACAGGGCCAAACAAATCCATATGCAAGAGTTGAAGAGGACTTGTCACTGAGGAAACTTGTTTAGATTTGAAACTATCTTTAGTTTGTTTTCCTTTCTCACATGTTGAACATAGATATTCCTTGGCATATGAGTGCTGAGGGAGACCAGAGACCAATTCCTTATAAGAGAGAGAATTCATGGTTTTGAAATTTAGATGAGAAAGCCTTTTATGCCATAGCCAGTTGACATCAGAGGAGGCTTTAGAAAGAAAACACACATTTTCAGTGGTAGTAGAGTCCATGTCTATTACATAGACATTTTCCATACGGTAACCACTGAGAGCAAGTTTTCCATTCTCATTTACCACTGAACATGCTTTCTTAGTGAAGCGAACTTCGTAGTCTTTGTCACATAGTTGACTTATGCTTAGAAGATTGTGCTTTAGTCCATCTACGTAAGTGACTCTTCTGAAGGTAGTTGTCCCATTGCTTAGGACACCAAACCCTCGGGTATATCCTTTTCTATTTCCACCAAAGGTCACTCGGGACCTTTCTCTTCCTTGTATTCAGTAAGCAGGTCTTTTTGTCCAATCATGTGTCGAGAGCATCCGCTGTCTAGATACCAGATACCCTTCGATCCCTGCAAACATAAGGAAGATTAAGTTTTGATTGGTACCCACTTTTCAATGGGTCCAGTGGGTTAGTAGAGATGGAAGGTTCAACAATCTTCACAGTAGATGAAGATTTAGCGTCAGTGGTAAACTTCACTTTGGTTAATTTCTTAACCTTAGTGGTATTTTTCACCTTGGTAGATTTCTCAGTTTTTGTGACTTTCTCAGCCTTGGGGGCATTCATCTTCACTTTAGCTATTTTATCAGCCTTTGTGGCATTAGGACATTTACTTGCAATATGGTCAGTGAGTCCACAATGATATCATTTTCTATATTTAATGGTGGCTTTAGGACCATGAGCAGTAAGATTAGAAAACTTGAGATGTGCAGGGCCAGCTCCAAAAATACTGTTAGTGTATTGTTGTATCCAAGATTTAAGTGGAAAAGTCAAAGTATGTAAAGTCAAATATAGTCAAGTCTTGTAAAGTCAAACCATGTATAAATGACTTTGTTATGAGTGTTTGTTAAAGAAGTCTTAGAGGTTGCTAGGTATATGAGAGTAATAGTAGTTTGAGAGTTCCAACAACATTGTACACATTGTGATTGTTAGATATACGACTTCACAGTTTCTCTATCTACTCTCTCTCTCTAGATATCGTGCATAATTGTCAAATTTGTTTCATCTTGATTGAATTGCTTGAAAACTAGGACTAACATTTGGTATCAGAGCAAACCAAATTATTCATATAGATTGAAAAACTTTGATTTGATTTGCATTTTGATTTGATTTTTCAATTCTTGAAGAACACGCACGTAGTTTCTGGAAATCACTGTTTCATTCAAATTTTTCTTGAAAAATCGATTTTAATCAAAGAAAATGATTCCATAGTGTTCTATATGTGTTTCTAAAACTTTCTTGTGTTGATCATATCACCAAATTCACACTAAATCATGTTCAATTTTGAATTTTTGTGAGTTTCGGTTGAAAAAGTTTCATACACTGTGTTTGATCGATTTTCTCAATTCTTGTTGTTTTTTAATCAAAATCGTGTGTTAGAAAAGTGTTTAGTTTAATATTTCGATCATCATTGTGCATTTTCAAGTCTTGATTGCAGGTTTAAATGTTTTGATCGAAATCCGTGATTAAAAACTGAAAAACACGCTAGATTTGAAAAATGCGCAAGAATCATCTGAAGAACACGCACGATATTAAACGAGCAAACTACAAATAACGCGCACATTGAAGAATTTTGGTGTTTCCATGTTTTATGCGAGTTCTTGGTTGAAACACGCATAGAGTGTCCTTCGAGAAGTGAAAACTCGCACAAGCTTGTTTGCGAGCTCTTAGTCCTTTGTGCCTTTGATCTGCGAGTTTTATGTTTTGCGAGTTTTATTTGATCAAAATTTTCTAAGTCCAGAACGCGCTAACTCATTACGAGAAGTTGAAATCAAAGAACACGCATGACCTTATCTGCGAGATTTAAAACACGCACATAGTGCTCTGCGAGAACCAGAAACGCGCTTAACTCTATATGCGCGAAGTGTAGTGAATAGTTGATAAACATAAAATCCCAATCACATCAAACAATTACTCAAGATATTACAAATATGCTCAAGAACTAGAGAGAGAAAGTAGATCTTGTATTACACACACTCTAGAATATTACAATATGCATTAGCCACTAGTTCGTTATCACATGATTACAAAGGCAAACCCTTATATACTACCTAACTATTACAAAGCCTTAATGGCTAAGGAAACAAATACAAGCTTTGACATAGACAATTTTGACTTTAACAAAGTTGACTTTCCTATTAAATCTTGGATACAATATTTGGACTTAACAATCTCCCCCTTTGGATTCAAGATTTAATAAAAAAATTGATGTAGATCTTCAGCTCTTGATTCTTCAGCTTTTGTCTCTTGAACAAAGAACTTTGAAGCTCTTTCAGCCTTTGAAGAATCTTGAAAAGTCTTTTTAACCATTGAAGCACTGAAAAGTCAACAAGCCTTGAACGAAAACCAGAAATGAAGCATTGTCTTAAAACTTTGAAACGACTTTGAGTAATCTTGTACAAACTTGTATCTTCATCACATGATCTCTGAACCGTCTTTGGAAAAACAAGCTTTCACGAATCATCTTGAATTGACATTGAACATTCTTTATCAGACTTGAACTTTAAAACAGCGGAAGCAATTTGAATTTCTGACTTGAACTTTGACAAACTTTGACAAGTCTTCATCTTTGAAATTGATCTTTGTAACATTCTCCCCCTTTTTGACGATGTGAGCATCATTATCATAAAAACTTCATCAATTTCAGCTCAGACTTTGATTTCCCCCTTTTAGATCAACTAACAATCTCCCCTTTGACAATTTCCGCACTTTGATCTGAAGAGCCGAATCATGACCTGTATATATCCGAATCTTTTCAAATTCAGACATAATGAGCGTGTAACCCTGATTCAACATATGAAACAGTTAGGAATGCCTATCAGTAACACAAAGTTACTGTGTACAACGAATGTACAATATAAGGAGCTTGTTTGATGATGACTCCCCAGGACTTCCATTCAATCATTGAAAAACACAAGGTTTATCTATGAATGTTCTGACAGAAAAACAAATTTTCTGTGTGCTCGTGCTTGTGTATGAAAGAATTCAGGCACAATGATTGTGTTTCATTAAGGCTCAAAGTATGTAAATCACTGAGACAGCAATGATTATACATGGACTCAATGTGCATGAGAAAGGGTCGAAGGTGGGGCAACTTTCCTTCTTTTTCAATATCAATATCTTCCAAAAGAAGATCCGATAGATTATATATTGCTTCCCCAGAAAATGTGAAACATTCTCTTTTTAAGAAAAGAATGAGTAGCTGGTGGGGTTATATACAAGAAATGGCATGGGCTATTTGCCTATTTCAATGATGGTCACCAAAGAAATGTGAACCAATCAGTAATGTGGCTGCCCGACTCAGAAAGATGTTTGGTGCAGAGTTCTGATATTCTTTTAACTCTGTTCTCACACCCTCTTTCTTTTAAACATATAAGCTCACATCTAACCAATCTCTCATTTCCATTTTACCTCTGCTCACTCCCACACTCAATTCTTTTAGACCCCTCTCCCCTCAATCACTCAAAGGATTTCTTCCGGGGTAGGAAACACTGGTTATCGTGAATCCATGGAAGATCTATTAAGCACTCACACTGAATCCCATGTTCCTAAAAGTACATGCTTATCAATGATTTTCTTGACATGTAAAGCACAAGAAATCATATGTCAGTGTATGTATGCTCATTGAAAAATATAAATGAAATTTGAGCATTTGATCTTTGAAGATTTCTTAAAACAAGAATATTGAATGAATGAAATGAAGTCAAGAGAATTGTTTTGAGAATCTGACAATGACTTAAACAGATCAAATCAAATGGTTAGGGTATCAAAGAATTGGATATTTGTTTATATGAACAAATATAAACAATTTATCAATGAAAGCACAAATATGAAAAAGATGAATGATGCTCAACAACTGTGAAATTGCAAACGGGGGTATTACCATCGAAAAATTGTTTCTTTATGAGACGTGGTAATAACATATTCAAATGAAAGACTGAACCGGTGTGTGTGAATACTTGACAGTATATGGACAAGATAATACACAAGTATTGATCTTTGGTAACACACGGTCAGTTAAACAATAAAGCGCAAAAAATTGAAAAACATTTAAAAGTCACACTTCTGAATTCATGAAATCTTTTGAGAATAAGAAGTGGTTTGAACATTTAAGTAACTGTTTTTCATGTTAGAAAGTTGTTCTTCTTTCAAACAATCCGAGATCTAGGACATAAGATATTTACCTTTTCGGCTCCCCCTCAAAACATGATATAAAGATTTAATCTTTTAAGCTCCCCCTGGATATTAGCACAATATCCTTCTTTGAACGTTGAAAAACGGGTCCTGATCTGTCATGTGATCAGAAGCCATCACCTTTAATCCCCCTTAAATTAAGCATCTGAAATATGTCAGTTAAAACAGGATAGAGATCAAACACTCCCTTTTGAATTGTTAGACCATCAATATCAGAAAAATCTAGCATTGAAAAAGTATAGGATAGAGATCAGATCAATTCACTTGGGATGGAGACCATCAATATCCATCGGATGCAAAAACACAGGAGTAAGGTTTTTTTATCGCTGAGGTCCGAGTCCTAAACTGTGGTGTTTAGAAGTCAAACTCCTTTGAAGACCGGGTCCTAAGCTGATGTGCTTAGAAGCCATGATATTGACATTGAGGTACGGGTCTTGAACTGTAGTATTCAAGAGCCATTTTGACATTGAAGTCCGGGTCTTGAGTTGATTTACTCAAGAGCCATTGTTTTCTTACTCCCCCTTGGCTTGAGATGCCTGCAACACATAATCGATTTTCTTCTTTGGTACCCACTGGTATTTGGGTCCAGAAATGTGAGTTGCAGTTCGTGTGGGGGATATGGAGTAAGAACCATACCAGTAATGATCATTTGATTTGTGAAAATGATCATGTGTACAACAAATAGAACAATAAAATTTCTTACCGTTAGATGCTTTGTTCTTCTTTGCTTTAAGTACAGGTACACATGATTTCTTCTCTTTAAGCTCATTTTCCTTCTCATCTTTGACTGGTTTCTTTTTCCACACCAGTTTCTATTTCTTGAAACTTGTTCTCCTTGGATAAGTATCTGAACCATCTAAATAATCATCATA
Source organism: Arctium minus (assembly GCA_954870635.1). Classification (NCBI taxonomy): domain Eukaryota; kingdom Viridiplantae; phylum Streptophyta; class Magnoliopsida; order Asterales; family Asteraceae; genus Arctium; species Arctium minus. The sequence continues at coordinate 43,495,745 of OX941092.1, read as the reverse complement.
GAACAGGTTAGTATGACGAATCTGATTAAAGGATTTGACTGACCTGTTTGAAGAGATGAATTTCTGATTTGAACTTGAAACAGACTTTTCAAGTTCTTTGATCTTCGATGCAAAGTTATCTCTTTCTTTCACTAGCATGTCAATCTTTATCTTGAATTCAGACTTCGTTCTTTGTTCTTTCAGCAGTGGCAGATAGTTCAGGAAGCTTTGAAGTCAGTCTTTTGATTTCGGTTTCAAAGATAGATCTTTCTTCTTCAAATCCTTTTACCGAATCATTTCGCTGGCCGGATAATTCTTTAAAGAATCCCACATTCTTTTGTTCGATGGCCTTCTTCTCTTTATCAAACTTCTCTCTTTCCAAAATTAGTACTTTCTCAAAATCAGAGTTCTGTTGAGAAAGTTTTAAGCATTTAAGCTCCACCGACTTCTTTTCTTCATAGCATTTCTTGGAGAAATCTGAGAACTTCTTTGAAAAATTTTTCTTTTCACTTTCAAAATCAACTATATTTGCAACAAGTTGTTTTTCCAAATCAGATAAATTCTTTTTAAGCTCAAAATTCTCAGATTCCAATCCCTTCGTCTTCTCTTTGAAAGCCTTCAACTCGTTTTGAAGTTCAACTGATTCTGCTTATAGCTCAGGTGATTTCTGTTCAGTTGTCTTCAGTTGGCTTTGAAGAGTTATAATCTCTTTCTCTTTCTCTTTTATTTCTTTATCCCTCTCATAAAGGATACATGAAAAATTAGAACTATTTTTAGTACAATTGATACATTCAGGAGTTTTAATACAATTGGACAATTTTAGTTGTAACTCCTGAATCTTTTTGAGGTATTCTGAATTTTTCAATTTCAGATCATTTCGCTCAGCTTCAATACCAGATATATCAGATCTGTAGTAAATTGACATCTTGAAAAGGCTTGATAGGGAAAGATCGTTCCCAAACTATTTATCAGAAAAACAACAATCAGATTGAATTGAAAATTTTCGAAAAATATTAAAAATTGAAAATTTGAAAAACACTAGTTATGACACAAAGTTTAACAGAAAAAATATATGTCACACTAAAAAAAAAATTCCAGACTCTTTTTTTTTTTTTTTTAAGCTGAGGTTTGCGTTTGTGCTGAGGAACGCAAACCGTAACTTTGCGTTTGTGCTATGGAATGCAAACCTACACTTTGCGTTTGTGCTTTGAAGCGCAAGACTCACTTTGCGGTTGTATTGTGAACCGCAAACCTTACTTTGTGGTTGTAGTGTGAACCGCAAACCTTACTTTGCGGTTGTACTGTGGAGCGCAAACATTAACTTTGCGTTTGTGTCAATATACGCAAAATATACTTTGCGTTTGTGGAATGATACGCAAAAAACACAAACTATTGAAACCACACTTTGCGATTCCAGTAGAACCCGCAAAGTTCAGGTCAAATTTTAAGAAAATCACGATGAATGAAACGCAAACCAGGATGAAGCACGCGCAAACCAATATGAACACCCGCAAACTCTGATGAACACACGCAAACCTCTAAACTCGATCAAAATCACACCAAAAACTCATCTAGACTTCAAATTTCGATCTGAAACTTTTGACAATTCACTCACCTACACAATTCGACACAATTCTAGCAAGCAATTTCGATTAAAAACACAGAAATCAACAATTTTGATTCAAGAACATTGCGTGAACTCGTTTTAAAAAAAATAACAAAAATTGAAAATTGACATTGAATTAGAATGAAAGTATGGTTTTCGGGTGTTGAAAGACACGCAAAGTAACACTTTGATTTTACAGAGAGATGCGCAAAGATGGTCTTTGCGGGTTGAACTTTGCGTTGCAGGAAAGATTCGCAGATGTGAACTTTGTGTTTCAACAATGATACGCAACCCTTATGATTGAAGCGCAAAGTGTATGATTGAAGCGCAAAGTCGATTTCTTGACAAATACAAACTTAAATCGATCGAAACCTGCACAATTGATCTCAAGAATTTGTTAGTATCATCGAAAAACAGTTCTAAACTCACACATGCAATCAATTTTCGATTAAAACAACAATTTACACGAATTCGATCAATAACAGATACCGAACTCGTGTTCAAGAAAAACAAAAAAAATCGAAAATTGGAATCGATTTTGAACGAATTTCGATATGGAATCTAAACAAAAATCAATCCAAAACACAATTCGCATCCAAAGTAACCATTATCTTGCAAATAAAAACGATTTTCCACAAAAATTTGAATGAACAGTAACGAACTCGTTTTTGTGAAAAACTTTCGAAAAATTCAGAATTTCGATCTAAAATCCAAATTTCAACTCAAATCAATGATCAAATCATTTCTGAATAGTTTGGTTCAGCTCTGATACCAATTGATAAACATAAAATCCCAATCACATCAAACAATTACTCAAGATATTACAAATATGCTCAAGAACTAGAGAGAGAATCTAGAGAGAGAAAGTAGATCTTGTATTACACACACTCTAGAATATTACAATATGCATTAGCCACTAGTTCGTTATCACATGATTACAAAGGCAAACCCTTATATACTACCTAACTATTACAAAGCCTTAATGGCTAAGGAAACAAATACAAGCTTTGACATAGACAATTTTGACTTTAACAAAGTTGACTTTCCTATTAAATCTTGGATACAATATTTGGACTTAACAATAGTGTTTTGCGAGTTTTTGCCTTAGAAATTTTTCTGATCTTTTCAAGTTTGATTTTCCAAGTCAAATTTCTTATCTGAATATTTTGGGACGATCACTTCAAGCAAGCATATTATTCAGTATTTCTTCTCATTAAGTAAAGATGTCAGAAAAAAATTCTCTAGGGGCGCTGCCCCTCGACCCCGCAAGGGCGTTGCTCCTTGACCCCACCCGCTAACCGGGTAGCGGAACTCCCGTGCTAAGTCTGCGGAGGGGGACATATTTCTGATAGTGATCAAAATTTTCTGATTTTTGTTAACGCACGAATCTAACCTTCAAGTCTTCAAAAATCTTCAACATCAATAGAATCTAACCTTCTTCTCTTCTCTTCTCTTCTCTTCTCTTCTCTTCTCTTCTCTTCTCTTCTCTTATTAGACTTATTTTCATATATCCATTTTGATTATAGGTTTTTTAAACAGAATCACTTTGTTAGATTGTGAAATGATGTATTAAATTTCACCCTGACCAACCTAACCTAACCCGCACGGTTTGGTTTGGGTTGGGTTGCACTTTTGATTGGGTTGGGTTGAGATTTTTCAAACCGCAAACATTGGGTTGGGTTGTTCAAGTGCCTTCAACCCGGCCAACCCAACCCGTGAGAACCCCTAGGTTCGACTACAAAGATGAACAGTCGAATACTAACTAAGGAACAAATCGACTATCAACAAATATACATACTCAAACCAAATGCCAATAAGAAATCGACCAACCTTCTGTGATCAAAAGATGATGAAATGGAATTAAACAACTGAAAATCGATCGAACACAAAAAAGAATCAGATTTTGAACAGAAGTCGAGAGTAATGAGACCGTGAAGTCGTGTAGAAGAGACAAATTCAAAAGATTATACGACTTATACACTGAAAAAGCCCACAGCGGAAGGCATTCTACCCAACAAGGCGAAAGAGACTCTCAGAGTCACTTTACGTCATCGTACTGTGCTCTCTAAAGAGCAACTCTTCTCAAAATATCACTCAAAAGGTGCTGAGTTGGAATCTCATGGAGAGTTCGATCCTGGCTCAGGATGAACGTTGGCGGCATGCTTAACACATGCCCTCACCTTTTAGCGTTCTTGGGCCTTTAAGATCTCTCTATCTCGTTAATGTCATAGTTATATTCCAGATCAGCCAAGTTATGCCATTCCCGGCTTCATATGTTTACATATGGATCCCTACATCGTTACATTCCATTTAAGATTAGGAATAGGCGTAATCGGACCTGCTTTTTACATATCTCTCGTTATTTGGGACCCTATTCACCTTAGCAACAAATCTAATAAATCTAAGTATAGTGCTTGGGGTCTTGATCTTTTTTGGAAAGGGAGTGTGTGCGAGTTGTTTAGTTTTCATTTCCCATTTCATGGAAAAGCCTTTTCGCTCCGCTTAGCCTTATCCCTCTCTAGGGGTATTTTACGTGGCAACACGTGATTGGACCAAAGAAGTTGACCTAAAAAGGTCAAAATTATCGCAAACTATGTCGTGCGATATCACTGTGCAAACCACATATCGCACAACATGTACGATATCCACATTTATCTCACTTGTCGCATAAGGCTTGTGAGATATCCAGAGATATCGCATGATGCAGGTGTGATATCCACTTTTATCGCACACCTCTTGTGCGATAACTTGAAGTATCTCACACAAGGGTGCGATAAACCAACATTTTTCAAAAAAAAATAACATTGTAATATTTTCTCAAAAATCAATTTTATCAGCTTAAAAGATGTTCAACTTCTAACTGATCTTTTAGCACAAATTTTTTAACAAAAATACTCCCCCTTAAAATGATGCATTTAAAATCAAAAATTATTTTCCATCATCAAGGGTAAGTAAAAATATGAAAATTTAATACCCTCCCCTTCAAGCATGCACAAAAATATCAATTTCCCTTTAAAAAAGTTGCACACTTGTATACTTTCTCCCGAAAAAAATAGCACACATTTTGAATACTTACCCTCAAAAGGCTATCCCATAAATCAGATTCACTACCCCTGAAATCATACACATGTATCAGTAGCAAATAAAAAAAATATATGATAAATGAAGAACACAAGTACAAAGAATTAAATTTTGAAAAATATAGATTTTTGAAAATATGAATCAAAGATAATGAAAATTCAGATAAGATTGAAATTTCAAATTTAACAATCAAAGAGAAATTATTTGAATGTAAAATGAGAAATATTACAACATACTTAATTATCTTTATAAAAGATTCACATACTTGAAAATTTAAGTTTTCAGATTTAACATTCTCAATTTGGACACCAGAAAATTAAAAGGTTTTTCATCTAAAGGCTTGGTGAACAAATCAGCAATCTGCAACTCTGTATTTACAAAATATAATTCGATAGTACCTCGTTCAACATTATCTTTAATGAACTGATATCGAACATCGATATGCTTCGTCTTTGTATGTTGAACTGGATTGCAGGAAATGACAATTGCACTTTTTGAATCATAGTAGATAGGGATCTTTGTGTATGTGAAGTCGTAGTCTTTCAGCTGAGTCCGCATCCAGATAACTTGAGAACAGCAACTTGTAGCTGCAACATATTCAGCTTCAACTGTTGATGTAGATACACATTTTTGTTTCTTGGAGGCCCATCTTACTAGTTTATCACCCAAAAATTGTACGTTTCCTAATGTGCTTTTCCTGTCTAATTTACAACTAGCATGATCAGCATCAGAATACGCAGTTAATTCATAACCAATATCCTTCGGATACCATAATCCAAGGTTAGAAGTGCCTTTCAAATACCGAAGTATTCGTTTAATGGCAGCAAGATGTGATTCTATAGGATTGGCCTGGTATCAAGCACAAAAACATGTGGCGAACATAATATCTGGTCTATAGCAGTCAGATATAACGAAGAACATATTATTCCTTTGTAGGTTTTAAGATCAATTGCTTTCCCGTTAGGGTCAGAGTAAAGCTTAGCACTTGGTGCCATAGGAGTTTTCATTGGAGAACAATTTTCCATTTTAAACCTCTTCAAAATGTCATATATACTTGGATTGATTAATGAAAATTCCATTTCAATGTTGTTTTACTTGCAATCCTAAGAAAAAGTTCATTTCTCCCATTATGCTCATTTCAAACCTTGACACCATTAAAGCAGAAAAGTTCTTGCAATACTAAGGATTTGTAGAACCAAATATTATATCACCCACATATATTTGTATAAGAATGATATCCTCACTTTGCTTCTTGATGAAAAGAGCTGTATCAATTTTACCATTTGCAAAACCGACATTGACAAGGAAAGTAGACATAACATCATACCAGGCACAAAGAGCTTGCTTTTAACCATATAAAGCTTTGTCAAGTATATACACATGGTTTGGTTTGGTTTCATCAACAAAACCTTATGGCTGACAAACATACACCTCCTCTTTAAGTATTCCGTTGAGGAATGCAGTCTTGACATCCATCTGAGAAGTTCATGTGGGATGCATAGGCTAGAAATATCCAAATAGATTCAATTCTTGCCACTGGTGCAAATGTTTCATCATAGTCAACTCCTTCTTGTTGTCTATATCCTTTTGCAACCAATTTTGCCTTGTTTCGTACAAAAACTCCATCTTCATCCTTTTTATTCTTGAAAACCCACTTTGTTCCTGTGATTGATTTATCCGTAAGACGAGGTACCAATCTCCATACCTTAAGCCTCTCAAATTGATTTAATTCTTCTTGCATGGCCACAATCAGTCTGGATCACTAAGTGTCTCCGATACTTTTGTCGGTTCAATCTTACTCAGAAATATGGCAAACAGGCATTCATTAGTAGACGCAGATCTTGTTCTTACGGAAGATGTCGGATCTCCTATAATCTTATACAATGGATGTTCCTTCATCCACTTATGAACATGGGGTAGTGGTTGATATGAAGATTGATCATTACAAGGATCAACATATGAACCCGGGGGGTTATGTTCAAGAGACTCAAGTAAAGGCTCAACTTCAGAATTTTAAGTAGATTGATTCACAGTCGAAGAAACAACTTCAGGTACAGTAGTCTGAATAATTGGTTTTAGTGACATGTGTTGCATTGGATTCGTCAGTTACCGGTGAGATAGAAGGACCAGATAGAGAAATTGGTTCTTCTACTTTTGCAACAACATCACAGTTTAAAACAGAAATATTAGACTTGTAAGTTCCAAAGTATTCATCATAAAAAATTTCAAAAAGTAAATATAAATCAGAAAATTAGATTTTGACGTAGAAGCAATATTTGAATTATCCTTTTGTTGTACATGTTCTGAACTAATATGTTTAGAATTTAATACACCAGATATCTTCTGAACTGACGTGTTCAGAAGCTGTACCTGGTAATTCGTCAAATGAAACATTTATGCTTTCATTAACAGATGTAGTCCTTTTATTATAGACTCTATATGCAGCAACCTTGTAACACCCTCAAATTTGGTAAGAGCAACAAATTAAAAATCTCGATATAATATCAAATGGAAGACAATACTTCCTCCTACAAATCAAAACTCATCATACCTCAAATATAAAATTCTATATTAAACCAAATATTATAAACTCCAGCATTAAACAAGGACTAAACCGAAGTCGGGTGCTAATTAACCCCAATACAAGTTGCTCTTCACAAAACCAAAGCGGAAGACTTCACCAATGCTACTCGTTTCTCGAGCATACTACTAGCGCTCCTCTCTTCATAGCGTTACTAGGACTATTCCCAACTAGAACCTGATGCACATGCCGACAAATAAAAAGGGTTAGGCTTAACGCCTAGTGAGCTCAAGTGTTTTCATTATAGACATATAAAACAATAAACTTTAAGAATGCTATTTAAATAATGATTTCCAAAATGAAATACATTAAGTCTGAAAACAACCACTTTTTCAACATTCATCATCTTCGTGATTAAAACCACAATACAAAACGTTCCTTCGAATATAAATAGGATTGTAGGTTACGAGTTGGGTTTGCATATCATCCACTTGAAAACCCGAATTAGCATAATAGCATCTATGGAATAGGCGGATGATTCATTTTCTGAACCACAAGAACTGAGAACTTATGAAGTCTATCATCAATGGCCAGTCAATCCGGTTGTCACAGTACCTGGTCAACCTGCTACTGCAACCTCTCCGGAAATTTTTGAGAGATATGTTCCAAAGTTGTACGAGTACTTTAGTGATACAGAGAAAGCTCAAGCCAATATAGATAGAGAAGCTCTTATTCTTCTCACCATGGCTATTCCAAACGATGTTTACAACTGTATAGACAGTCGTGATTCTACTAAAGCCATGTAGGACGAGCTTGAGAGGCAGTTGCAAGGAACTGATAGGTCAATCAAAGCTAAACTCAACCAGAGCATAAACGTTTATGAAAGATTTAAAGGAAAGGAAAGAGAATCTTTGTCTGACACTTACAACAGGTTCAACGTTATTTTGAACGATCTGAGGAGAAACGGGTTGAATAAATCTGTTTCGGAAATAAACTACAAGTTTGTCAATAACCTCAACCTTGAGTGGAGCAGCTATGCCATTAACCTCCAAATGACGAAAGATATGGACCAAGAGGATGTAAACGATATATTCGTCACACTTGTTCAACATGAAGATCAAGTGAAACAAATCTGACGAGAAGAAGATGGTGAAAGAATCTCTCGCACTGTTGGCTGAGAAAAAAGTTGTGAAAGCTGTGAAACCCAGTTCCTCTAAGACAAAGATTTCCAAGGCATATCTGACTGAATTGCCTAGTTCTAGTTCTGAATCTTCTGTTGACAACAAAGAGATTGAATCCGATGAGGATATTAGGCCGTTTGCGGAAAATTTGGCTATGATCACTAAACAATTCAACAAGCGCTTTGGGAAGAAAAAGTTCTATTCCAAGCCCAAGCTTGATGTGTATAAGAAGGAGAAGACTGAGAAGTACAAGCCCAAATATGAGAAGTATGAGAAGAAGGAAGAGAGGAAGGAAGAAAAGAAAGATGAGAAATTTGATGCCCAGAATTTTTGATGCTTCAATTGTGGGAAGCCAGGACATTTTTCAAAGGATTACCGCTTCAAAAAGGTAAAAAACTCATAATACTAAGCGAATAAGTCTTTGCTTGTGAAGAAGCAGGAAGAAGGGAAAGTGTTAATGGCTGAGGAGGAAAATTGGTTGTGTGAGACATCAGATGATGAGGAAGAACATTTTACTCAAGTTCAATGCTTGATGGCCAAAATTGAAGATGAGCCTCAACCTGCTGAACAAGCACATTCTGATTATGTGTCTGAGGTAAGCAATCAGTCCGACAATTCTGAGGTAGTCAAAACTTAATTTCTCAGATTGAGTTTATGGAAAAGGAATTTAATGCTTTAAAAGAGAAACTTAGCCTTGAACGACAAACAATGATGAATTTTCGCGATGAAAATGCATTATTGAAGGTTATTATAGAGGATAAGAAAATGAGAAAAATATTTTAAAAAAAGAGAAAGTTGACTTATCTTCCAAGATCACCGAGCTCCAAAAAGACTTGGTGAACTTGAATTATGAAAAAGGTGAGTATAAGATTATGTTTGAAGCCTACTTTCAAGAGAGAAATGAAGCTTAGTGTAAAATAAAACAACTTGAGGATTTAAATATAAAACGAGGACAAACTGAGCAGACTTTAAATCTTTTGACAAACAAACTCCAAGATGTAAGGTTTTATAATCCGAAATTGGGTTTGGGTTTGGGTTTGGGTTTGGGTTTGTAAGAAAACGATATTTTAAAAAGGGCTCCCGAGAACTTGTATAATTTTGACAAAATGGGCCCTAATTCTCAAAAGATTATGGATATTCGTGACACGTTTGTTAAAGCTAAAACTTTAATATCTGAAACTCCTAAAAAAGGAAAGGAGGTTGTAGATGATGACTTATCTGAAAGTTGCACTGATTCACAATTTTCAAGTTTTAAATCGGTTGGATTTCAATACGATGATTTAAACACTAGCTACAAAAGCAGAATGCTTGAATTTGTAGAGTTTGAATCATTGTTTTCCACACCTATTCCTAATGATGAATCAGTACCTGAGGATAAAAATATTCCTTAAACCAAATGTCAGTATGACGATTATGAGTCAGATTCTGATGCTTGTGTTCAGAACATTATGTCTGAATCTACCATTTCTGATTCTACTAAGGAGATTAAGATAGAAGAGTCGTTTGATGTCACATATTCTGATAAGAAGTCTGAGTTCATCAATAAAATGTCTGAAGAAATTTTTGATGAATTGATGAACGCTTCAGATCCTGATCCAATTCTAGAAAAGCTTGAGTCTAAGTCTGAGTCAAACCAACCTTCTGATTTGCAAAAACAAATATCTAATTTGCAAAAGCTACTCGAGGAAATTGAAGATGAGAATTTTGATTTTCGATTTAAACTAGATAAATCTTAGATGAAAACCGAGAGCTTGGAAAACAGATTAGTGAATTAAAAGAAAATCTTTTTAAAAAGAATTTGTCAAATCAAAAGGAGTTTGAAAATCAAAAAGCATTTGATAACCAGAAATGGAATATTAGGTCAAACCCGGAGTTTGTGACTTTAGCTAGACCTACAGTTGTTTATACGCAAAAGTTTGAAAAACAACCAAGCATTTTTTAAGTAGGTGAAACTTCTGGTGTAAAAAATGTTAACTTATCTTCTAAGAATTCAACTAATTCAATGTCTTCTGGTGCTACATATGTGAATGGAAAGAGGAAGGGAAATGGAGGAAGAGAAATTCTGAACAGAAGCCAAATCAAACAGTTTCTAAAAAGTGTACTTCTGTTGAGAATGTAGTGAAAGTGAAATCTGACAGTGATTGTAAAAGATTTTATGTCATTCCATGTACTTGTAACTTTTGTGAGATCAATGACTACAACATTTTCTCTCTCTACATTGTGTCTCTAAAATTGTTTGTTCTTGAATAGATTCTTGATCTGATTTGATATTATATGCTTGAATCTGGAATCACACTAGGCAAGGGTAGAAGATAAATCTGATAACTGTTCAACATCTGATGAAGAATGCTCATTTTCTAAATACTTTCCAGAACACTTGAATGAGAAAACCCAAACCTCCTTTCTTCACGAATCAGCTGAATGATTATAAGCACTCAAAATTCTAGATCACAACCAAAACACCAGAACAATGATTGCAAACGCTCACAATTCTTATTGATCAGGTCAGAAGAATGATTAAGAGCACTCAAAGGTCTAGCATCGTCAAGAAAACTCCAGAATGATGATTGCAGATACTCAAGCTGTTAATCCAATCCAATCAGAGAACAAATCCAAACATCCAAAGTCTGAAAATCTTGACTGGCATGAGTTCTGTGAAAATATGATCAGTTGCTAAAAGTATGTGACCAACTGATAATAAGAGTGATGTCACATATGCATTATGCGAAAAATCTCAAGAACAGATAAAATAGGCAAACTTGTAACAAAATAGGTGTGAACAGTAACTTGTCACAAATGCTTAAGCATGAACTTGTCGCATACCGCTAACCATGAAAATGCACTTCTCGCAAGTGGCATGAACCGAAAAGCCACTTGTCGCAAAGGCTTACTTGCGAGTTCCTACTTGTCGCAAAAGCCTATGTATGAGTTTCTCACTTCTTGCAGGGTACAACATGTGAGTTCCTACTTGTCGTAAGCAACTCTTTGTGAGTTCAACACTTGTCGCAAGTAACTCTCTGCGAGATCTTACTTGTCGCAAACCCCTTTATGTGAGTTCTGAACTTAGTCGTACATGCTAACATCCGAAAATCCAACTTGTCGTAGACTACATCGTGCGAGTTCTTACTTCTCGTAAGAAATGGCTTGCGAGTTCTTCGCTTGGCGCATAAAACATTGTGCACAGTAACATGTGAGTTCTCTACTTGTCGCAAACTGTTACTTGCGAGTTCTTGCCTTAGAAATCTTTGTTGTATGTCAACCACAAATGAAGCTTGCGAGTTCTATGGATATTGCGATGAGTCGTGTCTAGAAGCCAAAAATCATCAAATATTTCACATTTCTTCGAATTTTGAGATGATACTTTGCACGCATGTTCGAAAATCACTTCTGAGCATCTTAGTAGTTGATGATCTTCACTAAAAACAACTTAATAGCAGAATTCGATCTCAACATAGTGAAAAATACATTTCAAACCAAAAACTCTCAAAATCGAACAATTCTTATAATTATGTTGAAATCAAACATTGAAATTTATTCCATGTGATTCGACTCTAAGCAATGAATCAATTTAACATCAAAACTCCTTCAATTCAGCTCCAAAATGAATAATTCAAAATCCACAAATACTGTTCATGCGACCACAATTATTGTTCCATTGAAAAATTGCGAATTTGATCGGTTTCAATGAAGATTTTCATTGATTTGGCTCTGATACCACTTGTTCTAGTTATCAAGCTCAATCAGATTAAACACACAAATCTAATCACAAAGTCATATGTATTAAAATGAATGATTTACAATTGCTTTCTCTCACTAAGCACAAGACTTTCTCTCTCTAGAACCACACATCTATTTCTCACTCAATCTATACTCTATATACGTATGGTTACAAGATTACAAAGGACACAAGGCTTTTATACCAAGTCAACCTAGTTGACTTTACAACACAATGCTTTAAAAGAAAAGTCAACACTTTGACTTTTACAACTCAACTATACAAACTTTACATTTTAAACCCTTTAATCTTGAATACAACATTTAGGCTCAACAATGGCATATGATAGTAGGATTTTGTAAGTCTCTCTCTCTCTCTCTCTCTCTCTCTATATATATATATATATATATATTTGTTTAATTGTTTTGCATTGTTAATTTATTACATTATTATGTATTTACAGTTTTTGATTTTTGAAATAACCCAAAACCCTTTATTATATTTTTGTTTAGAATTAAAGATGGACTATATTAATCAACAATCGCTACTTTCATGCAACCGAACCCGACCGAACCCGTCCTACCGAACTTCACTCGAACCCGAACAAACCCCACCCCGAAATCATCAAGGCCAATTCTCTCTACCAAACCCCGCAACCTGATCAGGTTTTACCCCATTCCACCCGAACCCGTCTAATGCTCCCCTAATGGGATATACTATACTCGTTTGGTTTGGTTTAATAAATAATCGACGCTTTGGCCTACAACTTTATACAATATAAAAAATAATAAGTATTTCAATTGATAACACTATAAATAAAAACTGTTTAATAAGCATTTTGTAAAATTTAAAAAAAAATGATACATTATATATTTTCAGTGTTAATAGAAAAACGACAACAATATTATATCATACTAGAAGCGTACTCACGCAATGCAGCGAGATACATCACGATTTTAATGTTTCATTTTATTTTTTTGTCGATTTACAGTACGATTTCGGATGATTTTGAGAAAGTGATAATGTTTTTTTTATAAATTTGTTTAATTTAGGCTTAATAATATAATGTTTTTTATATAAAAAAATTAAGTATTTTGTTAGAATTCAATGATTATCTTATATATTTTAATGACATTTAGAAAAAATAACCAATTACATATTTAATAATATAATTAAAACAAAATTAACTGGATCTACATCTGAAGCTTGTGACAATAACTTTGCATAAAGAAGAGACTTCAGTTCATTTACAGATAAGTCTTCAGAAGGATTCACTAGTTGTTGTTGTGGAGGTGGTGATGGTGGTAGATCAGTTACAACATCATTTTTCTTTGTAGATCCGCTTCAAGGAGTCAAATTGAGTCATAAAAGAGTCATGGACAGCCTTTAGAGCGCCATCCAAAATTTATCTGGAAACGAATTCCGGGAAAGTAACCCCTGGACCACATAGGTTAGCAATTGGTATGTATTATAAGTCTGCAGTAGTAATATGTATCTTGTGCTTTGATACTTGTAAATTATAAGATTTTTAAAATTTTGCATAAAATGATGGTACCTTGTGCCTAATAATTTGTATTTAAGAGTTTTTTATCCGTGCTTTATAATATAGTATAGATTAAGTAGGTATATTTGGTTTTAAGCATTAAATGAAAAAGTAGAACCGTCGGTAGATCAAATTACACGTACAAAATGATTGAACATTTATTACGACAAAACAAACCATTTATGAAACTTCATAAGTCGAAAATATCAAATCATAATATTGAACCTACTGATGACAACTTATTGAAGCTTTTTAAAAAATTTAGTAGTTTTTTAATATAACTTTACAAATAAATTATTATCGAACAGATGTTACATGATTACTAATTTATTGTTTCCCGAATTATATTTAACTTTGGATTGAAACAATAGGGATGTGATGAAATAAATTACAAAAATATTATAAAGACTTGCTAGCTGTCTTTCATGTGTTGCCATTTCGAAAATTTAATTGAGGGAATTACCAAGATTTCTAAGTATAACTATCGAAAATATACTTATTACACATTTAGAAATCTAATCACAATTTACGAGTCTAAATATGGTTAAGCAAAAGACACATAATCAAATTACACACCAGTTAATCATCTAGTAGCAATAAGAAGGCGTTTGATAAAGGAAACGAGATGGGAATCAATCCCCTTGTAGTTTCATTGTTAAACAACAATGGTTGTTCTATTTCAACACGTCTCGATTTTTAAACAACTTTGGTTGTTCTATTTTGTCGCATCTCGAGTCACTTGCATGTTCTGTATGTTTAGTTTTCAATTATTAAATCTATATGTATATTTAGTCGATTTTCAATTTCCTTATTCTACTATCACTCCAGGTTTCTCCTAGATATCACGCAGTTTGAGTAGTGGTAGTAGCAACAACAACCAACAACAAATTCTAAAAAACGAGTCTTACATTTATGATCACACGTGCACCAATCTTGTTATTGATGATAAATGGACTATATGCAATACGTTCACATGTTCATATATGAATATTTGTTTCTAATTGATGTTTCATATATGTATGGATGTTTGCTTTATCCGTCACAATCTATCTCTTAGGAGATCTTACATTAGACTTTGATTGAAGAGAACCACATACTCCACCTAAGTGCCTCTAGTCACATCTTGAAATCATCAAGTTCATTCGGGTTTTTGGTTGAAATGAGAGCAAGATATGAAGGTGATGAAGTATTTAATATGTGACGTTGGAGTTTTGAAGGATATAACTTTTGAAGCTCATATATAATCGATATAGAGGTAGAAATGAGTTTTTGAACATAGTTACTGACTATGCAATTGATTCATCTGCATCTAGTCATGTGGTCTTGATCAAGGACAACGAAAAACCTGAGTGGGTCAATAAGGGTTGAAGATGAATGAAGTGATTATGATAAGGAGTAACTAAGCTCTCTATGAGGTGCAGACTAAAATGTATTTTTTTTGGTGTTTGGTTCTGCATTACAATACAAAAGTAAGAGGAAATAAAATTCGGTGCACTTATAGACTTTATATATTAACATCAAATGATTACTATGACCAACTATATACACACCGGTCTTTGAATAAAACATACATGTAAATAATTGTACATACAATTTAGAAAGAAATGTAAAATAACCAATGCCCTCACTTAACGGACTCTCAATTAATGGCGTTAGGATCAATGACTCATTTCAAAACCAAATGCACAATCCAGGGACTATTTTTATACTTATTGAAACATAAGGACGATTCTTAGACTTTCTATGAAACCATAGGGACCAAAAGTGGAGTTTGCTCTTTATTTTTTGCTGTGTGGACTGATAGAGTAAAAAAAAGTTGTGGTCGAATTAAAATGAAAATGACAGAAAAAGTTGAGGGTAAAAATTGATAAATTAAATAAACTTAGAATGAATTAATTTGATAATCTTTATATATATAAAAACAAAAACCAAGAGAAATGACATGGCACAATGTGGATTGAGAATTCTAAAATATTGGATTGTGGTTAACTTTGGCCATCCCACATTGATAAAATAATGAAATGTTAGAACATGAAATTCATTATAAAAAGAGAAGAATGCCAACTTTTTTGACATGACCTATGATTTGTTTTAATCTATTTTGGATTAAAGAGTTTATTTTTAGTTACAAGTTTGTTAATGTTGAAGATATATTATATATTGTATTACAACTATCTTTATTTTTATACATCTTTATATATATAAGCAAAAACCAAGAGAAATGACATTACACAATGTGGATTGAGAATTTTAAAATATTGGATTGTGGTTAACTTTGGTCATCCCACATTGATAGAATAATGAAATGTTGGAACATGAAGTTGGTTATAAAAAGAGAAGAATGCCAACTTTTTTGACATGACCTATGATTTGTTTTAATTCATTTTGGATTAAAGAGTTCATTTTTAGTTACAAGTTTGTTGATGTTGAATATATATTATATATTGTATTACAACTATCTTTATCTTTATATATATAAAAGCAAAAACTAAGATAAATGACACGGTACAATGTGGATTGAGAATTCTAAAATATTGGATTGTGGTTAACTTTGGTTATCCTACATTGATAGAAAGATGAAATGTTAGAACATGAAGATGATTATAAAAGGAAAAGGATGCCAATTTTTTTTACATTATTTATGATTTGTTTTAATCCATTTTGGATTAAAGAGATGATTTTTAGTTACAAATTTGTTGGTGTTGATATATATTGTATTACAACTAATAAGATACACTTATTTCATTTAATTTGTTTATTTCTGTATCTTTTTGTCTTTGTATACATAAAATGAAAAACAAGACAAAATGACATGTCATGATGTGGATTAAGAAATCTAATATATATATAAGTACAATTACCCAAGAGAAATGACACGCCTCAAATAAGAATCATCAATATATATATATATATATATATATATATATATATATATATTTATATTTATATAAAAGAAAGAACCGTAGAGAATGATATGACATTGTGAGATTTGAGTAATGTAGGTACCTATAAGAAACAAGGACATTTGGATTTGATGAGATACGAGTATTCTCAAATACTACTATATTCTGGTGGTGTTTTACACATCTCACATTGATGAGTGAATATAAGATTGGAGGATTTGAAAAATTAAAGGATTACTTGGCTAAATATTCTTTTTGGCCGACCCCTATTTTTGTTAAAAATACCCACTTATATAAGCAAATAAATCGATAGACAAATGTATACAAATCATCACATTTCATCAATTTATACAATATTATCAATGTTGAACCTTGATGTCTTTTTATTATCTCACAAGTCACAAGAAGATTTAAGTATTCTCAAATCTTGAATTGTGATGTTATTTGGTTATCCCACATTAATAGAAATAAAATAAATTTGGAAGAATGGATGAGTATGTAAAAGTTGAATGAGATATCTTATTTGATTGTCCTACATCGACATAAAGACAATAGATTTGGAAGAAGATGTTAGTATATAAAAGCTGGATGAAATGTCTTATTTTCTTATCCCATATCGGTAAAAAAAGATAGATTTGAAAGAAGAGGTTAGTATATAAAAGGTGCATGAGCTGTCTTATTTGGTTAATCCACATCAACGTAAATATAATCAATTTGGAAGATGAGGTAAACAAAAGAAAAGACGGATAAGATAACTTACAAGTTTAAAAGTTTGTGGCAACCTATGTGGTTGTCTCATTTTAGTCGACCTCTTTTGCTAAAAATCAAATTTTATAAAATATTAATCTTTATGTGACTTTATTTATATAAAAAGAACAACCATAAATAATGAGATGACATTGTGAGATTTTAGTATTCTAAAATATTGCATTGTGTTGTAGTTCAATTATCCCACCTTGATGCGAGGTGCAAGATTGGAGAATGAAGATGACCGTAAGAAACAAGGGTTGATTTTGATAATCAATATTTTAGTTGGATAAATATGTTTTAGCTCACGATTGGAATCCCATAATAAATTAGCAAGAAAGTAGGATTTGGAAGAGAGGGTTGATATTGGCTGCCAACTCTCATTTTCCAAAAAAAAATTATATATATATATATATATATATACACAAATTAACCACTCATTGAAACACATTAATTATTTTATATTGTATTCAATTAACTGTTAACTGAGGAATTTTGTTTTATATATCTTATCTCGATACATATATTTCCTGAAATAATTATCGCCACAACTGATGATGTGGCCTAACCAAGTTTGAGTATTATTAAACGTTAAATTATGGTTTGGTTAAATTATCCCACATTACTATGAAGATGATAAAATTTAAAAATAGATGGTTATATATGAGTAGAAGTTGGCTTGAAAAATTTAAAAATAGGTTTGACTAAATATATTGACCAACAATAATTTTTCAAAAAATCTATACATCTACTTTAGGCCTTAAGTTTAAAACTTAATGTCAACATGTTTGTTAGAGTGTTTTTATTATATGTCACGTTATATATAAACTCAAGAGCATTAAACGAACTTTTGGAACGAATCAAGTTGGATATCATATTAGTGCATTACAAGTTTGAGTCATTAAAATAATAAGCAACATTTTTTAAGTTCAAACTTCAAAATTATCAAACTCAAATTTGAGCCAGACGGTGATTCCTCAAAACCAACAATAATGATATGGGTGTATGACATGTTGTTTCATTCTAAATAACATAACAAAAAAGTTAATGTCAATACGTGTCAAACTCTTCGTAACAATAAAAGGTTATCAATACGTGAAAATAAACCACTTATCTAAATACATTCTTCATTTTAAATTGTATCTCATTAATTATTAAACAATAAATTATGTTATATCTTAACTCGATCAAGTACTTTTTTAAAAAATTTATTGCTACCGTGTAAGGCATGACGTTGCCACTAGTTTAAGAGGAAAAATAGGGTTTTTGCCTGTTACATCTCGTCACATCACACCCTGCTACCCTTCTCTGGACACTGCTCTCGAAACACTTGGAAAACCCTATGAATTTGGCGAATAAAATCGTCGTCGTTCTCCGATCAAGTTAAATTCAGTCATCGGATAACACTATTTACCAATATTCTTCGAATCTTTTTGTGTTCTGTGTAAATAAAGCAATCAAGGTGGGCAATTGTTTGCCCACCCTAGAAACTTCCCCCTTCTTCGCAAGGTTGGGGTTAGGGTTTTGGGGTAGTACTAGGAGTATCAGGGAAGAGATGGCGGCTCCTGCCCAATCCTACCGCTTTGGCGGTCCAACCACCACAGCAGCAGCTGCCGGGAACATCGAAGCTCTTAACAGGGTCCTTGCGGACCTTTGTACTAGAGGAACCCCAAAGGTTAATTAAGCAATTTTTTTTGGTTGGATTAATCTATGTGTGTCTCTGGGTTTAGTTGCTGTTCTTTTTAAGTATTATTTTTACTCCCTTCCACCCCAGATTCTGGATTCAGTTTTGGCTTTAAGATCAAACAAGACATTTTTAACTCGAATTGTTTTGATTACAGAGAAAATTGCGAATCAATACATTAAAGTTTAAAAGCCAATACAATATTAAAGAGTTTGGAGCTACATTACGAAAAAGATAAATGTAGTTTGAATTTGTCAAGCGCTGGGTTTGATCTTCCAAATTAAAGAGTGAACTTAGTTATGGGACAGAGTGGATTCTGCCATGGGACCAAGTATTTATTTTGGTTTTCTGATCTAAGTTTACTATGAATAAAAAATTAGGGAATGAGTGGGAGCATGAAATTGGAAGTATATAAAAGTTTAATTTGAGAATGTGATTTGATAATATTCAAATTATCAGTGCATGGGATTTATGGACCAGAAAATTGAGCATAAATGTTGAGAACCGAAGTTCACTAATTAGCTAAAATTAGTAGCTTCTTTTTGTTGATTCAGAAAATGTCGGTGGGACTGTGCCTGAAATCAAATTATGGAAACATAAGATTATTTAGTATTCTAGAAATGTTATTTTCATCTCAAGAGCTAGATTGATGTATCAACGAGCTCACGACGATGAAATTTACCAAGTTTTGAATCTTACAAGAGTAAATTACTTGTCATTGATCCATAAGTGAAAGTGGTTAGGTTAACTACATCTTTTTGCAGAGTGCCGACACCATTTTCTTTTTAGGTAAGAAAATTAATGGTTGGGTTTGGATAAAGATAAGTATGCATTAAAGGCTATAATGTACAAACTACACATCTGTTCTCAAGTCTTTCGAGCTACTCAATAAACAAGGGTGTAATAGAAAGCTTTTTGGCATTTAGGCTGGTTCACTCTTTAGTAGAATCATGAACTATTTTTAACATTTTTGGGCAAACTTTCCTTGCTCACACATTTTTTTTGCAAGCCAGGGCTTCACGGCACAAACCGTTCTACTCTTTGGGGTAGAGGACATGTCTAAGTACAGTTTAGGCATATTGGGTCAATTAATATCATGTATAAGGTCAAATTACTTTATCATTTGAAATGATCAAGCAAATGGGTTAGACATGTACATGCTTAGTTTTTAGGACATGAAGTCGAAACATGTCGAAGAGCAATTTTAGG
The DNA here is from genome assembly GCA_954870635.1 of Arctium minus. Lineage (NCBI taxonomy): Eukaryota > Viridiplantae > Streptophyta > Magnoliopsida > Asterales > Asteraceae > Arctium > Arctium minus. Next base: position 43,475,576 of record OX941092.1, on the reverse strand, counting down.
AGATTATAGATTACTTTTTCTTACCGTAAAATCTTAGGAAAATAGGAGGGTAAGTTCTATAGTATGATTGTTAAACTGCTATCAGGGCATAATGTTGTGTCATCAAAAGGGAACATGTAGAAAGGATGACTGTTGCAAAACATGCAAATGTTGTTGTACATATTCAAGAGGTGGCTCTGATACGTAACATTGCTTGAGTTGGTTTTGGTCATATGTATTGTAGATCTTTAGATACACCTATTCAAGAAGGGTAGAATTAGGCCATAACTTTGCAGAATCTGGAGGAATTGGGATGGTCAATTTCTTTGACAATGTTCCATTCCTCTGTTTGGCTCACCTATGGGAAGGAATTGAATTATTCTAAAATCCCATGAATTCTACAGGGGATGGATTTTATGATTCCATAGCATTTTGTGTTGAATTGAATTCCATTCCACCTCTTTAATGTTTTTAAAGGACAAAATTTCCCTCGAATTAATAAAAAAACCCTACTTCCTTTATCATTAATATTATTATTATCATCATCGTCATCATCATTATTTATGTTATTTATTACGAATTTATCATTTATTAGTATTAATATTATTACATTAATTATTTTATTTTATTAAATAATGACTATAATAATATTATTTTCAATAATAATAATAAATGGAAGTATGTAACTAATATTGTTTATTATTATTACTATAATTGTTAATATTATTATTTATTAGTATTAGTGTTATTATTTAATAATAATATCATTATTTTCCATATTAATGATAAAATGATTATAACTTTATAAGTACTAATAGTAATATATTATGTATTAGTAATATAAATAAATAATAATATTGATACTAATAAATAATGATAATAGTAATAATAATAATGTTATTTATTAAGAATAGTATTACTATTACTATTAACATATTATTTAGTAATAATATTAATAATGATAATTTTACACATTAAATGGTAAATTTACTAGCATATATAATTTAAGGAAGAAATTACAAAAATACCACAAAAGGGTATCTTGGTCATTGATCATCATTTCATTCCAATTCCAAAGCTACATTTTGCGAACCAAACAAACATATTTCAGTTTCTTTGACATTTGATTTCATTTCCTACCAACTAAACGCATGGTCAAACCTGATTCAACTCCATTCCATTTTTTAGGTTCCAATTCCTTTGACATATTCCATTCCTTCTAAAAGCATTATGCGAACCAAACACCCCCTTGTATGAAGACAAGCGTCTTAAAGTAGATGGGAGATACCAAAATTTACATGAGTAGAAGTGGCTAAAAGAGACATGAAGTATCGTAATACATGTATACATACACATGCAAATATGTATACATTGGATCTAATAGGGAAGCATGGAAGGATGATATTCTTGTTTAAGAGAGTTGATTTTTTTTTTAATCTTTTTGAGAATTTCCAATAGACTTCATTTTTAGCATATCCGATTAGATTAAGATAAAATGTTTGTCGTGTTCTTTCATCTAGTTAAGGTACAAGCCTAGAAGGTCTAATATATGGCATGCTTCTAGTATTTTTTTTCTTATGCATGGTGTGTGGCATAACTACATTTAGTAATATTAGGATTGTAATCTTAATTAGGAGGTTACCTTTTTTGTCTTTATTTATCCCATTTTTTATTGCAAATTTGTGTATGCTTGCCAAATGTGACGTAGTTGCTCATGATTGTTGTGACTTTCTTCTTGACTACAACTTTGTATTCATGTTTTTTAGTTTATATTTTAATTACAGCTGGAGTAGTGATCTTTTTCTCTATACTTGAATTCTCTTTTGATGCTTTTGTTGAAAGATGTGTTACAAGAGCTTTTTTTTTACTAGGACTCCACAAAATACGTACTTTGGTTTTTACCTCAGGTTTGTACAATGCCAATTTGTTTCTCTTGATCTTGGGTATCAAAAGTTTACAGCCTTTGCAAGTGTAGATAAGTCGAAATTTTATCATATTTTGGCAGCAATAGAGGCGGTAGATTGTATACCTAAGCATTGGGAGGTTGATTATTAGATTTGTATACTAGAAAGTATCATCACCAGTACAGTTGCACAAAAAAGACCAAGCTTGAAGTCCGGCCCGAGCCTAGTAAGCCTGAGCCCAGCTCTAGGCCCGGCCTTAAAGTCTGATAAAACCAACTTTTTTTAAGACCCGATTAAACCCCTGACCCGAGAAAGCTCGGCCTGGAAAAGCCTGATCAAGCCCTCTTCCAACCTTCTATGTTTTGCATTATGTTCTCATTTCTAATTCTAACTCCCACTGGGTGGCTACAACATGCGTCAACATCTACATTTTTGCCACACTAGTGTTATTTTTGGGCACTCAGAACAACACATGACCTCACAAATCATATCAGGTCTTATGATTTTCTTTGGAACGCACGTTTCTGTTTTAATGGAACTGTGCCTTTTTATCATACACAACTATGGAAGCTTAACACAATTTTAACCACCTTGCTCATAATGACTAATGCCCTCGTTGATCTCTCCATCTTTTTACAACCGATCCAAGATAATTAAAATATAATTTCAAAGCCTGCTACATTTTTTGCTTTCTATCAACATTATTGAAGTTGTAGTTATAGGGTTCATTTCTTTCTGGTTCAATTTAGAACCTTTAAATTCCAAAGTGTCCCACCAAATCTCTAACTTAACATTATACATTGCCTAGTCTCACCAATCGATACTATTATCAGTGAAAAGAATACACTATTTTGCATCTTTTTTATGCTCATCCCTAGCTAAAGCAAAAAGATAATAACTAATTGATACTTGTAGTGCAACCTTATAGTAATGAAGAGAACATTTGTCACTTTGTTGCATGCTTTGTGGCTCGTTACAATGTGCTCATACATATGTTCCAATCACATTTGAATGCATTGCAATGACCTTTTCATATCATGAGTCATCTTACATCACTTCTTTGACACCCTCAATAAACTGCATTTGCTAAATGCAAATTCTTTTATGGATATCTTTTTGCGTTGTCTAGTTAAGAAAATATGCTTTATCATTGATCTCTCTCACATAAACCAAACTGTGTCTTCTACTCTTTATCTCATTTGTGAACCAATGGTCATTGACTTGCTTACATAGTTTCTTCGTATGGCACATAAATTTGACCCCTTGAATCCTCATTACTTTATAAAGTTTTGAGCATATTACTTTTGTAGATAGACTTGTTCACTCTTCATTCTTTTAACAATTTTCCATGGACGCCATTGAATAATCTTATCAGCCATACTACAACTACCTCTTGGGGTGGGGTCTACAAACCGTAGTAGTACTATGACCCTGGAGCTTTACCTTCATTAATCTTTTTTTTGTTTCTTTCACCTAACATTCTAATTCTACTTGCAAACCAACTATTAGTATCATCAAAAGTGTCGCCAAGTACCTTTACACCATATTTTCTATTGTGACCAACTTATCAAAATAATCCTCCATCATTCTCTTATCTTATCATCTTTGACTAAAAGTTTTTGGTTCTTGTATGTTATGGATTTTCTGTGACTTATATTCTTAGTATTTTTAGTTTCTTTGTTGGCTAATTTTAATCCCTCAGTTCTCTATTAGTTGTCCTACTTTGACTTTGAATGTCCAACAAACTACTAATTTTAAAATTGATTTAATGGTTTTTGAGACATTAACTTGCACACCAAGTACAAAAAAAATAGTGGTAACACTATAAAAGAAGGGGCTGTTTGGCAGTTGCTGAATGGTTTGGTGCAAAATGATTAAGTGGTCAGAATGATTAAGAGACTCTTATGATATAGTGCAAAATGAAATACGGTTGTTTTTTAATTGTTCAGCATGAAATTAGGGCTCTGAATGGTTAAGGGAGGGTCAAGATACAAAATCATTCAGAGAGTTTTGGAACCATTAATAGGCAAACCTTTTTTTTGCCAAACAAGATTCACCTCTTAACGATTCAGAGGTTGCATTTTAATGGAACCATTAAGAGGTAAACAAACAACCCCAATTTTGGTGAAACAAATTTGACATTTGAAGTCGAAGTAGGACTATAAATAGAGAATGGAGGAGGCACTTTTCTATGTTCTTTGCTCTCTTACAACCATTTACACTTTATAACTTCCTTTTTTCCTGGTTGCTATTTTTTACTAACCGGTTCCACCACCATCTTCAGGTTGATGTCCCCTTTATCCTACTACCTTCTTTGCTACTTTTAAATATACGCATTGCCATCTGGTTGCATACCTTATTAGCCTGGCTTTTTATATCCCAAGGCCTTCCTTTTAACCATTCAATCACTGAATGTACTTGTGTTACCTCCTTTTAACTATCTCTAATTCATTCCTAGTTTGTTCAACATTGTTTTTAATGTGGATCACTGTTGCTAGATGCCTATGATGGTGATGGAATTTGAGTTAGCATTTTTCTTGGGTTTCTTTTCTCTTCAAGCTTCAAATAATTGTTGGAACTTGAACATTTTAGATTAAGCTTTTTTTGAATGAGTTTTGGCATTTGTGCTTGCTGTTCATTGTGTGTGGTTAGTGCAATGTCAGTTATTAAAAAAAATCCTTCACGTGGCTCTCAATGTGCTAGTGGAGTCCGTCTTGTAGTAAAATTTTGAGGCATAGGCATTTACATGGCTCATGCAGTCGCCAATGGATCGTTGTCATTGAGAATGAAGTTCTTCCTCTTTTTGTAGGCATCTGATATCTTGCTATTGTTCACTGACAGGATGGTTCTGCTTTGGCTTTAAGAAGACATGTCGAAGAAGAGGTCCATGCTCTCAGTGGAGAGGCCTTTTCCCGTTTCATGGATCAGCTATATGATCGCATTACTAGCCTTCTAGAGAGTAATGATGTTGCTGATAACTTAGGCGCTTTAAGGGCTACTGATGAACTAATAGACTTGAGACTTGGAGAGAGCGGCACAAAAGTTTCCAAGTTCTCTAATTACATGCGTGTTGTATTTGATACGAAGCGTGACCCAGAAATTTTGATCCTTGCTAGTAAAGTTCTTGGCCATCTAGCGAGAGCTGGTGGTGCCATGACAGCAGATGAGGTGGAATGTCAGGTGTGTGCTGGATCTCCTTCCCTACTTACGCATTATTTCATTGTGCTTCTAATAACTTAGATTACTTATGCTTTTAATAACTTATATTACTTATGCTGTCGCAGGTGAAAAACGCGCTGCAGTGGCTTGGTGGAGAGAGAGTTGAGTATCGCCGCTTTGCTGCTGTCCTGATCTTAAAGGTAAATATTTGCTGTGTTGGTGACTGCTATTGAGGTTTTGACATCTTTAAATGCAGGGATTAACAAAATTAGCTTGTTAAGGTGGTAAAAGTTAATTGGTTTGTACAGTGCTCATAGTTCCTGCGATGTTTATAATCCTCGATTGCTAGCAGTGCTCGGTTACCCATTAGTTCTTGTTGCTTGATTTAAAATATTTAATGAATCCTCGACATAAAGTTGGTATCACATGCACTACTTGTGCATTAGCAGTTTTGCTGGACAAATCTCAATGTGCTGATGCCTGATAGGTGATCCATACAGACAACCATTTTGATGTTTGTGATGTTTCAGCATTTTCATGTTGCCTTTAAGCTTAAACGGTTTCTCAAATTAGCAATTACTATCATCTTTTATAAAATTTCTCCAAGCAATGCTGTGTAATGTTCTGTCAATTATGAAACTGAGGCTATGCAGGTTTTAGTTTTCATTTGCTACTTATTTGCATATTTTTAATGTGACTTCTGTGCTTAACTCAGAACTTTATTTCACATTTTGACTCCAGGAAATGGCTGAGAATGCTTCTACAGTCTTCAATGTTCATGTGCCCGAATTTGTGGATGCCATCTGGGTGGCATTAAGGGATCCAACATTAGCTGTCAGGGAGCGAGCTGTAGAGGCATTGCGTGCTTGCCTTCGTGTTATTGAAAAACGAGAGACACGTTGGCGTGTGCAGTGGTTAGTGCATATATGGAGTTAAATCTTTTAGAATTCTAGGAATTACATGTGCATCTGGCCTAGAAAATTATACTCCTCCCGAGTCCCAACCAAGAACTATCAGTGCACTTTCAATTTTTGGACATCCTAAGTTGATTGTGACTTTTCGTTTTTTATTATTCAGCAATTTTTGTTGATGTTTTAATCATTTTACCCTGACTAAAGTTGGGTTATCAACTAATTTTGGCTTAGATATTTTGAAATGTTGAAATGACAACCCACTAGAACCCACTTTTGTATCAATTTATTTTAAAAGTAATCATTCAAGACAAGGACAATTGGCTACTTATTGACCAACTTTGTAAAGTCAATTTTCTTTCTTTTTATGGGCATAGTAGTATATATAGTTTTTTTTGATGGTTATGTTTTTCATGCTTCCATTTAAGGTTATTCATTCTGCTGCTGTTGTAGGTTATTATTTTACATTTTTTCACTTCAAAACTGTTCAGTTATGGATTATTGGCTCTTAGCTTGTCTCTTTAGTCCTTATTGATCTTTCTGTTGATATGATGATTTCCTCTCAAGGGTATTAGTGGAAACATAACCTGCAGATCTCTGTTGGTTGTTTTTAATGTGGCAGTGTGAAATGTCTGGCATAGGGTAACCAGTGCTTGGCAGCCTTCAGACATAGGTTCACCTGCGATTTTAGCATCAAGGTTATGCTTGTTAGAAATGAACAAATTTTACTTTTCTTGGTCGAGCTCATGGCCAGCTCAGACATTTTATTCTTAATGTAACAATACTAAAGCAAGAGTTCTGATATACCCACAAAAAAGTATTTGAGGCATTGTATTTGCTTGTCCAGCGTAGTACATTACACTTGAACATCAAGTTTTATGTCAATGTCATTTAAATACATTTCCCTTCACATTCTTTCTATGTTCATGCTCTAAAGTTGCTTGTCAATGAAGTTTAGATGCACTGTTCTTCGTGTTCTACTCATGTCCTGATATAGCAGAAGGGCTGAGAGGAACAATTAAAGTTAGTCCCACCCATTACGTTAGCTTATAAAAGGTCAAAAAATAAACGAGGTTTAAGCTCTTTTCCCTGAAGATTTTTTTAGCAATTTGGGTCAGGTTATACCATCAGAGGAGAATTCCTGTTCAGCAGCTGGCAGCATGATCTTTTACCGGATAATCATGAGCTTCATGGGCCTTCTATAGTGGGCATGTTTCTGGCCCAGAGACCATCAGCTTTTACAGTCAGTGTTGTTACAAACTGCTACCAGTTATCAACAAAACTAAGGCAAGATTTGATTATGAACTCATAACCGAATGATTATGAGACACTGGCTTTCGAGAGGCCAAGAACTCTCCCTAGGGTTAGTAGCATACATAGGCCTGTGCATCGGTCGGGTCGGGGCCCTAAACCCCAAACCCGATCGGATATCGGGTAGTATGTGGATGCCCCGAAATCCGACCGATTATACTTCGGATATTCGGGTTTCGGGTGGCTCGGGTTTCGGGTGGGCTCGGTTCGGGTGGCTCGGGTGTAATCCATAGAACGGGGAGTAGCTTCCAAGTTCAAAATCAAAGTGAAACAATTCAAAATCAAATTGACTAATTCAAAAACCAAATCAACAGTCGCTGGACCCAACGGCTGGAGTAGCTTCCAAGTTCCAAAGCAAAGTGAAACAAATAAAACCAAATAAAAGATTTAGGAAAAAAGTTTAGACATTCAAAGTAGAGGTGTAATACTGTAATCGAGAGAACGGGGACCTCAGACCTGGAGTAAATTAGACTAAATTTGCGCCGGTGGACGGTGGTTGAACTTACAGAGGTGAGCAGGTGGCTGGAGGATTTGCGCCGGTGGTTGGAGCTGGCCACCGACCGCCAGTGGCTGGAGTTAGAGTCGAGAGCCGAGAGGAGATCGATTGGACTTTGGAGTTTTTGTGTTCGTGAATTGCCGAGAGGAGATGATCGATTGGAGTCTGGAGAGCCGATAGGAGATCGATGGATTAGGTTTAGAGTCAAACAGTCAGTAACTTATCAAGTATAACTATGTATAATATAATATATTTAAACTAAAAAAAATAGATTTTAAAAATAAAAAAAACAATTCGGGTTTTCGGACGGGTTCGGGTGGGGGGTTTGGATACCCAGCCCGATCCGTATTACCCGCAGAATAGTTCGGGTGCGTGGGGTTCGGGTGATTGGGTTATCGGATATCGAAACTTCGGGTAGTTCGGGTCTCGGGTCGGTCGGGTAGTTCGGGTTGGGCGGGTTTTGCTCACCCCTAAGGGTTATACCCAATTGAATACAAAACTCATATCCTAATTGATTCCACCTTCCTTCTATTTATACTTCTAACAACCGACCAATCCCTCAATTGACTAATTGACCGACCCCACTATTATCTCTAGTTGACTAATTGTTACACATATAGATAGTAGGGTCAATTAGTCAATTGTGGGGGCTGGTCAATTAGTCAATGAGCAAGGTAAGTGGGGTATTAGGAGAAGTATAAATAGAATGACAGTGGGATTGTTGAAGCATCTGTTTTGTAATCAATTGGGTCTAACCCTTAGGGAGAGTTCTTGGCCTCTCAAAAGCCAGAGTGTGAATAATCATTTCTTGCCCCAATTTTCTTGATAATCAGTAGCAATTTGTAACAAATGGTATCAGAGCAGTCGATCTTGGAGATGACCAGGAGTTTGCTCGCCAATTTCAACAAGATGGTGGGAGATCTAAGGTTGTTGAAATCAAAGTTAAATTCCATGAAAGAAAATTTTCAGACTGTGAAGCAAATGATCAAAGAACAGAAAGTACAAGAAGATACGTTCCAGAAGTCACCAATTCACGTAAGGTCGATGAACTCTTCAAGATTTGAAACCCTAACCCCATCTCAACAGTTCGTTTTCAAGATTCTGAGATTCTGTTATGAAAAGAAAGGGAAGGCAAAGATGAAATCAAAGGTGAGGAGTAAGTCAACCACAAAGAAAGCTCCGGCAGAAAAGAAACAAAGAACATGCAAGAGATTGTTCCAGGTTGCATCGACAATCGACAAAGAGAAGAGGAGGAACAAGAAATGAGTGGAGGGTACAAGTGATTGCAGTAAGGGAAGATTTTGGTTGGGCAACAACCAACGTTTTCCGCCGCCACCGCCATTACCGCCGCTGCTGTTGTCACTGCGGTTGCTGTTATCACCATCGTCCCAGCAGCCGCCACCTTCTTCATCAGTCTTTCATGGTGAGAGTGAGACAACTGGTTCTGTTTTTAGGAACGACTGTATGTACGTTCAAAGAAAAACTAAGGGTTTATTCATTCTATTGCCCACATTTATATCCTTTTTGTAAGCCCAAAAACTCAATATAACTACTCTTCAAGCCCTAAAAGTGTCAACAATACACTGACGCATGATTCTCACGGTCATGAGTACGTCATCTACAAAATCATATTTCTCCATTCGCTTCAGGCTTCTTCACAATTTGATGCATCAATCCCTAGGGTTCCCAGTTTCACTTTTTTCAAGTGTGACCTCAAGCCTCTGGAACACATTCAAATCCAAGGGGTACTTATTTGGAAAGAAAAAAAGTTAAGGGGCTGACAAGTGTGAAATTCCAGAAGGCAAGGTGGCTGTTCAGAAGAGTAACAAGTGGATCTGAGGAATTAAAGTGGGTGGGAACCCCGTTGGATTTAGTCAATGATCATACATTTAGTAAAATAGAAAAGCTTAGGAAATTTGTGGATGGGAGCATGGTATTGGTGGTGATCAAATCAATAAAAGAAAATTTTCAGATATTCCAGAAACAAATGAAAGTGTTGATCAAATTGCAAGAAGATATGCTAAAGAAGATGACAACGAGCTTAAAAGAGGATGAACATGTCGATTTGGGTATGAGGAAACCATAGCTCCGGTCTTTTGTTGAAAGAAATAAACAAGACACGACTGAATTGTTGGAGAAGTTGGACGAAAGAGCAATGAATCAATTTATTTATTTTTTCTTTCCACCTTGAGGACAAGGTGGATGTTTGGGGGGCCGGTATTGTTACACATATAGATAGTAGGGTCGATTGGTCAATTGTGGGGGCTGGTCAATTAGTCAATGAACAAGGTAAGTGGGGTATTAGGAGAAGTATAAATAGAATGACGGTGGGATCGTTGAAGCCTCTGTTTTGTAATCAATTGGGTCTAACCCTTAGGGAGAGTTCTTGGCCTCTCGAAAGCCAGAGTGTGAATAATAAATTCTTGCCCCGGTTTCTTGATAATCAGTAGCGATTTGTAACAAGTGTGTGTCTAGATTGTCTGATATTTTTCTCTTCATACTTGACATATAATACTTTTTGAGGGAAGCTTACTGTCTAGGATAATTTGCCGTCTTGTGGGAAATTTCTGAATGCATGCCTTGATGGAATTGATTCATTTTGGTTTTGATGACAACCCCACTTCTATCTGGCGTCATTTTTACATGGTGATTGATACCAGCGTTCGTGGAGTTTTAAAGGGCATGCAGACCGGAAACAATCACATTTCTGAATTATCGCAACCTCTCTAATATGTAGACTTGAAGTGTTGGGAGATAAATGATAGTGTGATAGTTTAAGGAATGCCATGGTTGGTTATGGATGGGACACTACTTGAGCAAAATTCATCATAGATCATGGCAAATAGCTAATGCCACATTTTTTTTGTACTCCATAGTAACCCAAGGTACTTATCACAAGTACCAAGGAATTTATGGGATTTACATTACATTATGGACTAGCTTTAGCTCGGGCCACAGAAGCTTTCTCAGTTTTGTATTTACTTAATTGACATCCTTTGTGATACAATGATATAGATATAAAGACGCTATCCTACCAGGACTTGCTATATTGGTATAAATGAGGCTGCACATTACAGTTTCGTCTCAAGTTGCTTGCATGCTCGTGGGGATCAACTTCTTTTTTTGTTGAAATTTTTTGGTCAACTTGTTTGACATGTCTCTCTTGTTATTTGCTTGGTTATTGGATATCTGGTTTTCGACCAACACTTTTGGTTGCTGTGTACAACTTACACGTTCTTGATAAAACTCTAATGACTCAAGTTTTAATGCTGAACATGATAAGAGGTAGTAATTTTACATCAAATGCATCCAATCAATTTCCCTTGCGGTCACTGAAACCAACATCATTTTACCTGACATGTAAAGTCTTCCAGACTTATATTTTCCATGCTTTATCAAGTTCTCTAATTCCTTCTTTTGCTTACTGCTGTTAATTATGAATGTTATGTTAGTCTAACAAGTATTAGTCATTCTACTTATTCATGTAGGAACTTTTGTGATCCATATATTGATTTGACAGGTACTACCGCATGTTTGAGGCCACACAAGATGGATTAGGGAAAAATGCTTCTGTCCATAGCATACATGGTTCTTTACTTGCAGTTGGAGAACTCTTGAGGTTGGTGGATATGTTGATATGAAAAGTGTTATGTTAACCTTACTTTAATTTCTTTGATTTGTTGCAAAACCAAAAATGTCTTGATATATATTATCTTAAGGAGCCTTTAAAGCATTTGCAGATATTGTGTTTATCTATCATTTGGCCAGCAAATATGTGATCCCAGAATTACTAGCATATATCAAACACAGATTATCAAACAAACATTTATTGATCAAACCACATGATTACAATATAGTCACAAGTCTAAGTGTCACAGATCTCACTTGTATCTATGCGAACTCTATCTGTGTTCTCTCTGAAAGTGTTTTGACTTGTTCTCTGGAATGTGTGTGCGTGCCTACAAGATTACAAAGACACGGAATTATTTATACTAAGTCAACTTTAGTTGACTTTACAACTCAAACCTTACACTTTCAAACTATTACAGAATTGACCCTCTATTTTAATCTTGAATACAATTCTAATCTAACAATCTCCCCCTTGGATTCAAGATTAAATTTTTTTTGACAATTATCTTCAGGTCTTCTGTTCTTCAAAACAATCTTCAACATTTGAATCTTTTTCAGCTTTGACATCTTCTAATCTTTGTCACTTTGATCAAACTTTGATTTTGAATTGACTTTGATAGCACTTTCAGATTAATCTCTCTCTTTGAATCAACTTTAAGTAGCTTTGAGTAAACTTCAACACTTTCTATACTCTCTTTCTTTGAAAACAAACAATCATCTGTCTTTAACATCTCTCCCTTTCATTGCATATCTCTTGCCATTGCTTTCATCATCTCAAACTATCTTCCCTTTACTAATACTTTTCCTTTTCCGATACGGCCAACTTCAAACTTACTTGAACTTTGAAATCTGAAACTTTGAATCTAACTTTGAAACTTTTCCCCTATTCTGAAATCTGACTTTGAAATTCTGAAATTCTCCCCCTTTTTGATGAACTTTGAGAATCAGAATCATCAAAACTTTTCAATGTCAGCTCTGTCTTTGATCTCCCCCAAATAATCAGATAAGCACAGTCTCCATGAATATGAACAATCTCCTCCAACTGATCTGATAGAAAGTTTCCGTCAATTTATAAAATGTATTCATCTGAATCTTTTCAAATTCAGACAAAATATGAGTGGTAACCCTGAATCAACAAATGAAACAGTTAAAGTGCCTGTAAGTAATACGAAGTTACTTAGTACAACGGATGTACTTTATAAGGAGCTTGGGTGATGTTCACTCCCCAGGACTTCCATTCAATCATTGAAAAACACAAGGTTAATCTATGAATGTTCTAACAGAAAAACAAATTTTCTATGTGCTCGTGCTTGTGTTATGAAAGAATTAGCACAATGATTGCTTTATCAGGCTCAAAAATGTAAACCATTAAGACAACAAGAGTTATACATAGACTCAATGTGCATGAGAAAGGGTCGAAGGTGGGGCAACTTTCCTTCTTTTTCAATATCAGTATCTTTCGAGTGAAGAACCAATAGAGTATGTGCTGCTTCCGCAGAAAATGTGAAACATTCTCTTTTTAAGAAAAGAATGAGTAGCTGGTGGGGTGTTTGCAAGAGTTGGCATGGGCTCACTGCCTTTTTCAATGATGTTCACCAAAGAATGTGAACCAATCAGATTATGTGGCTGCCCGACTCAGAAAGATTTGGTGCAGAGTTTAATATTCTTTTACTCTGTTCTCTCACCCTCTTTCTTTTAATCATTTAAGCTCACTTCTAACCAATCTCTCATTTCCATTTTACCTCATCACACACCAACCCTCAAATCTTTTGACCCCTCTCCCCTCAATCACTCCAAGGATTACTTCCGGGGTAGGAAACACTGGTTATCGTGAATCCATGGAAGTTCTTTTAAGCTCACACATTGAATCCCCTGTATTTTCCTAAAAGAATGTGTTGCTCAATGATTTTTTTGATAGTTAAGCATAAGAAATCATAGTCAGTGTATGTATGCTCATTAAAAGATAAGAATGAAATTTGAGCATTTTAAACATTTAAGATATTTCAAAACAATTTGAATGAATGAATATCATGAAATGAATAGAAATGTTTTGAGAATCTGACAATGATTTGAATCAGATCAAATATTTCATGAAGAATTATAATGGGGTATCAAAGAACGAAAGTTGTTTATATGGAAGATATATAAACATTTTAACAATGAAAGCACATGTAATGAGAAATGATGTCTGATCTCAAATAAATTTGAATAACAAACGGGAGTATTACCATAGAAAGATTTATCATTTGATACATGGTAATAACAAACTCAAGAAAAATGTACTGAACCGATGTGTGTAAGAATACTTGACAATATATTGACAAGATAATACACAAGTATTTATCTTTTGGAAACACACGGTCAGTTAGTCATGAAAGTATCCACATGAAAATCATTTAAAATCACACTTCGAAATTCATAAAACAGTTTGAGAACGCGAAGTAGTTTGAACATTTAAGAAAATCATTTTTCATAAGTAAAAGTTGTCCTTTCTACAAGTGATAAAGTTTAAGATTCAGAAAAATATACCTGTAATGTAGGAATCTTAACTCCCCCTAAAATGAATAATATCGTTGAAGTATCCTTGACAAAACATCAAATATCCTCCCCCTCGATATCATTTAAGAACGGGTCCTGATCTGATGTAATTAGAAACCATAGTCACTTATTCTCCTGTGAGAATAGTAATTTCCATTTTTATCATTGAAGAACGAGTCCTAAACTGATGTGTTTAGAAATCATTATTTGATCATTGAAGATCGAGTCCTGAGCTGCATTACTTAGAAGTCCTAGTTCTTTCTCCCCCTTAGTCTTTATGTGCCTGGAACACATATTTAGCTTTTGGTACCCACTGGTATTTGGGTCCTGATTTGTTAGTTGCAGTTCTAATAGGAGAGATGTAATAAGAACCATACCAGCTATTTTCATAATTTTTGTTTACAAAATCACTTGAACCATAATAGGAACCAATTTTCGTTTGTGCTAACCTGATCAGTTGATTTATAGTATACACAAGATCAGGTTTGCCAAAAGTTTTACCTTTATGAGCACCGTACCTTTTAGCATTTGATGTATGCCCAAATGATTTTTGTTTCTTCTTATCCTCTGAGGAACCTTTCACTATCCAAATCCACTTTTCTTTTTCTTTCTCATCTATCCTTCTCCAAAATCTTTTCTTCTGAGACTTATTCTTCTTAATGTTACCTGAACAATCAACATGTTTATCATAGAAAAGGTTAGAAGGATGAATCTAATCTTTAGATTTAGAAGTAAGACTATCATCTGAATCAAATAAAGGATTGTAAGAAACATTTGTAAAACGTGAACTTGAAGCTGTTTTGAATGAGCATTCTGAATCAGCTTGATCATCTCTTGGTGATTGGACAATTGATTCTGTTTGACTCAGTCAGCTTTACCTTGAACATGATTTCTTCAAGTTCTTTTATCTCTGAAGACAAACTGTTTCTTTCCTTTGACAGTTGATCAAACTTCTTATGCAACTCAGATTTTGCATTCTTCTCCTTCAAGATGTTTGTTGACAACTCAGATAGTTTTTTTTTTTTAACTTTTCTATCTCAGTTTTAAACACTTTCTTTTCCTCGTCAAGGTCTTTCTTTACATTCTTTGTTTGTTCAATTTTCTTCTTTTCTTTCTCAAACTTATCTCTCTCCATTATGATTACTTTCTCGAAGTCTGAAACTTGTTGAGAAAGCTTTATGCATTTCAGCTTCACTGATTTCTTCTCTTCCAAAAGCTTTTCTGGAAAATTCAGAAAACTTCTTAGCAAATTATTTTCTTTCTTTTTCAATCTTCTTTTCATCTTGAGGGATCTTTTCTTTCAGTTCATTAATCTTCTTCTGAAGCTCAGCATTATCTCTTTCTGTTAATCAATAAATCCCAAACATATCAAGCAATTACTCAAAATATATCAAGAACTAGAGAGAGAAAATGTAGAGAGAGAAAGTAGATCTTGAATTCCAATCACATGTCTCTAAATATTACAATGCAATGCTCTTGACGTTGCTACTAGATTACAAAGGACAAACCTATAAATACCCACTATCTAAACACAAGACTTAAGGATTAAGTAAACTAAACATGCTTTGACAATTCTAATACAAAGACAATATTGACTTTTACATCTTTGACTTTCCTATTAAATCTTGGATACAATATTTAGACTTAACAATCTCCCCCTTTGTATTCAAGATTTAATAAAAATTTGATACTGAAATTCAGCTCTTGATTCTTCAGCTTTTGTCTCTTTGAAGCTTTCACAATCTTTACTCTTTCATCCTTTTGAAGAATCTTGAAAAGTCTTTTTAGACTTTGAAGCTTTGGAAAGTCAACATGCCTTGAACGCAAAGCTGAATTCTTGCAACATCTTATGAACATGAAACTTCATTCTTTGAAACATCTTTAAAAAAACTCTGAAATTGTATCTCCATCACTTTGATCTCATAACCATCTTTGGAAGAACAAACTTTCACGAATCATCTTGAATTAACTTTGAACATTCTTTATCAGACTTGAAAAATAAAACAGCGGCAATATGAATTTCTGTCTTGAACTTCGAACTTTGAAATTGAATCTTTATAAATGTCTCCCCCTTTTTGATGATTGTGAGCATCATGACCATCAAAACTTCATCAACTTCAGCACAGTCTTTGAACACCCCCTTTGTATTGAAATAACAATCTCCCCTTTCGATGATAATTTGACAATCGCCGCTCTTTTGATCTGAATAACTGAATCATGAACTGTATATACCCGAATCTTTTCAAATTCAGACATAATGAGCGTGTAACCCTGATTCAACAAATGAAACAGTTAGAAGTGCCTGTCAGTAACACGGAGTCACTGTGTACAACGAATGTACAATATAAGGTGCTGGCTTGATGATGACTCCCCAGGACTTCCATTCAATCAGTGAAAAACACAAGGTTTATCTATGAATGTTCTGACAGAAAAACAGATTTTCTGTGTGCTCGTGCTTGTGTTTGAAAGAATTAGCACAATGATTGTGTTTCATAAGGCTCAAAGTATGTAAATCACTGAGACATCAATGATTGTACATGGACTCAATGTGCATGAGAAAGGGTCGAAGGTGGGACAACTTTCCTTCTTTTTCAATATCAGTATCTTCCAAGATTTCTCAATCTTCTTTTTCAATATGAATTTCCTTTCTCTTCTTCTCAATCTTCATTTCTTCTTGGGCTCTTGTGTTGTCTTTCTCATGGATTGCTTTTTCTTTCATTATGTTGATTTCAACCTCAAGACTGAAACTTTATCTTTCAAAGATTCTCTTTCAGCAAAAGTTTGTGAATTCATTTTTCTCAGCCCTTCACAAGTTTCACTTGAGATGTTTGCTCTTCTTCTCAGTTCATCTAGCTCTTTTTGCATTGATTCCTTCTTGGACCAGCTTGAGCTAGAATTAAGACTTTCAGATCTTTTCAGTTTTGCTTGCAAATTTGAAATCTCCTTCTCTTTTGACTCGATGATTCCTGCAAAATCAATTTTGGAATTAGTAATGCATACTGAGCAAACAAAATTTTTCTTTAGATCTTTATCATCTTTCAGTTTGTTAATCTGTTCTAGAAGAGATGAGTTCTGAATCTTCAAATTCTTGCCCAGAGCTTCCAATGCTGGAATCTCTGGCATGTGTGCTAAAGCACAATCTCTCTTTGTAAGCACAATATTTCCCTTCTCATCAATGTAAGGCATCTTGATATCTGAAAAATTGAGATATTAAGTAGAGAATTCGCATGCACTAAGATTGAAGAGCAATTTGCATGCACAAAGTGATAGAATTCATATAACACTTAGAATTCGTATAAGCAAGCTCACAATTCGCACAAATCTAGAATTCGCAAGAAAAGACACTCAAAATCAAGCAATTCGCATGAGCTTATATGCGAATTCTTAAGAATTCGTATAAAGCTTTATGCGAGTTCTTCACAATTCGCACGTCTCTCTTATGCGAGTTCTTTCCTTAAATTTTTTTTGAAATTTATCAAACTTTTCGCACACAAACTTTTCGCAAGCAGAATTCGTATAACACGATGATACGAATTCTTTACTTAGACAAATTTTTGAAATTTCACCAACTTTTCGTATCTCGTATGAATTCTGAACTTAGAAATAATTTTGAACAAATGTGCGAAAACTTAAAAATTCGTACAAGTCACACTTGCGAATTCCTCAGAATTCGTACATAGCTATGTGCGAATTCCTTACAATTCGCATGTAGTTTCTTGCGAATTCCTTCTTTTAATTTTCAAAAACAACTTTTCGCTCAACACTCTTATGCGAATTCTTGCTTTTCGTATGAAGAGTTATACGAAATCCACACTTAAACAAAATTCCAAAGCTTTTTATACGAATTCTACAACATTTCGTACACAACAGTGATACGAATTCTTTACTTAACGAATTTAGTTGAACTTTTATGCGAATTCTATCTTCAAATTTAAAGCCTGCGAGTTCTTCGTACGAAAAGTACGGATCTTGCGTGTTCTTGAGTTATGGGCCTAAAAAATCAATTCTAGTCCAAAATCCAACCAAAATCTTCAATCCAGAGGCTTCACAGAATCAATCATATTAGTTAATAGAACAATCCAATTCAGTCTCAAATCCAAAAATACACTCAAACATCAAAAATCATGATGAAACAGTAACTTGGACTCGTACGAACAAAATTTTCAAAAACTCACAAATTGATGATCAAAAACAACTTTTAAATGAAATTCAATCACAGAAAGATGTTCTAAGACATATTTCGACCAAAAATCAATCAAAGATTTTAACAAAAACACCTTTAATCGCAAAAATCAAATCAAGAACTCAAGAAACTGTGCGAACTCGTTTTTCTCAAAAATGTTGAATCTGTGCTCTGATACCAAATGTGATCCCAGAATTACTAGCATATATCAAACACAGATTATCAAACAAACATTTATTGATCAAACCACATGATTACAATATAGTCACAAGTCTAAGTGTCACAGATCTCACTTGTATCTATGCGAACTCTATCTGTGTTCTCTCTGAAAGTGTTTGACTTGTTCTCTGGAATGTGTGTGCGTGCCTACAAGATTACAAAGACACTGAATTATTTATACTAAGTCAACTTTAGTTGACTTTACAACTCAAACCTTACACTTTCAAACTATTACAGAATTGACCCTCTATTTTAATCTTGAATACAATTCTAATCTAACAAAATACAAATACAAAATCCTCCTTCTGGTGATTTGATTGTTCTCTTAAAATCATGTCTGTTCCTAACATTTTATAGGCCGGGCTGATGTTTAAGAAGGGCCCTCCATAAGTATGAAAAAATCTTCAATATAATGGTTTTTATGATCAAAAATTAAAATTGAATACAAGAAATACAATTAATTAATATAAAACAATTTCTTCATGTAATCCTGGATGCAAAATTAATCAATAATAGTTTTTAAATCAATATTATCTGATATATCTTTCATAGTTGTTAAAAGCGCGCCTCAGGCACGCCTAGGCTCTGAGGCTCGTAAGGCTCAAGGTCTTGGGCTTTTGTAAAGTTGAGGCGAGGCATATTCATGAGGCTTACTAAGGCTCCGTGCCTTGGCTGAGGTGTCTTGTGGGCCTAGGCGAACCCGTAGAGTTATTAAATGCCTAGTCATACCCTAATATTAAATAAGTCAAACCCTAATAATCCTTAGAACTTCTAGCCTCCTCTATAAATACCCAGACCTTAAAACTTCTCCCTCATAGCTCACGCTTTAAACCCTTCTCCCTTCTGCCTCTATTGAAGTAATGCTGGTTGCTGCATTGGAGGCTTGTACTTGCTGCATATTTGAGTTGTGTGTAACTCTGTGTGTGTGTATATATATATATATTTTGATAAGATGGGCTCACATTTCTGAGGCCTGCGCCTTCATGCCTAGCCCCGGGACTCCTTTGTGCGTAAGGCACCTTGAGCTTTTAACAACTTTGATATCTTTTTCCATGCATAGCATCATCAAACCATTCCACCATCAAACACATCCTATGATGTATTGGTCAAACTGAGTTGTGCTGGTCAATGTAGGGGCTAGCTGTGGAAGTCAACAAGTCAAGTAGGGTGCAGTTTGGTAGGAATGTACAAGCAACTAGTACAAGTAGGTGATACAAGGGTTTTAAATTGGTCGGTATTAGTATCAATATGGGGGTAAAGGTGAGGAAGGCATGGATTAGTTATGTGAGTTTGTTTGAGTTTGGTGAAAGCCGTGTGATACAAGCGTATCAAGTAGGGTGCAGTTTGGTAGGAATGTACAAGCAAATAGTACAAGTAGGTGATACAAGGGTTTAAATTGGTCGGTATTAGTATCAATATGGGGGTAAAGGTGAGGAAGGCATGGATTAGTTATGTGAGTTTGTTTGAGTTTGGTGAAAGCCGTGGGATACAAGGGTAGTAAGTTGGTCGGTATAAGTCTTGAAGTGCCGGAACTCTATCTATAATCATTCTATTTTATTTCCAATTTCATACTGAATTCAACAGTGTGCTCGTCGATACATTTCAGCGTGTAACAATTGGTATCAGAGTAGTTTTGACGGGAGGATTTATAGATGAAGCTGCTGGAATGGTTAATCAAGCTAGCGCAAATAGAAAACGACTAATCAAACGCTGCGTATGAAGGAGAAGGAAGTCCTACAAAAGCAAATCGATTCATCATGATGAGAGCCACGAAGCTGGAAATTCCAATGTTTGATTGAAGGGACTCTGATACCTTGATTTTATAGGCTGAAAGGTATTTTGCTTTAGGCAGACTGAGTAACAAAGAACAAATTAAGGTGAACTTATTTGAAGGCGATGCACTAAGTTGGTTTTAATGGGAAGACAAGAGGTATTAAGTAGAAATATAAATCAATCGATGTGGAATACAATTTTTTTGGATGGAGTTGTGGAAACTAAGCCTTCAGGGGTTGCGATGGGAAAGTCGGTGTTCTCTGCTGCTGCTAAAGGGGGTTCAAAATCTCACCGTTTGCCGACAGTGAGCTCCAATATAGTCGGGCACATGGGTTGAGAAAACATCAATATATTGGTGTTGAAGGATGAAGATGTGATGAGGAGAATGTGATGGCAACGGTGGAACTTGGCGAAGATAGCAAAAACTGAAGTTCAATTGAACTATTTGGTGGAATTGGGATTATTGTCTACATGTGAGATTGTCTACATGTGAGACATAAGGACAGGGTTGGCGAGTTAAATTGATTAAGAAAAGACAAGAAAAAATGAAGAAAGAAGACGAGTATAGTTTTCTAATTTGGACCATGCCCATTTTGAATGTAAAAGAGTTCATTGCTTCGTCATTAAACTCTTTAACGTCGTTGGCAGTGATAAGAGGCTGGTTAGGCGACGCCCATTGGGGACCGCCGGCGCCACCACCACCATGAGCGGCAGTAGTTGATGTAATGTGTTCAAATAGCCATTTTTATTTCTTTCCACCTTGAGGACAAGGTTAGAGTTGGGGCGCGGTTTGGTCAAAGGAGGTGGCTAGTTGTGGAAGTCAATAAGTCAAGAAGGGTGGGTTGTGGTAGGAATGTAGAAGCAGTGGCTGCACTAGTACAAGTTAGGCGATACAAGGGTAATAACTCGGTTGGTATTAGTATAAATAAGGAAAACTGAAGGTGAGGAAAGCATGGATTAGTTCTGTGAGTTTGTTTGAGTTTGGAAAAAGTCGTGGGAGACCTCCAGTGTACTCGATATTAATTCCAATTTCCTATTTTCAATTCATATGTGTTCATCAATTCATCTTAGTGTGTACAATGAACCATTCCTATTATGCCATCAATGGGAATCTTATCAAGTTACTAATACAACTTGAGAGACAAATCTAACAACTATTATTATAGACTGATGCGGGGGAGGAGACGGTACCTCCAAATTTGCATTAGTCCAGGGATGGCATTGTAGCAATTTTTTTGACCATGTCAGGCTTGGACAATGTTTGCTTGGTCATGCAACATGGGCTGGCTCATTAGCTCTTCATTCGAACCTGCACACATCGATGTCGTTGCAATTTTGGCAACATTTTCTACTTCATTTGTTTGGAAAATTTATGCATAGCCCATGTGACATGAGCTAAATGTCGTAATCTGCTGGTTGTCACTACCCTTTTTTTACATTTCAACCTCGTTTAGGGCACTTTTTTGTTATTTTGAAGTGTGGGGAAGTTTTTTGTTTGTTTTTTGTCGTCTTCTGCAGTTCTGGATGTTTTAGAGACCTAAAAGTACTCTATTTGTGGATGCCATGTTTGTAGTAAAATGTTCTCTTCAAGAGATCACACTTTTTGTTACTATTTTGTTGTTCTTTGTTATTCTCTTAGGTTTTCACATTTTAGGCATCGTACATGGGATGATTATTAAGTAGACCGTTCTCTTTATTTTTTTTCTCATATCGGAAATAAAAGAAGAAATTATCTGTTATCTACGTCCAAAGACTGATGGATTCAACTGTCATTGTGTGTGTTTTATAAATTTATAATATTTTTGGTGTGTATGTTGCAATGACTCAGTATGGCTTGTGCATTATTTTTCAGTGTCATTATGAGTATCATCTTTGGACTGTTATGTGATAGGTGTCTTTATTTGTTCTTTTTATCCAGTCCAGTTTGGCATTGTTTCCATGGGATGGGTGTTTATAAGTTGTATAATATGTAGGAACGATGCATCTTTTTTCTTCTTATTAGTATCTTTTCAGTGAAAAATATGTATATGTAGCAATGACATTTGTATCTTTGCTGTTAAATATGTGGGCATCTTTATTATTACTTTTGTAATGTCCAGTTCAGTTTGGTGTTGTTCCCATGGGATGGGTGCCCAAGAAGTTGTATAATATGTAGCTGTGATTCATATTTCTTTTTTTCTTATTATTTTATCTTTTCTAGGAAAAAGGGGGTGGGACCGGGGAAGAAATATGCTGTGCTATTGTATCATGCCCATTGTCTACGATGCCTTTGCTTGTTTAACAAATTATGATTGCTTCAATTGAAATTGCCATGGGACAGAAATACAGGTGAATTCATGATGTCAAGGTATAGAGAGGTTGCAGAAATTGTTCTTAGGTATCTGGAGCATCGAAATCCCCTTGTCCGTCTCAGTATAACTTCTTTGCTTCCTCGGATTGCACATTTTCTACGTGATCGATTTGTGACAAACTATCTTACGGTTAGTGAAATTTTTTCCTAAAATGTCTGTTTCATGGATGTCTTTGTTGACTAACCAATTAAATTTCTTTAATGTGATGTTGATAACATCTGAACTGCGGAAGATGGGTTTCCTTGTAAACAGATATGCATGAATCATATCCTTGCTGTTCTCAAGATACCAACTGAACGTGCCAGTGGATTTATAGCTCTTGGGGAGATGGCTGGTGCTTTGGACGGTGAACTAGTCCACTATTTGCCGACAATAACGTCTCACCTACGTGATGCAGTATGTTATTTGAGTTATTTCTGATTCCTGCCTTTATACTGATCAGTTTTAAAACATTCATGTTATCTCTTTGGCATTTCCCGTGACTTTTGCAAGCCTATCTAGTACACAAATGGATCATAAGGTATTCATATTTGCTGAATCCGCAGATTGCTCCTCGTAGAGGCAGACCCTCACTTGAGGCTTTGGCTTGTGTTGGAAACATCGCAAAAGCCATGGGTCCTGCCATGGAAACTCATGTCTGCAGTCTTTTGGATGCCATGTTCTCCGCTGGTCTTTCTTCAGTACTTGTAGAAGCACTTGAGCAGATTACCATCAGGTATGCCAGTTTCACAAAAACTCTGCAGTTCATGTCTTTTAATTTTGCTTTTTATGAAGGGTTCTCACCAATAATAATGATGATTCTCTCAGCATTCCGTCATTGCTGCCTACTATCCAGGATCGGTTGCTTGAAAGCATTTCAGTAGTTCTTTCAAAACCCCAAAATACCCATACGAGAACATCCGTAGTTCCCAGTCGAGGAAACATGGCTAGCAACATGCAACAAGTTTCAGAACTTAGTGGTTCTGCTCTGGAGCAGCTTGCATTACAAACACTCGCACGTTTCAATTTCAAGGTAATATTGAGCTGTTCAATATGCAAAACCGGTTTTTTTAATCATTCAATGTCATACTCATTTGCATGTAGGGTCACGATCTTCTTGAGTTTGCAAGAGAATCAGTCATAGTTTATTTGGAAGACGACGATGGAGCCACACGGAAGGACGCTGCTCTTTGCTGCTGCAAATTAGTTGTAAATTCCTTTTCAATTACACAATTCAGTCCTAGTAGGTCCAGTCGAGCTGGGGGCAAACGAAGACGCCAGATAGAAGAGGTTTGATTATATTTATTCTTCTGTACTATAAACTATAAAGTGGTTTTCAAATTTTTCTCCAGTCATTTAGACCAAAGTTGCTGCTCTTTGGTTTGTTGCTTGATATAAAAATATATCTTCCAAGTGAAATGAGCATGAGAAAACAACAATGTTATTTTGTAAATATATCATTTTAGATTACTAATAATACTTTTACTACTCGAGACGGATATTGAATATGCTTCAGTCAATTGGTGTTCTAAGGGTGGACTGTTTGTGAATCATATGAAAGCAACATCAAAATGCAATCAGCTATCTTATGTTTAAACTAACTTGGAACAATAGCAGTGTGTCTCTTTCTTCTCAATCTCCTCTGCTCTTTTATGCTGACACGGATATTTTCCCCTCTCCATATATTGGAAATGGATCATAAAGCTAAAAGTTCATAACCAATTGCTTGGTTTAAGTGTTTAACTGTTATGGCTGCTGTCTTCCCTGTGTGTGGTCTATTATATAGTATATGGGTAGGAGTTCTTTTCTGTGGCTAAGGCTTGTCGGTAAGACTTAGGTGTTGCTTTAGTTTTCATTTTGTCAATCCACTTGTGTCATCAGGTGGGTGGCCTCCACCCCCTGTGTCTGCAATCATCATTTGCAGCATGGTTTGTGTTGGTTCTGCCCTCGAAATCTAATAGCCTGAATTTTTCATGGAGGGATTGCAACCGTGTATCCAGGTTCAAGGCACTAAAGCATTCAGGTAGATTAACATTGAATTTTTCAAGGAAAACTGGGCATATCCTTGTTAAACACCAAAGTTTGTTGAGAGGTGTTCTTATATTTGTCAGAATGTTGTCTCTTCCTGTTACATTTGATTGTCGTCATGGCTTTTTATAACCAATTGCAAAAATATTGGGGAATGTAATGACATGATATTGGTATATCTAATTATGACACTGGTATTATCCTTAATCGATAATTTGCATATAATGGTATAGACTATTAAATAATGCTGTCACTGCAGATTGTGGAGAAGCTCCTTATTGCAGCTGTAGCAGACGCTGATGTTACTGTCCGGAACTCAATCTTCTCTTCCCTGCATGGGAATGGAGGGTTTGATGATTTCTTAGCTCAAGCTGATAGCTTGACGGCGATATTTGCTGCTTTAAATGATGAGGTACATTGCAAACCTTCATATATGTTTATTCAGCATTAAAATCTATTCAAGTCAAAGTTATGAAATGTGCGTCTATGTTTTTGTGGTTGGGGGGGGGGGGAGGGGTAAGTGTTGTATGTTGTTGTAACACATGTTTTTTATGCCAAAGCCTGGCACTTTGCCATGTACAATTGTGTTTGCATTCATGGCTGCAATTAATCTGAGTCAAGGAGCGGGGAAAAACAATAGAGGTTCTTTAAGCATTGATCATAAACTCAGGCAGATGTGTAGAGTTTATGTAATGCTTAGTAGATCCCATCTTCCTTGTCTGTGGTGCAATGTAGCTGCATGAAAAACTTGTTCTTTTTTAATCATGAGGAACAAAATTAACTAACAAAAATATGAACGAAGTTGTTTTTTATCCTATGGCTTTCCAGTATGTTGAGAGTTTGGGAAAGGACATTCTGGGTTTGTGATCATATCATATTTTCTTGTATCAGAGCTCTATAGGCTATACTCATAACTGCTCAGGACAGGATTGCTTCTTTTCATTATTTTTTTTGCCAGTTTCTGCCTCTTATAGGCTGCTGGTGTAGTAATTATATCCTCCACTGCTCACTTAGAGAGCAAAGGACACTAATACATAGTTTTCTGCATACTCGATGAGAAAATTAACCACTTAGCAATATGCATGGTTGTCACTTTATTTGTAGAAATGCAATAAATTCCGCCTGCTATCTTTTAAAGGTGCTCACTGAATATTTTACCTTCTCCTATGTAGAATGAAGTTGTCATTCTTGCATCTATTGAAAGTCAATATGGTATGCAAGTCATGTGAAATGTTAGTTTTCTAATGTTTTTGAAGAGTCGAGTAGGACTGGAAGTTCATCAAATGGAATTCATGTGTATTTCTTTTTTTCTTGAGCATTATTTATGAAAGTGTTGCATTATTGGTAATGTCTAGAAATGGACTCTAGTGGCAACCATGTGCATGGATTCTTTTTGAATGTTGACTACATTTATTACAATGATTTTTTCTTGAATATTCTTATTTCTCAAATCTGACTTTTAGTAATTTGGACAGAGCCTGAGTTGTGTTGATTCATAATTCGCATTTGTAGAACTTACGGAATCGTTCATTCAACTAATTGAATTTGAGAATGCCATACCCTAATGTTGAGCAGGCAAGCTAATATTATTGGTTTATCTGGATATCTGCTAGGACCTTCAAGTTCGGGAGTATGCAATATCAGTTGCTGGTAGATTATCTGAAAAGAATCCAGCATATGTGTTTCCAGCACTTCGGCGTCACCTTATTCAGCTGTTAACCTATCTTGGGCAAAGGTTGAATCGATTGTTTTATCCCCATGTTATAAATGTTTGAAATGGGGTATCATCTGACAACTTTACTGTTATTGCTGTTCATGTAACAGTGCTGATAGCAAATGCCGAGAAGAGAGTGCGAAGTTGTTAGGCTGTCTGATCCGCAGTTGTGAACGGCTTATACTTCCATATATTGCTCCAATACACAAGGTTCTTAACAAGCTTGTATATTTTTTTTTACTTGTCAATTTGGTCTATATCTCAAGTAGTTTCTTCCAGGCGCTTTTGGCTAAACTATGCGAAGGAACAACAGGAGTGAATGCAAACAATGGCATCATCAGTGGGGTTCTTGTGACTGTGGGGGATCTTGCTAGAGTGGTAGGTTACCTGTGTTTGATTGCATTTGTTGTTTCTAGGTTTTATTTTGGTGCATGATATTTGATGTAGAGAAGTCATTAGATTTTTGTTTCATTATAGTTGGTTTTCTTTTCTTGAAGTTTCATTAGTGGAAATTTCAACTTTCCCTGATGAAGTAAGCTGCACTCTGTTTCTCTTTTCTGCACTGATCAGATTATAAATATATCACTGATTAAGCACCTTTATGCACATAAACATTTTTTTATGTAATTATATATCAGTTTGCAGCTTTGAAAGTAGGTGGGTATTCTATTAAGTTTTTGTTGTTAATATCATTGATATTTCAGTTCTAGAATGGCATTGAATTTCTATCTCTATGTTACCATTCTTCGAGTGGCATTTACTTAGTCTTCTGTGCTCCAGATATAACCGCTCTCTCTCTCTAGTCTCTATAGGTTCTTTCTTCGGCCTGCTTTTACAATTATCGGATGAAAGGTTGCTTGTACCTCAAAGTCTGCAATGAGAGCTAAAATGTTATCCTTTCATGTATTCTGGATCTGCTGGTTGTGGGATTAGAAGTTCCATTGCATCCCAAAAAGAAAAGAGGGAGAGTAATTTTTTAACTGCATACAGATGTGATGATAATTTGTTGGACAAGACTACATTTAAAGTACTCCAAACTAAATTTCACAAATATGTAGAATGGAAAGATACAGGATGTTGCACGTGAAGTGGAAAGTAAACTGAAATGGTCTTGACAATTTTTCTCTAAGGAAACTTCAGGTCATCTCACACCACATAGTATTATGGACATCTTTTCTCCTGTGCTTTTTTGGTTTGAGACTCATGGTTCATGTTCTCCAATACCTTCAAGACATTTTAGCGGCATTCTTTTTGTGTCCGTACTCATATTTTCTTATTCCCCATGTCTTTAGACTCGCGGTGCTTGTTCTTCTATAAACGATGACACCATGGTGGCTCACTGTCTCAATTGATTTCATGCCATATTGCCGTGAGAGTGACTGGGGTTCTGAGAGATCATCACACCCATGCTTTTGTAGACTTGTTTGAGCCCATGGTTCTCTGGTGCATTTGAATCAAGTGTTCATTGTAAACATTTGTTGTAAATATCCTTGGTTGCAACTTCCGAGAGACAGTTGTTTAGCTGGCATATGTTTTGCCATCCTTGGGACCGGTGCGGTGGGGGCACCTCAGAGGGTGGCGTCTACCCTTTTTTGTTAAGGATATTATTGCATTTATGATTCTCCCAAGGGAATTTTTTTTCATATTCTGAATCTGTTAGCGGTTTGCGCCATTTACATACACTTCCATTAGAGATTTATTTCTCTTTTTTCTATTTACTGTTCTTCCATAGTTTCGTTGACATTAATATTTTTTTTACTTCGTGCAATTGAGCCAGGCTACTCCTAGAATGTTAGCTCTTTTGCTCTTGGCGATATCTTTCTGATTCTCAAATGGATATGATCTTTGAATGAAGTCTTTTGTAAGAACCTGCACATCTGTGTTATTTGTTCTTGAGCTTTGATGTTTTAACATGGTCGAGTAGTCTCCTAGCAGAACCTATCCTTATGCTGTTCATTTTGCTCACTCTCACTTGTATGTTCAGGGTGATTTGTTATGCCGGAATATATGGTTGAGTAGTCTATGAGCATCTTGCTGTGCTTTGTATTTTTGTTTTTTGTTTTTGAGCTCTGGTGTCTTAACATGGTTGAGTAGTCCAAGCAGATCCTATCTTTATTCTGTGCATTTTGCTCACTCTCACCTGTATGTTCAGGGTGGTTTTGCTATGCGAGAATATATTCCTGAACTGATGCCAAGAATTGTTGAAGCTTTACTGGATGGAGCTGCTGCTACTAAACGTGAGGTTGCTGTTGCAACTCTTGGTCAGGTTGTACAGAGCACAGGGTATGTTGACTACTTCATGTTGAGCAAATTTGAAGTGACTATATTTTGAACTGCATATAATGTGCATCACACACTGTTCTTATGCGATGCCATTTGCACTAATGTCACACCCCGCTAAAGCGGAAACACGGGGTATAACAGTTTCCGATAAACAATCCACAAGCATAAAGTTCAACCATCATACATTTAATAAAAATACATTACAAAATTTAACAATAGAAAGTTTATCGTGAAATTACAATCCCGAGATAATTCAAGATAGCATTGTTCAAAAGTTTGTACATCCCCCAAGCATATTCGGATCATACGCAGAACGACCCTTAAAATTTACCTTCTTGATTTCCTGAAAAGCATGTACAAAAATATGGTCAACTACGAGAGTTGGTGAGTTCACAGGTTTTAAATATGCACAAAACATTTTATATGCAAGATTTGATAGTTGGAGCATGTTCGTGCTCAAAAGCTTAACTTGAATACTTGGAGCATATACGTGCTCAAATACTTGGAGCATAACTGTGCTCATCAGCTTAACTTGAAAATTTCATGAGTATTGCTTTACGTATGACTTGAGTCGGTATAACTTAAACTTGGTTGAGCCACTACTAAACCGTCCCGGACCCTTGTTTTTGCCCCGTGTGCCTTGACTCAGAGGTGGTCTCAAGCGCCACATGTTCAATCACTTCTCTAGTATAGTGCACTCCTAGCTCGTCAGCTGTAAGAAGTGGGGTTGGTCAAGCCCAAATAGCGCTATCCACTAATACTATAGGCCCAATTTTTCTGGGTTAATAGTAGTGTCGTCTGGGGACTAACTCTTAAATACTCAACATACCAACTATTTAGCGTCATACATCTTACTTTTAAAAATGCTTGAAAACAAGCCTTGGCGACTTAACAGCGCAAAACATTTCAATTAACTCATGAATCATTATAATCGTACTTAAGCATGCTTTTCACCCCAAAATACGTAAAACGATAAAAGAGGGGCTGTGAATACTCACCTTGAGAGTGAACTTGGAAACTTAATGATAGTGCTCAAAATAGGTGCCGCTTCCTTGGTTTCCTATAGTGAAGGTTGCCATAGAGGAAATACATTAATACCCGTTCCTATGTCCAAATGACCCGTCCCAATAACTTATGAAATGCCATTAAGTAGGTTTCAATAGCCAAAACCATATTTAAATCAATTATAGACTTATTATGCTTTAACACTATTTTAGAACTCATTATAATCACTTTTCTAAAAATTCAGCAGAAGTTGTCCAATATTTTGGTCAACAAAACCACTATAGAAACATATCTTCCCAAAGGAATGAATTCACCAAAACTTTTGTGGTAATACTATAGTGTGTCAAGAGTAAATCTGCACTTTTTCATAATTTTTGGATGAGTTTTGATACCTGAAATAATTTCCACAAAGCAGTGTGTCACTGATTTTCGGATCAGTGACATACCTCACTTGTAGCATGCTTTTGAGGTATCAATTCCTTGAATTAGCCCATAATCCTTATATGGGTGCAAACCTAACTCAAAATCCTATCATTTGGAAAAAAAATTCACTCACTTTGGATAATAATTGAGGGAGTTATGGTCTTTGAAAGTTGGGTATATGAATCTGCCAATTCTGGACAGATTACACCACTTTCTTCTAAAATACAAATGAGTGACCAAACCTCCATAATTTTGAGTGATTCTTGATGCTATAAATCACTAATACCTTATATTGAAGTTTTGTAACAAAAAGCCCAAAATTTTAAGGAGTATAAACTGACTTATAAAGCTTGAAAGTGAATGCACATTCCATGACAGCAAGCTGTTGACATGAAGAAGTTTGTATTAACATAAAATGATGATCATTTGGCATGGTTTTCTTCAATAACTCATGGCCTCACATCTTAAGTGAATATACAAAGATTTTAATAACACAAATATACATCATGGATTCATAGCAACTACAAGTGCTCATCCAATCCCATGCATGACAACATAATCACTAAATAAGTGATATTACACCATTTTAGATGCTCTTAATCATATGAGATTTGAGTAATCTCATCCTAAGAGTTTCTTTATACACAAAATTGTTGTAAATATATAAATTTCAGTCCAAAAATCACCAAAATTTCGTGGACCATAGTACCACATTTCATAACACTATTATTTTGATAAAATCTCAAAAATCCCACTTAAATTCCAAGTTTTATGTGAAGATCATTCAATGGTTTACTTGGCAAATGTAATATTTACCAAATGCATCCCATTTCTCTTCTAGAACAAGGATTTTATAACTTCTACATGAGATGGTATGAAACCCTCACATATTGAATAAAAACTTGAAAAATGAAGATATAAAGTGATTACCTTCTTACTTGGAGATGAGAACTTGAATTCTTGAAGTAAAAGAGTGTTTAAATCTTGTTTTCTTCCATGATATTTTCTGGAAATTTGTTGATGATGGTGGTGGATGTATGGTGGCCGATTGAGAGGAAGAAGAAGAGAGGAGTTGAGGAGTTTACTTGGAAAAATGAAATGGGTTAATAGCCTCTATCTCTCAAATTTTAAATTTTAAAAAAAAATGAAGACAAGGAGAGAGAGGAGGTCCAATTTTCTGCCATGTGGCCTTAATGACTCACCTCAAAGAAATAAAAAAATATATATATATAATTATAATGTATACTTGTTTAAAAATCAGATAAGATTGAGAACTGTAACCCTAAATTCTCAGTTTACATCTAAAAATAAATATTATAAATGGATAAATATATTTTACTTTGAAATTAATAAAATCCTATTATTTTAGGTATTTTAGACTCACAACATAATTTCTGGCATTTTTGAGATGTAACGGTCAGTTACTGGACTGTTCCGGACATTCTACGCAACCTCCTAAATTTTTAGGAAACTTTTATCTTAAAAATTTTATGCAATTTAAGGAGTGGCAAATACTTAAATCTTAATTTTTATTAACTTAGAAATTAACCTGAGCACTAATCTTGACGGTTGTCACAACTAATCCACATGCACTGTGTGGAAGTAGTTTTTCACCAGAATGCAGTAAGTACTCCAAACATCGGATTTTGAAAGATGATTGGCTTAGGTATGAAATGAGGGTGTCCGTGTTTTTTGGAATCCAGAGTTTTATATGATTAGTTAATTGGTTGAGTTTTGGGTATAGAATCATGGTGGACAGAAGAAAGATGATTAGGGGCACCAAGGGTATTCTATGAGCACAAATTGACATCCAAATTGTAACTTCTATGGTCTTTGGTCCAATTATTGAGATTTGGAAAAGGTTAACAATGTCTCAGCTAAGGAGTAGAATATATTTTTCTCAGCAGTGATGTATGCTACTAATGTTCTTGTGCTGTGGTATATGTATCTCCCAAAATTTAGTTGAATTAGTTGAGTTGAGGTGTGGCGCCTTTTGACTAGTAGTTTGTATTATTTTTATCCATATATATATATATATATGTATCTTATGAGAATTGGTTGGTCTTTGTTCTTAGTTATGTCATTACTCCATATAACGAGTACCCACAGTTGCTCGGCTTACTCTTAAAGCTGTTGAATGGTGAGCTGGCATGGTCTACACGGCGTGAAGTTCTAAAGGTATGTTGTTGAGCACTTTCTACGCTGTTGTGACTTGTGTATATGGTTTTATGCTGAAACTCTCTGGAAACAATGATTAGGTTCTTGGCATAATGGGTGCTTTGGATCCTCATGTTCATAAGCGCAATCAACAAACCTTACCAGGACCTCTTGGTGATGGTACTCGTGCAACCAATGATGCAGGACCACACATTCAGTCCAGCGATGAGTTGCCAATGGATCTTTGGCCATCATTTGCAACATCGGAGGATTATTTCTCTACTGTAAGATTGAAATATATAAAGAGAAAGGAGTGATACCTGTTGTGTAATTCACTTTTATTACTTTCAGGTTGCTATCAATTCCTTAATTCGGATACTTCGGGACCCTTCTCTTTCTAGTTATCATCAAAAAGTCGTTGGATCTCTCATGTTTATTTTCAAGGTTTGTTGACTTGAAGAATGCTATAATTTAATCGTAAGACCATTTTTCTGCCATATTAATCTTTAATATATCTTTTCATTTATATGTGCAAGATCAGTCGATGGGTCTTGGCTGTGTGCCGTACTTGCCAAAGGTTAGTACATTTAGCTTATGATTTTGAAGCATTGCTCTAATTTTTTTGTTGGTCCTGCTTTTGAGCCGAAGGCAGTATAGCATCATATAAAACTGCATGCACTTTTTTTTTTTATCACCGTTTAGGACCAACAAAACATGTCTCTTATTTGCAAAATTAGGTGGTTAATTTTTTTATTAATGTCAGGAAATGGGTAAATTTACCATCTTTACTATGTTCATTTTCCTCAAATTTTCTGTTCTTTTGGTAGTTCTGTGAAGTAAGGTCGTCTTGTGTCTTGTCTCGGGAATTTATTGCACTGTTGCTAGTGTATCCAAGGTTTTAAAAGATGAAAACTGTTTTCCCTTAGTACCGGGAGGTGTAAGCCTTGATGTGTGTGTAGCTTCCTTGTGTATTGGCCTTGGGAAACCTTGAGATTGGGAGGAGGGGCTGTCTGGCTGAGGCAAGAGGAGAGGAGAATATGTGCAGGAGGGAGGAGAGAAGGGGTGAGGCAGGTGAGGAGAGAAATCGTTGGCTGCTGTGAGAGAGAGGAGAGAAATTGATGTCTGCTGTGTGAGAGAGAGACAGAAGAGAAATCAATCGCCTCTTGAGTCTGAAACTATATTGATGGCTGCTGTGCTATAGGGTTTCTTATATAATTTAATTAGAAGTTCTTAATTTATATCAGGAGATAAAAGAGGCGTACACCTTGGCCTGCCTCAACCGCCAAAGGCCAGTGGCGGATCTAGAAACTTAAGTGACCGGGGGCCTAGGGGTATAAAAAAATCCGAAACCGAATAACCCACCCGATCCAGAACGGTTTCTGGTTATTCAGTTTGCGGGTTAAACAGTTCGGTTTTGATGTTCTTAACCATATTGGTTAACCGAATAGCAAATTATACTTTTATTTAATTTGTATAATTTCTTTCTAGAAGAATTGGTTTGAGCATATATAAAATTAACATTAGGTGAAATGATATACTTTTAAACTAAAAGAACAAGAAATTGAGAGATATTTGACAAAACCATCAACCAACGTTATCATTGTAGCCTGATTGCAAGAACTAGCGGTAACAAAACAATCAATGTGTGGGGGGAATGACCGTCAAGCGAAGGAGTTGGGGGGGGGTCGTCAAAATGGACTGGACCACTGGGGGGAACTAAGGACACAAGAGTATATAGTTTTTACCTAGATTACTTAAAAAATTGACCTTTAAGTGGGGCCCTTCTCCGCATTCTTTCATGTTAGTGCTCCCCTACCTGAGGTGTCTGTCTCATCCGGTGCAGCAGAGGTGTCGCCTCATGCATGCATTTGGAAGGCCTCGCCTCGAGGCGTACACCTCGAGCTTTTGTTGGCACTGATTAAAAAAATGTCTGACAAAAATGTATGCCTTATGCATGAACTGACCTGCATCACTGTTAAACAAGACTTGGAATAAGTTATTCATGATGTTGGCATCCCTTGTCTGGAACTAGTGTTGTTCATACTTCTTCCTTATTTGGTTAGGTTTGTATGCTTTTTACCGTATTTTAAGAAACATATGTTGTGTAAAAGAAGGGGATAAGATGGAGATAGGTGCAGTCTGATATAGCATGTAAGATATTTGTTGAGAAGCGAGGCTGTCAAAATGAAGTGGAAATCTATTAGCTTGTAGGCATAATCATTACTAGAAAAAATTGGCTTCATGTTAGAAATGCAAACAAATAGAGTTTATGTTTCCCTGAAAGTAGAAATTTTATCCTGCTGAACTCTGAAGGAAGTTAGAGCAGAGGAACATATCAGGTTGTTACTGATTAACTATCTAGTCCTCATCTGCCGAACTATTTTATACCGAGTTTTTGCCTCATGATGGATTTATAAAATAGGAGAAGGTGAAATGTAAGAAAGCGAAGATGTTCTTGTTTTTACTGATACGAAGGGTTCAAAGGCACTGCACAAAAATGTATTGTGTTTGTGCCAATCTGTTGAATCACATACAGTTTATAGATGAGTCAAATTTTTTGCCGGTTTTATTGTTCTAGAAACTTCTCGTATACTTTATGTGCTTTCTTAAATAGTTTGTGCTAACTTTCTGATATACCTTCTTCAATCTCTAGGTTTTACCTGACTTCTTTCACACTATCCGTACATGTGAAGATAGTCTGAAGGAGTTCATAACTTGGAAGCTTGGAACTCTTGTTTCGATCGTGCGGCAGGTAGAATTATACTTTGGCCTGTATGCTTATAAAAACTATTGTTTTTTTGCCTTCATGATATCATTGACCATTCTTGGTTGCATGTCTAGCATATTCGCAAATATCTACCAGAGTTGCTCTCTCTGATATCGGAATTATGGTCATCATTCAGCCTGCCAGCAGCTAACCGCCCTGTTCATGGACCCCCGGTAAAGTGTTCTTATGATGAAGAGATCACATAATGCACTGGTGTCGGTGCAAAACGATAGAAAGATGAATCTCTTGGTTTCACTATGCAATAATGTAATTGTTTGCATCTCCTCTTTTGACTTCCTCACCAGATCCTGCACCTAGTTGAACAACTTTGTCTGGCCCTCAACGATGAATTTAGGAGATATCTTCCTATAATTCTCCCATGCTGTATTCAAGTTCTGAGTGATGCGGAACGGTGCAATGATTACACTTATGTCCGTGACATTCTTCGCACCTTGGAAGTATTTGGTGGTT
The DNA here is from genome assembly GCA_954870635.1 of Arctium minus. Lineage (NCBI taxonomy): Eukaryota > Viridiplantae > Streptophyta > Magnoliopsida > Asterales > Asteraceae > Arctium > Arctium minus. The sequence continues at coordinate 43,440,295 of OX941092.1, read as the reverse complement.
AGTGTGATTGTGGAAATAACACAACATCATTGATGAATTTGAGTTGTAATAAAGGCTTATCATGTCCAGAAACCATAATGTAACTTTGTACTACAGGGACATTGGATGAACACATGCATCTACTTCTTCCTGCGCTAATACGATTATTTAAAGTGGATGCTTCGGTTGACATAAGGCGTGCTGCTATAAAGACCTTGATAAGATTGATTCCTCGTGTTCAGGTTATTGGAGATGGCCTTTGGACTTAATAAGTTTATTGTGATGATATGTATGTATTATAAATTATTGACTAAAATACCATCAACTTCTATTGTTTTTATTAGGTTACAGGTCACATTTCGGCACTTGTGCATCACCTGAAGCTTGTATTGGATGGGTATGTTACCCTCCCAACTATTATTGGCCTTCACATATATGAAGGTGGAAATTGCCCGTGATCAAAGTATGCAAATTGACTCAGGCAGCATAAGCTGGAACTTTAAAATATGTATTTAGTTCAGCCTGTTCCTTGTTAGAACCATGCCTGGGACTTTCTCTTCCGTGGCCTTGACACCCTCCATCAACAATTTTCACCTTAGGTTGAAATTTTGGCTTTAAATAAGGGGGATATAAATAAATGGAAATTCTATCTTGTTTGCAAAGTCACTAAATCAGATTGCATAAAACCTGAGTGAGGCCAGATTATTTGCTAGTTTTGTGGTACTTATAAATATGGAAGTCCAACTTTATCTATCACCTCTCGAATGTTGGGAAGTTGTATATGTGTTGGTGTTTGTTGATTCAGTTGTATTGGGTTGACCAGGGGCGGAGTCAGAAAACTAATATAGAAGGGCCTAACAATAATGTAAGAAAAGCAGTGGTTTCGTGGTTGGCAAGATCGTTAAAAAATATATTTTTTGTTAAATGTTTATCCATATGCTATAGCAATTAAAATTCAAACAAATTACAATTTTACATTAATTATAATCACCTTTACATAATTTCATTCAAATACAAAGTATTAAATTGAACTAGTTAATTAAAGTTTAGGTAATTAGATTTTTGTAGACATTTTGTCATTTACTTAAAAAACCAAAGACAGAAAACTTCTTGTTTTTTTTATTATTAATGCATTAAGAGAGTGAAACCCTATTGGAGAGTTGGGGCTTTGGGTGGTTTTTATGGCTGTTTTCTAATAATAGTAATTATCTTATATATAAATATATTGGGTTGGGACTATGGTTAGGGGGGCTTGGCACCACCTTGTCCCCCCATTGTCTATGCCCCTAGAGTTGACGTTTGGCAATAAGAATCACATAAGCTTCATCAATCTTATGCTACCTTACGTCCAAGATTTATAATTTGTTATGCTGTTATCTTCTCTTATGCTTGCCTATTTCTACAGATTTGAGACAACTCCATCTTTCTCTTATCTTCTGTCTTTGTCATCTTCTTTTTTCTGAACTCCCTCTAAATCTTAAAAACGTATTGAGATAGTTGATTATTGATTATCTACAGTTGGCCAATAGTAAAGCAATCATGATATAGAGAATATTTAAATAGAAAGGACATCTCTGAAGCTTTGATTCCTGCTTCCGGCTTTCTCATGTTGGGTTATTTAATTTTATGTATAGAAAGAAAGATCCATTTTCTGGACTCTGAAGTTTGATTTTCATATCTGGTTCTTCTTGTGGCTTACCTTGCTATTATTAGTCATTGTTACATCTGTCAATCTGTGTAATACTGTAACAGTTCTGCTTAGTTTTCTGGGTAAAGCATGGATCTTTGTTAAATTTATGAATATCAGCAATCTCTTTTAGGTGGAAGACCAACTCTAAAATGCTTAATCAGGCTTTATATTTGCCTTTTTGTCTGTTGCATGTCTAATAAAAGAGTTGGTTTGCTTGGGTACATTGTTTTACCGATGGCAAGTGCTACTTTCTGTTTTGCATTAAGTGAGGCTCAGTTCTAGCATATATGATAAATCTTTCAATATTTATCTGTGATTCTTGTTGCTGGGAATATGCCTTTAGCTAGGGATTATCATTTATTCAGCTGTGGGATAATTAAATCATCTTTTATATTTATTTATTTATTTATCATGATCTACTGTCTAGATAAAATACGTTCTTAACGTTTTTTTGATGTTAGTTTGAAGAAGAAGAGGATAAGAATGTGAAACCTAAAAGTACCAGTGTACCACCATGTTCGTAATAAAGCTGTGTTCGGATCTCTCCTCTCAGTGTTTGTGTACTGTCTTTTGGATATGTACTTGGATGCCAATTATGTGTTTTAGTCACTGACATGAGGTGTAAGAGTATATTTGTGTCCCAAGAGGTAATTTGTGGTATAAGAGTATATTTCTGCCCCAAGAGGTAATTTGATGCCAACCATGTGTTCAAGTGACCGACAAGTTTTGTCATCATTTATATAAATGGTTAAATGCAACAACCTGAACTTGTGTCTGAAGCGATTTACTCTTAAGGTTTTCTTCCTTGTAGTGTTAATGGACTCGTCAACTCTTCCTGCTTATTCTGATCATAATTGCAATGTCTGCCCATCGATAATATCCTTATGTCTAATTAACTACATTTTCAAAATTAGGCATTTGGTAAAAGATTTGCCAAAATTTTCCTATTTATTAGCAGCATACTAGTTTATAATTTTTGAGAAGAAAGACAATAAGTCTTGAAATGCTAAAGAAATCTTGGCCACATTTTTGTTTAAGCTGGGAATCAACTTCATCCCTTTCTTCTATGGATTCTGTGTGTATGATGTTTAGTTATGATTTTAATTTCTTCCACGATATTATCTTCATGTATGCAGAAAAAATGACGAGCTTAGGAAGGATGCTGTTGATGCACTTTGTTGCTTGGCACATGCTCTTGGCGAAGACTTCACAATTTTCATCCCATCAATTCACAAACTTCTTCTTAAGCATCGCTTGCGGGTCTCCTTTGTGCTCATTATTTTATTTGCATTTTTTGTGAAAATCATTGTCCTGCATTTGTAGAGATTAATGTTTTACATATTTTCACTTTCAGCACAAGGAATTTGAAGAAATTGAGGGGCGGTTGCAAAGGCGTATACCGTTAATTATGGGAAGTGTGGCTGCACAAAGGTCAATCCGGCAGCCTCCTGTTGAGGTTATTAGTGACCCTTTGAGTGATATGGAGAATGATCCTTATGAAGATGTGCACAGACAACTGAAAGTTCATCAGGTATTTCAATAGTTATATGACCCCTCCTATTCCTTGTCAAAAGTGACATTCAAATCATCATTCTTCAATACCATGCATGAGGTGAATCATTACTTTTCAATCTCATGCATGAGGCGAGTCATTATTCTTGAACTGAAGTTAATAGCATGTGGCTTGTTGTCATTACTCTTCAACATCATGCATGATGTGACTCATTTAAGTGTTCCATAGATCTTGTTAACATGTGAGGTTAGGATGAATATGAAAGATCTAGGCACCAGGTATTAGTCCCTGGGGAGCATTTACTTTGATAATCATAATTTCCCATAGGTTAACGATGGTCGATTACGTGCTGCTGGAGAAGCTTCTCAGCGTAGCACAAAAGAAGATTGGGCTGAATGGATGAGACATTTCAGCATTGAATTACTAAAGGAATCGCCTTCTCCAGCTCTACGAACGTGTGCTAGGCTTGCACAATTACAGGTATGGCTATATGGATATTAGTGTAAATAAATGTCTATTGAAATTCAGTTGTAACCATAATTGTTTGCAGCCGTTTGTTGGACGAGAGCTGTTTGCAGCAGGATTTGTTAGCTGCTGGTCGCAACTCCATGAGTCGAGTCAAAAAGCACTTGTTCGCAGTTTGGAGATGGCATTTTCTTCTCCTAATATACCGCCTGAAATTCTTGCTACGTTACTTAACTTGGTATGACCATCTTACCTTTTGTGTTGGTAACTTTTTCAAGTGGGAAGTTCTCCATGCTGCTTTTAAATATGAAGTTGTTGGAACTTTGACGAAAGTAGACCTTAAACTGGATGCATGCTTGTCATATTATATGCTTATTAATATTTCAAATATCAAGAAGTTGGTGTAGAGATAACTTGTGCTATTTATTTAAAATATCCAAAATAATTATTGCCGAAAACATGAGCATGTTTGATACAGTTGAGTGAGCTTAGGCACAAAGCAGTAGGCCAATGCCATGATCTTTCTGTCGATTCGTATTTGATTCGTATAAACTCTAAAGGGGATGTCTTAATAAGGATGGATATTCTTATTTGTTGAAATGGTATTGCTTGCTTGGACCTATCCTTGTTTTCATTCAGTAACAGTATTGTCGATGTTGTAATACCCTTCTCTCACTGAAGAGTGCTAATCTTCTCGATATTGCATCTTAACTGAGTTATGTGCTGTTTTCGGTTGCTCTTGAAATAGATTGGCAGCTGATAAATGTATTTGCATGTAGGTTGATTCTTAGTAACCTATAAAACTTGAAACTTCTTTTGCAAAGATAGTGGATGCATCCTTCAGGCTTTTTGTTTTGATTGCTATTAAACATATTGTGGAACATGTAATAAATTAGTTTGCTTGGTGGTGTACGCCTTTAATGTTTGATGTTGGAGATTATTTATGGTAACATGTGTGGATGCTTTTAGTCAAGTGGAGACATATCTCTTCACGGAGTTAAATGGAATGCTGGATTGCATGTGATTTTGTGATCCCTCTACAGAAATCTGTACTATTTGATTAATGGTCCCTTCATTTGGCTCAAGACATACCTCCACTTACCATCTTTTGTGATCTCCTTGCAGAAATCCATACTTGTGATTTATCCTTTTTTAAAATACTAAGATTTTTTTGGCCATGACTGGTTGGACAGTGTTAAAAATATTCACCTGTGTACCGACACTGACATTAACCACCATGGCAAAGGGAAATTAAGACATTGTTTACCTTTGCCATATCTATTGTGCAGTCATGTGGATGCAGATGGTTAACAAGAATTGAAAACCATAGTATAAATTACTGAAATCCACTTGATCTTGGTTAACACTCTTGGTGCGTTTCCATGCATATCTTGCAGTGCATGTTGTGGTTTCCCTTGGTGCAGATACAAGTTTTTTGAATTATGTTGCTACATAATATGAAATATTAGCTGCATGGCACCATGTGTTTTTTGGAGAAAGATAACCGAGACGATTATATGCAGTTGTTAACTTTTTGCCTACAATTTGTTTGCATCTAATTCTTAATATCAATTGACAACCAGTACTTTTACAGGCAGAGTTCATGGAACATGATGAGAAACCCCTTCCTATCGACATTCGTCTTCTTGGTGCTCTTGCTGAAAAGGTTTGATGGCTTAGAAAGTCTATTTACAAACTCCTGATTTATAAGTTTCTGTTCTATTTTTCTAAGCATAGTTAAACTTAGATGTGTGTTTATGTTGCAGTGTCGAGCATTTGCAAAGGCTTTGCATTACAAAGAGATGGAATTTGAAGGTGCTCTTTCCAAGAAGATGGACGCAAACCCTGTTGCTGTAGTTGAAACACTCATTCATATAAATAATCAGTTACATCAACATGAGGTGCATATGTATTATATTCTCTATAGTTCTACTTATCTGGTCTTTCATATGCCAAGCTGATATGTATTATTGTCTACCTCCAATGTTCTTGCAATACTGTTGTCTTTGTTATGGAGTATTGACATATTTATGAATTTAGGCTGCAGTTGGGATATTGACCTACGCTCAACAGCGTTTAGATGTGCAACTGAAGGAATCATGGTAAATCATGGATCCTGAAATTACTCGCACCTTCATATCTTCTCCTGTAACTATTATGTTGGTCTTGTAAAAGTTCTTCTGACACTATTACTAAATAGTTATGTTGCTTTGCAAATACAAGGTATGAAAAATTGCAGCGTTGGGATGATGCCCTTAAGGCATACACAGCAAAATCTGCTCAGGCGTCAAGTCAACATCTAATATTGGACGCTACACTAGGTGTTTTTTTGTTGTGATGCTCTGAATTTTCAGTATTTTATGTGCTCTGTGCTTGTCAAGTAATTTTGTTGCTTTAGATTAAGGAGCATATATTCACCAACATTCTCATGGTACAAGTGAATTGTTTTTTTTTTTTCAAAAATGAAAATTTCCATGGTACAAGTGAATTGACAATTTTTATTGGGTGCATCACAGCTTCTTACAGAACTAACCGACGAACTGCTACCTTCCCTCCTGACTCAATCACTTTAACAGCTAACTAATGTTAACTAAAACACCCCCACCACTTAAGTAATTGATTCACTCCTCTCTCATCCAATTTCTCCAACAATTCTAATAGATTCAACACTTTTAAAAGACTGGAGCTTTTTTTAAGGTCTTGCATTCTTTCTTCTCTGCCTTCAAAAAGAGAAAGCTTCATCCTTCTTCCCCTAACAATGTTTGAAAGCAAATAACTAGTCTCTACTGAAAGAATATCTATCGCTCGATGATCTTTATCCCCAAATGCAACAAACTTGTCTTGGATCGTATCTTGCAAGCGATCTTTATCCTTTTTTTCTGAAACATCATCAGATGCGGTATGCCGACGCCCTCCCATATGCGTGGCCCTTTCAGCCTTCACGATCCACTCGTCCGGATTTGTTCCACTGAAGATCGACGCCTCAAGCCTTCTGCCCTTGAAATCCTGAAACTTCTCCATAATTAGAATTTATAACATCTTCTTTTGGTTTCCTCACACTTATATCAATATGCTCATCCTCCTTTGATCTTGTGGTTGCTATCTTTTTCAGCTTATCTTCTTGTAATTTCAGCAGCACTTCATTTTGTTTTTTCTAGATTTGAACATTTCTTATATTGACTTGATCTCCACCTGCACTGTTTTAATGCTCCCCTCCGAAAATTTTCCCTTATTAATTGTATGTCCAAAGGCTAAATCCAGCTGATTTCCCACAAATTTGTCTCCCCAGATCCACCTGTTACTCTTGTTACTTTCTTGACAACCACATTGCCTTGTGGGATTTTACAGTCAGCCCCTTATTTTTTTTTCTTTCCAAATAAGCGCCTCGTGGATGTTGAATACTTCTCCATTCACATGGCACAGGACTTCAGTCTCATTTCCACCTTCTCGGTGTATTAGGAAGAAAATGTATTTATGTTCTATAACAGTTCACACTTTACTCTCACGAGGCTTTTATTGTCACTTCATACAAGGTTTCAATGTATATATAATCTATGTAGGGAATTTTGTAATATTTATCTTTATCATTTTAAAGTATCTAATTAAAATGTTTCTTCATTCACCTGTCATTAGGACGGATGAGGAGCCTTGCCGCACTGGCTCGATGGGAAGAACTTAATAATCTATGTAGGGAATTTTGGACACCTGCAGAGCCAGCTGCTCGATTAGAAATGGCACCAATGGTCTGTTGATAACTTCATATGACTATCCTTGCTTGCTTATGTTATAGTCTTATCGTTTTCTGCTTTTCCCTTAGGCTGCTAACGCTGCCTGGAACATGGGCGAGTGGGATCAGATGGCAGAATACGTATCTAAACTGGATGATGGTGATGAAACTAAACTCAGGTTGTTGGGGAACACTGCTGCCACAGGTGATGGAGGCAGCAATGGTACATTCTTCAGGGCTGTCCTATTAGTTCGTAGGGGAAAGGTCTGTCTGGAATCTGGACCTGTTTACTACTTGGGCATCGTTTGGCAAAAATAAGCTAGCTTATTTTTTGAGTACATGTTTGGATGGACATAAGCTAGCTTATTGATAAGCTACTTGGAGTAGCTTATGAGAAGCTTTTTGTGACTTTTTCCAATTATACCCTTATTAATATTACTTATTATTCATTAATTATTATTTATAAATAAATTTCAATTATTAAAAATTAATTATTATTAATATTAATTGAAAATTATTAATTATACATTGATGTCAATTTTTAATTATTTAGAATTATTGTTAATCATATCAGATATATATATATATATATATAATATTACTCAATATATTTTAGTTATCAATTACTATTATTTTTTTTAATTATTTATTTCTATTCATATTATATGTAATGGTTATCTAAACTCATAAGTTAATGTACATTTTTTCAAAAAATTGTTTTAACAAATTCAAAATTTATAGTATATATATAATAATAAATTTTAAATTATTTTTAATAACGTATTATATTATTTATTTTTTCTTTACAATCTTGTTTGTATTAATTAACATATTATATTACTATAAATTTGTTTTTATTATATTATGAAATATTGTAATTGATTATTTTTCAAAATCTCCTTTTTGGTCATTTTACATGCTTATCAGCTAGTTTTTGCCAAACATGACTTATTCATCAGCTAGCTTATCAGCCACCAATTAGTTTGCCAAACATAGCCTTATTGTTATTTGGATATTTGTCATAGTAAGGCTTAAATTTTACAGTATGATGAAGCCCGTGAATATGTTGAAAGAGCAAGAAAATGTTTGGCAACTGAGCTTGCTGCATTGGTTAGTTTCTAAGAACTTCTATGGTTTCCCATTCCTTAGCAACCATGTACTATTTTCTGCACTACCAGTATACACAAATGTAAAGATTGAGACTAGCAAAAGTGTATGCATGCTTGAGATATCACTTTTGATAGAATCATATGTGTTCATGCGGTTATCATTTTAATTCTTCTCTCAAGTTCAAATGACATGTTATGCAATTCATTTTATTTGATCTGCCAGTTCCCACAGTAGCTTTGCTGGAACCAAGGGTTTTCCATCACTAATGGCTGAGTTTCCAAAAGCTACTGGTTATTAGATTGTAGATTCTGATTCTTGTGTATGCTGATTTGGATAAGTTCTGCATTGGATTTCATTGTATGATTTGGAATTTCTTGAAGTTGCTTTTTGCTTTTTATAGTTCTAATATGGAAATTAAACTCACTCCCTCGTGTCTCTAAAGAGACTTGAACTCACAATCTAAAGGTTGAACAGCCATAATTGGTACCGTTGGGACAAGGCCTCTTTGTCTAGAAGTTGCTTCTATTTTTATTCGATCTAGTATTTTCATGTCTGATATTATTTGCGGTGTATTATAGAATTTTGTTTTGTACAAACCTGTTAAATTTATAAGTACGCTTTTATGTTATGTTTTTCTTCCAAACATTGATATCACATTGAATATTTGAATTTTGTTGTCTTTGCTCTTATATTACATATTAGGATAAATTGAGTGTGGGGTGTATAGATTAATCTTGAAGTATTATCCATCTCAGCGAAGTGGGAAAAAGTTTGATTCAAACCCATTACCATAAAAAGTGGAGGAGCGACCCTGTCACTAGGCTGCAGTTTTTCTACGAGTGATTCAGTATATGCAAATAATGGAATTGGTATAGGAGTATAAAAGCTATCATGAAGTTCCTAAAGACACAAACTAGAGGGGGAAATTCAAGTGGTAGTTTGTCATGCATGAAATTTGTATTCGGAGTTCTCTTTGCTGACTATGTTATAACATGTAGGTTCTTGAGAGCTATGAACGAGCCTACAGTAATATGGTTCGTGTTCAACAGTTGTCAGAGTTAGAGGAGGTATTTTAATTAAGCATTTTCTGAAGTTCTGTTCTTTTGTTTTTATAGGATTTTCTGTTATAAAGCATGTCATTCTTATTTTTTTTTCTGACAGGTAATTGATTACTGTACTCTTCCAGTTGTTAACTCTGTTGCTGAGGGGCGAAGGGCGCTCATTCGAAACATGTGGAAGGAGCGCATCAAAGGAACAAAACGGAATGTCGAGGTACATAGTGAAAGTGTAGGACATGCATTACCTGATACATATGGATCTCGTTTATACCACAGATCTATAAGTTTAATAATCTGTGGACTTGCTAATTGGTAGATGTGGTACTTGACAGTTAATAGAAACATGGACAGTGCTTCTTTTAAAAATACTGTTTGTGACGTTGTGTCAAACCTAATATGTTTTATTAATGAGCACAAACTAACTGCATTCCCAAATTTCTAAAAGTAATTTTGTTATCAGTTGGCCTGTTACGCACTTGGTTCAAGAATATGCACATCCACTGAGGCTATATTTGTATCCCAATGTCCTTGGTTACTTGTGATATTATCTGTGGAAGTCGTGGTACCTGTTCATCATTCCAATCCCAAGTTGGTAGTTTTGTGGTTATTCTGTTTTTTTTTTGTTTTGGTCTTGATTACTGTAGAGATGTCTGCTAAGTTCTATTCCTTGCTGGTTGGTCACATAAGTCAGGTTTATGGGCACGTTGCCTTATAATTTCAGTGACATAGGTGCGCAGATAGTGAGAGCCTGCGATGAACTATTGTTTTTAGTTACCTTTCCATTTCAAATTTATCTTCTGGGTGGTTGCATTCTTGTTTAGTCTCTGCTTTTGATGTAGGTTCTGAAAATTTTGATTTATAGGTTTGGCAAGCTCTTTTGGCAGTCAGGTCACTTGTATTACCTCCTACAGAAGATAGTGAAACCTGGTTGAAATTTGCTTCACTTTGCCGAAAAAGTGGTAGGATTAGTCAAGCGAAATCTACTTTAATTAAACTCTTGCAGGTTGGTATTTTTTGAAGTAATTGAGATGTCAGGTTAGGCGTTGTTCTCCCTCTTATCTGTAATTTACCTATTACCATTTTTTTAGTTTGATCCTGAAACAACTCCTGAAACTCTACGATATCATGGGCCTCCGCAAGTAATGCTTGCATACTTAAAATACCAATGGTCACTAGGGGAGGACCAGAAGCGCAAGGAAGCTTTTGCTAGGCTGCAGGTAGGTTAATCATTTCTTTTTAGTTTTTGGAACTTGTAAATAGAACCACTTGCCAATTACATTATCTACTTCAGGCGAACAACATTCTTAGAATTAGTCGTCAGCATGCTATTTTTACTGCTTTTGCCGCTTATTCTTTTTTAGGATCTAGCCATAGAGCTTTCAACCACATCTGGTCTTCAAGCATCTACACCAACTGGCTTGGTTGGCGTTCCAAATGTATCACTTATGGCACGTGTATATCTGAAACTCGGAACGTGGCAGTGGTTTCTTTCCCCTGGTCTGGATGATGCTTCTATACAAGGTAGCCACTTTGATGCAGATAAATTTTGAGCTTCTTTTACTTGAGATACTGTAATTATCATATCTTCTGATGATCTATTGTCTATGCTCTAGAAATTCTTAGCTCGTTCAGGCATGCGACCCATTGTGACACAAAGTGGGCGAAAGCGTGGCATACTTGGGCCCTCTTCAATACAGCAGTGATGTCTCATTACACTTTAAGAGGTCTTCCTAATTTCGCTGCACAATTTGTAGTAGCTGCAGTCACTGGATATTTTCATTCTATAGCTTGCGCAGCACATGCTAAGGGGGTAGATGATAGTTTGCAGGTGAGTCATTACCTTGGTGTGGACTTTATGTCTTAGAGATTCTTACATATTTGGTGTTAAATTTGGTGAACTTTATGCATGTTTAGTCTATTTATCTTTATTCTACCTATTCATTTCTTGGGTGTGATCGATAAAATGATTTAAGCAGCGATGTGCTTTTGTAATTTCTATTAGAATTTCGTATATTACTCATAGTAAGAATCATAATATCCTTATCCATGATTTTCTTATATTTCTAATGTTTTTGAGTTAATTTTCTGGTTTATAGGATATCCTTCGTCTTCTCACTTTGTGGTTTAACCATGGAGCTACTGCTGAGGTTCAAATGGCATTACAAAAAGGATTTTCACATGTTAATATCAACACGTGGTTGGTTGTTTTACCTCAGATTATTGCCAGAATACATTCAAACAATCATGCCGTGAGAGAATTAATACAATCTCTTCTGGTTCGCATAGGACAGAGCCATCCACAGGTCTGCTTCTATTATGATGCTAATTTGCTTTGCAGCATTGCATGATTATTGATCTATAACTTGGCATATGTCTCCAAACTATTTACCTTTCAGCATCTGGCATATATGTATGGTAGTTGTATCTTTACTTTGTTGATGATAAGTTGAATATTTAAATGGCATAGTTTTGAAAAGGGTTTACGCTACCTTCTGCCCCCCCCCCCCCCCCAGTCGGTCCCACGACAATCATAGGGGTGGTAGATATTGCTTTTGTAAGGAGGTGGATGGTGCCCTGGTTTAAACCCGTTGTGGAAAATACTGCCTCTTTACCGTTGGGACAATTAAATCTGTAAAGTGTGTTGGAGCATACTATAGTCGAGGAATGGAAACTTAGTTGGTTGAAATGGCATGCCTTGTAAAGGCTCATTGTTCAGTTTATCAGCCTTTCCTCAATATGTGTAGTAAAATTTTCGTGGGTTTATTTCTTCACAGCCAAGGGACATAGAACACATTTGCTAAGATTGCAACCTGGCAGACACATTTTACGTCAACTTTTACTGATTCATATTTAAGCACACACTTTTCTAATTCAAATTCTGTTGCAGGCTCTTATGTACCCTCTTCTTGTGGCTTGCAAGTCAATAAGCAATTTACGTAAAGCTGCAGCTCAGGAAGTGGTTGATAAAGTTCGGCAGCATAGCGGTCTTTTGGTGGATCAGGTGAAATTATAACAATGACTTGTTTTTTTTTTGCTAAAGGGGACGAAAACCGTGAAAAAGCTATAACAATGATTCTTAACGTAATTTTATTTTCGCTTTCTGGTGTTAAGCTGACTACTAGTTTCGTTTATGTGAAGGCACAACTTGTATCGGAGGAGTTGATTAGGGTTGCCATTCTTTGGCATGAAACGTGGCATGAGGCACTAGAAGAAGCGAGTCGTTTGTATTTTGGTGAACATAACATTGAGGGAATGCTAAAGGTTTTAGAGCCATTGCATGAAAAGCTTGAAGAAGGTGCAAGAATGAACAACACAACCATAAAAGAGAAGGCTTTTATTCAGGTTGATTTAGATTTTCTTAGCAAGAGCTTATATAATTCTTCTTTAATAGTTTTAAACTGCACGTATAGTCTGGCAATTACTTCCTAAGGTTTCTAAGTTCTACCAATCAGTCTTCAACCTTATTATCTCATCTACCTCTGATGATGGCTATGTGCGCCATCTTTTTTCTTCTCTGGTTTGGTGTAGCCATGACTATCTTTTTTCTTCCCTGATTGGTGTGGCAATGACTATTTGATTTAGCTAAGATGGGTTCAACAGTATGAGAAATTTCTGGCAACCATCCATTGTGCAATTTTGGGGAGGGTCATAGCTATGTTTATTACAAACTGCATTATCTATTACATGTGTTCCTTGACAACATACACACTTCTGGATGTTAGATTGGTTTTATCCAATTCCTGGTGTGAATTGGTTTTTAGTATAGGTATAAGGGTTCATGGAACAAGCAAATATTCAGCTACTTATATGTAGTTCATGAGAAGTAACTCTATTTGTTATAGTTGCTAAATACATCCTCAAACATAATGAAAACTCAAAGTAGAATCATATCAATAAATCTTTACAGAAGTACTGTAATTATTTGAACTGTCCCATTCCAAATGTAGTGAACTAGAATCATTAACCAAATCGCTATTCAGAATAATTTGTAAGTACTTAAAGAATCTGTCAAACAAAGACTTACCCAGGGTCATTTGGGCTTTTACTTGCTCCACTCATTTTTTTGGGGCTAAGTTTTGCTTCCCATAACCTTGATAAACAGAAGTGTGTTTTAGTTTCTTCTCATCTGTACCAAATCCGCTTTCATTAAAAAAACGAACTTTCTTCCACTAAACTACATGATTAATGCTGTCACTCATTGAAATCGCGAAGCAAACAAGTTGAGGCTTTTTGGCGTCATCTGAGGCTTCCCAAATCGCACCTTCATCATCATCATCAGAAACTACTGTAACATCAATGTGCCATACAGTTGTTCAATGCAGCTTTTATCTGCTTCAATAAGTCAATCGACTTTGCAGGCCTTGTTTAAACTTTTCAAACCCATGGCACTCTCTTCTATGTATTGGTGGAATTCACATGACTTCCTAGGCTTTTTACATGGTGCACCATCACTATGTGTTTTTACTAGAACTGGGTCACTACTGTTGGCGAATTGGTGTTCAAATGTAAAAGAATCTGATCATGGGGCAGATTATGGTGGGAAGGAGCCATGCCATCCAATTAGGTGACATTGGTTTAGGCTAGCAGTGGGCCCTATCCTCGGTATAGTAACATACCAAATTGGATAATGTTTCTTTTGGTGATATATATATATATATATATCTTCTGATCATCATTTTATAAGATTTTTGTATTGTTTATCTTAATATTGATTGGTGTATCTTCATGGAATTTCAGACATATCATCATGAATTATTAGAGGCGTATGAATGCTGTATGGAATATAAGAGAACAGGAAAAGATGCAGAGCTTACTCGGGTATAATGAATCTTAATATTTTCGTATTCAATTGCACCTTGACTTAATGGATAATCTTCGCATTTTTGTTTGTGCTAGTTATACTTTCCTAGATTGATCATTAATGAATCACATATGCTTGTAGCCTATAAAGTTCATTTTATTGAAATATTGCTCAAGCATTTATTCTCTTTTTCTTAGTGTACTTACGGTGGCAATACTGGTAGCTTGGATTTTTGTTTGCATCTGCGTCACATTTATTTATGTCTTGGTAAATAGTTTTGAATTTGTCTCTTGTTTTTGGTTTTTTGGATAGCTAGTGTGCTATGTCTTTTTTTCCTGGTTTTTGGTGGGCATGTCAACCTATCTGAACACGATTATGGACGTGTTGGTGGGTTGGGTTGCTTCATGGAGTATCCAAACTTGCCTTACTGGAATGCTGTAAATTGAGCCGCAGCAACATACACTTTTCAAGGCTTGTTTCAATTGCAAAGACCTGGAACTTATTTCTCTTTCAAGGAATCTTTCACGATTTGTGCTACATTTATTGGTTTTTGATTCTCCCATTGTCACCCTCTTTTCCAGTGTCATATTATTTCAATCTTTAATATGGATTTACTTGTCGTTCGTATCACATGTATGGTAGGTAGCTTGAGTTACGGTATGGTTTCTACTTGATTGAGTTGGCCTTTGGTTGAGAAGAGTCCTTTGGGTCTTCAATTTCAGCTTCCATGTTGCTAAAGATGACATTGTCATGCATCGATCTACTGGCCCAAGCCCAATATTATGCTCTATATTCTAGAAGAAGGGGTAATTGGGTAATTCTAAATAAATTGGTACTATAAATAGGGTTAAGAGGGAGGAGTAGAGTATCCAGAAAATTTTTCATTGTTTTGTTTAGGAGAGACTAGCCTCTCGAATGCTAGATGTTCCCACTTTACTTTCCATTTAATCATACATCCGATTACTTATTTTCTTTGATCCCTTTGTGAGCTTGGTTCATAACAGACATGCACCACCCTACTTATTGTTTTATTTATTTATTCTTATGCATTTGATAAATGTCCATGCATAGTTAATAACCCCAAGGAGACTATATGTTGCTTATAGATTTGTTGCATAGACATCAGCCAACTCACCTGCTAGCTGCTTAATTATACTGCTGTTGAGTTGCCATCTGGAAGTTCTATTTGATCTAATGGAATGTCATCTTTTCATATTTAACAAAAAAAATCTTTCAAAAGACATGCTTGCCTATCAGCACAGTCACAGTTAGGCTCCGTTAAGATACCTTCTTACTTAACCCACAGTCTGTGTTGATGAATTGAATATGCTTTTTTCAGGCCTGGGATCTCTACTATCATGTCTTTAGACGGATAGATAAGCAGCTTCAATCTCTTACGACCCTGGACCTGCAGGCAAGTAACCTTTTCATGCATTTACCTACATCTGAAGGCTAATGAGAAGTTGGACACAAAAGATTGTATGCGTATCACATGTTCTCAAAATGTTTGTGAAAATTGCCCTTCGGACCTGCCTAAAGAGTAATGGTAAATTTTGGTTGGCAATGTTATTTACTATGCGAATTCCGCGGAGCCACTTTTTGATATTAGTGATTCCTTTTTTGAAATAACAACCTTCAAAATTCGTATAGAGACACTTTACAGATAAGATGATCGGAAAAAGGTGAATACCGCTATGTATAACACTTCAAATATGTTTTTGCTGGAAGAAAGTGTTCTCATCTTGTGATGTTAAATCTAAGCTTCTTACATGTAGCTTAAATTAAACATTTGCCTTTCTGGTTCTAAAGAAGACAATAGTGTGTAGATTGCTTTTTCTAGTGCCTCGGGAAACAATTGTACCTACAGTGCATCAATGAACATGTATTTTATATCAGAAACTGACCCAGGTAGATGTTCCCTGCACTAGGTGTGTAGGTTAGGGTAAAGGTGGTAGCAAAATTTAAGCTCTAAGACAGAGATATACAGGGCATGGATAATTATGTGACAGTTTCTAGATTGTGGTATTGTTTGAGATGGTGCCACAAAGAATTAATGATTTTACATGCTGATTGTTTTGTTCTCTTCTAGAGCACAGAAGAATGAGGGAAGGAGATCTCATGTGTCAGTAGATGTGCTTTTCACATCAACTAATTATAAATTACACACTTATCTGCTAGCTATAAACTTATAATAAGAAACAGTAAGGGATCGTCCAGCATATCAGATCCTGCACCCAAATTCTGCCACTTCTGCAGCATTGTGAATGTTATGCCAGTGTGCCTTCTATAACCTTTTTTTATATATATTTGAAGGTGTATAACAATGGTAAAAGCAAGCCATTGCCTGTTGGATTCAGCAGGATCCTGCTTATTTGAGGTGTACTTTTACATAAGAGCCAGTATTGGTTCAGGGGAAGAC
This sequence comes from Arctium minus, assembly GCA_954870635.1. Lineage (NCBI taxonomy): Eukaryota > Viridiplantae > Streptophyta > Magnoliopsida > Asterales > Asteraceae > Arctium > Arctium minus. The sequence continues at coordinate 43,423,533 of OX941092.1, read as the reverse complement.
ATGTAGGATAGACTAGAGAGCGGTGAGATATTAGATGACAGTTACTGTCAACTATCTTGTATTAAGCTAGTTGACTGCTAAATAAAATAAGAATCATGAGTTATCATATTAATAATGATATGAGGGAGATATCAGAAGCATATTTTGTTGTACTTGTGGATCTCTATTAGTTTATGACACTTTTTCTGCGATATTAAACTTACCTGTTCTTGCATCTAAATCAATGTTGCTACTTGGTTGTAAATAGTCGGTTTCACCAGAATTAGTAGAGTGCCGCAACTTGGAGATTGCTGTTCCTGGAACCTATCGTGCAGGTATAATGATCTCATTGCAATATGTTTTTACTGTACCCAAATTGCAGAAGCATACTAATATATGTGTTTGGCTCACATTGTGTAGATTCACCAGTGGTGACAATTGCATCATTTGCGCCACAGCTTGTTGTCATTACATCTAAACAGCGACCCCGAAAACTGACTATTCATGGCAGTGATGGGGAAGATTATGCATTTTTGCTGAAAGGACATGAAGATTTACGCCAGGATGAACGAGTCATGCAGGTTCTCATTGTTGTTCTAGATATGAAGATTGTTTCCCTATTATTAATTACAGCTACTCACTTCTTCCACTTCCTCGACACTTTCTACTTGCCAGCTATTCGGTTTAGTAAATACTCTGCTAGAGAATTCCAGAAAGACTGCGGAAAAAGATCTCTCCATTCAACGATATGAGGTCATCCCGTTATCTCCAAATAGTGGATTGATAGGGTGGGTGCCGAATTGTGACACCCTGCACCAACTCATTCGAGAGTACAGGGACGCCCGGAAGGTTTTTTCTTTTTCCTCCCCACTCCCCTCTTGCCCTCACGTATATATGCGTCTTATTTTTGCTTCTTGTTTTGTAGATCACGTTGAATCAAGAGCATAAATATATGCTTAGTTTTGCTCCAGATTACGATCACTTACCACTTGTAGCTAAAGTGGAGGTGTTTGAGTATGCTCTGCAGAATACTGAAGGAAATGACCTGGCAAGGGTATGCATATTATTATACTTGCTATTTCTTAAGCAATCAATATTTTTGCCTAAGTCCAAACCAGAAAGACCTTGCCTGCATGTTGAAACAGGAATATGCTTAAAAGATTCATAGTTCTTCTTTTATGTATCTCTATTTTTGCATCAAACCAGTGACCTTGCACAGGAAGCACATAGACCCTTATGATAATGTATATTACTTTTTTCATTGCTTGTCTTTTATGTAGGTGCTTTGGCTAAAAAGCCGCACTTCAGAAGTCTGGCTGGACAGGAGGACAAATTACACTAGAAGTTTGGCTGTCATGAGTATGGTATAATTTCTTCTGTAAATCTCACTTTTTTTCTTTGCTGTCTTTTTGAATCCCTGCATTTTGGTTAAGTTCTACCTGTTTCCCATCTCTGATGGTGTAACTGCCATTAATTGGAAGAGTAACAATGAGATCTGATGATGTGCTATCTTGGCTTTGCTTTATGGTTCTATGAGTCGGTCAGCAACTTCTTAAAGCTACCATTGGCTGCAGTGCCTGAATTTTACAACAGTTCAGTAGATGAGATAAATTATGGAGCTTTCTCAGTACTAAACAGAATTTCATTCGATTGGCAATCCCAGTCTTACAGCCTTCTAAGTTAGCTACTACTGTTGCATGCTATCTTTTGCCCTTGGCATTAAACAATGTGTTCTACATTTGCCATCTCACATCCTCGTATTTCTGCAAGTGTTTAAAGAAGCTTATGATATGTGTTACAGGTCGGTTACCTTCTTGGCCTAGGTGATCGGCACCCTAGCAATCTTATGCTGCACCGGGTCAGGTACCTGATAATGATAGTGGAGGTGCATATATTTATATCCTAATATTTGCATTATTGTTGAGTATATTAGTGTCCTTATGTAGTGGGAAGATCTTGCATATTGATTTTGGAGATTGCTTTGAAGCGTCGATGAATCGCGAGAAGTTCCCTGAAAAGGTATAATTCTACTAAACTCTTAAAAATATTTTGCTTTATCTGTTTTTTCAATAGTTCTTTATCCATAGCTACTGTCAATTCTATATTCTTTTGCAGGTTCCTTTCCGTTTGACTAGAATGCTTGTAAAGGCTATGGAAGTTAGTGGCCTTGAAGGGAATTTTCGTTCAACTTGTGAAAATGTGATGCAAGTTCTTCGAACAAATAAAGATAGTGTAATGGCTATGATGGAGGTACCATTTAGCTCTCTCTCTCCCTCTCTCCATATATATATATATATGTGTGTGTGTGTGTGTGTGTGTGTGTGTGCGTGTGTGGTTCATCAAAAAATAAATAAAATTAGTGTGTGAGGTATGCTTACGATTGAAATGTATGTTTCTGGAAAGCTTCATATCTTCATCTTTTGTGTGTGTCCGGCAACAAGTAAATAAAATGGAGAATTTGAAAACAATGGTATTTTTTAGATCTCGTATACAACCCTTTTCAGTTTGAAATCAATGAGAATATATTATGTCTTGAAGTTACTCCTTATACAGTGCTTTGACAGTTATATGCTTTCTTTCACCAGCTTTAGCATATTGGCTTACCTAGATGCAGAATTGGTAAAAGGTGTTGTTTCACTTGGTTTTAGGCCTTTGTCCACGATCCACTTATAAATTGGCGTCTTTTCAACTTCAATGAAGTGACGCAAATGTCAAACCTTGCCATCCCGAATCCTCAACCTGCTGTAAACAGTGACGAAGCTGCTCCTAATCATCTTGTTCAACCACAACGGGGTGCACGTGAAAGGGAGCTTCTGCAGGTGGTTCAATCTCAGCCATTAGAATTGCGAGTCTGTTCTATCTCAGCCATTAGACTTACGAGTCTGAAAGCCTGTTAATCATGCCTCCTAATAACTATGATGGCTTTGTGCTTGTAGGCTGTCCATCAACTTGGTGATGCTAATGAGGTTCTGAACGAGCGTGCAGTGGTCGTTATGGCTAGGATGAGTAACAAACTTACTGGGCGTGATTTTTCAACTTGTTCTTCGGCAGTACCAACCACCCAACATACAGCAGACAGCAGTAATTTGATTTCCGGAGATAGTCGTGAAGTGGATCATGGTTTATCTGTTAAGACACAAGTTCAAAAGCTAATCTTGCAGGCCACCTCGTATGAAAATTTGTGCCAGAATTACGTCGGGTATGATTTCATTACAACCTTTTAATTCATATGCATACAAAACAATCATTTCCATTTCTTATTTATGATGTTTAGAAATCATTTTCTATTCTCCAATGCAACATCTTTTTATGAAGTATATAATATTTACAAGGGAAAAGTCCAAAAAAACCCAACGGACTTTAGTGTTTGGAGTGATTAAGTCATTGGACAACTTTTTGGAACAAATAAGTCCTTAAACATTTCAAAACACACTAAATAAATCCTTGAACTTTTCGAAACCTGTTAAATACATCATTATTACTTAAAAATGTAACTTGCAACCTACATAACAGATAAAACTACAAACTAAAAAAAATAAAAAAAGATGTCACTTACTTTATTCCCCTACATATTAAAAAATGGAAAAATTAACTAAAATAGTTAATTTTATCAACCAAATTCATTTTTAAGCACTTTTCAAAATCTCTTTTTAAAAATAGTCTAAGTTTACGCAATTTTTTTTGCCTTAAGAATTGTTTTTGGCAAAAAAATAAATAAATTTAGAAGATATCTTTATAATTTATTATTTAATTAATTTATATCTTCTGTTTTTTTTAATTTCAGTTAACGTTTTATTATATTAACACATATAATCATATATTAACTAAAATACCTAAAAATGAATATGTTTTTTTATTTCAAATTAAAACCATTATAATTGTCTCGTCAATGATTATCTTAAATATTTTAAATTATTTATATTTAAATTGAGATGTTTATCATGTTTTGATTATGTTTACCAGTTAGTTATGAATTCAAACATATAATTTTAGAAATTTGTACTAATGGATCATGACTTGTAATATTGAATTTTAAGTAATATTTATCAATAAACAATATTTAATGCATAAAAGTTTGTTTTTAAGAGTTTTTTCGATAGTTTAATAATGATGTAATTTACTTTAGATTTAATAATATAATGGTTTTTTTATAAAATAAAAATTAAATATTCTGTTAGATTTTGTTAATTATATTTTAGATTTTTTATATTTAAAATTTGATTTTTATCCTGTATTTAGTTACTAGTGATTTTAGGGGAGTTGAAGTAGGGAGTGATTTTAGGGGAGTTAAAGTTAATAAATAGCATTAAATGTAGTACATAAAACCTTAATAGTTGTTTTTAAGACATTTTAAATAATTAACATTAAATAGCGGTACATTACGTCTTAACAATTGCTTTTAAGAGTTTTTCTATAAATGCTTTATAATATAGTATAGATATACGATTATGTGTGTTAATATAATCTATACTATATTATAAAGCACGGATAAAAAACTCTTAAATACAAATTATTAGGCATAAGGTATCATCATTTTATGCAAAATTTTAAAAATCTCTTAATTTACAAGTATCAAAACACAAAATACATATTACTACTGCAGGATTCTAAACCTACCAATTTGGTATGTACAGGACATTCATTTTATGTAGACCTTTCCATGTATCACCATTTAATTAATATATTATATTACTATAAATTTGTTTTAATTATATTATTAAATATGTAATTGGTTATTTTTTCTAGATGTCATTAAAATATATAAAATAATCATTGAATTTTAACAAAATACTTAAATTTTTTTATACAAAAAACATTATATTATTAATTCTAAATTAAACAAATTTATAAAAAAAACATTATCATTTTCTCAAAATAATCCAAAATCGTAATGTAAATCGCCAAAAAAACAAAAAATAAAATGAAACATTAAAATCGTGATGTATCTCGCTGCATTGCGCGAGTACGTTTCTAGTAAATATATAAAATGAAAAAGTAATGAACATAAAATAAATTAAATAACTAATTATAACTTTATAAAAGTGTAATTTTTTTCTAAAACTATAAGCAGAAAGTGAATTTTTATACATAAAATTTTCTATGCATGGATGTTTTTTTATTTTATTTTCTGGAAAAAAAATCTTTACGTAGAAAAAAAAATTATGTGCAAACTTTAACTATTTTATAAAAAAAAAACTTTGAAAAGTGGTTAAAAATGAACTTGGTTGATGAGATTGACTTATTTCAGTTAATTTCCTCATTTTTAGTTTGTAGGCGGATAATGTAGGTGACATTTTTTTTAATTTGTAGTTTTACCTGCTATGTTGGTTGCAAGTTACATTTTTTAAGTAATAAGGATATATTCAACAGGTTATCCAAAGTTCAAGGATTTATTTAACAGGTTTTGAAATATCTAATGATTTATTTGTTCGAAAAAATTGTCCAATGACTTAATCACTGTAAACCCTAAAGTCCGTTGGGTTTTTTTGAACTTTTCCCTATTTATAACCATTTGGTGAAGTTTGAACCCTTAACCTCCTGATAGCTTTGAGGTGGGGTAGTTTGGCTTAACTACAATCCTCGGATTGTAGTTATGAACCATTTCATTTTCACCTCTCAAATTAGTGGTTGTAAATTCTAGACTCGTTGCTGCCAAACTTTGAGCAGTGATACTAGTAGTTTACGTTTTTAGCTATTTCAATAAATAACCGAGTCTTTCTTTATGCTGGACCATTTACTGCCATATGATGGGTAGTAATGGCCTTTAATAATAGTCTGTTGGAATGCCTCTAGTTGGCATATTTAAGGTAAGGCTAGCCTCTTGTAATCGATACCCTTTTACAATTCCATGAAGTGATTATGAAAAGCACCAGAGTTGTTCTCTATGTGAATTGAACATCCAAATCAAGTGGTTGCTATCAAGCAGTTAGCTCATCAGCAATAAGGCTTGAGCCTTTGGAGCTCATCAGCAATAAGGCTTGAGCCTTTGGAGCTCCTCCCCATAGGTCATCGGTTCGAGTCCCTCCATATTTTTCTGGCTATTCTCCAGGAACCCATGGGGTTAGTCGAGTTCGAGTTGCGTATAAGCTGGTCCAGACACCCATGGTTAACCAAAAAAAAAGATTAAGCTTATGTATGAGAGCCGTGTCCTCCTGTGTGGTGTATGGTTCGGGTAAGCAATTCTAAAGTCAAGGAGAAATATGAAGAATTGAGACAGAAGCTTGAAGGCCAAGATGAAACTCTTAAACATGCAGCAGAACATCTCTGATTTAATGGTGGTGGCTAATGGCAAAAAGCCAATTCGAGAAAATGAGGAGAATTCGTATGTATTCAATTCGGGTGAAGATGAAGAAGACAACACCCCACCACCACTTAATCAGGGGTATCAACTTGTTAGTCGGAGGACCAAATTAGAGTTTCTGTCATTTGAGGGTGATGATTTCAAAGATTGGCATTATAAATGTAATCAGTTTTTCGAACTAGATAACACCCCTGAGAAAATGAAAGTTCGGCTCGTGGCAATTCATTTGAGGGGGAGAGCATTGCAATGGCATCAAGGATTTATGAAGGAGGTGGAGGGAAACGAGGCCAGTTGGAAAAGTTACCTGGCAGAAATCCGGGAACAATTCGTGGGGGGTATTGTTTCAAAGCCCCTCATAGAACTCATAAACCTAAAGCTTACAACAACGGTAAGTGATTATAATTCTCAGTTTAATGCTCTAAGGAATCAAGTGGATGTTCCTTTAGAGGTATTGTTGGATCTGTACATTGGAGGTCTCAGAAATGAGATCATGCAAACCCGTTGAACCATAAAGGGTCTCCTTATCGAAATTCCTTTTTTAGTCGGTCTTCCCATAAACCTTTTGTCAAAACCCAAACTAATATGTCCTAAAAGTCACAAAACCGGACTACTCCTTTCAAACAACTGACAAAACAGGAATATGAAGAAAAAAGGAGGAACAATCAATGTTTCTTCTGTAATGAGAAGTATATGCCTGGTCATAAATGTAGAATTTGCCCCGAAAATCAGGAGGATTGCGTGGATGGTGAGGAGTTGTTTGAGGGGGAGGTTACTGGGATCTGCTGGCCTTCAAACAATTCAGATCAACGGGTTGGTCAAAAAACAACCAGTGTTGATGTTGATCGACAACGGTAGTACGAACAATTTTGTAGATTTGGGCTTAGCCAAAAAAACTTGGGTTACGATTCACCCCGATCAAAGTAAAGGAAGTTACTGTGGCTGATGGGTTAAAACTTCCGGTTCGATATGTATGTAAGGGAGTTCATTGGTCGGTACAAGGAGTTGATTTTTGCGACGATTTCTTAGCGATGCCCATCGGAAGATATGGTGTGGTCTTGGGGATACAATGGTTGTCCACGTTGGGAGACATCAAGTGCAATTTTTTTTTTTTTTTTTTTGGTAAAGGAGTATCCCAAACCACTTTGGGCCTGGACTAATCTCCTAGAAAACAGACCTATGGCCCGCGGGCATTCATCCCGTGGCCACAATGCTGCAAGTGGGGCTCGAACCCGGGCAAACGCTATGAAGTCCCCAGGCGCTTACCACCACGCCACAACCTTGTACTTGGAATTCTCGTGGAATGATCAAATAATCAAACTAAAGGGAATTGATAAGAGCGGAACTATAACCGAGACTAAAAACAAACAGGAGAGGATAGGATAGACTGAAGATCAAGCCTACATTTTGAGCTCTGATCAGAGGTGCTCAGAGTTATGGACAATCAAGTTGTCCCTGTTGATTCGGGAAACGCAAATGATGCAAAAGGGGCAAAATTAAAGGCACTTCTCAAGTCCTTCGAAGATGTGTTTGCTTCCCCTACCGGTCTTCCGCTTATGAGGTCCCTTGATCATGGTATCACGTTACAAGAAGGCTGCAGTCCGGTCAACCTGAAAGCTTACAGATATGGAGCTCTACAGAAGAACATCATTGAAGAATTGGTACAGGAAATGTTGAGTACCGGAGTGATACGACCCAACAGTAATTTCGCTTCACGAGTCGTTTTGGTCAAGAAGAAAGATGGAAAATGGAGGTTTTGTGTCGATTACAGGAAGCTCAATCACTTAACCGTTCGAAATCAGTTTCCTATTCCCACAGTGGAAGAGCTAATTGATGAACTACATGGCAGCTGTTACTTCTAGTGGGTACCACCAAATTCGAATGAAGGAGGCGGACATTGGAAAGACAACCTTTCAGACACATGAAGGGTTGTATGAATTTGTGGTGATGCCTTTTGGGCTGTCCAATGCACCTGCAACTTTTCAGAATCTGATGAATTCTGTTTTTAAGCTGTATTTGAGAAAATTTGTTCTCGTTTTCTTTGACGACATACTGGTGGATAACCATTTACAGCACCTCCAAACAGTTCTCGAAATCCTTGGGAATAACTCATTGTTTGCAAGGTTTTCTAAATGCACTTTCGGTAGCAAACAAGTGGACTACCTTGGGCATGTAATTAGTGGGGAGGAGGTTATGGCAGATCCAAAAAAAAATATCAGACTTGGTGAATTGGCCAAAGCCAGTTACATTAAAGGATTCAAGAAAAACACCCCTTAGTTTTTTTTAGCAGGGCGTTGGACCTAAACACCTCCAATTAGCAACTTATGAGAAAGAGTTGCTAGCGATAGTTGCTGCCATTCAAAGATGGAAAGGGTATTTGTTGGGTAAACCATTCATCATCAAGACAGATCATTAGGCTCAAGCATATTTTAGAGCAGAAGGAATGTAATCCCACGCTTCAGAAGTGGCTTAGCAAGTTGTTGGGACTGCAATATACGGTTGTCTACAACAAAGGCTGTAATAATCAGATGATGTTAAATCTCTGCTCATTTTTTGCTATTTCCAGTGTGATTTTAGGGTGGAAAAAAAGAATTTCACTCAGCGTTACCATGGATGGGAAGCTTCAAGCTTTAATAGATGTTATCAAGGAAAATCCTATGGCATCTAACAAATACCGGTTTTACTGAGAAAGGGGAGAATGGTTGTGGGAAATGACAATGAGCTTAAGTTAGATCTTATCAAATTCTTTCATGATAGCGCCATGGGTGGTCAACGGCTATCTCGGGTGGTCTATTGGGGAAGGGTATGCAGGCTCAAGCAAGAGAGTTTGTGCGAAGCTGTCATGTCTGCCAACAATGTAAGTATGAAACCACAACTTCTCCGGGGTTACTACAACCTATCGACATTCCAGAAAGGTTTCGGTCCATAATCTCTATGGATTTCGTTGAAGGCTTGCCCAAATCCGAAGGCTACACAACCGTCTAGTGGTGGTTGACAAATTGAGCAAGTTCAGCCATTTCCTGCCGTTGAAACACCCATATACAGCAGCCTCTGTCACAAAAATTTTCATGGAACATATCTCCAAACTATACGGAATGCCTGATAAGGTTATATCCGATAGAGACTCGGTCTTCCTCAACAACTTTTGGAAGGAACTCTTCCAAGCCCATAAGACACTTTTGGCCTACTCAACTGCTTATCACCCCCAGTTTGATGGTCAAACGGAAGTCGTGAATCGATGCCTTGAGAATTATCTAAGATGTTTTTCCTTGAAGGCTCCTACTTCATGGGTAAAATGGCTTCCGTTGGCTCAATATTGGTACAATACCTCTCATCACTCTAGTTTGGGAATGTCTCCTTATGAAGCTCTTTTTGGCCAAAGCCCCCCCTAATTATATTCATTATCACCCAAAAGGATTCTAATAATCAAGCAGTTGATTCCATGCTATTCCATGCTTAAAGAGAGGGAGGTTGCTGTCCAACTGCTCAAGGAAAATCTAACTAAAGCCCAACAACAAATGAAGGTACAAGTTGACAAGCATAGGAGTGAAAGGGTACTTGCTGTTGGGGATTGGGTTTATCTAAAACTACAACCTTACATGCAACATTCGGTGAACAGGAGAGCTTTTCACAAACTTGTGGCAAAGTATTATGGGCCCTTCGAAGTCGTACAAAGGATAGGCGAAGTTGCATATAAGTTGGCACTCCCCCCGGATCGAGATTCCACAACGTGTTTCATGTGTCCTTGCTAAAAAAGAGGATAGGGAACCATTCAACTTCGAGTCCTTTACCACCTGTTACTGAAACAACTGAAACAGGTGAGTTTATTCGCCTTCCACTGAGGGTAGGATATTGGATAAACGGATGGTGAAGAAGAAAAATAAGCCAACATCGGAAGTATTGGTTCAGTGGACTAACTCTGAACCTGAAGACAGTACTTGGGTAGACTTTGGTGTGTTGCAGAAGCGTTTTCCAGAGTTTGATATATGGGCTCACTACTATCCTTGAGGTCAAGGATATTTTGATGGGGGGAGTATTGATACTAGTAGTTTACGTTTTTAGCTATTTCAATAAATAACCGAGTCTTTCTTTATGCTGGACCATTTACTGCCATATGATGGGTAGTAATGGCCTTTAATAATAGTCTATTGGAATGCCTCTAGTTGGCATATTTAAGGTAAGGCTAGCCTCTTGTAATAGATACCCTTTTACAATTCCATGAAGTGATTATGAAAAGCACCAAAGCTGTTCTCTATGTGAATTGAACATCCAAATCAAGTGGTTGCTATCAAGCAGTTAGCTCATCAGCAATAAGGCTTGAGCCTTTGGAGCTCCTCCCCATAGGTCATCGGTTCGAGTCCCTCCATATTTTTCTGGCTATTCTCCAGGAACCCATGGGGTTAGTCGAGTTGCGTATAAGTTGGTCCAGACACCCATGGTTAACCAAAAAAAAAGATTAAGCTTAGGTTAACTGTAGTTTATAGTGCTTATTATATCATTTTCATACCCTACATCCAACTGGATTTTTTTCCCTGTAAATAGCTTTGGTGTAGTGTAGTTGCAATTTAAAAGTCAAAATTTATGCCCATTTCTAACCACATTGATGTTTGGACTTTTGCAGGTGGTGTCCATTTTGGTAAAAAGTGAATAATGGAAATTCGTGTACATGTGTACATATATATAATATGTTTAGGTCTTCCCTCTGGTAAGTTATTATGTATACAAGCATAAAAGAAGAGGAGGGGGTATTATGGTATTATTGTCATTAATGGATTAGAGCTTTGCTACAAACATGATTCACGTGACTTAAAAATAGCAGCAGATCAACTTTAACTCATTCTCTGTAAACAATTTAACATTTGAAAATAGATGTTACCCCTTGATAAAAACAAAAGTAGTAATGTTACATCTTTTTGAAATTTTTTCCGGCATTCGTTTGTGTTTTTACACCTTAGACCCATTTAATTTGATCATGTGTGCATAGAGATGGCCAGACATGGCCTGATAATCCAGTAACGGTTACGAGTTTTTTGGACGAAGTGAGACATGAATAAGGACCTAGCGACTGAGGGGTTGTTCGGTTCATCTTCTATTAAGTCTTGTATGGATAAAGTTGTCTGTATCAATATAGTTGTCTGTATCGATTTAACTAAATTGGTGTTCGGTTATTGTGTTGAATAAACAATTTGAATGGTATAAATGACTATTTTACCCTTTAATTAATATTAGACAATCTTTGAATTCTTCGTAGAAACACTTGTATCATAAACTCATGTCAAGAACAACAAACAAATCAGATATGATAGATTTGTTGAATCAAATTAATCCCAAATACAAAAAAAAACCTAAATCTATGAACCCTAGATAAAAAAAAATATACAAAAAGATCTATTACAGAAGAAGAAAGATGACACAGAGATGAGGAAAGGGAAGACTGATTTCCAAAACCCTAAAATCAGAGCTGAGAAACAGAGAAACAGATCGTGGAGCAAAGGGACACCCAAATCAAGAAACAGAGAAAGATGACACAGAGATGAAAATAAAGGGACACCCAAATCGAAATCCAAGGCTGAGAAACAGATCGAGGAGTAGAGATTGGGTAAATCGATTGATGAAGAAGCTAAGATGGAAAAGAGCAACAACAATCGTGTGTTCTGGTTCGTATGGCAAGAACAACGAAGATGGAGAGATGGGAAGAGCAGCAACAATCGTCAATCGTGTGTGCTGATCGAGGAGCAGAGATGGGAAGAGCAGCAACAATCGTGTGTACTAATCGTGTGTACTGGTTCGTATGGCAAGAACAACGAAGATGGAGAAGAGATGATGAAACGAGAGATGGAAGAGGGAGCAAGGTAGGGTTTTGGAGTTTTTAGTATGAAGAGGAATTCGTTGTTAATTTCACAAAAGGGTAAAAGGTGGAAAATTATTGGCTGTATGGTAAGGACATATGTTTCCTGGCTGACCAATTAAGTTATGGGCTGACCGAATAAGCCATAACCGAACGTATAGTTATGGCTGAGCGAATAAGCCATATAGGCCATACAGCCCATTAAGCCACAACCGAACAACCCCTAAATGCTTACCCGGGTAAGTGCTTATCAAGTCATCTTACCTTATGGATGAAGATGGTAATGATCAAAAATCTTACCCGGTAAGAGCTAAGGCAAGGACCAACTGTCTTACCCTGGTAAGTGATGACGAAGACTCTTACCACGTTTAGCGTTTACTGGGAAAATTGTTGCATACGATACCCTTTTGGTGGACTAAAATCTTACCCGGTAAGTAAGTGATAGTGTTAAATTTTACCGGGAAATGTTTATCGGGAAAATTGTTGCATACGATACCGTTTTGGTGGACTAAAATCTTACTCGGTAAGTAAGTGATAGTATTAAATTTTATTGGTAAGCGCTTATCTGAGTAAGTGTTTGGTAAACGGTCCTGATTGTAATTTAATATTTAAAGATTTTAATACAGAGTATAAAAAAATTTGAGTTCTTCAAGTATTGTAATATTTAAACGGTGGGCGTTTGGTTCGTTTCAAGGAATGAAAATGGGAATGATAATGAAAACAAAATATAATAGGAATGATTCTTTTTATTTCATTGTATTATATTTCCAAGACAAAATTTGGAAAGTGTTTTTAAAAAAAAAACAAAAAAAAAGGACATCTTTCATCTCCCTCACGTCCCTCTTCATCTCCATAACTCCGTTACATGAAACATCTCCAACACATCTCCTTCATTTCCATAAAATCTCTATCTTCTTCTACATCACAACAACTCAGCAAACATTTCCAACACATCTCCATCTTATTTCATCTCCAAACACAAGATCGAAATCATCTCAAATCTTCTATTTTATCTCTGAACACAAAAATCGAGATCATCTCCATCTTCTATTTCATCTCGAAAAAACGAACGAATCTTCACTTCTCATCAGATCTGTGTTTGGAGGTGCTATGCTGGAGTGAAAACGAAGGTATTTTCATTCCTCGTCAGATTTGTGTTTTTAAAAGTGGAGTGATGCTATTGCCATGGAGACGGGAAGAAGATGGGAAGAATGAAGGTGCTGCCATGGAGTAATGTATGAGATGGGTGAGAGATAGACTTGGAAGAAAAAAATTCTATTCCCCCCAAATTGGAGAGGAATGATATTTACTCAAATCCATTATAATGATTGATTAATTTTTAGATACCAAACACCACTTTTCATTCCATTTCCATTCCTGATTTGAACAAAACATGATCAATGATAATCATTTTCATTCATTACCTTTTAATACGGGTATAAAAACTTGTTTGACGTTTTTTATAAAAGAAATTAAAAATCTAATTTTTAATAATAAAATCGGGCTGGGTTCCGGACCGGATTTGGGAGATTATGAAGTAGACTGGTTGCTGGCTTAGGATCAGTTATAGTATCTTAGGTCAGTACCTGCTGGCCTGATTACAAGCCAACTGTAAATCAAGACTGATTGGGTACCTGGTGGGAACTGTTTTCAGCGGACTATTTGTGAACGGTTTAACCGGAAGTTCATTTATATTTGTTTATTTAATAAATGAACAAATATGAAAACATTTTTTTGTTTGTATAGTCAAATGAACAAGAACAATGGTCTTGTTCGTTCATGAATGTTCATTCATTTATGTTCGTTAACGTTTGTTTATATGAAAATATACCTATGTATTATGACATTAGCAAAAGATTTAAACGAGAACGCTAACTATTTAAAGAAAACAAGAAAACATCAGACCATGTACAAAATCATATGTAATTTTATATTAACCCGAAAATAACGTACGCGGGCGAACGTAAAGTCGTGTGAATCATATATGATTTCGTATGTACTCCTTTGTTCTCGTGTTTTCTTAAATAGATGTTGTTCTCGTATGAACCCACGTCTATAACATTAATATGTAAAATCAGTAATTAAATAAAAAATTCTATTTTTTTTTCTTATCCCTCTTTAAGTTTACCCGGTTTTTCATTTGTTGTGTTATTTTTTACAAACGAAATGGTGAGTAATGGTGGTTGTTTTTTGTTCATTTATTATGTTCGTTCGTATATGTTTATTTAGAATCTTAATGAACGAACATAAACAAACACAAATAAACACATTTTCTTAATGAACAAACATGAACACAAAAAAATTACATTCATGTTCGTTTGTTTGTTTAGTTAAATTAAATGAATGAACATGAAAAAACCTCTGTTCGTGTTCATTCAGTTCATTTATAGCTCTATCTCTATCTCTATGTATGCATATAAACCTAACAATCCGGCCTTACCTAGAAAATAGAGGAGATAACCATGAATGATAGTTGCAACATGTAAAACCGTTTTTGTTCTATTCATGATTCAACTCCACATTTAATTTGTTGGTTTGATTCTTGCCTTCTTTGTAACCAGACTTTACTTTAATCGTGTTTGTAATTGTATGTATGGTCCAATGGGCAATGTGGTATCTTTTGTGTCACTCCAAATTTGCTTTACTTGCAATTGAAAAGAAGAGACATATTATTTATTAGCATTTTCATATCAAGTGGATGTCAAACTACAAAGTTATTAGAAATGGACAAATACAATCTAACTGGTCAAAGTTATCTGAATCTGAATTTGATTCGTAACTAGTTATGAAGGGATCCGTTCTTAACCGGTTAGGTCCGGTTGCTTGGATCTATTAAAACTCAATACATGTTTTTTTTTTTATTTTTTTGATGTTTTAAATCATCTCATATATTAAATGTTTATGGTTAAACAGTGTGTACAAGTTTTTTGATTATCTTCTTATAATCAAATAAATAGAATTTTATTTGATTAAAGTATATAATGTTTTATTTATTTTATGTTATATGTAGTTCATACTTTAGTTATATATATAATAATTAAATAGTTAAAGTTTTAAAAAGGAAATTTTCAGCAACAAGTTAGCCCAACCAATTATGAAGGATCAATTATGTGTCGGCTATTATAGTTATAGTTTTTTTTTTTTTTATCGACGACTGATTATAATTGAGATCAGTTATAGCTTGGGACCGATTAACTGATCTGTTCATCATTTATGTTGTATGTTTTTACCATATAGAAAAGAAAGTTGCGCTCCTTATGGATTGGGTCAAGGAATCGAGACCAGTTTTCAGATGTTGGAAGGTTTCTTTTCTTCTTTTTATTTAGGACGAATGTATAGACATGAGAAGTAAACAAAATCTTGCAATTGAATCAACATCTTATTTATAAACAAAATGTTTAGGTTTTCGTATGCAATTTTCATCGATTTGCAATTTTTGATTAACCGAAAAAATGAAATCACGTATTTACAAAAATGTTTAAAAAAAAAATTAAAAGTTTAGAAATATGATTTGAAAATATGGATGTCACATTTTTTATTGGAGTATACAATAATCCATATATTTGCTTATGCTTTATGAATTTCCATAAAGCGTCTTCCACAAATTCTTAAAAAAAAAATTCTAAAATCATCTTTCTAATGTTTTTTTTTTTATTTTGAAAAAAGTTTTAGATAATCTTTTAAAAAAATTACTTCAAAATCTTATTTTTTCTATTTTAAAGAATCTGTTGAAGATCTTATAATTACTATTATGATCTCCAAAATGTAGAAACTGTTAGATGTTGTGAGTTTCAAATTTATAATCGCAAACGTACGAAAATGTAGCATACGAGTCGATCATAGGGAGGAGATGGACTAAATACAGACTCGTTCTAGACAATGGCCTAGCTACTGGAAATCGTCAATAGATTGTTTTTTTCTATTTATTATAATAGACTAAAAAAATTGATGAACAGTTTAGATAAACAAACGTTAACGAACATAAATGAATGAAAAAACGTTCGCCCGATTTTCGCATTTACTTTTGTATGATATAAATATTGAAAAAGAAGTATTTACATAAAAGAAATGTTTTCTCATCCTACTTACCTAACTATTTTCATGTCAGAACAGTGGTCATCAACCAATTCGGTCTAAATGGAAACCTAAAATTTCGTCCATATTTCCGACTAAACGAATTAAATAAACATTAGTTAAAAATCAACATGTTAAAAATCTAATAATCGTTTTTAAATCAATTGGTTAATCCCAACATTTTTATCTGAGACGCATATAACCCAATCAAACGAAAGCTACACTACTAAACATAAAACATAAGTTTGAAACACGATAAAAATTAATTTTAAGAAAACTGTAAAAAACGATCAAGGAGTGTTACTTTCCAAGAATCGTTTCTAACCTAAGAAAGTAATAAATAGTTTAAAAACATTGCAAGAAATTAAATATAGAGAAATAAATAACGACTAAAATAAAATGGAATTAAACTTTGAGTATGAACATTTAAGAAATAAACTAAATTAAATTAAAACATAAAATTAGAAAGATAAAGGAGGAGAATAAAATACAACGGGTGAAAATCCATAAACCTTCAACTTCATCATCAATCCACCATATTCCACTTTATCATATCTCCATCTTCATATGCTCAAGGATTAAGAGAATTACAAATAAATAAAAAGCAAACTTAAACCTAAATTTAAACTAAAAAGATAAACCTTTATATATATAAAAACAAAACTTTAAGATGATGACATGGTACAGTGAGAATCAAGAATTCATCAAATGGTGAGTTGTGGTGGATTCTTCATTGTCCCACATTGGTGACAAATTGTAACACCCTCAAATTTGAAAAGAACAACAAATCTAAAATTTCAATAATATATCAAGAAAAGTATAAAATCCCTTTCTACAAATCAACTCTTGAAATAAATCATATTGGATTCTAGCATTAACCTCAACATTTATAAACCCAAGTCTTAAACAAGGACTAGATAAAGGTCGGGTGTTACTAAACCCATTACCAAATTGCTATCTCCAAAAGTGCGAAAGGCTTCATCCATTAGTTACACTCTTCTTGTGCATATAACTAGCACTCAACTCTTCATAGTGTCGCTAGTACCATTCTCCCATCAAGGACCTGATGCACATGCTGACAAATAAAAAGGTTATGCTAACGCCTAGTAAGTTCAAGAGTTTCAACTTGAATAAATATGTCGTAAAAAGGAAAGAATGCAGCTTAAATCATAATCTTTCAAATGATTTACTTGAAATACGAAAACAAACTGTTTTCCAATAATATGCATTTTTAAAGATGAAAGCCCCAATGCAAAACATTCCTTCTTGAAGTGATGTAACCCAAAACTCACTCAAAACATGAATAGAAATTGAACTCCCAATTTATGAAAATGCGGATAAAACTTCATATCCCGAAACACCCAAAACACGGGTGGGGCATAATACTCAACCCATAAATCATGTATAATAATACATACATATATATATATAGTGTTTGGTTCATTTGAGAAATGGTAAATATATGAGAAATAGAGAAGTAATCATAGCCATTCATATGGTCAAGATCGGATTTGACTAGTCAAATATTGCGGCTTTGACCGGTCAAAAGTTGCGGCTATCCCAAAAATAGAAGAACAATTTCGTAAATTTTACAAAACACACGGGCTGTGTTCATATATGAACATGTATAATTCACATATGAACTATATGTTCATATATGAACCAGTGCAATTCACAACTGAACTCTTTTAACTGATTCATATATGAACCTTTGTGATTCATATATGAATCAGTTGAACTAACTAACAGATTCATATATGAACCTTTGTGATTCATATATGAATCTGTATGAATCACAAAGATTCATAAGATTCATATATGAACCTTTGTGAATCACAAAGATTCATATATGAATATGTATGAATCACAATGATTCATATATGAATCAGTTGAACTAATTAACAGATTCATATATGAATCTTTGTGATTCATACAGATTCATATA
Source organism: Arctium minus (assembly GCA_954870635.1). Lineage (NCBI taxonomy): Eukaryota > Viridiplantae > Streptophyta > Magnoliopsida > Asterales > Asteraceae > Arctium > Arctium minus. Next base: position 43,405,389 of record OX941092.1, on the reverse strand, counting down.
TGAACTCATCCCGTGTATTTTACGAAATTACTCCTCTACCTTCTATAGACCACACAAGGAATTATCCGGTGCTTCGTGGTCAAAGCCGCAAATGTTGACCAGATGAATGGTTAAGATTACTTCTCTATTTCTCATATATTTACCATTTCTCAAATGAACCTCTCCTTATATATATATATATATATATATATATATATATATATATATAAAACGTCATCGAAAACATGGATACTAAAACTCAATACCCAAAACACCACCTTTCGTAACGGGGGAGACCCGATTCCATCGAATGTGGCACGCACACAAAGTTAAGCCACTTATCAACGTTAATCGTATGACACTTCATGACATAAAAGCCCAAGTGCCCCTACGACTCCTTTCAAGATACACCCAAAGAGACAACTGACCTTAGCGAATATTACCATGAATACCACCAAAGGCCCGACACGGTCGAGGTTTACAACCATGGCATTGCCCCGACATAGAGGAGGCCCCAAACGCCCATCCATACGATACCACAACCGGACTCAACCCTCCTAGTGTACACTTGAAAGGTTAAGGTCATAAAACATGGGTCTCGGAGCCAAATCCCGCAACACCCAGTTGACCATCAAGTAAAGAATGACTTATGTGCCTATGGATCCAATGCAACACAGTCTAAAACTACATGACTACACAGGAATGACCAATGCACTCGAGCATGTAATTATCATTAATATGCAATAAGTTGAAAATCATAAATTGGGCTCTACATTGAGCCATTACAACCGGACAAATGTCCTCAAGACTCTATTAAGTCAAAACCGGGCTAAATGTTAGAAACCCAATAGACCGACAAATAACGGTTCTCATATAATAAAACGCATTTAAACAATGGTTATGTAAGCACATACCTCGAAGATATGATTAGTCCAAAACTCATTACGAATTGGGGAGAACGATTTTCCAATAGTGCTCATACCCTTATGTTTACAAAATATCCCTTAATACGAAAATGTACGCTTTCTAATGATTTATAAAACCAAATACACCAAAAATGCATAATGTAAGTCTACAGATTCAAGCAATTAATCAAGATTTGACAATTATGCAACAATCTAAAGAGAGAATGTGTAGAAAGAGAAAGTTCTCTAGTCGTATATCTCAGAAAACTATTACAAAGTACTTTCAAGCTACATCTCTCAAGACACTTTCATGCTTATATATGGTCAAAGACCATATTCACTCAAAGATAAACAACATTGACTTATCTAGACTTGACTTTGTTTGACATTACATACTTTGACTTTTCTGACATTACAGACTTTGACTTTTCTACATTAAATATTGAATACAACTATACACTAACAATCTCCCCCTCTGTATTCAACATTTAAAAAAATTGACATTAGTCTTCAGCTCTTGATTCTTCAAAACTTTATCTTTGACAACTTTAAACATTGAAGCTCTAGCAATCTTCAAATAATCTGCTTTTGAAGAATCTTCAGATATACTTGTAAAGTTTTTGACATTGTCTTTGAAAAGTCATCAAGTCTTGAACAAAAAATTGAACTCTTTGAACATTGAGAAATCTTTGATCTTTGAGGAATCTTTGATATTTGAGGAATCTTTCAATGCTTGTATCTTCATATCTGTGATTTTTGATCAGTCTTTGGAAAACAAACTTTCTTGAATCATCTTTGAAACATTTTCGTCAGAATCTTTTTGAATCTCCCCTTTTTGATGAGATTCTTGATCAAAACTTTCATCTGTCTGACTTATAATCTGACTTGAAACTTCCTTATTATCTCCCCCTTTTTCTTTTCTTCAGAATATATCCCCCATTTTGATAAACTTTCATCAGGCTTGATTATATCAACTTCAAATATTCAACCGACTTGAAAATTTCCAAATTATCTCCCCCTTTTTCTTTTTTCTTCAGAATATCTTTCAAACTTCACTTAAGCTTTCATTTGACTTGAAATTCTTGAATATCTCCCCCTTTTTGATGAATTGTGAGCAGCAAAATCATCAAAACCTTTTCAAGTCATCACAGTCTTTGAATATTTATCTCCCCCTTTGTGATAAGATAACAATCTCTGTAACACCCCGGATTTTCGATAAGTAAAGGTCACCCGGACATTTTCGAAACTCGTATATGGTGGGGGTTTGTTGGGAAAACTTCGTTTAAAGTCCCTTAGGGTATCGAGGACCCTAGCATCGAAAAAGTCAGATTTTCGGAGTTCGGGGGGAGTAGGGCGACAGTGCCCGGCGACTGTACCAAAGGGCACAATCGCGTGGCTTAGTCGCGGGGACTCCACCCCTTGCGGTACAAGTGGGGCGATTATGCCCCTGCGACAGTGACCATGTCAAGGTCGCGGGGCACTATCGCGAGCGGGTGCCAGGGCATTAAAATGTCCGAATTCTCACCATTTCTTCTCATTTCTCATTTCTATCATCTCCCCTTTTCTCTCCTAAATCCCAAAACCGAACCCTAACCTATTTTGGGGGGTTTTCCTCCCCAAACCACATGACTACTCACCATCTAACTAGTTAGAATTTTGAGCCACAAAACCTCCATTTTCATCTTCCTCATCAAGTTCATCGGTTGGAAGCTCGGGTTGGAGAGTTGGATTGGGTGTTCTTGGAAAGTCTCGTCATCTCTATGGTAAGCTTTCTTGAAATAATGTTATAAATGCTCCATTGGTGGTTTCTTAGTGTTTGGTATCTCGAATCTCGGATTTGATGGTTTTTGGGAAACTAGGGTTTTGATCTTGTTGAGGATTTTAGTAATTAAAGGTTGGGGAAATGTTTCTATATGATTATGTATGGGTATTTATGATTTGGATTTGTATGGATCTAGGTTTTGGAAGTTTTCGGCTTGAGGATTCAAGCAGCCTTCAAAAGAGCTCGTTTGGTGAAATCTAGATTTAGCCTAAATCTAGCGAGGTGAGTTCAAGTTGATTTGTGAAAACGTTGTACATGCCAATATGTCTATTCTAAAGTGTTTATGTGTTTTACATGAAATTATCAAATGTTGGGTTATTTACCAATCTTGGATTATTTGAAGTATTTAGCCTTATAAACTTTGTATAACACCCACATTTGGGGGTTTTGGGCATTTTGATAAATGGTCACAAATGAATGTGTTTTAAATGTTTTATTTCACAAATAGATTTTTAGTCAAAGAGATACACTTTTAAATGTTTGTCGGGTTTTATGCATCATTCATGAAAGGGAATGTTTTATAAAGTATTACTTGCACATCTATGTGAGCTACTTGAAAGAATGTTTATAGTTTCATTTTATGATTTTCATTCTTATCAGCAGTTAAATTTGGAAAATGCATATTTTTGTGTTATGAGGCATTTGGAAAATATAAGGGTATAAGTTCATTTGGAAAATGGGTTGCCTCAACTAACGTTGAGTTTTGAACTAATCCTACTATTGGTCATTGTGTTTGCATATCCGTTGGTCGAGTGCGTTTTATTGTATTTTTATTTCATTTACCAATGGGTCAATGGGTTGCTAAGCCAGCAGTTTGGTATTTTTATTTCGATTGGGTTTTAGGACAATTGTCCAGTTTTAGTAGCTCGACTTAGAGCCTTGGTTGCGATATTGGATGAGGATTTCAACATAATGACCTTTCGCGGTCGAACCTTTCGCGGTTGGAGTTGACTTTCCGTGGGTGTAAGTTTGAAGCCACTGAGCCTGACATCCCTTGCGTGTACTTTTGTTTATATGACTAGTCTTAACAACATAAAATGGACTTACTTTGTGGACCGTCACATTTTATGGAATCGGGTCTCCCCCGTCACAGAAATGTGTTGTTTTTGGGTATTGAGTTTTATTATCCCAGTTTTCGGTGACGTTTTGTATAATTGGGTTTTACCCTTGGTTTATGGGTTGAGTAATAATGCCCACCCGTGTTTTGGGTGTTTTGGGATATAAGGTTTAACCGTATCTCTATAAATGGAGAGTTCAATTTATATTTTCGCCTTGAGTGAGTTTTGGGTTAAAACTAATTTATGAACGGGCGACTTACATTGGTATCATTATCGTTGAAGTAGTTTGGTTTGGAAAATGTCCACATTGGTGTTCTTTGTCTAAAATGCATATTATTGGAAAATGAGTCATTTTCACATGTAAGATGTATCATATTGAAGGACTATAACTTTAACCGCATCCTTTCTTTTTAAACGATTATTTTATATATGTTGAAAAACTTTTGAGCTCACTAAGCGTTAAGCCTAACCTTTTTATTTGTCGGCATGTGCATCAGGTATCAAGGTTGGGAGTTGGTTCTAGCTGTCTTATGAAGAGTAGAGCCTTAGCTAAATCCGAAAGTAAGTAGTCGGCAAAGTCTTCCGTTTTATGGAGATAGTGACTATGCATGGGGTTTAGTAGCACCCGTACTTATCATGGACTTTTGTATAAAATGAATGTTTGTATCTAGGTTAAATCTTAAATTGTGGTTGCAAATGATTCTTTTATTGGTGTATTTAGAAAATTTTAAATTAGTTGCTATTTCCAGAATTCAGGGTGTAACAAGTTGGTATCAGAGCTTAAGTTTGAGAGATTTAGGTATTGATTTTTGGATGCCGAGACTCAAACTAGCGTACTTATAGGTGATTGAAAGTGAAGTTGCACATTAGGCGCCTTAAGATAAGATATATTGGAGTTGATCGGGTCGCTAGAAACGGGAAATTGTCAAGGGTCGCAAGGATGATCATGTATGGTACGTTCATAATGGCACCTGGCCAGTGTTATGGTGAACCTACATATCACATGTGTATACTTGAACTACCTTAGTATGATGACCGTTGGGGTAGTGAGAAAGTTTCTAAGCGAATCATCTAAGGAAAGGTTGATGCCTATAGCGATGTCACGTTGAAGTGATAGTAACTGCGTCGAATGCTTTAAGCTGATCGTCTTGAGTAAGAATTATTGGTTGGATTAGAACTATAAGTTCGTTAGACCAATTTTATTTCGAGGAGAAATTGTAAGTTACCCCAATTAGTGGGTTCGTGGCTCTAAGATGTTTGATGTATCCGGATGGCAATAGTATGTCGGGAAAAATGGAGGAGTGTAGTCCTGAGATGCTGAGTGCCGACCAAGTTTCTGCACGAAATTTATTTCTAAAATAAGTTTGCATCAATTGTTTCTCATGTATTCAAAGCATAAAGTGTGTTATACTTTGAAGTTTTGGTAAAACATTTAGCACTCATCAGCTTTTAAACCGTGAGCTTAAGCATGAATGGAATTGTTTGTTGCAAGTTATTGCAATTTATATGGAAAAATCTCCTCGTCCCTGTTTTGTGCTTAACGCTATTTTTGGACATCTTAAGATCCGTGTTTTAATGCCACATGTGGTGTTGGGCAAGTAATTGTATAATTTTTAAACCTTGACATTGGATCTCCTCCACGTATGTTAAGGTTTTAAAGGAAGAGTTGTCCCACTGTTTTCGGGTCGGAATTTTCTGGAGAATTTTAGTCTATACGAGTCGTGTTTAATTTTACGGGGTATAGTTCTACAACCTTTTTGAGTTCGTGAGTATATTTTGAGATGCGTGAGTTTTAATTTTATGGCACATAAATTACGAGCTTCTGGGTGGCGTATCTAATGAGAATTTTGTGGAAAAAGGGTCACTTTATCTTACGTGGTGGTTTGCGAGTTTTGTTTAATACTTTGTCTCATGCGAGTCTTGCACCTGCATTTTTGCAACCGTAAGAAGCACCTTGGAAATCTTAATATCGCATTATTGCATCTTGAGTTTCACACGAATATATGAGCATACTTTCGGGTTGAATATGATTTTCACTCGCGTGAGTAAATATGTGAAATATTTATGTTATCTCATATTAAACTTTTAATCTAAACATGCTTCGATTGTGGACCTTGCTGTTATAAATTTTCTGCAATGCATGAAATGAATTTCGGATTGCATATCATTGTAGTTACTATTTAGTCAAATGTGTTTATCTGTATGACTCAAAGCTTTAAACTCGATTTGAAACTTGTTTGCATCCCATCATTTTAACTGGCTTTGGAGAGGTAGACTGTTGCATATGGAGTTGTTGATACTTTTATGCCACGGCATCTTTTGGCTAAAGAGGAAAAATGTTAAAGTTAAAATTGTGATTTTCTCTTTTGAGAGTTGTACAAACAATTATTGCACGCGTTGCAATATAGGAACCTCTTTTCACGCATAGTGTAAATTATTGCGCATGTTTTATTACTACCTGTATTAACGTAAGTATTGAACAAATGAATTTTGGAAATGACTTCATATGCGCTGTATTAATGATCAATTTTGAAACTTATCGAATGAACAGTAGTGTATTTTGCCGCACGTTTAATCGTTAATAAGCTTTTGTATTCGAAAGATTTATAACCTTAAATTGGCATACTGGTTGAAAAACCTTGAACTAATTAGGCCTATAGATTTAAACCCCTGGCGTAAGAGCAGTTGGAATTAGGGACTAAGGGAGTCTTTGGAATTGGAAGCGTCAGATGATCCGACTTGTGGTCAGTCTGGATTTTTGGGTTTTAGTTTTGAATCTGTGCGCGTTTGTATTATGGAAGTAGTAGATTTAAGTCTTCCCGGTTAATTAAGGGGTGATTTCATACTTCGGTAATCATGCGGGGTAAGGTATTAGGTGACTATCTGCGGTTAGTTCGGGTTCGTTTGGGTGAATTGCTCGTCGGTGTGACATCATGGTTTATGTTGTTGGTGTATCGTCTTAGTGGGTTCCGCGATTTAAGGAAATTTTGGTGATCTGTCTATTAGAAATGAAAGACTTGGAATCTTAGCTCTCAGTTAAGTGTCAACCTTAGTACGACAGTCCGTCTGGGATGGAATTTTGGGACGGGATGTCCACAGTTTCAAGGTCATCGTTTAGTCCTAGGCGTCGACTTGTTTTCGTAAAGTCTTTGGATCTGGAAATGTTTGGATGCAACCCGGTTAGATATTGAAAAATATTGAACTCCCAGCGATGAAATTTGAAAGAAGATCGTTGATGAGCAAGTACCGATGTGTTTAAGCATTCCTGTGGTGGTAAAGATTTTATTATGGGGATGTTGCGAGGTTGGGTTTGGAAAGAAGTTGAGCATTAGCCAAATCTGAGCTAACCGATTGCCTAAGGGACGCATCGGTGCACCTTGGGAGGACATCCATACCAATATTAGGAGTGGATTGGTAGGAATTTGATGGTTCAAGGGAGTTTGGTTACGACCTTTAACTTTGGATTGTGAACTGTGTAGATTAGAAGGGAATTGGTCGGTGAGGAGTTGAAGTCATAAACTACCTGGAGGTAGTAATTGTCACCCAAGGTTGGAAGACGACCGTAGCGTTGTGGGTAAAAGTTACTTGGGTGAGTTAAGTGTTCGCTCGGTCATGAGTGTAATGTGCCATGAGGGGCAGTTGGCGTGTGTATCAGTACAAATGGCATGATAGAGGTGCTGGAAGAAGGGTTAAGGGAAATCCTTCTACAGACAAGATTTCGTGGGAACCTAGATTTCGAGGACGAAATCATTCTAAGGTTGGGAGGATTGTAACACCCCGGATTTTCGATAAGTAAAGGTCACCCGGACATTTTCGAAACTCGTAGATGGTGGGGGTTTGTTGGGAAATCTTCGTTTAAAGTCCCTTAGGGTATCGAGGACTCTAGCATCGAAAAAGTCGGATTTTCGGAGTTCGGGGGGAGTGGGGCGACAGTGCCCGGCGACTGTGCCAAAGGGAACAATCGCGTGGCTTAGTCGCGGGGACTTCACCCCTTGCAGTACAAGTGGGGCGATTGTGCCCCTGCGACAGTGACCATGTCAAGGTCAAGGGGCACTATCGCGAGCGGGTGCCAGGGCATTAAAATGTCTGAATTCTCACCATTTCTTCTCATTTCTCATTTCTATCTTCTCCCCTTTTCTCTCCTAAATCCCAAAACCGAACCCTAACCTATTTTGGGGGGTTTTCCTCCCCAAACCACATGACTACTCACCATCTAACTAGTTGGAATCTTGAGCCACATAACCTCCATTTTCATCTTCCTCATCAAGTTCATCGGTTGGAAGCTCGGGTTGGAGAGTTGGATTGGGTGTTCTCGGAAAGTCTCGTCATCTCTATGGTAAGCTTTCTTGAAATAATGTTATAAATGCTTCATTGGTGGTTTCTTAGTGTTTGGTATCTCGAATCTCGGATTTGATGGTTTTTGGGAAACTAGGGTTTTGATCTTGTTGAGGATTTTAGTAATTAAAGGTTGGGGAAATGTTTCTATATGATTATGTATGGGTATTTATGATTTGGATTTGTATGGATCTAGGTTTTGGAAGTTTTCGGCTTGAGGATTCAAGCAGCCTTCAAAAGAGCTCGTTTGGTGAAATCTAGATTTAGCCTAAATCTAGCGAGGTGAGTTCAAGCTGATTTATGAAAACGTTGTACATGCCAATATGTCTATTCTAAAGTGTTTATGTGTTTTACATGAAATTATCAAATGTTGGGTTATTTACCAATCTTGGATTATTTGAAGTATTTAGCCTTATAAACTTTGTATAACACCCACATTTGGGGGTTTTGGGCATTTTGATAAATGGGTCACAAATGAATGTGTTTTAAATGTTTTATTTCACAAATAGATTTTTAGTCAAAGAGATACACTTTTAAATGTTTATCGGGTTTTATGCATCATTCATGGAAGGGAATGTTTTATAAAGTATTACTTGCACATCTATGTGAGGTACTTGAAAGAATGTTTATAGTCTCATTTTATGATTTTCATTCTTATCAGCAGTTAAATTTGGAAAATGCATATTTTTGTGTTATGAGGCATTTGGAAAATATAAGGGTATAAGTTCATTTGGAAAATGGGTTGCCTCAACTAACCTTGAGTTTTGAACTAATCCTACTATTGGTCATTGTGTTTGCATATCCGTTGGTCGAGTGCGTTTTATTGTATTTTTATTTCATTTACCAATGGGTCAATGGGTTGCTAAGCCAGCAGCTTGGTATTTTTATTTCGATTGGGTTTTAGGACAATTGTCCAGTTTTAGTAGCTCGACTTAGAGCCTTGGTTGCGATATTGGATGAGGATTTCAACATAATGACCTTTCGCGGTTGAACCTTTCGCGGTTGAACCTTTCGCGGTCGAACCTTTCACGGTTGGAGTTGACTTTCCGTGGGTGTAAGTTTGAAGCCACTGAGCCTGACATCCCTTGCGTGTACTTTTGTTTATATGACTAGTCTTAACAAACATAAAATGGGCTTACTTTGTGGACCGTCACATTTTATGGAATCGGGTCTCCCCCGTCACAGAAAGGTGTTGTTTTTGGGTATTGAGTTTTATTATCCAAGTTTTCGGTGACGTTTTGTATAATTGGGTTTTACCCTTGGTTTATGGGTTGAGTATTATGCCCACCCGTGTTTTGGGTGTTTTGGGATATAAGGTTTAACCGTATCTCTATAAATGGAGAGTTCAATTTATATTTTCGCCTTGAGTGAGTTTTGGGTTAAAACTAATTTATGAACGGGCGACTTACATTGGTATCATCATCTTTGAAGTAGTTTGGTTTGGAAAATGTCCACATTGGTGTTCTTTGTCTAAAATGCATATTATTGGAAAATGAGTCGTTTTCACATGTAAGACGTATCATATTGAAGGACTATAACTTTAACCGCATCCTTTCTTTTTAAACGATTATTTTATATATGTTGAAAAACTCTTGAGCTCACTAGGCGTTAAGCCTAACCTTTTTATTTGTCGGCATGTGCATCAGGTATCAAGGTTGGGAGTTGGTTCTAGTTGTCCTATGAAGAGTAGAGCCTTAGCTAAATCCGAAAGTAAGTAGTCGGCAAAGTCTTCCGCTTTATGGAGATAGTGACTATGCATGGGGTTTAGTAGCACCCGTACTTATCATGGACTTTTGTATAAAATGAATGCTTGTATTTAGGTTAAATCTTAAATTGTGGTTGCAAATGATTCTTTTATTGGTGTATTTAGAAAATTTTAAATTAGTTGCTATTTCCAGAATTCAGGGTGTAACAATCTCCGCCCTTTTGATTTGTGTATCCGTCAATTCATAAAATGTATATACCCGAATCTTTTCAAATTCAGATATAATAAGAAATTGTAACCCTGAATCAACAAATGATACAGTTAAAATTCCTGTAAGTAGCACGAAGCCACTTTGTACAACATATGTACATTGGAAAGGAGCTTTTGTGATGTTCACTCCCCCAGGGATTACATTCAATCGTCGAAAAACCACAAAGGAATTTTCTATGAATGTTATGACAAGAAAACATATTCCTTGTGTGTACGTGCAAGTGTAAGAAATGATTGAAGCTACTTAAGCTTGAACAGGCTCAAATTGTGTAAACTGTTGAGACAACAACAAGTTTTACACGGACTCAATGTGCATGAAAGAGGTGCGAAGGTGGGAAAATTTCCTTCTATTTCAATATCTAAATCTTCCGAGTGAATACCAGATAGCAGACCAATTGATCACAGTTGATTTGATTATAGAAAGGTAACAAGATGATTGGGAGGGAATCTGTTATTTTATTCACAAGGAACACAAAACACTACAGAGAGAAACAGATCTCGTATGGCTACATTTTGACAAATGAAAACTTAACTAACAAATACAAACAAATCCCAATATATACCCTATCACCCTTGCATACATTTAAAGCCCAAACCCAATTACAAGGCCCAAACTATAAACACAATTGATTACTTTACAAAACTTCTAAACAAAACATTTATGTTCTAACAGTCCCCAAGAAAAATTGAAACATTTCTTTATTGGAAAAGAAATGAGTGGCTGGTGGGGTAATTGCAAGAGTTGGCATGGGCTCACTGCCTGTTTCAATGATGGTCACCAAAGAATGTGAACCAATCAGTAGATGTGGTTGCCCGACTCAGAAAAAGTTGGTGTAGAGTTTTCATATTCTTTTAACTTTGTTCTCACACCCTCTTTTTTTTTAACATTTAAGCTCACTTCTAACCAAACTCTCCTTTACATTGTACCACTCAGCACAATGAGAAAAACTCAATCGGATGAGGTATCTCCCCCACTCTTTGATTTAAGACCCCTCACCCCTCAATCACTCTTGGATAACTTCCGGGGTAGGAAACACTGGTTAACGTGAATCCATGGAAGTTCTGTTTAAGTTCTCACACGAATCCCATGTTATTTTGTCCTAAAAAGAATAGTTGCTCAATAGTTTAACTTGAACAATTAAGCACATGATAACATTGTCATATAAATGTATGCTCATCAAGGATATGAATAAAATTTGAGCATTTGAACTTTGAAGATCTCTCAAAATAAGGAAATTGAATGAATGAAATGAAATCTAGAGAATTGTTTTGAGAATCTGACAATGTATCAATCAGATCAAATATCATGAGTTTGAACATTTAAGGTTGGGGTATCAAAGAACTTGATAGATGTTTATATGAACAAATATAAACATTAATTGCAATGAACGCACAAAGTTAGAAATGATGATTGATGCTCAACAACAGTGAAATCAAACGAGGCTATTACCATCGAAAATTGTTTCGCTTAGATACATGGTAATAACTAATTCAAATGAAGTAATGAACCGGTGTGTATTAATATTTGACAATATATAGACAAGATAATACACAAGTATTTATCTTTGGAAACACACGGTCAGTTAAACATTAAAGCTCTAGTATGAAAAACATTTAAAAATCACACTTCTAAATTCATGAAATCTTTTGAGAACCATAAGTGGTTTGAACAGTTAAGAAAACATTTTTCATGCTCGAAAGTTATTCTTCTTTCAAACAATCAGAGATCTAGATCAAAAGATACTTACAAACGATTTAGCTCCCCCTCAAAACATGATAAACTGAGTTAAATTCAGATAAGCTCCCCCTTGATATTTTCATAATATCCTTATTTGAACAAACTCTCCTTTGAAGTACGGGTTCTAAACTGTTATGTTTAGAAGCCATAATTCTTTGACATTAAAGATCGGGTTCTGATATGTTGTAATCAGAAGCCAATATTCTTTAACATTGAAGAACAGGTCCTGGTCCGAGATAATCAGAAACCATTATTCGTTGAAGTACGAGTTCTGAACTGTTGTATTCAGAAGTTTGTGTTCTTAAACATTGAAGACCGAGTCCTAAGCTGTTGTACTTAGAAGTCATAATCTTTAGCATTGAAGAACGAGTTCTGATCCGACATAATCAGAATCCATAGCTCCTGCTCTCCCTAAACCTGTGGTACCTGCAAAACAGTTTTAACAGGTTTTGGTACCCACTGGTATTTGGGTCCTGGTTGGTTAGATTTAGGAATCCACTTCTCATTAGATTTAAAACTTTTAATTACATTTTTTTGAGAAGTAATTCTGTAAGTTCCATACCAGTGATGAGCAAATTCTCTTTGAACAAAATCTTTTTCTTCACAGTAAGAACAACAAATCTTCTTTTGAGCAATCCTGATCAAATGATTAGTAGAATAAAACATATCAGGTGTACCAAAAGATTTACCTTTATGTGCATTGTTCTTCTTGGATTTTGATGTGGATGCGGATGATTTGTCATTCTTCTTGTCATCAGGAGAACCTTTCACTCTCCACACCATCTGTCCTTTCTTGGAAGAATTCTTTTCAAGAGATTTGACATAAAAGCTTGCTGAACCATCGACAGATTTATTATAAAACAAATTAAAAGGAAAAATCTGATTTGATTTGACACTATTCTTTTTGGAAACATTTTCATGAATAGAACTTGAAGCAGTTTTAAAAGAACAAACTGATTCAGTTGAATTATCATAAGGTGATTGATTAATCACATCAGCGGAAATCTTATAAGATAATTCAACATTTGCAACTTCCAAGTCCTTTATCTTTTTAGATAAATTTTTCTTTTCCTCAAA